>JAQOWZ010000016.1:12896291-14391679 GCA_035578165.1 Stenolophus ochropezus | reverse complement strand
CAAGAAAATATAAAATTACATACTTACATTACAAAATGAAGTGTAATTTAACTTTTAATCTAATATTACTATATATTTCTCCAAGCAAATGCAAGACTTGCATTATGATTGTTTGATTATAACTGACGTTTTAACAAACGTCATATTTCATGAAAACTTAAATATTGTAAATAAGGTTTGTCGTAAATTATTATGTACAATGCACTTTTATGATAATCAGTTACACTCCAGTAGTATTATTATCAGTAATTTTATGTTATTTCTCTTCTATAATGTACTCTTGTTTGGATAACCAATTAAAAATTGTAACTGAAATGAAAATACATATTTAAATACAGCGAAACAAATTTAAAGTGATATACTTACATCACAAAGAGTATTGTACATATTCTTTTAAACAAGTTTACTTTATATTTCTGTATATTTCTCTTTGAAAATAGAAATCTTGTGAATTTTTTAATTATAGCCTAACGGATGTCAAACGTCAAATTTCATAAAATTAAATATTTTAAAAACACCACACTTACCATTCAGTGTATTTGTATATATTTCGCTCACTATTATAATGTATAAAAATATATTTATATTTACAATATCCCTTTTCATTTTCAAAATAAATCAAATAAAAGTTTCATATTGAATTGTCAAATTTGACGTATGACAACCGTGATTCTTCTCACATTTGACATGGCTTCTGGGATTTTTTGTTTCAAGGTACCAATTTTACTCAGTTTTTATTTTTTTAAACAAAAACCACTCACAGTAAAAATATGAGACCCCCAAAAGGCACTCCTGCACAATAGACACTACAACTTGGAAAAAAAATTACAGCAATTACTTGAATGGTCTAGGATTTTGAGCTGGACAAACGATGCCTGATCGTCGTGATGAATCCAAATATAGATAGATAGATAGATAGATAGATAGATAGATAGATATATAGATAGTGAATCAATCAAAATAGTATATGATAGTTGCATGTTAGATTATAAAATTGTTAGGGCCAGTGATTCTGCCGTGGGGTTATGGTTTTAGGACTGCCCAGAGAGGCGCCCCGCAGAGGCCAATGATAGCTGTAACCACAGAAAGGACTACGGACGAACGGCTCAAAAGGCGAAGATCATTGCGGTTTCCAGTCGAGGACAGGTACCGAAGAGCAGCGACCCTTGCCCAGGAGCTCGGTTCTTACAAATACTAAGTAGTTGGGATAATAAATTATTTGCCCTTCAGGAAGATAATTTATTTTAAGGGGATAAGGAAAGTTGTAACACGCTCGCTCTGCGGCTCCTCGTTTTAGAGGAAATTGTTTAAATAAATTAAGTAATATGCCAGCTGTACTTGCAGCTGGCGTAATAAAAGAACAATGGTAGAAAACATAGTATTGTAAATGTAGATTTTTGTAAGGTTTTAAGATTGCTTTTCGTTGGAACATTTGAGAGCAATAAAGTAAATGGTACTACATGGGGTTAAGGAAGCAATAAATTTTAAAAGCTAAATAGAAAAGGGCAGTTTTTGAGAATACAATGGGAAAGCAATCTTAAGATCACATTTCATGATTGACAGCGTCCGGCGACAAATACTTGGAGGTCTCAAAAGTCCGTTAGAGATTTTTTTGCGACTTCCAGCGTTGCCGCTCGGACGGGAGTCAGTTAATGAAACTAACGCTGTAGAATATTTGAAATGACCAATGAGGGTGTAAGAAACACCCCCTTATTGAGAAAAGTAGGGGTAAAATTATGCGAAGTTCCTTCCACATAATTTTATCTAAGATAATTCTCTCCGCTGACTTCAAACTGAACAGATCTGAGTGATCTTCTTGTGACAGTCTTGCGAATCTTTCTAAATTTTGATAACTAAATTGTCTTAGTGACTTTAGATATTTTTGTGTTGTGTGTTGAAGCCGTCGTCGTCCGAGTCCAGATCGAACTTAATTAATTTTACTTATTTTAATTCATTTACTATTTTTAACTGTAGAGTCGTATAATATAAACTAATAAAGTGCTTCATCCGAGGCTGACCAGTGATGAATAGTAAGTAGAATTAACATTATTACTTTGGTAGTAGTAGTGTGAGGTGTTGAACCTAGGCTGATAGCAAAGCAACTCTGAGGTCGCCCTATTTTTATTATATTAATTGTTGAGAGTCCAAATTGTTAGTATCGTTCTCCCATGTCACAAGAGTAGTTAAGTAATATTAAATTGTTGTTAATAATTATGTGTGAATAAATTGTTATGTTGAGCAGTTCTGTTTGAATTTAGAAACCCCTAATTATTCCTGTTGCGAATTAAGGTATTTTAGCAAATACCGTCACATATAAATTTTGTCGGAAGACAGCCGTGTCTGTCATCATTTTCTTTTGTCTGCTTCTATCGCGACAGACTAATAAATTCGTGATAGTGGTGGCAGCGACCTTCGTTACCCTTGATCATTAATAAGTCTTGCATTAATATAATTAGTGGATTACTTTGGGTCAAGTAAATTTTCTAAGCACCCCTTGTATGTCAGGTATTAGATTTCGTCCTATGCGACCGTACCTGTTACAGATGCAAAAAAGTAAGTTAGATTGTAACTTTATAATATAAACATATTTATGCTCATATGTTTTCAGTTGATAAAAATTCGCACCTATAAAGTACTGTGGAGATGCTTATTAAAAAGATTGAGGGAGCGGGGAGCAAATGTGGTTGTTTTAACATTGCTCCCAATGCCTCGCTATCCTCCTACTTCTCCACAGTACCACGTGTGGTTGCAGTGCCAGGTTGCCATTAAAAAATTGCACGGTTCGTGTTACTCTTACATAAAATTTAATTCTTATTATTTCATTAAATTTATTTGTCTTAGGCGTTACTATCATCGATGTGGAACCACTGTTTACAAACCAGGATGATTCCATTAGAGTATTATGAAAGGTATTGTATTAAATTAATGTTGTCAAATTTTCATTTATTCTAATTATTATTGGGTTTTACCTGGTTAAAGAACAGGCCAGATTTTATATATTTGAATAAAACTCGCCTACACATCCTGAAACAATTTTTAGAAGTAAATCTGCCATCTAGTAAGAATTCAGTATCTATGTCAATATGGTATTTTGATTTCACTAATATATTGTTTTGTTTCAGCACACTAACGCCCTGCCATATGCATTACACATACATTTTCCACACAAATACATATAAATAAACACTAATACACATATACACATACACTAATACACATAAATACATACAAACTAACATAAATACACACATGGGAAGTAAGGAGCTATGCCACTGATCTAAATAAAAAATAGAGATCACTGAGCTAGGTTCAATTGTCATCCTCACCTTCACGTTGGTACTTCCTGTTTCTACTAACGAGGCTCTGGCGAACTGATTGTTTAAAAAAAGTAAGAAATACTAATACGAATATTTATTCCAGATTCAAGATTCAAAAGTATTGGTACTTCAACTACCAATGTGTCAGTTATATATCAATTTCATTCGTTTAATTGTTGTGGTAATTGGTAATAATGATTCTTCAACATTACAATGAGGTACCTCACAACGTATTTTATATTAGATTGTATTTGTAGATCATCAGTTTTCGTAGACATATTTGAAACTGTCATTCGTAGTGTGGGTGCTAGTTTTTGCAATTAAAAATATGTTTGAGAGGTTTATGGTTTGTAGAGCATGTTGCATGTTCTTGTGCAGGAATCAGTGCCTTGTCGTGGTGAGCAAGCTTACGTAAATTACACATTTGTCATAAATAAAACGTATTATTAAAAAACTAAACTGATTCGTTATTATAACATGTATAACGTAAGTAGTATGGTTACAGGAACTTGCAAGCCGGTCAAAAGTTACACTGGCGCCAGACTTGTCAATAAATAAGCTATTTTTGTTTAAATAAATAGATAAATATAAACATAAGCATTGATAAGCTATTTTTGTTCATAATTAAATATAAACATGTGATATATGTTATTTTTGGTTGTAAATATTAATTTGATAATAAAATTTGTGATAGTTTCGAATATATATTATGACAATTGTTTATTGTCATCAGTAATGCACAAAATAGATATTGTGTTATGGAGTACGTTATTTTTATTGATGAAATGAAGTTATTTTTGTTAGGGCAAATAATAATTAGATAAAGGTGATAGTATCTGTAGATATTATTTTAAAAATACATTCTTATGAACCACAACAATTATAATTAGTTATGTGATAAGTTATTTTTGCTGATGGCTAATATTAATTTGAATAATTATATTTACTGTTAATTGTCATCTATGTTATACTCAAAATAGATATTGTTTGTCAGTTACTTAAAGAAAATATATTAATTATCGACGTTTATACAGTAAACAGTATTTAAAGACTCTGCAGCAATTAAGTTAAATATAATACGACTCACAAAAAATTAGTTATGTGATAAGTTATTTTTGTACAAAATATATATATTTTGTCCGGAGCAAAATATTTAAATAATAATTATAATTAGTATAATATCAGTTGTAATAGAGATAATAGACGGGATTCTAACAACAAATAGTAACAAAGAATCTGCATCATTTATGTTAAATAAATTTTTATAAATCACAAACAATTAGACATGTGTCAAGTTATTTTTATGTACAATATTAGATATGTAGCAAAAATTAAATAAATTCTTATGAATTTCAAATAATTATAATTTGTTTGATGTCATCTGTAATAGTTAAAATAGATGGATTTAAACAACAAATAATACCAAAGAGCCTGCAACAATTATGTTAAACAAGGTACATTTTTATGAATCACAATCAATTAATTATAATTCAGTTCAGAATACCTTACTGTAATAAAATATATAAATAAATTCTTAAGAATCCGAAATAAATATAATTAGTTTATGTCGTCTGTGATGGTAAAAATAAAATGCTGTTATTTTGTTTTCCCTTACTTAGAAACGTTTAAACAACCAATAGCAGCAATGATGTTAAACTTTTATAAATCATAAAAAAATATTTTGTTCAGAATACACATTGTAATTGCAACAAAATATTTAAATAATTATAATTAGTTTAATGACATTCATGATGGTTAAAATAGATGTTATTTTGTTTTCCCTTGCATGAAGAATCTATGTTTAAACAGCAAATAGTATGAAAGAGTTTAAATAGGGAGGTTTTAAAAGAAATATGCATAGTTAGCGTCACTCACCGCTATAAACAACCCGAACCAACCATGAACTTCGAAAATTTTGAAAGTCTAAACAACGTGAACTTCGACGAGCAGGAACGGTAAGTAAATCAATTTTATTATTATTAATGTAACTATCTCCATCATCTGAAACAAAACTTCTGCTCAGCCCGGCTTCTTCGTCGGCTGCCCCCGAACCCGTGCCCCAACCATCAACCTCGGGTACGCCGTCACTTCGTGAAAATCGGGCTTTCTCGTTGGGGTTAGTGTCTGCGTCGCAAACGGTAATACCGAGTTTGCAAGAAGACATGCCGAGGATCGACGATCCATCACAGGAGGCGTCTTCTCACGATTTGGACAAGAACATCTCCGTTGAGCAGGAATGGTAAGTAAACTTAAAAGAAAAACCCGTGTATTATCGTTGATGTATCGGTCTTCTTTATCTAAAACACTATTTTTGCTTACTCCGGCTTCTTCGTCGTCTGCCCTCGAGCCCCACTTCCACTTCACTAGCAGCAATTTTTTATTAAAATGTAAAAAATGATGTAATAACCTCACCTACTGATACATCCTCGATAAAATCATTCCTTTCTTATTTTTCTGATGATTCTAACATTGATGATCAGCAACTATCAGAAGAATCGAAATCGGATTCACCTAACTTGATTATGGAACATCAAGAAATTGAAAAAGAAATATCAAAATATCCAACAGGACGTAGACTATTCGATATTAATTATTTGTTTAATCAAATCATGGCACTTAATCATCACGAACCTTTCGACTGTGGTTTTAGAGATATGATTTTCGTAAAAGAAGTTAGATCTGGGCATTACAGTGAATTTAATTTTAAGTGTAAAATGCGTAACAAAATTGTAGTGCTTTGCACAGAAGAAAAAAATGATACTGCAATTAATGTTGATATGGTTCGTAGAATTATATGTGTAGAGTTAGGATTTGAACACTTGGCAGAACAATCGGCGATTATAACATGCCTGGTATGGCAAAAAATACGTACCAAAAAATGCAAAACAAATTAGAATAGTCTATACAGGAAGTAACAATGAATACGTTTGATATTGCTGCTCAAGAAGAAGCCAAAATAGCGATAGAAGAAGGAAATGTAGATGAAGAAGAATATCCTTTAATTACCGTTGTCAGCGACGGATCTTGGGCGAAACGGTCTTATAAATCCAACTATAATTCCTTATCTGGGGTGGCCTGTATTGTTGGCTTTCGTACCAAAAAATTATTGTTTCTAAGTGTGAGAAATAATTATTGTTGCATATGTGAGGCGAGCATGAAAAATAAGGAAAGTAATCCGAAATTGCAAACTTGCTATAAAAATTGGAATGAATCATCAACCGCCATGGAAGTAGATATAATAGTAGAAGGCTTCAAAGGTAGTGTAGCGATGCACGGATTGAAATACAATAAATTATTAAGTGACAATGATAGCAGTGTCATAGATAAAATTACAAAATGCCAGCCGTATGGTCCAAATTTATTGGTGCAAAAAATTAATTGTACTAATCATATGTGCAGAAATTACCGTAATCGCTTAAGAGAAATTGCTAAAAAAAAATGTAATGATAAAGGCCCTGTTCCATTGATTTTTAGAAAAAAAAACTAGAAAAACTAAATGAAGTTTGTTGCTGCCATTAAAGAATCTGTAAAATACAGAAAAAATGAAGACAATTCAGGGGCTCAAAAATTGCAAATGTAAAAAGTGATATAAAAAACTCTCCATATCACATTTTTGGGGACCATACTAACTGCGCCGATTATTATTGCAAGAAAATAAAAATTAAAACCGATAAAAATTTGTTGAGTAAATTGAAATTGTGTGGCTTGTGGAATGATACACAATGCGCAGTAAATTTAGTCCTGAAACAAGTTAACAGTTTCATATATAATGTTAATAACAATATTACAGAATGCTATAATTCTGTAATTGTTAAATATATATCAGGAAAGAGAATGAATTATACCATGAGAGCTATGAAAGTAGATGTAAATTAGCAGCTATATCCTACAATTCAGGTAAACAAGTCCACAGATCTCTACATAAAAAATTGCACAACAAAAGCCTTGGTGAATATACTAAAACTCACATACAAAGAAAGACAAAAGAAACTTGCAATATAAATAGTAGAAGAAAATTATGTTTCCGGCAGAAGAGGTTATTAAAATATTTATACAAAGTTGCGTTATATCAAAAAACAAAGATAGTCAATCAAAATGAAGCTACGTTCTTCTCACTCCTACTATTTTATGGTGCAAAACTGCACCAATTCCTCAAATTTTGTGAACTTCATTTGCTCATTTAACAAGCCAATATAACGTGGAAATATGGATTCATCGTTATTATCCACATCATCAATGCAGATAAGTATTAAAGTATATATTTTATCATATATATTATTTTTCAAAGATCATTATGGTGTAAACAATCGCCTTAATGAAGAAGCATGGCGTGCCGATAATGGTGTATACCATGATTTATGTATATTTACCAACAAAAAAGCGTAGATACTCACAGAAAAATGTTTCAGGCTAGCTGGAGAAGAAATAAAGACTGTTAATTAAGAAAGTCTTTCATGAGCAACAAGTGGCGTATGAATTGATGTTGGAAAAAACGTCGGAAGAGAATAGCGTCGTTTCAGTTGTCCAACATCAAGAACGTGAACAATTCATTGTTCCTGCAAATTTTTGGAAAACATATTATCGCGGAAAACGTACATTAACACCATTCGTGGAGGAATATAAAATTAAAATATACTGGAGCTATCATTTTAATGAATATTTTTCTTCTATTAATAGTAAATGTGTATTATCAATCAAATCAAATAAGTGTAATAAAACAATTCGCGGGGTAACTTTTAGATGTCATGCAATTTGTAAACACGCGTATTGTGTTAAGTACGATTTCATTTCAACAGATAACATTTTCGGGAACAATGACGTTACAATTTATGTTAAACAAAATGGGGAAATTCGCCTTGAAGAAGGTGAGCAGCACCGACGTTTCTACAAAGGGCATCGAAGAGCAGAGTTAGGTAATGAAGTTTTTCTAGAAAATTCTAGTGTAGTTATGCTAGAACATTTAATTAATGATTTAGCAAAATCTATTTTAGAAGACGGTAATTTTAATAATTTTCGTCCGTGTACAATTTTAAGAAAAAGAATTGTTTAATATAAATTGGCCGGATAAAAAAGTTGAAGGTTACATACAAACTTTGCAGTATGAACCCTTTAGTATAATATTGTATACGGAAAAACAAAATACATTTTCGTTAATGTTAAAAAATAAAAATATTTTTAGTTACTCGGATGCTACGAGAAGCATCATTGCAAGACCCCCTTGGATAAACAAAACAATATATTATTATGCGTTAATATTTCCCGGCGGTGAGTCTCCAGTTCCTATTGCGGAATATATAATGTCGCGACATGATGTACCCAGTTTATCAAATTTTTTAACTACATTTGTATCTAGCTTAAAGTAATTTCGAAGGTCACTTCTCCTATTTTTAAAAAAAATTTAAACAGATTTTAGTTTAGCGTTAATACAATCCACATTAAAATCATTTAATGATATGGATTTATTATAATACTTAATACAAATGTGGAATTATTGTCTTGACCCAAAGGGCAATAATGTAGATTATTTAGTAATAATATATGTATGTGCATCACATTGTTTTAAAAATTTTATTATCAATTTGAGTAAAATTACTACAAATAAAAAAGTAACGAATTTATCAAAATTTATTGTTGCGCGAATTTTAAATAGTTGTGATTTGGACATTATAACAGAATATTGGAAACACGTAGTCCAAGTTTTAGAATCTGTATATAAATTCAAAAATTTTAATGATGTATTAACATTAGTTTCTAATATTCCGAAATACTCGGAAGAATCTAATAAGTTTCCATTTCATTATAAGTTCGAAGGGAAATATTATTTAAAGAATATGTCTCCCTTTTACCAATATTTTGACAATGTGTTGCACGTTACATTAAATGAATGCAAAACTGACGTAACTTTACCAAAAACTACCTATTATTCACCGAATGTTTTAAATATCATTTTAAAAAATATTTTAGCATTCTATCCTATTGTTTCGGGTTGTATTTTAATGAAAAAATTTGGCATTATTCAGGTCAATAATGCCGCTGTTGAAAATTGGTTTAAAATTATAAAAAAAGATATTTTTAGAGGTAAATTACACAGACAGGCACCAAGGTTCATTAGGAAAAATGAATCATTATTAAAAGGTCGCATAAATAATTACATTTCTCGCTTACTGCTAGTAGAAAGAGGAAATGTAATGATAAGAATTTCTTTCTTACTGCAAGCAATAAGAGGAAAACTAGTAATGATAATACGCAAACTTTGAATGACTCATTGAATGTAACAAATTCCGAAGAAACTTGGAGGAAGAAAGAAAGTCCTGTTTTTAGGAATAAACATTTTGTGGAATTAAAACGACCAGTTAATAATGAGGCGAAGGATTCTCAAGTACATATTTCACCGGATAATATAAGAAAACGCAAATTATTTTTCGAAAATTCTCCTTCTCCGGTTGTTAAAGAAGAAAATGTTATTAATACTTCCAAAAAACATTCCATTGTAAAACAATTAAACTTATATAAGCAAGGTAGTAGTAACAATGATGATGTAATTCTAGAATTTGAGAAACCTTGGTCGGGTATTAGCACAATCATTCCAACAGGTAAAGTGCGATATGTTATAAGTGGCCATGTTATAAATGAAAATAGCATATCTACCTTACAGCCGACAGAATGGTTAGACGATAGATGAGAAAAACGGTATTATTGTAATTAAAACATATTTTTTTTCCTTTTTTTTTCAATTATTCCTTATAATTCTAGCATCGGGGTGTAACACAATAGACATTTGTGTGAGTGGACAAGGTCTACGAGCTCTCAATCAGAGACTGCGGACCAAGCCTACTCATAGAAACGTCGTTATAATGATAGGGACGAATGATGCAAAAAAAGTAAGTTAGATTGTAACTTTATAATATAAACATATTTATGCTCATATGTTTTCAGTTGATAAAAATTCGCACCTATAAAGTACTGTGGAGATGCTTATTAAAAAGATTGAGGGAGCGGGGAGCAAATGTGGTTGTTTTAACATTGCTCCCAATGCCTCGCTATCCTCCTACTTCTCCACAGTACCACGTGTGGTTGCAGTGCCAGGTTGCCATTAAAAAATTGCAAGGTTCGTGTTACTCTTACATAAAATTTAATTCTTATTATTTCATTAAATTTATTTGTCTTAGGCGTTACTATCATCGATGTGGAACCACTGTTTACAAACCAGGATGGTTCCATTAAATTAGAGTATTATGAAAGGTATTGTATTAAAATAATGTTGTCAAATTTTCATTTATTCTAATTATTTTTGGGTTTTAGGTGGTAAAGAACAGGCCAGATTTTATACATTTGAATAAAACTGGCCTACACATCCTGAAACAATTTTTAGAAGTAAATCTGCCACCTAGTAAAAATTCAGTATCTATGTCAATAGTAGTATAAGATACGACAACTCCTTCCGCGGAATGCAGACGATCTAATTAAGATATTGACTGGTATGTGTGCGGGATAACAGGGATGGATATATGGAGCTGACAACAATTAAAATCTCAAACAGTATGTGTATTTTCAAAATTGGTGAAATTTTTTGATGTGACGTCGTAATGTGGAAATTGAATTTATTTGTTTCGATTTAATTAAAATAATGACTGTTATGTATATTTTCAAAATTGGTGAAATTTTTTGATGTGACGTCGTGATATGAAAATTGAATTTCTTTGTTATTTTGAGAAGGGAAATAATTGGGAAATATATTTTAAATTATTTTGAAATTTATTTTACTAATTTGACATATTTGGGAAATGTATTTTACATTATTTTGTAATTTCAAACGATTTCATTTATGAGGGAAGGTTTCATTAGTTTTGAGTTTAAGATTACGGCATTATTTGGGATAACGACAATTCTATTATGAGGTAAATGTATAGCTATTATCATTAGATTGATTGGGGAAAATCTTTAACAGGGAGATAGAGGAAAATGTATTTTACATTATTTTGTAATTTCAAATGATTTCATTTATGAGGGAAAGTTGTATTAGTTTTGAGTTTGAGTCACAAAATAAAAAGAGATGTTCGGAAATTTAGAACTTTAGTATACAGTCTAACATAGTACTGATATATTATCGTCGACCTCCGAGATGTGTTACATCAGAGTTAACGATGACATAACTTCCCCTACATCAACCTCGACGCAAATGGCGCCGTTCAATCACGACGTGGTATTTGTTTCTTCGTGGACAATACCAGAAGTTTATACAGAGATGACGCCATCGACTTCTGGAGACGCCGTCCTTATAGAAGACTATGACATGGACGTAGCCATCCTCAACATGAGTTGGGGCGAAGACGATGTAGGTTCGCCTCCAGCGACCCCTATGTTCATAGACGACGAGGTTATTTGAGATAATGGTTATATAGACATAGAAAGTTGAATACAATATTTGAAAATATGAATATTTTTATGTGTCATCAACAGTTTCATATATAAGTGAAGTCGGAAATTTAAAACTTTAATATACAGACAATATAGTGCTGTTATATTATCAAGAATTATCAATATGTCCTCCACCAACTTGTGCTTCGACGACGACGACTTTGTTTTGCCTTATTCGGAAACCACCACGCCGATGACGACCTCCCCGAAGAAGCCCGTCATGAAGGCTACCAAGGTGTCATCATCATATATGGACGACCTCATCGTAGTGCCCAGGGAAGATGTCCCGGAGGTAGAGCCATCGTCAAATGTGGAAAACGTCATCCCTGTAGCAGATGATGAGGTAGCCATAGCCATAGCAGCCGTAGAAGCGGAAATCCAGACCATTCTACGCGAGATCGAGGAAGGTGAGATCGTGGCTGACAAAGAAGTTAATCTCGAGGACAAGATTAACTTTGTAGCGCCACAGGAAGCACCAACATCGTCAACCGACTCACTTGATGATATTTTAAATGAGGCTGTAACGGCTTTGTTTAAACGGACTCCAAAAAGAAACCGGTCAGTTAGCGAAAGCGGGGAAGAGTCATCTTCAAAAAAGAATTGTAGTGAGCCACACGCTCAACCCTTTTTTGGAGGTGAAATTAATTCAGAAGCCGATTCATTATTATCAAATAATGCTACATTAAATATTATAAAGGGGGCAGCAGAAGTGGCGAATTTTGCTTTCCCATCTAATAAACAATTAAGGGATAATAATAATCGGCTTTTGAATGTATGGACGATGCCTCTAGATGAGTACAGGATGACATTTTTCGCGGTTGGAGTCGATCCCAATCCTTCAATTAGAGTGGTAACTCGATTAGTGAGTGACGTGGTGAGAAAAAACTATATCGACATTGACAATTTTGAAGAATTTTTAAATTTTATTAAAAAAGTTGATTTAAAGAAAGTGTGTAGCAGACAGGAAATGGACCGTATTACGAGAGTAGGTGGTGTAGTTGTAAGTTTATTGCCAAAAGAACAATTAAAATTAAGGAATATTAATAAATTTTTAGTCTTAAGTAAAAATATGATAAATAGTTTAGTTAAAGTAGAAAATTTAATAAATAAGTACATTTTTAATTATAGGTGTAAGTATAATAATTTTAAGAATGAATATAAAAAAATAATTCAAGATGTAGTTGTATATAGTATTAGGTTTAATTTGGATTTAGATATTAGTTTATATAATTGTATATATAATAATAATTATTTAGAATTTAGGAATATATTTAATGAAATGTATATATATTATAAGCATAAAACTTTAAGAGACGTGAAGTGTGCAGAGGTATTTATTATTAGGGAAAATAAATATATAATTTAGTTATAAATAAGACATATTTAAATACATAATTTTTATATTTATACCTATATCTATCCTTATTTGAAAAGTTTATTTTATATTTCTTGCATACCAGGTAATTATTGAAACCCTAAGCTGTTAATGACTCGTAAATACTCGTGTATATAAAGAGGCAGGTAAACACAAATCCATTACATTTTGTATCGGTGTAACAAGTCTCGATTTCGCTATGAATCAGCAAAATTTTGAAAACTTTTTCCGCATCTGCGAAGAAATTGTAGAAACATCTCTTTCCGAAGAAGAAAATTATAACGCGTTTTTTGAAATTTGTGAAAACATAATTGATGAAACTCTACAAATCGGTAGGGGTGAAAATAATTTAGAAGGAATTGATGAAAATGGTGCGCGGTTTAACATTGTTTCTGACATTCAGAAACACGCGAAACGGTTTAATGTCTTGGGGCGAAGAATTACATTCAGTGTTAGTGAGCCTCCACAAACTGAAAACCCTATAACTTGGTTCTACGACGGTTTGAAAACCGTAGTGGAATATGTGATGGAGATGTGCAATCCGAGTGATTACGTGGGATTTATTTTCCAAACGCCACGTTTGGAAAACGGACCAGCCCGGTTAAGTTACCGCCGCGCCGATCAGTTGCATATCGATGTCGTCTGGGAGTCCCTGGAGAAGATCCTGCAGAGTAATAAGGAAGTATTTTCCAATGGTCATTTTACTATAGAAATGACCAAAGTAACAATGCCTTCTGGAAGTGGTCAGCTTCGGGGTCATGGTCTCACGTATGCGGAATTTTGTCGGCGAAAACATGGGGTAATACACATTATTAATAATGACAATTTATGTTTACCGCGAGCACTAGTTGTAGCATAGTCATTAATTACAAAAGATCCGTCTCATAAATATATTGTCGAAGACAAACAGGGGATACAGGGGACGCGAGCACGAGAATTACTGTTGAAAGCTAACGTACGTATAAATGATAATGGAGCGGGTATTCCCGAACTCACGGAATTCCAACGCTATTATGCTAATTATAACATTATTGTATATGAGTATAATAGTCGCGGAAATGTGATTTTTGAAGGTATGAAAGGAAAAAATCTTGGACGACTGAATCTTTTATATCATCAGAATCATTACTCAGTGATTAGAAGTTTACCGGCTACATTTTCATGCAGATATTTTTACGAGCAATGCCATATTCCCTATAACAACCGCGGTGGTCATACTTGTGAAAATATCTGCGCGTATTGTTATTATTCCCCTGCATGCGCTCCTGTTTACGAAATGTTATCTTGCGACGAATGTGGTGGAAATTTTCGAGGAGAACATTGTTTCAAAAATCATAAATCAACCCGGTGTAAAATATTAAAAAAATGTCAACAATGTTTAAAAATATATCAATGTAAGACTAAGACACATCATGTATGCGGGGAGACATATTGTAAACTATGCTACAACTATCATGCTCCAAATAATTTCTGTTACATGGTAAAAGATACAAAAACTCTAAAGGATAATAGTTTATTCATTTATTATGATTTTGAGACTAGGCAAGAAAAAAGAAATGGGGAAAATTTTGAACATGAAATTAATATATGTGTATTACAACAATCGTGTTCTGTTTGCTGTGATATTTCGGACATAAAACAATTTTGTGGTACATGTGGCATCCGTGAGCACATTTTTACAAATAATCTACTTCAAAATTTTTTAACCTATGTTCTAGCACCTCGTACTTCATTTTCTTCCGTAGTTTGCATTGCACATAACGCAAAATCCTTCGACTGTCAATTTATTTTAAAGTATTTAGTAGAAGAACAAAATATGAAACCAAATTTAATTTTAAATGGGTCAAAAATCATGATGTTACAAATTAATCATGTAAAATTTATCGATTTGTTAAATTATCTTCCGATGTCATTAGCCGCGCTACCAAAAACAATGGAGTTGTCCCCAACGATTAAAAAGAGTTATTTCCCTCATTTTTTTAACAAAGAAGAAAATCAAAATTATGTCGGGCCACTACCTTCTGCTAAGTATTACGGAGTAAATGATATGTCTATTTCTGCACGACAAAAATTTTTGGAATGGTACAATAGTCAAAAAGAAAATAATGCCATTTTTGATATGAAAAAGGAATTAGTTGAATATTGTGTATCAGATGTTGATATTTTACGTCGTGTCTGTGAAAAATTAAAGAAAAACGTTTATCCAGGATTGTAAAATGTGTCCATTTTCTAATTCGGTAACTATTGCATCTGCCTGCAATACTGTTTTCCGTCGTTTATTCTTAAAACCAGAAACAATTGGAATTATTCCTCGTAGAGGATATAGATTAAAGGATAATCAGTCCAAAATAGCATTAATGTGGCTGATTTAACAAGAAATTTCGCGCGGAATTCAGATTCAACATGCAGGCAATGGTTCCGAAGCAGTTATTGAAAATAAATTTAAAGTCGATGGTTATTATGATGCAGATAAATTAGTATTTGGATTTTTAGGATGTTTTTGGCATGGGTGTGTGTTGTATTATCGGACAAATAGAGACAAAAAATTATATAATAGTACTAAAGAAACTTTAGAGCATAGATATCAGAGAATATTGGAAAAATTGAACAAAATTCAAAATTTAGGATATACAGTTATAAAAATTTGGGAATGTGAGTTTACAAAAACATTAAAGAATGACAAAAATTTAGAAAGGCAGTTTAATAATCACCCGACTTTAAATTATTTACCATTAGAACCACGGGATGCATTTTTCGGGGGTCGAACAGGTAACACGACGTTATAGGCAAAAACGGAAATCAACGAAAAAATTAAATACGTTGACGTGTGTTCGCTATACCCGTACGTTTGTAAATATGGAAAATATCCCATAGGTCATCCAAAACTTTTTGTGGGTTCAGAATGTGACGTATTATGCCCTAATAATAATATTGACAATGTCGAAGGATTAATAAAATGTACTATTTTACCACCCAGTGATATGTTCCATCCAGTGTTACCTCGTAAAGCCCATGGAATCCTTATGTTCGTTTTATGTCGGAAATGTTGCGACGAATTAGAACAGAATAATTGCACGCACGAAGACCATGACAGACAATTCATCGGAACTTGGGTTGCTGACGAAGTACGGCGCGCTGTATCTTTAGGATACAGAATTATAAAAATTCACGAAATATGGCAATACCAAGTTACCGTATATGTCAAAGAGACCCAAACGGGAGGGTTATTTGCTAGCTACATAAATACGTTCCTGAAAATGAAACAGGAAGCTTCAGGATATACCAACGACTGCAATGACGATGTTAGCAAAACGGAATACCGGAAGAGTTATTTTGAGCAAGAAGGAATTCAACTAGATCCCGACAACATAGAAAAAAATGCGGGAAAGAGATCCATTGCTAAACTCATGTTGAATTCTTTTTGGGGTAAGAAAATATATTTTATATAATAATTATTATTTTACTAATACTCATACGTATGTTGTAGGTAAATTTGCCCAGGCAGAGAATATGCCGCGAACAACGACCGTTTCCTGTGCTGAGGAGCTATACGAGCTATTGGCGAATCCTGCAGTAGAGGTCCAGTGAATACATCCGGCCGGTGACCAGATGCTGTACGTGACTTCACGCCAGCAGGAAGAAGCCGTGGACCAGCTTCGCACAGTGAACGTCGTAATCGCGGCTTATACTACGACCCAGGCAAGATTTCGTTTGCATGAATTTTTAGAACCTCTAGGTCGTAGAGTATTATACTACGACACAGATTCTATTATATATCGCAATTTAGAAGACCAGTATGAACCACCGCTTGGTAATTTTCTGGGTGATCTCACCGATGAACTGGCCTGCTATGGGGATGGTAGTTATATAACAGAATTTGTTTGTGGAGGGCCTAAAAATTATGCTTACAAAGTATTTTCACCAACGACCAGTGAAACAAGTGAGGTTTGTAAAGTGAAAGGATTTACTTTAAATTATAAAAATTCAAAACTGATTAACTTTACCGCCATGAAAAGTTTAATATTAGAGACAAATAAACCAAACCCTGTGATAGTGAGTAAAAATATAAGGTGTACCAGTGATCATAGTGTTAACACAAAGGTAGAAACTAAAACATTTTATATAAACTTTATGAAACGCCGATTAATGGACGATATAAGTAGTGTACCTTATGGGACGAAAAGAGCTAGATATAATTAATTTGTAGTTTATAGATAGTTAATAAGATTACTATTAATTAGTTCATAAGAATTAGTTTAAGCTATGTGATAATATTTACTGTACATAATTTCTGATATTTTTGTATATACAGTTGTTTTAAAATAGATATAGTCGCATATTTACATGTATAGCAGTACTAATTGATTTTTAATTATCTACCTACCTACCTTGTATAATAAAAGAGGTCAAAATATTTAAATGTCATTGAGAATCCATACATTGTTGTATTCAGTTATTCTAGTAATTTTAAAATATGGCGTCTACAAATAAAATGTACGTGGTTGAGTCGACTGAAAATTGGGACGATGTGGACTATCCTACTTATAAGCTGATGGAGCATTTGAAAGACAAGAAGATTATTTTGGCACCCACTGTCAAAATGTCAAAAAAGGCTAAGAAAAATTTTCGTATTGCCGAAAGAAATAGATGGAAGAATCTAACTTCAAATCCAACGTCCGAGGCGCAGTCATCGCAAAGTGAACCACTCATGGATGGGGTGTAAATTATAAAAAAAATAATTGTATATATATATATATATATATATATATATATATATATATATATATGTATTTATTTATTTATTATGTATACTAAATAAAATACTTATTTAAAATTATTGAGTTTTATTAAAATAATAATGAAACATATACTTTATAAATTGATCATTTTCATGTTTATTATAATTGCTGAACAATTTTATAAAATCACTATGTTTATAAAAATTAATTCGAAATAACAAATACATTAAACAATAATAACCACAAACAGATGATGTGTAATCTTGCAAAGTGAGCGTGTTGTAAGTCCATTCCTTTGTATTTCTTTTAAGGAAATCAGTGTACCAGGTAAAGTATCAGGATCGGTATTAACAACAAGGGCACATGGAAAGTTAACATATCGAGGTAGATTATTCGCTGCATATACTCCATAATCGCAAATATTTTTGAAATACTTTCTAAATATTTTCTGAATAAATGCAGCATTCATTTTCTTTAACAGCACGAATACTTTTGTCTAACTAAATTTGAATTCAGTGTTGTAGGAATATACAGGGTGGCCCAGTGAAAATTATCAGCGCAATTTTTGGCCACTTAACATTAATTTTGCAAAAAACGCTCGAACACGTCAATTTTAATATAAAGGGGGACACCTAAATGGATTAGTACCAATGGCGTAACTTCAACCCTAAAATGGGTGTGAACTGCACCTCAAAAATTTTAAATGGAAAAGGGTATCAAATATGACAGATCGAAAGGGCTTTCAATTCTCTATCCAACAGTTTTTCTATTTTTCAAATCCGATCATTGCTTCCGGAGAAATATCGTTTAAAACAAATTTTATCAGGTGTGAAAAACTGCAATCAAGTAGGCTTAAACAAATGACAGAAACTCAAATATCAGTTTATTAGGTATTCAAAATGACAATTTCTAACTTCCATACAATAATAAAGATTTTTCTTAAAATTTTGGAGATACGGTACGTTGCCGTAAATCTTCTAAAAATTCGGGTGGCGTGGCATAAACTTTAGACTTCAAATAACCCCACAAAAAAAATCCAACTTACAAATTACTTGTTTATTACAAACAACTTGTCGAAAGAATTATTTATTTAGTTTCTTTCTTTTGTTTTAGCCTACTTAATGGCAATTTTGAACACCTGATTTAAAATTTGTTTTAAACGATATTTCTGTGGAACTAATGATCGGATTTGAAAAATAAAAAAACTGTTGAAAAGAGAATTGAAAGACCTTTCGAAATGTAACATGTTTGACACCCTTTTCCATTTAAAATTTTTGAGGTGCAGTCCACACCCATTTTAGGGTTGAAGTTATGCCATTGGTACTAATCCATTCAGGTGTCCCTCTTTATATTAAAATTGACGTGTTCGAGCGTTTTTTGCAAAATTAATGTTAAGTGGCCAAAAATTGCGCTGATAATTTTCACTGAGCCATCCTGTATATAGGAAAATAGTAAAACTAAAGCAAATATAATTAACATTTTATTATATATATATATATATATATATATATATATATATATATATATAAAACTAAATACAAATATATTTCACATATTAACTATCATAATCTACAATAACATTTCTATTTTTATCAATTTCTATAATATTATCAAATTCAGCATATATAACACAATTTACAGTTTCAGTAAGGGACGATTCAAAACCAACTTCTATTCTTAAAGAACCATGCCGTGTCAAATTCCAGTGTACCATTGAATTTGCCGCTAGATCAGGTGTCAAATCAAATGCTGTTAAACAATATCCATTTGGAAAGCTGTCTCTGTCGATACCGTTACCGCTGTTTCCGAAATGTATGCCTGTTCCTGAGAATAATGTGTTATACATTTGAATATATGATTTTTTATCCCCAAATGACGGTTGAAGAGGTTTCGAAGGCAGTTGCTGTCCATTTACACATAATGATAAGTAGTTGATTTTAAAATTTTCAAAGTTGAAAGGATTAAGTTTAAAATCTCCGTTCAATGCTTTATTAGATACAAATCCTATTATATGTGTATGGCGTCGATACTTCTAGAGCTTTATTATGGGCTAATAAAATACTTGGATTCAATTTTATACGTCGAACAAGTAATGTGGACTCGTTAATTTGAACTTTATAGCTTGAGTCCGTTCCCAATAAATTAAAACTATCCCTTGAACGAACTAATCGTATTCTCATTTCTACACCATTAAGTAAAAATTTTTCTTGATTAAATATATCAACATGATGATGTCCGATCATATCAACATTATTACTCTTTTCAGTAAATTTTTGACGTTTATTATATCCTGTATTACTTCCTACGTCTGTATTATTCATTTTTCCAGCATCGTCAGAATACCACAAACTAGAAGTGAGGTGAGAGTTTTTGGCATCTTTACCATAATTTAATAAAGACTCGATATATGCTCTATATGCGTAAGTGTTATTCGGCGGAGATACAAGTTTTGGTTTAAATATATGTCAACTTGACTAAACATTGAATGAAGCCAATTATTGACAGGTCCTATGTTTTCTGCTTCATTTAAACTAGAATTATCAGTTTTAATAATTTTAGCATTTATGTAAATCATTGTTTGAGATAAATCAAGATAATCTTCTCCATGACCGGGTATAACAAATTCTATTGGTCCATCTTCAGTAATAGAAGACAATGGTTTATAGTTTACCCATTGTCCGCTTTCAATACTTGTCTGTGTAGGTGGTATAGCAAATAAATCTAATTCAGTTTTAATACATTCGCAAGATTGAGCGTGTAAGAATGCCATTTTCATCAAATATATCTATTTGTCTACGACGTTTTTTGTTCTTTACGGCAGGACGTAAAGTTTTCGAATGAGTTAAGTTCTTAACAATTCTCTTCTTTTTATACCCTGAGCCTTTCATTAATTTTTCAATTTTATCATCCGCTTTACGTTTCAAATTGACCCCCGCTTCTGCAATACGTTTTTTGAATGATTCTCACTAAGATCATCTAGGAAATTAATTCCTGTATTTAATGCTTCTTTACCAAGGGCACCGACACCTTTTCTTATTAACGGTAGAACACTTCTAAATACCGCACTAAAGAAACTTCCTATACCATGACCCCGTTGAAATTGGTTCCCTTTGTATACAGTTCCAATACCACTGCCTACTTGTACATTATAATATTGTTGATATGGACAAGTTGTCATGATGCTCGTCGGAAATGAAGTTTAACGCACAACGTACCAAACTGAAATGGTGCTAAATAACCATCATTTGTCCTTATATCTATTTCTGTTTGTAAATTCTCTTCTTGAAACAAGAACGAAGTGAGGCTGTGCGTATGACATCATTTCATTAGATCCGAAAACATATTTATCAGTTTTTACATGAACAATTCTTAACAACTGAGTAACAACATCTCCCACTACTTGAGGTTCAATGATGTCACAATAAATGAATAATTGTGGAGGAATTCCTAACATTAAATTTGGTAAATTTATCGATATTTTCTGTTTAGATATATCAGTGAATGGTGAATATCCAAGTTGTAATGCTAATCTTGGAGATAATTTTAAGGAGGTTATATCTGTATTTTTTAATTTTGCTATTACTCGTTTTTCTGTCTTGTCATAAGAAAATGCCACATATTCATTAATTGTTATATTTTTATTCATTTCATGTAATACGCTATCAACGCTATCATAATTTTTCGAAGGTATTTTTGCTTGTTCATAATTTTCTATTGACTGATTTTCATGTTTCTTTACTATATTAATTTTAACTTTGTTTTCTCTTTCGTTAATGTTATAAATCGAACAAGGAAAAATTATTTCTGATAATGCTACTTCCCACGATCCTTCTAGTTTTATATTCTGAGGTAGTTGTGTCGTAAAATGTGTAGTTTTATTATTTGGAAAGTATTGCATAGAGTTATTGCTAGGCAATGTTATGAAAAATTCTTTCTCAATCATGATTTAATAAACGATGTGAACTTGCTGATATCCAAGAATTAAATTTGTCACTGTAACCTTTCCACTTGACTAGAAGATTCTTTCTGTGACGAGTTCCTTTAGAAGCCAGTATTTTATCAATCTTATACATTGTGTCAGGTTCGATAAAAACTTTCTGTAGTTCATTTTTGTAAAAAGTGCGCTCTATAACTTCATTATTTAAATCTTTTAGTTTATAAACGACAGGAACTCTATTACTAATAGCATATATTTTAAATAATTGTTCACTCCAGTTTGATTCATACCCTTTTTCAAATATATTTTTATATTTAGATATTCGCACAATATCTCCAATATTTAATTTTTTCTGATTATCGTTTATTTTTATTCTGATTTCTCCATATTTCTAATATATTATATATACCTCACACGGAGCCGAATTTATTGATCGATGTTTTGTTTTATTATAAGAAGTAATTAGATCTTGTAATATATCTATATATCTATATGTATTTTTATATGTGAAATAGCGATACATTTTTGTTTTCAAAGTTCTGTTAAACTGCTCAACAAAACAGGCCTTAGTATCAGGATTATGAGTCACGTAAAATTTAACATCATTCTCATCTAGCCGAGAAGAGTAGCAGTTTGTATCCGTACCGTACCGTACCGAATCGAATCTTTTTCGTAAGTTTCATGTTTTTTTTGTATTTTCTTGTATTCCACCGCTATCAGAGGATGCAGGCCAGTGGCAACCACCGCCGTTCCTCATAGCCTTTAGCTTGCTGCATTCCGCGCCCGAGGGTAAGTTCCGCCGGTGGCATCCACCGCGAGCTCCTACGGCTGCTGGGCAGATCCGTTTGTTGACTTAGTGTTTTTCACTGCTCTACATTCCGCTGTCGTCGGAGAAACCCAGCTGGTGGTGTCCACCGCGACCTCCGTCGAGAACCGCGGTTAGATTGTCATTTTTTCTCACTTCCTACGGCTAAGTGCAACTAGGTGCAGTTAATTTTTAGTACAATAAAATATTTAACTTACTCTTGTCTGTCTGTGCTAAACCTTGGCCCAACCGACCTAGAGCTCCCGCGGCACACGTCACCTTTCCCACAGGATCCGCAGATTGGCGCCCGAGAAGAACCCGACATCCTATAGGAGAACCACTACATCACGGACCGACAAAAGTAGCAGCGGCCCAAGTGATCGTCACAATATGTATATATATATATATATATATATATATATATATATTACGATAAAAATGTAATTCAAGATGACTACTTTTAACATGTATTTTTAATCTAATAAAATAATTTAATAAAACATTACTATAAAATTTTTTATGTCTATGTATGTGTACCTACCAAATAGCTATGTACCTAACTGTAAAATTAAAAATAAAAACGAATAAAATAAAACAAATAATTAAAATTATAAAGTTTTATTGAAGTAATAATTAAACACCTACCTTATAAATTTATCATTTTCAGATTTATTATATTTATTAAATAATTTTACAAAATCATTATGTGTATAACAATTAATTCTAAATAATAAGAAAAATAAACAGTAATAACCACAAACTGAAGTAGTATAATCTTGCAATGTGACTGTATTATAAGTCCAGTTAAGTGTATTTCTTTCCAAAAATCCAATGTGTTTCTTCACCAAGGGTGGTCGTCCATAGCTGTCTAAATATGTTTCATTTCCGGCACGATCAATGAATATAGCGTATATAAATACCGTTTTTTTCCTGTTACTCTAGTTCACAAAAAAGGCACCAGACGTCAGCAACTTTGATTTTTTTCATAAATGGGAAAAATTAAAATCTAGGGAATATTCTTAGTTAATTTCAGCAAAATCGTTTTTAATTATCTGACAACACTGATTAACCGTTTAAATTTTAAATTTGTAATTGAAGCAATGGATAGTGTAAGTATTATTTGATTTTTACAGCCATATATTTATATTTATTTTATATGTAATTATATTATGTTTACAATTTAAAGTTAAAATACTAATTCATAACATATATTTAATACAAAGATTATAAACAATTATCAACTGATTGGCGATAGTAATTTTGTGAGGTTGTTGAGCTTCATACATAATGAAACGCGTCAAAAAACGGTAATAATAATACTAATAATTATGTATCATATATAATTTTGTACATTTTTAGAAAATGGATGCAATTATGATATTTGTATGAGTGTACAAGGTATCCGTTCTGCTTGCAGAAGGGTAGCTAATACGCCTACTCACACAAATGTGTGCATAATGCTAGGCACCAATGATGTAAGCAAAGTAAGTTTATACATTTAAAAATTAATAAAAACATATTTACATGATATTTACTTTTAGAAGTTCGATGTCAAGAAATTCAAAATTGCATGGAGATGTCTACTGAAGACGCTGAGGGAACGTGGGGCCAATATTGTCGTTTTAACCCTACCACCGATGCCGCGATTCAGTGTAGCATCTCCACAGCGCCGCCTCTGGGAAAAGTTCCAGCAGGTGCTTAAAAGATTACGTGGTAAGTTTTATATATATATATATATATATATATATATATATATATATATATATATATAAAAATATAATTTTAAATGTTACACTATTGCTAAATCGAGAACTATTAAAATAGATGACAAAAAATATTAATGTGAATGATAATACCGACAAAACATATTTTTTGCTTACTTGGACATATTGACAATACTGACATACTTACATTGACTTATACTGACATACATACACTGACATAAATACGTACACATACAATTTACATACAAAGACAGACTGACTTACGAACCAAGACGCTTAAATGTCAACCTCACCTTCCCGCCGTGCTCCCTGATTTTACTAACGAGGCTCTGACGACCGAATTATTTCGGAATATTATATTATATTATCACTATTATATCCAATAATTTTTATAATGCTAGTTGTTCTAAATACAGGGTGGCCCAGTGAAAATTATCAACTCAATTTTTGGCCACTTAACATTAATTTTGCAAAAAACGCTCGAACACGTAAATTTTAATATAAAGGGGGACACCTAAATGGATTAGTACCAATGGCGTAACTTCAACCCTAAAATGGGTGTAGACTGCACCTCAAAAATTTTAAATGGAAAAGGGTGTAAAACATGATACAGTTCGAAAGGCCTTTCAATTCTCTTTTCAACAGTTTTTTTATTTTTTAAATCCGATTATTAGTTCCAGAGAAATATCGTTTAAAACAAATTTTATCAGGTGTGAAAAACTGCAATCAAGTAGGCTTAAACAAATAACAATATATAACACATAACCTAGAAAACAGTATTGGTCTAATAATGAAAAGGGTAATAATTACCGTTTATGGTGTGCTAATTAATTTTATTATATTTATTTCGCTTTAATAATATATATAGGTGTTATTTATAAGCATTTATATTGATTATTTATTATTTAAAGTATGTTCTAGGCCTTGGTATACAGTGTTTTGTTGGTTGCCTATGTAGCAGTAATTTACCTTCGAGTCGCTAGCTCGAGCCGCAAGAATCACTCTGGTATTTATATATTTATTTATATTTTATGTTAAAGTGTATGGAGTTTTGCGTTTTTCTGTATATATATTCGGTTCAAGTGTGTTTTTTTGTTTAATTATGTAATTTAGAGTTAAATTTATATATATATATATATATATATATATATATATATATATATATATAAAAATTTAACTTAACTTAAATTTAGTTAGAAAAAAGTAAATCGAAGGCTGCTGTGGAAGAATTTAGCTAAATTTATTGTGAAGTTTTCACAAATTATTTTTTAATTTTTAACTTTAATTAAATAAACTTGTTGCAATATATGTTATGAAATAGTTATTTTCTTAGACTGCAGCCTTTAATTTACTTTTTTCAATGCAATTTTAGTATAAATAACAATTTTTGTTAATTTTTCTGTTAATTATAAAAATAAAGTATTACTGTTTTATATCATTGTAAAGCTAAAAAAAATCTCTATTTAAAAATACCATAGCTTAATATGACCTCCATATGAACAATAAAAGTTGCTATCAGTAACTCGAAAATGGTTAGATATAAAAAAATATTGAGTACTTCTGCAAATTCACAATACAAAAGTGCCTTAAGAAAGTGCAAAGCAGAATCTCGTATTATTTCATATAACAAAGTTATAAGCAAAAAAAGAAAATCGCTAAATTTACATTTTCCCCTATATCTAGTGAGCTATGCATTTTTTCGCAAATAACAAAACACCATTAAAATAGCCTCCTAACGGGGCAACTTTTATCTAATTTAACCAACCTCGTAGCTCTTACGGTTCTCGAGATACCAATGCATTCGTATCTTAAATGGGACACCCTGTATATATATATATATATATATATATATATATATATATATATATATATATATATACAGGGTGTTTGAAGTCTTGTGATTTAATTTTTAAGGGGTGATTAACCACCTTAAAAGAAGGTGATTAAACCTAAAACGCTTTAACAAAAGTTGAATAATAAGAGAGATATGATTTTTTTAACAATTTATCAATTAACAATTTATAACGATTAACATTTTATTTTATTTACATCAGTTGTTCGAAGTTATCGCCCTGTTGTTGAACGCAAAGTCTCGCCCAAACGTTTATCGAAAATCTGTGTTATGACAGTTATTTATGCCGTTAACTTTTCCCGTTTCCACGTATCCACGAATTTTTTATTAAGTAGGTCGATGCCACTAATTGTTCCCATCTGTCAAGCTATTTCATCTGTAGTCATTGTTGGTTTTTCGTACATCGTTCTGAATAATTTTGCTAAAGAAAGTAAAAACGAATGGCTCATCGCACTAATAATGAATACGTTGACATGTTGTTAATTTATGGGGAAGCACACCAAAATTCTGCTGCTGCAAGCCGATTGTACTCTGAGCGGTTTCCTAACAGACTAACGCCTATTCCACAAAAATTTACTTCCCTAGTACTCCGTGCAAGAGAAACTGGCGCACTGCAACCACGTCAAGGACGTGGTGGTGGACCTGGCCGACATCGACGAATTTTGGATGCCGAAGAAGAAGTGTTAAACCTAGCTGAAGCAGATCCTTCTACTAGTACTCGAAGATTATCTCGCCAAGTAGGTGTCTCAAATCAGATTGTCTGGCGAACACTGCGCGAGAATCAATTGCACCCTTTCCATTTACAAAAAGTGCAAGCTTTACAACCTGAAGATCATCCTCTTCGTTTGCAATTTTGCAGATGGTTTCTACGAAAACATGCTGAAATTCCAAACTTTTCCTCCATTGTATTGGCGACTGATGAAGCAACTTTTACACGTAATGGCATAAATAACTGTTATAATACTCATATCTGGGCGGTCGAAAATCCACATGCTGTTCGTCGCAATCATTTTCAGCACAGATTTTCGATAAACGTTTGGGCCGGACTGGTCAACGGGCAACTTGTTGGCCCTTTTGTGCTTCCACATCGATTAACTGGAAATGATTATTTATTATTTTTGCAAAATCATTTGCAAGAACTCTTAGAAGAGGTTCCTTTGGATGTACGTCGACAAATGTGGTTTTTACACGATGGCGCACCCGCGCATTTTAATCGTTTAGTTCGCCAGCATTTGAACATTGCATTTGAAAACAAATGGATTGGTCGAGGTGGTCCTGTTCCGTGGCCTCCTCGGTCACCCGATCTGACACCGCTAGACTTTTATTTATGGGGCCTTATGAAGAATATGGTATACACCAATGAAATACTTGACTTGGAAGATCTTCGTAACCGTGTTGAAGCAGCTGCGACGACAATTCGACGGCAAGGCCTAGGACTTGCAAGTTATGCCGATTCATGGATACGTCGAGCGAGACTTTGCGTTCAACAACAGGGCGATAACTTCGAACAACTGATGTAAATAAAATAAAATGTTAATCGTTATAAATTGTTAATTGATAAATTGTTAAAAAAATCATATCTCTCTTATTATTCAACTTTTGTTAAGGCGTTTTAGGTTTAATCACCTTCTTTTAAGGTGGTTAATAACCCCTTAAAAATTAAATCACAAGACTTCAAACACCCTGTATATATGCATTCAAGCAGGCACCTTACAGAAAGATAAAAACATAGATTTTCATAAATATTTATTAGGTAGTTCGGCTAAAATAAATGTTTATAGGGAAAATTATATATTGTTTTTGAGACTATTAAAATATTTGAAAATACATTAAAGGCTTTTTCAAGTCTTAGTAACTTAAATTTGAAAAAGAAATTATGTATTATTTTACCAAAATTAAAATTAGACTTAAGTTTTCGTACTTTAGCAAATATGTTTGAAGGAAATGTCAAAAACAAGTGCACAAAATTATTTTCATAATTTCATTCAGGTGCTGTGCCACGGTTTGAAACCTGGTATTCATTTTCCTGACAAAGAAGAAAGTATAAGTAATATGCCTACTTGTTTTGGATGTGAAGACCCAATATACTCAAAAATCTGACTTAATTCCACATTCACTTTTTCCATTTTATATTTTATATAATACATCTACCAAGCACAAATTGTAAACCGACCTGCCATCTACATTTGAATTTTCTCGCCTATAAAGTTATTATGAATACGAATACTTTGACGCGTAAATAGTAATATCTTAAATTTTACACTGTGATTTTACGTTAAGAATGTAAAACCTGAAAGTGTTAGTGACTTATGTATACCTGTATGTCATGTTTATTATTTTTCAAACAAATATACAATAACAATTTATTATTTTATAATGTACCATAAAAAAAAAATCAGCAGGCGATTGCAGCCAATGTTTGCAACGTACGTCACTGGTGAGCGGCGGCGGCGATTAGAATTACGGTGGCTTGTGGTTATGTGGCTTGTAGGACGCTAGCATTTGAGTCATTTCAGTTGTGTTCACGAAACATTTTTTTTTATATTTTAAAATATATTATTGTAACGTTTTATTTATTTAGGTGAAGTGTAAAATTGATTAAAACACTAATATTTATATAACTATGTTTAATTAAAAAAATATGAATTATAAAGAATAATGAAAAATAACTAACATTAGGAATTAACAAATATAAACACTAATTTAAGACTAACAATTATTATTAATGACTTAAACACTAAGATAATTTATTTAAACAATTAAAACTACGCGATATTTATTTCAACAATATTTATATCAATATTTATTTATTTATATCACCATCTGTTCTCTGCACGTTTCAATATAAGACTGTCCCCGCGATCTTTTGCTCGGGGTATTTAAGTAAAACACTTTATTCTGGAATATTCTCTGATTCCTTGAAAATCATTACAATGGGGAGCGGACGGACGTGTTCTGACCTGTTCGCTAGCGGCCGCCGCCCGCGCCACGACCCTTGGCTCGCTACATTATAATAATTTGTAAATTTCTATGATGGATTCTTCAATATGTTCGTCATCATCGGCAACTTCATCAAAGCAGATAAGTATTAAAAATTTTATTCTAAATTTTATATTGTCCCATTCTGATCATTTTGGTGTTATTAATCGACTTAATGACGAATCATGGCGCATTGATAATGGTATATACCATGATCTACGCGTCTATTGTAATAAAAAAAGCACAAATAAATGCCTAAAAATGTTTGAGGAAAGTTGGAAAAGAAACAAGAATGGTCTACTCCAACAAGTACAAGAAAGGCGACAGCAGAAAGATATGGATGTAGCAGAGGAAAGCCCTGGAAACCAATTGCCAGTAGAAGATTCTGCCGAAACCATCCAACTAATAGAAAATTGCTTCGTTGTTCCTGCAGATTTTTGGAAAACTTATTATCGCGGAACAAATAAATTACGGCCATTTGTAACTAAAAATAATATCAAAATTTACTGGACCGATATTTTTAATGAATATTTTTCTTCGGTTAATCAAAAATGTGTTTTGTCGATTAAAACACATAAATGTAATAGAACTACGCGTGGTGCGGGTGTTACATTTAGATGTACAGCTTATTGCAAACATACTGATTGTAATAAGTACGAATTTATAACGACTGATGAAATTTTGGAGAACAATGATGTAATTATAAGTATTTTTCAAAAGGGGGAAATTCGTAGAAGACGAACGGCATCGACGCTTTTATAAAGGGCACCAAAGAGCAGAATTAGCGAAAGAATTATTATCAGAAAACCCCAGCGTGGTTGAGCTGAAACATTTAAGTACCGATTCAGCAAAATCTTCATAGGAAGCGGGAAATTTAAGTGATTTGCCTCCGTGCACAATTTTGAGAAAAATTTCTAGTGAGAATATAAAACATTTGGATTTAGACGTAGATTTATTTAAATATTTAATTAAATTAAAAGAACTATTTAATAGAAATTGGCCGGGTAAAAAAGTTCAAGGGTATATTCAAAATTTAGAATATGAAACTTTTAGTATCATTTTATATACAGAGGATCAAATTAGATTATTATTAAAATTAAAAAACGATATTTTCTGCTATTTGGACGCAACTGGAAGCATCGTTGCAAAGCCCCCTTGGATTAGTAAGAAAATATATTATTATTGTTTGGTATTGCCCGGAGGTGATAAGTCGCCAATTCCAATTGCAGAGTATATCATTTCTCAGCATGATATTGTCACGTCCAGAGAAATGCATCTTAGAATTGTGCCTTATGTGCTCTTCTAATACATGTACTCCTAATGACATAGGCCGCAGCTTATCTTTTGGTTGCTAACCGGAAGCTAAGTTGATAAATCAAAATTATAATTATACACGTTTATAAATTTATAAGGCAGTAAGCCTACGGCCTGGTGCATGCTCTGACGTCTGACATCACTCAACCCGACCCCACGTGTTCCTACCCTTGTTAAGACGAGTGGGTAACCAACGAAGTATTATTTTTATCCTTCGCTCGTTCACTCTTCTAACAAGTATAGGAAATCCGTCTCCTGCTGAGGTTACTAATCCACGTCAATCAAGTGGTAAGAAACAGTGTTGAGAAATGTTATTTCGGAGTAAAAGTATCGGGTGACGACTACGTGTAGTCACCAGACATCCCCATATTTGGGAATGTTTGTCAAAATTAACCTTTGAACGCGGGAGGTTGTCATAACGGATTCAGGCTAGGGGTTCTGGAAATCAGGAATAGACGTCATGTAAAAACCACATGTTAAAATAGTATTTAAGCCTGGTAGTCTGACAAATCGGGGCAGTTATCTCTGTGCTTCAAACGAGATAAATCTCTTCGGGTTGTCCGCCTGACCAGTGTGAAACTACAACGCTGACCGTCGACATGGATCTGTTACGACGCGAACTGTAAATGTTTATTCTCTTTATTATTAAAACTTATTATTAACCAGTACAACTTGTATTATTTTACACCCTTGCACTGAGTATGAGTCTTCATACTTCTACTCAGCATTATCATTTATTTTGATACGACCCGAAATCAGGTGGATGACGTCACGCATCCAGTATGTTATTAATAAACTCAGATTAGAACCGAGACATTTGGTGGAGGCGCCGGGTAGAATCAAAATAGATGGTAATTACATGGGAGTATGCCTAATTACTAACAATGCTTGATAATTAAGTATGCGAAAATACGATTTGCGGCCACGAATAAATCAAACACCGATATTAACTGTAGAGCGTAGACAAAGAATGGTAGTACACTCGCCGGTACCGAGTACGAGCAATACAAACCTCGCGGCTCAAGTAACTTTTGAAACCTCACCCAGAACTAGTCCGATAACTAACGAAATGGATAACAACGCTAATCAATCCGTGGAGAATGTACTTCTGCAAAACGGGGCAGGAGACGTATCAGGGGGCGGATACCCCAACGCTGACTTACAAAGGCAAGAGTCATTAGAAAATTCACCGGAAGAATGGAGAGATTTTTATGTAGAGGCAATTCCTAACGGGCCGATTCAACCTCGGTTCATGGAACCACCGAAATTTGATCCACAACAAGGCATCGGGGCTGTATAATTTTTACGACAATACGAACGGGCAGCGAAGGCAAATCGATGGAGCACCGCGTTGCAGTTAGCATATTTCGATATGTATCTAGCCGGACGTGCGGAAGTGTGGCACCGCGCATACAGTCATCGTAACCACAACGTCAGTTGGGAAACACTGACCGCTGCATTCAAGGCCGAATTCTTCCCGGTCGGCTACGAGAGAAAACTATGGGATCAGTGGTGCACACGTGTGCAACAGAAAGGCGAAGACCCCAGATCGTATTATTATTTCATGCTGGACATCCATGACAAATTACCCACCCCGCTACAGAATGAACAAATTAGAGCCACTATTGAAAATGGCCTTCTGCCATCTTTGCAAGAGAAAGTCGCGGTATGCCGTCCTAAAACTTTGAAAGAGTTAAAAGACGCGATTGATTTAATGTGCGACACGGAGGATCGCATTGCCCGCGTAAAAGAACGGACAGAGGGAGGCGCCAGCGCCAATAACGATTATAAATACGAGCTACAGCGTATGGAGGAACGACTCGTACATATGATCAAAAAACAGAATCAACCCCCGCCCAGACACTTTGTTAACAACCGATCGGACTCAGGGTACCCCAAACAATTCCCGCGGAATAACCCTAATCCAGGGTATAATAATAATTCCAAGCCGAGGGAGAATTATAAACCACCCCGCGAACAAGGACGATTCGAGCCGCGCAATACGCGAACACACGACGGCCGACCCATATGCTTTAATTGCCAACGACCAGGACACTATGCCAGGATGTGCCCTGTCAATGAACGCTCCGGAGACGGACAGCAGCAGAGGACAACCGGAACGAATCCGGGAAACGCTACTCCACGACGCTAAACGAGGTCCGCAGCGTCGTGTACCAGATTGACAACGGGCCTCACATTAACAATAAACCTAAACACAACCCGAATTTTAGAATACTCACAATCGCAGGTAGGTTGAACGATCAACCCGTGAGCATAATTGTTGATACAGGAGCCGCATATAACGTCGTGGGAACTAGCCACGCCCATATATACGTGCCTTCCTCGGTAACCGCGTTGCGCGCCGCGGATGGAAAATCCATTGCCGTGGTAGGAAATGCAATGGTAACTGTAACAATTGGCCCGTGGACTACAGAATTAGCCACTCTAGTAGTGCCTTATCTGCCATGTGACATTATTCTTGGTATGCAATTTTTAATTAACCATGGGGCCGTCATCGACTTCAATAAAAACGAGATTTCACTGACAATAGCGCCAGATGAAATTGTGCGAATAAAATTCAACTCCTCCGACAGGACCGCTGGTTCCGAACCGCTGGGAAAGTTGACAGCTGTCTCTAATCAGCATGACGGCTGGCCGGCGCTAGACTGTGTGCCGCCGGTGCGAGATAAAAACAAACTCACACTAGCAGCCGACACCACGATAAGTGCGGGCGAACTCGCACAATGTTTTTTAATTAAAGAAGGACTCACTAACCCATTTTATAACATTCAGCTCAGGACGGATTTAATATCTAAATTTGGAATAGAAATCACAGATTTGAGGCCCGACGAGCTCAATACTGGTACATGGGTAGCATACTTGAGGAATGTAACGCGTGTAATAAGAAACTTTTTAAACATACCGCTTTAGCTTATAATTATTTTAATTCAGCAACGCCTAACATAATGATCTTAGATAATAATAATAGTGATAGTGAACCGCATGAGCATGATATAAATAAGGAACTAACACAGGGACAGCGAGAAAGAGTTTTGGAATTGATTGAAGAATTCAGCGACGTATTTGCATGGAATTTAAAACAGATTGGTCTCACGCATCTAGTTCAACATGAAATCAACACCGGCGACGCAAGCCCAATCCATCAAAAACCATACCGTGTATCTCACAAAGAACGCGAAATTATTCAGGAACAAGTTAAAGAAATGTTGACGGACAACATAATACGGCCCTCGTATGGGGCGTGGTCGACACCAGTAGTGCTGGTGAAAAAGAAAGATGATACGTGGCGATTCTGCGTCGATTATCGTAAATTAAATGCGGTAACTAAACCCGATGTGTATCCCCTACCGGTGATAGAGGACATACTTAGTTACCTAGGCAACGCGAAATATTTTTCGAGTCTCGACTTATTTAGTGGTTACTGGCAAATCCCTGTAAAAGAAGAAGACAGAGCCAAAACTGCTTTCATAACCCCCGACGGCCACTATGAGTTCAATGTACTCAGTTTCGGTCTGTGTTCCGCCCCTGCAACCTTTCAAAATTTAGCCGACACTGTTTTTAGAGATTTAAAATGGAAAGAAGTATTGATTTATTTAGATGATGTAGTTGTATTCAGTAATACATTCGAGGTACATTTAATAAGACTTCGACACGTATTCGAGCGATTACGGGAAGCTAATCTAACCCTTAAACCTAGTAAATGCACTTATTTACAGACCGCTATTGATTTACTTGGATTTAGAGTGACAGTAGACGGAGTTGCACCCGACGATAAAAAACTTAAAGCCATTAGAGAATTCCCCTTGCCTAAAAAAGTATAAGACATACAAAGTTTTTTGGGTTTGTGTAATTATTACAGAAAATTTATTAAAGATTTTGCCAAAATAGCACGTCCTTTATATGACTTGACTAAAAAAGATGTATTATTCCAATTATCCGCGAAAGAACTAGACGCTATTAATACGCTTAAAAATAAATTAACATCAGCACCGGTGCTGACACATTTCGACCCGACCGCGGAGATTGAGATTAGGGTAGACGCGTGCAACGCAGGCCTAGGCAGTGTCTTGTTACAAAACAAAGATGACGCCTGGCACCCAGTGGCGTACATATCTCGGCGACTAACACCAGCGGAGATAAATTATTCCATCACGGAAAAGGAATGCTTAGCTTTTGTATATGCTTTGACACAATTCCGCCCTTACATTTGGGGACGACGCTTCCGTGTAGCTACCGACCATCATGCACTGTGCTGGTTACGGACCGTGAGAGATCCAGTCGGCAGGCTCGCTCGATGGAGTGTCAAATTACAAGATTTTCAATATGAAATCTTTCACAAGAGCGGCAAAACACACACGGATGCCGACTGCCTGTCACGCTATCCTACGAGCACCGCGACAAAAGCCGACGAGGAGGACGCTACGGACATCATCACGTACTTAGCTATGCCCGTCGATATACAAGCACAACAGCACGATGACCCTAGCCTCATGGAATTAATTAAAGCCATTAACAATCCTAATTTCGGAAAAACGCATTACTCCAGCGGCGCGCTAAAAATTTTGAACTCGATGACAACGGAATATTATATAAAAAGAATCCCTCAGCAAATGGAATAATGCGCCTTTTGGTAATCCCACAAAAATTACGCGGTGAAATATTATTTAGTAATCACGATGAACCACTCTCGGGACATTTGGGATTCGCGAAGACATTTCACCGCATCAGCGACCGCTATTATTGGGAAAATATGAGGCGCGACGTGGAAAAATACGTGCGTGGATGTAACGATTGCCAAGCCCGAAAAGGTGTTGGTAATCTGAAGCCAGCCGGCCACTTGCACCCTTTACCTGTCGGCCAGCCCTTTGATAGGGTGGGTATTGACCTGCTCGGCCCATTTCGCCGAAGCCGACAGGGTAAAACCTTCATAATAGTGGCCACGGACTACCCTACTCGCTGGGCTGAGACTCGCGCTCTACTCAGCGGGAAAACGGAGCCCGTCGCGAAATTCATATTAGAACAAATAATATGCCGCCACGGATCACCACGAACATTACTGAGCGACAGAGGCAAGGTATTTCAATCACAAGTCGTGGCTGAATTACTACGGATTATGGGAATTGAGAATAAATTCACAACGGCCTACCGTCCGCAGACAAACGGTCTGACCAAGCGGCTAAACAAAACATTGGCAGACATGCTGAGTATTTACACCAATACCGCCCAGACCGACTGGGACGAGTACCTGCCTCATGTGACGTTTGCGTACAATACCGCCCGGCAGGATACTACTAAGATGTCACCGTTTTTGTTGTTATACGGCCGTGAACCCGTATTACCAACAGAGGCTCAATTAACAACGCCCATAGATACCGACATCGTGATCAAAACACAGGAACAGGTGCAACAGATCCGGCTACAGGCCAAACAAAACATAGAAAATAAACAGATTAAAGACAAAGCTCGATACGACGACCGCCATCGCGAAGTGGAATATCAGGTGGGACAGAAAGTAAAAGTTTACAGTCCCGAGCGTTTTGTAGGTAAAAGCGATAAACTACTACTTAAATGGTATGGCCCTTACGAAATAGTAGAAAAATTATCGGATGTAAATTATGTAATTGTAAAAGGGAAAGGGAGGAAACAGAAGCGAGAAACCGTACATGTGGCCCGGCTCAAGCCCTATCACGAACCGTGGCAACCAGATGTTGCAAGGCCAGTGACCCGTAGTCGGACGCGTAGTGTTAATTCGGATGATGGAGGTAGTGCCCATGAATCCGATGAGTAGAGTAGTTAGTAAAAATACATTAGATATTTGTAAATAGCTACGCATGTTGAGCTAGCATGAGACTGTATATTGGGCCCAAAAATAATAATTAATTTACAAAATTATGCTAAGAAACAAATTTTTTTGGATAGTTCTCTTGAGACCCTGAAGGGGGAAATCCTCCGGCGCTGCACCACCTTGCGCCGGGACGCGCGGCTGGCTATGCGGGGGCGCGCCTGCAACGAAGCAGCGAATCGGATAATTATTATTGTTCGATTCTTAATTACGCCCCTCATAGCCTACGTCGAGGACTAAATCTTATGCCTCGACATGTTGACGGGGGATGAAACGCAGCAGTGGGCTCGCATACGAGCCTACGAATCTATCGTATCTCGACTCGACCTGGCCCGCGATCTGATCGACGCAATTGAGGTCCCCACGTGTGCCACCCCCCAAGCAAAGGGACTCCTTTGGGAGTTCCAGCCCCAGGTGCGGCAGATGTGTGGGGAAACGGGGAGCTTCGACCTCGAGACCGCTCTCCGGCGTGGGCACGCGGACGGGTGGTCGCCCGTGATCGCGCCTACGCCTGATCACGGCTACGAGGCCATCTTTAGGAATACCCAGACGGCACTCTACGTGCCGCCACTGAACACCTGGGTACCTCCCCGCGCCTCAACCCCGGCCAGCTACAACGACGATACCGTCTCATTAAACGAGTCCGAACATGACTCGGAAGGGGCCGGGAACATGTTCGGACTGGATTAAAAAGTGTAATACAGTACCGGCAAAATAAAGGGTCAAAACAGATTAATATTTTCTTTTTAATAAACTAACCCTACATAATGAAAATAAAATAAAATATATTTGAACACATATCTCAATCTTTCTCGCCTAACCAAATATTAATTGTGTTTGTGTGGTTTGTGGTTTTTAACCCTTATATTTCTAGGAAACCTCAGGGCGCCCTCAGAAGGTAGGTGCCGCAGTTTTTGTTTTTTGTTACAGAATTTTATGAAGTGTTCTGTGCTTCGGCTATAGTATAGCAAAAGTGCCGGTACGCATCTCAGCAGGGGCGTACTGGAAAGAACTTCCCGATACCATTACATATGAAGCAACGATTCCACTCACCTACGAGTCCGAATGGGTTAAGAAGTTGGATATGTTTGACGATGGATTAGGCGGATGCGATAATAAAGTGCAAGAATGCGCAATGCATGACAACATCCGAGACATGACTCGGATATATGATGAAGTTTTCCGCCAAATCGAAGCATCGCTGGATCCCGAGTATTTCATCGAGTTAGAGAAGTTAGATCCAAAACAATTAGGACAATATCTCGATGGATCACTGGGCCGATCACGATTCGATGGACCACCATTCGCAGAACCAGACGCCGGCAGAGCCATCTCACGTTTCCGACGTGCTATTAATTTCATCGGCGACGCCTTTAACTGGTGTTGCGGCGTCATGACGGAGACCAAGATGAAGTCATTCGTAATGAATGAAAAGGCTCTGGAACAGCGGATAGAATTACTCCAACAGGGAATGCATGAGGAGTACAAACATCTGACCCTAGTGTCAGAAAAATTCAAACGATACGATACACAAGTGCAAACCGCTTTTAAAGTTCTACAAGAACGCGTCCGAATTTTGGAACTCGTAGAAGAAACAGAAATCAAAGCCAATGAAAATCTTCAGAGAACAGTTAATCATTTAATGCGTCATGATGTCAGCGCATTAAAACGCACGATTAACATGTTAAGAATTATTCGACAAAATGAAATTCTGAGCGCATGTAAAGCCAGGAATATTCCCACTGCAGTATTGACACCAGGAGTGCTGGCGGCTGATTTGGACAGATTATCATCAAAATTAAGGAGTTACGACTTACAATTGGCCATTCCGCGGGATCAACTATCACAATATTACAAATTACCCATTGTCGACTGTGGGATCGGACCATCGGCTATTGTAATACATGTGAAGGTGCCCGTCACGCAGCTCGGCCAATCATGGAAACTAGTGGAGCTACTAACAACCCCGTTTGGATGGAATAATGACACGTGTGTGATAATGCACGATACAATGTATCTAGCGGTCAGTGGAAAAAACATGCGACCAATATCCGGAGCTGGATTACATCAGTGTCAGCCTTATCATGACCGTCTATGTTATCTACCACGATTCTCGTCAGATGCAGTGTACGGACCGCAATGTGCATTTAAAATGTATGAAGGAGCTACGGTGGAAGACATTACAAAGCACTGCTCCTTCCGCTGTTATCAATCTCAACAAATGGTAATTTCCGAAGTTCGGCCTGACACATACGTGATTACCCATCCGCAGCCAAACATGAAAATCCACTGTCCCCGCGATATACAGGAAGTCAACCCGCTACATATAGGCCAACCCGGAGCACTACAAGTTCAATTACCGTGTAACTGTGCTCTGTACATCAAGCAGACCCGCACAATACCAGTCCGCGTACCGTTTGGTGAAAACAGCCGTCATCTACAAATTATACACGTACTTCCAGCTACGTGGTCAACTCTAAAGTCGCTAAGGATTAATCCGCTAGCACCAGAAACTCATCCAGAATATAATAATCTGTCGGAGTGTCTCAACAAAAACTGGACTTTACATGTGCCGCACTTGAATTTATCAGCTATTAGCGGCACGTACAAAAATTTACCGTACTCCAACGCATTCCCTCCGCTCACATGGACAATTGACGAGTTCTCGCATCATAAGGATGTATTAATTTACATCTGGAATATAATATTGACAATCCTGGTGTTGAAATTACTACATCAACAAAGAGCCGTCCTGTTGGTCTTCATGCCCTTGGTGAGTGCCGAAGGCGCCACTGGAACCGAGATAATCGCATTATACCTGCTGTACATCGTCACCATAGCATTAGTTGCTATCGGGTTGACAATTTTAATTGGTTGGTACGGGATAAAAAGTGGAAGATAGGACGTTGCCCCTTATGCCGAAGCAAGAGGCAAGAAGAGACTGATCTTCAAGTAACTGAGTGGTCCAGAGATACGTTGAAGCTGCCTGGTGGACAGAAGGTACCCATTCGAATCGAAGAAGAAAATATAGTCGCAGGAGGGCCGTCAGAAACAGGGGACGGCAGGTGCGAAGCTTAAGATTCCGAGACATCTGCAGACTACCCCGTGTCTGCAGTAGAGGGCGACGCTCGGAATCGACCTCCTCATCAGGTGAGTGCTCTAGATACAGCTGGCCTGGGGCGTCGGCCTGATTGATCACCAGATTCACGCCTTGTACGGCTAAAGGGTTGTATCTATTAGGAAAGGCACGTGCAGTTTTGAAAATTTGCCGCCGGTAAGTGGCCGAGCGAGACCCCGCTGGGCAGGGTTTGTTTTGTAAACGGGTACCAGAACGCCTTAGTTTTGTGGACTGGGCGGGGCTAAGCTGAGACGGCTTAGTCTTTTAGGGATCACAGGGCGTGAGCACCGCTCGGTGGTTCAGGTAGAAGAAAAATTTAGTAAAATCAGGGAAGACAAGGACAAATTTAGCAGGGATAGTAAATTTTTATAAAAAAAAGGTTTCTTAGTAAGTAAGGAAAAAAGGAAAAAACACAACATGTATCGTTTTAAAGGACCGCAAGCGTACTTACTTGCGTTATGTTTAACAATAATTGTAAATAATAACCAGGCAGGACAAGTCGAGGTAAATACAGGAGCGTATTTCCAAATTTTGCCCGAAACAATCACATATGAGACATCGTTACCATTGATCTACCGAATCATCTTCACCAAATCCCGGAACGCCACATGGCAACAGCAATGTTGTTCAAGGAACGGGACGGGCAGGAACTGTAATAATCTCATAACAGGAATTGCAGCCCCTAACACTCAAGAAGCCTTTCTGGCTAATGATGGAAATACAGCCGGATGGGATTTTCAAATAGCATCACGGAATCATGTTCAGCGTATGTTTTCAACACCCGCTGAAATAGACAATTTTATTAAAAAAGTAGAAAAATTTCCTTTTAAATTCGAGACACGGATTCTGGACCTCACGGACGCAAGTAATATTTCGGGATGCGACGCTCACCGCCTCCAAACTCACATAAACACGTTAAGGATAAAATTATTCACCTTAATCAGTGCCTGCCACGCTCGACATTTATCACCGGATGTGATAGATATGCGGACACTACAAGCAGATTTAGATAAATTCTCAGCTGCGGTGAAACAAAATGGGCATAAGTTGGCACTCAGTGATGCTGGTAAGTATTACGGGTTGCCGCTCACCGACTGTTTAGTTACACCCCAGACAGCCATTGTGGGAGTACACATTCCCATACTGCGACAGGAAATCCAAACAGTTAGCCTGCGGCGGATTATACCTGCCCCACTAGCCTGGAAAAACCTTACCTGCGCTCTAGAGGCCGAGCATGTGGATCTGGCAATCATCCACTATACAAATAGGAGTATTGATATAGTCAGTCCACTATGTGATCCCCACCGCGACAGGTTATGTGCACTGGCAAGAACTTACCAGGCTAACACAATTACGGCTACCTGCGCTGCATTGCTGTTCTCGGGGGCAACAGTAAGTGAATTCACCCAGTTTTGCCCAATTTCATGTAAACCCGCCGACAAAACCACGCGTATAGTCACTCCAGTGAATCAAAATCAATTTTTATTAACGCATGTAAGCAAAATTACATTTAAATATAAACAGGTTATTCCAGCAGCCTGGGCCACGGTGAAGACATTACGGCTCCCGCCGTTTGATGAAGGTAGCTATCCGCGTTTTAGTAATTTACGAGAATGCCTGGATCCTACTCTCATAGGAAAGCAGGCAACCAGTAACGTTTCTTTACAGCAAGCCCTTATTTACGCGCCTTGGCCGGTTATTATAATAATATTAATCTTTGTATGTAGAAAAAATATTTTTAAGTGTGTTAGATTTAGGCAGGACACCTATTTTCACCGTACAGCACAACAGGTATTCCGGAGGCCATTACCAAGCACCCGGACGCACATACAGCTGGAAGTGGTGTCCAATTCAGCAACCAGTACCTGCTCAGAGTCAGCACGGTTGCCAGCCCCCATTCCACGTCCAGGATCCCACGCAAGCGGATCCTCATCCCCCGACCCTGGCTACATGAGACCACTACCGCCGCCTCTCTACGATGAGCCCAGAGTCACCAGATCACCCCAGCCTCCCACGGAAGCCGTCTACGTCCCAATAGGTGCCCTTCAGCAGTTTAACCCCCAGTATATTAGTTAAGTTATAGTGTAATCCAGACTTCCAAAACCATGTCAGGGGCGCCATGGGCTAGGGGGGGGGGGAAGTGTCACGTCCAGAGAAATGCATGTTAGAATTGTGCCTTATGTGCTCTTCTAATACATGTACTCCTAATGACACAGGCCGCAGCTTATCTTTTGGTTGCTAACCGGAAGCTAAGTTGATAAATCAAAATTATAATTATACACGTTTATAAATTTATAAGGCAGTAAGCCTACGGCCTGGTGCATGCTCTGACGTCTGATATCACTCAACCCGACCCCACGTGTTCCTACCCTTGTTAAGACGAGTGGGTAACCAACGAAGTATTATTTTTATCCTTCGCTCGTTCACTCTTCTAACAAGTATAGAAAATCCGTCTCCTGCTAAGGTCACTAATCCACGTCAATCAAGTGGTAAGAAACAGTGTTGAGAAATGTTATTTCGGAGTAAAAGTATCGGGTGACGACTACGTGTGGTCACCAGACATCCCCATATTTGGGAATGTTTGTCAAAATTAACCTTTGAACGCGAGAGGTTGTCATAACGGATTCAGGCTAGGGGTTCTGGAAATCTGGAATAGACGTCATGTAAAAACCACATGTTAAAATAGTATTTAAGCCTGGTAGTCTGACAAATCGGGGCAGTTATCTCTGTGCTTCAAACGAGATAAATCTCTTCGGGTTGTCCGCCTGACCAGTGTGAAACTACAACGCTGACCGTCGACATGGATCTGTTACGACGTGAAATGTAAGTGTTTATTCTCTTTATTATTAAAACTTATTATTAACCAGTACAACTTGTATTATTTTACATCCTTGCACTGAGTATGAGTCTTCATACTTCTACTCAGCATTATCATTTATTTTGATACGACCCGAAATCAGGTGGATGACGTCACGCATCCGGTATGTTATTAATAAACTCAGATTAGAACCGTAACAATATACCAAGCGTTTCAAATTTCTTAACAAAATTTGTTTGGAGTATGAAATCAATTCGAAGATCGGGAACTCCAATAATTAAAAAAATTGAGACAGATTTTAATTTAGTTTTGATACAGTCGGCATTAAAATCTTTTAATGACACGGATTTATTGCAATATTTAATTAAAATGTGGAATTATTGCCGTGATCCAAAAGGCAATAAATACTATAGATCATTTGACCAGGCTGCATGTATGTGCATCACATTGCTTCAAAATTTTTTTGAACAATATTATTAAATTGCATATTTTTCTTCCGATTTAGAAAAAGTTACAGAATATTGGAAAAATGTTGTTAAAGTTTTAGGGAGCGAATATACTTTTCAAAATTTTGAACAATCTTTAGAGAGTGTAAACAGTATTCCAAAATCTGCCATGGAATTTGAAATTTCTTTCAAATATGAATTTCAAGGAAAATATTCTTTAAGAAAAATGTCTAAATATTATTTTAAAAAATATTTTAACATTTTATCCCATATCGGGATGCAATATAGAAGAAAAATTTAATTTAACTCGCGATAGTAATTCTTCGGTAGAAAATTGGTTCAAAATAGTAAAGAAAGATATTTTTAGGGGCAAGTTAAGAAGGCAAGCTCCAAGATTCATACGAAAAAACGAATCATTATTAAGAGGTCGCCTAAATAAGCATGTTTTCTCTCTTCATGCTACAAAGAAGAAGAAAACGAAACAAATGATTAAAACAAAGAAAATTTGTTCTGGCAAACAAAATTTAAACGATTCGTTGAATACTACAAATTTTTTAGAAATTTGGAAAAAAAAGAAAGTCCTGTAATAAAAAATTAATATTTTTTCGAATTACAAAAACCTCTTAGTAACGAGAAGATGAGGGATTCTCAGTCAGAATTTGTTATTTCGCCGGATAATAGTCAAAATCGAAAAATTCATTTGGAAAATTATTCTACTAGTAAAAAAAATAAATTTCATAGTACACCGTCAACTGATAGCGATTTTAAAACGAATAATTATTTTGAAAATATCTCACCAATTTTTAAAAATGAGAACAACATATAAATTTCTAAAATACATAAAGTTACAAAACAATTAAATTTCGGTAATGATGTCGTTACACCTAAACCTGAGAAACCTTGGTCAAAACTTCGGTCAAGTTTGAATACAGCAATTCCGACAAGTAAAGTGAGTTATATTATTGTATAACTGAAAATAATATATCCACTCTACAGCCAGGAGAATGGTTAGATGACGAAATAATTAATTCATTTTTATTAATTTTAGAAAAAATTGCGGAGGAAGAACAACATATGAAAGTTATAGCGTTTGATACTTTAATTGTGACAAAATTATTAACATTAAATAATATGTACACATTGAACACTTGGGCAGCCAATAAGAATATCACGCAAGCAGATATATGGCTTCTACCAATACACATTAACAATAATCATTGGGCGTTGTATATGTAGTTGTTTTTAAACATGAATTAATTTTGTATACAGATTCGTTGCACAATATTCCAAATTTTATTCACTTGCAGTCCATTCAGGCTTTTATACATTTTCATTACAGTAAAATATATGAAAGAAACATTGATTTTTCGGATTGGGTAGTTTACCAGTGCAATGATATTCCTCTACAAAATCCCAATAGTGGAAATTGTGGAGTACATGTGTGTATTTGGTCGTACATTATTTGCTCGGCAAAACAATTTTCTTTCACCGACAAAGACTTAACAGAAGCGCGGTTTTGGATATTGAATCAAATACAAATTAACAATAACAAATTTGACCGTTACACAGTCTCTAGAAATTACGATGATATTTTGAAAGACACTAATGTGCAACAAAATTTAGCTAATTTATTATTATTATATTTATATATTATGAATTATAATTGATTGCCCAAATGGTCAAAAATCAACGCTGAATTATTGCAGTAATGTTAGTCAAAATTTATTTAAGGCAACTATGTCATATTGCGCATCAGATAACTGTAAATACCCTAATGAGGATGAACATTTTTGTGAAATTTGCCGCGATTTTTATCATGCTAGTTGTTTAAAAATTTATACTAGAATTCCGGATATTTTCATATGTTTTAAATGTTTCCAGTAACTTTTTCTTCTAGTACGTGTTTTACTGTAACAGTTTTCTTTCATTTATTTTCTTATTATATGTTTGACTTATTATATTTAAAAATATCATACGTGTACATTGAATTTATTATTTGCTACTAATATTACATCTTACTGGAGCCCTATATTGTTGCCGTCATGGTCGACAGAGGTGTATTCATAGACCAAGAATGTTTAGATAATGGAATTATTTTAATCCGTCCTCCATTTTTAAAAAATAAAAAGCAATTTAGCAAATATGATGTTCTTAGAACTGTTGGAATAACATGAGCAAGAGTGCACGTTGAACGCGCTATACAGAGAATTAAAGTTTTTAAAATTTGAAATAATAATATAGATTTTAGAACTTTATCTTATGCAGATCATATTATGTTTTTCATTAGTGTTCTGGTAAATTTATCATCACCGGTACTAGCCGACGATAGGTTTTAAATGAAGCAAGGTATAAAAACTTGAATAGAACATTTATAACTTTATATACTTACGAAATTAATATATGGACACAAAAAAAAATCCTTCAATACGATACATTAGATGTTTATATTCATCTGTTAGAACTTGGGATTGTAGTTTGGATTTGAGAAGTTCATACAGAATTAATATTATATGTAGATGTTAATAGAAATACAAGTATAATGCCGAAAATAAGTTAGACTTATTAAAAAGATGGACAAAAGGATATAACACCTTGCAAGTAAAGACAATTTTCTTTTTTGTACTGTTTGTTCAAAGAATATAAGTTGTCAGGTTAGATTTTCAAATCAATAGATTAATAATTTGCTGATTTTAGATCAAATCCGAAAAGAAATTTTTAATTGATCAACATGTAAAACTTCTGCTCATCTGAAAAACTGTGCATCAACTTCTAAGCAACAATATTTAAACACATTTGTGGACGAATTCAAAAACTGAACTAGAAACATTTCGAACAGGTTTATGCCACATGAAATACAATCTAAAATTAAAAACATAATTGGAAATAATTATGTAGGTAATGTATTGTATATAATGGTATTGGCAAAGTTTAATTGGTCGTATATGTCTTCAAATAAAAACAAATTTTGAAAAATATATCGAAAAAACCATGTACCCGTGGAATATGAACAGGGATGATAAATAAAATACAAACTTTTAAAACATGAATTATTTGTTTAATAAATATAAATTGGGTACTTATGTGAATTTCTTATTGTAAAGAATATTTGTATAATTTGAAATAATGGATACAGGTTACACTGTTATTAGTTTTATATTTTAAATACATTAGGAAAGATGAATTCATAGCTCAAATTAAGTATATGAGATAACGACTGGAAAATCCGTATAAATACGAGGGGAAAATATTACGCTTCTTTAGTATACAGTGTTATATTGTACTTATACGGTTCTACCATGACTTCAACATCTGCATCCAGTTTCGACGATGAAGACTGTTTACCATCTTCGGGAATCATTACCAGCACCAGGTCCAAGAACTTCAACATACTCTTCAATGTGCAAATCCGAGGACCTAGGGCTGAGGATGTTATAAACCTCCTTAATATCGAGAATGAAGCCGACACCTCATCTCTAGAAAACGAACCAGGTATGGATGACATAGTTACCGTAAATGACGGCGAAATTAATAACGCCGGCATATATGAAGACGTCATGAAACTTCTAGAGGACATGGTGTATGATCCCGAAATCATGACCCCTGAAGAAAAGCGCCAGATGCTAAATGCTGACATCAAGAGGATCCAGAGGGAGATCGACTCTATGCCCAGGGGAGATGTCATCGCTGAAGCTGCTGAGGAAGATCTCACGGAGGAGATTAGCGGTATAGCGTCACCGATAGCAGCGGCATCGTCAACGGCCACGATTGACAATATCTTAAATGAGGCAGTCGAGGCCGTGTTCACACCGGTGACGCAAAAAAGACGTACATCAGCTAGCGGCAGCGAAGATGAACTGTCTTCAAAAAAGAGTTGTAGCGACATGACACTGTGGCGGCATGCGTACGGAACGCACCCCAGTTGCTATGCTGACTGAACGAAGCGCTCCCCTACTACAGTCGAGAAAACACGTGTCCGAAGAAGTTCAATAGAAATCCACCCCTACGGCTGCTCGGGGTATAAAAGATCGGTCGTTCGAGGGTGAAAATCAGTAAGCTAGCCTTACCACTGCCGCAAGGTAGACATTAGGCTGCTTAAAAACCCTGCCGCAAGGCGGATACACTGCCGCAAGGCGGAGAACACTGCCGCAAGGCGGGAACACTGCCGCAAGGTGGAAATACAGTTTCAGGCACGAAAACGACGAGAAGCTGGCTCCCGGTCCTCTCGGCAACCGGCCGAACGCGGCTAAGGCGTGCCGGAACCTTCGTCGCCAGGTCGAAGCGGACTCGGCCCTCATCGCCGCACACGAGACAGCAGTCGTGTCCCGAACCAGCGTCCAGTTGGCCGTTCCCCGGTCAAGCGACTCACCCGTCTCCCGACTTCACCGAGGAAGCGGAGCCCGAGGAAGTTGCCACCGTCCAGGACCCCGGCCTACATCCTACGGCCCATAGACGTGCCAGTCATCACCCTGCGGTCAGTCGATCGAAACCGAGTTCACCCCTTTGACCCGCGATTGGTATTGTTGTAAATATGTATATATGTAAATAATAAACACTGATCATAAAATAAAAAGTGAGACTTAATAAGCACACCAAGTCCCACAACACATTCAAAAGACGAGTCATTATTATTATTTAATGATCCTTTTTTAAATGTTATTACGGGGGTAGTCGAAGTAGTCAATTTCAGTTTCCCCTCTAATAAGCAATTAAATGATAATAATGACAGACTTTTGAATGTGTAGTCAATACAGCTGGACGACAACCGGAGGTCCTTTTTCGCGGTTGGAGTTGAGTTGATCCCGCGTATGCGAGTGGTGACGAGGTTGGTGAGCGATGTGTTGAACAAAAAATATATGGATATTGACAATTTTGAAGAGTTCATTAAATATTTAAAAAGAGTTAATTTAAAAAAAGTGTAGTGTATATGAAATGGACAAAATTACGAGAGTGAGTGGTGTAGTTATAAGTATATTACCGAATGAAAAATTAAAATTAAGAAAAAGAACAATTTTTTAGATTTAAGTAACAATAAGATAAGTGGTTTAGTTAGGTTAGAAAAATTAATAAATAGTAATTTTAGGAGAACGTATAACAATAATAATTTTAAGAAAAAGTATAAAAAATTAATTCAGTATGTAGTTTTAAATAGTATTACGAGTAATTTAAATATAGAAAATACTCTGTATAATTGTATATACATTGATTGTTTAGAATTTAAGAATATTTTTAACGAATTGTTTATATATTATAAATATAAGGTACTTAGAGATGTAAAATGTGCAAAAACATTCATTTTGAGAGAAAATAAATATATTGTTTAAAATAAAAAATTTATTAAAAAATTTTTATATACATTTTTTTATGTTCCTATATACTTATCTTTATGTAAAAGGTTGTAAGGTTTATTTTCAACTTTCATACATATTACAATAGAAATCAGGTAATTATTAATACTTTGAAGTGATAATGACCGCTATTATATATAAGGACACCCTGTAAACAGAAACCCATCAGTATAGTTACATTTTTGTGTCTGTGCAATATATCTCGATCTCTCCAAAAGACTTATGCCTGTATTCATAGTCGTTCATTTCGGCTACTTCACCAAGCATTACTCCGGTCTTACTCATCCTTGAGTACGTGACGTGTTTCATAGTTGAAACTTCGTGAATTCTCGGCTGAGTACTAAATGAAGGTTGATTTTGAAAAAAAAAAAATTTTATTGTGTTGGGTATATTTGTAAATTTGACAGTTTGATAGAATTTACTTTTAACTAATTCTAACTATTCTACTACAAAAAATGCACATTTTCCCTATAATAGCAGGGCTAATTTTGATAGTTTTTTTAAAATTTGCGTGAACATATTCGATTCATCGCTCGTCAATCTAGAAAGTCAAGAAAATTATAATAGTTTTTTTTAAATTTGTGAGAACATGATTGATTCATCACTCGTCGAAAATAACGAGGAAAACTATTAGTATATAAATTGATTCTTCGCTCAACAAAAATTACAATATTCTTTTATTGCAGGTAATGAAATCCGCAATGTTCAAAACGGAGGAGGCATAGTCCGACGTTATGAAATAATTAAAGATCTCAATAATCATATAAAAAGATTTGGAATAATTGGAAGACGTCTAACATTCCACAACAGAATCCGATTATCTGGTTTCAAGAAAGTATTCAATAGGTACGAGATATCTAACAATTATTTAGAAATAACAAATTACGCTATATATATTCTTAATTATTTAATTTAATAGGTACTGAATGACATCATGAAAGATATGAACCCTGCAGATTTTGTGGGGTTCACTTTTCATACCCCCCGTTTAGAACAAGTGCCGGTATGAGTGAGTTTCCGTCGAGTAAATCAAGTTCATATCGATGTACTATAGGACGCTATCGCCAAAATTCTACAGAGTAATGCGGAAGTGTTTTCGGAAGGACAGCTTACCATAGAATTAACTCATGTAGCTATGCCCAGAGGTAATGGGAGAGCATTGAAAAGACATGATCTCAGCTATGCTGAATTATGTCGGCGAAAATACGGGATAATCGAGATAAATAATACAGATGATCTTTGCCTTCCTCGCGCACGTGTTGTAGCAGAAGCGTACGTTTCTAAAAACCTTCCATTTAAATTCATACGTAAAGAAAATAACTTAATTCAACGTAAGAAAGTGCAAGAGTTGTTAAATATAACTGGTATCAAAATAAATGAAAATGGGGCGGGAATACCTGAGTTAACAGAATTTCAACGGTATTATAATCAATATAATATATGTGTATATGAATATAATACGCAGGGACAAGTGATATTTGAAGGTGCAAGAGATCAAAATCTTCCGAGATTAAATCTCTTGCACCATAAGTGTCATTATTCTGTAATAAAGAGTTTAACCGCTACATTTTCATGCAGATATTTCTGTGAACAATGTCATATTGCTTATAATAAAGTAGTAAGACATACTTGCGAAAATATATCCACGTTTTGTAGACAGACTCCCGCGTGCGAGCGTACGTTGTTATTAATATACTGTGACCAATGCAACAGAAATTTTCGAGGACAAGACTGCTACACTAATCAGAAAAGAACAGTATGTAATGTTTTAAGAATATGTTAAAAATGTTTTAAGGGTTATAATATTCAAAAAAACATTAAGTAAATTTATGCTTAATTCAACAATCGTGCACTACGTGTTGTAATATAACGAGTGTTTTTTTTTGCTTAGATAGAACTTACGAAAGGGTTAACTGTCAAACGAGCTGTCATACTGCGCTCACTTTTTGACATTTATGATCAGTGTACTCTGGCAAATCATCATGAATAGACTCACGCTTATACAACGCTACCAAATTATCCAAATTTACTTTGAAAATCAGTCGTCGATTTGCGCAACATATAGACGACTTCGTGATTTTTAATCGTCCATCTGAGCAAGCCATCCGTCGAACTGTGGATAGATTTAAAACCACCGTCGGAGGAATGTGCGTACTCAAAAATGAGGCGGGAGCTCGCGTTACGGTCAATGGAGATCGTTACCGCACCATGATAAATGATTTTTTGTTTGAAAATGTGGATGACATTGATCCGGACGAGATGTGGTTTCAACGGGATGGCGCTACGTGCCATACGGCGACCGAAACCATCGTCTTATTGAAATCAAAATTGGCGATAAGTTGATTTCGAGAAATGGACCCGTCAATTGGCCTCCAAGGTCATGCGATCATGTCACTGGGTTTATGCTGATAAACCAGCAACAATTGATGCCTTGGAGGCCAACATTGTTCGATTATTCGTGACATACGGCTAGCAGTGCTCGAGAAAGTGGCGCAAAATTGGACGTCCAGAATGCACATCGTCAAGATCGCGGTGGCCATATGCCCGAAATGTTAATGCCATGTATTGATCTTTCGAAAAAATAAAAAATGTTGATTAAAATTTAAATTTTTGAAGTTCTATCGGACTTAAAAAAAACACATGTTAGATGATTTAAAACATTTTTGTCAAGCTTGCGATTGTCGGCAGCAGATATTTAAAGCCGATCCTGTTCAAAATTTAATTTTATATGTTTTGGTCCCGCGAACTTCATTTACTACAGTGACACGCATCGCGCATAATGCTAAATCATTTGATGCCCAATTCATTCTAAAATATCTTGTCAATAATATAAATTTAAAACCAAAAGTATTATTAAATGAGAATAAAATTTTGTTAATTGAAGTTAATCACAAAATTAGATTTATTGATTCGATAAATTACTTATCAATGCCTTTATCGGCTTTACCGGAAGCAATGGGGTTATCAGATTCTGTTAAAAAAGGATATTTTCCTCATTTCTTCAATACTTTGGAAAATAACGATTATGTAGGTCCTCTACCTGACGTATAGTATTATGATGTGGACAGTATGAATTCTTCGGTGAGACAAAACTTTCTGGATTGGTATAATCATCAATTAGAAAATGTAATATTTGACATGAAAAAAGAATTGGTGGAGTATTGTGTATCTGATGTCGATATTTTGCGTCGTGCTTGTACGAAATTTCGAGAAACTTTTATTAGCGATTGTAAAGTTTGTCCATTCTCAGAAGCCGTAACTATTGCTTCAGCATGTAATAAGACATTCCGTCGTTTATTTTTGAAACCAAATACAATAGGCATTATACCTCTCAATGGTTATAGACTGAAAGATAATCAATCTAAAATCGCATTGCAGTGGTTAATAATGCAGGAAAATGAGCGCGGAATACTTATACAACATGCTGGGCGTGGTTCGGAGGCTGTATTATATGGTAATTTAAAAGTTGATGGTTTGTTTGCTCAGGACAAATTAGTTTTTGAATTTTTCGGATGTTTTTGGCACATCTTGTTATAGATCTAACCGCGATAAAGAAATTTACAGTACTACGAAAGAAACAATGAATTTTAAATTTGAAAATGCCATGACTAAATTAGAAAAAAATTAAAATTTATGATATAGGGTAATTAGTGTAACAAAATGTTTTACCGATGTCAATAATTTTAAAATATGTTGGTACAGGCATTAAATAATATTAACCTCAATCTTCCTCGGGGTTTAACTTTGCTAACGTTAAATTATGAGAAAAGCAATTTATCTTTATTATGACTTATCGAAAGTGCACGCCGTTTACTTCAATAATATTATTCGGATTTTCGTAGAAGTGCCACTTAGAGCTCCAGGGCGATATTGTCATGTGTACAGGGCCTTACCGTTACCGTATACTTCAAAAAACGATTCAGCTACGCGATTATATATTCAACCAGAATCAAATTTCTTAGCTGTATCAGAAGATGGTCCATTTTTTATGGAACTAGACACTTCGGACTTAGTATCATGCAAAAAAGAGTTCCATAAAAATATGTCCACCAACAAGACCTGTTGTTTATCGGCTCTATACACGGGAAATAAAGACGTAGCCCATCAATTATGTCAATCTAAAATAACAACACAAAAAAAATCGGTACTGTATCGTTCGATGAATTCAAACACTTGGATTTATAGTGTTTATAATGATTTACTGACTCTGAATAGCCCAAATTTATACAACAAAAATCAATTAAATATCACAAAATTGGTAATCACGGGAACCGGGACACTAACAATTTCACCCGCTTGCACAATACAATATCAATAGATTCAGGCCAATCAACTCATCTTGTTGTACTACCTATAGAAGCAAATATCGAACATCTAAGTAATTTTTCACATAAAGTCGGAAAACAAGAGAAAACCGATGAAATATTAAACAATATTCACACAGACGAACCAAATCATGGTATGAATATAGACACATGGAATCAACACATTCAAAATTTACGAAATTCACGGACAAGAGAACACACTCACTATATTTCATTATCAATCATTGTTATAATATTGTTGAGTGCGGTAATATATGTTATATATAAATTTAGGAGTTACTTAAAAGAAAAGTCTTCAAAACAAAATAATCGTTCCGATGAAATCGAGATCCCTCTAACACGCGAAATTCAGAAACAACCGTCTGCACCCCCGATAAAATCACGTACATCATCCCCATTACATGTACTTATGGGGCGTCCCACACATTAAGTAGGTAATGTTAAATTTAGATGCCAGGGTCGTTCTGTGATGATGTGACTTAGGAATTTGGCGCTCCTATCTACTGGTAGCCAACCAGTGTTTTACATAGCTAGCATAGAGACATGCGGTGTAAAACATTGGCGAATTAGATAAGTTTGGTGATGGAAATTATGTATGTATGTTTTAAATTTTTAATGTAGAAAAGAAAAGTTTTGTTTAGTTATGGATAACCGGCCATGTTGGTGCCCAAGGCTTTAGCAACTTTGTCCTCTGGTGAGCTATAGGTTCCGGATACCAGGGACATAGAAGATGTTATGTACCCGATGACATTGCCACTCATCTCCGAAGGAAGGCATCCTAGAAAGATGTAGGTCTCGGGTTAAAATCCCGGCGGTTGACATTTTTTTCACAATTTATCTATAATTATCATCGACTGTGAAACACGTATATATTCACTAAATATATAAATAGCACCCGAGGTATCGGTTTAAGATTTTCAAATGACGCGTCATAGATGTTTAAATTGCAGTGGTCTATGCTACCCCACATCCACATGACTTAAATAATGCCTATACTCCCAGCAGTATTCCGTGGAAGAATACGTCAACCGACGAGATAAGAACAGCCACAGTGAGCTGTAGCTCAGGTGGTAGAGCGACATCCTAGAAAGATGTAGGTCTCGGGTTCAAATCCCGGCGGTTGACATATTCTTTTTACAATTTATCTATAATTATCATCGACTGTGAAACACGTATATATTCACTAAATATAGAAATCAAAATGGCCTAATAGACGTTATGAAGGACCAATGGAAGTAGTCATCGCAAAAAACGTTGGTGATTTAGTAGCAGTTGATTTATTTGGCCCACTTTCAGTCCGTCGGGGTGGTGTACTGTATTTATTGGTGGTATTAGATGTATTTTCCAAATTTACCAAGTTATATCAGTTAATAAAAGCTACGGCGTTGGCCTGTGCACGTACAGTCACGGAAGAGTTTTGTAAAATAATTACTCCTATAAATATTTTGATTGATCACGGTACTCAGTTTACCGCATCAGTTTGGCGTAAGTATTTAAAACAGAAAAATATCAAATACATTCATTCATCTATCCGTCATCCAGCCTCAAACCCGTCAGAAAGAGTTATGCGTGAGTTGGGAAGAATGTTTCGTACATATTGTCATCAGCAGCACACAAAATGGGCTCATACGGTGCAAGATATTGAAGACTGTTTCAATTCCTTGCCTCATGCAAGTACGGGGTGCACTCCTTATGAAATTATTTATAAAAAAGCACCACCGAGGGTACTGGACCCGATAATACAGAAGTTCATCCCTACCGTAAAAACTGTCAGTTCACCAAAGAATATTCTTGAAAATTTATATGAGTCTGAAAAGAGAAGAAAGGCAAATCAAAATTCCAAATACACGGTTAAGTATAAAATAGGTGATTTAGTATTGTTAAAAACAAACCCCATTCTTAATATATTAGAGAAAAATTTTTCGAAAATTGAATACTATACGAAGGCCATATATTAATTAGTGAGATTGTTTATCCAAATGCTTACAAATTAGTATATAAAAATTCAGACAAACTACGGGGTATTTTTAAGACAATAAACTTAAAACCATTGGTTGAGCACCACGGATGCGGAAACTGCAGAGCCGTTTAGTGACTGGGGGTGGGGACACTTAAGATACTGATAAAAAGGAAGTCACTTGTGCCAAATAGTTCAGTTTGTTACCAACGAATAAAATGAACACAAGACCTCCGACCCCCGGGTGTTCCATTGATTGGGAATCAATCCAACAAGAAAGGATTAAGGTGTTAGCAAACGTCATTGATAAGCACGCGAACAGGCCAGAAAAGCTCAGTCACAAGAAGAAGGAACCGGTCATAAAACCCGTCAATTTTATTGCCTGAAACTGAACAACCGTCCGTCAGTATCTTCCACACCATCTGTCTTACCACCGCCACCTGAATTACCATCGCCACCGCCTGCCCCAACGCCCATCGTCGAGTCAACATCAGCCACCATACCTCCACCACTAAAACCCACGACGACGTCAATGAAAAAGAAAACTCGACGCGGTTTACACACTCGGTGTAAATATGTACAAAGACGCGGTCTGGGACGCCAGAAGAAAAAATACCTGGATCTCTTTTAAATAGAAAAAAAGAGGAATAGGTATACATAATAATAATATGATGCATTATCATGTATGTAGTATTTGTATCTTTAGTAGTTAGTAAGTAACAAGTAATTCCCAATGCACTCATGTTTTATAACATTATATTGTAACTTAAAATAAATAAAACCTTATTTAGGTATGTACGCACATATACATACAGCTTTTTGTAATGAATTAATTGAAACCAAACCTCCTACTCAGAATAGCAAACTACCAGAGGAAAGACGAACTGGAGAAAGTAAGATTCAATTCGTAGAATTATGTGGATAAATGTGTGGATGGAATTGTAAGTGCGAGGAGGTATGTATGTATATAGGTTGGATATTATGTGATTGTGATTGTCATATTAAACCCGAAAGGAATAAATAAAATTAAGGAAAATTATGCATTGTTATAAATTAAAATCAATTGTTGAATATTAAAAGAAAAGAAATTTATTGTCTAATCTCACCCTTGTTTCAGTATAGAAAAAAAACACCAAATCTTTATTTCTTTAGCTCTATTTACGGTTGTGCACAGTAACTCGATGTGGATTGAAATAAATAATTATGAGAATAGCGAATGCGTAGAAATGAGTACAAACTAACTATAATAATGCATGAGATATTTAATGCATTCGCTCACCTGATTGTTGGCTAATACAATTAAATATCTGGGGGAGTTTGAAGCAGTACAGACAATTCAAGGTGTGTTTTTCTGTTACAGATAATTTACCAGCCCGGCCGAAATAGTTTTATATGTTTTGTTATAATGTATTCTTGTTATTTTTTACTATGTTTTGTATTAAAATGTTCTACCCCTTTACTAATTCTATTTTATTTTATATTTCATCATCGACTATGTGTCATCGCTCTCTACGCACTGTAACAACTATCAGAAGTGGGATAAAGCAATTTACTGCCCAATATGTCCGAAAAAAACGATTTCATGGGATTTGTACCAAGTAGAGTTACGCCTAGCACATCTACATCTGGAGACCTTCCGCAGATGTCTGGAATGCTATTACAACTTATGCAAAATGTCACTAACATGCAAACAATTATGGCGTCAAATCTTATAGCAGCATCTAATAATACAGGGAGGGAAAATTTTCCCTGTTTTAACTCTGAAAATATAAACCAGTCCATGGAAAAATGGTTCAGGACAGTAGACGAGCTCGCTCATATTTGTAGGTGCGATGAAAGATCTACAATTATAAACGCCACTTCTAAACTGCAAGGATTGGCGAGAATATGGTACAATTCGTTGCCTACATTGGAAAATAACTGGGTGGAATGGAAGAAAATGTTGTTAAATGCGTTTCCCAGTAGGATTGATTATTGCGACCAAATCACAAAAATGATACAACGCGTGAAAAAACCGAATGAAAGTTACTTACAATATTATTACGAAAAATTAGCATTATTAAATTGTTTAGATATATTTGAAACAAAAACTGTGTCATGTATAATTGGGGGAATACAAGATCCATTAATCCAAACAACTGCGAGGACCGGACAGTATTCAAGTCCACAACATTTATTTGATTTTCTTCGGGGAATCAAGGAGCAAAATATTTCAGTACATTAGACATGACTTCAGGATATTATCAAATACCGGTAGCCGAAGAATCCAAGTACATAACATCATTTGTAACTCCTAATGGCCAATATGAGTTCAATAGGATGACGTTTGGTTTCACAAATGCACCAGCAGTAGCAACGTATAATTAACTAAATATTTGCTCCAATCAGGGATATAGCTACTGCTTATTTGGACGGTATTATTAGTCCAGCAAAAAAATTTCAAAGAGGGACTTAAATATATATATATATATATATATATATATATTATATATATATATATATATATATATATATATATATATATATATAATATTACACTTCTGACACATTATCTGTTTGATTTATTTACCTCAAACATTCGTAACCGCTAATATTGTAATCGTGAAAGTAATGGATTTCCCCAACAGATGTCAACCACTTTGATTTTTTCGCGGATAGTAAATATTGAATATATATTTGATAGTTTCAGTCACGTTTGCACTTGATTTTTTTGGTACAAACATTTTTGAATAAAATTTAAAAACTACTGTCATTTCCTACATTTTAAGGTACTAGTAATGCGATCTTTATTATACGGGAATGGAATATTTCCAGCTTTGTGTTATCAATTTTATTAGTTAAATATAAAACAAAATAATAGTAATTTAGTTTTTTAATTGTTCTTAATAAAAATGCTGTTATATATTTTTATTGTTAAGAACTTTAATGTGTTAATGTTTATAAAATTAAATTGTAATAGATATTTGTATTTTGTTTTAAGTAGTTTAAAATTTACTTTACTAACTATTGTTGATGGTGTATTGTCTACCGCTTTATTATTTATTTTTATTAGGTTTTATTTCCATCGCTTCCTTGGTTTGTCACGGGATTTTTGTTTTCGTCATGTGATAAAACAGGCGGGTAAAAATATGAACCTATATTCATGTATCTATAAATATTTAATTTTAGTTCTTTGTTTTGCAGAATCAGTTCATATATTTTACCTATAGGTGGCTAATAAATGTTTGATTTAATAATCTAAGTTCTATGTTTTTCATATTATTATCAACTCGTACTCCTTTAGTTGTGGCAAATATGTTTTCGTTTTGATATAAGTTTCTATCTAAGTTTTTTTTTTACATTATTTTCAACCTGTTGGTTGTTTGAACTGTTTTGTGTTCAATTTTGTGTTTGTGTATATTGTTTACTTTAATTTAACGTTTTCTTTAAATTAAATTTAAACGTGTATTTGGTGACCCGTGTTTAAAATAGAAAGATTAGACGATTATCGTTCTAATTCCCAATTATATGTTTTTGAGAACTATATCTATAGTGTTAATAAACATCAGAGAGACAATACTACCTATGTTGTCTGTAGAAATCAAGAAACAAGCTCTGCTCGTCTTATTTTAAGAAATAACATCCCGGTTGTAACGCAGCTTCATAATCATGAAGTGAATTTAACTGAAATTCAGCTTCTGCGATTAAAAACAGCTTTGCGTAGACAAGCTCAGAAGGAAAGTACAGAGATAGAGCTCATTTTCCGTGAAGATGAACGACGGTATCCCGATGGAGCAGCTTTCATTAATGGTTTCCGGCATGTTCGCCCCACAATGTACAGGAGCAGAAGATTAGGTACTCCTGCAATACCACGTTCTATGACGGAATACGCTGAAACCATCAGACAGCGACAGTACGTAAATGAATGTTTATTTGGTATGTATATATTTGTTTATGAAACATTTTAGATGGTTAGGACGTTATAGAAGAGATTTACGCCCGGAAAAAAATTATTTTTTAGAGGTCATTTAACGGGTGCGGACAACAGTGTTTCCGTGATATTCGTCTCGGAAACTATTTTACACTATATACGATAACAACCTGGCGTCCACCTTAATATGGATGCAACTTTTAAAGTTGTGCAACAAGCAGGTGGAGCACTGCTACTTTTCACTATCCACCTTTGTATGATGACATTGAAAATTATGATATATGCGCATATAGAACTATATTATAATATAATACTCTTTTAGACATTTCCACTGCTTTATTCCTTGATGGGAAGAAAGGCACGAGCTGCATACGAAGCTATATTCAATTACTTGTTTCGAATTTTGGGAAACAGTAGGGTAGAAAGTGTTATGGCTGATTATGAAACAGCTTTAAGAACAGCAGTAGTAACAACCTTAGGAGGTAATACAAGATTAAAAGGTTGCTGGTTCCACTATGCTCGTGCTGTTTTTAAAAAGGCCCAGGAGGGTTATTCTAATTCAGATAGCGGTAGCGAAGCTTCGCTATGCGACTTGAAGCCATCTATTGGTCTTGAAAGGAACATCGCATATGACGTCATAGATTAGCGGGATGTCGCTAGGCATAGCGAAAGCCACATAGGTCCCGCTATGAGCATAACGCTTCGCTATCGTTCATTTTTGTGAACGGCGACGGCGATATGTTCACCACGCATTAGATGAGCCGAAGAACAGTTAGCGATGGACGGAAATGTAAGAAGATTCGTTCTTTACATGGCCTACGGTGTTGGTCGATTAGAAGCCGTTTGGAACGGTATGTCAGGTAATCGATCTTCACACATATATTGTTTTATTATATATAATTCTAATTTTACAAATAATTGCTTTCTATTAGCCATCAGCAATAACTCCACACTCTCCAACACCTGCAGCACCACCCTCTTCACCACCACCACCTGCAGCACTATGCTCTCCATCGCCACCAGCAGTACGTCCTCCGCTTCCACCTGCAGCACCACGCTTTCCACTTCCATCCGTTACCACACTCTCCACCTATACCTGTACCACCAGCCAGAGAGAGTCGTCTACGCACTGCCTCCATGTGTTGTTTGCTTCACAAACACAAGGCAATTTTTACTTTAAAATTGCCAATATTTGTGTTTGTGTCGTGAATGTGTTCAACAGTTCCGCGTAACAGAGAACGCCAAGTATAATTTGCCGTCTACGCGGTGTCCGTTATGTCGGACACCTATTTCAACAGCTCCTGTGAGAGTTATCACACCGGCATAGAATTTTATGTGCGTTCGCTACATTCAACTTTACATCATCTGTTGGTATGTGCTTCTTAATTGTACTGTAATTATAGTACTAATAACATTTTTTATACTAGCACTTACACGTCAACCTAAGAGACCTCTGACATCATCAGACTTTTTTCACTATGTCGTCTGTTGGTGCCTGTTCTTTTCTAAGTTGTTTAACTTTAATTGCTACATCATCTTTTAATATATATCTTCTATCTTCATATCGTCTGTTGTTATTTGCGTCTAGTACACACTTTTTTGTACCACTGTTATCTCTTCGCTATTGTTTATACATGCTTCTCATCGCTACATCTCTATTATTACCGGCTTTAATTCTTCCTATCATAATCTATAACACAATATTCTTAGACGAAACAGGGCTTGAAATACTTGAGGTACTAGTTTCTTTACATGTTTTCCAAAAGACCATCAGCTTATAGAGGATTCCTAACCACTTGGACACAACGATTGGCGACATTGGAAATCGAACTTCAGATCTCACACTCAACTCACTTCAAATCACATATCTACATCGTATTTTTGCAACCACCAATTTTACATTTACTACCATTTACCTTTCATATTTACATCATTTACCGGTATAATTTTATTAATTGAATAATAATAATAATAATAGTAATAATTGCAAACCCCATCATTTTAGTACAAGCTGACGCCTGCTTCGAATATTCAATCTACAGTTTATCTCTAAAGCGTATACTGATACATCCCTCTTATTTTTCAAAAATCTACTGTGACGACAAGAATTTGGTAACATCTGCACTTCATACTTACGAGAGCCGTTTGATAAGTATCCGAAACGATGAATAAATTCACATAATTGACTCAAATTTTATCTTTTAAAAATATAGATATAAAATTTAAATTTACCAATATTAAGGTAAGACGTCACGCTAGTAAGGTACATGCCATCTATTTTTTTCTATTACTTTATATAAAATATATTTTTAATGATAAAACTATTACGGAAATAAGACATATTTAATACCTTGTGATAAATGTGAAATTTGAGAATTGTTGTTTTGAATATCCGTAGGATAGGAAAAATTGAAAGAAATTATTGATAATGACTTAGTAATTAAAAGCCTATTTTTGTTACTGATATTCATAACAACAGTTTACTTTCTAGTTACTGATCGTATATAAACGCGGCCAAATATCCAAAAGAAATCATTCGATACTTGAAGATGATTCGATAGTTGAAGATCAGTCGATCATGTAGAGTAAGTTATGTTTACGTAAAATTAGCTTGTAAGTATTATTATATTTTTAAGTATCCTGTTTTGTTCTTTCATATAATATTTATTTATGCTTCTTGATAGTATTTTTTTTTTTTTTTGTAGAACAAAATGTCAAATTACTCTGTTACTTTTAGTGGGGAAGAGCACGAATCTCTGGATCATTTTTTAAGTAATTTAGAAGGATATAAAATAATTACCAACTGTACAGATGAGGAGTTAGTAAATATTGGTTTAATGTACTGTGTAGGAAAAGCAAAATTAATCATAAACTCATATTTAAAATTTATAAACGAAGATTGGAAAAAGTTTAAAGAAATTTTGGAGTTTGCCAGTCAAGATAAATTATTTTAAAAATTTCGTATGTTTGTTACATATGAAAGAACAGAGCAGATAGATACATGTGAAGGAGAAAAATTTAAAAATGAGATTGAATGTGATAAATGTACGTGTGAATGTGAAAGAAACGGTCAGTTTGGAAGTAGTAATGCGATGAGTATAAATTGTACAGAGATAAAACCGGAAGAAATAATTAATAATAGTATTAAAGATGATTTAGATGTGTCATTGTCAGCCGATGGATTCATAGGTGCAGAGTTTTTAAATGTGTTAACCGCTGTAATTGATAGTTCTCATGTTAAGAGTCAACGAACTGAATGTATGAAAGAAGATGATTATATAGAGGATTCGTCAGTTTCTTCTATATTATCAAGGCATCACCTTAAGTGTCAAGGAACTGGAAGTCTGGATAGGGGAGACAGAAGAATAGAAAAAAAGAGAACACGGTTCTAAAGAGATATAGGGAAGATTTGTCAGTTTCTTCACCTAAAGCTCAAGAAGAAGGTACCGACAGTTTTATGCAGGAAGTTGATCCGGCGGCGGCGGATGAGAGATTCATCCATTTTAAAACCAGAAAGGAGGAAGTGTGCGAGAAAGAGGCAACAGGAAGAAGCCAACCCGCGAATCGACGATTCACCTGAAAGCCTGGACAAGGTCACCTCCGTCGAGCAAGAATGGTAAGTAAATTTAAAAGAAAAAATCAATGTTATTAACGTTGATGTAAACTGTCTTCATCATCTAAAACACAATTTTGCTCAGCCCTACGACTTTAGAGACGGGGGCGTGCAAGAAGCCAGGCCGCTGACCGACGATCCAACACCTGCTATGACCATCGCCATCGAGCAGGAACGGTAAGTAAACTTACAAGAAAATCAAAATTATTAACGTTGATGTAACGGTCTCCATCATTTATAATACATTTTTTTTTGCTTAGCCCCGCTTCTGCATAGCCTGCCTTCGAGTCCGCGCCCCAACCATCAACGCTGTGTACGAGGGTTGCCTTTTATGTTTCGAGATTTGGTAACCCTAGTTTTGCAATCTGTCAACTGACAGCTTTATCGTGAAGTTGGACATTTTTGAAGTTATAAGTACTCAGAACTTTTTGACATACGAGCGCTATTTGTGTTGTTTACAGTAACTTAAAAGATTCATCTCGGCCCAAAAATGGAATTAAATCGTGAACATTTTCGTGCGATCATTTTTTACAACTTTCGACGTGGATTAACTCAGCAACAGTGCATGGTTGAACTTAATTCAATTTTTGGCGATGAAGCTCCATCAAGGACCAGTGTTTATCGATGGTATGGTGAATTCAATCGTGGTCGTAGTTCACTCCAAGACGAATTTCGTGAAGGTCGTCTAAAATCAGTTGTTGTTCCGAAAACCATTGATGCTGTGCGCGAACTGATATTGCAAGATCGTCATGTGACCTATCGTGAGATTGAGACAACCTTAGGCATTAGTGGGACCAGCATACATTCAATATTGCATAACCATTTGACTGTCAAAAAAATTTGTTCGCGTTGGATCCCACACAATTTGTCAATCGATCAAAAAAAGGCTCATGTCGATTGGTCGAAGGAAATGTTCAAAAAATACGGTCGCGGTGCTTTGAAACACGTCTATGACATCGTGACAGGTGATGAATCGTGGATTTACGCGTATGAGCCCGAAAGTAAACAGCAGTCGACTGTATGGGTGTTTCAAGATGAGCCAAATCCAACAAAAGTTGTTCGCGCACGAAGCACTTCCAAGCAAATGGTCGCCTGTTTTTTCGGAAAAACTGGACATGTCGCAACCGTACCACTAGAACAACGCAGAACAGTCAATTCTGAGTGGTACATAACTATTTGTTTACCAGTTGTCTTCCAAGAAATCAGGAAAACCAACCGCCGAAGACGGATCACTCTTCACCACGACAATGCGAGTTCTCACACATCGGCTCAAACAACTGCATTTTTGAGCACCCAAAACATCGATTTGATGAGTCATCCGCCGTACAGTCCTGACTTGGCACCAAATGACTTCTTTTTATTCCCCTACGTAAAAAACAAATTGAGAGGTCAACGGTTTTCGACACCTGAAGAAGCGGTTGCTGCATTCAGAATGCATGTTTTGGAGAATCAGAGTGGCAAAATTGCTTCGACAATTGGTTCAAACGCATGCAAAAGTGTATAGATTTTCATGGGGAATATTTTGAAAAACAATAAAGTGATTTTCGATGATTAATATTTGTTTTTGTTCTCTAATCCCGAAATATAAAAGGCAACCCTCGTACACAGCCGCGGGGCGAAAAGCGGGATTATGAAGAAGCCGAACCTCTCGTCGACGACCCGACACCAGGACCGTCTTCACAAGAAGGAAAAAAACGACGGATCTCGATCTCGTCAGCATCGTCATCATCATCAGAATGCATCATCGTCGAAGAAGAGGAGCCCGATGTGGGGGGCCAAGTCTTCGAGGAGTATGCCCAACGATGGACGGAAGATGATACGCAGATAGAAAATGCGGAAATCATCTTCGAAGACGACGAGTTCATCGTGGATGATGACCTGACTATGCTGACGGGGTCAGCTGCGGTGGTGCCCTTTAATATGCCCAATAATAGGGATCATCGGGACAATGGGGATCGACTTCTAGCCTGCCGGATGTTTCTCTTAGACACGTCGCTAAAAAGGTATTTAGCCGTGGGTATTAACCCAAGTACTTTTAAAGTGGAAATCTGCTTATTTAGTGACGTGTCTAAGAAAACTTATATAGTTATAAGTAATTTTAAGGTATTTACAAAAATTTTAAATAATGTAGAAGAAAATATTATTCCTAATATATTAGATTTTAAAATAAGATTAGTAAATAATATTTTAGAAATTAGACAAGGAAGTAGGGTTGTAGAAGTTAGCAAATTCAACATTGTAAGTATTAGAATGGTAAATGTAGAGGTAAGTAGTATAATTGTTACAATATAAAATATAAAAACATAAACTTAGATTATAGGAAATTGTTACAGAATATTAGTGTATATAAATTAAGATACCAGCTATGTTTAGATTTAAGTATATATCAATACATTACATATAATAATACTAGTTATAAAGATTTTTTTATAGAATTATATATTTATTATAATAATAAGTTAATTAAGGACTGTAGTTATGTAAGCAAATTTATAGAAAAAGAAAAAAAATATATTATATAATTTATTGACTTATATACGAATTTTATTTTCCTAATTAATAATCCTCAATAAATATATTTACTTCTTTAGAAAATAAACATTTTCACTTACTTATTTACGATAATTAGCGTTTTACGATCTCTGTTTTTAAAAAATAAAATTTTTGACAAACAATGACGAAGGAATAGATAACGTGTTTCCAAACATAAGGCGGGGGGTGATATTATATATAAAGACAGGGAAACAGACATGTAGCTGTCCAGTATCTACATAGTATTCTGTTTAGCACGTATTTTGGTGAATTGCATAGAGAAATGGATTCTCAGGAGAATTTTAATCGTTTTTTCAATATCTGCGATAACATTATTCAGTCTTTAATCAGCGAAGATAAATATTATTCAATCTTCGCTGATTGAAAACCGTGAAGACAATATTAATCCCGGTGACCAGGAGGGAGCAGGCGTCGGTAATCGTATTGTCAACGAACCCGAAATCAGGCGGTACGAAGTCGTGCAAGACGTAGAAAAACACGTCAAAAGATTCGGAATCAGAGGCCGACGTTTGACGTTTCAAATGACCGATCCTCCAAATCATGAAAATCCGATCAATTGGTTTCACGACAGCATCGAACAGGTAGGAAAATATAAATATATATATATATATATATATATATATATATATATATATATATATATATTATAATAACAAAACAGACTAGATATTAATTATTTAATTTAACAGGTCATATCTGACGTTCTTAAAGATATGAATGCTATGGATTTTGTGGGGTTCACGTTTTATACCCCCCGTTTGGAGAGTGGACCAGCCTGGATGAGTTTTAGACGCGTTGATCAAACCCACATCGATGTACTATGGGACGCCATTGACAGAATTCTGCAGAGAAATGCCGAAGTTTTTTCTGACGGTCAGTTTACCCTGGAATTAACCCAGGTAGCTATGCCAGTCGGTAATGGTAAAACATTTAAAGGCCATGGACTTAGCTATGATCTTTTAGCGTGCTTTTTAAACTATTAACTCCCGAAAAACCAGCAGGGTGTGATGGATCAAAATAAATTTTAGACAATTTCTTATTCATAATTATAGGGTGAATCGTTTCCACTGAACTTTTTTAGATTTTATAGTTCCTCTATCGGGTTCATTCGAATTTTCCTCGCTATTGTAATTTACTTGTCTTTTATTTTTTGTCGAGGTTTGAGTATTACGTTTTTGGGAAACATAAAATTTTCGTCTTCGCGGATTATTAATTAGCTCTATAGGAATATTGATTGCTTTTAATGTTTTAATAAAATATTCCCAACCCGTTGGATTACTGTATTTTCTGTGTCTTATTACATCAGCAACTAAATCTGATATATTTGAATTTGGTATTTGTTTATTATTTATAGAAACTACGCTACTCTCTGGCTGATTTTTCCTGATGTAATTTAGGTAGAATTTTAATTATTTTTTTAGTTTCATCTAAACTCTTCCCCAATAAAAAAATTGATTCCTGTTCTTCTTCTTTGTTCATTTGAGATTCTATTGAAAATTTTATAGGTTCTCTTGTTTTTTGTTGAAAATATAAATATCTTTGTGATATTTCCTGATACAAGGCCCATTTCTCGGATTCTGGTAATTTTGAAGTTAAAATATTTTTCATATCGTTGACTAGTTGACTAGATATATCTTCTACTTTATCGTTATTATTATTGCGCAGACGACTTAGATTTTCTGGCGATATCAACACCATCTTTTTAGTATGCTCCATTTTTTTTTAGTTTTTAAACAAAGCACCTAGAACACCGCTTAATAAGGGAGCTAAAAAAAGGAGTAAGAACGCTTCACCTAATTGAACTATAACGCGTTTTTTCTGTTTCCAGTTTTCACCTGGTTTAATAAGATTTCTTAATATTTTCTTATGTCGAAATGAGCAGCGTGCTGTTTACGACTGAGAGGAATATTACCATTTAAAGTATTATATATACATTCGCAGATGCACTTAACTGAATTACAGTCAGCGTTTTTCAATATTGCTAGTCTGTATTTCGGTTTTAGTTTATAATGGTATGCAGAAATACCGAAGGTAAACCAGCTCCACTCTATATTAATTATAAATCCCAGAAATTGTGGACTACATGGACTGAAAATGAGCCTCCCAGTGCAAGGTATAACCGTACAAGTTCAGGGTGGTTTGATTATCAAATTTTTGAAGACTGGTTCCTAAATTTATTATTTCCAATACTGAAACGTCTTGATGGACCCAAAGCTATCCTTGAAGACAATCTGAGTTCTCATTTGAATCTGAAAGTTATTCAAGAATGTGAGAATAATAATATTCACTTTATTGCAATGCCACCAAATACTACACACCTTCTCCAGCCACTGGATATGGCGTATTTTCGTTCAATGAAAGAAAACTGGAGAAAAATTTTAAACTAGTAGAAGCAAACTTCTCTTGGAAGCAGGTTTACGTCCGTACCAAAGGACGAATTTCCCTGTCTACTGAAAAAGTTAATGGAGAAGTTAGAAAAGAAAGGCGTAGAAAATTTAAAGTTGGGTTTTAGGAAACCTGGACTTTATCCCTTGAACCGAGAAGAAGTATTAAACTGCTTGTGCAGCCGCAAAGTCCCTGAAGAAGTAAATGAAGTTGTCGGAAACAGTTTTATGCAACATCTTAGCAAAACACGATCAGAAGCAACACAAACGAGACAGATACGAAAAAAAAAACGACTGAGCGTGCCACCTGGAAAAAATATAAGTGCTGCTTACTTTCATAATATCAGCGCTGTGGATCCAGTTGTTGATTATGTAATTGTAGACCCTGATGAACCTCAGCCTTCTTGCTCCGGTACCATAACCCAAGCCAAAAACAAGAAAACATATGAACGTTATGATTCCTCAGATACCAGTGCCGATGAAAAAGAAGTCCAGCATGCGGGAAGTGATGACAGTCCATGGAATGAAGAATTCCATTCCGATGAAGAACGATCTGTTGATGATGAAAAAACACCAGGTATCCGTTCTGCTTGCAGAAGGGTAGCTAATACGCCTACTCACACAAATGTGTGCATAATGCTAGGCACCAATGATGTAAGCAAAGTAAGTTTATATATTTAAAAATTAATAAAAACATATTTATGATATTTACTTTTAGAAGTTCGATGTCAAAAAATACAAAATAGCATGGAGATGTATACTGAAGACGCTGAGGGAACGTGGGGCCAATATTGTCGTATTGACCCTACCACCGATGCCGCGATTCAGTGTAGCATCTCCACAGCGCCGCCTCTGAGAAAAGTTCCAGCAGGTGCTTAAAAGATTACGTGGTAAGTTTTATATATATAAAATATAATTTTAAATGTTACACTATTGCTAAATCGAGAATAGATGACAAAAAATATTAATGTGAATGATAATACCGACTTTGACAATTTAACAAAACACATTTTTTGCTAGTTTTAGGGGTACGCGTAGGTTGAGGATTTAATCAACGATAAGAGCAGCGATACTAGCGAAACAGATAATACAAACTTAATGGGCAGAGCAGGATAGAAAGCTCTCATCGTTGATCAAAGCCCCAACATAAACGTACCCTTACAAACGAACCTAATGAATACCTGTATGTAAATATAAATAATTTTTATTGTTGTAGGAGTTAGAATCTTAGATATTGAGCCGTTATTAAAAAATAGTGACGGCTCAATAAAAATGGAACTTTACGAAATGTATTAAATTATTTATGTATATATTAAATATATTATTTCTTTCAGTCGCTTGAAAGATAGGCCCGATTACATACATTTGAATAGATGGGGATTGGGCTTATTGAGAGATTTTTTATTGGCCAATTTTTAATTTGGTAATATATATATATATATATATATATATATATATATATATATATATATATATATATATAATACTGCAAGTATAAGTATCAATAAGTATTTTAGTTGTAAGATTAAAACTGTAAGTAATAATGTTTAGTTTATAATTTTATTACTTTAAATAAATGTATGTTTAACTAATCATTTCATTATTACTCAGAAGAATTAAAACCTTGTCCGTAATTTCAGATAATAATAATAAATAATAAATAGACAAGTAAGTTAGGTATAATTAAAATATTTAAACACATCTAGTTTGTAAAACACAAAGAAATCGCTTTCACGTTTCTATGAATGTGGTGGCTTCTTTGTTACCCCTACTACACTAGGGGGAGGGGCCTTTACCACTCCGTCCTATATAACGCAGCTTATTTCTAAGCGACATTAAATCTTACGAAAATGTCTATCTTCGTCACCACAGAATCTGAGGTGCAGTGATGGGAATGGGGTGACGAGGTCATCCTTGATCCTGAGCTATGTTTAAATATTTATTTATTGTTAATATTTTATTGGTATTAATAAAAATTTGTTCCTGTTATACGTTCAGCTGCTGACGTACTTCCCTGAAGAGGAGGCATTGGAAGTACTCACTTACATAGTGGTCGTTGATGTATGTACTAATAATAATATTACTATTATCATTACTATTATTAATAATCTTTTACTTGTAACAGTTTACGGACACCGAAAACTGGGACGACTATGATGTGGAATCGTCCATAGCCTATTACCATAGGCACCACCCACCTCCTGGAGTTGAAGGCATCAAATACCAGTATTAGAAATAGTTATTGTTATTGTATTCTTATCTTATGTATGTATGTATGTAGGAAGTAAAATAAAATAAATAAATGTATTAAAATTTATGACTCTTTATTAAAATAACGACAAAACATATATTTAATGAACATATCGTTCTTAAATTTATTAGAAGTACTCACTTCCATCGTGGTGGTTGATGTATGTACTAATAATAATATTACTATTATCATTACTGTTATTAATAATCTTTTACTTGTAACAGTTTACGGAGACCGAAAACTGGGACGACTATGATGTGGAATCGTCCATAGCCTATTACCATAGGTACCACCCACCTCCTGGAGTTGAAGGCATCAAATACCAATATTAGAAATAGTTTATTATTATTATGTTATGTACTTCAGATAGCAAAAAGAGAAGATACGCAGGTGAAGTCCATAATCAGAACATATTGCAAAAAGTGCAATGTTGGTTTATGTTTAAAATGTCATGTTAGTTTTCATACTAAACTGTAATATAATAATTTGAATGAAATTTGTATATTGTACACAAAATTGATACTCTTAAGTACTAGCGTTGCCATATGGCAACACCATATTTCTGAAGTATTAGCTTTTATTTGTATTAAGTATAATTTAGAATAAAGATTTACGTTATAATTACTTAACTACACCAAATAAAATTTATATTTAAAACAAAAAAAAAACGTCATTTATGGGTTAACATTAGTTTCCAATATTCCGAAATACTCCGAAGAATCTAATAAGTTCCCATTTCATTATAAGTTCGAAGGGAAATATCCTTTAAGGAAGATGTCTCCCTTTTATCAATATTTTGATAATGTGTTGCACGTTACATTAAATGAATGCAAAACTGACGTAACTTTACCAAAAAATATCTATTATTCACCGAATGTTTTTAAATATCATTTTAAAAAATATTTTAGCGTTCTACCCTATTGTTTCGGATTGTATTATAATGAAAAACATTGGCATAATTCGGGATAGTAATTCCGCTGTTGAAATTATAAAAAAAGATAAATTACGTAAACAGGCACCAGGGTTTATTAGGAAAAATAAATCATTATTAAAAGGTCGCATTAATAATTACATTTTTTTGCTTACTGCAAGCAAAAAGAGGAAAACTAATAATGATCATACGCAAACTTTGAATGACTCGTTGATTTTAACAAATTCCGAAGAAACTTAGAGGAAGAAAGAAAGTCCTGTTTTTAGGAATAAACATTTTGTAGAATAAAAACGACCTATTAATAATGAGGCCAACGATTCTCAAGTACATATTTCACCGGATAATATAAGAATACTCAAATTAATTTTGAAAATTCTTCTTTTCCCAAAAAAATTTTATTTTATAGTACACCAGTTGATAATATTCAGTCTAGCCAGAGTAAAAAAATCGCGAATTATTTTAGAGATATTTGTCCGGTTGTTAAAGAAGAAAATGTTATTAATACTTCCAAAAAACATGCCATTGTAAAACAGTTAAATTTTGATAAGCAAGGTAGTAGTAATAATGATGTAATTCTAGAATTTAAGAAACCTTGGTCGGGTATTACCAAAATCATTCCAACAGGTAAAGTGCGATATGTTATAAATGAAAATAGCATATATACCTTACAGTCGACAGAATGGTTAGATGATACCATTATAAATGCATTTTTATTAATCCAAGAAAAAATTGCTGAGACTCATCATATGAAAGTTTACGCGTTTGATACTTTCGTTGTGACCAAACTGTTTTCAGTTAATAATTTATATACACTGAACAATTGGGCAGCCAAGAAAGGTATTATGCTAGCGGACATATGGTTATTACCAGTCCATTAAATAATAATCATATTATATGAGGTAGTTCTTAAACACAATTTAATTTTGTACATTGATTCAATGCATAATAGTCCATATTCAAATCATTTAAAAAGAATACAGTGTTTCATAGCTTACCACCATCAGAGATTATTTCAAAGGACTATTGATTTTTCCGATTGGGTAGTATATCAATGTAATGATATCCCATATCAAAATCGTGAAAGTGGAAATTGCGGCGTACATGTTTGCATTTGGTCTTATATCATTTGCTCATCAACCCTTTACCCTTTACCGATGATATAACAAATACACGGTTTTGGATTTTGCATCAAATTCAGATGTATCATAATAAAATTGATCAGTATAGTATTGCTCAAAATTATGACGTTATTTTAGATGACAACACTATCCAAAAAAATATCAGTAATTATTCGGATTCAATACACGTCATAGTTTGCCCAAATGATCAAAAATCTACTATTGATTATTGTAGCAATACAAGCAAAAATTTATTTAAAACAAGTTGGTCGTAGGTGCCCTGTTCTTTAACTGTAAAATCCTAAAAAAAGGAATTCTAATATTTTGTCAAATTTCTATTATCTATTATTATCATGCTTGTTGTTTAGATCTTTCAAAATTAGATGAATTACCAGAATTTTTCATATGTCCACAATGTTAGAAGTATTTTTTTTTTTCATTGTATAAACAAAAATAGTATTTTCCCATTCATATTTCACTTAAGATTATATAATAAATAGATTAATATTAGTAGGTTCTTTTCGTAGACATATTTGAAACTACCATATTTGTGGTCCGGATGCGGTCTTTGTCACCGAAAATTGGCTATAGTAGTGATATGGTAGCGCAAAATATGTTTTAGTGGTTTATGGTTTGCAGTGCATGTGCATGTTCTTGCTCATGAATCAGTGCCTTGTCGTGGCGAGCAAGCTTACGTAAATTACACGTTTTTCATAAATAAAACGTGTAATTTAAAAACTAAACTGATTTATTATTATAATATATAATGTATAATTGTTAATTTTATGTTACTTATATAATATCCCCAAGTTCGGTAAATCAGATAAGAAAATCTTTTTTTTAAAAATTACAAAATACATAAATAATAATTAACAATAGCTACATATAAAAACACTCTGTAAAAATACCCCCCTTTTTTATAATAAGGCAAATATTTATATTATATTTTTATTTTATTTTTGTATTATATTTTTAGCGTCCGCCTGATGATGTAGCCTTTGACCTACGAAATCGATAGCGACATAAATAAAATTTAAAAAACATTCTGCAATTCTTTTCTTCCTAAACTTCATTCACCATGCAGAACAACCTAGAGTCCCTCTGCCAATTTATAAAATCTCGTACTGTTAGCGGTAAACCGTGCTAAATATGAAACGGTGACATAATGGACCCGCAATATATTGAATTCTTTAACATCTGTGAAGAAATTATTGAGACTTCTGTAAGAAGAGATGAGGTTCAAGTGAATTTTAATGCATTCTTTCAAACGTGTGAAGCCATCATTGATGAGAGTCTTAATCAGAGTGGAGCCGGTGCTGTCCGCTATACAATAGCTTTGGGTCAAGAGAGCCATTGCCGAAGGTTCAATTTAAAGTAGCGAAAAGTGACGTTCAACATTAACGACCCTCCAAGAGGTGAAGACCCTATACAATGGTTCTATGACTGTAAAAAGTGTTACAGAATTTGTAATGGAGTCTACAGAACCATCGGATTACGTGGAATTCGTTCTCATACGCCCTTATTAGAACAAGGACCTGCATGGTTGAGTTTTCTACGGGCAGATCAACTACATATCGATGCTGTGTGGAAATCTGTGGAGAAAATCTTACAAAGCAATAAAGCAATTATTTCTGACGGTGAATTCTCCATAGAATTGATCAAGGTTTCTATGCAAACAGGTCTGAAAAGCCGTCATGGTTTTTTATTTGCTGAAGCTAGCCGCAGAAAATATGGGGTTATAGAGATTATGAATAGTGATAATTCATGTTTTCCACGAGCACTCATAGTTGCAGAAGCACTGTGTAATAAAGAACAATGTTTTAAAAACTTAGTAAATAACAAACAAGGTATTCTAAGCTTGAGGGCACGTGAATTATGTTTAAAAGCAAATGTACATATCCCTGAAAACGGAGCAGGCATAGATGAACTTACAGTTAAGTTACAGAGTTCCAACGATATTATTCTCAATATAACATTTGTGTATATGAGTATAATAGTTGCGGGAATGTGATATATGATGACATAAAAACCATCCAAGATTGAATCTTCTATACCATCAAAATCATTACAATATTATAAAAAGTTTAACAGCAGCGTTTTCCTGCAAATATTTTTGCGAAGAATGTCACGTAGCTTACAACGTAAGAGCCCGGCACTCGTGTGAAAATATTTGTTATTTATGCAAACATTCTCCACAATGCTCTATTATTCTTGAACTCATTAAATGTGATATGTGTAGAAGAAGTTTCGGGGACAAAAATGTTTCGATAATCATAAAATTTCAATATGTAAAACAATAAAAAAAATGTGATAAATGTTTAAAAGTGTACATTAATGAAAGAAAATATCGTCAACATGTTTTTGGTGAGATATATTGTAATATGTGTGAAAATTATAAAAAATCTGGACATTTATGTTATATACTGAAAGATAAAACAATAGCCTAGAGACAATAGCTTATTTATTTATTATGATTTTGAAACACGTCAAGAAAAACCTAGCGATAATGGTAATTTTGAACATTTGTAAATTTATGTGTAATACAACTGTGATAAACCGATAATTACCAAGTTGTTATTCAATATTATGTCAGTAATTGAAGGAAAAATTTGGTAATTATCTAAGTAATTAAAGATTTATTTTTGGTTGCTCCCTTTCTAATATGTTTTACTATATAAACTCGGCTAATGTTCAATACAAGTAGTTGTGTCAGAGTCGTGTCATCGAAGCAGCAAAGACTTCAAGAAGAGCAACCCACATCCACAATTAGAATCAATATTACTTAGCTTGATATATACAACCATGAATTATGATTTTAAGTAAAATTATATTTATGTACTGTTTAAAGCACTATATATTGAATATATATTTTTATTACTGCATACAAACTGTTCCAACAATTTTTTTATTTTCTTTAAAGGACTGATAAAATTACCTTTCCCATAAAAACATTAATTCTCGGTTATATTAATTTATAACTTGGTGGCAACACAACACTATTTAAAATCATTCACAATTTAAATTAAAAAAATTTTATCTTTTGTCACTAACTTTCCTGTGACACAACAATCGTGTTCCGCTTGTTACATTAATTTCGACTTAAAAAACTTTTGTAGTTCATGCGGCATACGACAACATATTTATACAAAAGATCCTATTAAACATTTTTTGGAATATGTATTTCTCCCTCGAAAGTCGTTTTCTTCGGTTGTATGCATCGCACATAACGCAAAGATATTTCTAAGCGACATTAAATCTTACGAAAATGTGTACCGAAATTTTCGTAACGAAAGAATCTGAGGTGCAGGGATAGAAATGGGGTGACGAGGTCATTCTTGATCCTGAGGTATGTTTAAATATTTATTTATTGTTATTATTTTACTGGTATTAATAATATATATAATAAATAAAAATTTGTTCCTGTTATACGTTCAGCTGCTGACGTACTTCCCTGAAGAGGAAGAATTAGAAGTACTCACTTCTATCATGGTGGTTGATGTATGTACTAATAATAATATTACTATTATCATTACTGTTATTAATAATCTTTTACGTGTAACAGTTTACGGAGACCGAAAACTGGGACGATTGTGATGTGGAATGGCCCATAGAACATTACCATAAGCACCACCCACCTCCAGGAGTTGGAGGTATAAAATACCAGTATTAGAATTAGTTTATTATTATTTTGTTATGTACTTCAGTTGCTGACGTACTTCCCGGAGGAGGAAGAAATGGAAGCACTTGAATTCATAGTGGTGGTTGATGTACGTACTAATAAAAATATTAGTATTATCATTACTGTTATTAATAATCTTGTAACAGTTTACTGAGCCCGAAAACTGGGATGGTTTCGTGGTGGAATCGCCCATAGGCCATTACCATAGACAGCACCCACCTCCAGGAGTTGGAGGTATAAAATACCAATATTAGAATTAGTTATTCTTATTATTATTATTATGTTATGTATGTAGTAATAAAAATGAAATAATAAATGTATTAAAATTTATGACTCTTTATTAAAATACTGCAGAGTTCAAGGTACCAAACGAGAAACACCTATAAAAGGAGAACGCTCTGCAAAAAAATTCACTGTGAAGTACCATATTAAAAAAATTAATCGAGAAGAAATTCCAGTTCCGCGACACATTTATTAATATCTTAGGAATTAAACGTGGACGTCTTACAAGTGTTACAACTCGTCTAATGTAAAATATAATGACAAGCGGAAGCTGTACAAAATTTTACTGAATCTTTTACAGCCATCGAATCACATTACTGTGGAGGACATAACACAGTTCGTAAATATCTTCCAGATGATTTGAATATTAAGAAGATGTGGCGGCTATACAACCAAAATGCAATTATTACTACTCTTAAGGTTCGACAATGTTTCTTTCGCAATATTTTTAACAATAATTACAATCTTGATTTTGGAAGCCCACGAACTGATGTTTGTTCAACCTGCCTTTCACTAACTGAAAACATCTTTTTATTGCCAAAAGTACCGGATCCAGCTTATTATAGTCGGTAGTTATACATGTACAATTATACTATAGTAAAAGGATAATCTAAAATAAAAATGAATAAAGATAACATAACAATAAACTATTGGACTGAGAATGAAAGACCAAATGGATCAAATAAAATATCATCAGCAGTCTTTAATTTCTTAACAAATAATCATGATGAAATTTCCGAAAAACATATCACTAAAGTGCGATTAGTTGCCGACGGATGTGCTGGCTAAAATAAAAATATAACGATGATTGCTATGTGCAGCAAGTGGCTAAAAGATCATGCTCCAAAGAATGTGAAGCACATGGAGATTATTTTTCCTATTGTTGCACATACGTATATACCACCAGATCGTGTTTTCGGAATGATTGAAAAAGTTCTACGAAAAAGGAGGTAATTTCTAAACCAGAAGAATATCTTTCTGTATTTTCAGAACATGCTAAAGTATGCCACTTAGGAATAGACTTTGCAGTTTTGAATTGGAAAGATGTCACCATAGAAGTCTTAAAACCAACCGGGCAGTGGCACTTCAAATTTAAAGAAAATAAACGATTTATTTTGATTAGAACTACGACCAAAATACTTATAGGAGGAGAATTTGCATATAGAAACGACCTTGTTACATTCAAGAGTGTCTGTAAGAAAGTTAAAAATATCTTTTTGATTAAAGCTGATGAACTGCCAGTCGGAAACAATGTACATGAACTGAAATTGAAGGATTTTGGCACACTTTTAGAGAAACATTATGGAAGTGACTAGAAACCCTGAATGATCTATCCTGGTACAAAAAAATAGTAGAAAAACCTATTGTACATAAAGAAACACAAGCTGAAGATAAAGAGCTTTGTGAAAAAGAGGCTAAAAATAAAGATTTAATATATTAAATTATATTGGTAATTAATATAATTAATTTAATACAGAATATGTTCATGTTATGTACTACAGAAAAATTATTTAAATAAATATTTTTTTTATAATTTTACTTAAATTTTTTTTGGTAAAATGCAAACTCCGACCATGTCCTTTCGTAGAATGCAAATCCTGCCATCTCCAAAATAAAACATGTAATATCTTTTTAAATTACAAAGATCTATGCAAAATTCGTACAGATTTTCATTTTTACTTATACCAGTTACTATATAAAAAATCTTAGTTGAATTTAATAACGAAGAATAGCTGAAACAGTTTCCATTCATTGGGTAAAATAAAGATTTATGGACATAGCATGTTTTGCTTTTATACGCCTCATATGTCAAATGCTATGAAGACCAACTAATAACTTTGAAAGGAATTGAAAACGTAAATCCACCACATAGAACAATTTGCTACTGTTATTTCAATATTCCAAATTGTAATAACGCATACCCCTTTCATGCAGTGTTATACAACTTTCCAATCGAATTCGATGGTCTCATTGGCAATGATCTCTTAAATGAATTCAAAGCCAAACTAAGTTACAATAACGATATATTATATCTCAATAATATTCCATTCGAGGTAGAATTAGTGAAAAATTAATTAATTACTCAAATGAACCCTAACTCCAATCAAAACAAAATTGCATATACCAAACCTTTCACCAAATAAAATCTTATAGACGAAAACAAATTTTATATATTTTAAGACCAAGATCTCAACAACCGTAAAAATTGTATTAAAATTTCTCCTAATTCAATAACAACAAATTCCGCTATAATTCATAAATTACAAATTCTCGATGGTGTTTTTCTTATTCTTTCACACTCCAACCGATGCTAGCAACTTTGCGATAGGTGCAGTATTATCTCAAGATGATAAACCAATCTCTTACGCGAGTAGGACTTTAAATCAAACCAAAAGTAACTACAGTACCATAGAAAGAGAAATTCTAGGTGTAGTTTAGGCAAATCGATATTACAGACCATACCTATACGCTAGGAAATTTAATATGTGAACTGACCATAAACCTTTACAATGGTTATTCAACATCAAAGAGAGCAGTAATATAAGACTATTTAGATGGCATGTTACCTAAGCAAAGAATGAATACGAAATTATCTACAAAGAAAAAAGAAATCAAAATGCAGACGCTCTTAGCCGAAAACGACCCAAGACGGAGACCAATATTAAAACAATCGTTTCTTCTAATCATGAAAATTTTTCAAATTCAAAATCTTTCACTTGTTCAGAATTTTTAGAAACACAAAAACTACCATCATTACTAATAACTTAGAAGAATTTAACGAAAATATTTTGCATAATAATGACCATATTGCCATATGCATATCAGAAGACATAATAATAAGTGATGTTTATAAAATCGAAGAAAATAATAAAAGTATATTTTATATGGTAGCTAAGCAATTTCACTGGAAAAAAGGAAATTAGGATATATTATATAACTGCTTTTCAAAATTAAAAAATCAAGTTCAAAATTCCTCAATAAATTCTGTTAACATACCTCGTTTAGGAATAGGTTTCAATAGTATTAATTTTTCTAAAACTAGATGCATGATAATGTTTATTTTCCGTAACACCGATATAAAAATAAAAATTTGTCACGATGTTTTAATTAATCTAAAACCAGATGAAATCAATAAAATTCTATATTTCATCGAACGTATAATAGAATAGAAAATAATTACAAATGGAATAATATGAACAACGACATAAAAAACTTTTTCAAATATTGCTAAGAAAACAATCATCCAATGGAAATTACAATCACATTGACTGAAATCTTCGAAAAAATTTCCCTCGACGTAGTAGGACTACCCCTCCAATACTGAATCAGGCAAGGAATATATATTGACTCTACAAGACGATTTAACAAAATTTACCCAAGCATATTGAGATATACTTTTGAGATATTTTTTTAATGTGAATGAATAATTAGTCCATGGCACTCTTATTTCTGCCATATTAAAAAAGTGATATAAAACTAAACATGCAAATATATCATTGAATTCAGAAAAAAAATATCTATCGAGTCAGCAAACAAAAGATATAAAATCCCATTTGAAGTTGTTCCCATTGTTTGAGAACCATTGGTTGAAGAACAATAATTTTATGCTCATTGAAATAGTCTCGTTAAACAGAAATTGTTTGCAAATTTAATCGATTTTGTAGCTCTTATAGTTCTCAAGATAGTAATAGTGTACTAATTGAAATTAACATTCTGTAAACCGAAACGAAAGAAGACTACAAGTCAATAATCAACAAAAGAAAATCAACAATTAACAACTAAATTCAACTAACTGCGTCACTGTCGCCATTTTCTGAGAGATGCCCTTTACATACCTACACCATGACCCTTCATAGGTAAACATCATGTACGATTCGGACGAGGAAAATTTAGACATAAAATGCGACTATTGTGGCGGAGTTGAATTTGAGAAAGATGTAGGATTTTTTTTCTGCATAGAGTGCGGTTATATGAACCAGGAAAAAAGAGAAATGATTTACCAAAATATTTATAAAAAGAAAGCTCTAATCATAGCGAAAAAAATTGTTTCAAATTTCATTTGTAAATTCGGGATTTCAAAATCAATATTAACTGATCAAGATCCAGATTTTCTGTCAAATTTATTAACGAATGTAAGCATACTTTAAAAATAAAAAATCAAAAACACCCGCATATCACCCCCCGACAAATGGCGCATTAGAAAGATCCCATTTCACCCTAACTGACTATCTGAAAAATTATATTAATAAAAATTATGTCAATAAAGAATAAACAGATTGGGTCCAATGGTTAGACTTCGCTACTTATTCCTATAATACCACAACCCATACCTCAACTAGATTTACACCCCTCGAATTAGTCTTTGACATTAAATCTTACATCTCATCCAAATTAGATAAAACCCCCGAATTCAAATACTTATGACGACTACATTGACGATTTGACTCTCAAATTACAAACCAGTAAGTAAAAGGCTAGCGATCACCAAATAAAAAGTAAAGAAATCAACAAAACTTAATGACACAAAATGTAAAGGATATCAAATATAAAATTGGCGATAAAGTGTACCTTACCAACGAAAAAAAAATAGGCAAATCCAAAAAACTCACACAGCCTTATGAAGGACCGTATGAAATAGTAGAAATCAAGTCCCTTGTCAATTACACATTGTTAATAAATAGAAAACGAATTAAAGTAAATTCAGATCGTTTGAAACATGCGTTTGTTTGAGATTTATGATTTTTTTAACAACGATAACTTCGTCTCCAACTCCTACTCCTGAATATTTTTCGAAAACGTTGGTAAAATAAAATACTATGAAAATACTTGGAATTTAGTTACGTACATTGTTACGTCTCTTTTTAATTTAAAACTTCTTATGCTATATACAAATTATGCGGTAATTTCCTCTCTACTTTGGAACAAACAATCCCAAAAATTTATGAAAAAGATATTATTATTCAAAAATTAACACATGGCGATAAAATGAAATATTTTATTAATATTAAATAAACGTTCATTCTTCGATGGTGTAGGCTCCGTATTCAAAACATCATTCGGAACTATAGATCACTACGATGCCGAATACTATGAAAAAGCGATAAAAAATTGAAATAAGAATGATAAAACTGTCAATATACTACTGAAAAATCATATTCATATAGTTCAGTCAACTATCCAAAATTTCAATAACACTGTCAGTAATATTCAGAAAAGTAATGAAGTAATAAAAGAAAATTTCGAAATTATTCAAAATTTTACAAAAAATGGCAATAATGACTATTTTAATTTAAAAACTAAACAAACAATTGAAGAAAATTTATCATTTTTAGTTCTTTTAAGTATAGAATTAGACAATGAATACTCTACATTAATCGACGCTATATTATTCGCTAAGAATAATGTCGTACACCCTTTTATTATTTCCCCACGACAGTTAGTGAAACAGTTGAAATCGATCACTGATCACCTCCCTGCACTCACAACTTTTGCTTTAGCTCCAAATTCCAAACATGCATTCGAATTACAATCATTAGCGTCTGTACAAATCATGTACGCGAAAGATAAACATATATTTTTAATTTGAAACCCCTTAACCACAGACGTATATTATAATTTATATAGTATTATCCCTTTGCCAACAAAATTTAATGACCCAACATATTTTTATTCTATCTCAAAATAAGTACATCTCAATGTCTCTTTCTCTTTCTAAAACAAACACCAAAAAAATTGTAAGCACGAGAATCCTTTTGATTTCAAATTGGAAAATGCTGTAATTCTAAATTTAAAATCAAATTGTAAGATTTACCCGATTGCCACAATAATTAGTTCAAGTGACAATAAAAATTTAACAAGCTTTTTGAAATATTTCTTCCAAATTTACATGTCATTGAAGATGACTGTTGTACGAAACGAATCAATCAAAACTTTGTTTCTTTAAGTCGAATAACACATGATACATTGACCTTCGACACTGGTAGTTTAGACGTAGCTAACCACAAATTAAAAATAATCGAACAAATTTTAGGTACTGAGGAAAGTAAGAGAACCAGTTCAATCAATGATGCTGTAAATCATCCATATTTTGCTATTTTCTTATGTTCTATTTTAAAATTAATAGGAGTTTATATTCTTTACAAATTGTTTGAATACCTCAAAAATAAAGTTTTTACACCATCTTTTCTATCATCGATCATAACCATGAAAACAGTAGAATCACTATTTGTATAACATTCGCTCTATGTAACAGCAACAATAGATCTAGATCTAACGTAAATGCAGAAATTGAGAAAAACGAAATTAAACCATCAATAATGTGCCTTAATACATTGTTGAAAAACTTTGTTATTAATATTACAATTGTAATTTCAAACATAATTATTTGTATGATAATATTGTCATTATCTTAAGCAAAAATATTGTTCGTATTCCCAGACTTTGTAAATGTCATGTTTAATGAATCTCTTATCCTTAACTCCAAAGATCCCATGATTTCCCATTTTCTTTTGTTCTCCTATTTACTCAAGATAATTCTCCCAAACTTCATCTCAGTTCAGCGAAATCACGAACTTCGGTAATAAGCGACGTATGCAATTTTAAAGTATAACTTATTTCATTTGATCCGAACCCGGCTCCTCGAGGCTCTCGAACACCATTACAAAAGACTATAATTTTGAACTAATACCTCCATATATAAAGGACAGATAATCAAGATGGCCGATTGAAAACACACACATAGATGAAATAACACAAAACCACAATACTGTCGAAAATTGTATGATCAAAACATACTACCAAAGACCACGACAGAACATAAACATATATCTTTATAAATGTAAAGCGAATGATCAATACAAACACCAATTTCCAAATATTTGCAAATGCCACATGAAAAACACAACCACTATTGTCCAAAAATATATAGATAAAACGCACTATCGAAGAACGATGAATGATTTTAAACAAACGAATATTTTCTCAAATGAATAGCAAATGATCAAGATATTAAACGATTTTGAAATTGTATGCACATAGCAGACAAACACAATGCGATCTTCACTCAGTCATGAACACAACTCACTTAACGAAAAGGCCGGAAACAACTAACCACAGACCATACACTAACCATTCTGGCGCATGCGTTGCACATGTCAACTAGTAATATCGTACCTAAAGTCCCTAGATCTAGGGATTTTAATCGTACCTTCAAAGTAGAGACAACTATTGCCTCATTTTCCAAATAAAATGCTTAGCTTCTTAAAATAATAAAAAAATAAAGTATTATTACGAACTAATTTAATATACTTATATACATAAAACAATAAACAAAACCAATTTACCTTTCTCAACATCGCTTATTTCTAACTTTCTAACTTACCGACACTTAAAAATGTCAAGCTGACAGATAATCCATAACTAAAAAGTATAAATTAAAATTAAATAAAAATATAAACGCTATATTAAAAACTATATGAAAACAGTAAATGACAAAATAATAGAATATTTAATATAGTTGAAAAAATAATATTTCATTTATTTCAAATGAATTACCAAAACTGAAATATTTCCAGTTTGCAGTCTGTAGTGAACAAACCATAACCGCGCAATTTAAATAACTGTCATCTGTGTGTATACTGCTCAAAACAGTAAAGGCATATTTTAAAAATATTCAAGTACTATAATAAATTATTTTCGGTTTTCAAATATATTTATTAGTCTAATTAATTTATTTATTATGTAAATAAGAAAAAAAATAAGAAAAGAAACTTTAAAAATAAGTTAAATGTAGGTATTTAATTATGAATTATGTTAATAAGGAAAAATCAGTAATAATTAAATGGAAAATAACTAATTATATTTCTCACATCTAGCATGACCTCCGTGATTATTTAATGTTGACTCTGTATTGTTGGGTACGTTTAAAATTAAATGGTCAATATATTCTGGTATTACTTTTCACTCTCTATGGAGAAATGTGAAAAGGATTCGGTGAGTATTAGTTTGGTCACCTGCCTTTGTCACCATTCTCTGCAACGTATTGTAAACATGTACCAACGTATTCATATCTGGAGATTGAAGAGGCCGTAAGATGGGAACCATTAAAATTGGTAATGATTTAACTTATCAACTACGATTCGGGCAAAATGTGCGTGTTTATTTTCCTACATCAAAATAAAAATTTTAGCCATCGCACATGCATATTGTACCGTGACGGGTTAAATGACCTATCTAATGTAAATTTAACTTTGTTTCCGTCACTACATGCGAAAGCAATTGCTAAGATACAATTATGGAAAAAATGAACACAGGGGACACCTGCAAAAAAAAATTATCGTTGATGATTTCCTATAAATACCCGTTAATGTATAATTTTTTAAAATCTTTAAAAATAGTTTTAACAGCTTCTTCCAACATAAGAAAATGACTTGGCACATCTAAATTTAAACCCAGATTTAGTGTAAAATTATTTCACCAAATTGAGAAAAAGTTTTCTTTGCTATCAATTAGAGAAAAGTCCTGTGTTTTATGTTTCGACGAAATGTCGATTATACTAAAATTAGATTATTCTTCGGAAACTGATCTAATTAAAGATCTACAAGATATGAGACCATTGGGACGGACATCTGTAGCTGCTAATTATGTGTCGGTTTTTATGATTAGAGGGTCATATTACAACTGGAAATTTCCATTGCATACTTTTTGTCAAAGACCGGGGTAAATGCAGAAGAACTTCAAATATTAATTAAAGAAACTCTCAACAAATTATTTTCAGCTGGTTTAGAACCTAAGATTATAGAATGCACATTTAAAAAAATTAGGTGTACATTGTGATAAACCGTATTTTGAAATAAAAAATAATAAATTTATGCTGTCTTTGACACTTCACACTTTATTTAAAAATTTCAGAAATAATTTTTGAACGGAGATTTTCTTTTTTTAAATTAACGAATTTCATTTAAAGATTTTAAGCAAACATACAATTTAGATAACAAAAACAAAAAAAGTGGAGCATTAAGTAAAATAACAAAAGCGCATATTTTCCCAAATAGTTTTCAAAAAGTGAATATTAAGATGGCAGTACAAATTTTTAGCAATTTTATGGCAGCAACAATACAAACTTGCATTAGTACTAAAGAATTAATATCGGAAATAACGGAAAATACGGTAGAATTTTTATTATTTATGAATAATGTTTTTGATTGCCTTCCTGAGTCACCATACGAGAACCTAATACAAACGATGAGCAGCTTAGGTGATTTAATAAAATGTCCCATCACTGAACTGGATCTAGACGCCATTCATAGGGTATCACCATACCACCATACCACTGGAAGACCAAAAAATATTATTGTAAGATTTGTCTCACGTTTGAAGCGCGACAAATTTATTTCTAGTGCACGGGAACAAAAAAATCTTGACTCTAGCCAACTCAATTTTAATCAAAGATCCAGAATTTATGTAAATGATAATTTGAGCCCGAGAAATAAACAACTCTTACAAAAAACTAAAGAATTCGGAAAAAATAATAACATTAAATATGTATGGGTTCGTAATAGCAAAATATTTGTAAGGAAACAGGACAACTTAAATAAAATTATCTCACATCAGTTTCTATTTGAGCTTTCTTCGTCATTATGGTAACTGTATACTACCAGAACGTCCGTGGTATAAAAACTAAACTAGTTAACTTATACAACGAAATATCCACAAGAAACTATGATGTGATATGTTTCACTGAAACATGGTTAAATAGCTCAATTTGTGATAGCGAAATTTGTGACCTTAACAAATACTCCATATACATATAGACGTGATCGTGATAACTCTAATGTGAAACAAAGTGGTGGTGTGTTAGTGTTGGTCTTCAAAAGGTTTTACTCCCAAGTGCATTCTGATTGGTGTTCCCATGCAGAAGATATCTGGGTGTCCGTGTCCAGCTCCAATTTTCAAAATCTGTACATATGCTGTGTTTATCTTTCCCCAAAAACTGATGTCATAATATACAATCATCATCTCAATAAACTAAGTGATATTATTCTTCATCATACCATCAACAACAATATATTAATTGCCGGTGATTATAATCTACCTGAGCTTGACTGGTTGGCTACTAGTAATAAAACTTTATTGTCACAATTCTCGGGAAAGTCAGACATTTATATTAATTTCATTAACACTATATCATTGTGTAATCTGAAACAATATAATTATGTACGCAACCATCTTAACACTGTTTTAGATTTAATTTTAAGTTCTTTAGATACTCACATCACAAACTGTACATCTCCACTTAGTAATTTAGACAGATATCATCCAGCACTTGAAATTGATGTTCTTCTCAATGATTTTAAGCCACTCCGTATTAATTACATTCCTAAATATAATTTCAGTAAATGTAATTTCGAAAGCCTGGTTTATAAATTGTCAGCAATTAATTGGGAACTAAAATTCGATAATTATGATATCAACAACAATGTAAAAACTTTTTATGTTATCATATACAACTTATTAGACACCTACTTGTCCCACCTACATTAAGCGTAATAATAATTATCCCATCTGGTTTTCTAAATCATTAATTAAAATCGTTGGGGAGAAGCATAAATTTCATAAAAAATGGAAAAAGTATGGAAATCTGGCTGATTATCACTCTTTCTCTCTTCTCAGAGACAGGGTCAAGGCTACGATGTCAGCTGACTACAAAAAACATATTTCTTACATTGAAAAAAATTTCACTCTGATATGTCTCACTTTTGGAATCATACAAAAAAACTTGGAACTGATATCAGTCTTCCAAACTCAATGTATTTAAATGATTCAAATGCATTTACAGGTAATGATATTTGCAATCTTTTTGCAAGCTACTTTGAATCTGTGTACACTACGTTCAGCTCAGACACTAGCAGTGACGATTCGGATTCAATTTCAAATAACAATAGTGTAAACATATCAGACATGACAATTCCTGAAGAAGATATTTTAAAATCTTTACGAACTTTAAATACAAAGACAGGTTGCGGGCCAGATCTGATTCATCCCATATTTATAAAAACTTGTGCCTATTATTTAGTTCGTCCTTTACATCTGATTTTTAATAAATCATTAAAGGACGGAGTTTTTCTAAAACAATGGAAATGCTCTTTCATTACCCCCATATATAAATCCGGTGATAAAAGAGACGTAAAAAATTATCGTCCGATATCCATACTCTCTGTGTTTGGAAAAATTTTTGAAAACAAAAACAACTAGATACCTATGCAAGCCTGCATATTTTAGTGGCCTCATACAAATAATACGGGGTATTTTACAACTTCTTAATGATGAACAAAAACATGAAAAAATTAACTTCTTACTTACTAATAATATATCAAGACGTTTTAGAAAATCAATATTTCATATTCCGACAAAAAAGGGGTTATAATAGAAATCCGACTGCGAAAATATTTCGTTGTTTATTTCGCAATAATGTAATCAATTCGCTAATGAAACCAGCAAAATCCTCTAATTGTGAAATTGATTCAGATATTTTATTAAATATGACAACTCCACCTTTAAGTAGTATAGGGAAACCTGATGAAGAAAATAATTTACCTGAACAATCAAATTCGGATACTAATTTAAGTGAAACTTGCTCAACTTTAGAGAAACAGGAACAAAAGGAAAATATATTGGAAGAGTGTTAAGTGACATATTTTGCAGGGTATTTAGCAAAAAAAAATTCTTGATCAATAGAATTGTGACATTTGTAAGTATAAATTAATGACGAATTCCAAGTTAACAAATGAAAATGATTTTTTTGTATCATAAAACATACAAAAATATTGACAGAGCTGACGGGGGACTAAAAGCACCTACAACAGAATTTAATAAAATAATAGACTACTATATTTGAAAATAAATTTTGGGACATGTATTTTCAAAACAATATTAAGAAGAAATTAATTCAAGTTTTTAATAAGAAGAAGCCATATGCGCGTACACAGAGAAGTTGTATGCACGTTGCACGTACGCATGTCCAAAGGGGACGTTCGACAGAACCTCTCCCGGCCTTGCGTTGGGCGGTTGTAAAGTTACTTTTGTTGTGTTATCTATAAATAATTATTGTTTCTAACATCAGAAGTGAAATAAAGATCACTCGCTTAAAAACAGTGTTTTTGAGTTTACAACAATTTCACAGTCTAACCTAGAAACGGTACTACAATGATTATTGGACAAATGGAGCCTCGAGTATATGTTTCCACATCAGAAGCCGTTATGTTTTTTTTTTCGACAGAAGATGATCCTTAGAAATGAACGAACGATATTATTGATTTCTTACAGAAACTGATAGGAGAGATACTTATTTCATGAAAAGAATTGCAAACTATTTTAAGGATGAGTCAAGTGAATGATTTTCAGGCTGACGTCCTACTGGTAAGCATACATGGGCAAATTTAAAAAGAGATGTATATGCTAGTTTACAGTAAGTTTTAAAGTTTTGGTCAGATTTTGCATAATGTGGTAGGTAAGTGATGATCCGGACGGCTTTTCGAGTTAGGACCAGTTTGCCAATTAATTAGCATTTGTTTCGGTATCCATTGGCGATTTATACTTTTGAATATGACATCTGGTGAGAGTTTTTGTAACTAAACGCAAAGCAGTAACCCATATAGTAATATACCGCTGATCCTCCGCGATCCATACGTTCAACAAAGCGTAATAGAGATATATCTTGCATCGCACACAGCTGTTACAGTGCACTTGGTGCGCATGCTCAACACGCAAGAAGATAGGGTTTCAATGGCACATTTAATATTTAAAATATAATAAATAAATGTAGAAATTTGAAGAAAGTAATGAATTATTGTACATAATACTGTAATAATCATTTAATATTGTTTATTGATAATAAAATTACTACAGCGCGAAATTTTAAATATTTTAAGCTACGTTTTGTGTACTATGCACGATATGACAAAGCGAAATTTCGCGATATTGTAATTTTATTATCAAAAAACAATATTAAATGATTATTACAGTATTATGTACAATAATTCATTATTTTCTTCAAATTTCTATATTTATTTATTTTATTTAAATATTAAATGTGACTATCTTCTTGGGTGATGAGCATGCGCACCAAGTGCACGGTAACAGTTGTGTGCGATGCAAGATATATCTCTATTACGCTTTCTTGAACGTATTGCAAGTACATTGGGAAGATAGGGGATCAGCGGTATATTACTAATAGGTATATGAAGTAACCTTGTTGTGTGGACATATTTAATTGCATGATGGAGGCAACAAAAAGAGAGTTGTGGGCAAAAATAATACGTTTTTCTCAGTATTTGGGTACAATTCTTTAGCTAGACGAAGCCCAGAATTATCATTTGACTTTTTTCGGCCAGTTGGTAAAATTAAAATTGCCATTTCAAATAATTTCGGTATGGAAGGGATGTGTGATCTGCAGCAGGTGTGGATAAATAAATTGTTGATGGGTAAAAAGCCCTCAAGACATATGCGTATTTGCTCTCTTCACTTCACAAAAGAGTATTTTTATTCAAAAAGTATGTGTTTTGTTTTCATTTCTTTAGATTTCATTTATATATGTGTATAAAATACGATTGTCCGTATACTTCAATATTAGAAAACCACAGTCAGAAGAATGTTCTTAAAAATGCGCAATTCCCACCCAAAATTTAGCTCAAAAAAGGATCAGACCAATCAAAGTAAAATCATCACGAAGGCTAGAGAACAGAAATTTCATAAAATCAAAACATCCACTTCCTGAAATTGTATCTAGTTTTTATTTCAGTTAAAGAAGTTCTTTATTCATTCAGTTTTTATTTCGCAGGATCTTTTAACAATTTCGCAAGCAAATACAAATATTTCTACAGAAATGGGATATACTCAATCTGAAATTGAGGTTGCAAATACTTTAATTGAATTAATGAATTACACTAATAAAAGAGACATAGCCGTGCAATTCTACACAATGCAACCAAAAACTATGTAATTATTATAATAAAAATAATTGAGAAAAAGAGTAATACATTTTAGTATCTAGTAATAATAATAATAAAGATAAAAACTTATAATAAGTAATTTAAACTAGGTATATGTTTAACTTATAAATTAACTGTACATAATATCTACAGGCAATAACAATGGAGAAAACATGGAATCATGAAATTAGTAATATAAATTATAAGCAATTCCACGGAAAAAGCCGAGGATTGTTCGATTATGTCGATCATTCACGATCGTTGTAATCCTTTGATCTTTCTCTATATACTGTCTTTGACGTTTGGGTCGCGGCTGACCAAGGATTATTGATTCCATTTCTGTTGCCACGTTTTCTTGCTCCCGTCTTAATTCCTGCATTAAGGAAAAAATTCTAGGATGATCTTTTCCCACTAATATTTGCCATCTTCTGTGCCATCCCTCGACCTTATTTTGCATACGAGGTAAACCTAGAGTTTGGCTGTCGTAAATAGACCAAAGCTGAGGTAGGAAAAGTGGTGGAACTCTCACTTCTCTTCTATTAATTTGTCTTACGCGGCCATTGACATAATTTTTGTCGAACCATGAAACTACTTCCAAACGCTAATGCGCAAATTTGTTTCATTAAAAGACAGAAATTTTCATCGTGTCCATACAATATGGATAAACCATGATTTTGTATTTTGCGTCAAATATTTTGGAATAAATAAAAAAAAACCTTTATTTATCGCCATTGGAAACTCCCTAGATGAAGCGTTAATTGCAGCTTTTTCAAAGTCGCTAATAATAAATTATGGGGCTAATTGTACATTAAATTCCTCAGCCACATCTGATAAATCTTGAAATGTCCTAATGTATAAAGCTTCAGATTTCCTTGACATTATGTATACTAAGGGTAGTACTCTTGATTTTTCTTCACTGCCAACAGGAGCATGAAATGAATATAGTTGTAAAAATATATTCGGAGAACTCTTAAATGTTCCATCCATTATCCAAAAAGTTGCCTCACTTAGTTTTCTTATATTATTTTCTGTAGAGAATAATAATAAATATTATATACGAAGGGTTGAGTTACAAAAAAGGGATAGGATGAATGAAAGTTTTAAAGCTACTAAATTAACATTGAAACACGTTCATCCCACCCATCGACAAAAATTGAAAGTCAAATTTGCAACTCAAGTTTTCAGTCAGTCCACTGCGTCGTTAATGTATATTCTGACAGAGAACAAAGTAATGGACGCAGGGGAAACCGCACATTTTTAATTTTTTTTTTAATGATTTATTTGACTCATTTAATTCCAGTTCGAATTCCCCAAAACCATTAGGAGAGCCACTTTCAAAAAACACATTCAAAATGTATATTGATTTTTGGAATCAAGCGCTGAGAATTTTATCAAACTTAACCTTTTTTGACCCTACTAAAAACAAAACTGTCCCTTCGTTACCTTCCATCTGTCTTCTAATTGTTTCGATTAGAAACACGCAATATTTGTGAAATTTTTTACAGAATCTTGGATTAAATTACCTTGCTTTAAGATCTCTTAATCAAGCTAATACTTGTCCATCATCCTCTCAATTTGCCGATGCATATAAAACTAAAGTTATAACGAATGCAGTTAAGAATACATTAAGTTCAAATTGTGAATATGATGGCGAGGAATTACTCCTATCATATTGTAACGTTTTATTTATTTAGGTGAAGTGTAAAATGTATGAAAACACGAATATTTATATAACTATGTTTAATAAAAAGAAATATGAATTATAAGGAATAAATAAAAATAACTAACACTAAGAATTAACAAATATAAACACTAATTTAAGAACTAATTATTATTACTAAAGACTTAAACACTAAGATAATTTATTTAAACAATTAAAACTACGCAATATTTATTTCAACACTATTTATATCACCGTCTATTTATTTATATCACCATCTGTACACTACACGTATTAACACAAGACTGTTCTCGCGATCTTTTGGTCGGGGTATTTATATTAAAATACATCATTCTAGAAGATTCTTTGATTCCTTGAAATCAGAACAATGGGAAGCGAACGGACGTGTTCTGACCTGCACGCTAGCTCCCGCCGCCCGCGCCGCGACCCTGGGTTTGCTACATTGCCCCCTCCTTAAGACTGTTTCGTCCCGGAACAGTTCGTTATGACGAAATCTGCATGCATCACCCTTGGTGCATCTGGAAGTCTTGAAGAAGTAACAGTCGATGGTCCGTTTGAGCTCTTCTTGCCCGGTAGAGTTGAAGCTGCAGACTAGAACTTCCACTCCGGTAAAGCGGAAGATTGTTTCTAACATGCTTCTAACAATCCTCCAATCCAAACCATCTAGTCCACAGCCTATCTTCGGTACTGCCAGCTTCATGATGTCGTTCTGCAACAGATGGTCCTTCATATCGCACAGCGAGTCCCATAAATTGCGGTATGACGGCTTCTGATATGAGTATTGTTTCGTGACGAGATAGTAAATGTACCGCTTGCGTTCCTCGTTCTCATCCTTCAGTTGTACCGTTTTTCCGACAGTTGGACGTTCGTTGGCCAGTTCTTGTACTCGTCCAAATTTTCTTTTAAAAACTGAAGCGATGCCGCGGGACATTTTAATGTCTTTCGCTACACAGTGAGCGAGGGAATATTCTGGGGACACGGTGAACAGATCTCGTTGTTCTTCTCGTGTAACGCCATACCGTGCTTTGTGACCAGTGGAATGGCTTTCCATAAAGTCTTCAAATGTAGGTTCCTCAGGTACAACCCGGCGAACCGTCGCTCCACGATGATCGTCAAAGTTATCACCAGCAAAAGGGGCTAACCGATTGAAGTGGACTACCCTCGGCTTTCCATTAGGTGTTTTCCTAATTCTGTAGACCACATCATTTATTCTTTTGATGATCTCGTAAGGACCTTCCCAATTCCTTTGCAGCTTGGGCGATAAGCCGCGACGTCTTTGTGGATTATAAAGCCACACCAAATTCCCAGGTTGAAAACCACCTTTTTCAGCCTTGACGTCATACTGGTCCTTCATCCGGTCGCTGGCACCTTGAATGTTTACACGGACTTGTTCATGGATGTCGTTCATTCTTCTACGTAAGTCCGTTACGTAGTCCTCCCCGGCTAGATCTTCACCGGGTTTACTGCCAAATACCAGGTCGCATGGTAAGCGCAACTCCCGCCCGAATAAGATGTTTGCTGGTGTCTGCCCTGTTGTCTCATGCACGGATGAACGGTAAGCCAACAAGAACAGATGAAGATGTCGGTCCCAGTCTCGCTGATGGTTAGAGACTACCTTTGACAAATACCGATTTATTGTTCTATTCATCCGTTCAACCATGCCATCAGACTGCGGGTGTAATGCAGTAGTTCTGGTTTTCTTTATTCCTAATATCTTACAGATATTTTGGAACAGAGCAGACTCGAAATTCCTTCCTTGGTCGGAATGTATCTCTCGCGGTACTCCAAATCGGCAGATGCATTCTTTTACCAAGACTTCAGCGACCGTTACGGCTTCCTGGTTGGGTAATGGATAGGCTTCGACCCACTTAGTAAAGTAGTCCATTACTACTACTATGTATTTATTTCCATCATCAGTTTCGGGGAATGGTCCGGCCACGTCAATCGCAATGCGTTCAAAGGGACTTCCAACGTTATATTGGCGCATAGGAGCTCTTCTTTTCCTATGTGGCCCGTTACTTCCCGCGCAGACCACACATTTCTTGCACCACTCTTTAACATCTTCTTTGCAATTTACCCAGTAAAATCGTTGGCGCAATCTTTCAAGGGTCTTGTTTACTCCAAAATGTCCAGATCCGTCGTGGATCTCTTGCAATACTTCCGGTACTCTATTTCTAGGGATTATCAGCTGGGTCCTACTCTCAGTACCTTCAGTATTCTCTATGACACGTTTCAGGAGGCCCTCTTCAACCACAACAGAATCCCACTGCGCCCAGTACGATTTTACACTTTGTGAGTGTCGTGCAACGTCTTCCCAAACTGGTCTGCTATCGCCACGTTTCCAATCCAGTATGATTTTCAAGTCCGAATCATTCTCTTGGTCCTTGCGAAGGTCTTCTGTTTGCCAACTATCATTTACTACTGTTGTTCTGGCGATGGTAGAGAGTTTTTCTTCTAGACGACTGCAATGCTTGCATTCGTCCTGGCAAGGTCTTCTTGATAATGCGTCAGCATTACGATGGCTTGTACCTGCTCGATGCTCAATAACAAAGTTATATTCTTGCAATCTTTCAATCCATCTAGCTGCCTGACCTTCAGGATTCTTAAATTGTAGCAGCCATTTGAGAGCAGCGTGGTCAGTTCTTATAAGAAATCTTCTACCGTACAAGTATTTGTAGAAGTGCTCCACGGATTTCACGACAGCCAAAAGTTCTTTACTGGTGACGCAATAATTCCTCTCTGGTTTTGACAAGGTCTTACTAAAATAGGCAATAACCTTCTCTTGTCCGTCTTGTATCTGGGAGAGAACGCCACCAATTCCCACGTTGCTGGCATCTGTATCTAGAACGAATTCTCCTTCTGGTAAAGGATAACTTAGGACAGGTGCGCTTGTCAAGGAATATTTAAGTTGTTTGAACGCAGCTTGACAGTCCATCTCCCAGATAAATTTTCTGCCTTCTTCAGTAAGCCTTGTCAATGGCTTCGCTATATTGGCAAATCCAGGTACATAACGTCGGTAGTATGTACAGAGACCAAGGAAACTTCTCAATTCATGTTTATCCCTCGGTACTGGCCAGTCACTCACAGCCCTTATTTTCTCCGGGTCAACTGCAATACCCTTACCAGAAACTACGTGTCCAAGATAATGAACTTCTTTTTGAAATAAGTGACACTTCTTTGGACTGAGTTTCAGGTTAGCCTTCCTCAATCTTTGGAAAACCTCTTCCAAGTTCTTCATGTGGTCCTCGAACGTTTTTCCTACCACAATAATATCGTCGAGGTAAACCAAACATGTTTTCCACGACAGTCCAGCTAACACGGTTTCCATAAGACGTTCAAACGTTGCAGGGGCATTGCAGAGCCCAAATGGCATAACAGTAAATTGCCAAAGACCGGTACCGATGGTAAAAGCTGTCTTTTCTTTGTCTTTTGGATCTAAATCCACTTGCCAGTATCCACTCTTTAAATCAAGAGTAGAGAAAATCTTTGATCCTGCCAATGTGTCCAATGTATCGTCTATTCGGGGTAGCGGGTAGCTATCCTTCTTCGTCACGTTGTTAAGTTGACGATAATCGACGCAAAATCTTGTAGAGCCATCCTTCTTCTTCACTAGCACCACTGGTGAAGCCCATGGACTGTTTGAAGGTTCAATCACACCTTCTGTCCTCATATCCTCTATAATTTCTTCAGCTTCTTCCCGCTTCGCCAGTGGTAATCTTCTTGCTGTTTGGCGGATGGGTCTTGCGTCTCCGGTGTCTATTTTATGATGGACTACATTGGTTCGTCCTTTGTCCTTCTTGTCAAATTGGAACACATCTTGAAAAGTCCCAATTAAGTTCTTAGCCTTGGTTTTCTGGTCGGCAGTCAAGTCCTGGAACGATGATGACAGCTCCTTGATTAGAATATCTGGAACTTCGCTGGATGTGTTGTCTTTGGCCTTTACAGTTCGAATAATTGATGATACCGCTGAACATTCACCTACTACGGTCCCTTTTTTCAGTATAACGGGATAAAAATTTATGTTCATTACTCGAACTGGGATTATCTTGTCCGATTTGAGCAAGGCTTTTCCAATTACAATTCCAGTCCCAGTTTTGGCATCATCGTTTTTCGGCTGGAGCATTACAATGTTTCCCTCACAGAAGCTATCCTCTAACTGTGCTTCCACGATTGATTCACTCCGTTCTGGGAGGGTTACATCTTCCGTTATCAATACTCGCATGGCATTGTCGTCTCGTGGATTTAATACCAGTTCTTCATCATTGACCATCATCACTCCATTCTTCAGGTCAAGTTTAAATCCATGCTTTTTCATAATGTCCATGCCGAGGATGAATTCATCTTCTACATCAGCTACCAGCACACGATGTTTAATGTAAGTTTTTCCAACAGCGATGCTCAAATCTATTTCTCCAGATGCGGAAGCTTGTTCTCCTGTGGCTGTTCGTATTTGCCACTTTGTTGGAAGTAGATGTTTTCTGCTCAGTTTTCTTGCTAAGTCGGGTCTGATTATTGTTTTTGTCGCACCCGTATCCAGCAACATTTTAAGCGGCCGTCTACATAGACGCTATTAGCTTGATGATGTAGGGATGCGACATAACTAATGGATTCTGGGGCTACTGGATTACGGGTCGACGATTGCCCCTTCGCATCAACCCGATTTAGTTTCCCGACTCCTTTTCATCTTTTCTTGGTTCTGCTTTCTTCTGCTGTTTTCTGCAGAGCCTTTGCGGGTGACCTAATTCACCGCAATTCCAACAGCGGAGTTTCTTTCTTCCAGCAGCATTAATTTCAGACGTAATTCGTCTTATCTTGTCTTATAGATCTTCGGTGTCTTCGGACCTCTCAGCATCGATATTTCGCACTCGCGATTGGTTGCGTGAAGCTTGTTTTGCAGCTTCATGATCTAAGGCATATGAAAGTGCATCAACCAGAGTTTTTGGTCGAGCCAATCGCAGTGCTTGTTGAGTTTCACTGTCACGGACCCCATAGATAAATGCTTGAGTGGCTAGGCATTCCAAAACGCTGTCAGGGGCTGTAGGATGTGCGAGCCGAACCAAACGAGCTACATCCGCTTCAAATTCTTGAAGGTTCTCTTTTGAACTCTGATATCGGTTTCTCAGTTGCGTCTGGTATACCTGCTCCAGATGTGCATTGCCATATCTCATATCCAATCGTTTAACAAGTTGTTCGTAATCATCTTGTTCATCTTCTTTTAGCGTTTGTAGGATATCGATGGCTTCTCCACGCAGCGAAACTGTCAACGCTGTAGCTTTTTCTTTGGAAGTCCAGCCATTCGCTTTGGCAGCAGCTTCAAACTGTTTTACATAATTCGGCCACGAAGTCTTGCCGTCAAATTCTGGTGTTTTTATATGCAGTCTAGAACTACTTTCTGGTTTCTTTTCCTGACTTTCATCAGTCTGAGCTGTATTAAAATTCGAAACCGATGGTAACGTAATTTTGGAGACATTTTTCTGTAATTCTGCAATCCTGATATCGTATTCATCTTTCAAATTTTCCAATTTATCTTCTAAATTTCTAGAACTTTCTTTCAATTGTTCGTTCAATTTTTCTTCCAAACTTCTAGAATTTTCCATTAGCTTCTCTTCCCATATTCTAGAATTTTCTGTTAATTTCTCTTCTAAAGTTCTAGAATTTTCTGTTAATTTTTCTTCCAATTTTTGTTCTAAAGTAATTGAAGTTTCATCTAGTTTTCTAGAATTTTCCTCTAATTTTTGTTCTAAAGTTCTAGAATTTTCTAGCAACTCCTCTTTCATTGTTCGAGAATTTTCTTCAGATTTTCTATAACTTTCCTCTAATTTTTGTTCTAATGTTTTAGAACTTTCTTTCATTTGTTCCAAAGTTCTAGAATTTTCTTCTAGAATTTTAACAAAATCGGTGAAACCACCCGCAATTTCGAATACAAACTCATCTGGATTTTCACCAGCTTCTACTAAAGCTTGCCGTAGACGAAGTTGCAGAACAGCCTTGGATCCCGATGTCTCTAACTCTCGGTCTTCCAGCTCCCTCTTGAGATCGGTTACTTTTAATTCACTTAATTTTACTTGTTTACTCGCCATTTTATTTATTTTTATTTTACACTTCACAGTTTTTAATAACCATCCCACTTCTGACACCAATTGTAACGTTTTATTTATTTAGGTGAAGTGTAAAATGTATGAAAACACGAATATTTATATAACTATGTTTAATAAAAAGAAATATGAATTATAAGGAATAAATAAAAATAACTAACACTAAGAATTAACAAATATAAACACTAATTTAAGAACTAATTATTATTACTAAAGACTTAAACACTAAGATAATTTATTTAAACAATTAAAACTACGCAATATTTATTTCAACACTATTTATATCACCGTCTATTTATTTATATCACCATCTGTACACTACACGTATTAACACAAGACTGTTCTCGCGATCTTTTGGTCGGGGTATTTATATTAAAATACATCATTCTAGAAGATTCTTTGATTCCTTGAAATCAGAACAATGGGAAGCGAACGGACGTGTTCTGACCTGCACGCTAGCTCCCGCCGCCCGCGCCGCCGCCCGCGCCGCGACCATGGGTTTGCTACAATATAGTATTCCTTTAAGTATGTCCCACCAAGACTCCGTCGTCTGACTCAAGTCCTCCTTTATCCATTCCATCTTTTCAATTAACCCTTTCACTATCTCACTTGCTTGATTCCCCTTCTAGTAATACGGCAGCGTACGTTGCAGGCTTTTTATTAAAAAAATTAATTTCAATAATTGTTTGACATGTAAAAACTTTTTTTACAGCGACAATATAACAAATTTACACAGGCTTACCAAAATGAAGTAGTATGGGGAACTATCTAAATAAAAGTACGCTAGTCAAAATTTTACAAATATTATAGAGGAAAGAAAAAAATGTTTTTGAAAATTTTTATTCTTTGGTTGGAAAAGATAATTTAAAATAATTTTTAATTTAAAATACAAATTTCAAAATTTCATGTGAATCATGCGAGAGCACACACGACAAAATAAAAGAAATTTTAAATAAAATATGTCTCATTTATTTTGTTGGGGCGTGTAACAGTGGGGGTTGACGACGATGAAGGCGATGAATGTTGTCATTTTTTCTTCGAGGAGGACATGATGATGCTGGATGATACTAACTGGTGATGACGGTTGAACCAGGATAACGACAACATGGCACACGCAAATTTTCTTTAACTAACACTTAAGACTCTACTCTGCTTAACCGACTCTACTGACTCTGACTGGGCTGAACTCTACTAAATTAAATCCTATTTATATCCTAAAAAGTGCTAGGGTTGGCAATGTAACTATTACGCACATCGCACGTGGAAAAGTTACAAAACGTTAATAGGTTAATAACTTTACGAAATATAACTTGTCCACGGTGCATTTTTGTTTACGCGCAATTTATATTCTGAAATCTATCAAACAATAATGATTTGGAATAATTCGTCAATTACTGTTACATTACCACCCCTTAAAGATTTAATTATATCTTCGCAGAAGATATAATTAAATCCATTGTTCTGAATCTATGACTCGTGTTCTGGTCGGTATTATTGTAGTCTGCTTAATCAGCAAAGACGGCCGTTGCTATTTGCTGAAGTCAGCATTTTGCTGACCTACCAACACCAGAGTCATAGACCTCAGAAACTATGACAAGCCGTAACAAGATGAAAAGCCTTGTCATTTTTCATCTTGTTACAGGCGTATAACGACAAAATTAAAAACAACAATTTGAAAGTTTTACCAAACTTAGATAATTTCTTAAAAATTGTTAATTAATTATTTTTTTATACTTATATTATATTGTTATTGTAAATATTTATATTTTTAAGATTATACATTTAGTGATAAGATTATTGTAAATTTAGGTTTCAAATATTTGAAATATACATTTATATAATATAAATAATTTGAACTTTATTTTTTCTTTTTCATATTCATTAAAAATGCAACCTAAATTAGCCTACTCCCATCCATAATTTTCGAATAAATACTTAGAGGAAGTAGCCATGAGAGGCGCTGTAATGATTGAAATATATTTATATGCTGGATTTTTCGGATCTTGTATGTGTATGATCTATGGTTACAACAGTTCCATGTAAACATACTTTTAACAAAATCAAAATATTAAAATTTTATCATAGTTTCTAAGTTTTAAATGTAAATATGTAAATATTGTGAATATTGTTTATAGTAGATTAAGTACATTTTAATTTAATACACCTTAAGTTTTAAATGAGTAACGAATAAAATTAATGTAGTAATCAATTTATAATAAAAAATCTAATAAAAAAGATTCGTTCTGAACTACACATTAAAGCAGAAAAATTAGAAACACTTGTCACATTCACCTTATCAGTACAAAATTTATGTGCAACTATAGAAGCATCCAGTATGCACATACACATGTATAATCCAACACTTCTATAAAAATTAATCAGTCGATTACCTACACACTTAAAATATTCGGCACATGGCTATTTGAAATACCACAGGCAGAAAATGAAGTAACCGGAATTTATGCGGAATCCCATGAAAGAGAAACAAAGAACCATAAGAGATGGAGCAGGAAAGGCGAAGTTTACACCCATTCACATACTGGGAACAAAAATCCAACAACCACCCAAGAATTTAAAAGTTATGTAAATGATAATAAAAGAAGATGCTGGATTTGTAAAGATACTTGTCCGTTTACACAAACCTGTAAAACGTTCATTGATTTACCTCGAAGCGAAAAGTGGAATGCTATAAAACAATTTAATCTCTGTCGAACATGTTTGGGCTACCACGGTAATCGGCGATGTATGAGAAAAATGTATGTGGTATTGATGAATGTACTCTTAGACATCACAAATTACTCCACAATTATGTAACAAGGAATGAAGGTAGTTGTCAAGTCTATCAAATCACAAGTAAATCCATTCTATTTAGAATACTACCAGTTACAGTCTATTCATAAATAAGAAAATAAATACATTCGCATTTTTTGACGAAGGCTCATCTTTAACATTAATGGAGAATAATCTTGCCGAACATCTTAACTTAAAAGGTGAAGCGGAACCGTTATGTGTAAAATGGACCGCAAATACCCAATAGAATAGAAAATAACTCCAAAAGAGTATTGTTTCAGATTTTTAATGTTGAAAACGCAAATAATCAGTACAGAATTTTTAATGTTTGCACAGTAAAATCTCTTGATTTACCAACACAAACCGTAATTTCACAAAAGCAAAATATGCACAGCTGAACGGTCTCCCAATTCACACCTACAAAAATGCTAAACTTAAATTTTTATTGGATGGGACAACATAAAATTATCATTACCACTCAAGTGTCGTGAAAGTGCACAAAACGAACCAGTAGCAGCTAAAACTCGTTTGGGTTGGACAATTTATGAAAAAAATCAATTTAATGAATCAACATCAGAATGTATACAGTATCATAATTTCCATATTTGTGAATGCGAAAAAAATGACAATGTACTGCAACATTTACTCAAACAATTCTACATATTAGATTTTCAACTAGGTGATCACAATAAGAAAATAGATGCAGAATATGATCCACGAGCACAAATTTTAATAGAAAATACATTAAATAAACTAGTAGATAGTAGAAATTGGGCTCCTATGGAAATACGATTCATCCGAAGTTCCCGACAGTTATCGTATGGCAAAAAATGGACTACTATGTTTGGAAAAAATATTAACACGGAATCCAGATTTGACAGAAAATATAAAGAAACAAATTCAAGAATACGTTAAAAAAAGGTATGCCCGCAAATTATAACCCCAAAAAATATTAGAAAATCATTCGCATGTTTAATATTTACCAATATTTACTGTCACGAATCCTAATAAACCCGGAAAAGAGAGTGAATTGTTCACTACACGTATCAATATAAGACTGTCCGCGAGATCTCTTGCTCGGGGTATTTAAAGCAAAACACTCAATTCTGGAATATTCGCCAGTTCTCTGGAACAGAACAATGGGGAGCGGACGGACTTGTTGTGACCTGTCCGTTAGCGGCCGCCGCCCGCGCCGCGACCCTGGGACCGCTACAATATATTCATGTGTGCTATACAATATTGCCATAAATTACAAGACTATTGTGTGAAAATACTTGATGTAAATGATATAATAGACGATAATACTGGTGAGCGTAGTCAAAATCAAAATATTAAACAACTTTTCAAAATAAGAAAGTATTCTTTCGCTGATTCCCCTGCTGTTCACAATAATGAATTATTTGGAGTAGGGAGACAATTATGAAATAATTATGTTGCTACCAGTTTTAATATTTAACTGTAATTCACATACAAAAAATACTTGAAATTAAACAAAAATAAAAAATAAAACAATACAAATTCAGTCTTTATTAAATTGAAATGATACATTTACAAACTTATATAGGTATGGCTATTTCAAATTGCAACTTTTTTTTGTGCAATTCAATTATTTTCTCTTCAACGTCTTTGTATATTTGAATAGCATTATTTATTTTTCATAATAAGTTTTTATTTACACCGTAGGATACATCATAAGAATTTAGGAAATGTTCAGCAATATTATTTAGTTTACGAAACTTTACACATTTTCTAATGGGTGTTTTATTTTTAGGAGTTTCTGGTTTTGTATCAGATATCATTTTATCATAAATACCTGTTTCCGATGTAAACACTATTTCTTCATTTTCCTTTTCTAAATTACATTGTTCATTGTCTATTTCTAATGGTAAATCACCTGTTTCTTTGGTCAAACATCCTATCACTATTACTTTACCCCATACAGCTAAGTCTTTTATTTCAATATCAGACATCTGTTCCTCCTCCTGTTCATGAACGGTCTGCTTTTAATTTTCGGTATTTCGCTCTTGTGGTATTTTTTCCAGTCTTTAAATCGCTAAATAACATAAAATAAAGTAGCAAAGAAAATTAAGATGATATATACTTTTTTCCATTCATTTTTGATTTTTTCCATTTTCGGAAGAACAATAGTATATTACATGTGAAGTGGGAAATGTTTCATTACAGCCGAGGGCTTATTATATGACCGATAGGCGAAACCTCGAGGCTCAGATATAGCGCAAGGCTGTAATGAATCTCCTACCGAACTATGTGTACTATTTTATTCACAATTATCCTTAATTATCCAAATTAAATTCTACACGTATATCGCCTTTTTTTAACAAAATAAATTTATGTGTGGTAGTAGTTTATGAAAACAAATGTTTAAATTTATTTCAATAATTTGACATTTACTGAATATTTTGTTTATAAAAGCTTAAAAAATGTCTGAAAGTTCAGATCTCAGTTCAGATAGTGATATTGAACAATGTACTCCCCCCGAACTACGACAAGCGGCTACGGAAGCTGCGGAAAATTTGTTACCTCAAAAAAGTAAAGGACGATATGAAAATATCTACAAATTGTACAAAGACTGGTGCTCTGCTAAACAAGTTCTAAAAACTTCAGAAAGTGTTGTGCTCGCTTATTTCAGCGACTTATCAAAAAATAAAAAGCCAACAACTTTATGGGCAACGTACTCTATATTGAGATCAACACTGAAAATTAAAGAAAATATCGATATATGTAAATTTTCTAATCTGGGAGCTTATTTAAAAAAACAGAATGTGGGATATAGACCCAAAAAGTCGAGTACATTTTCTAGGAATAACATCGACCAATTTTGGAATGATACGCCCTTAAAATTTCTTCCCCAAAAGGTAATTTATCCATTTATTACCGAAATACACACTATCATACTTTGAATTTTTCAGGTCGCTTTAATAATTGGCGTTTCTGGGGCTTGCCGAAGCGACGAATTATTTAAAATGAAGACAACTGATTTACAATTTTTGGAAAATAAAGTCTATGTAGCCATTCCAGATACAAAAACATATCGTCCCAGAGTATTTATCATATCAAATTCCGAATGGATTGCAATATTGAAGCAGTACATAAATTTACGTATAAATAATGAAAATGACAGGTACACAACACAATTTCTTCATTTCCAAAAAAAATTGAAAAATATTTAAAATTAGAAAATCCTGCTTTGTATACTGGTCATTGCTTTAGGAGAACTGCTGCCACTGCCACATTACTTGCAGATAATGGAGGTGATATTTTGCAACTAAAAAGGCTGGGGGCTGGAAATCCAGTAATGTAGCCGAATGGTACATTGATACAGTGGCGGATCTACCGTGAAGCTAATGAAGCTGAAGCTTCAGGCCCCCGACACCAAGGGGCCCCCGGGCTGGGCTTAAAGATTTTTTTTTTTAATTAATAAAACTAGGATATATGATACCATTAATATCTACATACTACACAAAGTAGGCGAAACTATTCTTTCATAGAATGTACATTTTATACATTGTATTGGTCAGGTATACAGTATAGGGTGGGTGATATGAAAATGATCGAAACACTCGATGCGGATAAAATGGGTAATTGAGTGTGTCTGTCAAATTTCTGACTCATGTGTCTTCATTTTGTCAATTTGCATTACATTGTGTATTGTGTTAATATCATATTATCATCTCCAATTTAATCTAATAATAATGTCCGAACGAAAATATCTTAGTGGAAGCCAAAAACGTAAATTAAAAGAAAGGAAATTATTTGAAGTATCGAAGTGTTTAAAAGTCACACATTACTTTACAACAGAAACTACAACTTCTAGTGTAAGTAAACATGATATTGATGAAGATAGGAATGGCAATAACAACAAGCAAAAGGAAGGAATGAAAGAAAACATTGACAAGGAATACGTGAACAGTAACACAGGTGAAAATTAGGTTAATAAAGATATGCAGGTGTACGATTTTCAAGATATTCAAAATAAACAGTGCTCGGCTTATCAAGATATTCCAAAACAGCAAGACGAAAATACAAATAATAATACCAACATACAGCTAAGTTCGAATCAGATTGTACTAGATCTTTGATATCATACTCGAAAGTCAAAGGTTGCATTTATTGCTTTGTGTGCAAAATTTTATCGAAATATATTTCACTTCTCACATCATCACATCGCAGGGGTTTTCAGACTGGATGAATATTTTGAGAACATTAGAAAATCATGAAAAATCTGCAGAACATAACAAAGTTATGTTAACATGGATTACACGAAAGGAAAATAAAAATACATTAGACATACAATTGGAAGAAGAAATGAAAAATAAAATAAATTATTGTTATGATATATTGAAAAGAGTAGTTTCAGTTATTAAATTTTTATGTGAAAGAGGCTTGCCATTAAGAGGTCATGATGAAAACTGGGACTCACCAAACAATGGAAATTTTATGGGAATAATCGAATTGATCGCCAAATTTGATCCACTTTTATAAGAGCACTTAGTAATGTGTAAAAACAAAAAAACAAAAGTAACATATTTATCCAAAACAGTTTATGAAGAATTAATTAAAATTATGGAAAATCGTGTACAGAGACAAATTATAAATCAAATAAACAACGAGGATACAAAATATTATGCAATTATTGCAGATTCGACACCAGATGTAGCAAATGTTGACCAGTTGGCAATAGTTGTTCGCTATTGTTATAAAGGAAAACCATATGAAAGATTTTTAACATTTTCACCACTTGAAAATCATACCGCTTCTTCTTTATTTGAAAAAATAAAACAAATATTAGAAGATTGCCAACTGCCTTTAGAGAACATACTTGGTCAATCTTATGATAAAGCAGCTAATATGAGCGGAAAGTATAATGGATGCAGGCAATTTTTAAAAATATTAATAAATATGCTGAATTTGTGCCCTGTGCAGCACATTCTCTTAATTTAGTCGGAGTTGAAGCAGTTTCCGTAATTCCTGATGTTATTGACTATTTTGGTATTGTACAACAAGTATATGTGTTTTTTTCGGCCTCGCCTCATAGATGGGATATTATATGGAAACATGGCAATTTAAAATTTTCTTTAAAAGGTTTGTGTTCAACAAGATGGTCTGCGCATTATAAAGCTGTACAAGCTTTAGAACATGGTTACAGCAGCATTCTTAATTGTTTAAAATTAATTTTTGAAAATTCCGACGAAAAACCCGACTGCAAACGAGATGCCAAGAATTTATTTAATAAATTAATTAAATTAGAATTTACGATATTGACAATAGTATGGGAAGAAGTTTTAGAGCGATTTCATAAAACCAGTGAAAAATTGCAAACTCCTGGATTAGATGTATATGAAGGACATTGTTTAATTTCATCATTAAATTCTTTTATAATAACATCAAGGAAACATTTAGATCAAAAAATCATAGATTATGAAGCTAAAGCGATAAATATATCCGAATTTATAAACAAAGAGTACTGCAATATAAAGCGGATAAAAACAAAGAAATTTTCAGATAATGAGACAGGTAAAGAATTATTCACAGGACGCGAAAAATTTCGCATAGAAACATTAAATAGATTATTCGATTGTTTAACAACACAGTTAACAAAAAGAAATGAATCGTATGAAAATATTGGAAAAAGATTTAAATTTCTAGCCAATTTAACAAGAAAAATTCAGAAATCGATCTAGAAAATCTTCAAGCAGTAATATCCTATTATAACGAGGATATAGACGAAAAACTAATTAGTGAATACCATCAATTTAAAGATTATTTATTGCTTTCTACTGCCATGGAAAATTTAAAATACTCTGAAATATTGCAATTAATCCACAATAAAAACTTAATTGAAATTTTTCCAAATTTAACTACTATATTAAAAATATTTATTACTTTACCCATTACAAGTTGTGAGGCAGAAAGAAATTTTTCAAAATTATCTATTATAAAAAATAAATATAGATCGACAATACTTGAAAGTCGATTAAATTATATTTCTATATTGTCAATAGAAAATGACATTACACAAGCGATAGACTATGACGACACAATAAAGGAATATGCCATGACAAAGTGTCGAAAGCAGCATATTATGTAGAACAGGAGGTATACATTATACATGATAGTATATAGGTACTTACATATGTATATACGTATAAAGTTTTATATATTCTGTTTCTACACATTTATTTATTTACGTTTTATATTTTTTATTATATTATATTTCATGTACATTTTTAATTAAAATAAATTTATTTCAGTTTACAGAAATATGTTATTTACAATACTATAAAACTAAATTTGAGTTTATCTACAGTAATTTTTGCAATTTGTTTTCTTTTACGGGGCCCCTAAAAAATTTTAGCTTCAGGCCCCCAAAAAGCTAGATCCGCCACTTCATTGATAGTTCTTTAGATGGACAGGCAAAAATTGCGAATATGTTATCAAACACGAATACTTCTACTAATATTTATGAACCAGACACTTCCACCCAAGAATTTAAAATTTCAAGTGATCAAATAAAACAAGGAATATCTATAACTGCCAACAGTTCAGGAAATTCAAATGTGGTAGTAAATTTTAATGTAAATCCTAATAAAACAACACTACTCTAGAATATTATATTATTTTATAATAAAAGTCGTTCCATTCAATATTGTAATCATAAAGTGTTATCAATATGTTTGACAGCACTCACTGGTCACCTTACTTTCAGGGAATTATTACTGTGTTGCTAGGCAATCATATAAACACTTCCTCCCCAAGGGATTTTAAAGTATTTCCCACCCGTGAGATTCTCATTGCAGTTAAAAATGACACACGTTTCTAACCTTTGACAGGTTAGGAATTGACATATTACTATAGTGATTGTGAATAAAATATATTACGACATTGAAAACAAGTCACATGTGTTTTCTTAATGTCTCTATAAGATGGATATGCATAGGTAAGCTATGTATCCATTCTGTCAAGTGAACAAATGATGTAACATGTACGGAAGACAAAAAAAGGTATATACATGTTTATTAAAATGTTTATCACAAATATCCCTTCCTACAAAATATTGACACATAATACAATTATACATTAAAAAAAACCTTATCAGGCTACAATTGAAATGCTTTAAGATATATTCTCTGGGACTTTGTTTGTTCTTTAATCAACATAATAATAAACTTCTTGAACTTTATTTATTTTATATCTTATTGATTTATGTAATCTTTGTAAAACCTTTTATTTATTTGGCAAATACTCTATTCCACTTATCTGATAATGAGCACTATCACATATACTAATATAAGAACTAGTTTCGCAAACAGTACTCGAAGTGTTAGTAAAATTTGTAAACATAATAAAAGATGGTTCAATAAAAGAGATAAAGACGTAATTAATGAAAGGGATTTAGCGTACAAAGGTTTCGTTTACTGTAATAATAGTGAAGATTGGAATATTTATAAAAAGAAAAGAAATATTGTAAAAATAATTAAAGAAGAAAAACAAGTATACTATTGGAAAAAAATAGATAAATGTAGAAGTGATTAAAAAAAATGTGGAAAACATTAAAAAATCTAACTAGTGTTAATAGTAAAACAAGTAACATTCAGTATATTATTTGAAATAATACTAAATATAATAACTTATATGCAATGGTGAATATTTTTAATACTTATTTTATGAATAGTGTAAAGGAAATTGTAGAATCTATTCCCTACTTGATTGCAATTCTGAACACCTGATAAAATTTGTTTTAAACGATATTTCTCTGGAACTAATAATAGGATTTGAAAAATAAAAAAACTGTTAAAAAGAGTATTGAAAGGCCTTTCGAACTGTGTCATGTTTGACACTTTTTTCCATTTAAAATTTTTGAGGTGCAGTCCACCCCCATTTTAGGGTTGAAGTTATGCCATTGGTACTAATCCCTTCAGGTGACCCCTTTGTACTAAAATTGACGTGTCTTAAAAAATATATATAAATACATAGTTCAGAAGGGATTTTTATGAGAAAAACGATATAACGGTACTAATATCATTTCGCGGAATACTTTATTATCAAATGGTTTGATGTATAGTAGTATAAGTACATTATTCTTAATTTACATTAAAATAGTCTAACAAATATTCATTTACTAATTTCGTCGACGATCAAAAACTCAAAAAATGATTTCCTTGACTAGGGACGTCAGTAAAAAAAATTGTAAACTACTCGATTCAACATTTGATCCTAAACTAGTAAGGGAGTTACCGTAACCATGTAGCCAAAAAGTTAGTTTCTTTTACTTCGTACAAGGAAGTAAAAGTGAGTTTCCTTTCCACATAAATGATGTGATTTTTCGAAAACATTTAATGGCGTATATTTCATTTTTTACTACTAAATAAATGAGATTGATAGCAACCTTATTAGGCGGTGTGCATTTATCTGCAATAAAATCATATGAATATCACGCAGCACTTGCATTCGGCAATGTGAGTGCGGCATTTGTCAATATCTGATAAGATATAAGAGACCGGATATAAGGTCCAGGGTCGGCGAATCGTTACACTTTACAGCTGAATAGACACTAAAGTTGACGATTTCGCATCCACTGATAAGATAAGTAAGTTTAACTCTTTGTTTATTTACTTGTTCGGTGATAACATTTCTGGAATTACAACAACATAACTTTATCTTTTAAATCTATTTAGTAACAAATATCTATTTGTGTTAAGTGGGTGTTGACAATTGTAGGCATGGAAACACCGCAGAACATCTTGGAGGAGCTTATGTGCGTGCAGTGCGGCTCGCAGCTACGCCGAGGCCCCGTATTCCAGCGCGAGGACGGGTCGGCGGCGTGCGGCCCTTGTCAGGAGTTGAAGGGCGCGCCGCTGGCGTCGCGAAACCGTGCGTACGAGGTTGCGGCGCGCGCCCTTCGCTTCCCATGCCGCTACCGCGAGGAGGGCTGCGCGGCCACCATGACCTTCATACCGGCCGGGACCGATGAGCCGGAACATGAGGCCGCATGCGAGTTCCAAATGTGCACATGCCCGGTGTTAAGCCAAGAAGGCTGTGACTGGGCTGGTCGCCGCGCTGCCCTTCAGCAGCACTGCGTGACGCAACACGCGGACCGCATTCTGCCCAACCCCGCCCTCCTCACGCCCGACCTTCGCCGAACCCGCTGTTCCAATTACCTCATCCCCACGCATCAGCATCTCTTCCTCCTACTCACGCGGGTGTGCGTGGTGTCTGCCAACCTTTACTACAGCATGAGGCTGCTGAGCGAGCCACGCACACCGTTGTTAAGATACGTCTTCAGCGTCACCGTCCAGCGGGGACAAAATACCATCTCTCGCACGCAGCCCGTATTGCCACTGGAGCGTCAGTTGCTCAATGAGCACTCAGCTTTAACGTGGAACGTCAACAGTTTGATTAACATGCTGGGGGGCTGGGACGGCGCGACGCTCTCCGTGGAAGTGAAGCAGGACCAGGCGGAGGCTGAACCGAGACAAGTGGGGGCTGAACCGAGGCTTTTGGAGGCAGAGTTAGAGGCGTGTGGTGGATGCGGGGCCCGTACCGTTCGGCTATATCGGGACGAGGACCGGGGATGGCTATGCGAACACTGCGCTCCGGCCCTGGAGCTCTGTTTGAATGAGGGCTGTGACTTCCAGGTAAAGATGGAACTCTCTCAGGCAGTGAATTTTGTGTCATTGTTACTAATTTGAACAATCCGTTTTCATAAGAAAAATGTGTGTGTATTGTGCAAGAGGAGTTAAATTAACAGACTGAACGCATCAATTTGAAAATTGGTTTCACCTTACTGCGGAACACTTTTTTTCCTGAAGTAGTGATATAGAATTGTATGTAAAGAACATAAAAAAGCTTGGAGGACAAATATGTCAAACGTCAAGTGTTGTCTCATGCAGTTAATGCTCAGTTGCAACACAGTTACGCAAATTAATATCTAACCAGTGCCCAGAAATTAAATTTTAAGCTCCCTTTAAAAATTTGAAATTTTGACATGCTAATAAATAGTTCATTTGATATATTATTCCGATGTCAAATAATTCATTTAAGAGAATTTTAAAATTTAAGTGATGTAATTTAAGTAATTCCTTAATTAAGTCGCAAATTTAGTATCTAAAATTTAAGATCTAAAAATTTATACATAAAAAATAGATTTTTTTAGTTTCCCTGGTATATTTGTCATTGTTTTTTATGTGCAGGACTTCCCCAGAAAGGTAGAGAGGCACGGCTTGTTGTTGTGCGAGCGTCGCAGCGAGTGCAAGTTATGCGGAACGGCCCTGCAGCCCGACACGCCGGCCCGACACTACCCGACCTGCACGGAGCTCCGAATGCTCCCGACCGGCGCCGGTCATCGCGTGCCGCGCTCCCTAGTTGGCACGTGGCTCCTGGTGGAGGACGTACTTTGCTGGTGCGAGTATACTAGTGGCAGGTTCTGGCTGGGGGTAATCGCCCCGGCGGCTGGCCGCGAACTCCCTCGGTATCGGTGCGAAGTGCAGTTGAAGTGCGCGAGCCACACCTGCACGTACACACCCTCGCCAGTGTACCATGGGCGGTTTGACTGGGAGGTGGACTGCCAGGACCGCCGGTTTCTCACTGATGATATAGTTACCGTTCATGTAAAAGTTACCCTTATTTAAAGAACAAGAACTCATATAGTGTAATACAGATTCTAATATTTGGATGTAATGTAATCTATTGTTACAGATAATTTGATGTGTACTCATTATTTCCCGTTATTAAGCGTTTTATTTATTGTTCCTTACAAACTTATTTTACATGTATATAGTAAGTGAGGATGGCAAAATTTATTGCTATTGAAATAAATAATTTTAAACTGAAGTGTTTTTACAAAATGAATAAATAAATATAAATGCAACTGTTATTTAAATTTCTACTAGGAGGTAATTTGTACTATATATCAGATTATTTTATATTTTATGACCTTTAAGTAATCTAATTGTATTATCAGTACGCCACCATTTCGGAAAATTATACTTTTTTTTATTAAATTGCTCGTTTATAAATACAAAAATAGTTGTCATATTTTTAATTGTCACTGCCATAGAGGCTTGAGGAGAGGGAGTTACAACCGGTACTCTGTTCCGGGGCTCAAGGACCTCAAAAGGGGCCTATGAAACAAAATTGTTTGACATAATCTTTATTAATCTGAAAACTCAGTTAAATCAATATGACTTATTCATTATATAAAATAAATTGTGCGCTGTGTAAGGACAGATTTATTCATTAGAAATTATTTTGTTGTCATTATTGTGTAAAGTTAGTAGTAAATAATGTATTTAGCTGTTTTCATATTGTATAGTAGGTATAGCAATTAGTTTTAAATATTCTTTTAAAAATGTAAACCATATCAGCTGAAACATGCAACCTGACATTATATCGTACCTTTGTGATATTAATTAATACATTTTGTTAGGAGGCAAGTAAACGGAAATAATATTTTTCCTCATAATTTTTGACGTAAATGAATTACAGAATATTTTAACATTCGAAATCTGCTTTTAAAATCAACGTCGTCAAATTCGTCAAAAAAGGTTTTCCTTGGCCGAAATATCCTTATTTTAATTATTCCTTGGACTTTACAGTCGCCTTCGTCTTATGGATTAATTTAGGCAATAAATAGTTCAATCTGTTATAAAGAATCTTTTTTCAAGACTTGATTAATTCTCTTTAGAGGATTCTATGAAAATTATCAGCGCAATTTTTGGCCACTTAACATCAATTTTGCAAAAAACACGTCATTTTTAGTATAAAGGGGGACACCTAAATTAATTAGGACCAATGGCATAACTTCAACCCTAAAATGGAGGTGGACTGCACCTCAAAAATTTTAAATGGAAAAGGGTGTCAAACATGACACAGTTCGAAAGGTCTTTCAATTCTCTTTTCAACAGTTTTTTTTTATTTTTCAAATCCGATCATTAATTCCAGAGAAATGTAATGTAGACGTTGGCTTGGACGATGTATTCTGTTTGGGCGGTTTAATTATTAATTCATTGTTATTTGCCTTGTATTTCTTTTTAAAAAAAGTAAAAATCGTCTCATTTTATTACGTTATAGTGATAGAAATTAACATTTAAAAAAAATTATAAAAAACGTAACGAATTTTCACTAAAACTGCTGGGAACGAGTTTAAAGTTTTGGTACTAAATTTAACCCATGTCGGACGGCGTTATTCTTTGTGAAAAGAATTATTTTACGTTGTCATGGATATGGCAAGGGTTAACGTATCTAGCACCGGTGTTAGCCGAGTGTTAAGAGTTTAGTACTAAACCGGCTATCTAACCCGGTGCTAACGCTAACAATCTTTCGAGAATTCGACTGTTAATGTAATAATTGCCTGATTGTCAGTACATTTATTAGTTGTAAAGAATTGAACGTATGCCTGACAATCGTGTCGAATTAGTTTTCTTGCAATATACCCAGGCATGTAAGAACTAGTTTGAACTTTTAATGTTTCTATTATTTTTTGAAATTGATTAGAAGTTTGGGTATTGAGAGTTGAAAGGAGAGGAGTGGTAGAAGAAGACGATACAGAAGAAATGGAGGACGGATTTTGTAAAAGAGAGTTAAGGGTTAAGAGATACTTCGTTTGATCTTCCTCACAATTTTAGTTACCAGTATTTTTTAATGTGTGATTCAGAATAGCAGTTTTAAAAGCTGACGCAAACTGTGAGCAAGTAGGATTGGTGTTTGCACCACACAAGCCTCTAATTACACTAAAAAGTTCTCTAAATGATCTTGGTTCAAAGATCTTGTTAGAAGATATTTGAAACCAAGATCTTTTAGAGAACACCATAAACCTTGGATATTTCTAATTGAGGTCACCCAATGGGGAACACATGGGGGAGTTGGTATTAATTTATTATTTTTAAAAAATTTTAAATTTTGAAGAGTAATTTTTGCTTTCACCCGAAATGCATTGTGTACCGAAGTATTTGTTAATTTTCCCCCCAAAGGTAGTGAAGAAGTAAACGACGAGTTCATGCTATCAAATAAATTATTTAGGAAACGACAAAATTCAGTTGTTCCAGTGGCATCCATATCTCCCGTGCGCGTCATTTGGGTTAAAAAAAGCGTATGTGATTCTATTGAATACTTGTGCAGCAAGACGGACTTTCATACGTTTTCGATTGTTGAGCTGGACGTGATCACATATTAAATTTATTAATCGCCCGTCTTCATGAAGACCGTCTAGCTTATAAGCTTCAAACATATCCCACCATTTTACCATATTACCGTGGAAAGAAATAATATTGTCTATAGTATTATTCCTCACACATTTGAGAAGGTGAGGAGTGTCGAAAATATGATCAATAATATTTCCATCAATATTATATACACGCTCCCAACAACCACTATATTTTGAGAGTTCAAATATGGCAGAATGATTATTGTTTCCAAATAAGATATAGATGCCACTATTCTAAATTTTGTCTTTTCATGAATAGCACGTACAATTTTTTTAAACATGACTTGAGTGACCATTTATTAGTTGCTGACTGAGCAAAGTGAAATTCAAGCGGTTGCTTCCATTGCTGTGCAAGTCCACGGAGCATGAACACCAAGGCGTGATCAGCAATTTTAAAAGAAATCTTATCTTCCACTTCTTCTAAACCCTCAACAAAATCCCCTTTCCTGTTGTAAATTAAATTTGGACGAAGTGCTACTTCATCAAACATAAAAGCACTATATTTATTAAACCCCGTTTTTCTTTTTGAACAATTGCTCAAATAATTTTTGTCATTCATACCCGGATTTAATTTAATGTTAGCCAACGATTTATTTAATAATCTAGTATTAGGTAAGGTAAAAAATTTGAATAAATAATGATATGCTCGAGGACTTTGTTTTAAAATGGGCACAAAGTAAGGCTTAATTGACCATTAATAAATAATTTTAAAATTGAAGATGCACTGCTGATTTTGAGGGTCGTGTAAAATGGCGGAAAGAAATCGGTGACGGACATGTTTCTTTTTTTTCCAAATGGTAAATAGCCTTTTAAATTTTTTGGTTTCGGCGTAAATTTTTTTCTCCCGGGGTGTTAAGTTTTGTACTCGAGTTTCTCTAATTAATTTTAACAATGGTTTTTCTTTACGGTCTAAAATTTAATTCGTATTATTAGACAAAGAAATGGTTAAGCTCAATTGTCAATAAATCCTTAATCTTTTACATCCAGATTCGTAAAAAATATTAAATTAAAAGTAGTGGAGATATCTTTGGAACATAATAATAAACTTAATCCTTTTTATGAAATGGCACTCGAGTTACTCTGACATTTCAGGGAGTTGAGAAATGGAATAACTTTGGGATTACATTTAATCGGAATTACTGACTAATCTCTTCTATGAATACGAAACGAAGTCAAAAACGGTACTAAATGTGGAATTAGCGACTAATCCCTTTTATAAACCTGGGAGTTATTTAGGTCCGAGTATATTAATATTAAAATGTATAATTTACCACGAAAAATTAGTTCATTGTTTGTATTTCTTGTTTCAGGTTCATGTATATTTAAAAAATATATGTTTTGAAGACCAGGAATAAAGGAAGCAGGGAGATTTGAAGGCCCAGGCTGTGATAAGTATAGATATATCAATAAAAGAATTTATATTACAGTAAAATGAAAAAATAAGCACCTGGTAAATTTAGCGTAGGTACAGAAACCTCTATTTAATTTTTTGTTCTGTTTGAAAACTATCTATTTGGAAATGTTTTCCACAAACTCTATAATTTCTTCTTGTTGTGATACTTTTGTCCAAAATAACAATTCTATTTAAATTTATTAACCACTGTCGGAGAATAAACTCAGTGAGAGGTAGGGAAAATAATTTATCATTTTCAGATAATTCACAGCCTTGGACAATACACTTTTGGCACGTTTTCATTTTACAATTTATTCTATTTAAAATACATTTTTTCCATATTATATAATATGTGACATTAAATTCATAAATTTGTCAATGTCAATATCGTGGTTAATTGATATTGTCATAGCCGACTTTGATATCATTAAATTTATAAAAAAAAGCAACAGTGGCGACACATATGCACTCATGAAAACATTATCAAACTACAACAGAATAATGGAAAGTCTCATTTGACTTTGAAGGACCTGATTTTTCATTATGTTGATTTTATTTCCACAGGATTGTGTTGTTGCTACTATTATACACGTACTGATATTATTTATCTAATAGCCGGATATAATCACTTGTTTTAAAATATTTTGATATTTATTCATATTATTGTCTCTTTTGCATTTTATTATAAAAAAATTCTTTGTATAATTTAAGAAGTATAGTAAGTTATTTGTGGTGAAATAAAGTAAGTCATAGTGATTCTTGTTTACATTTTCCACTATTGAAAACAAAAATATGACATTAGACGTTATGAAGCTGAAGCAGAATTGTAATTCTTTTATGACGAAAGATAAATACAAAAAATACGGACGTCTGTCTTTTTTATTGATGGTGTGTTCTTTTTAGCTACCTTTGATGAAGCAGAGAAAAAATAAGGGAACATTTAAATAAAGAAATTTAGAATCATCTAGTAACGAAATAATTCGTAAAAATAATTTTGGGATAAAATTGTCAATAGTGAATCTGACACTGATTGTGAGAAGGAACCATGGCATGACTTGACTTATAAGAGAAAATTTGTTAATGATTCTGATTCATCATTAGATATTACACTTACTAAAAAAAAAAAGAAAAAAACTACTAACTTGATATCTAAAACTAAAGTCAATTCGCCTTCTGTTGTGACATCTAAATCAAAAATTGATTCACCACCCACTCCTGGAATATTAAAATCATGCATCAATTCGACTACTCCTGGGCCAAGTACAGAGACTCATTATAGTCAGAAAAATAATTTACATTCATCTCCCGTATTGACACCCTCAATTTCCAAATTATTTCATCAAGTTGTTTTAAATAATTTAGAAAAAATTATAACTAACATAGAGCAACATTAAATTATTTTAGCCAAAATATTACAAACTAATTCTAAAGCTAATCAATTTATCAATATAAAACCAGATGATACTCCGGAATTTCCTATGAAGTCCGTAGAAGATTACAATGTGCTAATGATATTTTAAAAGAGAAGAGGGATAGAATTATTTGGTAAATTAATTTTTTTATATTTACTTCAGTAAATACACAAAATACTCAAACTGTTATTTGTTTTAGCGACCACGACTTGCTGCTGTTGGCAGATTTACCGGCCGTCAGACAACGATGAACATTTAAAATATTTGTTTTCAAATAAAACGGCAATGTATTTCAACTGGGCTGGTAAGGACAAAATTGGCCTAAAATGAACTATATTAACTAAAGTAATTTTTGGTAAGAATAAAAAACGTGGGTACATAAAAAACCAAAATTTATTTTTTATTTATTTTTCTTTAACATATGCTAACCATCTATTTTCTGTTCTCTTTAAAATCAGAGTCAAATGTGAATAGAATCTTTTTTTAATGCAGATTAATATCATTATGTATTTGTAGTGTTGAATTTTATTTAAAATGTTCTAGTGTTGAAAATAGTTATTTGAATTCTCGTGTCATATTTTAGTACAGATGTACAGATTGCTCTTAACTGAGAAGGTAGTTGTGTTGTTATACAGGGTGATTTCTAATGTACGGACGAAACTGATAGGGCATCTAGAGGGGACTAAAATATAGTTTTTTTTTACAATAAACTTTTGATCAAAATCGAATAACAAGAAAGATACAACGGTTTAAAGTTCTTATAAATTAACTCCCACGTATTGAGTATCGCTGAGCTTACTGTATTCGCGTTTACATTAGAAACAATTCTCACACAATCTGATACATTTCTGTTGTATTATCTTTACGGTATGCAGAAAACATCAAATAAATGATGACAAAAGATACAAACGAATGAAACTTTATCAAAATTTTACAACAGCTACAAAATTTTATAGTAATAAACAATATATAATAACGTATCAATAGTAATAAATAATCATAAAATAATAAAGTGTTCACAAAAGTTGTTCGAAATGCTGACCCTGCATTCAACACACAATTGCGCACGACGAATCCAGTTTCCTGTTAACCGTGGAAACTGTTGGCGTAAATTCTCTACAGTGGTATTGATACGACGACGTAACTCGTCGATGGTATTAACTTCGGTGGCATATACCAATGTTTTCATGTAACCCCATAAGAAAAAGTCAAGTGGGTTAAGATCGGGGCTTCGTGAAAGCCATGAGATAAAGCCACCCCGACCAATCCATCTTTGCGGAAAAGCGGTGTCGAGGTAATCTCGTACAGCACGACTACAATGTGCAGGACAGCCGTCATGCATAAACCACATGTTTCCACGCACAGCCAAAGGAATATCTTCGAGAAGTTGTGGTAGAACTTCTTGCAAAAAGTGCAAGTAAGAAGCGCCATTAAGGCGTGCTGGCAATTCAAAAGGCCCTATTAAGCTGTTGTTGAGAATTCCCGCCCATAGATTTAAACTAAAACGATGTTGAAATTTATTTTGGCGGATCCTGTGTAGATTTTCTTCAGCCCATATGTGGGAATTGTGGAAGTTGAGTATACCATCGCTTTTAAAACAACATTCATCCGTTACCAATACATACATTGGAAATTCTCGTTCTCTGTTAGAACGATCTAACAACCATTCGCAAAACTGCTTTCTCAACGCATAATCACCTAGAGCTAGTTCTTGCACCCTTTGCAAATAATAGGGATGTAAACCATTTTTTTTGCAATGTATTCCAAACAAAATATTGGGAAACTTCGACTTGTTGAGCAATTTGCCGTTTACTTGTAGTTGGATCAGCATTAGACATATCCAAAATTGCTTCTTCCACATTTACCTCGATTTGATTTGGTCTGCCACCACCATGGCCTTTTTAGGTTGTAATTTACCTGTTTCTCTTCCGCGTTGAATTACCCGCAAAAAAGTATTTTTGGAAGGCATTTGTCGATTTGGAAATCGTTCCAAATACATACGTCGTGCGTGTTCAGCGTTTCCTTCAGCAGCTCCATACACCATAATCATGTCTACGTATTCTTCGTTAGTGAAATTAACCATTTCAATCGAATTAATGACGTAACAACCTATTTAATTTTTGACTTTTAAGTTATTTTGACTTACCTACATACATGATTAGATTAAATAAATCAGCGGTTCTCAATAAACGAACACCCATGCCAGCCATACCTTTCATCTTATAAAAATTTTAATAAAATTTTAACTGAACTTTGTTTAATTAACTATCAAATATTCTAAATTTGAATTCAAAACGTAAGTTATTACCGTATTTTATAAAAAAATGCTTAAGTTTATAAGAACTTTAAACCGTTGTATCTTTCTTGTTGTTCGATTATGATCAAAAGTTTATTCTAAAAAAAAACTATATTTTGGTCCCCTCTAGTTGCCCTATCAGTTTCGTCCGTACGTTAGAAATCACCCTGTATAAATAGCACTAGCAGCTTTATTTTTCATCCAGTACCTATGTTATTTTTTTTTTCAAACAAATACTGGATGTAAAATAAATCTGCGCTAACAGCTACCCTTTCAAAGTGAATTTTGGAAGCTGAGATATGACACTACTAGCTAAAAGTATGTACTGATAATTGTCATTCTTTTTATATTATTAACTCAAAAATAATGACTGTTTCAACTGAGTTATGACATAGCAGCAAATAGGAAATAATGAATATTTCTTTGACTTTGACTATAAAATCATTATCTAAATGATTGTATTTATTTTCGTTTAATTTATCATTTAATATAAAATGTATTTTTTATACTAGCTTATTATAACAACAACTGTTCGATTGTCATTTCCGTTGTTAAGTGAAGTACTTTTAAGCACTAATGCTTAAAAATGGCAGTTTAACGCGTAAAAGTAAAAGTAGTAAATACCTATTATAACTAATTTGATAATAAAACACTCGCTAAGTTCCACAAAATTTACTTTATTGTTCGTGATCACGATTTCGACTATTAAGTCATCATCAGAAGAATAGTTGATATTTACAAATTTGTCAACTTTTTTAATACCTACAGGAAGCGTGCACCACTTAAGGCTGCCGTTTGAAGTGTTCAATTCGTAATTCTACTTGCATTTGAAAACTAGTGGATGAAATGTTTTGAAATTTTTATATGTAATATTAGGATACTGTATCTAGGGGCAGACATATTTTTTTTTTATTATTATTTGTTATGTCCGAAAATTGAAATGAAAATTATTATTTGCTAACTTTATAAAAAATGAAATATGTCTGCCCCTAGTATAAAGAATAACAAATTCAGTAAGATAAAAGTTTTTAAATAATAATGTCTCATTTGGAAATGGGAGTAGAATTATGATTTTCCCATAAGACGCAAAGTTAATTTAGTTCAGAAGTTTGGCGTGAGAGGTCGTACTACCTGAAAAAAAACTACTTTCCTTATAATATGGTGAGCCAATTGTGTTGCACATGTAGCTTCGCTTAAAAGTAAACAGTATTCAATTGGAAAATTACTTGCACTTATCGCAGTAAACGCAGAAAGTGGGAGGGTTCATCTTCACCCTTATTTTTTCTAATACAATACGAAAGGGTCAGATCCAATACTGTTGTATGTATATATTTTTATAAGAAGTCCGCCGGATGATTATTAATTTGTTTTTTATGTGCATTCTAGAATATTTCAATACTGATAATTTTGAACTTTTATTAATTTTTATTTAGAGAAATTTATTTTATTACACTTTTTCATTACTTAGTGGATTTTTTTGAAACAAAAATATATTTTATTGAAGAAAAAATGAATTGTTTTTCATTTATTACAAAATGAATGTTGATTATAAAATAAAATGTGACGATTATATGTGTCACTTAATTACTTATCATTGTTAGCAAATAAAGCATGTTTGAATATTGTACTTATGTCATTAAATATTTTTATTTTAATATTGAAAGTTGTTGAAGGAAAAATAATGTGTGTACCACGAGTGCAAAATAGTGTTGCCGCTCTAGTATAATTGAAGCTCTCAGCTGCGCTTCGAACTTTAATTTTTATACTCGTATATTTTAAATATACCTATAAATATATATATAGGTATATTATATTTTATATGATTTCTGTAGGTTAGAAAAAACCGTTGATGTTTAGTATGAGTAGGTCGAAGTTGTGCGTATTTGCGAAACATTGCTAAACAGTTGATTCCATCGATAAATCCTTCAGTTATCATAAAAAATAAAATATTCGTTTTAGTATCTGGAATATTAATTTTTATGAAAGAAGTAGAATCTTCAATATCCCCTACACGTAAAAACATAAGTTCCTCCCGGCAACATGCCCCATAGATTCTAACATTAACCTTTGCCAATAAATAATTCTTGTCATCAGCTTCCTTCCTGAAACGAGCTATTTCTTGCTTAGTGAATATTTTTTATTTTTTAGGCTTATATCCACTAGCTTTTCTGTTTAAGAATGCAATAAGATTGGTAAATTTACTAATATCCATATTTTTATTAAGGTATATCATAGTTTGGAGCATAGAGTAATTACTCCATAAAGTAGATGGCTTATAAATGGATGATAATTTCGAAAAATAGGCTAAGACTGCCTTTTCTGTAATGTGTCCAACGTTTTTCTCCGCAAACCAACTGTCAAATTTTTTATAAGTTTCTTCATACATTTTTTTTTATTTTACTGGAACCAGTGTAGCCAATGCAGCTTCTGCAACATTTTTAATATCACAGTCAATCTCTGAATCACTCATTTTAAGTAAATTTATTACCAAGAATTCTCAAGAAAAAATATACACCGAGCACGTTGACATCAATGTTTATTAAACAACATATTCAATCCCATAGCAACAAAAAAATGAAACTGATGCCTGCCTACATTTTAATTTTGAAAAATTCAAAATGTTGACATTTGAGAATAAATATAAATAATCTGTTTGAAAACGCTAGTATAAAACATTTTGTATGGAATACGTTGCGAAATCGTGTTTTAAGCACTAGACGTGTTATTCAACTCGGCTACGCCTCGTAGGATAATTTTCACGTCGCGTGCTTAAAACACATTTCTTTCGCAACTTATTACATAAATAGCTATTATGTACTTGTTTTTTTTGTATATTTATATTAATAAAAAAATTATAATTTAAAAAAGTATAATAAATGTTTTATTTAATCGTTTAATAAACATATCTATATTTCTGATAATATACGTTTATTTAAGTACGACATTAAAGTTTTTAATATATGTATATTTATATAAAAATCTAGACGTATAATTAAATATTAATGTATACAAAATATTCTACGAGTTTTTCTACGTACAATATACATTTATTTCATAAACAACTAAAAGTTTTAGATATACGTATAGGCATATCAAAATAAACGTATAATTCAAGTATATAATAAACAAATAATTCAGATAACAATTAAACGTTTTTTGTAATACATATAATAGACTTCTAATAGGCGGTCATTTTGAAGAGTTTTCAACGGTAGTATAATACCAAAACTATAGGTTTATTACACCTTTTTGTGTTTCCTGGGTTGTAATATTTTTCCGTTACTCTTGCTCGAATTCATTTTTATCATAAAACAATATATATATATCTGTGTGTCCGTTCAAAAATGCTTGTTTAGTTATATTTTAAGGTTATTATATTATGTCACAATAATTTTATAAAATCAAAAAAAGAACGTAGCAGAAGTGCAAAATTTTCAGATGAAGAATATATTATTATGGGCAATTTGATAATAACATGTTAAAATTATAGACTGCAAAAAAACATATATAACGACAATTACATACAAGAAACATTGGTGGGAGAAAATTACAAATATGTTCAATGAAAAAACTGGTGTACATAGAAGAACTTGCAAGAATTTAAGGATGGTATACAAAAATTAATTAAGAACAGCATTATTTCTAGAAAAAATATTAATATACAATATAATATTTTATAATAAGACTACTACGTGTATACATTTATAATTGTCATACAAATCTTTGTATTAGATAAGTACAAAGTACCTTATCAATAAAATCCAGTAAATATAGCTCTGAACGTTTCTATAAATAAAACCGCCGGTAAATTCCACATCATCCTATTCGTTAAGATGATCTGGTCTTTGTCTTACTGTATAATGTTTTTCATTATGTGAGTAATGAAATCAAAATCTTCGTCAGAACTTGTTTCACCCATTGCTGTCAATTTTAACCCACTAGGAATTTAACTCAATCTTATCTTCGGTTAAATTAACCCTGTTTATCAATTTTCTAATTTAGGTTGGCAAGAAAAATTTACGACTGCACTCTTTGCATTACAATATCTGTCAGTTCACAAGTACTTGTTTAGTTATATGTATTTTAACGTTATTATGACACAATACCGCGTAATGACAGAAAAACATAACAGAAGTGCAATTTTTTTAGATGAAGAATGTATTATTACGGGTAATTTGATAATGACATTATAAAGTTATAGAGTGCAAATAAACAGATGTAACGGCAATTAAGGAAATGGAACATTGGAAGAACTTGCAAGGATGGAATATGAAAATAAATAACGGCCTGTTTTTTAATTAGATTAGCATTATTTATATAAGAAATTATTATACATATCTGTTTGTTGGATGAGTTGGTTGTATAGTGTTTTTCATTAATCATATGAATAATTAATTCAAAATCTTCATTAGAAGCAGAACAATTTTGAAGAGTTAAGAATTCACTGGTTAATAGTAACATTTAAACATGATTTGCAATTGAAAAACACATTTGCGCATTTTAACCATGATTATATCTAACCATAGCACTAACCAATGATTGAAAAACCGGCCCTAAAAATTCACGAGTACATATTTTAAATAAAAAAATTTTGTCATTCACATTTTCAAAAGGCGAATTTTTAGAAAATTAAAAATTTCCATTCTTATGGATTTAAAAGAAAAGAAAAATACAGACAGTCACAACATATTGGGTGTTAATTTTATTTTGTCCACTATTGCTATCTCGAGAACTATAAAAGCTACGAGGTCGGATAAATTAGCAAATAATATCTAATTTTACAAGACTATTTTAATGAGCACAAAAAAAACTTTTCAACCAGTGGTTCACAAACTGTCGGTACCAACTTTGTTATTTTAAATGGAACCGTATTTTTTTATTTTCTTATTCGATAGAGAATTTTATTCTGATTTCAGTGATATAATATTCGTATACCTTTAGATAACAATTTTTATGAGAAAAATACATGTTTATATTTATATCAGTTTTATTTTAAAATGGCTAAAACAAGTGTGCCATGAACGATACAAATGAATGTGAAAAATAATTTCTTTGAAACAAAAACACAACAAATACATAAATTTACAAATACTGCTCAAATTGTCCTCCATTTTCATTAATACATAACTAAATTCTTAGAAACAAATTACTTTTTACTGATCTTAACGTCCGGCCGTCAATATTATATAAAACATTTTCTATGCTGTTTTTTAAATGCTGTAAATCTGGATACACATTATTGTAAACATTATCCTTTAAATAGACCCATAAAAAAATTTAATGGATTTAAATCCGGCGACCTGGTGGGCCATGAAATAGGGCCGTTAGTTTCAATCCACTGATTCGGGCACATATCATTTAAATATTGCATTACTATTTACGCATTGTGGGCAGATGCGCCCTCTTGTTGATAATATAAATCTCTTACAACATTTAAAGGCACGTCATCTAGCATATTTGCTAACGCGTCTCTTAAAAATTGTAAATACCGATCACCTGTGAGAGTACGTTCATACATATGAAAAAATATTTTATCTTTTAAAATAGCGCACCAAATATTAACACTAAATTTTCTTTGAAATCCTCTCTCACGCAAAATTATAGGTTCGCGGTACTCCAGTAATGATTATTTCTTGCTTTAAACATACCATTATTTGAAAAATTAGATTCATCTGTCCAGATAATAAATTTTAAAAAGACTAAATACTCTGTATTTATTCCTTTTTAAAATTTTATATACTCTTCCTACACTACACTGGTACTCGGTAGCAGTTTTCTAATAGATGCCCTTGGATTTGCTTCAAAATAGGCCAAAATATCTATTTCAATATCATTATATATTGTTGTTCTCGGTTTTTCTATAAATGCAGTTGTATTAGCACGTAATCTGGCTTCTAATCTTCGAAAATATTTATGTGATGGTACTTCTCTTTTAGGATATTTCTTGCTAAAATGTACACTTCGTACATATCAACTTTTTCATTATGAGTAAAATTATGCATTTTTCTCTTAAATTGAGCTTATTTAGTATTTACACAAGAATAATAATTCAATAACAGCAATTGACAGTTGTAAACAACATAAATAGTACCATTGTTTCGGTCACAGCACTCTTAAATCTGAATCCATATACAACTTGTTTCGTCCTTGGCATTCTTATTTTAGCTCTAATAAAATAAATCTAAGCATGCATTTTTCTCATAAAAATTGTTATCTAAGGGTACCTACACAAGTATTATAGCACTGAATTAAAAATAAAATCCTGTATTGAATAAGGAAATAAGAAAAAATATTGTTCCATTTAAAATAACAAAGTTCGTACCCACAGGTTGTGAACCACTGGTTGAAATTTTTTATTTTTCATGCTCATTAAAATAGTCTTGCAAAATAGAAATTGTTTGCTAATTTAACCGACCTAGTAGCTCTTATAGTTCTCGAGACAGCAATAGTGGACAAAGTAAAATGAACAGCCTGTATACAAAAATATGCACCAAATCTCAAAATATGCAAGATGTAAAATATGCAAAATATGCATTTTTAAATTTAAAATATATGCTTATAAGTACATGAATTGTATAGAAATATACAAATTTTGAAAATATACTTAGCAAAAAAGTAGACAGCAATAGTGGACAAAGTAAAATGAACAGCCTGTATACAAAAATATGCACCAAATCTCAAAATATGCAAGATGTAAAATATGCAAAATATGCATTTTTAAATTTAAATATATGCTTATAAGTACATGAATTGTATAGAAATATACAAATTTTGAAAATATACCTAGCAAAAAAGTAGTTCACTTCGCTAACCGCTGACCCTTGTGTCTACCACTGCCGCGAATCCTCATTACCTTTTACCTTACTCTAAATATACCTGCAAGTATCTAATTTAGCAAATAATAGTTTTACTGTACTCGATGCTATGTATGAGTTACATCAATAACTTAATAACTTGCTTACATGGGAGCACTAGATCACTAGAATGTGCTAACTTAGACTTGTTACAAAAATAGCATTTTCCTTGATGTGTATTACATAGATACATAAATCACATATACGAATAAAAATTTGGAAGAAATATTTAGAAAAGAAAAATTTGGATTATTGACGGTGCCAAATAACAAAATTGAAATTGGTTATCTTCCTAACTTCTTGTTTCTCCACCTGCGTATTTCTGCACAATAAGCGTTCTCGTTGCTACTCGAGGTACTGGTTTAAAAACTTACTAATTCTACTAATACTAGCGCATTATAATTTGTAATTGTAATGGAGTCCAGAACCATTTATTTTTTTTCTGAAAGAACAGAGTAAAATAAGTAAATATATCGTAGTAAGCATAAGCATAATCAATGTTTAAAATGAAAATTGTGGCCTCTGATGTTATCTGTCTTCGTAAAGCTAAACGATGTTTATATGCTTTATATTTATATGAATGAAAAAAATATTTCTAGGCTTGAATAAAATTTATTTTTTGTAACAAAAAGAAGAACTTGCAGCAACATTTTGACATTGTCAGACCGCATGCATGTTTCCCCCCACAAGTTCTAAGAAATGCGGACGCGCGTTTTTTTTTTAATCAATCAACCAATGAAATTGCTAAAGACAGATGACATGTCAGGACATTGCAACAAAACAATATTTAAATAAAATATTTCCACTAATACTCATTAATTTTTGTATATTTTCATATTCTTCTACAAAATTGTAATATTTTAACAATGGTTCAGGACCTAATTGTATTGGACTGGACACGGATAAGTAAATTAATAAATGACTTACGTAAGACTAAAAACAAAAAGTATATTTCGTGATGCTTTTTCATTAATTCATGTCCGACTACCTTTTGTGGGCTTTATAATAATTCTGTCCAGAATACATTCGAAATTATTATCTACGCCAGCTGAGCAACCAACGCCCTATGAACAACGACATTATGTTCCGTAAATAGAGCTGGATAGACCACATCCTGAGAAAATCTTCTGATGACATATTCAAGTCGGCTTTGGAATGGAACCCTGAAGGTAGCAAACTAAGGGGACGTTCTGTCCGAACCTGGCAAAGTACTCTACTTGATGAGATGAAGACGACAAGTAGAACATGGAATTAAATTAAAGTTTTTTAAGCCTACTTGATTGCAATTTTAAACATCTGTTAATTTTTTTTTAAAACGATATATCTCTGGAACTAATGATCGAATTTGAAAAATGAAAAAACTGTTGGATAGAGAATTGAAAGGCCTTTCGAACTGTGTCATGTTTGACACCCTTTTCCATTTAAAATTTTTGAGGTGCAGTCCACCCCCATTTTAGGGTTGAAGTTATGCCATTGGTACTAATTCATTTAGGTGTCCCCCTTTATACATTTTCTCTTACGTTAGATTACCTAAAAATCCTGTTTACATAAACTTTCTCTATTAACATTATTAAATACTACTTAGCATATAAATTTTTATTGTACATTATAATTTGCAATACTATCTATAAAGTCCTAGAGTATTATGTTTAAAAATAGCACCCTAGGTAATGAATGCTCCTTTAACGTACACTGATTCTTCTAGCGAAATCATAAAAATGATACAATTAAGTCACATAGTATTAAACAAAAAATCCCTAGCTTGAAAAATTATTTTTAGTACACTTTATTAAATTAGCGAAATACGTATTTGAAATGAACGAGAACTATTAGCGTATTTTTGTCATTAAAGTAAATTAAAAATTAGATATTTATATGAATATTACATGAAAGAGTTAATTGCCAAAATCTAACCGGAATTAATTATTTACTTTCTTATTTTCACGCTTCACACTGCGTACTATAAATTCGAGCATCATCTTTATTTGGTCTATTCTACTGTCACTACACCTTGGAATAACATCATACCATGAAACTATATCAAGTAAGTTACAAGCTATCAAAACATTAAAAATAATGTACCCATATTTGTGCACTAAATTCAGTCACTAATTTACTTGCATGTATGTTACAGATCGTGGTATTTATTATAACAAACCTGAATATAATATATGGAGATGTATACCAATCATCGAAAAATGAAGATTTACAAAATATATCTTTAAATGAGGGAGAATATTTTCCACCGAAACAAGAACTTATAGGCTATAATTCTGAGTTTGGACATAATTTAAAAAGCAATAAGCAGAATATATTTCCTCTCCCTTCTGATTTTATGATAATTAAACGAACAGGTGAAGTATCTACTCCCACAAAAGTACTTTTTGCTTATCCATCTACTGTGAAGCAACCACCATCTCTGTCATATGCTACAATACATCAAACTAAAATAATGCCGGTTAAAGTAATAAAAGAAGGCCCTGTCAAACATGTTTATCTACCTGAAAACTATAATGAACAAAGTATGTCATTACGATCTCCTAAAGTATTTACTGGATATCAACCGACTCAAAATCAAGTAAATTTTATAAAACCAACTCAGAGATACACGTCAGTAGACTACGGAAGTGATCAAGGAGTTTACAGAAATGGAATATACTTGAGTACAAATGGTTACAGAATTGATGCACCTAAATTAAATACCGATTACGCTTCCCAATATATTAATAGATATACTAATGGATTTGAAAATAATATCTACGCGTCTGGAGTTCCGTATGTATCAAAAAATGTGATTAATCCTGATTATTCATCTTTCGGTACATTACCTAATCAGCATAATGTATATTCACCTCAACAAATTCATCAATTCGTTAACAACAGATATTTGCAAAATATTCCCACTCAGTATAAACCCATTCCATCTCCATATGGACAATCACAAGCATTTATTCCATCAACAGGTAGTCAACAAACTAATACTAACAGGCAAGCAAAATTTACGAATTTAGACTCCGAATTGAGTAATATTGTAAACGACGTTTTAAATAAGGGCCAAGGATATCCAACTCATGATGGATTTACAATGATAAAATCAAAAACCGACAATGCTATTTACCTCATTGGTAAACCAGGGATGTCACTAAATACAATTCCTAATTTTTCAGCATACAATTATGATTCTTTTCAAAGGCCGAAAGAATCTGGATCTGATAAAAACGAGCAAACTGAAAAAAAATCTCCATGAAATAAAGAACTGTTTTAATATGTGAATTATGCTTTATATTATTTATTGTATTTATGTATTATATTATAATAAAATATTATTGCAATTATAAAATAATGAACATTATTAAACAAATTATCTCAGCAATACACCCTAAAATTAAATTAGAGTACCTACGTAAAAATATTTCCAATGTAATGTAGCATAATAGTAATAGCATCAACTTAGTGTTCACCATATACTGCATTTTTCAGTGGCTGGATTCATTTTAGTTCCTTTCTTACAATGAAAAGCGCGAGCAAATTCTTCTGAATTTTGAAGAGATCCTATGAGTCTATACATCTTTGGACAATGAGGTTCATCTTCTGTATATCTTTTGTTATCTTCTTCAATTACATCGCACCAAGTCTAAAATAAATTCAAAATTTTTATTAAATTTCATTTTTTAATACTCATCTTCTTAAAGCATTTTTTTATTATATGAGTACAAATTCGTATTGATTCATACATATTAAATATAAAATTTGAAATCCGAATCTCGGTTATCTTTAACAAGAACCCTACGCCGCTTCCGTAAAATGTGTACAGCAAGGGGATCTCGAGAACTATAAAAAAATACGAAGTAGGTTAAATAAGACAAAAGTTGCCTCATGTGGTGGTCATTTTATACATGTTTTTGTTTTTCTAAAAAAATGCAGAGTTGATTTTAACTTATACATTATTCAGGTACTTTTTAAGGACGAATTTACTCTTTTCATATGGGCCTCAAAGTAGCCGTGAGACCATAAAATAGATTTTTTTTTCTACTTTCAACGATTAAAACACATGATTATTAAAAAAAAAGAAACGAAATAATTATTTTTTTTTACTTTTTTTCAATTATTTTCTGTCGGGAGACTACAAATATCAATAAATTTATTAAAATTTACATAAATTAAACAAAAGCAAATATTTTCATTAAAGACTACAAAAAATAAAAATAAATAAAAGTTACATGATGTCATAAAACAATTACTTCATTCAATATTGACTATTATAATAACAAATTTCGTCTAAATTCTAAACAAACAATAAATAATATTAATTATATATACTATAAAATTTTCTTGAATTGTTAAATATTTATAATAAGTGTTCTTTTAAGGGTTTTAAAAACGTTCAATATTTGTAATTTTAAATAATTTTTGACTTTGGAAAGCAATAACAAAATTAGATCGTGGATACAACAGAAATCAACAAAGAAATATGACAGTTAAATGAACAATACAAAATATGTTAATAATAAACAAAAACAAATAAATTATCATATTCACAGAATATGAAATTATTGTTTATAATCAACATAAATTTTAATAATTTATCGATATTTGTAGTCTTCCGAAACTCTATATAACGGTCCCACAGCCTACTTTGAGGCTCATATGAAAATTGAAAATTTATATCAATTTCTCGAAAACGGTATGAAAAATAAAAAATTTGACTACTGTAGTGAATTCTTCGTTAAAAAGTACCTGAATAATGTACAAGTTATACTATTTTTCACCCTGTATATCTCCATTTTTGTAAACATTGTAATGTAGTTTATAAATATATATATATATATATATATATATATATATATATATATATATATATATATATATATATACGAGTATATATATGGTGGTGACCGCGACCTCAGAACATAGGACTTTCAGATGTAAAATCATACTTTCTTAATTTCCTGCTTTTTTTTTTAAGCTTTTTTACCTAAAATAAATAGGGAAGCAGGAAATTAAGAAAGTATGAATTTACATGTGAAAGTCCTATGTTCCGGGGTCGCGGTCATCACCCTGTATATATATATATATATATATATATATATATATATATATATATATATATATATATACAGGGTGTGCAACGAAATGCGGAACATAGGAATTTAACATGGGATTTTTGCTCTAAATCTATCAGGAGAGAGAGTTCGAAATCATCGAATGTTACAGTTACAGTTACGTACATCCGTACATGAAGCGCATCATATTTTATTTTAAATTTACATAATATTACAAATGAAATCGAATTCCATCTGTTTTCTACTTGAGTGGTATATGTATTCAGCCTACAGCCGATGTGAGAGTCCTACAGTACATAGTGGATTCTGTATCACTCGGACACAGCTGCACATTTATTTAGTTAAAGCTTATTGAAACTGGGATTTGAACTCTACTCAGTTGGAGTCGGAGCGCGCAACCGAATTACTTTTGCCCATAACATTCTAATGATAAAACTGCGACTTCGTTCCGTACTATATACAATTGAAAAATATTTATTTTTCAATCAACGTTTCAATGAATATATCATATTACTCACACTTGCATATGCAATGAAAAATACTTGATCTTGGGAATAGTGCTCCAAACCTGGCAGTTTTTGTTCTCTTTTATTTCTTGCTTTAAATTTTTTATACGCCATATAAGCTAAACGAAGTCCATCATTATCTGCTATATTTTCTCCTAATGATATTTCACCATTAACCTAAAAAAAAGAATTTAATAGTTTATTTTTCTTTTACTTTGAATTCACTTACATAAATTGATGCTTGTGGAACATAAAATTTATTATATTGCTTAACAAAACATTCCGCCAAATCCTCAAATTTTTCTATCACTTCTTGATCCCACCATTGTATATTATTACCAAATTTATCATATTGTCGACCTGTAATGAATTCATTTATAAATTACAATAGTAATAATACTTTTTTTACAATCAATAAAATCGATTTCTGTTCCATAATACAAACCAGGGCCGTTCCTACCCTATTGAGTGCCTTCGCGTAAAAAAAAGATTAACGCCGTTTCCAGAACATAATAAAATAACTTAAATTATAATAATTATTATTATCCATTTTTTATTAATAAAAAATAGTCTAACAAGTAACACATCAGCAAAAAATCTGTGTTATTATATAAAATTTTAATTTATGCAGCTAATTTATCAGAAACATATCTCAAGAACAAGGTACATTGAAATAAATTTAAAATATGTAGTACTATCCACAGCTATGTATAATACGTACTAGCATGTTGTGGAAAAACTTAGACCTTCGCTAATCGCTTGTACTACCAAATTTGAACATATGAGCTACAGATATAAAAATCCTACTTTAATAATTTGTACACGTTATCACATTTAGAATTGATATGCGCTAGTGTCTGCAAACATGTAGGGCTGGCGGTTGGGAATCCTGTAGTTACAACTGCAAGCGCACGGGAAATAATTTAGTTCACATAATGGAGAAATAGAAATTGAAATCCTCATTTATAAGACGTACAACGCGTTCTCGCTTTCCTGTGTGCTAAAATTGTGATAAACACAACAAAATCTTTAACACCAACTAATATTATACTCAACCAAAAAAGAGAAAGCTGCTAAATATATTTTTATGAATAATATTTGTTCATGCAAGTTGTATATATTTTTATGCATCTTCATGGCGCCCTCGGACCATGGTAACTAAGGGCCGGTTTTTCAATCATCGGTTAGTGTTTCGGTTAGATATAATCATGATTAAAATGCGCAAATGCGTTTTTCAATTGCTAATCATGGTTAAATATTACTGTTAACCGGTGATTTCCTAACCGGTCAAAATTGATAGCTTCTAATGACTTTACGATTTTAAGCATCGGGTTGTATGATCATTGCTATTGCTGATTTTGGAGAAGTTAGTAAAACTACTGCGTTTCTTATCATTCACAGAGTAGCACAAGCTATAGCTGCCTTAAAACCTCGTTTTATTTACATGCCAGAAGAAGTATAAATAAATGAAGTGTACAAAGGTTTTTATAAAATTGCAAGGTTTCCAAGAGTTATAAGAACTTTAGATTGTACTCATGTGAAGACTCAGTCTCCAGGTAAGATAAATGTGCATACGGAATATCAATAAAAATTTATTTTACTATTAAATAGTAATAACTCGAAACATGTTTAATTCTATTTTTAATTAACATTTCATTTCTAATTGCCGGTGGTGACAATGCCGAATATTTTAGAAATAGAAATAGTTATTTTTTATACAAGACGATAAAATATTTAATACTTTATCGACTAGCGGTAAGTGTTAATTCAAGAGCGATCAAATCGCGAATGAATTAATTTTCGCGAGTCGATAATATTATTTTATCGTCGTGTATAAAATTCTATTTTTTTCTATAGCAGAATTTATAGAGAAAAAATTTAGAAAAATTAAATTCTTATTTAAGAACAATTTTAAGATCTCAGTAGTTTTGGTTGTTATGGAACTTGTTTGAAAACAAATTTTATTTCTTTCAGTCTTTTCATAATTTTTCTAAAAACCGAACGCAAAAAAATGTACGACAGCGAATTTAATAAAGAAAAACTACCATCAGATGTAGAAGAAGAAGCGTCTGAGGCAATAAATAAGTTAAGAAAAAGAATTTCAATGTTTTCAAAAAAGAAAAAGCGAGAAGAATGTCAATAGCGTGAGTGAAAAGATTCTTCTAGCATATTTGAAAAATCAAAGAAAGTTAAGCCATCAACATTATGGTCCTATGACTCGATGCTCAATAGTACATTGTTAGTGAATGAGAATTGTGATATTTCAAAGTAAGTAATTAGGCCTATTAAATGCTCTGACAAATAATCATTGGATATTTGCAGATATTGCGAACTGATCACATTGCTGAAGAAATTAACAGATGAATACAAGCCAAAAAAATCAAAAATCATTGAACTAGACGATATCATAACATTTCTAAACGAAGCTTCAGATGAGTATCTGTTAATGAAGGTGAGATTTTTAGAATTATTGTCTTGAATAATTTGTGTAATTCGGGTTTGAAATTATAGGTTATTGCTATAATGGGTTTATATGGGGCATGTCGCTCAGATGAATTGTACAAGTTACAATTTGTTAATGTTTATGATCGAAAATCGGTCATGGTCATTTCACTTATTGATACCAAAACCAAGAAAGATCGATCATTTTGTATAACCGACAAGGAATGTGGAATGAGTAGTTTAGAAATGTAAGAAAATATGTTGCCTTGCGTTCTAAAAACGTGCCTCACAAGAAGTTTTTCATCAACTACCGACATAAAAAGTGTACCATCCAACCTGTGGGTATAAATACATTGTATAAGGTTCCTACGAATATTGCTGATTTTTTTAAGCCACCAAATTCAAAAATGTACACTGGACATTGTTTCCGCCGTTCTGTAGCTAGAATTTTGGCAAATTAAGGTGCTGATCTGTTCAGAGTCAAAACCGTGGGTGGGTGGAAATCCTCATCCGTAGCAGAGACCTACATTCAAGATTCGGTAGCCAATAAGATTGCCGTATCGAAGCAGATACTATGTGTAGAAGAAAATCAAACCAGTACATCTGTAGTATTGTCACAGAAAAATACAAGTTGTGGTTCTATTTCTAAAATAGATGTTTCAGGTAACATTAATTGTAAAATTGAAGTTGTAATTAACACAAACCCTCAAAATGTGTGATGTATTTTTCACTTTATCTACCCTTGCGGTTAAAGTGCTACTTTATCTACTATTTTGAGTCGAATAAAACACACTTTAAATTTGCTATAGAAAAAAAATTCTCTTAATTTTCAAATAATTAGCGATTATGATCTCAAAATAAGAGACATTGTAGCCCGTTAGCCTGGATCTGCACATGATAATAATATATTTAATAATTCGCAAATAAAAGCAAAGTTTGAGAATACAGTTTTTAAAAATTCAATAATATTAGGAGATTCTGGTAATCCAATTAAACTTTACTTAATCACTCCATTGCTGTAACCAATTACAAAAGCAGAAATCAGATTCAATGAATCACAAATACGTACAAGTAACGTTATTGAAAGAACTTTTGTAGTCTGGAAAAGGAGATTCCCAGTTTTGGCATATGGTCGTCGCGTAAAAGTGGAAGCAGCTCAAGATATTATTGTAGCAACAGCCGTACTTCACAACATTGCTCGTTTAATGCATGAACCTGAACCGCCATTCGTTCCAGATTACCCAAACGATGACGAGATAGATATACCACCTTATACAGGTCCACATCGATTACAAGATGAAGCCATTCAATCAGAATTAATAAATAATTATTCTGCTACATTATAGCGTTCACTGACAAATTTGTAATAGTAATTAAATAATGCAAATTTTATTGCACGAACTTATATAAAAATAACATTTTACAGCGATATATTACTTCTTTTTTAATAATTACTGCTATTTTGCAAACCTTAAGCTAATAAAATAAATTCTCTTCTTATAATTACTTCTGGTGATGGGATAATTCTAATTAAAAATAACCTGTCATCCGATTATTGAAATAACCTGTATAATTCGATTATAAAATTCGGTAATTCGAATTAAAAATAATCGGCTAGAGCAGGGATAATTTTTTTTAGAATCTGGAGGAATAATTTTAAATTAATTTTTAGTTAAAATAAAATAATGGCAAGACTGAGATAATCATCCCCTGACTTGACCGTGCAAGTTCGCTCTTGTTCATCAGTGCTGCCGTTCTAGTACAATTGTACTATTTACAGTACATTTTGGCTTGAAAAGTACAACAGTACATCTACATTAAAATAATTTAATTTCTAGTACATTTCATTAAATTTCCCAAATCTAGTACATTTATGGTACATTACAGTCCTAAAGAAAATATGAGCTTGAAAATATCAATAGATGTACGGATAGATGACGCTGCATACCGTTTCATATTTGATAACTTCGTGAATAGGTAGCGTTAGAATCTGAATCTAAATAAAGTGTGAATCCCCGACTGCGACTTCATTCTATTCTATTTATGTAAAACCGAGTACCTCAGTACCTGACGTGTGCAAACGCAATTCAAACGTACTCTTTAGGTCAGTGAATTCCTACTGAGAAAATATAAAGTGGATAATTAATTAACAAGTAAGTATTATATGATATACATGTCAATTATTATTTTAAATAATATAATTCTCTCTTACTTAAATTTTAATATCTCTTTTTGGCATAGAAAATACGTTCCCTATTTCCATATTTTTCTACTCCGCAAACTAATAAGATACAGCAAATCAATCACTAGTTATAGTACATTTACAGTACATTTTTACTGAAATGAATAGTACATTCGAATGAAAGCTCGCGGCAGCACTGTTGTTCATTCATTTTCGATTGTACCCGAGCGCAGCCGTGATATTTAGCTCGGCTGCTCGGTTGCTCGGCTGCGCCTGACCAAATGAAAAATAATTCGAATTATCATCCGATTATTAACTCGGCAACGGTCAACTTGAGGTCGAGCGGTTTCGAGAATACCGAGTGAAAAATAAATCAAATTATCATCCGATTATTAACTCGGCAACAGTTAACTTGAGCTTGAGCGGTTTCGGGGATACCGAGTGAAAAATAATTCGAATTATCATCCGATTATTGAAATAATCGAATTGGTAGAATTCGATTATTCAAATAATCCGATTATGCCCATCACTAATTACAACCATACTATACAGGTAATGTCTTCTTATTGCCCAATAATTTAAATAATGATATTTGCCTCTTTTTTCTTCTTCAATTCGAGAGATTTTATTTTTAATTCTACTTTCAAAATTTAAATTTTTAATTCATGTTTCGTTTTTTTTGATCAATTTATTATAAAGCGCACACTGCAATTTTATTAATTCTAATTTTGCTTCTATTAAAGCGGTAGTACTTGATGACTCGGGCAATTGTGGATACCGTTTTATAGTTTTTGATTTGAAAATTTTTCTTCTTTCTTGTTTCTTATTATTGTTTACGATTGTCGTCTTAGTATTCTCATAGGTTCAAGTATTACTTCTTTCACTTGTAATACTGGTGTTATTGGCTATTGCAATGAAACTGGTGTCTATTTAGACCAATTATTGTCAAATGTAGTTTCTTTATCTCTTGTTATGTCAAGCAACTCGTCATTCTAAAAATTCAATACTAATATACTAGTTATTATATTAGATTATTATAGGAATTATTTGTTTAAACATATTATTTTGTGCAATTAGGTTTCTAAACGTAAACCGAATTATTGTTTTTCAGATTCGGTACAAAATTCTTAAAATTAATCTGCAGAAATTATTTGTAAACGTACTTATTTCATATAAAACGTCCGCTTCATCTATATTACAGATAATATTATATTCTTTCATTTCATTGTATCTACCTGGTAATCCATCCACAGAAAGCCGAGTCATAGAATACATAATTTCTTCCGGTGGTGTTAGTACAATTATTTCTGGTGTTCCACCACCAGTTCGCATCATCTCAATTGTATTTGCTGCATTTTTTCTTTTTTAGTGATCTTTTTATATTTTCATATTTCACCCTTAATTCTTTACATGTTCTTCTCCGAACGCCGCTTTTTGCATTGAATATATCGGTAATTTTGTTCCAGCAATTTTCTTTGTCATTTATTGAAATCTGTTTTCTTACTCTATAATTTTGTCATGTACTTTAATTAAATTCACCATAATAATACACTCTTCATCCGAAAAATTTGCCCCTCTGTAACGTTTTTCTGTCATTTTACGTATATTCTGTCACAATAACCTTCAAATAGAAATAAACAAATACAAACGAACTGACAGATCTAGTAATATGAAGAAAACAATCGTTTATCTTGCCAACCTAAATTAGAAACTTGATAACCAGGGTTAATTTAACCGAGAATGTCTACATGATATGAAACGCTCTTTGCACTAACCATGATTAACTATGCTGGTTAAATCTAATCGTGGTTAAGTTAACCGTAACTTAACCAGTTATTGAAAAACCGGCCCTAAGTGAATTTAATAATTAAGCCTTTTGCTATTAATGCCAGAGTAGAAATATATCTGTAATTAGATAGAAAATACGGCTCTAATAAAAACTTTATTTTATGTCTCTTATAGTAAGGCTGAGTTCTTGAGTACAGTAATGTTCGCTTATAACGAACTCCACGGGACCGGCAAAAACAGTTCGTTATAAACGAAGTTCATTATAAGTGATTGGTTAAAAAAATGATGTTTTTAACAGCACATATGTTTATTTATAAAGAAATACATATTATAATGTGAAAAATATAAAAATGTTACCTACTTAAAATAATCATGTATTTTAGTTTGATTTTTTTGACAAAGTATAATTTCATTAATGTGCAACTCCACCTCTGCTAACTTATCGAAAACACCCTGCGGTGTATTTCGCGACTGAAGAAAATAACGTACGGCTTCAATATTTTTAATTGTATCTGAGATAGTTGGAACTGACATCAATTCTTCATTTTGAATTTCTTCATCCCCAGTTTCTTCTTCTTCATTAATTTGTTCATCCGCAGAAGTCACAGAAGCTACGATGGCATCTTCATCCAAAAATTCTGCATGCACGAGGTCATCATCAATGTGGACGTATTCATTGAAATCATAATGATTAAGATTTAATTTTTCTTGAATACAAGTTGGGTTTTCAATTTCATCTTGATTTTTGTTAATCCATTCTACTAATGGTAAATCATCATCTGAATCAAATTCATCTTCTTGCTTGCAAAAACCGCCGTGATGAAAACAAGTTAAAATTGTTTGTTTTGAGACTTTTTGCCATGCTGTATGGATGAAATTTACAGCATCCAAGATATTCATTTTAAATGTTTCTTCGTCATTGTCAAGAACTTGTATCATTTTCGAGAGCAGAAGCCGTCGATAATTGCTTTTTAAACTGTGTATTACACCCTGGTCCATTGGTTGCAATCGTGCGCTTGTATTAGCAGGCATGAACACCAATTTAATGCAATCCAAATTTGGAACATCTGGATGGGCAGGGCAGTTGTCTACCAATAATATGATTTTACGATTTTTACGACGTAGTTCTTCGTCCCATTGTCGTAGTTCATTCGTGAAGATCTCTGAAGTCATCCAAGCTTTCTTATTGAATTTATAATTAACTGGTAATCTTAGAATATTCTTGAAACATCTTGGCTTTTCAGATTTTCCAATTACCAACAATTTTCTTTTTTCTGTTCCTAATAAATTTGCTACTACAAATACAGTAATTCTTTCTTTGGATAACTTTCCACCTACACAGGTTTCTCCTTTAAATCTTAATGTCTTGTCAGGAGTAACCTTATAAAATAGCCCTGTTTCATCTCCGTTAAAAATGTCCTCATCTTTAAAGTTTTCTCTAATTATTGGCCACTTGTTTTGCAGCCAATCATTTACAACATTTATATCAACTGCGGCTGATTCGCCAACAATTTTTCCACTTCTGATACCATGCCTTCTTTTAAACCTTTCAATCCAGCTTCTACTAATTTTACATTCAGAATCTTGCAATATTTTACATCCGAGATCTTCGGCTTTTGCTTGCAACACTGCTCCGCTAATGGGGACATTTTTAGCTCTTTGTTGAGAAAACCATTTTAGAAGGCCGCGATCAACTGCAATGTTTGTAGGCTTCTTAATTCTTTTCAGATCTGAGTTCATGTGTTCATAGCTTTTCAATATTTCTTCTTTCCTCTTCCAAATAGTAGCTATGGTCGATTTGCTTAATTTTAATTCATTACAAATTTCACTTTGCTTTTCACCACGCTGTAGTCGTTTTACAATATCATATTTAATTTTTAACGTAAATGATTTACGTTTTTGCTTTGAACTTACACCAGTTACGTTCATATTTACTTGTATTGCACCCTGAACGACTCGTTATCGACTGTTGCTTTTTCGACGCGCTGTTATCTTTTCTGAAACCGGGGAAGTCCCTGAATGTAAAAATTAAAAGTACGCTTTAACCGACAACTTTGGAAATTCTGTATACAAAATATGGTTCGTTTTATCCGATTGATCGTTGTAAACGAGTTCGTTATTTTCGAAAAAAATAATATACATTCTTATGGAACTAAAGTTCGTACTTTCAATTTGGTTCGTTTTAACCGAAAGTTCGCTAAAAGCGGGTTCGTAATAAACGGACTCTACTGTATTTGTTTTCTAACTAACAGGAAGTTATGACTTAAAATATATTTGTAAATTTATTATAAGCAGCGCACTGAGCTGGAAGTATGGTTCACTTTTATTATTTTTGAATAGTTAGAGAACATATAATAGATATTTTCTTCTGAGGATAGCAGAAATCTTTATGCTTTATTGCATTACAATTATTGGAATGTAATTGTTTAGTGATACTTAGACCCTTAAGTTTAGAAAATAAAAATGGCGCAAATCTACGTATATTCGTAAATTGTGTAAGTTGTCCACATCGGAAATTTACAGATTTAAAGACCATATGCAATTCTGAACATTCCTGTTGCGCACAGATATCTGCAAATTTCTATGAATTTCAGTAAATTTTACAGTCAAGTAAAGGCTGACAGTAAGGAACGGTTACAGATTTCTTTCTCGTGTTCTTCTGCTATGGTATTTTGTTGCAGAAAGATAATATTTGTCAACTTACAAGAAAATACTTTTATTTACAAGCATGCGCAAAGCATTCATTGAAGTATAGTTATAATATTATTTTTTTTTAAATATTTTATTATTAAATTCACATTATATGGGACTAAAAAGTTAAAGTTACCCTTGTTATTGTATAATGTATTAGTTAAATATAAGTATTTATTTATTTCTGTTCAAAATGTTTTGATTGTTACATGTGCAATGAAAGAACGAAATGAGCGTTAAAAATAGAAAATGTTATTTTTTATTCTAGATTGTGAAACGGTATATTTGCCTTCGAGAATGCAAAAGCATTTTGTAATCAAGTATCAAACAACATTTTGCCGAAAACTGTCACAAAATTAGCAAAACTGTTAAGAGAAAATTATGATGTTTGTCAAATTAGAATCAGACATTCTTTGAAAGTTGACAAGCAGTTAAAAGCAGAAATTTCGAGTAAAAAGTAATAACAAATCTGTGAGAATAAAATTAACCTTTGTAAACAAAAGAATGAATTAAATAAACAATTGAAAACGATCTGCTGAATGGTTACATCCTGATGAAGCCCCGAAAAACTTAGCAAAGCTTAAATTGCACAAAAAAAAGATCATGGTAACTGCATGCTGGTTATATGAGTATAGTACAACCTCTTTATTCTGAACATGTTCTAATCCGAACCTCCATTAATCCGTACTGATTCCTTCTACCTAAATGAGGGAATCACTTGATTTTATGTCTATGGTACCTAAATGAGGTAAACCCATGATTTCATATTCTCTTATTCTGCTATCTAAATGAGGGAATCTCTAGAAATCATATTCTCTTATTTTGCTACTTATATGAGGGAATCCCTTGATTTCTTATTATCTTAAGAACTGCTCTGTGTACTGTTCACTAGACCTTTCTTACTTAGTTATGATTGCACTGCAATTTAAAGCTAAGATGATTTTCAAAAGGAAACACGTTACTTTATCGAATAAAGAAAAGATCGAGATTATTAAGAGTTTATCGAAAATACAAAGTGGAAAAAATCAACGATTTGCGACATCAAAAAAATAAGACGAATATTCTATACTATGACACCACAGCCAGTTTTTTTTTTATCAATAAACAAAAAATGTTGAAATTGAATGCATATTCCGAAGTTAATAAAACGATTTATACTTGGTTTTTACAGCAAATATCTAGAGGTGAAAAGATGATTGACTATGTACATATGTATGAGTTTTTAACACAAAATTAAATTATTTTAGGTGCGCCAATTTCGTGAGAAATTTTGAATGAAAAAACGTTATTTTTTATGGTCAGACTCGATTACAATTTCAAAGCTAACTCAGGATGGCTCGAGAAGTTCAAAAACAGATACGAAATTCAACAACTACCAATTGCAAGACAAAAATTATCACGTGATGAGGCTGCTGTTGAGCCATTTAAAAACACGCTTCAAAATAAAATAGCAGAAATGCAGTTGTGTCCAGTTCAAATTTATAACGCCGATGTATGCGGATTTTTCTGGAAATTGCTTCCTCAAAAAACACTTGCTCACTAAACTGAAACATCAATTCGGGGTAAAAATGAGCAGCGAACAAGTTACATTTATGCACTGCTGTAATACCTGCGGCATATATATATATATATATATATATATATATATATATATATATATATATATATTTATAGTGGACAAATTTTAAAAGCCACGAGCTTTTAGAATTGAACCGCTGCCGGTGAAGTATCAAAGACAGAAAAGAGTCTGGATTACCACAGAAATTTTCAAGGACTGGTTTTACACAGATTTTGTTTTAGCAATGCAAAAAAAATGCAACAGCTGAATTTAGAAGCTAAGGCACTTTTGATTTTAGACAATTCCCCTGGACACCCTAAAGACTTATGTTCTGAAGATAAAAAATATTGTAATATTTATGCTGCCAAGTTTAACTCCTTCAGTGCAACTGATAGACCAAAATGTGATGCAACCGATCAAGTTAAATTACCACAAGAGGCTTTTAAAGGAAATGTTGCTTTTGAATCTACAAATATTTCTGCAGAACTAAAGAAAGTTAATTTGAAAGATGTTGTTATTGGATTATCAAGAGGACGGGAAGATGTGAGGCAGGAACTTATCCAAAAGTCTTGGTCAATATTTCTTACACCACTTCTTGATGATGGTTGGATTGAAGACGATATTCTTCCTCTATTACAGTGGAAGGACAAATTGGAGTTGAAGGATATAGTAAGACAAATAAACTAGGCTAATGGGCTATCGGACATGAAGAATAATGAGAATTCACAAATGATATGAATATTTTAGAACATATTCAGAATAAATCAAGCTCCGATGATGAAGTAGGTGATACTAGGACATGTAAAGCACAAAGAGGCGGTCAGAAGTTTTGAAACGAGTTTGAAGTGAGCTAAAGAAAATGATGAATCGGAACACCACATTCTAATTTTATTGAAAATGATAAACGAGACAAAAGGTAGAAGGAGCGAACGTTAAACAGAGCAAAATAACAGAATTTTTCAGTTTCTTTGATTTACTCTTGATTTTAATATAGATTTATGAAATATTATGCCTATTATGCCTATATATTATATTTGAAAATAAAGCATTTTTTATTGCGAGGATGTGGAAATTCTTAGAGAATTAAGAAAATGGATATTTTCTATCATTTGTTCGCCAAACCAAATATTTAGATAAATCGGATCAACCTGTGCAATTATTAGTTCGGATTAAAGAGGTCAAACTGTATAAAAATTCATGTACGTCTATTGCTTGAAGTTAACAAAAAAAATATTTTTTCGAAAACTGCCCTGAGAAGTGTCAACATGCGAAATGATTGTTTTTTGTCAAAAGTCTTTTGCATCCTGAGGCAGAAGTCATTTACATACAGCAATTTTTTTGATGATATAAAGGATCACAATTTAATAAAATTTATCATTTTATTATTTTTGTTGCTTTCTGATTTCATTTTAATAGTATTAGCAACAAAGTATAGAAATATTTCACTTGAAAATTGATATTATTTAAAACATTTATTTGATTTCTGCTGTCAAAAAATATTTGATTTGATAAACATCTTCTTCAATTATTACTAATACTTGATTGCGAAAAGCTTTTGCATTCCCTAATGTTTTTTTTGCATTCATTCTCGAATGCAAGAGTGACATTTCACAATCTTGAATCAAAAATAACTATTTGATTGCTGAGTTTAGAAAAAATAATAAAATGTTGGTAAATGTTATTACAGACTATATATAACCGAACTCAATAGATGTGACTAGTGAATGACTATTGAGGGATTTCCTCACGTTTATAAGGATATACACAATTCATACTGACACAGTGACGTAACTAAAATTTTAGAAAGGGAAAGGGGGCAAAAAATTGTCAAAATGTTATATATTCCGTGAATATTTTTTAACATGAAACATGGGGATTTCGGAGATTTATCATATTAATGGTTACGACGTCATGTCTAATAGACTGCAATGGGTATTGCTTGTCTCATTTAAAATGAGGGAATTAATTTGACAGAGAAGTATTAAATTTTAATATTGCAAGAAATTACAAAATAAATAATTAATAAAGCTACTTACCAATAAGCAAGTATAATAATAGACAATTAAATAATAATTACAATAAATATTCAAAAAGCCATCCATGAATTGAATTAAATACGATGATATTTGAACAATTATAATATTTTAAGAAATGTTTTGAATTTGTTTGAATTGTTTTGAACGGATAATAGATCTAAGTTTTGAAGATTTCCTCCAGTATAAACTTCTGATTTGAAGGACTCCAATAAAAAGTATCTAGAAGTATAAGATCGAGAGATCTAGCATAGCATCTAGCATCTACTATTCTATCATTTCCTCTAAAGTTATTAATGATTTTGAAAATTGTTGTTGCACTTGATGTACGCTTGTCAGAGAATTTGATAACCCAAAAAGCAAATGTCATATTCGTTCCTTATGTGTGTAAGTGTACATTGCTGTCAATCAAATATCAAGTCATAATTATAGATACGTTAAATCCCATGTTTTACGTTAAAAAATACTCATATATAGTATATATATAATATAACAAAGTTGTAGGAGACCAAGGAGGAAAGGAATAAAATATTTTTTTTTTAAACTAGTGGTTTTCAGGTCACATCTCGAAGTTATTTTTTTAAGGGGTTTTACATATTTTTATGCCTATTCGATAGCGTATTTTTGTCTGAATTCAACCATGTAATAGTTTTAAATCTTAACAAAATTCGATAGAAATTAAAATAAATTTTTCGTCCTCAAACCCAATATTAGGTAAGTTATATGCAGTGACTTTCAGTTAGATTCGCCTGTTTTTTTATTTTTAAATTTTATAAATTATACACTGCAGATATATACGGAATTTTTATATTTCGCGCTAACTTTCTATAGTGTAAAATGGACTTTCGCATTTTCCCCTCATTGAAAAAAAAATAGTTAAAATTTACAAATTTTTTAGAAACCTTTTATAGTATTTTACATTATTAGCAAGGTAAAACAGTTTTTATTGCTGATAGGAAGAAACGACTGGCGAATCTGTCACCTCCTTAAAGTAGTAAAACTGTTACCTCGCGTAAATTATACAATAGTTTACATGTTATTTATTTGTAAATGAAATTAAAACCAAATTCTGACAGTTACTAATGTTGTGTCAAAAATTTGTACTACATGTACAAAACAAAGTTTTCAGCAAAGTAAAAATTGAAGCTGCTAACCTGTAATACTGACAGATACTTTTACAGATTAGTAGCTTTTAAATGTTAGTTTCCGGGGTGTATGCACAATTCAAATAAATTACTGTCTACAAGTGAATAACAAACAAAAATATATACCTATATTATCAAATCCGTGTATTAATTCATGCCCCAGAGTACATCCTGTAGCAGCGTAGTTCAGAACTCTACAAAAAATATAATTATTCCGGTTATTTTTTTAAAGATATATACTTACTCCAGTCCTAAATTATACAATGGGAAGAAAAGAAATGCCATAGGAACAACTACAAATAATAAACAAAAATTTAAAAATATTACACAAATATATCATGCTTGCAGTACTTATCGCATTATCAGTAGGAAAATGAAAAGCATTTACTGTGGTAGGATATGTATCTTCTGGCCAATTCCTGTTATGAGGAACGTGTAGTTTTTCTAATTCCAATCTTACATTTCTTTGTATTAAGCTGACCAAATTATCCAAGTATGTATTGGAATAAATATCAATCTAAAATATTAGACATTTTTTAATTAAAATATAAAATACTTGATTTCATACTGTAATTATGACGTGTTTGTTGTTAATTAATTAATTTATCTATAATATTGTTACTTAACATTTATGTAAAAAATATATTCAGTTATCCAAATAGTGTTAAGTATAAATAAATAGAAGACGGTTATTATATTTACTAGCAAGTGTTATACTACCGCGCGTAACTCACTGACCTGCTGGTAAGACTCATTTACATACTGCCCAGTGAGATAGCCCTCTACGTAACATCTGTCCCTTTATTAATAAAGAAGGAATGTTCTTTTTCTAACATACAATAATAAACATAAAGTTTACTTTTGTTTGATTTAAAAAATTGTTGCAATTACATTACAATACTAGTTAGGAAATGTAATTATCTAACTAATACGATTTTTTCCTTTCATGGTCTTCCGCACAGCGAATTTAGTCGGCGATGTCACAATTTCTTCGTCTCGCTTAATTACATTTCCATGTTCATTTCGAATTCGAGTTTAATAGAATCTTCATCGTCGGTAACAGTTATATCATTTTTATTTCCTGTTTTTAAGTACGCGAGTGCGTGTACAATGTAACAGCGATTTCGACGTACAATACTCTTTGGGGTATCATTGATATATGAATTTGAGGAATCTGACTTTTTCATTATTTTCCGAATACACGCTTGTCTGAGAGCCAGACACTGTTGTTACCTTGTGAAACTGGCTTATTCCGTTTTCTATGTTGCTGATTACAATTACACACATTTAATCCTTACGTCTCTCTTCTTTCTCCTGTACAATTTTATGTTTTTTGAATGTCTCAAGATTTTTTGGAAGCATCGGCAATATGAAACGTATTTTTCCTGAGATCATGAGTTCTGCAGGCGAGAAACTGTTTTCTAGCGGTGTTTAATAAGCAACGAGAACAATATTTATATCTTCCAATTTTTTAATTAAGTTTTTAACGATTTTTACCGTGACTACTACAGCACCGTTGTTTTGTGTGTAATAAGGTGAACTAGTTATGTTATGTTTAAAATCGTATTTTTTTTTGCAAAGTCTGCGAACCCGGAGTTAAATTGTCTTCCATTGTAGCTAGGAACAATCTTGCAATAAAGCGCTTACAAGTCTCTATTATTTCTTGTTAGATCTGGGTTTTTAATAGTTCGATTTCTATAAATCGAGAGTAGTAATTGGTCGTTACTAAAAACCATTTTGCACATTTGAAGAGGTCTATTCTAATATATTTTCCACGGATGGTCGAGAAAGCTGTCTCACAGATTCTACGCGCTTATTTTTTCTTTCTTGAATGCAATTAGAGCAACCTGTAACTTTTTCAAATAGTTACGTTTGCAAAATCTGAATGAAAGACTTGTGATCTGTTTCAAACATTCTCGTAATGTAGTTCCTAAATTTTTCTGCAGCAAAGACGACCCCTTAACGTCTCCTTTTTTAGCTGGTTATAGCGGCGCTCTGTGTATGATATGGTCCGTGATGTATATGCTACAACTTTCCTATTGCCTTTTGATTCCTGAATTAGCGCTCCTCCCAGACTATAACTGGATGCATCGGATTGAATAATATTTTTATCGCGTTATAGAATTGAGCTAGCGTAGGTGCAGATTCTCGTAATATTTTGACTTTTTTAAAACTTCTTTTTGGGGGCAACCCCATATAAATTCCACGTCGTCTCTCAAAAGAGCTTTAAGAATTTCAATTATCTATGCTCTATACGAAATATATTATCCCACGAATTCAACTGCACCTAACAATTGCAACAGTGATTTTTTGTTCGTGGGTTTGGGAAATTATTTAATCGCGATGACTCTTTCAGGGCATTTTGCAATGCTTTTGTCGGATATAATGTGTCCTTAGAAATCATCTCTACTTCGTGCTAATTCACACTTGTCAGAATTTAGTATGACTCCCTTTATTTCTAAGGGCTGTAGTACTTCTACTATTCGGTCGTGTTGTTCACGATTACTTGCCTGCACCAATATATCGTCGCTGTGGACAATTACGTTGTCCATATCGTAAAATACATCAGTGATTTTTTTGTTGTCAACGGTTGACATTCGTCAGACAAATGTAGTTGGTGGTATCCGGATTTGGCGTCAAATTTCGAGAAAATTCTTACATCTTGTTTTATAATGGAAAACACCAGCCTGTCAATACATCTATTTAATTCCCCGTAGTCACAACAGATTCTTACAGCAGACTGGACTACATAATTTCGTGGGAAAGTCTACAATCCTGTTCTGTGAGTTTTGATTACTCTTATTTTAGCTTATTCAGCAATGGAATCAGGACAGTACGTAGCGTTGATAATGCGACAGGAATTGCGTCTTTTTAATTTGAATGTCAACGATATCTGGAAATTTACCCAGACCTGTAAAAACTTTCGCGTATTTAATAGCTATCGCGATTTCTCAATCTCTTTTGTACGATTTCGATTTAATGGTGCTTGACATTTCGCATTTCATTTTGTTAATACGATGAATCAAATTAAATATCTCAATAGCTTCGCGACCTAACAAACATGATTCTAAATGTCAAGTGTATATAACCTAAATCTAAAGATTCGATTCTATTAATTTGTTTTTAAAAACGAATAGTACACTCTTTGCCGGCATGCAAGTTATATCCGCGACTGTGTCTATAATGAACAGACATTTGAGTGGCGCGAATTGTTAAGTATTGGCGTAACTAAGTTTGACGTTTAACATGTAAATATAACCAAATTATAAAAAACTAATGATCCTCAATGTTCTGAAACAGAAATTGTGCCCACGGAACAGCGTTTTCACTCAAACTCATTTTTTAGAAGAGATTTTTTGACAACCAACCAAGCAACTGACATCTGATAAACAAACAACTAGGAAACTGCGGACCATAGTGCTGTGAAGGGAGCTGTATACCAAGACCATTAGACAACGGTTGATCTAATGGGCCTTGTCTGTCAAGTAACTCTCTCTACTAGCTTATTGGACTTATAAGACGGAGCTGTCTCAATCGTGTGATGTCAAAATTATAAGCGTCCATTCTACTTCTCTCGACAATTCCTCGATATAAAACGCAACTAGTAAGTACTTACTGTCGTCGTCAGATCTGTCGCCCTCTACTTGCCTCGCTATTTTTGTCCTGCATGTTGACTTCCAATGACCGGTCTTGCTGCACCACGACACGTTGATTGCAGTTTGCTCTCGTGAATAGAACTTCACTCTTTCAAAGATTACGTTTCTTTTTGGAGCGAAGTATGTATCAAAGCTGGCTGTGACTTGCGCGAACGTTTTCTATTGGCCGCCCTCGATTTTTGTTTGAGTATTTCCTTCGTTTATTCGCTCATCGCGTAGCATAAAGTTTTCTATGGGCCACCCTCGACTTTTGTTTGAGTATTTCCTACGCTTGTTTGCTCATAGCGTAGCATAACAGGTCTAATTTCTCTGCATTTGATTTTGATGTTAGACCTGTTACAGATATATATCGCATGAACGTTTTCTACCACAGCTCCTAGGACTTCGGTCGACCGAAATCGAAGGTTTCGGGAGGCTTCCAGTTTATACTTTCTGCATTCATTGTTGGTTGTTCGACATTTAGTTGATGCTGCGGGTTTAATTTTTTTATTTTGTTTTTCGTTAATAACTTCCTGATTTATTATTATTATTTTTTACATGTTTTTACACCTGACACCATGTTGAGTAATCCAAATACGGTTAAGGATAAATAATTAGAACGCAGTTATTATGTTTACTGGCTAGTGTTGTGCTATCGCGCGTAACTCACTGGCCTGCTGGTGAAACAGGGTCTAATTTCCGTACTGCCCAATGAAATGACGGTATCACGCACCATTATCGTCATGGAGAAGGAATTTTAAAAATTTATTTAGAGAAATATTTGACTTTCGCTATTAAACGCGTGCCCACGCAATTTGCTTTCGAAATTTATAATTTCTACATACTTTACATACTTCACACTATGTTAAGGATAAAAGAATGAAATTCCTATTTCTTTCTATTATAGGGGCAGTTCCTTTTTTGTGTAAGCTTGCAATTATTTGATTTCCTCATTATCACAGCCGAATATGACAGTTTGGTTTGTTTACTAATGCTTTTTTACTCAGCCTGTTAAATTTAAATATAAAAATATCAAGTATGTCGATAAAGCTAAAATTTCGATAAATAAATCAAGTAAGAAAAATGTTGTCATTATAGTAAAAAGAGGAAATAGTAATATTTTTTTCTGATTAAAAAAGAATTCCTACACCGTAAGAATAATATTTAAATATGTATGTTCAAGGTTATTAACTGCTACTTGATTTTTTAGGAAATTTGTGTTATCTTTTTCAATATTCAACATTTTATTGTTTATGTAACGTAGACAGAATAAAGAATAAAGTTCACGATTTTGATGTTTGCGCTTTAAATTAGTGAAGAAATTTTATCTTGAAATCATTTTTTAACACAGCCCTATCATTTTTATTTTCTTAAGGCAATAGGTTTATTTTCCAATTCGTTTAGGGCGTCTTCTGGAGGGTCAAGGGCTTTGTCTAGGAGCACAGATGGGGAGTGTGGGTATTTGTATCTTGGCTTGCTTCTAGATTGGGACACTTAGAGTATAATGTTACGGATGGGACAAATCATAGAAGTGGGGCCGATAAGACACATATAAATACAAAATATAAATTTCTATTATATATTCAGGGAAAAATTTGTTACTCTTGTCATGATTTTTGTATCATAACTATTACGACACAACTTATGAATAAGAATAATTTATTCACAGTCTTGTACAATGTTAGCGCTTAAAAAAATCATGTCGTATATTGTATTAAAAAATTCAAATATTAACTACTTCAAATAATATAGAAACTTAAATTTTTTTTAATACTAATATGAAATTAGAAATATTTATGAATAGTGCATATACTGGATGTACCTTCGAATACAAGATCTTCCCCTTAACTAATTATAGAAATGGAAAATTTTGCTTTATATAAAACAAAACATACAGAGCTGACAAAATATTAACAGAAAGTAGTAATACAGATACAATTATACTTTTAAGACCTCCATGTATTTGAAAATGCAATGAAAATCAATTCTCAAATACAATTTCTGATAAAAAGTAATTGAAATATTGAAATACACAAATATTTGCTTTACCGTTATTAATTAAATTGTTTTGTCTTGTGACATTTTGTTTATACTTTAAATTATTTCTTACATTTCTTAATTATCTATTTTCTCGCAGTTTTTTATATTGATGTGTAATAACTAGTACCTCATTGAAAAGATATGAGTGGTTCGTATTCGCAGATACATCCAATGTAACAACAAATAAAGTAACTAAATAATAATTACATTTGAGTAATAGTTTTCTAAAGCACCTGGTTCCATTAGCCATTCTGGATATCCAACAAAACTAAGCATTTCTTTGCACTTCTCTAGAGTTAAAAATTTCGTTTCCTTGTCCATCCATTCTATTTTTTTAATGCGTTCTGTGAATGCCATTTTAATATCTATTATCATATCTTCCACCTATATTTTTAATAAATACATATATTATAATCATTGCCTTTACGTTTTACCTGAAATTTAGTAATTCAACCATACCTTTTTTCTTGTCTCATTGAGAACTATTTTATCTGCAATTGCATAACTTATCGCCATTCCCATATAGTTATTGATAACATTGACGCATTTAAAATGTCTAAAAATAATTACAGAGTAATAATAATCAAAATAATAATAATAAACATGAAATAGTACATTTAAATTATAATTTTATGTAGGCTTATGTAGATTGACTATGAATTTGATCTGATTTCTTTTTACACAACTTTCTTTTTATTTTTCGTAATTTACTATATAAAAGACTGCTATGATAAAAAATATTCTTAAATTTATGAATAGAGCAATCATGAAAAAAAACAAGATGATTTTTATTAATATTATTTGTCAGTTTTTGAGTGTTTAGTTTTTGTAAAAGTTTATTTTCAGTATTTGTTGTAACTGTTATTCAATTATTTGAATACAAACTACAGTATTTTTCGAATCATGAATGTAAATTATTTGCGGGTAGCATTTGAATTACATACCAAGAAGCAGTGTTGCCAGCCTCAGAAATCAAGAAATCCCCATTCAAAATACCTCTTTTTAAAAATTTCTCAATATATTTATTATATTAAATATCAAAATAAAATTAATAAAATTCGTACTATTACTATTATTACTCGAAAATATACACATTTTTGTGATTAGGAAATTGTTTATTAAACAAAAATAAATATAATATACTATAGTCTATTTTTTATTATAAGAACGAATTGTAGATAGACCTTATACATCGAGATACAGGCACCGACTCTGTGGCTACTCCGGGGTTCGAGCACCCGACAGAATTACACGACGAAGTTATTATCTGTTTTCAAATATTTTAAATTTAGCTCAAGAAACGATAAGTTGTGTTTCATTCTTTGATATCATATGTAATTTATTTTTTTTCTAATAGAATGGCGTATATATTTACCTCCAGTTCAAGAATCATTTAAAGGCTAAATCTCGTGTTGTCATATACAGGGTGTTCGAAAAATAGGGGACCAAATTTGGAAAATATATTAATCAAACCAAAACAAGAAAATAATCCTAATATACCCATGTCCGGAAACGAATAATGTATTTGATTTAATAAAAATATTGTTAAAACTGGCAATAAATTTTAAACCTGACTATATTTCGTTTAGGACTATGGTCATATACCGCCTTTAGCTCACTCGTGTAGATGTTAGGGCTACAGCCATAAGCAATGTTTCGCTGGTGGTCACCCATCCAACTACTAAACGCGCGTACTTGCTTTATCGTAATATTAATAACTAATTTAATTATAGTAGTTTACTTAACAGGCGAATTATAACATACGAATTTCTTCTATACGTATAAAGTATAATTTAATGATTGGTAGGAAAATTAGCTACTGTATATATACTTTATACTGTGGTATGGTTGTAATCAATTTTTTAAAATATTTTAAAAAATTCTTATTGCAGGAAATATTAACGTTAAAGTTCATATTTTTTATTTTATAACGTAATTTTTTTTTTTTCTGATTTTTAATGTTCATTTCGATCTTTCACTGGACAATATACAAATTAAGTCATTTTGAACTAAAATAAATACATATATTTAAACCACGAAAGAAGAACGAAACTATTTATTGCCAGCGCATATACTTCGTGCATGACCAGAGCATTGCTTGCCCCAGTTCTTACATTTAGTAATAGTGCTAACTCAACACAATTTACTCTATAAAAATAAGTTATTGAAAAATTACGTAATATTTTATAATATCCCATAATTATTTATAAAATCACTTTGTTTATTTTAACTTTAAAAAATCCTTTAAAAAGGGATATATTCCTTAAGTTGGCAACACTGTGGTTGTGGATTTGCAACACCTACTTTATGGAGGTTCAAACGTTATGTCAAAAATTAGATGGAATGACAAAACTTTGATTATTCATCTTTTAACATGGGAAGTATATGAGAAAGACTTCAAAAACCCATGTATTATTTACGATACTTCTCACTTAGATAAACATCTAAAAAGCTATTATAAATATAAAAGAATATTTTTCAGATTTTTAAACATAAATCGAATTAATTCTACTATCTGGTTTGTTCAAAACATAAAAAGAAAATTTTATTTTTTATCAAAAATCAGTAACGACGAGAAAACTTGGCAACAATGCATTACGCATTATACGGGCAACATAGAAAGAATTGCAAAAACATGATTATTATTTGAATACGATGATTATTATTTCTATAAAAATAATTTATAAATGTCAATGTTTTTGAATATAGAATTAAAAAATATACAGTAAATAAAAAACTATTTACTACTACTATTACTATAATTTTATGACAGAATTTTAAAAAAAAATCTACAAAAATGATACAAAGGTATTTAAACAATTACGTTGTTATTAAATAAGAAGGTAAATAAAAGCAAAAAGTAACAAATAATAAAAATGTTCGTCCTTTTTACGAATGAAACATATATCTCTGTTTGCTGTAAATATATACAGGGTGAGTCATCGAAATGCCCGTGTTCGATATCTGTCTGTCGTTGGAAATACAGCGTAAATTTATTAACAGCATTTATTACTCCACTCAAGGAGCATAACATAACAAGGCTGCAACCTGTTCAAGTTTGGACTACAGGGATGAAAACAAGTTTTGGAAGAAATTCAAGAATATAACTAGACAACAGCGGCACTGTAACCATTCTCTGCGGACTGCAGACAGCATCTACACCACGGAAGAAGAGAAGGCAGCCGCCTTTGCTGACGCGATGGAGGAAGTTCAACAAATCTCACAAGACGATAAATTCGACGAGGAATTCTTCGATGAGGACACCGAAGACATCGGTTAAATTAATATGTCACCTCTGCACCATACCGAGGACTACAGGGAGTGGCCGCAAGATGACACGGACAGAGTCTTCTGAAGTGTCCGAGATGGACGTAAAGCGTCTTATTGCCAGAATGCCGAACAAGAGTCCACGCGAAGACGGCATCACCGCCAAAGCACTAAAACATATCCCTGCTAAAGCTATTACCTTCCTGGCCCTAATTTTTACTGCTTCCTGAAGCTGGGGCACTTCCCTTCCCGTTAGAAAATATCCCACATTATTATGATCCCCAAATCTAACAAAAAGTCCCTCCAGCATCCTCTCCTATAGACCCATCACTCTCCTGAATACAAAGGGAAGGCTACTGGATCGCCTAGTCTTTGGACGTGTTGAAGACATCAACATCATCCCTTTGAGCCAAGCAAGGTTTCGAAGAGGAGGATCAACAAACCAATGTCTACTTCAACTGACATCAAGCATCTCTCATGCCCTCAACAACGGCCTTTGTCAATTAGGTCTTTTCCTCGATGTAGACAAAGCCTTCGACAAGGTTGGCATGAGGGATTGCTGTACAAAGTAATCTTTCTCGGGCTCCCAACTCCAATGGTTAAGATGATTCGCAACTTCCTCGTGGACCGCATCGCTCATCACCGAGGGAAGCTCCAAATCCAGAGTGTTTGTCCCCAGAGCCGGAACACCCCAGGGTTCAATCCTGTCGCCAATACTCTACAACCTTTACTGCGTCGACATCCCACAGTCTGACAGTCCAAAAGTCGGGCTGCTGCAGTACGTCGACGACACAGTCTACACGGCCAACGGACACAGTGTCGCCCAGGTGCAAGTAGAGTTGCAGCGGCAGGTCAGCTTCCTGGAAGCCTGGATGCGCCAGTGGAGACTGCGGGCCAATTCCACCAAGTCGTAGCTAGTGCTGTTTCGCCAACGCCTTCACTCTAGGCGGAACCGCGATGAGCGAATTCACATCGACCTGTGGGACGCCCACATCACTCCAATGCCAACGGCAAAGTACCTCGGCGCCATCATCACCCGGACACTCAACTGGAGCCCCATGGTCCAAGCCTGCCAGCGGACCCTAAGGACAAGAGCCAACCTGGTCTACTGTCTCGAGGATAAGTTGCACCGACGCAGTCCGCGAGTTTTGCAAACATCAGGGACCATGTGATGTCACCCCTCAACGCCACCGAGAGAGGAATATTGAGGCGCATATCTCGGCAGCCTCCGTGGTTTCCGACGGACGCAATCCAGCAGTTGGCAACACAGCCCCATCACCCAGCGTATCATTTCCCGTCAATCTAAGTTTGCCAATAAAACCCTTAATCCCACAAATTCTCTCCGCAACCTTATCCCCACAGTGCCCCGCTTAAGAACAAAACCAAAATAAAAATACCGTTACCCACTAGTCATTTTATTGGGACAAACTGCAGACCCACCAGATGATGTGCTGGAAGCCCTGGAACAGACTCTTATAGTCATCAGGAAGTAAAACAGCAAGCAGAAAGGACAGGGCTGATAGAATTCCAAAGAAAAAAATTCAGCCAAAAAGCAACAAAAAAATCTGCAAACTTAAAAACCGAAAATTAAAACAAAACCAATCACTGAAGAGGGACCTGATGTCCCTATAACAATGTGGGTGTCTAGGCACCCAAATACATTTATTGATGATGATGCATCTCGGCCCGACGAGAATTGTTTGTCTTATTTTGAATGGAACATCCTACATGTTGTTTTTAATTATTAAAAAGGAAATGGAATGATTTTTTTTATTTTTTAGAATAATAAATAAAAAAATAATGAAAATACGTATACAAATTTTTGCAGCAAGGTAATTTTTTTTTTGTCAAATGTTCGTATGATAATTTACATTGTGATTATAAGAAGCATTTTTTTCTTGCAATTTTTTTTTGTTTTAATTTCTAGAAATTTTACAAAAATGATCAAAGAAATACATAAATAACCTTTTTTTATGATTACGTAAACATTATATAATTATGCACAAACAACTTAAAATTATTAATTTTTGTTTTCAACCCACTCATTGTCTGTCATCAAGATTTCGAGGTTACGTTTGGTGTTTATGACTATAGCTGTAGCGAGTTTTTCATTGTCCCCAATGTAAGAAAAAATGCAACGTTGCCATGTTTTTCGACTGATCGTTTTTAAAATATTATTCACAAATAATTAAGCATTTTTTATGGATATACTGTTTACATAATACATTGTTTATATCATATTATTTTATTTTTCAGCAAAATTTCAACCCAGGTAACATTGGAAAGTTAAAATATTTATCATGGTTAATAATATTAATATTGTCGCCGCCGTATAATATTGTCGCCGCCGTATAGCCAATAAGATGTAACTTGTACAATAGAAATCTGTAATATCGCCCTAAATGTCACTATAAAAACTAGATAACCTAAGAATAAAGTTACTAAAAATTATGAATAACTGACAGGTAAGCTACATATTAAGCATCAAATAGTAATTTATTTTTTAAAATTTCTAAGTTTGAAGAAAAAATAGTATGTGTTATTCAGAGTAAAAGTGTCTTTGTGTGCCTCGCATGCAATTGTCCGACTCGCTTCGCTCGTCGTGCAAACTTCCATGCTCGCCACACAAAGTATCACTTTTACTCTTAATAACACAATATACTATTAATAAGCATATTGTAAAGTTATAAATATACTGTCTATTGACCAGAGAGTAACGTATCAACCTCTTTAAATAAAGTATTTACCATATTTATAATTTATTTTCAAAAAAAATACTTTTACTTAAAATAACCATTCTACGATTTGTTAAAAGCTCATATTATACATTGTTATTAACAATAATATTTTGGAATACTATGTTATATTGTCTAAAAAAGTTTTAATTACCCTGGCTCATCGAAAGTTGACAAAGATAAATCCTCGCCGTAATGTCTCATTCTCCCTGTAGTATGAAATATAAAACGTACAACAATTTGCCACCATGACCAAAGCTCAATGAGTTCATCTGGCAAATTGTATAAGTAAATTACAATTTTCATTAAATATTGCAAGCCACACTCATTAATATTAATTGTATCATCTTTTTTCAATTCGACGTTCAAACCTTTAAAAACTTGATTCAGATATGGCTTCCATATATCCAGTGGAGTCATATTTAACGATAGAAATAAAATATTTGTTAGATTTTGTAGTTCATTTACAGTCATTGCCAGATCAACTTCACACTCTGTTGAATTTGTGACATTTTCTGTAGAATCCTAAAACAGATATTTATTATAACAATATACCTAAAAATATTTAAAGTAATAAGTAAATATGTTACACAATAATAAGTAATAATCATTATTTACCACACATACTTCTTTAAGCGAATTCTGTTTTCTGCATACTGAACAAAAACTAAGCAAGGTTGTAAATTTTTAGAAAAACTGTGCATTAATATTTCAAGACTTACTAGTTATTTGATTTAATTTTTAATTTTCGTCATCCACACTTAAATTATGTAATGAACTATAACAGTAATTATCTGATGTTATCAAACTACGAAAACCATGTTTTAATCTAGGCTTTTGATAAAAATGCTATAAATTAATTAATAACTAAAGTTGTTGACAGTTGTGAAAATCTTATTTTACTTTTATTTGTTACAATGACTTCCTGCCATAGCCACTAAATTTCCTTGTTGTTATAACCGCATTTTACTGTATCACATTTCAATGTAAATTATGTAAACAAAAAACTAAATTCACAATAATACATCAGTGAAGATGTTTAAGGATAAAATTAAACAGATTTATTAGTTCTTTACTAGGTACCAGTGGCGTACACAGACAAATATTTCGGGAGGGGATATTATGGTGTAATCGGAAAATGAACTAGAGAGCCTGGAAAGAAAGTATGATATTGTTTAATAATATTTTTATTATACATGTTATAAAAAATAACTGTAAACATTATTATTTGAATATTTAAAATGTAGAAATTAATTTTGAACAACTTTGTACTATTGTATATATTTTTGTTCTAAATCTAGGAGAGAGTATCAAATTTTTAATTTTATAATAACTATTATATCTTTTTAATTAACTTTTTTAAAAAATATATAACTGTATTCCAATACATTTTTGTTTTGTAGCTTGCGCTTTTGATTAAAATCGCGACCTGCACTGCCCTATTCAGCACGATCCTGTATTAATCTATTTTATAAACTTACTCAACAGATATGAAAAGATAAATTTTCATTAAATTAGCAAATTTTCATTCATTTATTTAAAAACAAGTATTAATTAGTACGAAATATGATTCCACTACAAAAAAATTAAACAAAAATATATTACTCATCCAAAACCAATTATTGTGTTTTTAGTTAAAAAAAGTATGTCATAACTCACTAGAGCGTTAGAAATAATAACTCACTGTTGACTCATGTTATAGTAACTAGATTAAAAATCTTATCTATAGTATTTTTTAATTAAATGTCATTTTTAAATGGTAACTGTAAAAAAGAAACTATATAATTTACATTAATGATTAAAAGGTGTTAGGTAAAATGTTTTATGACACACGTGTAATAATTACATAAGTCACTTTACAAAAACACCCATTAGGGCTAACAGTTACGTGAACTAACATTTCTCACGTAATTTATTTGTAATACAACGTACTTGCACCATAAATAACTATTAAATAGAGTAATTGATAATAAAATTAGGTATTTTCTTAATTACATCTTTATAAATATGGTAGTTGCAAGTAGTTCAAAATTTGCGCGAAATTGTATCTGCCAATGACTTTAATTTTTTTTTAATACATTAATGTGAAAAAAAATTATTACATATTTTTTTATAAAAAAAATCATAGTACACTAGAAGTAAATCAGTAAATATTACTAATACTGTATTTTATAAATATAATTAAATAAATTTAGTAATTTTTTTGAAAATAAACGAAACATTTCTTTCCTTTCTTCACCACTCTATTGTATTTAACTTTCTACAAACCAGATGCAAAATCTAAAATATGTTAAATAATAAATTTCAGCTTACCGCGAAAGATCGGATGACAGATATTGCCTCCCTTAAGACGAGTATCATATCTACAGTTTTATTAACTATATTGCTGAAATTGGTTGGGAGATCTGAATCTGATAAACTTTCTGCTACAAAATTGTATATAATATGATTATATACTTTTCTTCTATCTTCGTCTGTTAGTTTGGTATTGTTTGTATCTTCGTTGTCACCATTGTCTTTTAAACGTATGAAATCTTTGACAATATTCGATTTCACTGAATTTGGTAGTCTAAAAAATATTATTTATTTAAAATTTGCTTTTGATTTTAAATTGTTTTTAGGACAAACTTGCCACACAAGTATTTGAATGCAATAATTATTAGAGTAGAGGCGATCACACTAGACGGTTAGAACAGGGATTTGCAACCCTTTTAGAGCTAAGGGACATTTCATCTTCATCTTAAATGTTCAATTCAAAAATTAATAAGCAGACTAAGCACGTGCTTAGGCACTAAGCCCTAGGGTATCCGGTGCATAGGGCCCCCCAATTTTCAACAAAATTTTAATTTAATAAAAAAACTATTATTATAACTAAATAAATAATGATTAATTAAAAAATTGTAAAGAACAAATTATAATATATTGAAATTATAAAATGGTACATAGTAATTTTTATTCTATCATATAATTGAATTTAAAAATCATGTTATTGGCACAATAGATACTCATTTAAGTCTTACACTATCTGAGATAGAAAAATGGGCAAATAAAACAAGTTTCTCTTTCAATACAATAAAAATTAAAGACATTCCCTTCTGTAACCAATCAGGAACATATATAAACCCTCTATTAAAAGTGTATAATACAGTAGTAAGTTATGTAGAAACGATAAAATTATTCGGATTACATTCTTGGAGAAAATTTAATTGGAAAAACCCATTACGGAATTAAAGGCTGATTGTAAAAGTAAACTAAATTCATTAAAATCTTTTATTTGACAACGTGTAATTATAACGATCTCATTACGGTGTTTTGGGATAAAAAATGTAGGTCAAAACTCACTAGTGGGTAAGAAATTATAACTCAATATTTGTAGGTTTGTACCATAGTAACTATTTTATTAAAACTCCTTTACATTATTTCTAATTAAATGTCATTTTTAAATGTCAATTTTTTAAAGCATATTTTATATGAGTTATTAAGAAATGGTTGTTGGATAAAATGTTGAATGACACACGCGTGTTAATTAATTAAATTACTTAAGAAAAATATCATACTCGGCTAAACATTTCTCACGTGACTTACTTGTAATGTGACACATAAAAAAGTTTATGTTATTACGAATGGGGAGGAGACAAGAAAACATTTATAACCTTATATAAATCGCTTACAAGGTCCAAATTAGACTATAGCTGCATGTTTTATTTAACAAGCAATACCTCTTACAAGCTATACACCATTCTGATATAAGTTTAGCATCATGAACTTTTAGAACCAGTCCTATATTAAATGAAGGTGGACGAATTCGACAACTGACTACATCGTAAGTAATAAAACTAGAAACTATCCGCGCATTTCCTAACATATATCACAAAAACTCCAATCCTTTAACGTTAAGAAACAAAAATCTTTGGAAATATACATAGTATCCTACTTCAATATCCAAACATTTCCATCAAATATAGACCAGAATATCATATCAAATCTTCCCTCCCTGTGTAATACAAAGTGTCCAAATATCAACCTTGAGCTTACAAAATAATAATAATCAAGCAAAACATGTGCAATAAAAACAAGCGTGAGGTATTGGACATTACGTTAGCCACTCCTCAAAATAGCTCTGAAATATTTAATTGGCATGTTTCAAATGAAGCCTCAATATCGGATCATAGATATTTAAGGTTCGAGATAAAGGCTTATAAGGAACTTAAAACTCAAATTCGTATTCCGAAACTAACAGATTGGGTCTTGTACGAAGGCCGCTTAAAATGTGAAGTGGAAGAACTTACGAAAATTAATATAAACACAATTAAGGAACTGGAAACAGCCTCTATTGACTTTCATAATGCGCTACACTCAGCATATGAAAACAGTTGTACAGTAAAGCTTTGACAAAGTACTAGGAAAGTACTTTGGTGGACCGAGGAGCTAAGTAAATAAGTCACTGTTAGAAGGTTATACAATAAAACTAAAACCAGTGGCAGCGATGAGAGCTGGGAGCAATATAGAAGTGCTCTAACCTCATATAATAAAGAAATTCGCAGATCTAAAAGGAATGCATGGCGTAATTTTTGTGAGGGCTTATTAGCAACGCCCACGGTAGCTCGCCTTCAGAAAGTCCTACCAAAAGATCATACGAATGAAATAGGCCTACTAAAGAAACCAAACGGGAACCTTACAACAGATTCAAAGGAAACATTGGAGCTTCTGTTACGCACACACTTCCCAGGATCGTCGTAGCCAGTTGAGTAGGAGGACAACTCTTCCGGAGCTACAACTAAGCTAAGCTTAATTAATAGTCTTAACACTGCTAATAATATTTTTACAGAAAACAGAGTTGAATGGGCGATAAATACTTTGAAACCCTAGAAGACACTTGGTGGAGATGGCATTTTTCCGACAATTTTGCAGAAATGCATAAAGGATATACTGCCAATACTCTGCGAACTATACAAGGGAAGCTTAAAGTTAGGATACATTCCCAAATTGTAGAGGAAAACTAATGTAGTCTTTATTCCTAAAGGTGGAGGGCGTCCAAGCGTCCAGCCTAAGTCATACAGACCCATTAGTTTATCATCATTTATACTGAAAGGTATGGAAAAGGTCTTATATTAGTAACAGAGGAATTAAGTGATAACTGCTTCACCACTAAACGTAAATCAGTTTGCTTACCAGAAAGCAAAATCGACAACTACGGCTCTCCATAGCCTTGTCAATAAAACAGAGAAAACCTTTGTGGCAAAGGAAATAGCTCTGGGAATATTTATTCATATAGAGGGTGCGTTTGATAACACCTCCTATAACTCCATTGAAATAGCTACTAGGTCAAAAGGTTTCGACCCAGCTGAAGTAAAGTGGATAAAAGCCATGCTGTAAAGTCGAACGATTACAGCCTCGATAGGAGGAGAATCAGTAATAATAAAAACCAATAGAGGATGACCACAAGGTTCTATCACCTCTACTCTGGTGTATTGTCATTGATGATCTCCTGAATAGGCTCAATAAAACTGGCTATTTTGCAAACGTATATGCAGACGACGTTGCAATAATGGTCAGAGGACGTAGTGACACTCCAATCTCGTACCTTACACAAAAAGCACTAAATCTAGTGCATGATTAACATGAACTTAGTGTAAACCCCACCAAAACTACAATCGTTTCCTTCACAAAGAGAAGGAAGCTAAATCTTTAAGCTCCCTACTTGAAGGGTACTAGAATTGAGTTTTTTACAGTGGTCAAGTATCTAGGAATCATTTTAGACCAAAAACTCACGTGGAACTCACATTTCAACAAGATTACAAAGAAATCACCAGTAGCGTTAAACACATGCCGTCGGCTTCTGGGTAAAAACTGGGGACTACGGCCAAAAATGACCCATTGGGCATATACTAGTGTTGTAAGACCCATGATCACCTACGCGTCACTTGTGTGGTGGCCAAAAGTGAAAAAAATCACAGCACAGGCATCACTGCGGAAACTACAACGCATGTCCTGTACGAAATAATTTATGCCCGGAGATTTCGTAGGCCACTTGAAAATTCTAAGGGAAGTACAACCAGATAAACTGGCCTTGTCTGTCTGTGATACGATGGCAACAAAATACAATAAAATTTTGACCAGAAGTATAAGGTTGTTATTGGTAATCGCCTTGAATGGGCAACGGAAAGACCTGTTGTAAGGGATTCTCTGTCCTGGTTCATTGATGGTTCAAAATTGGACACATGAGGAACTGGAGTAGGTGTGCTTGGCTCAGATTGCCGAATTAAGGAATCCATAGGCACCTGCTCAACAATTTTTCAGGCTAAGATTTATGCAATAAATCTCTGTGCTCACATAAACCTATATAAAGATCTAAAAGGAGCATTAATAAATATAATGTCAGATAGCCAGGCACTGAATGCCTTCACATGTAAATTAAAGCTAGTCTGGAACTGCAGGGAAACCCTCCAATTGCTATCCGAAGCAAACCATGTCACCCTATGGCGGGTACCAGGGCACGAGGGAATCCTAGAAAACGAGAAAGCTGATCAATTTGCAAAAAAGGGTCTTCCAAAAAGTCACTATAAGAAGGTGGTCAAAAACTGGGAGGAATCTGCCATATCCTCATATTGGAAAAATATTCCAGGCCTCAATCAAGCACGGAAATTCATTTCCCCAGCTTCGGCAAACGCCAAACAGCTACTAGCTCTCAGCAAAAACGATCTTAACATAATAACAGAAATTCTCACTGGCCACTGTCCTTTAAAGTACCATTTGCACAAAATTGGTAAAGCTGAAAATGAAATCTGTCGACTCTGTGAAGAGGACGAGGAATCGTCGGAGCACATACTATGCGAATGCTCAGTCGTAACTGCGTAGGGACTCAATCCACTAGGTAAAAGGTATCTTACGGCAGATGAAATCAAGAACTTGACTCCTGGAGCCATAATCGGCTTCATCAAAAATCTGGAAATACTTCCGGAAAACTAAGTAAGGGCTGTGTCACAATAGATCTTCTAAGTCGCGTTGACAAAAAGCGACAAAACGCTTAAACCCTCGTATAAATACAATACAACACAATAGTCTTAAAATAGTGTTTATGTTTGTTTATTCATAGTGTTACTTATTTTAATTATCTTTTATAATTCGTATTTCGTTTATTGAACTTAGTTATATAAATATTCGTGATTCAATTGTTTGTTTACACTTCACCTAAACAAATAATCGTTACAATATTATTATGTATAACGTACGTCTTACAATATATCCGGGCTCGGAATTAGAGGAATACCTGGAATCAGAAGATCTCATTTGTTAATTTTTATCATACAATTATTTTATAGGTTTTTGTAGAATTATAAAGTTTACAGTCTACGAAGAAGACAACTGGATGTGACATTGACTTTAATTTTGCGACATGCTAGTATTCTTTAACCAATATTTCTAGAGGCGACCAGTGCCATAAAATTTAAAGCACATTTGCCTTACTGGAAGCTATGCACAATAACCAGCAAAAATTAATACTTACATTATAAGACTAATTTGTTATACTTTTATTTAATTTAATTTAAAATTGGTATGGAATGGGATCGTATATAAATCAAGTGATTGAAACAGCACAAAAGTTACGCCATACAGGTTTCAGTATAGATGACGAATGCATTGGATCATTGTTATTGGCTGGATTACCAGATAAATTTGCTCCTATGATTATGGCAATTGAACATTTTGGAATCAAAATAGAAACAGACGCCATAAAAACGAAGTTATTAGATATGCAGATAGATGGCAGTGACTATTGCAAATCGGGTGGTGCATTTGCAACTAAATATGGGTTCAAGAAGCAACCAAATTTGGCCATTTCAAGAATAAATGTCCGAATGTTACAACTGAAAATCCATCATATAAACAAAATGAAACTAAATCTACAAACGCATTTAGAGCAGTGTTTTTAAGTGGTCAGTTTAACTACACTGATTGGTATGTTGATTCGGGAGCCAGTGGACATTTAACTGGAAGAAAAGATTGGTTAAATAACTTGAAAGATTCATTAAAACTTGAAACAATAATGGTGGCCAATAAAACGATAGTCCCGTACTGGGTTACAGGTGATATTAATCTACAAACCGTAGTGGATGAAATAAAAACATGATGTTGTAATTCGGGAAGAGTTGTATGTCACTTAGCATACCACAAACTTGTTATCTGTAAGTCAGCTTATTGAAAATGGTAATCGTGTTATTTCTGAAGACAAGGGCTGTAAAATTTTCAATAATCAAAACAAGTTAGTTGCAGTAGCAGATTTAGTTGATAATGTATACAAATTAAAGTTCAAAAAACCGCAACAATGTTTGTTAGCAGCTTCTGCAGTCACAAATGATGTGTGGCATCGCAGATTAGGGCACCTGAATTTTAGAAATTTAAATCTAATGAAAAATGGAGTTGTTGAAGGTCTAGAATACAAAGGCTGTATAGTTTGTTGTGAAGGAAAACAAACTAGATTACCCTTCAAAAATAAAAGTAACAGGGCATCTTCAGTTTTAGAAGTAGTGCATGCTGAATTATGTTTCCAATAGAACAAAAATCCATAGGTGGCTCAAAATATTTCATGCTCCTTGAAGATGACTACAGTCGGATGAGTTTTGTTTATTTCCTAAAAACAAAGAATGGAGCACTTTTTTGTTTTGAAAATTTTAGATCTTTCGTAGAAATTCAGAGAAAGTCAATGTCCTTCGAACAGATAATGGGGGTGAGTTTTGTGGTTGAAAAATTCAAACAACACCTTCGTAAACAAGGCATTGTGCATCAAAAAACAAACCCCTATATACCTGAACAAAATGAGATGTTAGAAAGATTGAATAGGATGATAATCGAGAAAGCAAGATGTCTTCTTATAGATGCGAAACTAGAGAAGAAATACTGAGCGGAGGCAGGCAATACTGCCTTATATCTCAGAAACCGTTGTATTGCGAATGGACTAAATAATCAAACTCCGTTTGAGAGATGGACAGAAAAAAAAAACCAAAAGTGAAGTCATGGTACACATTATGAAAGAAAAGCGTCACAAATTGGATAAAAAATCCAAGAAAATGTTACTAGTTGGTTTCAGTAAAAACGTAAAAGGATATAGATTGTATGATCATGTTCTCAACAACGTCATAACTAGAAGAGATGTTGTAATTATTGAAAATGTCAATAAACAAATTGATATAGCCATTACATCTAATTATGACAATGATACAATACCAGCTTCAGTGGGGGAAACTGAAAACAAAAAAAAATACGTCGGGTGAATCTGATATTGAGTAATCGGTAAAGAGTGAAACAATGAGAAGATCAGCAAGAGAACCGAAACCAAAGAAGTTCGAGAATCATGTAACGTATATGTGTAATTCTGAAGAAACCAATTTCGAAGATGTTCCTATGACAGCGATAGAGGCTTTCTCAGACCCGATAGAGAGCACTGGAGATAGGCAATGATGGAAGCATAAAATCATTTGAAGAAAATGTAGTCTGGGACCTGATTGATCTCCTAGAAAATGGTACAGTGGTGGACTGCACAAAAGAGTTGATGATTTTTGTTAAGTTTAAATTACAAAAAATCTGATTTAGAACCATGTTTTATATTAAAAGAAGTAATAATTTATTGACTGTAATCGCGTTGTATGTAGACGATTTTTTTATTTTCATGAATGATATTAAAGACTGTAATTTATTAAAAGAAATTTAAAATCAAAGATCTGTGAGAGGCAAGACAACGTTTAAAAGTAAGAATTAAATGAGATTATGACAAAAATTGTATTACCCTAGATCAAGAAAACTATATAGATCAACTTCTAAAAAGATTAAATATGGTTAACTGTAAAAGTGTTAATGCTTCTCTTGATAATTTCTCATTCGAGGATAGTGATATTAATAATATAAATATTCAAGATAAAAAACTTCCATACCAAAGACTGATTGGTAGTTTAATGTATTTGGCAATTTTAACACGGGCAGACATAACTTATATTGTTAGCTTTTTAAGCCAATTCAATAACTGTTTCACTCAATATCACTGGACATACGCTAAAAGAATATTGAGATATTTACAGGGTACTAAAAATTATGCTTCAAAATTTGTAAAAAAGTTGATGTTAATTTAGAAGGCTATGTTGACGCTGATTGGGGCTCAAATAAAAAGGATAGGAAATCTTATGCGGGTTTTGTTTTTAAACTTTCGTGCTAATCTATTTCATGGGAAAGTAGTACACAAAGAACCATAACCTTATCTACATCTGAGGCTGAATACATAGCCTTAAGTGAAGTCTCAAAAGAAGCTATATATTTAAGAAATTTAATGTTTGAATTAACTGGAAAATTGGATTGCATTACATTATATAATGATAATGAAAGTGCCCAAAAATTATCAATAAATTCAGTTTTCCACAAACGATTTCAACATACAGATATTAGGCACCATTTTATAAGAAAAATAGTGTCAAATAATTTTTTAAATGTTAAGTATGCTCCAACTGCTGAGATGGCAGCTGATATTCTAAATAAGGGTCTATCAAGTGTTATATTCGAAAAAATAAACTCTGGCGGGTCTGGCAATAAAATAGTACATATCGCAACTATGTTAGAGCGCCATATCCCGTACTTTGGATTTCTCGGCTACCTGCTATGTGTAGGAAAATAGTCTTACGGTCCTTGAACATAAATTCTATTTTTGTTCGAAAAAATGTCTTATGGGAATGAAAACTGCATTTCCAAATATGTTCCCAAACTATTTTCAGTACATGTTGTTAGGCAGATTTTTTTGTTTAAGTAAAATATTTATCAACAGTTATATTTTTAAAAAATAAGAATAAAAAATAAGTGTATCTATTTTTTTACAATCATATAACTATATGGTTTTGTTTAATGTAATGAACTGTAAAGTTTTAACAAATATTTATTATCAATATTATGAGTATTATTTTAAGGAATAAAGAACAAAAAAGTCATTTATTTTAGATACAAAAAATTTTTATTAATTAACGATCATTCCTATCAATTATACATTTTCTTATTATTTATAATCAAGTTTATCAAACTGTAATATTTTATAAGCAATTTATTTACAAACATTAACTGGTGCATTACAAAGAAGTAGCGCGGACCAATGTTATTGAGGATGACAAAATGATTTTTTTGAAAAATTGCACACAGAAAACTGAACACAAATACAAAATATAAACACCAAAACATACAATAAAACACTTGAAACGGTGCACACACTGAATAAACACTGAATTAATATTGAATTTACTAAACGAAAAAAATAAACGATGTAGACCCTCGCGTAACTTCACTGAATCCAGATTCTATGGTTACTCTTCTTATTTAGGAACGGCTACTTGATTCCGAAAATATTGTTTTCCTGCGTCTAATTGATTTAAATTCAAACAAACAATAAAAATTGACAAGTAATTACTTCTCAGACAATAAAAAACTTAGTTTAATGTGAAGTCTAGAACTGCAAGAAAGAAAATTTTTACAATTGAGAAATTTTGGGAAAGGCGCTTGCAGGTTCCTAAAACTCAATAAATAATATTTTCTGATGATCTGATAAGAGTAAATACTATAGCTATTAGATTATTAAAAAATTATATTCGAAAGTTTAATAAGGAATTAAATGAAGAACATAAAACATGTACAAATATTCTTATTTCTTCACTCTATATAAAATAAATCACTCTTTGTAAAATAAATCAAGTTATTTCCATTTTTTCTGTTTGTAATGTTTCGTAATTACAAATTCCGCACATTTTAAAGGAATGCGTTCTCCTCCACTATGTTTTCATTGAGTTTGGGCAAACTATACGAATACTTGCAGACAGGGCCGTTCCTGGCCTATTTTGCACCCGGGGCAAATATTGTTATTTGCTTAATAAGTATAAGTATATACAGAGGTAAAAGACATCGCAGTTTGGCGTTCTGTATGAGTTTAGAAAACTACACTATAGGTAATAATAAAATAATAAATTAAGTTCATTTTTTATTTTCCATTTTCTCTGACTTTGCGCCCTGGGCCGGGGCCCCGCTCGCCCCTGCCTTGGCACGGCCCTGCTTGCAGATACATAATGTAGAAAATGGAATTATCGAGGTTTTTGTATATTATATGTGTTCTATTAGTGCTGACAAAATACCATCAAGTGCATTCAGAAAAAAATATATACCTTGGAAGTGGATAATTTATTAACGGTGGAAAACCCATGGACATACAATGTTGTGTAGTGTTAGTGATGTTGTGGTCCACAGTAAAGCCTATATATATTTGGAATCCTAACAGCCTTGTCGTCAATGCTTCAGAACGAATCCAATTAAATTTGTTCTTTTTCGTAGTATTATTTTTAGTAAGATTCATATAGCTTGGTATAGATGGTAATCCCACTAAAGATAAATACTGAAAAATTGGTTTAAAACCTAATTTATTTGCTGCAGCTGAAAAAAAAAATAAAACTATTAGTTATGTGCGCATTTATTTGTATCACATATTCATCGCTTTCAAGACAAGGTCAATATATTTTTATATCATTTTTTAAACATATCTATATTAAGGAATGTTATCTATGTGATAAGGAGTACTGTGTTATCTTATGTTCAAATAATATGTAATCACAATATAAATAAGACACTATAGTTATATGATAGTAATAAAGTTTAAAAACAAAGTACGCAATACTCGACACTCATTTTTGTGTTGGAAGTATAAATACCCCCACTATACGAGTAATATAACGAAATTATTGAACATGACAATCGGGCATGTGATGAAGCAAAATATAACAGATTCAAGTTTTCTCTAATGTCAAAACATTTATTATTATGTTTAATTTTTTTATTTGAAAAAAAAATATTCGCCGTCTGTATTTGATGACGAATTTGATAAGCCTCTTCTCTGCTGCTGAACTCAACTTTGGATATCACGACTGTACCTCATGCCCCATGATTTATCATACTAATCATTGTAAAATAAATTTCTTTTTGAAACATCTGATTGTTTTCTATTTATATTATATTTAATATTACATACAACACATCAGTTGTGCTTTTGCATTCGAGAATGATTTTTTTTGCGAGCACATCTTGAATTCTACAGAACAAAATTGTTTACCAATGTAGGTTCTGATTTCTTCTGGTACCTGAATGATTATTTTTGAAGTTAAAACCTTTCAATTTTTCATACTTTATATATCTTGAATAGTAGTGCTGAAAAACCAAATAAATATTTCTGTTCGTAATTAAAAATGTCCATTGCTACAAGCTGTCAAGAATGGTCTGGAATTTAAGTTATTTTTTTTCAACCATTTTTGTGTACTTGAAACATTGTTGACATTTCTTAATTGTTTCATAAATTTCTTTTGAATTTTAGGCCTCCAAATTGTTTCTTTTGCTAATCATCCTGTTCTTGCAATTCCTAAATATCTTATCGTTTATTAAAATAATTCCTTTTGCTATAAAAATATATTGTTAAATTTCATTCAATGCAATTCTATGCAATTCTTCATTCAATTTCTGATTAATTTCAATAATTCTTTACTTGTACTATCTTTCGTTTGTTTTAATTTTTTTTACTCTTTTATCTGACATTGACTTTTTTTTCTTAAATGAAATTTATTTGCCTTGTTATATCTAATCCTGACAAACTATATTCATAATTCGATAAATCTATTGGTGCTTTCGAAAATGTATCAGGTATATGAAATTGTTTTCCCGGAATATAACTGATTTCATAATCAAATCTCATCGATCTTATAAAAGAAGAAATAGGGCACACTTGAAAGAAGCTCCTGAACTAGTTCCATCGCGATGGACGGCCTCCAGGTAGTAGATATATATACTACACGATCTGGGGCCGTCATTGTCAAATCCTACGACCCAAAAACTGTAGACAAGCTGCAGCTACTCAAACACCGCATCGATCCAGATTTAAAAATCACGGCGATCCAGCGGCAACAGCAGCAAAGTACACCACGTAGGAAACATCCACGTTTTTCCTGCGTGGTTAAAAACGTAGATGTCGAAATCTCCGTGGACGACATCAAGGAAGCCATCCAAGCGCAGGGCCTCAACTGCGTGGACGCCTGGCGCATCCGCCCACGAGCATCAGGCGGCACACCAACCCGCATGGTGCGGGTACTCACGGAAGATGTCCACACCCAAGACGCGCTGCTTACGAGGGGTCTGCGGATGTGGAGACACATCCACAGGGTCGAGGAATCCCATGCACCAAAGCCACAGCCATTGCAGTGCAGAAGATGCCAGCAGTTCCACGCTGGCAACTGCCGGAACTAGATCGCGTGCCGCATATGTTCCGGCCGACACCACGAGACCCGCTGCACTGCCAATGCCCCGCATTGCAAGTTGTGCAAAGGGAATCCAGCGTCCAGCTACGGTTGCTCAAGCCGGCCCAAGAAACCTGCATCCATTGCGGAGACGGCACCTCTACGGTTACTATCTCCAATTCCAAAACCGCAGGAAGACGCAATACCACCTACAGTGGACCAGATGCTGTGTTTCACAGCCACCGCGTCCTCGATGCATTCCCAGACAACCGAGGAAGAATAGCGGACACCCTTAAGTCTCTGGCAGAGACGATATTTCAGAGGCATCTCATCATGTCGTACGCTGGCAACGGCGTGCACGTGACATGCGAGCCCATCCAGCCCAGAAGTTTTATCATTTTTAATGGATAGAGGACCGCACGGAAGATTCAGCACCATCAACGTCGCTGGTTTCACAAACAAACGTGTCTTGGTGGAACACATGATCCGCGAAACATCCTCTGTGGTCGTGGCGCTCACAGAGACACGAACTAAACCAACGCACAGTCTTCAATTTCAGAACTTTGATGTGTACCAGAAGGATCGCGAACCTGACACCTTCGGTGGAGCAGCCCTCTTGGTCCACAACTCAATCCCCAGCTGCCAATTCGACCTGCCAGAGGAACTACAGGAGAGCAACATCGCTGCGGCCAAACTTCACACCAGGATAGGAGCTTTACACGTATTTTCGGTGTACATCCGTCCTGGTGCCGCACTTCCAGAGGACCTGTTTGTCCTAGCCAGCCGGTTGGGACACTGTGTCATCCTAGGGGACTTCAACGCTAGAAGCCTGCTCTTCGGCGACCACAACAGGAATGCCAAGGGTGATATGCTGGTCCAAATCCTGGACGAACTCCCGCTCTGCAGGATTTTCCAAGATAAACCAACGTTTATCAGCCACGTCGGTACCAGCATTATCGACCACATTATCATCACCGAAGACGTTACCAAACACTTTGGAGACGAGTGCTTCATTGGCCCAACGGTAACGACTGAGCACCTGCCTGTGGTCGTCGACACAGACCTGTTCCAGCCGCCAAACACTGGACCTGTACTCAAAGAGGTGCGCTCATTACGTAACGCAGACTGGGCCGCGTTCTCTGAGCTAGTGACTGCCTCTCTGGGTGACCCACCTGCTCCCAAGACCACTGCTGACGTCGACGCTGCCGTCGACCACCTCACCATCACGATTCAAGAAGCAGTTCAACAAGTGACGCAAACTAAGGTGATACGAATCGACCGACCTACTTTACCGCCAGCCATCGTCGCAGCTATATGGAACAAGCGCCGGATATACAGGGAGTATATCCGGACCCGTGACCCAGCTATCAAAACGCAGTGGAATAGAGAAAACGCCCGAATCCGCCGCGCTGTCCTCCAGCACCGAGAGAAGCGATGGACCGAAGCCTGCGCCGAGCTGGACCCTCGTGACGGAGCCAAGTTCTGGCGCCGTTTCAAGGCACTGACAGGACAATATTCGTTTCGTCAGTCCAAACTCAAAGCCGGTGATGACGTCCTGACCCTTCCCCAGGACCTATTCGACTGCCACGCCGAGGTATTACGCGAAGTCTACGGCAACGCCACCGACCCGCTGTTTGACGAGGTACACCGCCGCCACATCGACGACAGCATACCACATCTGATCGAGCAATTACTGCCGCAAGAGGAGGATGCTGTGGTAGTGGAAGAAGTGGAGGCCATCATCGGACAGAAACGAAGGAGTACAGCACCGGGTGAGGACGGAATCACGTTCAGGGTTCTCAAGCACCTCCCACTTGCAGCAAATTCCTTTCTCACCATCATCATCAACTCCTGTCTTACCCTTGGCTACTTCCCTCCTCGTTGGAAACAATCTGAAGTAGTCATGATCCCCAAACCCGGTAAACCTCCTACAGACCCCTCTTCCTACCGACCCATATCACTCCTTAACACGATGGGAAAAGTGCTTGAGAAAATAGTGCAACGTCGGCTGGAAGCAATCTGCACCAACCTGGATGTGATACCCAAGTACCAGTTTGGTTTTCGCCGTCACCACAGCGTACAAGATGCCCTCCTACGCCTGCTCAACAATGTTACAAACGCCATTAACGCCGGAGCCGTGGTTGCCACGGCGTTCCTGGACCTGGAGCGAGCCTTCGGCCGCGTGTGGCACAACGGCCTGCTGGCAAAGATCCACCAGCTGCAGTGTCCTGCACCGCTGCTGCGGATAATAGCCAGTTTTCTACAGCACCGTAAGGCAAAGGTACGGGTGAAGGCGGCCAGATCCCAGGACATCAACATCCGGCAAGGAGTTCCCCAGGGAAGTGTGTTCTCCCCGTTGCTCTTCCTGGTGTTCTGCAGCGATATTCCAGTGCCAGACAGACCCAGCTGCAAGGTCCAGCAGTATGCCGACGACACCGTGATGTGGTGTGAAGGTCGGTCTACCCAGCAGGCGCAACAAAACCTCCAGCGCTACTGCGGTCAACTGGAGAGCTGGATGCGCAGGTGGCGTATCAAGCCGAACCCACGGAAGACGCAACTAGTGCTGTTCAGAGCACAGAACAAGCGACCAGCACCACTCTCGCTACAACTCTGGGATACGAGGATAGCTGAGCAGCGCAGCACGACGTACCTGGGGCACATCTTCACAGCCACGCTTCACTGGGGGCTCGACATCCTCGCCTGCAAGAAACAGATGTGGCGACGCAGCAGCCTCATCACCCGCCTTCGAGGACGACTCCGTGGATGTTCCATCGCTGTCCAGAGGCTAACATACAAGGCGTTTGTTAGACCTCTCGCCGACTTCAGGGCAGTGATGTACTCCACGCTGCCACACCGACTCCTGGACCAGCTCGTTGCCACCGAGAGGAGGTTTCTCCGCCGTATGCTGAACCTGCCGTGGAGGTCACCCTCAGCTACGGTGCACGAGGAGACGAGCGTCCAGCCCCTGTCCCAGCGGCTAGTGGAGCTGCAGAAGCGGTTCACCCGGCGGTGCATCGACAGAGTCTCGGCGAGCGCTGAAGTCCTCAGGCAACGGCCGAGCCCTGTCCCCAGAAAGCCCCTAATTAAAAAGCGGTCCCCCATTGCCGCCCTTCTTCAATCGCAGGATGACTTACCTGGAGACCTGCAAGACGTCCTGAACAGGATTCCTATAAGTGTTCGCTAGAGCACAATATTCAAATATTGATTATTTTATTTTTGTAACATATGTTATCTGTCAAAAAACTTCCATTTTTTTTTGTAAATACTGTTGATAACACGAGCTGGAGAGGACCATAGTCCTACATTAGCTCAAAAATATTTTTTATTTTGTAATGTAAATAATGTATATGTAAATAATAACTCAATAAAACTACATGAAAACTGAAAAAAAAAACGAGTACCAGCACTAGAAGCTATACACATTAACGGCAAATGTGCACATTTCTTGTGGCCGTTTGCACCAACATAACTTAAATTTTAAGCTTGCCTTAAATAGACAATATCGAATCAAAATAAAATGTCAAATACATGATTTAACATTGCTGTCAAAAATTCGATTAGATTTTTTTGTTTAAGTCTGGCTTAAAATTTAAGCCTTGCTGGTGCAAACGGGCATTAATAAAGTACTATTACCTTAATATCTACATTTTAAAACTAATTTGTACTACTTTTCTTTATTTTTGCAGTAAAATAATAAAATACTTTACTTTATTATGTTCTATTTTATTTAAAAAATTTAATCGTAATTGTACTCGCAAAAGTACTAATCGTTTTATGACTAATTTTACAATAATATTTTTTTTAAATTCTTTAAATAAAATAAATTTACTATTTTCTTATTTTGAAAGCCAGATAATTTTCTTGCTGAAAATATGTCAGGTAATTAAGTAAAAATTTAATATTGTGCGATATTGTATTAAAAGGATTTGAACAAACTACATAAAATAATTATATTCATATAAATTTACAATTTTTCGTCTGATAATTTTTAAGTGTCCACAATTATTTATTTTCATTCTGTGTTCATTTTTTTCTCGTTTGTTGTTATTGTTTTTAATCATTTCTCGTATTCTTCTAGAAGCCTGAAGATGATTATAGAATAGTCGAAACGTTGGTTTTTTTTTTTAATAAAATTTTATACTGGACTGCTGTCCAATTTTTAACTTCGTTCACATCGGAATGAATAATGTTTCCAAGAAAATAACTTGATTTAAATCGTTCATAAACTAATAAAGACACAAACATTAAAACTTGTTTTATATACCTATTGTTAGTATTGTAATTTTTTTTAAAGTATATATTTTAGTTTTTGTAATTGATATTGATATATTTATTCTTCTTATACCTTTTTATAGTTTTGGTTATTTAATGTGCATATTTATTTTAGTGTTTCAATTTTTGCCAGTGCAAAATTTTGGGGTCCCTGTATTGCCTCCAAAAAATGTTTTAGCAAAGCTACTGTGGGGAAGTATAGTAGTAGGAGAAATTGTGCACATGATAGCAGGCTTCAAGCAAATGAAGGGATACTGGAAATATTTCTAAAAGTATTAGTCTTAAAACGGGTTCTCGGAAATCATATTTTATGAATCGTTTTTAATGATTTATGAAAAATGAACGTCAGAACATTTCATTCATTAGAATTTATGATCATTTCACGCTATCATAAAAAGTGAAAAGGAGTTCTACTTTAATCACCTGACTGATTGTGAATAAAGAAAAATTCCATTGCCGGTTGACCAATTGCATTTAAAACTCAATTACCTCTTCACGGTATGACAGAAATTAAACTTTTAAAACATCTACTTCTTGGCAATTCACTGTGTCTACTTAGATAATTAATATTTTCAGAGAATGATTCCAATTGGGATTGTTTTGTTAAATAATTTGTAACCATATTTAACTCTTGAACTGTGAGTTGTTCTAGCTGTCTTTGATCTTTAGGCACATAACAATTGTTCTTAAATCTCATAACGTATCTCCTGACTCATGTAAGTGTGGAAATAATAATAATAATAATGTGGAAAATTTATTGAATTAATTAAATTTTTCAATTGGTACATAACAATAAATGTTTCATTGCTTCATTTAGAATATTTTCTTTGGTTTGATATGTAGTTCCGGCCAATTTTTTTAATTTTATTGAAGCCAACCTTCTTGAAATGCTACTCTCGAAGCAATATCGACAGGATTACCTTTAGATAGAACAAGCATCCATACGTCATTTACTGTGGCATCTTGTATATATAATCCTTAGACACAAAGAGTTTTAACAATTGAGGAGATGTTTGAATCCAAATGAGAACGACTGTAGAGGCAGTCTAATAAACAATTCGCGCATCATGTAATTTTAATGCTAATTTAGTTTTTCGTACTACCTTCGTAAGCAATACAGCACCACAAAGTTCCAAACGCGATATGGTTAAAGTTTTTAAGGTGCAACACATGTTTTTCAATATATAAGATGAATCTCCTTTAATTCATTCTCGTTTATTGTTTTTAAATATACATATGCTGCGTGTGCCTATATCATAATTTTTGTATGAATAAATTCGCAACTATTATTATTGGACAGGTGAATCCTACGGAATCAAATATTTGTGTTGCGCGATAGACTAGTTCAACTACCCGTCGAAATAACTATTAAAGGTTCTTTAATACTGGTTGATTCACACAGTTAAATAACAATTCGGAAACACAAAGTATATTAAACGAAAAATCATTACATTTTGATTACATTATCTTATATTGTTTTTTTTTCTTGACAACTGCCTACTACTGACAACTAATTTAATTTTTAATATTTAATAACTTCCATTAGATATTAGCATTGGTCGCAACAATTTGAGAAATGACCGATATCTACCCGATAGCATTTTTAATATTAATATCTTCACATACGTAGACTATGTTTGACTAGGATTATGTGACACTCGATTATTAACTTAAATGGAGTAGAACTATTATTATTCCATTTTCTAAGTTTAAGTTTAGCTTGTGCTAAAATTATTATTATATCTATGTATACTTGGAACGCTTCTTCATTTGTAGTAGCAACCGTTAATAAATCATCAACATCAAAGTCTAGATTTACAATGTTACTTGTCCTTGGATATAAGTCTTTGTTTGCTAGAAACGGCGCAGCAGCTTGATCATATGTAACGGTATTCAGTTGAAAATAATTAATTTTATTATTTCTATCTTCACGCCAAACGATTTGTTGAAGGTGACGTTGAGATTTACCAATCAAAATTTAGCGGTACAATTTTTCACATGAACTATCAAAAGTACCTGAATCTTATGAGAATAGAAAATAGATCATTTTGGTCTGTTGGTTTAATTTTCCGGGTCAGGAATAGCTATGAAATGTTACTCGTAATTTCGTAATAATACTTTCTGATTTCACCACTAAGTGATGGGGTAAATAATATGATTTTTATTAGGATTATCCGTTATACCAGTCGTATGACCAAGAGCTTCATATTCTGTCAAACTTAAAATATTTGTTTTTTAATTCAGGGTTAGAAATTAATTTTCTTTCCACTGAAAACAATTTTCTCAGAGCAATTTACTTCATATCGCCAAGATTTCTGACAGTATCCGGTAGAGGCTTATTTACAATAAAACGACCTTCTGAATCTATTAGTATTGTGTTTAGAAAATTAATTAAACATTCATTTTCTTATATAGACATTTTCTTTAGAATGGGATATTCCACTATTTCGTCTGTAGACATTTTCTTTGCAACAGGAGATTCCTCTATTTCCCAAAACCTTTTGAGACTGTCATTAATATGTTCATGATAAACAAGCGATGTAAAGGAATATTGGTTTGTCGTTTCCCAATGAAATTTGTTGTCTTTCTAAAATTTCTAAAAACAATGATGCACCAAATAGCATATCGATACAACTATTCTCATAGAAGCATGGATCTGCTAATTGAAGATTTTCAGGAATATTCAACTTCGTTAAATTCACCTGTTTTAAATGTCATAACTTCAAAAATGGATTAAATATCTAAAAATAAGGCGACAAGTTGATTTGAGAAAATTTCCAGAAATGCTTATTTTCCAGAAATATTCACCTTTTCCTTATTGGAATAAAACTACTTAAAAAATCAATTTCATAAAGATAAAATTAATAAGTTACTACATAATTTCAATACAAAATTCAATTTGCTTGCACTGAAGCTTGGCAAAAATATTTTTTTTTATAACAATTGTTCAAAATGTCGACCTGCAGCACCCAAACATATTAATTTTTAGTATTGTCTCATTTTATTAAGATAATACTTGGTAGGTTGTTATGATATACATTTTTTTTAAAATAGCTCTGTTCTTATAAGAAAAACGTGAAAATCTTTGGAATTAAGCATTACCGGACATTTTCTCAAAGGAACTTGTCACCTTATTTTTAGGTGTTGAATCCATTGGCTAAGTTTTATCGTTTAAATCTGGGACATTTTGTATATAAATTAAATTGTCTTGTATTTCATAAATTTGAAATAAAAATTGACTAATTACATTCGAAATATTTTTAAATTATTAGGAATCGGAAAAAGTAAACATAATTTAGTTTCTAGTTTTACTAATAATTAGATTCAGTAATTGGTACATCTAAAAGTCGAAACAAATAAGTAAATAGTATCTCTAATCCAGAAGATAAAGAATCTTAACACTTAGTTTAGACTTTTTAAGAAATGATTCACTGGAACGAATAAAATGAATCGATTCATATAGAAGATGTGAATCAAATGAACCGAATGCTCCCTACCACACAAAAATAAACGCCACCTACGTAGACTTGCAGTCACCCTGTAGTTTTATACATTTTTGGGTTGGGTAGTTCTAAAAAGGCGGCAATTTGTTTTCCCATGACGCAAACTTATTAATACCATTTTTTGACAAGTACATTGTCCATACTGATAATTCAAGAAAAGAGTAGAACTTCCAACATTGGCTGCAGGCAAGGCAATATTTCTTTTTTAATATTTTATAAAGGTTAATACGAACAAACAACAAAGAGTTATCACAATTGTACGGACAACCCTCAATCACAAATATAATCAGAGCACAAATAATGAGATAGCTACGTCACGTTTCAAGGTTATCGGAAGAGCGAATAACAAAACTAGTGCTAATAGGACGTATAACAGGAAGATGAAGAAGAGAGAGACCAAGAAAAAAGTTATAGCGATGGAGAAGGGTTGAAACAAAAGAGCTTAACAGCGGCTAGCGATGACGCTGCCACAGCCAGTACTAGTGCTACTGTACCTACAGACACAGGACCTACAGCTTCAGTGCAAACTTCTTTCACTGCACAGCAACAGAAATACGCCGAAAATAACGTGGGACATTTCCTAGGTCGCTCATTTTCTATGAGTTCAGCCCAAAAACATGAAATTTTAAAGAACTGTTGGGTGCCTCCTTCAAGGTAAGACTTGGGCAAGGATGCTGTGCTTCGAAAAAGAAAATTCAAGCATACCTGGCTCGCGGAATATGCTCCTTGGCTAGCATATTCTGCCAAACTGAAAGGCGCGCTCTGCGTTTACTGTGTATTATTCCCTCCAGCGACAAGTAACACAATGGGTTCATTCACACTGCGACCATTCGTTAGATACAAAGATATGCACGAGTTCGCCAAAATACATGCAGCGTCTCAGTACCACAAGACCTCAAATACGTCCGCAAAAAAAAATATACAGAATATGCCTGTAGATGTGCAGTTAGTTAGTGCTCATGAAAAAATCATACAAGATAATAAAAAAATTGTTGCATCTATAATAGTGTTTTTTTTTGTACCCACGATCTGCCATTAAGAGGCAAGGACCTTCATGAAGGTCTGTTTGTAGACCTAATCAAACTTAAGATTGAGTCTGGCGATAAAACATTAAAGGAGCACTCAGAATCATGTGAATCAGATTCAAAATGAAATAATAAATATTTCTGGAGATGTTATCAGAGATGATATCATAGACGGTGTGAAAAAAGCACATGTATATAGTATTTTGGTAGACGAGAGCTGCGACATCTCAGGTAAGGAGCAACTGTCTATTGGCGTCAGATTTTTGACAAAAAAAGGATGTTGATTCGCGAAGAATTTCTAGGCTTCGTCGAACTAATTGCCATGGACGTCAAATCTATTGCCTCTGCCATAGATAACTTCAAAAGATACTAAGAGAAAAATATAAAAAAAACTGCGCCAGCCACAAATTAAATTTGGTCGTTCATGATTCAAAATCAAATCCCCGCAATATGTAATACACTCGGCCCAATAAAGGAAATCATAAAATCTTTCGAGAATCTGCTCAACGTCGTAAGCACGTGCCTATCATACCAATGTTATGAAAGAAAATTACATTTAAGTGGCCTCGGCTCTTTTGACATTTTCAAAAGAAACCAACAATGCTACAGGAAAATCGGCTTTTCAGCTAAACTGCGCTGCTATAAATTCAGAATTTATTGTCTCTGTTTGCCTTATTGCGAATTATTCCGCACTGCTTCAACCGACCGTAAATGTGTTAGTCGAAAATCATTGACTTACTCCAGTGTGCGCATCACATTAAAAGAATCATCGACACATTAAAAAAAACATCGTGAAAATGTGGACGATCACAGCGGCAGTTTCATAGCTGAAGCTCAAGTGATCGCTGACGCTATAGAAGTTGATTTTACAATGCCACGAATCTCGAAAAGACAGACAAACCCTCCGGCAGAGAGCCCTACCCAGTTTTGGAAAAGATCGTTGATTATTCTCTACCTAGACTCGCTAATTATGTCTTTGGAAGAGCGTTTCTCGGAGAATAACTTACCGGCATATTTTTTGATCTCATTGCACCAATATAACATGTTGTAAATGACATTCGAAAATTTTTTGTAAAAAACAGAGGCCTTTCATGAGTTTTCTAACTTAAGTGCTAGTTTTCACAGCGAGGCTGAACTGTGGTAACACTTGTGGGAAGAAAAAAATATGGCATCGAATCTTCTGAAAGATATGGAAGTGGCAGAACTGATAAAGGATTTGGCCCAACCGTGTACGACCTGAACTATATAGAGGTCTTTCAGTACGTTACGGCGTGTCAAGACGTGGCTTCGCTCACCATGAGTGAAAATTGTCTGAGCGATCTCTGTATGCTGTGTGTTCACAGGATGAGGATCGACGAAGCGGAAAATAAATTGGAAGCCGAAGGTTCTGCTAGAACCCATGCCGGCTTCTCTTAAAGTAATATTATGAAGTTAGTTAATACCTAAATAAATAAACAACCTATAATACCTAAGTGTAATTGTTTACTTACTGTACCTGAAAATACTATCTATAGATATGATACAAACCTCTAAATTGACTGATTAACAAATTGGCATACACCCAGAGCCCAAACGGCTGAAGTTAGAGAAACATTTTTGGATGGAAGATTTCGTGGTGTAGGTAGGTGAGCAATAAGAAAGTGTTTTGGATAATTCAAATTATACATACAGATACAGGGTGCTATAGGGTGTAACCTTTTTGTATGAAAAAATTAACCGGGGTAAGACCGCGTATAGTTTGCTAGTTACATAGGGGCCGTTCAAATATTACGTAAGCAGATTTATTACAATTATTTACCCCCCTTGTCAGCAAAAGTAATCAAAGCTCTTACCCCCTCCCCCATGCTTACGTAAACATTTTTGAATTAAATTTTTTTTTAATACTATAATTAAAATGTTATAATTATAATTTTAAAAATAAGTAAATAGATTTAGAATAGAGATTAGATTTTACTGATACAGTATTCAAGATCGATTTTTACACGCTTCGGAACTTAGCCAATGTGAGGGTTGCCATTCGTGTTAAAAAGTTAATAGCTAGCGATGACGTAACCATCATCTAGACTCCCCTACCCCCCATGTCATCCAAAATAAGCAAAACAAAGACCCCCCCACCCCCCTACAGTGCTTACGTAATACTTGAACGGCCCCATATTATTTTAGACTGCTGCCCCACCTTGAGCCCACTACTGGCTACGCCCATGGTTATGATTGCGAGCTACTTTGGGGTTAGTAATAGATACATTCACTAACTTGGAGATCCCCAATTTTCATTTCTTTTATTTTATTAGAGCGGCAAGCACCCATAACACCTATAATTTATGCTATCTAAACAAAAAATAACATTTTACACAACTATTGGCATTATCATTAGCATTATAAAAAAATATATTTGCTGTGAAGTGAATGAAGACTTACGTTTTAGTAGTGCTCTTTCTTTCTTTACCTTTCTAGCTAGATGTCATAGTATATCTCAAGTACACTTCGTAATACTGAATATTTCTCTGCATCTATAAAATACACCAGTAATACTTATTAGAGAATGAGTTTTTTTGCGATCACGTCAATCCAAAATATATCTGGAAGTGCCCCATATCCATTTTAACGTACTTTATCATTTAGAACTTTTGAAAATGATCTGCGGAAAATACGTGTTGAAAAACGTCAAAATAAAAATATACAATGACAAATGACTACACCGTCAATTGTTTGACGGCCGAAGGAAGTGTGATCCACATCACGGTAGATTTAAAATAAACGGGAATAATTGGTTTCTAGTTCTGTGATTGGCCGAGAAATTATGAATATATAATTAACGACAATGAACTAACTATAACAACTATAATTAATCGAAAATTATTATACACGTCTATGTTGCGCTATTATTATCATACCTGAATTATAAAATATCTGGAACGAAAAACTTAGATTTTAATTAATTTAATTTAAGCAAAACATAATCAGCAGCGAAATTCAATGAATTGAATTCGTTATTGCTTAGCAACTTTTCGTGTGCTTTTTAGTTTGTCAATCAATGTGACTGGCATAAGTACTGGTGTTCCGCGTGTTCTGCGTTTCCCTTTACAAACTCGTGTGCAATGGATTTTTTTAGTAATGACATAACCCATGGCATTAAAATTTACCGTGTAAATATACTGGTGGTTAGTGTTATTAGTATTTGTTACGCCTTGTAGATCGTATCGTGCATATTTTGAAATTGTATTTTAATTTGTTCCTTCATGGTTCTATGTTTTGCTACAAACTACAGTCTTTATAGTACATGTGGTACTTGTTATATTTTAGATTTCCAAAAAATTAAATATCTGAAGATTACATGTATAAAGTTATTATTTCTCAGTTATTTTTGAACCAAATAATCTCATGGTTATAATTGTGAAAATGAAGCAGGCATTCGTATCGTCATATTGAAAATTGAAAATTCTCAATTTGAAGCGGCGGCCGACTTAGCGTGGTGCCTTTTGAAAGATGTGTGTGATACAATTAAAAAGTATATTACGATAGGACGAGACTTCGTTAGTCACTTCGTCTTAATATGTACATGTGTGTTTACTATACAGTATTTTTCACTGATATTATTTGGTTCACATTTTTTTATTTTTGAATTATTCAAAAACTTGTTGTTTCATCTCTTCGATCCGACGAGAAAATGAATCACCATGTTCTATATTTAAATTAAATTTTATAATATTATTTTGCTTTTACACTTCAAGCAAATACACAAGAAATAACACTGATGTAGAAATTTTTACTTTTTTGAGAAAGACTAGTTATAAAACTGAAACCTTTACTATAAAATGAGAAAAAAAAGTTCTTTGTTGGTTCTAGTTTTTAAATCTGTTATTTAACTAGAGTAGTATTCCTTTTGTTGGTCAGATCAGTTGGATCGGTTCAGATAGATCAGGAGGATCAGTTCATTTATTCAGTTAAGCGATTGTAATTTTGATTTTATTATCATTATTATTTTGTTTAAATTCCAAAACATAAGTAATGTCAGTTTCTGCATTATAAATTTATAATTTCTCAATTTTCTTTTCAAATAATCAAAAGTACAGCAAAATCAAGTGACAAACTTAACTGATCTTTCTAATCTACCTTTTTGAATGGATTTCTAAAGATCTGTATATAGAGTCAGAAAAGGGGAGGAGGATAAACTGATCTAGCCAAATGGAAACAAAAATATCCGGATTCAAAACTGTAAGTAAGATCATATCCAAGTGGAATACGCCAACTATTTCATAATTAATTAAAAATTTAAATATACATAATTATTTATATATCTATCATTTCATTGTTATGGAGAACAATGATATTTACAATAAGGTGACATTGATATTTATATATAATATACTGAAGAGGAGAACATTATAGCTTATTAAGATTTTAAAGTTTTGCTTTATGTTTACTTTCATCTTTTACGAATTATGTACTTCGTTAAATTACTTAATTAGAGAAAATAATAATCGGATGTCACTTTTTTTTTATATTTGTCTTCGATAATTTATTACTAATATGCATTCAGCTCATTTAAAAAAAATCTTAATCCTACCAGAGACCACCGTCAACGAATTTCCCGCTGAATTATGGTTTACGCCAACTCAAATCAGTGTACTACATTTTGACACAAAGTATATAAATCTAAATGACAGTATTATTAATTTTAACAATGTAAAGTGAACACTAGAATCAGCTGTAAGTCCAGAAGTTTTTATATTTTTAAGTATATTTCTGTTCCACTGTATTTCATTCATGTAGCAAAGTCATTTGGTCCGTAATTAAAGTCATTACACAAAGTATCCGCGAATTTTAATCATTCAATTATCGTTTATACTCATAAAAACAGCTATGTTGCATTCGGCACACCATTAGTGGTGCCCGAAAAATGAATTCTGACATATGCCTTCTACAATATAAATATATTATTACCAATGTCTGTGATAAAGTAGAACTGGTGTATTCAGTAATAGATAATAAGCGGTGATAGTTATACTTACTTAATATGGTAAATAAATTTAATATGCTGCATCTTACCTATATCCATACAGGACTTGAACAAAAACCTGCTCTGTGTAACAGGAAATGGTTCACCGTCAGGTATTTCCGTCAGGAGAAACTTGAGCGTGGCTACCGTCACTGTCTCCTCGATCATGGAGTAAACAGAGACGGGCGAAAACCAGCCGTGATCCGGATGCTCCGAGGACCAACGTCCGCACGCGAAGTTGTAGAAGTCTTCACAAGGATCCGCTGACATATTCATGGCCAGTCGTAAGTTCGCGGCGGATCGAATACACAAGTCATTCTGGCACAATTTATTGGATAGCAATTTATTCTCTATCATAACATCTAAAAACGAATAAGTAAATATTTAGAAAGTTATAAATTCAAAATTAATAACTATGATTATATTTGTATTAATAACAATAGTGCTGAATTAGCATTTTTTATAATACTGCTGTTAGAATTTTTTTTTTAATTCTGTATTCATGTAATACCCTTGTTATCGGCGTTTAACCATTTCGATATCATAATTGTTATAAGATAGCAATAAATGTATGGATTTGTTTTATTATTTTAAAAGTTGACATTGATGTTTAATTATGTTTTCATACGTTATGTGTGGGTGCTTTCTATTTAGTAACACAAGTCAACTTTTGTCGACATGTTCTTTTTATTTCTTTTATACATCTGTAAGTTGGCGACACAAGTTGGCTTACAATGACTTTACAAATTTGTAAAATTAAAGGATTTAACGCTAAACTTTAAACAATATTCGAAAGACGGCAGAAGTGCACATGCGGTAAAGGAAAGTAATGTGTGTTATTCTTATTTATCCAATAATACAAAATTATTTTAATAATAATAACTTGAAATTTTAACTAATATTTTTTACTTGACAAGAACATATTTTTGTTTCTCTAAAAACTAGGCATTACATGAAAATTGACTAACGTAAATAGAGGACGTATACCTACATCAGTTCCACTAACAACATGGGGTTAACATGAGTTGACATAAGTCGACTCATAAGTCATGTAAATGAAAAGAGTTTGTATAAGGTTTGTATAGTACAACAAAAAGTAAGAACCAATTAGAACTTTGTGAGTTGTAAATGTTAAAATAGCTGATATATTTAAACAAATAATGTATATATATATATATATATATATATATATATATATATATATATATTTACGAACGAACTGAGAAACTATTACCGGAGAATAATCCTAAAAAAACCTTAGCAATCTTTGGCTAGATATGACTAATAAAATAACTACTTGTGGGACACATCCCACAAAAAGGTTTGACGCCTTGAAAAAGATATGTGTATCCTTTTGTGTTATTTAATAAATGAATAAAACGAATGTAATATTTTTTATTTTATGAACGTCGATAAAATAATACAATATAAAAATAACTAACTAAGTAACCTGATACATATACATTTTTATCCCATAATGACTAGACTGTAAACCAAATTTTGTATAAAGCAATATATCTCCATTTTTAGGTTCTTCTCAATATTCTTCTATAAGTCGTTCAGGATGATAAATCTGACTTCTAATTCTAAAAGAATTCTGTGAATTTCAAAAATTTGTGGTGTAGTTTGCATCTGAAGCGTCGATCATATTTTCAATAGTATAATCTACATCTTCTAGCAGAAATCCTATCTAGAAGACCAATAAAATCATCGCCTAATAATAATAAGTTGGGAAAATTAATTTCTGCTCATGTCTCTTAATAACCTATCATTTCCCTGCTATAGATGCTAAATTTCAAGAAATTTATTAATCAATTAAAAAATGAAGTTAATATGAAATGGATGAAATTTGGTAAAAATGAATTGGGACCAGAAATAAAAAAAATATGTTGGCAACATGGTTTTACATTATCAGTGCAAAAATATTTATTAGTATATGGATCAAGAATAACCTCTTTTCCTGAAACATGTCTAATATCATATGAATACCTCGATAGTCGTAGTTGTAGTTTGGGAGTTAGCTTATCCAATTTTTTTATAGTAAATATCGGCATGATAGGTAAAGTCTGTTTCTAATATTACTCGGATTCCAATTATAAAATCTTTTAATCTTTCACATGCCCAAACTAAGGCATGGCCTTCTTTTTTAATTGCGGCCAATTCCTTTGGTATGACGCTAACGTTTTTGATGTATAAGCTACAGTTTTGTATTGTCCATCATCTCGCTTTTGCTTGAGAATAGTATTAATGTCGTAGGACGAAGCATCAGTTGTAATCATTGTTTCTCTTTTTGGATCAAACCTTGCAAACACTAAAGCTTTAATTAGATCTTCTTTGATTTTAGAAAATGTTTCTTTCCATTCAATGCATGTGCTTTTGTAGAAAAATTTGGTACAAGCTTGCCTAAATAATATATCGAATCAAGTAGACTTGTGGACGATCCATATCTCGAATTCCTTTTACTCGTTCTTCGTCTATGTTAATACCATTTTTATCAGTTGAGGTTTAGAAATTTCACTTTTCACTCCAAAGGCACATTTATCAATATTTATGCCCGGTTGCAGAAAGGCTAATCAGGCTCTAATCAAAAAAATCACTGATTAATCTGACGTTGTTACTATGGTCACGTATTAAAAATACATTGCTGTCAAAAAATTAATCATTAATCAAAATTGATAAAGCTTTGTGCAACCCGGCATTAGTGTTTCACTGCCACCATGTATCGTTATACAGGGTGTTAATACTAAGTTGTACCATCCGAAAACGGTAGTTAGAACTCATTGAGATAAACAACTTTTCTTAGTACAAATTTTTGATTTGGAGCCCTAGTTCATAGTTATTGGCGTTCTTTTGTTTTTCGAAAAATCGTCATTACTACCTTATTTTAAGAGCTATTGAAAAAATACAAAAACTTTCAGCATTTGCTTTTAGTTCCCTAAAACTTTTGTATTTACAATTATTTTCTATTTTATCAAATGACAAAATGGCGACCGATCAAAAATTTCAAAACAAGATATTTTGAAAACCACTCGATCGATTTTTGAAAATAAAACTTTACAAAATCCTTATACTATCTACCAACAAATTCCTGAAAAATTTTTATACGATCTGTCGAAAAAAAATTTTTATTCAAATTTTATTACAAGATAAATTTTAACAAACTGCAATAATAATTTAAAACAAAGTAGGCTTGCTGCCATTAAACAAAAAAATATACAAGAAAAACAAGAAACAAACAAGAAAAAACACAATGAACAATGAAACTGCAAGGTTTTAAATTATTGTTGCAGTTTGTTAAAATTTATCTTGTAATTAAATTTGAATAAAAATATTTTTTCGACAGATCGAAAAAAAATGTTTCAGGCATATGTTAGTAGATAGTATAAGGATTTTATAAATGTTTTATTTTCAAAAATCGATCGAGTAGTTTTCAAAATATCTTGTTTTGAAATTTTTGATCGGCCGCCATTTTGTTATTTGATAAAATAGAAAATAATTGTAAATACAAAAGTTTTAGAGAACTAATAGCAAATGCTGAAAGTTTTTGTATTTTTTCAGTATCTCTTAAAATAAGGGAGTAATGACGATTTTTCGAAAAACAAAAGAACGCCAATAACTATGAACTGGGGCTCCAAATCAAAAATTTGAACTAGGAAAAGTTGTTTATCTCAATGAGTTCTAACTGCCGTTTTCGGATGGTACAACTTAGTATTAACACCCTGTATATACGAGCCCAGGATTATAATTGTTCAGTCGATTTACATTTTCAAGGATATGACTTAAAAAACTATAAAATCTATACAAATTGTGAGAAATGTCTATGTAATTGTTTGTGCTACGAAAAAACATATATTCTAAACTTACAGTAGAAAACGTTGTTCATTGATGGGTCGTAATAGTTCGACCATAATTTAAAATTGGGTTACATCGCCCTTATTATTAATTACAGCTTTTATTCTACTAGGCAAATTATCCAAAGCTTTGTACGCTCTTGAGATAGAGTTTTGTCCCATATGTTCTGCAAAACAGTTTTTAATTCGGGTACTGTACGCGCTGAATTTCTATGTAGTTGTTTTATCATCTTGTGCCAAAAAGTTTCGATAGAAGACAAATCAGGACTAGAAGATGTCCATTTTAATATTGGTATTTTATGCTCACTCTTATAGAAAGATAAAGTAACCTTCCTACATTTTACATTTCGGTATCGACGGTAAAATACTTTCTCCCAGTATATCTCTGTACTTCTGCTAATGAACTATCCCATTTATACACCTCCCTTCAAACATACAGCCCCAAACCATAAACTGGGAACTCTACTTCTTTTTTTACCAAAAAATCGCTATGATAAACCTCTGAAGATGTACGCAAAACTCGTCTTCACGTATCACCCACACAAACGTAAAATATAGCCTCATAGATTTAAATTATGTTTTTCCATGCTTTTGAGTCCAGTATCTGTGTTCCCGAGTCAGTCAATTACTTTTTTTGTAATTTTAATAGCAACGGTTTTTCTTTAGCCTGTTGTAAAAATAAAATATGCTATTAATAATTTAAACTCTAAATAGAACTTGTATCATATTTTTCGAATAGTTCTCTTCGTTTTAGAGATAAAAATTCCCTTTACTATACTCTTCCTCCATAGCACAGTTATTTCTTTAGTATTCGAACACCGAATTGTTTTCACAATTCTACGTAAAGCTCGCTTATTTGATAAATAGACAATATTTGGGTTTAAGTTCTGTAAAAATTTATTAATTACAACGTTTCGACAGCTCAGGGCTGCCTTCATCAGGTAAATAACAAATAAATAAGTAGTCAAGACAACACGTAACATAGGTAACAAATGAAAAACATACAAATGACGTTGACATAAAATTAAAAACGGATGACAGGTAACCACGACTTATTTAGTTCTAAGCCTGTATTTAAATTAAAATTATTAGGAGATTTCTTGATTTCAATTGCTTCTCTAATAAGTCTTCTTATCCAATGATTTTCTCTTGCAAGAATCTTCGTGTTTTCGAAATCAATTCCATGTAATTCCTGAAGTGCATGTTCTGCAACGGCAGACTTCTCAGGTTGGTTTAATCTAATATGCCGTTTGTGTTCCTTTAATCTCGTTGCTACAGTTCTACCAGTTTGACCAATATATATTTTACCACACTGACAAGGAATCTTATAAATGCCAGAACAGTGTAGAGGAACTGTATCTTTGACATTGCCAAGAAGTCCAGGACACCACGTATGCTTGGTTTGTCCGAGGTATGTTTTCCTAGTCTCCTTGACTCCACTTTTCTACATCCCTACTCCTCCCCATTGAGACCGTCTATGAGTAGCACGAGACCGATGTCTGGCACTTAGACGACCTAGTAAACCCTCTGAACCCGCTGTCGTGAATAGCACAAGGCCGATGTCTGGCACCTCGATGGGCAATCTTTGTCACTAAGATGTCTACGAGTAGCACGAGGCTATGTCTGGCACCTAGACGATCTAGTTGATTCACTGAACTCGCTGTCGTGAATAGCACAAGGCCGATGTCTGGCACCACGATGGGCAATCTTTGTCACTAAGATCGTCTACGAGTAGCACGAGGCTGATGTCTGGCACCTAGACGATCTAGTTGATTCACTGAACCCGCTGTCGTGAGTAGCACAAGGCCGATGCCTGGCACTTCGATGGGCAATCCTCCCCACTAAGATCGTCTATAAGTAGCACGAAGCCAATGTCTGGCACCTAGACAACCTAGTGAACCCTCTGAACTCGCTGTCGTGAGTAGCACAAGGCTGATGTCTGGCACCTCGATGGATAATCCTCCCCACTGGGACCGTCTATGAGTAGCACAAGGCCAATGTCTGGCACCTAGACGATCTGATGGATCCTCTGAAACCGTCTCCGTATTTATTGCTAAATACTATTCAATTCTCACCAACTACGGCGTGACTCGGACAAGCTAGTTATGTGTTTACAATATATTTTTTTATATAAATGTTGTTTTATGGCTGACACAATGATATTGACTGACTAACAGTTGTAAATCTGGATGTTTGCCCCAAATAAAACTATCAATAATTATTTCTGATCGCTTTGACTGCGAGCGCGCCGTGACCGATACGTTTGACCATGAACTCTTGTGGCTGGAAGAACCGTGACCCCAAGGGCCGGACAATGCGATTCAGACAGGGCCGTAGCCAGGGGGGTCTGACCAGGGCTAAGCCCTGGAATAAATTATTTGAGCCCTGGTAAACATAATTAGACCTACATTTATAAATAAACTACTTGTACTTCTATATTAAATTATATACATTTTTGCTACACTTCATTTAAACATACTTTATTTGAAACTGAGATACATTGTACGGCTAATCGTTTTTGAGTTATGTCAAAAATAAAAAAGAAACTTGCATTTTTGAGTTATACAAGATCTTAACATAGGTAACAAGACAAAATGGATTCAAGGAAGGTCAAAATGGATATTTTCGTTCAATTCTACAAACCGAAATTTTTCGTGTTCAAATTTCAGTTTACACTTGATAACGATTAGAAATTGTACTAATCGAAACGGTGTGATATTTTAAAATAAAGACAATGAAAGTCCAACAAACATCTTTTATTCAAAATCAACCATTGTCTACAACCTTCAAACATAAATAAGGTACCTAATTCTTTACTCCTTTGGAAAATTTGTTAAAAACTGGTTATTTTGGAGTATTCTGCATTTAAAATACATTGTTTTTTCAAATAATACCAATAAGTAATAACATTTGCTTTCATGTGTATAGCATGTTTTCCAAAAGCGGCATGTTTTTTTGCAATTTGACACCCCAATAATAGTTCCCCTACATGTTTTTTTTTTATCGATTCCAATCAGTTTTTGGTGTTAGTAGAAAAAACATACGACCGCCCTAATATACATATGTATATAAATATATATGTATATATATATATATATATATATATATATATATATATATATAAAAGCCCTGGTTAAAAAAAATCTTAGCCCTGTGCATCATCTTATTCTGGCTACGGCCCTGGATTCAGACCATACGACCCTCTGACAAAACAGAGCGTCTTATAAATAAAAGGACCAACAAATATAATCTATACAAACCAGCAAACACACAATTGCAGTTGTAAGAAACAATATCAGTCTAGATCGCAGTCATATAATTTTACCAAATATGTTGATAATAAATTATTGGGACTACCATTATTAATCAAATGCATGCTTTATAGGTATATATTTGTCAATTTGTCTCTCTACCTGAGGTTTTGGCTGTAGTTTCCCCTAGGTTTTTAAGGTAAATAACGGAGAGCGTAATATTTCACAGCACTCTACGAATTTCTTAATTATAAATAAATGCACAAGATAGATATTTTATCTTTGTTTTGGAGTGAATATCATTTTTTTATTTTATCAAATACTTGTCCAAATTCCTCCACTTTTAACAGCTACTCTGTATTACAAAGATGAAGGGTTACTTATTTAAATAAACGCAACGTAGGGTAAGTTAAACCTCCCTCTAGACGATGTTTGACTAATGTTGCGTTTCAATACATAATAAATAGTATAATTAGAATAAATTACTTTGCAGATATTTGGAAAATATGAAACATTATAGGAACTTTAAAACTAAATAAAAACCTATTTATAAGTTTTCGACCAATATTTCTACTAAGTAAATAAGTTCTATTTCAAAATTAACAGAATGAGTAATTTTTGACAATCTTTTAAAGTTACTAAAGATAACAATATTTTATATAAATATACCATACTTTTCAGCAGCGTTGCCAGATGTACGATAATTATGTATTTTGTACGATATTTATGCCATATGTACGATGTACGATAGCTAGGTGTACGATGTACGATAATTTTAAAATTTTGTATAATATTTAACTTTATAAAATTTTTATTTTATATTAAATACAAATTTTATGTAGGTGTTAAAAATTAACGTAAGTAAAATCAACGAGATGGCTGGTCAGTTTGTTAGTTGACTTGCGTTTTGCGTGTTATGGTTGCAGTTGGTAACAGTGGATACATTCTAACTTGTTGAGTTTTGCAGCGTGGCTGTCATAAATTTAAACCAACAAATAATATGGTAGAATTTATGACATCAGATAATCTGTACCGAAACGAAAATAATGATATCGAAATGTGATAGACCTTGTTTTCGCCGAGCAATAAAAGAATGATTTTGTAGATGTATTCCATACATTTTTTGTTTGTATATGTAATTTTTTTTTAATATACGAATTGTAATTTGTATTTATATAAGTTCTTATTTTCTAGTAGGGCCTATATTATTTTATTTCTAAATATCCCTATCCCCATACCATACAAGCATTTGATTTAAAAATTATAAGAAAAAAATGTACGATAATATTTTTAAATGTACGATAATTTTGTACGATATTTTTTTTCAAAATACGATAATTTTAGAATGTTGGTACGATAATTTTATTTTCAAATCTGGCAACACTGCTTTTCAGACTATTAAAACAATCGCGAACAAATGTTACACAAAAAAGAGATGGAACACTTACAGTGACATCGTCAAAAACATCACCAAAATCAAAGCCGACAGCACGGACTACAGAATCAAATACTGTTTCCTCATCAACATATTTAACGAATTATTCGACCCGAAAGACATGTAACTGTAGCACAATTCCATGAAATTATACTTTTTAAAAAATCAAAACAAAAGAACACGCATTGTATTATTAATGATATTTTTAATAAAAACCCTTGTTCAACAGCTTCGTATACCAGAGGTTCTAAATTCGAATCTCGACAACGGTATGGATGTTTGTGTACGTCTTTATGACCTCGTTTCCATCGAAATTGCGTAAATCTTGCAACGATATAAAATAATGTTACTTCAACCGCATAATTACCAACCTAATTATAATAACTTTTTCAAATTTATATACAATAAAGATTATTATTTTTATTATTATTATATTAATAAAAAAAAATATAATATTTATTGTGTTTGAAGATAACAAATATGCATTGTAAACTAAATCCACATAAGGTACCTTTTAAATTTCTGAAGGAAGTTTATTTTTTTATAATATTTTGTGCCAAGCTTACGACCAAACGAAAATAAATCGGCATCAACAGAAGAAAAATGTTATGACACATAGACTAGAGATGGGATATTCAAATGTTTTTGATGATACATATTTATTCGACTCCGTACTAAAAGATTCGTATTAAAAGATTCGTACATTTCGTACCGTACATATTGGGAGGGGGGCCGGGTGTATATGACTGCGTTTTGCTTCAGGATTGCCTTGTTCGATCTTGCATCTTGCTTTGTTTATATTTCTCTCTCGTACTCGTACGCGTTGCTTATATTAATGCTTATCTTTTATACTCTTCCTTGAATCGTTCGCAATTCCACATTACATATATATGATTTTAATTTATGCGCGTTTTAATTTTTTGATTTTCCTTTTTTTGTTCTTGTTTTAAAATTAACAAATATTTACAAATAATATAAAATAAATATAAATAATATTTTTTGAATTTAAATATAAATATTTCAGTTACATATCTACTTATTGAATATATTTACAATATATTCTATAAAATTTTCTATGAATAAAAATGAGTCCCTTTTTATTTTAATAAATAATATGAAAAATTAAGAAAAACGATTGTTCTCTATTAAAATAATAACTGTTGAATTTCGGTTAGGTTTAGAAAGGGAACCATATTCAAATAATTGTTTTTCATTCATTGACGCAGCAAGAATATTATTATAACAACATAAAACACCAATGGCTGTCTGATTTTGAACGAAAATATTAGATTTTAAATTTAATAAATCTCGCCCTGCAGACGAAATTGCATATTTCAAATAAGTGTGATCCATAGAATTAATATTCTCCGATAAGTATACAAAATTTCAAGCTAATATCTTGCACTGCGGAGATACTATTCATAATTAACTGATTTCCCATGTAAAACTCTTATGTGTCGGTCGAGCTGGGACACCCGGTATAGTTCTTGGAAGGCTAAAATAAAAAAAATCTGACATGGACGCCACATGGTTTCCTTATACGCTAAATTATACACATTTTCAATGAGATCAATCTACGGCTAATCATTTTTCAACTTCTATTCGTTTCATATCTCGGAACTTCCCTTCGAAATGGATCATCGTTTGAAAATTTTATTAAAATACTTATCACCATTCCTTATTGCACTACACAAAATCATTGTAATCGTACAAAATCTTGCAAAGAAAGATATACATATATTGTTTTCATTTATTTCGTACATATTTCTCAGAAATATATTCTGACAGTTGTCAATATCAATTTATTAACCAGAAATCAAATGTTTCCTACAAAAATTAAAAGCCAACTAAATTATTATTTTTATTAAATTTCTGCTAACAGTAAACTGCCCTTTTGAAAAGGTTGATTTGAACAAAAAGTGGAGGTTCATAAAGAAATAATTTTAACATTCTATGGCTAATCATTTTTGAGTTATGTGAGCTACGTACGCAAATATGTATGTACAAACATCACGCCGAAACTAGTCAAAATGGATTCAGGAATGATCAAAATGTATATTTACGTTGAAACCTGAAAACCGAAATTTTTCGCGATTAGAATAGCTTTACTTACAGAAACTAACATTTAATTTTAAGGCCAAATGCAGCACCACAGACATAATATGTTTTAATGTCTATCATACAAGTGTTCTGGTGATAATGGGGTATGTGACCAAATTTTGATTTTTACATATATGATACTAGACAAGAAAATAAAATACCCGTATTTTTTTAAATCGATTTATTATGTGTAGTTTACGGGAAAATAATTATTAAAGATTTGGGGAGGGGATGCTGTGACGTCATCGGGCCAGAAGAAAAAAGAAGGATAGCCTGAGACCGAAAGAGAGATAACTATACGTTGTGGTAGGTTTATGGAATGGCGTGATCATCAACCTTACGCGCTAGTGTATAAGGTCGATAGTCGCAGGTGACAGCTGTTCACGTTGACAGATATTATGTGACCGTGTATATTATTTTTTCTACTCCTGATTTGAAAATACAATTTTCTGGTTTGTTTTTCATGTTGAAAGTGACTCTTGCGTGCTGCAAAACTTTGCAGCACTAATAAATGTTTGTTGCATTGTTGCTGCCATGGATACGCATCACTTGCGCAGCACAAAAACAAAATTTGCAATAAATGTCACATGAAAGTCCTTTGTCGAACACAAACGATTGCAACCTTCGCTTCGCTCAGGCTGCAACTTTCGTTTTGGTTCGACAAAGATAGACTTTCAGCACTTGATATACAAATAACTATAAAAATACGTTTCATGCAAAAGATAAACAACTTACGGCCAGTTTCATAATGAATTTAAAAGTCAATTTAATTTAAAGTAAATTTTTGTCCGTATGAATCAAATGGATAAAAGTTTACTTTAAATTAAAGTAACTCTAAAATTCATTATGAAACTAGTCGTTAATACACACCATTGATATTTGATAATAACAATAATATTTGAAAATAAATATTTGTTTTAAAAATATATATAATAAATTACTATCTGATTACTAATGACTTGTGACAGTCAGCTGATTTTAGTTACATTTACTCTTGTATTTACTGTACCAATGCTTGCAGCTTTGTTTAAGAGTGAACGTGTATATTTAAAATTTTCCAAGGAATATTCTTTGCCCTTTTTGATTTTTTAAGGGTAAGTGTATACATCTTTTATCGATCAATGCATATATTAGATACTTTTTTATTATGAAAGTCAAATTTTTGTTTGTGGTTTTTTGAATATCAATATAGATATTTATTTCCTCATTTTTCAGAACTAGTACATGATTATTGCTTTGTACCCCAATGCGAAAATAATTCGTATTCTGCCCCGAATAAATATTTTCTTCGATTTCCAAAAAATACAGAAACAAAAAGAAAATGGGTGGAAGCTATAAATGTGGGAACTAATTAAAAACAGATGTATATTTGTGAAGATCATTTTTGTGTAAGTATTTTAAAATATAACAAGGGAATAAATTTTAATTACTAAAAATTTAGCTTGAAGAGGAAGCTGAGAATTGGATGTATTTTAAAACAATGGTAGACAGTTTACGTATTAAGAAGAACGTTGTACCACACATCAATATTACTCCAAGTAAAGAAGACTTACATACAACAATTTCGACAACAACATCTCAAATATCATCATCACAAAAGAAAAGAAAACATGAAAATATCGACAATTGGAAAGATACGAAAACTTGTTGAAAATTAATATTTTCGGATGATGAACCATCTTGTTCCACAAGTTTGCAGAGTTCTTCTGGAATTTTTAATGTGGAAACAACAGGTGGAACAAGAGACAATAATATACAAGTCAATTTAAAACTATCGAGCAAAGATACCTTTGTGTTTTTACATTTTTCATTTCGGCGCTAATGAAATCAGAATAACTTCTGTAAAAAGCATCGATCATAAAATAATGTACAACTGGTAAATTACCAGAATCTGCCTTGATAAAATTTGTATCCATTTTCTACTAAATTCATAAATTTGAATCTTATGATGTATAACTGTCAATTATATATCTGTCAAACAGCTGTCAGTTTCGCAATTCCATAACCTACCATAACGTATAGCTATCTCTCTTTCGGTCTGAGGCTATCTTTCTTCTTTCTTCCGTCTCGTTGACGTCACATATCCCTTCTCCAGAACATTAAATTGCTAATAATTTTGTTATTGCAAACTAGTGTTTAGTTTTTATTATTGTAATGAGAAGCTATAGTGGTCAGTTTTGATATTTTATTACTTATATATCAAAATTCGATTATGGTCACATACCCCATTGCGGACTCATCGAGAAGTTTATTCGGCAAATAACCTCCACAAGTAAAGCATTCGGTTGGGACGACGTCTTCCTCGAACAAGCGATTAGAATACGACTCAGTGGTAAGGTAAAAGATTTTTATTGAGGACTTCCAGCTCGGAAACGGCCTACAACTGGGCATGGCTTGCTGTATTGGTTGGGAGCAATCTTTGGTCGGTAAACCTTGCTAACAGTGTCATCTTTTGCGTTGTCTCTTGTATCCATTGCATCTTTTGTATCCTTTGATGACACACGGCCATACCGCGCTTTGCAAGGATGATGGAGTGCAAAATTCACTATCAGTAATCAGCGCGGTTGATTTTGAGGCGCTGCTGGCAGACGAGTGGCATTTTGTGGTGGTAGGTACCCCGCGTCTACAAGTCGATATGGTAACTGATGCTACCAGCAGCACAAACCTGGGCATACAGAGAGGACAATAGTTCGATACGACCGAAGAACAGACGTCGATAGACCTTCGGAAAGACCAGCAGGAGCAGAACGAACAAATCTTTAGAGATAAAATTACCGCTGCGCAAAAGGACACGAGATCAGATAACAACAGTGCATCATCTTCAAGGAGGATGGTATAGTCAGGTTAGTATCATCTTCCAAATTTAGTGAAACTGGACCTATATTTTGTATCGTGATATGAAATGAGCCGCTCCCAAACTTTTAGTGGTATCTGCACTAAAGCCTCTTGTGGTGTGAAGAACCACCACCCCCTACAGAGATACAAGTATCCCTAGTAACTTTGATATAACTCAGTTTTTGTTAGTGTACAATTTTGGTGATTGCATTTTAATTAAATATCTTCACATTGTAATTTATGTATCTGTGTTTATTTGTGCATATTAGATAAACATAACATAACCTTCTTTTAGTTTATAATATAAAATTTTTGTATTGTTTATTAAATGTATGTTTTTGTGTAATTTCTATTGTTGTATTTTGTTCTATGAATGTGTCTTTGTATTATTTTTGCATTCATTCTTTCTCTTTGTTTATTGTTTGTATTTTTGTATTTTTTCTTTCAGGTACGCTCAGATTTTTAAATACTCCTTTTAAAAATAAATATATAGTGCAGGGGAGGACAATGTAACAATATGAACTATTTTCCATGTTACTGCAAACTAGTGTGTCGTTTCCAGAATCGACATGTGTTAGTTTTTAGTATTAAAGATTAAAATCTATAGCTTCATTGACATTCTAGACTAGTGAGAAAAATATCCAAAAACCGATTAATTTTTACAACTTATGTTGGATAAGGGGATGACTTCCACTCAGCCCTCGAAAACAAATGCAGAAAGACTCGCGGATCAACGTCTGATAAAGACTCTTGTATATCTGAGCCCTCTGCTCTGATTGCGATGTGTTCAGCTAAACAAATTGGACACAATGTTTAGTCCTATGACTAAACCGTCATAAAATTTTAGTAATGAGTAACCGCATTTTTATTGTAATGTTGTAATTTAGCTTATCCGTAAAGTTTAATTGAAAAATGTAAATAAAAATTTATCATAAACATCGCTTTTCTTGTGTTCTGTGTTGTGTCATTTAAGTTCATCGTCGTCGTCGTAAGCCATCATCGTCATTATTATTATTATCATAGCATTATTCCAAAATTTCCCCTCTTTCACCACTCATCGAACATGAAAATTCAATCTCAGAAAACTCTTTTTTTCAATAAAAATAAAAGAAATAAATTTATAGTTTGGATCCTAATCTAAAATTTTGTACCATTTTATTGTTTTTTGTTTTTAATACATGAGTTAATAAAGTACAAACCGGGAAAATTTATTACACATACGCACACCTTGCGGCTCTTTGTGAATCTCTTAGCACTTGACCTGCTATATTTAATGTAATAATGCTTTCTTGTATGTTAAAAATAACTGATAATGAAATAAAATATTAATATTGCTTCTAAAACGTGCTGCAACTTATATATTTAGAAATTAAAAAAATAAATGATTCTTATTTTTTTAAATAAATCATGATTTTTGCCAAACCTGATTTCAACCAATGGTTCTCAAGATATGGGACCCAATTTTTCTATTTTAAGTGGAAAACCCTATACATTTTTACATATTTCGAATCTATATAAAAATATAAATCTAATAATATGCTTGAAGTTAATTTTTTGTTAAAAAATATAATCTCTACATTGACATTGTTTTAAAACTTTTACCTGAAAATAGCAGGTCCCATGAAAATATAAAAATCAAACGTCAAAATATGCATTCATTTTACTCTAATTTTGTCTTTAAATTAAAAAAATTAGTCAGATGAACGCAGATTTTGAAGTTTGGTATTTTTTTTCATAGCAACTGCTATTTTCAGGTAACAGTATACAAACATGTTGCCAAAGCAGAGATTTTATTTTTAACTAAAAATTAAAATATATAATTCATTTTTCCATTTTTTTAAATGCTTTAATGACTGATGTCAGCATATGAAATTACCTTTTCAGCAATATATCTCAAAGCTATAAATATATTTATTATGAATCAAATCCACAATACATAATTTAAATTTTCCTATTAAAAAAATAACATGTAGAAATATATATATATGTACATGTTATATCGTCTATTACAACATAGGTACTTGAATATTTTATAGGGAACTAAAATATCTCTTTGAAGCATGCGTGCAAAACAAATCAATTTTATTTTTCAAGAGAATGTAATGAAAATTACAAATAAATACTTACATTTAATAATTAGAGTAATGGCTGCAATACCAAGCATAATACAAAGAACAATCAAAATAATTTTAAATTTTCTTTCCTTTTTCAGTTTATAGTTCAGCCTGAAATGGAAAGTCATTAAATAAAAAAATTATAACAGAAAATTTAAATATATTTATAAAATTACATAAAAATTAAACATATATAGAGCTGTAATGAAATAACAATTAGAAATAAATATTTAATGAATATGTATGAAAGAAATTACAAATCAATAAAACGTTTACATTATCTGATATGTGATGTATGATATGACCTATTTAATTAATATTGCCAGCATTTTCCTAACATTAATATTTTATATTAAATAAATCAGAAACTTACACATCAAAAGCTCTGGACACAAGCATTTTAAATAAATTAGACCACTTCACTTATTTTTACCTTAACTCGGCAAAACTGTGTCACTAGTTCAGTATTGGTCAACGTATAAGCTAATATTAATATTGCAGCAAGTATTCATATTTTCCGTGAACACTAGGAAAATTAAATGGGTCTTTTCAATCCACTCACATACTCATGAAAAATAATTGTTCTACACCAACACGAAATATACTACAAGAAAAAAATATGTTTTTATATTAATATTAATTTTTATATTTATGTATTCATGGTCAGTTACTTTATATGCGATTATTTATTAGCTATTATGATATTTTATTAAAATGGAAACAACAAAAAATTATACTATTAGCCCAAATATTGTACTTAACAGTGTACCTATTTGCGATCTATACATAATAAATAAAGAATATGTTGAAATACACATTTTATATGATTTAATTGCATCTGAAAATACATATGAAGCAATTTTTTATTGCATATTTGCATATTTTTTAATTTTCATTTGATATTTTACTGGTTTTAGTCATGCTACGGACTTGAAATATTTATAAACATTGTAGAATACAAAATACAAAATTAGAAATTTACTTGAATTTGGCAAATTCTCTTGGCTATAAAATAGACTGATAATTAAATTTTGTATAATTCTGTTATTAGAATGTTTTAATTCTGTCCCTACCCATTCCATTCTGTCTTAACGATTTTGTAACAGATCGCGTGCATATGGAACCCTCAATATTTAATTTTTTTAATTAATATAAACTATTTGTCATAGTGGTAGCGTTATAGCTTCAAGAGCCAGCGATTTAGAGTTTCAATTTCGAATGTCATAGTAACGAGACGACAATGGGAGGTGAATATTTATGTAACTTTTAACTGTGTATTTGTCTAGATAGGTATATGTAGAATTTAGTGAGAATTGGGATGTTTTTTGGCTGGGTAGTTTATTCAATAGGAAAGAGTTTCTGGAATTCAGCCAATTTTAATGATTCAAACTCGACCTTTTCGACTCCATCTGAAAAAATATATATTTTTTTTTGTAGCGATTAATATGCCTGTATATGTATACATTTTTTTTTTTATTTCGAGTGAAATAATAATCTTATTATTTCACTAGTAAAGTAATGGAGTTAATAACCTAATTGTAATAACTGAAATTTGTAAAATAAAAAGTAGTTTTAAATGGACGTAGAAAAAATAACTACATAAAATAAAAAAATTATCTATGATCATTCAAAAGAGATCATTATTGATTAATTATTTCTATAAAAAATGATAATTGACACTGATAATTTTTATTGCACTCCATCAGCTTTTTTACTAAATACAGGAATTAAAGTATATATTTTCCACTTTCGTTTAATAATTTACTCTGTTTTTCCCTAATTTCAGTTAGGTTCTTGATTCCATTATTTCACTAGTGAAATAATGAGATTCACAGAGACTCGTATTTTACAATTCAAAAAATTTAATTGACTTCATTTTATATCGCTTATTTGTTTATAACCAACAATTATGTTGTAGTAATTTAGTAACACCGAAAATTAAGCTGTCGTCGGTATTGTCTTGTTTGTTTATTTTGCAAATGTCACCAAAATGTCAAAAATTCATAATTTCAAATACATTTTTGTACTTATTCAAACGGAAGTAGAAAAAATATTGTAGCGATCCCAGGGTCGAGGCGCAGGCGGCGGCCGCTAACGAACAGGTCACAGCAGCTCCGTCCGCTCCCCATTGTTCTGTTTTCCAGAGGGTCGGCGAATATTCCAGAAATTAAGTGTTTAACTTTAAATACCCCGAGCAAGAGATCGCGAGGACAGTCTTATATTGATACGTGTAGTGAACAAATGGTGTTATAAATAAATAGCGAGTGATACAAATATTGTGGAAATAAATATTGCATAGTTTTAATGGTTTAAATAAATTATCTTAGTGTTTAAGTCTTTATTAATAATAATTAGTTCTAAATTAGTGTTTATATTTGTTTATGCATAGTGTTACTTATTTTTATTCTTTATAATTCGTATTTCTTTTATTAAACATAGTTATATAAATATTAGTGTTTTAATCAATTTTACACTTCATCTAAATAAATAAAACGTTACAGTATGAAACACGTAAGGTAATTGGGTGGTTATTTAACTTCTGCACTTAAAAATTCACCTTCGTCTAGTTTTGAAATTTTCACATACGTTAAATAACCACCTTTGTTTCCTTACTTATTGCATCAATAGCTATTTTAAATCGATTGTATTTATCAGAAACTTGAAAGTACCTTTACTGACATCGGGAAGGCGAAGGTAGAAGGAGACGAAGAACGGTTCCGCTGGTTTAGCTAGATTTCTATATATTTGACGTTTAAATGTTAGAAACGGCAGTTCAAAAATTAACCTATAAAATTCTGGTCTAGTTACCATAGCATGTACTGTAGAATGTACTCGAGAAAAGGCTAATTTTGTTTCTAATAGATCCTGGGTTCTAGACGGCGATGGTTTAAATTGGACAATACGGGTACGGGTATCCTCTACTAGATTACATGCCATTACTAATTCAATAATGCTCGATAGTATAAAGCGCAGTCAAATCTTACCCTGAACTGCAGTCAACTGAACTAGGTTCATTATTTGGACTTAAGTTAAAATGATTTTCATAGTATTGTGAGCGTAACGAAATTTGATCTCTTGCATTCAGAATCGACATGTGTTAATTTTTGTTAAGTTCAAAATTTATCACTTCACTGTTATTCTGAATGCGTGAGAACTGTATTTTTAAAGATTAGTTTTTACAAGATCTGGTAAGGAGGGCAATTTCTTCTCAGCCCTCGATAACTTAACAGATTTTATAAAAAAAGTCGCGTATCTACGTCTGATGAAGACGCACGTACTTTGGAGCACTTCGCTATGATCGCGGTATGGACAATCAGACGGATTGTTCATACAATATTTTTTTTCTACTCCTGCTTTAAAAATACAATTTTCTGGTTTGTTTTTCATGCTGAAAGTGACTCTTTGCAGCACTAATAAATGTTTGTTGCATTGTTGCTGCCATGGGTACGCATAACTTGCGCATCACAAATACAAAATTTACAATAAATGTCAAATTGTTTAAAAAATAATTTTTTATTTCCTTATTTTTTATCTTGCAGGAGTAGAAAAAATAGTGTGTATAACATGTGTTGAAAGTCCTTTGTCGAACACAAACGATTGCAATCTTCGCTTGGCTTAGGCTGCAACTTTCGTTTTGGTTCGACAAAGATAGACTTTCAGCACTTGATATACAAATAACTATTGTGATCTTTGTAATAATTTTAGTATAATTTAGTTTATTTGTCAATATGTAAATAAATTTTATCCTAAACAAAATCGTGTGTGAAAAGATCCTATGTTCAAACTTCAAACACGTTCTTCATAAATTCAAAACGTTTGTGACGGGAGGATGAATCCGCTCACGGAAAGATTTTTTTTTGACTGAATACCCGAATATTACAATCCTCATCATTCTCTACAGTCGAATATTCCTTCCATTATTTATTACCAAAAACTAACATATGTCGATTCTGAATGCAAGAGATCAAATTTCGTTACGCTGTTGATTATTCTGAAGATCTATCGATGTCTTTTCCTCGAACATTTCGATCTCTTCCTTCACCTGTATGTCGTTTATGCTACTGGTGACATCAGTTGCCACTTCGTCTTGTAGACGCGGGATGCCTACCACCACAGGACGCCGCTCGGCTGCCAGCAGCGTCTCAAAATTAGCCGCACTGATTGCTACTGACGGATTATTCACTCCATCATCCTTGCAAAGCGCGGTATGGCCCTGTGTCATCAAAGGGTGCAAAGGATGCAATGGAGGCAACGCTATTTGCGTCTGTGGTGCGTAACGTCCCAGCCGTAAGCATTACCAGTAAAGATCATTTGCTGGATGAAGTTCTCCATGAGTCCAGCATCATCACCAGAGCACGGCATAATAGACATTATGGCGGAGAACGCCTCTGGTGATGCACTTGGCTTGGGCTGTTTCTGTTGTTGCGTTGCCATCATCGTCGGTGCCGTATTGGTGAGCGGATTCATCCTCCCGTCACAAACGTTTTGAATTTATGAAGAACGTGTTTGAAGTTTGAACATAGGATCTTTTCACACACGATTTTGTTTAGGATAAAATTTATTTACATATTGACAAATAAACTAAATTATACTAAAATTATTACAAAGATCACAATAGTTATTTGTATATCAAGTGCTGGAAGTCTATCTTTGTCGAACCAAAACGAAAGTTGCAGCCTAAGCCAAGCGAAGATTGCAATCGTTTGTGTTCGACAAAGGACTTTCAACACATGTTATACACACTATTTTTTCTACTCCTGCAAGATAAAAAATAAGGAAATAAAAAATTATTTTTTAAACAATTTGACATTTATTGTAAATTTTGTATTTGTGATGCGCAAGTTATGCGTACCCATGGCAGCAACAATGCAACAAACATTTATTAGTGCTGCAAAGAGTCACTTTCAGCATGAAAAACAAACCAGAAAATTGTATTTTTAAAGCAGGAGTAGAAAAAAAATATTGTATGAACAATCCGTCTGATTGTCCATACCGCGATCATAGCGAAGTGCTCCAAAGTACGTGCGTCTTCATCAGACGTAGATACGCGACTTTTTTTATAAAATCTGTTAAGTTATCGAGGGCTGAGAAGAAATTGCCCTCCTTACCAGATCTTGTAAAAACTAATCTTTAAAAATACAGTTCTCACGCATTCAGAATAACAGTGAAGTGATAAATTTTGAACTTAACAAAAATTAACACATGTCGATTCTGAATGCAAGAGATCAAATTTCGTTACGCTCACAATACTATGAAAATCATTTTAACTTAAGTCCAAATAATGAACCTAGTTCAGTTGACTGCAGTTCAGGGTAAGATTTGACTGCGCTTTATACTATCGAGCATTATTGAATTAGTAATGGCATGTAATCTAGTAGAGGATACCCGTACCCGTATTGTCCAATTTAAACCATCGCCGTCTAGAACCCAGGATCTATTAGAAACAAAATTAGCCTTTTCTCGAGTACATTCTACAGTACATGCTATGGTAACTAGACCAGAATTTTATAGGTTAATTTTTGAACTGCCGTTTCTAACATTTAAACGTCAAATATATAGAAATCTAGCTAAACCAGCGGAACCGTTCTTCGTCTCCTTCTACCTTCGCCTTCCCGATGTCAGTAAAGGTACTTTCAAGTTTCTGATAAATACAATCGATTTAAAATAGCTATTGATGCAATAAGTAAGGAAACAAAGGTGGTTATTTAACGTATGTGAAAATTTCAAAACTAGACGAAGGTGAATTTTTAAGTGCAGAAGTTAAATAACCACCCAATTACCTTACGTGTTTCATACTGTAACGTTTTATTTATTTAGATGAAGTGTAAAATTGATTAAAACACTAATATTTATATAACTATGTTTAATAAAAGAAATACGAATTATAAAGAATAAAAATAAGTAACACTATGCATAAACAAATATAAACACTAATTTAGAACTAATTATTATTAATAAAGACTTAAACACTAAGATAATTTATTTAAACCATTAAAACTATGCAATATTTATTTCCACAATATTTGTATCACTCGCTATTTATTTATAACACCATTTGTTCACTACACGTATCAATATAAGACTGTCCTCGCGATCTCTTGCTCGGGGTATTTAAAGTTAAACACTTAATTTCTGGAATATTCGCCGACCCTCTGGAAAACAGAACAATGGGGAGCGGACGGAGCTGCTGTGACCTGTTCGTTAGCGGCCGCCGCCTGCGCCTCGACCCTGGGATCGCTACAATATTTTTTCTACTTCCGTTTGAATAAGTACAAAAATGTATTTGAAATTATGAATTTTTGACATTTTGGTGACATTTGCAAAATAAACAAACAAGACAATACCGACGACAGCTTAATTTTCGGTGTTACTAAATTACTACAACATAATTGTTGGTTATAAACAAATAAGCGATATAAAATGAAGTCAATTAAATTTTTTGAATTGTAAAATACGAGTCTCTGTGAATCTCATTATTTCACTAGTGAAATAATGGAATCAAGAACCTAACTGAAATTAGGGAAAAACAGAGTAAATTATTAAACGAAAGTGGAAAATATATACTTTAATTCCTGTATTTAGTAAAAAAGCTGATGGAGTGCAATAAAAATTATCAGTGTCAATTATCATTTTTTATAGAAATAATTAATCAATAATGATCTCTTTTGAATGATCAAATTCGCACATGTTACTTGGGCAAGCCGAAAAACAGATATCTGTTTTTCGGCTTGCCCAAGTAACATGTGCGAATTTTTTGGCGTGTTTCGAAATTTTAACAAAATTTTTGACGACTTTTCTGTAATAACAGAATTTATTTTACATTCACATACATTATATATCAACATTAACAATTAAAATAACATCTATTAGCCCTGAAGAAGACACAAGTGGTGTCGAAACGTTGGCTTTATAGAAAATAAAGATTTTTTTGACTGAATACCCGAATATTACAATCCTCATCATTTGGTAATAAAGTTCAAAATTTATGGCTTCACTGTCATTCTGAATGCATGAGAACTGTATTTTTAAAGATTAGTTTTTACAAGATCTGGTAAGAAGGGCAAAGGAATGATTTCTTCTCAGCCCTCGATAACTTAACAGATTTTGTAAAAAAAAGTCGCGTATCTATATATGCCTTGTATTTCTTCTTAAAAATGTAGAAATCGTCTTATTTTATTACTTAAGTGATTGAAATTACCAATATAAAAAAATTATGTATTAAGAATGTAAAGAATTTCCACTAAAACATCGTCAAAATAAATATCTGTTTCTTAATCTGGATCACACACTACTACAAAATTTCGATGTAATATTTTTCATACTTGTATAATACATTTATTTAATATCACTAAGAATTCCAAATAATGTTTAGATCAAATGTTGTGGTATATTCCTCCATGGCCTACAGTATTTCACATCTCAATCGCAGTTACAATATTTACGGATTACAATAAGCAAGTACCTTATCAGCAATGTAAGGACGGGTGTTACATTGTTTAAATACGGCCCCATTTATTACTTGAAAAAGTAATAAACTAATAATAAAACGGAAGTACTTATACATACTTATACTTCCCGTAACAGCAATGAAATTAAAAATGATTAAAATATTTTAAAGACGAATAATATATATATATATATATATATATATATATATATATATATATATATATATATATATATATATGGCACGGCCATAAATCAAAGTTACGAAAGAGTTAAACCCGATCCAGGCACAGCCATAAATTAAAATTAGGAAAGAGTTAAACTCGATTCTGGCACAACCATAAATCAAAGTTAACAACTGTAAGGATATGCGTGTTGGTTTGCGTGAGTTTGATCAGCTGTTCTGATAACTTTTGTTTCTGGGGGCCCTTGGCATTGCCTGACGGCCAATATTGGGGTAGATACCCAGTTGAGCTGGCGAGTCTAAAGCATTTGCCACTGACTGGCCTCCTGTCCTCGCAGACATCTCTATCGTATCTACGGTTGTGTATTGTTTGTGGCAGAGGAGTTGTAACTATTACAAAGTGCCGCTTATTTACCATTCCTAGTCAATCTATATCAGATCGGCCATAATTAATAAAAATATAGTATCATTATGACAACCATAGTTAATACTTGGTTATCAAATAGACCCACAATACACTCGTCTGTGTTAAATGAGAACCATTTGTGACCCTTTATAGAAAGTTACCAAATACATACTAAGCTTGTGCGAGTTGACTCTGGGGTAATAATGTTTATGGCGACAGTAATTCAACTCGATCCTGGCACAGCCATAGATCAAAGTTAAGAAATAGTTAAACCCGATTCTGGCACAGCCATAGATCAAAATTGGGAAACGGTTAAACCCGATCCTGGCACAACTATAGATCAAAGTTTGGAAAGAGTTATACCCGATACTGGCACAACCATAGATCAAAGTTAGGAAAGAGATAAACCTGATCCAGGCACAGCCATAAATCAAAGTAACGAAAGAGTTAAACCCGAACCTGGCACAGCCATAGATCAAAGTTATGAAAGAGTTAAACCCGATCCACGTACAGCCATAGATCAAAGTTAGGAAAGAGTTAAAGCCGATTTTGGCACAGCCATAGATCAAAGTTAGGAAATAGTTAAACTCGATCCTGCCACAACTATTAATCAAAGTTACGAAACAATTAAAACCCGATCCTGGCACAACCATAGATTAAAATTAGGAAAGGGTTAAACCCGATTCTGGCTATAAATCAGGGTTTCTTAAAGTGGGGTCCATGGACCCCTAGGGGGTCCGTAGCATGTGTACCAGGGGTCCGCAGTAGGTCAGTTAAAAAACAGTCACAAAACATGAGGTCTAAAGCAGTTTTGAAGGCTGAATTTCAAGCAAAAGGTCTTGGCGAGTTTTGTTGTTCTTTGAGTGAAGCTTACCGTCTTCTTGTCAAGCGAGCTATGTCCGTTCTGATACCATTTGCTACTACGTATCTTTGTGAGGCCGGGTTCTCGATTTTGGTATCGATAAAAACAAAAAGTCGAAATCGCTTGAACGTCGCCGATGACATGCGCCTTGCTTTGTCGAAGACAACTCCACAATTTAACGTTCTTATCGAGGCCAAACAGCAACAACCTTCTCATTAGCTTTAGATTAGAAATAAGAGTAGTGCCATTATTACTACCAACTAATAAAAGTGATTTTTCAATATAAATTAGCTTGTTTTCTTTACTTAATATTAAGGTATTCTTTGATAGGGGTCCGTGGAATTATTTATATTGTAAAAGTGGTCCGTGACTGCAAAAAGTTTAAGAAACCCTGCTATAAATCAAAGTTACGAAAGAGTTAAACCCGATCTTGGCACTGCCGTAGATCAAAGTTAGGAAAGAATTAAAACCAATCTTGGCACAACCATAAATCAAAGTTACGAAACAATTGAAACCCAATCGAACGCAATCCTAATATAAAGAAACTATACCCAAAAAACTCGGTAATCCAAACAATCCAAGAAAATATACATACAGCCATAACACAACACTTTAAAAACATGACCCTCCTGTGGGTACCTTCTTACAGCGGTATAAAAGGCAATGAAAAAGCTGACGAACTGGCAAAAAGAGCATCCAAATTAAATAGTAATCTTCAAACACCAATATTACCTCACGACTTTATAAATTATACAAAAACAAAACTAAATATTAAACGGCAACAACAATGGGCGGCAATAACAAACAACCATTTAAGAAATATAAAGGAGGACACGAAACTATGGAAAATACCTGTAAACAGAAGAGACCGAACCGTAATATCCAGGTTAAGAACGGGTCATACACTATATACACATGACTACATTTTCAAGAAAACCGAACCCACCAAGTGTAACGTCTGCAATACTAGATTGAACGTCCAACACTCACTTTTAGAATGTAGGAAGTATAAAGCGCAAAGAACACACGATATCCCAGTAACCCTTAAAGAATGCTTAACGAAAATAGAAAATGTTCCAAAAATCCTGGCCTACCTCAAGGATATTAACTTATACACAAAAATATAAAATAAACAATTATTGTTATTATTAATGTAAAAGTACAGAAAATGTAAACATAAATTAAGACGGAGCACCAATGACTAAATAGTTGATGTGCTCAGACAAATAAATAAATTTAAAAAAAACCAATCCTGGCACATCCGTAGATCAAAGTTAGGAAAAGCTTAAATAGGATCCAGACACAGCCACAGATTAAAGTTAGGAATAGAGTTAACTCGATTCTGGCATATCCTGCATACAAACCATGCAGGTTCAGGTTCAGCGTCTCGAAGTCTGTCCCTTTCAAGTGAATTGACCATCTAGGTTTAGTGCCAGGATTTGGAGTCTCGTGAGTAATTTTATGCATTTCAAAATATCTAACAAAACATAATATTCTTTGTCATATTATATATTTATTTCAATGAGCAAGACCATCTGGAAAGATTACATTGGGTCACCTATCCTAGCGTAACGTGAGTAAATTTAGTTCAGTTAAAAATATAAATATTTATATTTTGGTATACCTGCGTCATAATCCTTATTTAACAAACTAAAAAAAATAAGATTAAAACACGTGTTTTAAAATTGATAAGCAATAACATAATCAAAATTCAAAGTAATGTAAACAACAAATGCTATTCAATCTCCATGTAAACACATTAAATTATGACTTCAAAATCAAATTTCTTATTCTTTTCTCCAGCATATGATACATGTGTATGACAGCACTCATGCCTTTCTTTAAACGCGCCAGGCGTGCTTTAATTGTGATTATTATAAATTTGTATTATCATATGCTATTATTACATTTATTATTATTTACCTAATTACTCAGTTGACAGTTAAATTAACTGAATGTGTAAGAAGCCTAGTAACGACCACATGTCACGCACTGGTACTAGAAAAGCGTAAAAATGTAGATACATTATACTTATTTGCAGGAAAAGTAACTTTATATATTATTTTTAGAAATACTTATCAATATAAATATTATTTAATTTGAATTTTTATTTTTTTTACCTCCCAACTAATAAGCATTGAATATATTGCTACAGTTAAATTCAATGGTAATTTTTTTTTGTATTAAATGGATATATTTTAAAAATTGAAAGAATTGACCATCACTAGTAAATAGTGCCAACTACAAATCATTAAAAACAACTATGTCAAACTGTCAACCTCTAAATAATAAATCCTTTTTTTCTTCATTAGTCATAAGGATATAAATTAATTATTTGTCTTATATATACTGCTATAATTTGATAAATCAAAACTTTCTTAACTCTTCTATGGCGTACTTCAAACATAGCCTTTTGTAATGTGAAACTTAGATAAACTATAAGTTGTACAATAATGAATATTTATATAAATGGACGTAGAAAAAAGGTATTAAATATTGCCAACATATTCAAAATTCATTTATTGCATTCGAAGTATTCTTATTTCAATTACATTATTCAAAAATATAACTAAATTCTATAAATTCTTATTTATAAAGAGTGAATATAAATCACACGAGGTAAAGTTGTATAAAATATTTAACATCAACACACAATTTTTTTATTCTACCTACAGAACTAAAATATATCACCATATTCTACACTTCTCTCTTTTAGGATTCATGTTTGTTCCCTTGGTACAGTGAAACGCTTTAGCGAACTCTTCGGAATTCACCAGAGATCCCAATACTCGGTATTTGTTAGGACAATGTTCATCAGCAACCTGGTATTTCAGCACTTCAGGGTTCGTTTCATCACACCATATCTATAATAAATTAAAAATTTTGATTAAAAGAATATTTTTTACAATTAAATTTAGTTTTAGATATCAAAGATATTCTTAAGAAGATATCGTTACACAATTAAAAATATCGATAATATCGATGCGGAAAATAATTGTGATAATTTTAAAAATAGGTTTTAATATTACACTGACAAATATTTTTTATTGAACGAACATAGACTGTATAATCATATTTTATTATATATCAAGTAATCTGTCATATTTTTTTCTAAATTTCTTTTGAATTTTATTGTACTACAGTTTGTTTTAATAGTAATTATATTTTTAAAATTTAATGTCTCCAGCAACCATGCGATACTCGGTAAAGTTATAATAGTCCGCTGTCCGATGCAGTGAAGCAGCTACGACGCGTCTCTCTGCTGCATCAGTGCAAAAACACACGCTTGGGCAGTTGCCATGAAAACGACACGTCTAGTCAGTGGCAATAGGAAATCAAGTGAAACAGTTTCTGTTTCTGCTTCAACTGTACTTATTTCGTGCTCAGGTTCGCGCTATTCGTTTTTATTGTTTCCCTCGAATGATCCAATATGTATAGACTTTTTTGATTGCAAAAAATCTATGTTACTCGTGCGCTTCGCAAACATGAAGGATTTTCAAAATTAAAGAAAAATTTAGTACCATTGAAGATGTTCATTTTTTATAAATAATAAATATTTTTGATATTTGATATGTAATATTTCTATTTTTAAACTTTGCTTCCAACCACCTGCGCAGCCACGAGTTGCCATTGTCACTAATACTGTTATAGTATACTGTACAACAAGCATGGAATGGTATTCATTTCATATAAGTATGACAGTTTGTAGCATGAGTCAAAAGTAAATGCTGCAAATCATACGAGTATGAAATGGACATTCCAAGCGAGTTATAAACTATATTTTTTCTACGACCACGATATAATTTCCTAATTCATTTATATTTTAATAATAAAGATATCTTCATTGCACTACTACCTAGCAACTAGCTACAAAACAAAAATTAAATAATACAATTTTTGACAGAGCTGTGAGATATGAATTCATACCTTAACGTTGTCTATGGTTACCGAGGGAAATGAAAATTTGTTTACAATATACTATGTATACGTCGCAATAACAAACATGCAACAAGAAAATATTTTAAGGGTCGTAGAAAAAATATTATTATTTGTTACTCATTTATAACCTTCGTTTATTTGAATTGTTTATTCACCACCTGATAGCAAACTTGAAAATATTTTACAAGTTAGTAGTTGCATTCTTTACATTATTGATACTTCTGTTTTGTTACTGTCATTAAAAAAAATGACACAATATTAGTATCTACCAGGACATGGTTTTAGGTTTAATTTATGGAATATAACAGTTTTACTGCTTTTTGCCTAAACGCCGGCGTCTGTCATTTCCTCGTATCAGCAGAAAAATTTAAAAAAGTAAATCAACATAACTTACACTTCCAAATGCTATAAAAAATAGTTGCTCATGGGTAAAATCTTCAAACCCTGGCAGCATTGGTTCAGAACCATGTCTCTTTTTAAAGTTCTGATAAGCCAGAAAAGCGTGATTTAGTCCTCCATTGTCTGCAATATTCTCTCCTAACGTTAACTTCCCATCTAGCTTTGTTTCTACTTCAGGTACATAAAAGTCGTTGTACTGTTTGACAAAACATTGGGTCATATTTTCGAACTTATCTATTGTTGAATTACTCCACCACTGTCGATAGTTTCCTAATTTGTCATATTTACGACCTAAAAAAAATATACATTCTAAATTGTTTACATTATGTAGTATACGAAGGGCACATAATATTATTATACTTATGAATAAAAAGTACTTTTGTAGGAAAAAATATGTTCTTCGAACCGTGTTTAAGAATTATATTCTTTATACTATGTTTAAAGTAAGTCGACCAAATTAAATTTATAATTTTTGTATGTAATTTTTTAATGTAATACGAGTCTGTCCAATGGGGCAAATGAAAATTAAATCCATTTCTAAACAATTTTACTTGAATTTTATGGAAATATTTTGTTAAGCTTATTGTGGATCCCAACCACTGTAACAGCGGTATTTTTATTTGAAATAGCGACGGTAAATTTGAACCCCATTTCTCAAACTCCGCTCAATTCGAGTTCAAAGGACGCTAACCAAGTGAGCCATCGATGTCTAAAATTGTTTCTTAAAGAGTAAACTACTTTTACCTGTGTTGTCAAATCCATGAGTTAATTCATGACCTAAAATTGATCCTATAGCTCCGTAATTTAGAACTCTGAAAAAAAAGTAATTTAAAAAAAATCAAATTTTTTTATTGAATTTCCACTTACTCTAAACCTAAATTATACAATGGAAAAAACAATATTGCCATAGGAACAGCTGAAACCCATAAATTTTATTATTTGAAAAACAATTTTTTTTATTGTATTTATACTTATTGAATTGTCCAGAAAGAAATTATATGCATTAACTGTAGTAGGGTCCGAATGCCAATTTCTGTCATTGGCGGCATGTAAACTTTCTAATACTCCTCTCACATAAATTTTAATAATACCAACCATATTATCCAAATGTGTAGTGGCATTAATAGTAACCTGCAACATACATATAATGCGATAGACACATGTTAATAATTAGATTGAAAAGAAATATTATTATTGCATCTAACATTTGAATAGTAAGTCTCTAGTGCACCTTCTTGCATTAACCAATCAGGATAACCTATGAAACTGATCATTTCTTGGCTTTTTTCCAAGGTAGCTCGCTTTGTTTCTGCATCCATCCAACTGATTGAGTTCACGCGCATTGCAAAAGCGTCTTTTATATCCCCCAACATTTGTTCAATCTGAAACAGAAAATTAAAAATTTTACTTAAATAAAAGAGAATGAATAAATAAAAAAAGTAATTTAAGCGTGGAAATTAGATTCTGTGATATAATTTTACGTCATATATAAGAAATACTATTCAATAGAAATATACTACTGCACAAAATATTAATTTAACTCTACAACAAAAACAGCCTTGTTTAACACTTCTCATAATTAAAGCATTATATTTTCTTAATCCATGAAATACAATTTTAGTAAAAAATCATAACAAATAACAATACCCAAGATTGTATTTACCACAATACATCGACATTCACATTTCATATAAATATAAAAATATAATATAATCATGAATCAAATAAAATTTTGATATTTTTATGTCTCATACAATGCAATTGAAGGTTATGATTATTTAAATCGAAGTATGAATATTTAAAATATATAAATGATTTAAACCACTCATAAAACACAAAGAACTAACCATTATTACCAATAATGTGAATGTGAAACATTAGCTTACCACAAATTCTAATACAACTATATCATGTTCACTGAGAATTATCAGAGATAACCAGAAAAAGAAACAAAGCATTTTTATAGTGCAATCTAATTTTGCGTTTACATTTTTATTTTACTTTGGAATTATAAACTTGTTTATGCGCCCTCAAATACTGCCGTAATTTTGCCAATCAATAGCTATTAACAAATTAAAATTGTGGTTAATGAATAAATGTCAAATACAATAAATTTTAATTTTGAATTAGTATTCACAGAACTTTTCAAATTCCTTCTCATATAAATCTTTTGACTTTGCATATATCAACTTGGCCTGTGCTCTGTGTAGTCTCAAATTTTTTAATATTTCGTCAGAATAATTCAGTACGTGACGATCCATACATACTTGACACTTCTATTATGCCAACTATCTATAAAGAAACCACAGCATGAAATACGAGGTATGTAAATTAAGTAATGAGACTGGAAAAGTTGCGTTCGATTTGGTAACACTGATGCGGGACTTGAAACGGAGGAAGGTGAATGTCATAAGCCTTTAGTACGAATCTAAACTCGTCAATCATTTGGTTGTCCACAGCGATTTTTTTTGTGAAACAGTTTTTTTCTAGAGCGTTCTAAAAATGATTAACGTCAATTTCAAAGAACGGTGTATTATTAGGATTTGCTTCAGATTTGGGCACAGTGCAATGGAAACTTTTACAAAATTTAAGCAGACCTACGGAGACAGTGGTATTTCAAGGAGTCAGGTTTTTCAGTGGTTTTAGGCATTTTTAGTAGGAAAAGAGTCGATTGAAGATGAAACACGCAGCGGAAAGCCTTCACTTCAAGAACTGATGAAAATGTCGACAGAATCAGGGATTTTGTGCATTCAGATGGTCGACTGACAGTACTAAATGATCGGGAAAGAGTTAAATTTTATTCACATCACCGTTTCTCAGATTTTGACTAATTTATTAGGAACGAGAGAAATCTACGCAAAAATGGTTTTAAAAAAATAGTTTTTGGCTAGTAAAAACATTCCTGTGGTTCCTCAGCCTTCTTATTCACCTGACTTTTGTGACTTTTTCCTCTTCCTGAAATTGAAAAATCACCTCCAAAACATTGGAAGAACATCTCCAATTCCAGTACTGTGTGGCTTTCCAAGATATTTATTTTAAGGGAGACAATATTGAATTGTAATTGCATTAGAATAATTTTGAGAAAATCATTCTTAATACTTAATTTGCACACCTCTTATATACCCACATACATTTTTAATTTCAAGTACCAAAATAAAATAAAACGTTACATGTACGTTGGGTATAATCAGGATTGTAGGCCTCAGAAAATTTAAAGCACTCTGCTCCGCGTCGAGCTTTAAAATTCCCTCATACTATAATCTTTTGAATATGCCCTTATTACATAAATAACTATTATTTACATAATTATATTTAAAAAATCAAAGAATTGTGAACGAAAATAATGTTCGTCTTTGTAATTAATTATCTAATTATTATTGCAATCTAAATGTAATATGATATACCTTACCTAAAAATGTGTCAGAATTGTATATTGTAAGAATATCTCTTAAGGAAAATTCCACATTCGATTATATTCGTAAATTTTACTTAAATAAATTTGCGTGCGAATCTTGAAAAAAAAAATGTTTGAGAAATGCACATATGTAAATATAAATATATTCACTGATATTCAATTTTCATTGGTCGAAATTGAAGAAATACTGTAACGTGATTGGTTGAAATATTTCGAGGGAGATATTCAATAATTATATCACAAGTGCATGGAAAATACTTGAATATTTTACATTAAATATGTATAAAGTATTACTATAAATATTTAATATTTATTTTAAACTGTCACCGATCGATATGGATTAATGGTAGCGTTCGCACTTCTTATGCCAACAGTTCTGGGTTCAAATTCTAGGTAAGGTATGGATATTCTAAGTGTCTTTTCATCATTTCATCATCCCCATTAAAATGATATTGTAACAAAATATATTATAACATATACATCAAACCCATCAAAATATCACCGCTTTATAAGTATACTGAATACTCGATAAACATCAAATATATTCAGGTTATGCACATGTGCAGTATATTCACTGATATTTGATTTTCGTTGGTGGAAATTCACAAAATACTGTAATCTAATTGGTTAAAATTATACGAGGAAAATATTCTGCCGTACATAAGTTTACCCCAAAGATATATATTTTTAAAGTTAATACCAGTATAATAGTATATTATTTAACAAGCATAATATGTAGGCTATATTACACGAGGATGTAATTAAAAATACGAGCGGTAGCGAGTATTTTTAATCATCCGCGTGTAATGTAGCCATATTATGCGAGTCAAATACTATACTTTATCTACAACTATCAGGCATATAAAAAATCTGATATTATTTGTTAAATATTCAGTTAGGTCTGAGTAGTTCATATATAGCTCAACAGATGGCGCCACAGTAGCCTTAAATGTCAAAATAACTTTTCAAATTGTATTTATTATACTTTTATAAGCATATATATTGATATTTATAATAAAAAATGTGTTATTAATAAATTAACAGTTTAATAAAATATTATGTGTTAAATTATATGCCCTATTTATTACAGAAAAGTGTAGCGTGTATCATGACATTTCATATTACACTTGTGTAATATGAGTAGTATATTATATGTAGTATCACACGTATAATGTACAGATATTTCAATAGTTGTAGATAAAGTAATTTCATAAACGTATTGTATTTCATTTTTTTTTCGCATATCAACAATAACGTATTATTTTTATAGGCATTCTTAATTAATATTTACTTCTTACATGTCCCATCAATCTAAGATGTAACATTTATCTGAAAATTTGGAATGTTGACGTTGCAGGTGATGCCATGCCCATGCAAAGACTGATGGGCCATATATAAATTAAATTATTTACCATAGATGAGTTATAATAATATAATTTTAATTAAAAATAGATAATAATAACGTGTTATTGTGGAAAAAAATAAAGTTAAATAGTTACCTTTTGAGACATACGTTAACACTGAGTAAAATTATATGACACATTTTACTTAATAAAAATACTTACCCTAGGTCTAGTTTCGATTAAGAAATTTTTGTCTGCGATAGCGTAACTAACTGCCATTCCCATAAAATTATTTACCAGAACGGCACAGTTCACTGCCCTGGAATTTCCAAAACAAATATGATAATTATAACAGTGATATACATTCATATTACCTTGACCGTAAAAGCATGCCTTGGAAAGGTGCCGACAATTTTTCAAAATATTCTCTGACATCTGATGTAGTGTTTATTATCAGAGCATTAACTGCCATCCACCAGACCCACACTTCAATGAGCACATCCGGCATACCTGACAAGAATCCCACAATCATGAACAAATATTCCAAGTGTTCGGGATCTACGTAAACCATGTCTTTCTTCTCAAGATCTAGGGTTACATTGGCACCTTTAAAAACGCTTAACAAGTACGGCTTCCATATATCCACCTGCGGGAATTTTAAAGCTTTGAGCATTTTATTCGTCGCGTTTTGTAAATCTGTCACTTTAACTCCTATGTAATAATCACTTTCAGTTTCATTTTCGGGGCGCAACTGCAATTATAATCATTATTAAATGAAATTTATAATAATATTATGTGATAAATACCTGACTGATTTCTATTTGCATTTTTATAATGACGTCTATAGTGAGTTCAAGGCGTTCTGCAAAATCATCAGGAAGTTCTGTGCCATTAGCTATGACTAAAGTTTTAATTACGAATCCCATGAATTTTTTATAAGCGCCTGCGATTGCACTTAAATCTTCGTCCTCATCTAAGTCCTCTTCTATACCATTAAATATTTTCTCGTATTTTATGAATTTATTACTTCTTTTCACTGATTTCAATGGACTTAAATAGAAAATACTTTTAGTTTCTTCAAACATTTATGACTTAATCTGTATTAAGGTATCTATTTCAAAACAATTTAATCAGTCATTTAAGTCTTAATTACAACATACAGTACAATCGCGACAATACGAACAGAATAAATCCTGACTTGTTCATATTATCAAAATATGAACATCAATTATGAAATAAATATTTATTTATTTAAGCTGCAAGAAAATTAAGTACATTACAACCTTAAAGAAGGTATGAACTCAGGCGAAACTTGCGGAGCTGAAGTCCCTGTTTCCCCTACGGGAATAGTTGTATTAGTTACTTACATTCCGAGCTTGCTTAATATATTTTTTACGCCATCCAGTAGCATTTAACTTCAAATAATAACAAAATATTTGTAAAATTTTATTTATATTTTTTTATATTTCATTTTTCCCGTTGCTAGACGATCAAATGTTTATGAAATTCGTAAGATTTTCATAATTACCCTGCTAGTATCACAGATATTCTTGACAGTAGTAACCAAATAATAAATATTATAACATCCAACGCATTGACCGAAGAACCACTGTTCGAACCGACAGCCACACTATACTTAGTAAACAGTGGTGCGAAATAGTATATTGTACAACAAGAGTGGATATGAACATTCCACTCGAGCTGAACAATATACTTTTTCTAAAACCAACTTGAAGGAAATATAATAATATTTAGGTATTCAAACATTTAAGGTCGGCTTTTCCATCTCTGACTTAAGTTCCGGTTACGTTAACTATCGGGTAATAGAAAAATATCGCATCGAAAAACTAATGTAAGTTGTTAAAAATACACATTTTTTACTATTTCTATGCTACATATTTCTATTAACCATCGGTTAAGTTAACCGATACTTTAATCTTAAAGTTATAATCACTTAAACGAACATTTGAAACATTTGCGTGTGCATAGAGCATAGTGAATTGTGGGAAATTCATTGGCTGTCAGGTGTCAAACATTTTATGAAATAATTACTTTCAATAAATATTGTGAGGTGTGATACGAGTTTAGATAATATTTTTATATGGGTACAGATTTGATTAGATATTTTAATTTTTTTCCATTTTCAAAAGAACAAAATATATTTTGACATTGACATATCAGATGTTTTTCATATCGTCTCTAAGATGGATATAAGCTATGCATCCATACTGTTAACCCTGCAAAAAACGTAACATATACAGAATGGAGTAGAAAAAGTATATAAGCGGTGATATATATGGAGATGATATAAATTCTGATGAAATTTTTGTAATATTTGTCATTACAATTTATATTTGATGAGTATTAAATGATGAAAGAGGATACACACACCTACGCCTCACGCGAGATTCGAACCCAAGACCCCTGGATTTGGAGCTTGACCATTAGCCACTCACTCAACAAGTCGGCTATGAAATAAATCATTATGTTCTTGAAGATATCATTTACATAAGGCTGCTTCCATTTCTAACAAAGATTTTTATCCGGCAAATCTCTTTTTTAACTGCAAATAGTGGACTTCAGTATGCTATATTTCTTGGAAAAAAAGATTATACTACTGCATCATTGTTGTATTCAGACATAATATTTGCTTTACCTTATAGAGATAAAAATTTTGTTTTAAATATAGACATATTTGGAAAAATAATATTTGATATAATAATAATAATACATTTTTTACGTTGTTTCTACGATTTACAACTACAAGTAAATAGAGGAAGAAGAAGTCCACAAGCAGTGCATATATTTTCGTATTAACCACAGCTAGTGTGTTCACATTAAAAGATAAAATCAATATTAGAAAATATCTTGTTTGAATTACCGAGTAGTTTCCACATTCGAGTGTTTAGGTTAACGCAATTGTACTGTATCTTGCATAAATAGTACTAATTTATTGTGCAAGTTTCAAAATAATCGCACTTCCTAACAGTCGGTTGTAACAATGTAATAAAATTTTTATTAAAAAAACAATTTTTGAATTTTTATAATTAGATTTTCAAAAAATAACCACTAATAAAGTTATATTCTAAATGAAAAAAAAATATATAAAATATTACTTATTTTTTATTATTGTCTCGTACTTATTTATGTTTTCTTTTTTTCATGGAATTTTCTAAATGTAAAAGATTCTGATTATGATAATAATTTAAAAACTACCTCGGTAAAGGCGAATCCATCGCTGGTACTCCCATTACAATACAATTTCGGGACGTATTGAATACATTTGCCTCTACAGTAAATCCAAGGAAAAGTTGTAAGTCTAGAACTCTTGTCATAGCTGCTTCAGTCTGGAGCCAGTCATATTTGTACGTCTTAAAATCTACATCTTCCGTCAAATTCATGAACGCTGGTAATGCTGGCAAGCCCACTTCCTTTAAATATTTGAATATGGGAGCATATGCCAAGTTGTTTCTTGATTCTGCAAAATTAATATTAAGTTTTACAATAATACTCAAAACACAGTAAATGATTTTGTTTTTATGTCTAGCCATGTTATGATATAAAGTTTTCTTTTTTTATACTAATTATATATTTCAGTTATTAAAATATAAATCAATAATTCCATGTAGTCAAATGTATGTTTCCCATATATAAAATTTATTCTCTAAAAACCTAATTATAAATATAAAATTTTATTTCTATTTGATTATTCCGTTTTTATTATCCTATAAACTTTATGCATTTATACACCATTAATTACATTTATAAAGTTATTGTACTATTTATTGTTTTATTATTCACCAAGCAAACCTTTTTCAATTTTATCCAACCTGTCAATAAATTTAATGACATGTGTTTATATTAATGAAACCAATAATGAATCTGAAGAACCAATGAAAATAAGTCAAATATTTTTTGGAATAATCAATATGTCAAACTTAGTAAATCTAATATATTTATTAAATTAAATGTTTTCTAATAATATACAAGTACTGTTCATTAATCTTAATATAACAATCATTTTACTTATGTAAGTTGTTATTCTTTAGTCTACAGCTTCTCCAAAAATAGTTACTCTCTAAGCAATAATACTCGTATTTTATTTTGTTAATAACTCGCGACGTTTTCTTTTTTTTTTTAATTTCTAATAATTCAGTTTTACACGAAATGTATTTCTTTTTGTAAAAAAGAAACGAGAAAGAAATTAATAAAAAGTATTTATAAATATAAATTTCTATATTAACCCTCCGTTAGTGTGGTGGGGTCTGATAGACCCCCAGTAGTAATAAAACGTATTGTATGTTTAAAACTATTTATCATATTGCTATGTAATTTTTAGTAGCTGTACAGTTTATATTTGTGATATTATATTTGGTACAATTAACCATTTATAATACATCAGTTACTTGTCGGCATTCGTTAAAGTTGGCTGGGGTCTGTAATACCCTACCACACTAAAGCTGTAACTTTTCGTGTTTAGGTGAGTAATAATGATTATTTTCTTTACGACTGTATTTGTACATGTTTCTGAATATTTTACGGTAGATGTTCAACAAAATGTCCTACGAAGCAGAACAAAATAATTTGCTTAAGATGTGGGAGGACTTAGGGTCCGACATGGAACCATTTATAGATTTTTTTGCGTCCTAGTACTTCAACTTCTGAGAATACTACTTAACGACTAAAAGTTAAAAGCAGATGTTCCGTGTGTCCGAGAAATCAAGATCGAAAAACTTCGTATACTTGTACGCAGTGTAACGTACCACTCTGCCTTGAGCACGCATATTTCAAATGCAAAAATTGCAATGAATTTGTTGATGAATAATTTTTTAAGTTTTTACGATAAATTTAATGTTTTTTTATTTTATGGAATGATCTTTTATTTATATATAAATAATACTAATTATTTTGTTTATGTTTGTTAATTATTTTTTTTTAAGTTTAAATGCAACGTTGTGCTTTAAAGTGTTAATGTTGCCTATTTTTGAGTCATTGTAAATATTTTTTGTATTAAACATAATAAACATTTTTTTTTCTGTATTTGTTTCTAAACCCTACAACATTCCAAAAAAAATTCAATTTTTTTTTTTATTATTTTACATTTCATAAGTAATAAAAAAAACTTTTGGGGTCTATGAGACCCCACCACACTAATGGTGTGATTTTATTCCACCACACTAACGCAGGGTTAAGGCCGTAAAAGTGATCTTTTTTGGTTGAATCTGAAGTTTAATTACAATCAACGATTGTATGTAGTAAGAAGTTCAATAAGAATAAATATTAAATGGTAATGACAAGTTTCTTAATATTTAATATCTGATATATTCAAATAATTTATGATTCATTTTTTGAAATATATATAACCATACATATATAACACTGTTCTCTTTTAACATCTGTTTACGATGCAGAGGTAATAAAAACTATAGTTTATTTCTAAAATATGACTGCAGATAAGCAACCAACTTTACATAACAATAATACATGCTAGCTAAAAAAATTCGATTGGTTGAATGTTTGGCGAGTAAGTTTGTTATAAAATATGTGTAATAGGTGATAACACCTGTTAAAGGCTAGATTAAGGTTTGGTTTATTAGTGAAAGAACTAGACATAATAGATGTAAACTAACAGTCATTATATTAGTGTGCACATTCCATTTACCTTTTGTATACTTCTAGAAGTAGATAAACAATATAATAACAAACTGCAACATTATTACATTCAATGTGTAAGTAGGCTTAGATGACACCTACATACTATTGCCCGATACAAATGTTTGCGAACAATTTCCTAGTTCAAAAAAATAATCATATGCTCGAAAAAAACATTTCTTACTTTCAAACATAATGTAAAGTGTGATTGTCAAAAGGTACATTCTAAAAAAATTCTATCAAACAAGTCGTTACGCGAAGTGAATACAGGAATTTGTACGGGGTATATATTTTTAAGGTAAATCAACATGTTAGGTTCAAAAAAGATACAAATTCCAGAATGGTTATTCCTGTACCACTGATTAGAATTTTATCGAATAGTGAGTTAAACTCCAACTGATATACATCGAATTGAGTTAAACTGTGTCTCGTGGCTTAAACTTGGAGCCGAAACTTCCACTGTAATACTAAGCCTAAACATCGGTAAGCGGGGAACAACTGTCCTCCCTTACTCCCCTTATCTATTACTATAGGTGTAACCAGTGCCGGATTAAACCATGTGGAGGCCCTTAGGCAATCGTAATCTCGGGGCCCCCTCCCCTAATAAGCTTATGATTTTACTACCCAACAATTTTAATAAAATAATATACAAAAAAATAACATACTGTTAAAAAATTAATAGAATATACCTATACATACTCACTAGTGGAATATAAAAGTATGAAAGAAAATGTGTACTTTACAGTTTTAAATAAGATATTCAAAAAATAATAAAAAATATTTGGAGAGTGTATCAGTTAAATTACGATAAGCAGGGCCGTGCCTAGGCAATTTTGCGCCCGAGGCAAATATTGTTATTTGCGCCCAGCGCCAACTTCTTCTCAACAACAATAATGACAATATAAAACATACTAATACACATACCTATATTTGGATTTCTATATGCATACACTACAGTGTAAGCAATAGCTGCGGCAATAGTGAGGAACGACAGAACGACATAAATTCAAAACTAGATTACCAAGTAAAACTCAAATTCGCTATCACACAAAATCATTCTTCAGGTTTCTCTGACGGGAGAAATAATGATTCACGGAAAATGAAATGTCTATTATTTAATTCTACTAAATACTAACCGATATCTTTGTTGGTGGCCGCCTATTTAATACTTTATTATCATGATCACATATGCTATTCTCTACATAATACGTCGATTCTAGGAAATTTTGTTAATTAAGGGAACGGCACAATTTATACAAAGGCAAAAGCTACCGCAGTTCGGCGTACTGTATGAGTTAAAAAAAATCTAGACTTATAGTTAATAATAAAATAACAAATTTAGTTCATCTTCAATTTTTTTTTTGCATCTTACATCGATTTCAAAATCAAATCAATATTATTTTAATCCAATATAGAGAAGCGCGGGGCCCCTAAAAGACACGGGGCCCGTAGGCAATTGCCTACTCTGCCTAATGGGTAATCCGGCACTGGGTGTAACAAAAACCAACAAAATGGATGTGAGCTAAGATATACTAAAATTTTATGTAAAAATTATAGCGACTAATGTTGCCACGAAACGAGACGAGAAGCAGGTTTAGGCTATCCACTTGTTTTTATATGTATTTATAAATAATCAGTATTTATCTTTTTAATATTACAGCCAGATTCATAAAACAGGGTTAGCTCTTTAACCGGTTTAAATATGTAGAATTTAACTTGAATTCGAGATATATAAACCAGTTTAAGAGTTAAGTTTGTGTTATGAATCTGGCTGTAATTTTTTATAAGTTTTGTTTGAAAATTGGGTTCATTTAAAGTAAGAAACATTCAAATAGTGCTACCTTGGGGGATGCGCATATTTTTACTTTATAATAACTATTCAATCATTTTATATATTAATTACCACACTCATTTTGTGTTAATAATAATTATTATTTTCACTGGTCTCATCTTTGTCTCGACTTTAAAAACAAAACTTGAACTATGATACTGGTCTCTTAGCGACACTAACATCAAAAACTAACGAGTTGGCTCTTGATGTATTGTAGCACAGAAAGTATATGTATATCTTCCTATGGGGAAATCTGTGAATGTCTCCAAATATTTGTTCTATGATATTTGATCGAAAAACAGTTACAAACAATAAAAATTTAAAAGTTACTGAAAATCTGGAAAATAAAAGCCAACGAAACCAAATCAGTCCATGCAATTTTTACCGTGAATAAAAGTGTCCTGCGGTAACACTTAACTATCTACTATCTAAACACTGTAAACACATCTTCTCAAAATTAAAACAAGTCCGACTAAAATTCAGGCAGCATTATTGGCTATTAGTTAGAACAATCAAACTTTCAATGAAAAACAATTTACTAATATATAAAGTATCCTTCAAAAAAATGGGGAACAGCAAGGAATTCCGTTTTAAATGAAAGTGCCTCTGAACAGTTACAAATGTTCCTTGGAATGTGCCAAATGTAAATATCCACAGAGACCTTAATATGTGTACAACAAAAAAAAAACAGTCAAACAATTTAGTGCCAAATATCTAAAAAGACTTGAAGCCCACTAATTTTATAACTAATTTTATAGTTAATACTTTGAGTTTCTACCAGTGGATAAATCCTCCTCATGTAACTCATTTGTTGTTTTTTTTTATAATCTTATATACAGGATGTGCAACGAAATGCGGAACATAGGAATTTAACATGAGATTTCAAACAATTGCGGATACTCTCTCTCCTGATAAATTTAGAACAAAATTACAAGAGTATAAAGTTGTTCAAAATTAAATTCTACGTCAGATAAGATCATAATTGTTGCAAAAACAGGACTGTAATACGAGATATATTAAATATAATATGTAATACTTTCGTTAAAAATCAGATAGCCATGGAAATAAAAGAAAATATCTATCTGTCAGTTTAGAGAAGTTTCACTAATTATAATATTTATTGTCTATATTTTAATATTATTTAAATTGAATTTATATTCGTTTCTTTAACAATACGCTAATATTAAAAAAAATAGTACAAATATAATTTAAAAAAATATTGAACACAAAGTAAGGTTACTAACTGTCACAATTGACACATAGATATTTTCTTTTATTTCCATGGGTGTCTGATTTTGAACGAAAATGTAATATATTATATTTAATATATCTCGTACTTCAGACGCGCTGTTGCAACAATTATCATATTCTCTGATGTAAAATTTAATTTTGAACAACTTTGTACCCTTGCAGTTTTTCTCTAAATGTATCAGGAGAGAGTATCCGCAATTTTTTGAAATCCCATGTTAAAGTCCTATGTTCCGCATTTCGTTGCACACACTGTATAGATAAATTGTAAAATTCTTAGGAAACAACTACTAATTGTCTCCCTTAACTCAAATAATTCATATAGCAAGTCGTATATATTTTATAATGCGATAATTAAAATTAAATATTGAATGAATACCTAGATCCATACAGGCCTTGAACATGACCCTGCTCTGGCGTACAGGAAAGGGCTCCTTGTTGGTCTCGTTGGTCTGAAAGAACTTGAGCGCGGCGAACGTCACCTTCTCCTCGATGATGGCGAAGGCGGAGTTCTGCGAGAACCAGCCGTGATCCGGGTGCTCCGACGTCCAGCGGTCGCACGTGTAGCGGTAGAAGTCGTCGCAGGGATCCACCGATGTGTTCATAGCGAGGCGTAGGTTCGCGGCGGAGCGGATGCATTGCTCCGTCTCGCAAATGCCTCGGGGCGCACTTAAACGGTTACGGGTGATTACATCTGTAAAGCAAAATGTTACTCTCAACTCTAGTCAGGCTTACAACATTAAATAGCGTTTTCGATTGGCATGCACTCATAATGAGTGTATTCATGTCACACTGCAAGCAACTGTCATTTTCGATTGAGATTTCCAGTGCAAGCGAATAACCGCAGGTCATTCTCAGCACAATAAATACTATCTCTAGCCGTCAAGCAATTATTTTCGAACCTCGAAAGGCGAGAAAAATTCAAATTTGTAAAAAATGATTACTTTGAAAACATTACAATACAAATAATATCGGAAAATGCCGAAAGTAAAAGATTTTATCATTAAAGTAATAAGCAAATATAACATTAATGAAGTGAGTACCTATTAAAGTTAATATACAATAAAATAGTAAAAAAAATACTACTAGAAAAGAAATTATTATTCTTACAAGCTTAACTTTCATGTTATACTTTATATTCAGTTTATAAGAAATTTGTGGCTGTCAAGGCAAACTTGCACTGAATTAACTATGCATAAAAATATACAGTATATCCACGGATCGAGTTGCAAAGAAGGAAGACATTTTTATTTTTTAATTTACGAGAAAAATATATTCTTGATAAAAGTTTTTGTACGTTCCAAAACGGCAAATTCAGTTTTATCCTTTTCAATTTTTTTTTTAGTTTCATAGAAAAATCGAAAATAGGTTGACTTAGTTTTAAAGTCTCAAAAAAAAATAACGTCTTTATCTCTGGAAGAAATTCGGAGAACTTATAAAGAATTGTGCGCTTTAGAGACCGCCTCTATGCATTTGAGTAGAATAGTTTTTGTTTATACCGTGAGTATTTTTTAAAGTAAAACATGGGATTTATCATATCCATGGTTACGATTTGATATTTGATTGACAGAAATGTATACGTACTTGTCTCACTTAAAATGAAACATAAAGAGTGAATTTGATATTTGCTTTTTGGGTTTAAAATTTTCTGAAAGGCATATACCAAGTACTACAACAATTTTAAGAATCATTAATAACTTTAGAGGAAATAGTGGAATAGTACAATTTCAACATGTGAAATTCTTCACTAGATTATTAAAAAAAATAATGTAAGACTGTTTTATGTTATGAAATATGAATTTAAATCTAATCAAAAAGGAAGAAATAAAAAATTGTACTTATTAATGAACTTGCAAAATACAGGCATTTTGTTCAATAAAAATGTTTACAAAATATTCTGTACCTACTTATTTCATCCATTTTGCTTTTATTATATTGATAAAGTGCAACAACAATTTTAAAATTCATTAATTACATTAAATAGTAGAACAGTAAAATTCTGAACAAATCTGAAAGTCTTACAGATCTGTAAATCTGTAAAAAACTGAAAGAAACGCATCAATTTTTGTTGATTAATGTAAAATTATGCATCATAGCGACTGGTTTTGTTGCGATTTTGTTCATTATTTACAGATTTACAGATCTGTAAGACTTACAGATTTGTTCAAAATTGGTCTATAAATCTCTTAACCTTACACATTATATTCTTTTTATTGGTGTACTGGGGGAAATATTCAAAATTTAGATGAATTAAAATTTCAAATTAAAACATTTCACGGAAATATTACAATTTCTCAAATATCATTGTATGTAAATCAAAAGATTTATAGTAGATTGAGTCATTGCTTAGCAGTAAATGGATGGATTTTTTAAAATATATTGTAATTATTGTTTAATTGTTCGTTATTATACTTATTTATTGGTTTGTTGATTTATTAGTTCTTTATTTTGTAATTTCTCACAAGATTAATATTTAATACTTCTCAAATTTATTCTCTTTGTTTCATTGTAAATGAGACTAGCAAATACATATTATATATCAAATATGAAGTCATAACCACGGATATGGTAAATTCCCATGTTTCACGTTAAAAAATTCTCACGGTATTATTTTTGTTTTTAAATTTATGAAATTAAAATTAATAAAAAGTCTTGTTAACAATTATTACTACGACTACCCGAGTTTTTTTTTTTGGGACTTTTTCGATTTTTCTCAGAAACTAAAAAAAAATTGAAAAGGTTAAAACTGAATTGGCCGTTTTGGGACATGCAGAAATTTTTATCAAGAATACATTTTTCTCGTAAAATAAAAAATAAAAATGTTCTCCCTCTTTGCCACTCGATCCGTGGACATACTGTATTTACACACTAAAGGAACCTCACGGAGACAAAGAAATAATATTTTAGTAGAAAGACAAATTTTATTCTTTGTATATGGCATGTACTACAACAAACCAAATCCTAATTGATAAAATAATTTTAAAAAAATCATAAATTTACTGGACAATTACAGTGCGACAACAGAACTGAGCAAGATGTTAACAATAAAATCTCGAGTGCACTCAATGAAAGCCAATCGAAAACGCCGTAATCATTTCATTGATTTTATAATAAAACATGAATCACACATTTACAAACCAATGGCAGGAAATCTATGTTTTCAAAACAAACTAAAAGTAACTATTTCATTACTCGTTTTATGTATAATGAATAATATTCAAAGTTTTGCAATCCTTCGAAATATAAATATAACGACCTGCTTAAGTTGGAAGTTAGTCATTAAAATCCTCTTCAATTTAACGAATAGAATATATTTTTATCTCAACACTGACCTAGTAAACAATAGTAAAATAATTAATTGTTTGTTTATATCATATAAAACGATATAATACAAATTATTTATATACTTGTCGTCTTGAGTTAGCTTTCATCAATCAATAGACAAATGGGCGACAAAGTAAAAATAATGTTAGTTATTTATGAACGAAGCAAGTATACTTATAAAGCATTTTTATTTTTCATCATTATTTATATTATTTTATGTACAATTATTTGTCTGCTAACGTAAACATTTTTCTATCGCCCAATAGTAATTTATTGTCGAATTGTCAAGTTCAATCAAATTTTATATAATACGCGCACACTTAATTAGAATCTTTTTAAGAATATTACAAATATTTTTAAACAAAGTAGCAGCACGAATCTTTATACAAAAACTAAACATATAACATAAAAACCAGTAAAAATATAAAAAAAATGCAAAAGAAGTATAATTAAAAAAAAGATAAAAAAATTAAAAAGCTTTATAGACTCACATTTCGTTTAATTTATGGAAGTATTACTAATTGCAACACCTTTTTGAAATATTAAATGTAGAATTATATAACGAGCATTACAACATCACTACTTACCATAACAAATTAAATCTATTAAAATTAAAGGACACATGCAGCCAGGTAAAGAAAAGAAGGCTAGCGACAGAGATTATAAGAATAACATCATCAGAAAGTGCATCAGTTCAATTTGTATAATCTACAAAAATAGGAAATCAAATTATTATAAAGAAAAAACAAGGAAAAAAACCATAAGAACATAAAAAAAATACCTGTGTAGTAAAGATAGAATCTACAAAACTTTAGTATCCCATAATTTAAAAAATATGATAAACATTTAAGAAGAAATATAAGTAAAATTAAGTGCATGATATAAATCACGTGACTGTTAATAAAAGCAAGTGCTGAATGCTGAATTCATTAAAAGAGAAATAATAAATTTTCACAATATAAAATTATAGTATATGTAAAAAATGTAAAAAATCAACTGTGGCCACCATAAAACCAACCGCCACATTTGAATATGTACGCTAAAACGATAATGTACATACGATAAAAATAAAACTTGCTATTTACATATTTTTTAAATACTCTCTTCAACTATTGATTTAAAAATATAACAACAGTAAATAGCCACTTTTGGTTCAACGACTTTTACTAAAAATTTATTGTATAGTGTACAAGCAGTATACCTCTGCAAGAAACTTTTATGACATGTATAATTTGATTAATACTGATTATAAAAAAAAAACATTTTTTTTGAAATTCGCAAAAATAAGGGTAGATCATTTCTAGCGAATATTTTAATGTCCCTGGTTTAATTGTACATTTAAGTATTTATAATGAAATTAAAATATAAACACTGTTTACAAATAATAATTTATTAATTAGTGATTAGGAGGGTGTCTAATAATATCAAACCAGTGGCACTAAAAATGTTCGCAATGAATACACTGTCATTATTTTTGTGAATTAAAAAAATGTTGAGAATCAGTATACAAAATTATATTTTATTAAAGTTTCGTGCTACGGTATAGAAACCTGTGGTATACATCCAAATTAGCTGACCGACAGAAATCAGACATAAAATAGTCAAAAAATATTGTTAAGACCTTAATTCGTGGACATTGGTCAATATATCGATGTGTCGAAATCGGTATCATTATCATTACAATGTGATGGTCGGTAAAAACATAATATGGAAAAATTAGAATAAATAAAAGTAAACAAACATATAATTCTATAAATATTCGATTTATAATTTATAAGATTAAATTGTTACATTTTACATCAAAGAAATCATGATTACAATATTATCTATTGGTAATAACCTATGTAGCCATTTAAACATCTGCATTATTTAAGTATTTGTTACGTTACATCTATTCCGTTTTTTCAAGCTAATTATTGATTAAAGAGTTAAGATTGTTATTATATAACTACATAATAATAACATAGTACCATTTTATATGAGACTTTATGATAAGATGTTGTAATTAGTGAAAATATATGATTCAAAATTCTGTTATGTTAAGAATTGAGAATTAAGCAATATAAAATTTATTAAAGTTTTGTACGATAGGTTTTTCCTTTTTAGCTGAGAAATAATTAAACATGACAATTAGCTTTACTATCAACAAAACTGAAAACAATACTAAATCATATATTTTTGACAGGCGTATTTTTTTTTTTAAAGTTTGCGTAACTATAAAATTATCTAAATAGAAAAAATAGAATAAAAACATGTTCCACTAGGCGTATTATCGCACTTGTTTTTTGGATTCGTGCGCTAACTACAGTGACCATTTTTACTGATTTTCAGACCCTTGAACTGATTTTTTACACACCGCACTGAATTTACAGCTTCATATTTATAATTATTTAATGATAAGTATTTATTTGTACATTTTAATATAATTTAAATAACAACTAGAATATCTGCCGTCGTCAATAATAAAACAATTGATTCAAAGTTTGACTAGTGATTTGGTAGCAATGTTTACTTTCAAAAAAACTGTGAACGACTAATAACGTAGTAGCATATTACTTTTTTTACCGTCCATTTTGGTTGCCTCAACAGAGAGGTCCTGTTTGTAATTCAAAAGAATCAAAATTGTTTTAAGAAACATTATAGGGCAACAACGATTGTCAAACTTATCTATTATTTATCTATAAACTTTCGCATAAGGCTAAAAAAATATTTTTAGTTAGAGCTGTAAGCTCTTTAATGTGCTCTAATTTTTAACTACAGATAAAATAAATTTCATTTTAAAAAGTTCCAATTTTGTAAAGTGTCCTCTTATGGGATCTTTAGTATTTTTTTTAATTTACATTGCCTGCATTGTTACGCCACTGGCCATCGACATCAACATCAATTCACCCAACAATATAATCACTGGTAGAAAGTTACGTAACTAATAAAGGAATGCATTCGACGCAATCAAAGATTTTTATTTATCGCAATAACAGGTGTAAGTTTGTTTTCATTTCCTAAAAATTCTATTGGGGCTGCATCGGAGAAATTTATTTCCCACTAGATGTTGGTTTAAAGGGTGAACCCACCATTCTGATCTATTTTTATTTTTATATTGTTCTTTGTTTATTAAAATTATAGCTGTAGCAATACTACAAATTTTTCTTCCTTTCATATTTTTTATGTAAATCGATTTTGGGTATTATTAATATTTATCATATACAATGTCAGTTTTCTTTATATTTTTGAAGTATAAATTTGTAATTTTGTGAAAGCTGACAGTTTTAAGTTTTAGTTTTAGAAAGTATATAGTTTGCATACTCTTGCAACTAAAAATAAAATTAAAATTAAAACTAAAACATGCGCAGGGAATGATCACGCACATACGCGTATGATATACTTTTCTTGCGACTAAAACATGAAACTAAAATTAGAATTAAAACAATGATAACAATCCTAAGTATGTTAATTATTAGAGGTGCCTGTGGAACTGTAGCACCTCCAAGTTTTCTTGATATACATATAAATAATTTATTTATAATTGCTTATAATAATAAATTTTATCATGAACATTTGTGTACACCTAGTTCTATTAATTTGTATAAAAGGTTATAAAAATACAACTTGCAACACTAAGAAGGGTACAGAATGATAGCAGCATTGTGTTTATCACAGTGCCATATTATATAGCAAGATAGCTTATATATACTCCCAGTGAGAAGCGTAATTCGCCACTGTAAATCAAACAGATCCTTTGCTAAATTAATAGTGTAGTAGCATGTTCATAATATTTATCGTGTTTATAACGTATCTTTACATATTTGGACATTACAATTAAAAACGTAAAATATTTTATAGATTTTATTTTAAAACATTATTAGAATTATTGACAATTATGACCCCCGAAATGCAACCTCTCTTCAAGAAATAATAATACAAAACAATTTATTTTCATGTTTTTTTTTATTTTGTATTTATACGACAATTTTGATATTTTATCGAAACATGCATACGCATATATTTTTATTTACAGTGTGTTTGAAAATTTCGTAATTTGAAGACCCTCTATGATTTGAAGCCACAAGCCGCCACTGTTAATAGTTAACTATCTTAAAAATGTATTGATTATTTTTGAAGTAACACAGTGCAAACTATGTAAATTTATAATAAAACTATTTTTTTGTTTACGAAGATTATATTTAAATAAGATAATTAATTACCTACATACATATGTTGTGTTCGAGCTCTTTTTATTAAATTAAAAGTATAATAAATTTCTATAAACAAGTCAATAAAACGCTGTCTACGTATTGTATCTTAAAAAGCATGATTTATAGAACGTTCAGTATGAAAGACCGCGCAAGCTGCATTTCTTCTTTAATATTCATGCTAGAGTAGCTAGCTCGTTAATATTTTAAACCCTGTTCGCAAAATTCTCACATCAAATATTTATCTAGGATCATGAGACCTTGACCCAAGTAATGTGTTGTACAATTAGATGAAATAATACTGTAATGTCATTTCGTAAAATATAACTATGTTTCTGTAATTACAAGTTGGGTAACAGCGGAAGGAAAATGTCAACATGAAATATATACTTTTAAATGTAGGGAATAATGACGAAATCTAATGAATTATAAACGTTATTGTTCTATTTTGAAAGTGGCAATATAATTTTTATTAATGGATTGTGTACAATTGTAATAATTTATTTATTCTTATGTAAAAGATACTTATTTTTTAAATTAATAGTAAAACTTAACCGTATTGTAAGATCTGTACAATGAAATTAATTCATTATATAGTGAATAAAAATGTCATAAATCACTGATATAATAAAATTTTATAAAAAATACCGAATAAATATTTACCTTTTACAAATTTTATAAATTATTATTTCTTGTCACATGATAAATTCATGAAATATACAAAATTTAATCTAATTTGAACCTAACAGATTATACCACAAATAGGTATAAGCACTTTTTTAAAGAATTACGAGAATCGGAATGAGACATGTCTAATTTTTATATACATTTGTATAGGAAGATTATTAAACCGTTTTACTTTGAAGAGATATGAACATAAAATTAGTCATTAGCGGTTTCTAAAATTTAGGAGAAAATACTTACATTTTTAAAATTAAATCATACATTTTTCATTCTTTTTTGTAAAAAGTTTTTTTTTCTCTTTTTAATAAGGTAATTCTGTTTTATAACCTACCGAGAATTTTTTCAGATAAACAATTTATTTATGTTTTAAAATTAAAAATTTGTAAACTGTTTTATTAGTTAATTAAGCCAAGTAAGCCATGGAAATAATTGTTTATTACAAAATTATCATTTTACTAACTTATGTTGCAATTAACATTAACAAAATCTATATATAAATATTAAAATTTAAAGCCATAATGTCTTAGGCACATTTCGGGTCTTTTGGAAATAAAGCCAACCGTTCTACATAACTGGTGTCAGTCTAGATATATCAGCAGCAGTTATTTTATATACATACATAGGCCAGGATTGGAAATTTGTAGGCTTTCAACATGTAAGAAATATTAACTTATTATATCTGTGTTGAATACCGTGCCCAAAAAAAGCAAACAAACTAGAATAGTAAAAAAATAAGTACTTGCACCATACAACAAACAATAAATAATTAAAATTAAATGCTTGTTAAATAACTTTGATCCTATCAAATCAAAAACACATTTTAAAACTAAACTATTGTTTCAACAACAAACTCAAACTTATTATTTTTAAAATAGATTTATCTACTGAATAAAATGGCTAATGAATTTCAGTTAACTATGGATAGGGAATTCGACTGTTAAATTTGTTTGGAAATTAGGAACAAAGATTTAGTTCTTAACTTGCAAGTTGTAACTTGTAATGTAACAAAGTGAGGAATTTTTTAACTGGCTACATAAATAGGTATTGTTTAATTTAATAAGTGTAATTTTAATGTTTAATACGGAAAAGAAAAATTTTCCTTACAAGCCCCTTTATTTTCGGTTACGCAATGTTGTATTTCTTTTTAGTTTCCAAATGTTTGTAGTCGCTCAACGAAAAAAGGGCTCTAGCTACGCCACTGCTTGGTAATCCTGTAAAACTCGTTCTCATAATTCTTCAACGGTATTTCCTGGATTAATGTATAGGCACATATCGTATCTCGTAACAATATTAAAATCAGATTGATTAAAAACTATAAGCGATATTTAATATAATCCTCCGTACAAAGGTAACGGGGCCAAAATTTAAAAAAATATATAATTTTTTTACAGCCCTGTCTATGTAACAAAAATCAATTGTTCCATAATAATCACAGAATATACATATTCTTGGAGTTAGAACAACAATTGGTTTTGTCTCATATAAATGAAATGAAATTAATGTTGCAATAGAATGAGATTGCAAAATTATTTTTGTGTTATCAGCTTCACACAGGAAAAAGGTAAGACAATGTTACCACTAAGTACTATTAGTGTTTAAGTGAAAAATAATTAAAATTTAGAAAAAATATTAAAAGAATTTTGCAAGCTAACCATCCATTATATTAAACGTGATTAAGAAAACAAGTGCTGCTAAACATGCTGTTATTAAATTTTACCTTTTTTATCTTCAAAATTATTGTGTGAGATTATCTTCAACTAAGATTTAAATAAAATTCTTCAGAATCCCTTTACAAAACTTAGATAACTCAACATAGAACGAATTTCACACCTTAGTGGCAACATGCCTACGAATATAAAATATTAAATTATTTGTATAATAAAAACTAACTAATAAAAGAACAATTTAATAAATATAGATAAATACATTAAAATTTTACACACCACCATAAATTAAAGAAACAGAAAATAACTTGTGATAAGCAAAATTAACTGCAAATATTGTAAAATATTGAATACTCACAACTGGCTGCCATAGCAATGACAATAATGGCCAAGATGATGCAGACAACGAATAGTATTATTGTAAACTTCCGGTCATGTTCAATTTTTTTTCGTAACCTGTAAAAAGTTAAAATTAAAACATTTCATTATTTAAGTAATTAAATATTATCAATTTAATTACTTTACGGAAAATTCACCGTTAAATAATTCCCAAGCGCACAGTACATTGTCACAATGTTCATTTTGTTTTTCTTTTTTTATACGGGGAATTGAGTTGCACGCAATAATTATCTCGTTTAGAACATCACTGCAATGTTGTTAAATATACATATGTAACAGTGATCCTCAACTTTCTGTGGTAAATATCAAACATATTGTTTGTCTTTACAAACCCCATAAGTAACATCCCTTATAAATATGTCAAAAATTGACGTTTTTTGTTAAGATACTTGAAAGAAAATTTAACACTTTTAACACAGCAATAATGTTCAGCCTCGTTGCTAGGTAACTACTTTTCGGACTAGTTCAGGACCATAGCTAGACAATTTTCTAAAAGAAGACTATTCATTTTGGAAGGGGATGCAGAATTAAAATTCAAATAATATTATTCTTATCTAAAATGAATTCATAAACCATATATTGTATCATCTCACATTTTAAAAGTAGGTGTGTATGTTTATAACTAATAAATTTCATAATTTTCAATTTAGTTCATAAATTCTACAAACAAGAATTGTTTAACGGTCAGCCAGAATTATTTTTTAATGAAATTCATTAAATTGCTTTTGATGGAGAATATTTATTCTAAAGAAATTCTGTTAGAATTTTCTATTATTTCAGCTGATGTACAATATATACCTACATTTTTCACTTTCGTTGTTATTGGTCATATTAATTATAATTTCCAAGCATTAATTTTATAATTTATATATATTGACAAAAATGATTTTTTCATGGTCCTATGTTATATGATTTGAGTCTTTTTGAAATAAAGGACATAGTCTGAATTTGCGCCCCCTCTGAGTTTGCGCCCTGGGCAGTTGCCACTAAGGCCCAACCCTAGATACGGCACTGTGAAAATGATATTCTAAAATAAAAATAAATATGATTTTGAAATTAGCTTTGTTTTCATTTTCATATCTTGTATCATGGAATAGGGCATGCGACGGCCCTGTTTGTTTAAATACCACTGGAATATAACTGCAACGAGCAGTATTGCCGTAGCGTAGATCATGTGAGCTAGCGAGGGTGATTATAAATATTTTATTAGTCAGTTGTGTGCAGTTCCCCCATTGTCATTACAGAGTCACTTTGCATCGATATAATGAAACTGGATGGTATACATTTCATTTAAGTGCAAATGAAAAAGGATATTATATCATGCGACAATGAAATGAAACAATACAACACAGTTAAAGAATATGTGCATATTTTGCAAAGAAATGCCAAAATGATATTACTGATTTATAGAACACGCATTAAATTCCAATACATTTGTTGTCACATTTGTATGATTGCGGTAATTTGTATACACTAATTATTTTAAGCAATTCTATTTAATTAAAAGCGGAAGCGTTTACCAGAGCTTATTGTTACTATCTTATCTAGCCTTAAAAAACACGTTTTCTATTAACAACATTTTATTTCTCGAAATTACCTCCTTCAACATATACACTTTTATCAATATTGTAACGTTTTATTTATTTTGGTGAAGTGTAAAATTGATTAAAACACTAATATTTATATAACTATGTTTAATTAAAGAAATATGAATTATAAAGAATAAATAAAAATAACTAACACTAAGAATTAACAAATATAAGCACTAATTTAAGGACTAATTATTATTACTAAAGACTTAACACTAAGATAATTTTTAAATTTATTTTTAAACAATTTAAACTACGCAATATTTATTTCAACACTATTTATATCACCGTCTATTTATTTATATCACCATCTGTACACTACACGTATTAACACAAGACTGTCCTCGCGATCTTTTGCTTGGGGTATTTATATTAAAACACATCATTCTAGAATATTCTCTGATTCCTTGAAATCAGAACAATGGGGAGCGGACGGACGTGTTCTGACCTGTTCGCTAGCGGCCGCCGCCCGCGCCGCCGCCCGCGCCGCGACCCTGGGTTCGCTACAATATTATAGCTATTCCATATAAAAATTATTGAATCTATTTTATAAGCAAAGTATAGTAAGTAGATAAAATAAAATTCGCCAAAATAAAATAAATATAAATCATTTCAAGCCATTTACTTAAAATGTAATTGTGCCCGTCTTCGATATTTCCTTTGCTACAGCATAAATTTATTAAGAGAATTTATTCGTCCACTCAACGTAAAATTATTTTCACATATACAGGATGGTGCATTAAAGCTCGGCGAGAATTGTTTACAGTTTTTTAAATGGAACACTCTATATATTTTTATATATATTTTTTCAATTCTACTTTACTCTGCTTTACGGACGTATGAATTTTGTTTTAGTTTTCCGCGGCGTTGCCAAGTTATTCCGTATATTATCTAAAAGTGACCAAATACAGGTATTGCATTATAAAGAAGTACTGAAGTTATATTAATATACAAAAAAAAATCTGTACAACTGCAACTATACTTTATGTTCCCACATATATTTTTTTTATATGTAATTATACAGAATGTTCAATAAAGCAAATCAAATTTACTTAATTTCAAATCATTATAACTCGTCATTTTCAAATGGAATAATTATATAAAAATAATTATGCAATAATGCTGTGGGATGGGGGTTAGAAGAAAACCACCTAAGGAAAGTGACCAAGTGCCGCATACAAACAATTTCTAATTCCAAATTTCATCTAAAAAAAAATACTAAAAGAAATTTTAATATTTATTTGTATTGATACTTAAATATCATAAATCAAGAATTATTTTATTGAAACATTAGGCAATAAAAACAAAAAATTACATAAAAACCCAAATAACAAACAAATCCCAGTTTTGGGACGGGAGGAGACTATACTGATACTTATGTAAATAGGTACCTATAAAATATATACCCATAATAATGCTTTGTCTTCATATTTCGAATAATTACGAGAGTGACGATTGGCAACCCTTTTTGTACATACCGGTAATTTTGATTTGTTTTGTTCCTCGCTTCTTAATGATTAAAGGAAATTGAAATAGGCACAAACTGCGATTAAATAGGGGTTTACTGCAAATTCGTATAAAATAATACAAGAAATAGTGCATATTGTCATTGTAGGATTTAAAAAATTTTAAAAATTGAGTTTTTATTTTCAACTTTAATTCAGTTACCAGGAAATTCCGTTTAAATAGTAATTTTAAATAAAAAATCATCAATATCTGGGTAATTTTTATGCTCTGCACTTATTACAAATTTCGTATGGGTGCTTGGGCCAAGAGCACCTATATACTCGACGCCTGTTTACAAGAGTTTAAAATATTCATATTTATATATATTTGATTTAAATTCATCGAAATTCAAAAAATACTGTAATCTGGTTAAAATATTTCGGGAAAATATTTCGATTTATTTAGAAATATATTAGTACAATATTTGTCGAGAAAAAAAGCATTTTTTTTTAATAAATATTTAATATTTATTTTAAACTTTCACATAAACATCATTTATGACATTAACATATTTGATAAAAGTCAAATATATTCAGCTTTGCTTATGCACATGTGTATTATATTCACTGATATTCGATTTTTATTGGTCGAATTAAAAAAAATATATATTATAATCTGATTAGTTAAAATATTCTAGGGAAATATTGACTAATATTAGATTTTCATTAGTCAAAATATAAAAATTACTGTGACTTGATTTGTTCATTGTTCAAAGATTCTCATCGCTACTTTAATTAATTTATAATATTATTAGCAGTAATATAATTTAAACACTACTCATACGAAAATACTGACAAATATTAAACAATAATAGTAAAATACATGTATGTAAGGTATTTTCCAAACATACAAGCGGTCTTTTATTCTTATCTTTTATAAAGATTGTATCTTTCCTTTTAACGACATAATTTTGATATATTTGTTTGCTTTACATGACGACAAATGCTTGTAATTAATGTAAAAAATTTATAAAGGAAAAATAATTATATATTCTTTAATAAAGATCACTAAAATAATTAAGACAGTTTTTTTTTATTCTCACTAACCTCGCAGGAATTCTTTTATGAAAGTTATAATAAGCCATTTACACTTTCACCCCACACTATTTACAACACACAAGCAATACTGCGAACGATGTCATGTAAAAGTATCGAGTGGAAGTTATAGAGTTACCGAAAATGCTCAATTATCCCGTCGTTAATGAAGTTTTAAACTACATATGAGCGAAGCTGCCTTGCGTGCTAATGCGACAGGGGCGGACGGCTGCAGTCATATTTAATGCATAAACGTTTGTTTCTCTTGAATTATAATACATTATTTCTTGCAATACGTATTAATTCAAAGGACAATATTCAATATGTAATTTTCTTAAAATTTATAGGCACAGTTTTAAATTTATTATAATCTCTTTTATAGAGACTAATTGAAAATAAGCACTCTGAAACTACTCATGTTTGTGACTAGTTGACTATAATATAATATAACACAAGTGAAGACACAAAGGTCCATATTCTAACTTAGTAGATCAATTTCAAATTATAGTGAAATTAAAGGTGACTTCAAGTCTTATATTAATAACATTGAGATCAATATAAAAAAAGTAAATCTTTCTGGTTATATAACAAAATATTACGGAAAAAACAGGCTTAGCAAGTAGCGTTCATTTGAATGACATAGTTGCAGAAAATGATCTGAATATATGTAATTTACAGAGTAAAAAAAATTTCAAAGGAAATGGACAAGAAATGACAAGTCGATGTAATTTACACCGACTTTAGTAAAGCGTTCGATCAGGTACACCATCCAAATCTTATTTCGAAATAAAAAAATCTAGGTATACATGGTTCACTACTACGCTGGATTGTATCATATATTTCGAATAGGTCTCAGCTTGTAGTATGCAACGGGTTTAAATCAAGAGTAATCTCAGTAACATCAGGACTTCCACAAGGATCAAATTTAGGCCCTTTGCAATTCATATTATTCATAAACGACATTGAAAACTGTTTCAAACATTCCTATTTCTTATTATACGCCGATGACCTAAAATTCTTTAAAACTATTAAAAGTAATCAAGATGCTCTTGAACTACAAAACGATTTTAACCTTCAAAAATATTGCATTGAAAATCATCTGTCTCTAAATGGTCCCAAATGTAACTATGTTAATTTTATCACATAAATAATTTAACTATTTCTAAAAAATCTAAAATTAAAGATTTGGGTTTCATTTTCGATTACAAATTATTTTTAATGCACATATAGACCTAATGGTAAAATCGTCTTATAGGACTTTATCACGGTCGCTTGGCGGCTGTGTATTTTTGTAAATTTTTGTTAGTGTAGTACTCCAGATGTTACGAAATGGACAGATTTATGGTGAAGGACGCACATTTTGCGCCTTCAAGCTAGTTTTCAAAGAAATAACTGTCCGTTTCCGTAAGTGATGCCCTCGGTGGACATCAATAGTTGGGTTATTTTTAGCATAGTTCATACTTAGGGGATAAGAAGAGCCGGATAAACATAGGTTGAGAACTTCTGGATTTTTACCATTTAATGGTGCTCAGAATTTCGAAATCTTTCTCTCTTGTTGTAATCTTCGACTGTTGTGGATGTCTTGATTGAATCGTCAGACATACCTTGGTGTTTCTTAGTGAAATAACCGATTAGTTGTTTTACTGTGTGTAAAGGCTCTCTCATCGTGGTGTAAATTTGTAAATAGTTTTTATTATATTCTGCGTGGATTAATATTGATTTGTAGATCGATGTAAAAAGGTTTTCAAAATTGTTTGTAAATTAGAAAAGTAAGAATTTAGAGTTTATATAGAATCAAGTTACGCGTTATAGTTTATTTGAATTATATAAATGTTTTTGATCGCGGTTGATTATTAAAATTTATATAATTTTGTTATTATTGGAATATCGTGTTTGATTCAGACCATCCTATTCCAACCCCTGTCTTTGTGACGTGGTAGCACAACGCGTAGGTAAAACTCTATTATTCTAAATTACTACCCTACACCAATTTAACCATATAGTGAACCGCGTCTGTTATCATTATTAACATTCCCTTGTCTGCTTCTATCACGGCAGACTTTTAAATAAAGTGATAGTGGTGGCGGCGACTATCGTTACCCTTGTCTCGTGTAAAAGTTGTTCATTAATATAATTCGTGGATTACTTTTGAGGCAAGTAAAATTCATAAATTAAAACCCTTATATCAGGTACTAGATTTCGTCATAGGCGGCTGTACCTGTTACAGGACTCTGGGTTTTTTATTACGTAGTAGTAAACATTTCAATGATCCTCGAGCCATTATTTGAATAATAAAGTAATAGAAAAATAAACTATACCCGGCGTGAGAGTTCCAATATTGCCATGTGTAGCAGTATACCAATATTTATTTAATAAATAAAAATTATTGGATTTCTTGCGTCTCCTTTTGATTTGCGCCCTAGACAGTTGCCCAGTTTTCCAAGTGTAGAAAATATTGAAATGCTATCAAAATACCAATTAACATAGTTAACGAAAAATATTATATATATGTATATATATATATATATATATATATATATATATATATATTATTTTTGTTGTTCAATGCGAAATCTATTTCTATAACAACAACAAATAAAAAACAAAATAAAAATACAATTAACATAATTTACGGCAAATAGAATCTCTAACGAAAATAAAACAGTACTGACGTAATTTGACATTGACAGAAACAAATTTCACCAACGTCGAACTTTCACTGACGGTGTGCGAGCTCTTGCTCCACAACTACTTATGTTATTTCATTCTTCTTTAACACATTTGCATCTAGCAATCATCTTGATGTTTTTCTTGTCATCCACTAGATACCGTGATATTGAAGTAACTTTATTAGTTTATATCTGTTGTTATAATTTGAATTTTTTTTCGTTGTTGTATGTCCCAATCTTCGATGCAGTTCTTATTGTGTGTTTTCTCCATTTATGCGTCGCTTTTCTATTTATACCGTAGAATACTCGTTCCTTTCGTAGTATGCTTTTCTTGTTTGTCTCCATTTTGTTCATTTGTTGTTTTCCTCCTCTATTCTTATTACTTGCTAGCATTCTTGAAGAAATAAGTTTTGGGTATTTCTTCGTTCTTCTTATCTACGTCATTGGTATGTATTCTGGTGTGCATTAATCCAGGTCTAGGTTTTTGTTCTGTCCAGCCATATATTTCCGCACCGTATAGATTCTTCTGATTTATTGATTTTGTCATTATTTCATTTTCTACATTCTCGTGTAAAATCATTGCTTACATCTTCAATGATGTGACCAACAATGTTATTGGCCTGTAATTTTCTACTTTATCTCTTTTTCCCTGTTGTAGTTTGGTTGTATTATTCCTTTTCTCCATCTTTTGGGTATTTTCGTTGTATTCCATATCTCGTTTATAATATCCGTTAGCACAGTGATTACCTTTGAAATTCCTGTAACATTTTATCCTTCTATTTTTCCCATTCTTTTTCATCTGATTACTATATTGTAGCGAACCCAGGGTCGAGGGGCGGGCGGCGGCGCGGACGGCGGCCGCTAGCGAACAGGTCAGAATACGTCCGTCCGCTCCCCATTGTTCTGATTTCCAAGGAATCAAAGAATATTCGAGAATGAAGCGTTTTATATAAATACCCCGAGTAAAAGATCGCGAGGACAGTCTTGTATCGATACGTGTAGTGAACAGATGGTGATATAAATAAATAGATAGTGATATAAATAAGGAGTGATATAAATATTGTTGAAATAAATATTGCATAGTTCTAATTGTTTAAATAAATTATCTTAGTGTTTAAGTCTTTAATAATAATTGTTAGTCTTAAATTAGTGTTTATATTTGTTAATTCTTAGTGTTAGTTATTTTTATTTATTCTTTATAATACATATTTCTTTAATTAAACATAGTTATATAAATATTAGTGTTTTAATCAATTTTACACTTCACCTAAATAAATAAAACGTTACAATATCATACAAATTAACTAAATCCCAAAAAGCCTTATGTTTATATTCCTTCCAGAATTTTTGCCACTACGTTTTTTTATTTGTGTCTATTCGTTTTTTGTCCTTGGTTATTCCATTCATACCAGTCTCTATCTATTTTATTTTTTTGTATCCTATTTTAACTATTTTCCAAGCCGCTTTTTCCTCCTTTGCTCTTTTTTATATTAAGTTTAGAGATACGTGATAATGAGAAAGTAAAGATACTTGAGTCGAATGTCGAATAAAAAATATCGGTACCAGTATCGGATCGAAAGAAAAATAAGAAATGTTTTATTTTCATATGTTTTACAATAAAATTAAATGCTCCACTCTTCTTACGAAGAAATACAGTTCAGTAAGACTTTTCCCCAAATTTATAAAGAACAAGTTCCATGTTCAAAAAAATTGAATCAGAAAGAAATATTTATATTTAATTAAATAAATTAAAATTTGCACTACTGGTTTAAATGTAATGTTATTAATAAAATATCGGATAATTGGTATCGATACTAAAATACCAGCATCGAAAGAAAAGTATCGATACTAGTATCGTATTAGTAGTATACTAGTATATTAATAATAATAATTAATTTAATATCTAACAATTTTAAACAGCCAATTGTTCTATACTATTATAAATAATAACCGTAATTTTGAAGCTAGATCCTTATTTGCATTTTTGGTTTGGTATGAACTTAAGTAGATAAATGGATTACGAAAAGAGACCTGGAAAATAAAGAGTAAGCTTCTATTGTTTCTGTTAGTAATTTAGTTTACTACACGAAACATACGGTACTTTATTTTTTCATTATAAATTTATTACGAGGTTCGAAGTTAGAAAAGTTTCTGTAATACCGACAGTTGAAAACATATTTCCTTAGTAGTTCGTATAAAAATAAAATAATGTTATTCTAATGTTTATTTTTACAATAAATATGTGAATCAATATAAAAATTTAATTGATTTTTCTCCTTAACAAAAATTTTAAATATACAAAGTAGCAATACGATAAAATATTTATATAATTTTAAGAACTATTTTCTGGTTCTGTAACATGAATTCATGTGTAAATATTTAAACACTTACTTGTAGGTTTTTTGTTATACAAAAAATGTCATCTGTAATGAGATTCAAAACATTATTAACACTGTGTGTGGGCTTTATTTTATCTTCTAACAATAATATTTTGATAATTTGTGTATTCTATCAAAAGGTAAACCACGTTTTCAATCAATTTATCAACAAATCATTTATTTCCAACATCATTACAGAATAAATTTCTTAACTAATTGATTTTATTGATGAAATCAGCGAATAAGCTTCATGAAAAATATAGACGATTCTTCATCCATTTAATCATCTTAACAGACTACTACATTTAAAATATTCTCATTTTATGTAGATAATGTACATTTCCTAGAATGTAACCGCTTAGTATCTAATGTAATAGGAGTATCTATTTTTGAATTTATGAGTAAAATGAAGACAACAGTTTAAGTGGTTATATTCCATAAATGAAATATAAATAAATATAAGTACGTCATTCCTGGCTTCTATATTTTCATTCGCATAATCGGCAATGATATATGACTTTATATGAAAGGCAATGTTTACTAGACGTCTCCACCTGAGGACTCTAACTGGCATGGAAATTACACCTTAGATCTAAGGTTCCAAATTTGTGAAAAACACATGTAAAAGAATTTAGCTTGCCTCAATTAGTTATCGCACCTCCGAATCGAATTGTATGCAATGTGAGATCTGAGGTTCAAATTTTACCTTAGCCAATCTTTATAAAAAAAATGTCCGTGTGGTTCAGAACTCATAATAGGCTGTATGCAGTACTAAAGTAATAGTAAAATTTGGCACAAAATTAATATCTTCGGTACTTGAAGCCCTCTGCTTCATTAGAGAATGAAAATGAGACTGGCACAGATAATACGATTTAAATTTATCTATATATTTACGGGCTTTTATATAGCTGAGCCCCATTTCTTGAAACTGTCGTACTACCGGTTAGATTTCAGCCATTACATTTAAGATGTATAAGTGACAAACCTACAGCATCCGAGCATGATTTTTATTTAACAACAATCAGCGATCTCTGACTCTGGCTGACGTCGCAGCAAATTAGGAGATGTTCGCTAACCAGCTCAGCCACCGGGTGAACTCTTAAGTATATTATTTATATAAAATATATTGAAACATAACAAACTTATTTACATATTGTAGCGATCCCCAAGTCACGCCGCGGGCAACGGCCGCTTGCAGACATGTCGACACTCGCTCGCCGCTCTTCTATTGTACTGGTGCGTCGAACATACTATGAGCAGAAAAGACCGCGAAGGGAATCTGATGCGTAGTGATCATAAATAGTTGGTGGAAATAAATAGCGTGTAAATAAATATTTCGTAGTGTTAAATATTTAAATATATAATCTTACTTTGTAAGTTTTTATTAATAATTGTTATTCTTAAATTAGTGCTTATATTTGTATATTCATAGTGATACTTATTTTTATTATCTTTTATTACTCATTCTTCGTTTATTAAACTTATTATAAAAATTAGTGTTTCAATTATTTTTTTCAACTCCTGCTTTGAAATAGTTATTTACATGCGAGGTGGGAAATGTTTCATTTCAGCCGAGGGCTTATATATATTACCGAGAGGCGAAGCTTCGAGGTGAGATATAGCGCGAGGCGAAATGAAACTCCCACCGAGGTATGTATACTATTTTATTCACAATTATTTATTATTACATAAGGTACAGTATTTTTTGATAACTATTTTAATTTGTTTTAACCTATTTTATTGTAGAGATTTCTGACAATGTTATTAGGCAACCTCCACATAAATACTTCCAACCCAAGAGATGGAAGTGCAATTTGTTACTTCCAACCCAAGAGATTTGTCAATACAGTTAGGAATGACTAAATTCCAAACCTCCAAAAAGTTAGAAATCAGCATATTACTATAATGATTGTGAATAAATAGTTATTTACATACCAAATGCGGGAACGACTGGTTTCCGGAGGAGTGTTTGGCGGCGCGAGCTCGCGAGCGCTGCCATAGAAAGATTCCGGAAACCCAGTTCACGCAAGAGGTTTGTACAATATTTTTCGTACGAAAATCATAAAATCAATAATTAATTTTCTATTTGTACAAATATTTTTATTTATTGTATACACAAAATGATTTGTGGTTATGTGTTTCAGTACTAACAAATGCTGTCAATCTGTCAACATGACAGCAGTTGTTGCCAACATTGTATATAAAATGCACTAAATTTACTTTTTCTACATTAAATTTCGTTCAATAATCCCCTATTTTCTTTTAATATTATTAGGTAAAAGAATGTTTAAAACATTATACTATTTTATTATAAATATAGTTTTTTAATAGATGCTGTAGAAGTAGGAGTGTTTTTTCCAAAATTTCCCGGTCACCTATCTGGTGAAGACCTGGGAAATTGACGTTCCAGGCGTTGCTTAGGCAACGCGAAACAACACATTTCAATTCATGAGTACGAAAATACAATTTTCGTACTCATGCATTGAAATGTGTTGTTTCGCGTTGCCTAAGCAACGCCTGGAACGTCAATTTCCCAGGTCTCCACCAGATAGGTGACCGGGAAATTTTGGAAAAAACACTCCTACTTCTACAGCATTTATTAAAAAACTATATTTATAATAAAATAGTATAATGTTTTAAACATTCTTTTACCTAATAATATTAAAAGGAAATAGGTGATTATTGAACGAAATTTAATGTAGAAAAAGTAAATTTAGTGCATTTGATATACAATGTTGGCAACAACTGCTGTCATGTTGACAGATTGACAGCACTTGTTAGTACTGAAACACATAACCACAAATCATTTTGTGTACACAATAAATAAAAATATTTGTACAAATAGAAAATTAATTATTGATTTTATGATTTTCGTACGAAAAATATTGTACAAACCTCTTGCGTGAACTGGGTTTCCGGAATCGTTCTATGGCAGCGCTCGCAAGCTCGCGCCGCCAAACACTCCTCCGGAAACCAGTCGTTCCCGCATTTGGTATGTAAATAACTATTTCTGGTTTGTTTTTCATGCTGAAAGTGATTCTTTGCAGCACTAATAAATGTTTGTTGCATTGTTGCTGCCATGGATACGCATCACTTGCGCATCACAAATACAAAATTTGCAATAAATGTCAAATTATGTTTGAAAGATAGACTTTCAGCACTTATATACAAATAACTATTACACTTCACCTAAATAAATAACCGTTACAATTGGTGTCAGGCGGTTTAATAAACTGTGAAGTGTAAATAAAAATAAATAAAATGGCGTCTAAACAAGTAAAGCTAAGTGAATTATAAGTGACCGATCTCCAGGAGCTGGAAGACCGAGAGTTGGAGATATCGGGAACCAAGACTGTTCTGCAACTTCGTTTACGACAACTCTTAGTAGAAGCTGGTGAAAACTCTGATGAGTTTTTATTCGAAATTGCGGATAGATGCAATGATTTTGGTTTACCTAGTGGTAGGAAAAACATTTGAGGACCACATGAAAAATTTGAAAGAGATTTTCCAAAGATTGAGGAAGACTAACTTGAAGCTCAGTCCAAAGAAGTGTCATTTGTTTCAGAGAGAAGTTTATTATCTTGTACACGTGGTTTTTGAAATGGGTATTGCAGTTGCCCAGAGAAAATAAGGGCTGTGAGTAACTAGCCAATACCGAGAGATAAACATGAATTGAGAAGTTTTCTTGGTCTGTGTCATACTACCGACGTTACCTACGTGGATTTGCGAATATAGCGAAGCCTTTAAAAAGACTTACTGAAGAAAGAAGAAGATTTACCTGGGAGGTGGAATGTCAAGCCGCATTTAAACAACTCAGACATTCCTTGACTAGTGTACCTGTCCTAAGTTATCCCGAAGGAGATTTCATTCTAGTCACAGATGCTAGCAACGTTGGAATTGGTGGTGTTCTTTCTCAGATACAAGACAGATACAAGATGGACAAAGAAGGTTATTGCCTACATTAGTAAGACCTTGTCAAAATCAGAGAGGAATTATTGAGTCTCACGAAAAGAACTTCTAACATTGGTGAAATCCATGGAGCACTTTTAGAAATATTTGTAAAGTAGAAGATTTCTCATAAGAACGGACCATGTTGCTCTTAAATGGCTATTACAATTTAAAAATCCTTAAGGTCGGGCGGCTAGATAGGTTGAAAGACTGCAGGAATTTAACTTTGTTATTGAGCATCGGGTAGGTACCAGCCGTCGTAATACTGACGTATTATTCAGAAGACCTTGTCAAAACGAATGCAAGCACTGCAATCAATTAGAAGAAAAACTATCCACTGTCGCCAGAGCAACAAAAGTCGATGATAGTTGGCAAACCGAAGACCTTCGCAAGGACCAATAGAATGACCCAGACATGAAGATCATACTGGATTGGAAACATGGCGATAGCACACCAGTGTAGAAAAAGTTGCACGACACTCACAAAGTGTAAAATCGTACAAGGCTCAGAGGGACTCTATTGTGGTTGAAGAGGACCTCCTGAAACTTGTCGTAAAGAATACTGAAGGTACTAAGAGTAGGACCCTAGGACCCTGCTGATTAAGTACATTATTAAAGTATATGTAAAAATCAAATAACCAAGTTACTTCTTTATTTTTCATTATATTTTGGCTTAATAAGCGTAAGAGCGCTGAGACGTGATACAATCAGTCAAATGATTACTAAATACTTTAGTCAGCTACTTATGTCTAATTACAGTCTTCTGCTATTGTATTTTACTCGATTCGATAGACATCGTCTACCTTCATAATAAGAGTATACAATTATGCTCCATACAAGCTGCAAAAACTGCAGCTCACAAGCAAATATCTGGGCAATTCACGCTTATTTCTTATTTGTTAAAATTGATTATCATGGAACGGTAAGAATGCGAGTATTTACAAATTAAAATTTACCTTAAATTTTGTTTTGAGTTTAAAGCTTATATATATATATATATATATATATATATATATATATATATATATATATATATATTTGAACCCCCTAATAAACTGATACTTGAGTTTCTGTCATTTGTTTAAGCCTACTTGATTACAATTTTGAACACCTGATAGAATTTGTTTTAAACAATATTTCTCTGGAACTAATGATCGGATTTAAAAAATGAAAAAAACTGTTGAAAAGAGAATTGAAAGGCCTTTCGAACTGTGTCATGTTTAATACCCTTTTCAAATAAAAATTTTTGAGGGCAGTCCACCCCCATTTTTGGGTTGAAGTTATGCCATTGGTACTAATCCATTTAGGTGTCCCCCTTTATACTAAAATTGACGTGTTCAAGCGTTTTTTGCAAAATTAATGTTAAGTGGCCAAAAATTGCGCTGATAATTTTCACTGGACCACCCTGTATGCTTTTTGGTTAATAGTTATATTTAAAAAAATAATATTGTTCATTATTAGTTTGTGACGCATCTAGAGTTCAAATACGAGTTTCGCCAATTTTTAATATATAAAAAATACCACTATGCCTGAGTGGTTCGGAATCCACTGTAACCTTGCAACCTACAATATATCTCACTAAAATGTATATAAAGTTATCTACAAACGATAATAATAACAAGAGCACAACAGCTCCAACAAGTAATACACGTCGCGGCTATACCGGAAAAAATGTCTCTTAATTGCAAGTTGATATAAGTAATGTTCAATTACCAACTTACAAGTACAAAATGTACTGCCCTAATCGCTTGAGTGTCGATAAGCAAGGTATCTTACAAAAGCAAGAGAGAGTGGTGAAGGGTGCTGACATCTAGATAATAATTACCCATCAACACATTTACTACCGCAGCATTTTTTTGAGCCACATTGGCAAGTTTTAGAGTACACTGTATTATATTCAATTTGGCCTGTTATAGTACCATCATTAGATTTTTCTTCTTTGAAATAATAAATTTTACAGTTTGCAGCTTCACCTCCTCGCCAAGTCAGTTCACATGCTGCAATATGGAAAAAACTTTTCAATAGTCCTATCGGAGTATTCTTATCCCATAATAGTACTATTTTATGAATTTCTTCTTTTGTTATACAACTGAACTTTCTCTTCGTTTTTCTAAAATACTTTGTAAATGTTTACGCTTTAAATCTTGCGCAACTCGAGCTTTTTTAAACGAAATATCTGAGAACGGATCAAAAAAAATATTAATTTTTTCAAAATAAACAGTTCGTATCATCTTGCCCGTTGTATTCTACATAGTTTTTATAACGTACTCTTTGTATTCCTCTTTTTTATATTAAAAATCCAATCCAATAAAAATTCTCCACGTTTTCAACTGGTTGTGCAGAATTTAAATCGAAATTTCGTACCTTTCGTATTTCATTTAAAATTTTGTCATTAGAAATATCTGCAAATCGAGAATCCATAATGCAAGTATTACACAGTATTAAAAATAATTCTATGTATTTGATATATAAAAATATTGAATGTATTGGAAACAATGCGTTACCATGGAGAAAGTAAAGGAAAAAAAATCTAATTTATCCAATTCCATTTTGACTTCCTTCCTGTTTTATCTGTAACAAACTGCGATTTTGACGTTTTTAAATGTCTTTTTTTATATAACTGCGGAATTATCATTTCAATTTCATTTGGCCTATATTCATAAATGGAATGATGAGATATTATAATTATTATTATATTATTACTTTAAGAGAGATTTATTATTTTCAGTCTAATACTGAAAGGTATATAAAAATACTTTAGGATTAAAAAGTAAACTATTACTTTCTATTTAAGATTGGGTTAATAATTTCAAAAGTAGGAATTTGGATACCTGGCTCACTGGAAGTAAGTAATACTATACTTCAAGAGAAACTAAAGAATTCATTTTTGAAAATATTTCCTTGCTTCTTTTTCATTATTCCTCAGTTCAACAAATAAAGAATTATGAACATAAAAAATACGTTACTTAAAAAAACCATTTTTATACACTTAACACTGGGTAAAATAACTATAAATATAAAATGAAAATAAAAAAATGTATGTAGAAAAAGAAAGTAGATATATAGATTAAACAAATTTCAAATAATACCTTATCAATTTATAATTCTAAATAGTTCTATCAAAAATAATAGATAAAACTTGATTAGAGAATTACCTTCATTAATAAGTTATCCACCATAAACTTTTAACTGTGTAACTAATTAGTCAAATCGAACGTAAATCCATTTCCTCTAGTTTACTTTACCTTACTAATCGGATTTAATTTCTTGAATATAATATATCAAAACAAGCAAATAACATACGAGTATAAACTAATTATGTAATACTAGATAAAATTATTACATGGGTAAGGGGCCGTTCAAATATTACGTAAGCAGATTTATTACAATTATTTACCCCCCCATCCCCCTTGTCAGCAAAAGTAAGCAAAGATCTTACCCCCTCCCCCATGCTTACGTAAACATTTTTCAATTAAAAATTTTTTGGGTTGCCATTCGTGTTAAAAAGTTAATAGCTACCGATGACGTAATCATCATCTAGACTCCCCTACCCCCCATGTCATCCAAAATAAGCAAAACAAAGACCCCCCCACCCCCCTATAGTGCTTACGTAATACTTGAACGGCCCCTAAACAACGATGTGCTCAATAAAAATCTCAACGCTGCCACCAATTGTAAATGACTGATTTATATTTATTATATAATTTCAAATTTTTATTTCATTATCTATTTATTATTAAAAAAAAAAAAGATTAAAGGGGTCAGGCTTGTAGGCCTAGTGAATTATGGATTTGATTAGCTCTACACACTAATTTATTTTTATAACCTATAACAACATAGGTAATTATATTTTTTTATTTGCAACTTCCTTACATTGTTTACATAATGCAACGCATTTGCTTAATGTTTTTGGCATGTCATCTTGTAATTAAAAATTACATTCCATTTGATACAATGTTGTACATATCTCGGGCCGAAATAGATTTACGTCTATTTCCGAATAAAAGTCCTCCGCTACACGTCGAGCTTCAAATTTAATCCGCAGAAATAAACCTTCTCTTTCGGCCCTCTCTAAATAACTACTAAGTCAAATAAAAACATTTGAAATTATATAATAAATATAAATCAGTCATTTACAATTGGTGGCAGCGTTGAGATTTTTATTGAGCACATCGTTGTTTAGGGGCCGTTCAAGTATTACGTAAGCACTATAGGGGGGTGGGGGGGTCTTTGTTTTGCTTATTTTGGATGACATGGGGGGTAGGGGAGTCTAGATGATGATTACGTCATCGGTAGCTATTAACTTTTTAACACGAATGGCAACCCAAAAAATTTTTAATTGAAAAATGTTTACGTAAGCATGGGGGAGGGGGTAAGATCTTTGCTTACTTTTGCTGACAAGGGGGATGGGGGGGTAAATAATTGTAATAAATCTGCTTACGTAATATTTGAACGGCCCCTTACCCATGTAATAATTTTATCTAGTATTACATAATTAGTTTATACTCGTATGTTATTTGCTTGTTTTGATATATTATATTCAAGAAATTAAATCCGATTAGTAAGGTAAAGTAAACTAGAGGAAATGGATTTACGTTCGATTTGACTAATTAGTTACACAGTTAAAAGTTTATGGTGGATAACTTATTAATGAAGGTAATTCTCTAATCAAGTTTTATCTATTATTTTTGATAGAACTATTTAGAATTATAAATTGATAAGGTATTATTTGAAATTTGTTTAATCTATATATCTACTTTCTTTTTCTACATACATTTTTTTATTTTCATTTTATATTTATAGTTATTTTACCCAGTGTTAAGTGTATAAAAATGGTTTTTTTAAGTAACGTATTTTTTATGTTCATAATTCTTTATTTGTTGAACTGAGGAATAATGAAAAAGAAGCAAGGAAATATTTTCAAAAATGAATTCTTTAGTTTCTCTTGAAGTATAGTATTACTTACTTCCAGTGAGCCAGGTATCCAAATTCCTACTTTTGAAATTATTAACCCAATCTTAAATAGAAAGTAATAGTTTACTTTTTAATCCTAAAGTATTTTTATATACCTTTCAGTATTAGACTGAAAATAATAAATCTCTCTTAAAGTAATAATATAATAATAATTATAATATCTCATCATTCCATTTATGAATATAGGCCAAATGAAATTGAAATGATAATTCCGCAGTTATATAAAAAAAGACATTTAAAAACGTCAAAATCGCAGTTTGTTACAGATAAAACAGGAAGGAAGTCAAAATGGAATTGGATAAATTAGATTTTTTTTCCTTTACTTTCTCCATGGTAACGCATTGTTTCCAATACATTCAATATTTTTATATATCAAATACATAGAATTATTTTTAATACTGTGTAATACTTGCATTATGGATTCTCGATTTGCAAATATTTCTAATGACAAAATTTTAAATGAAATACGAAAGGTACGAAATTTCGATTTAAATTCTGCACAACCAGTTGAAAACGTGGAGAATTTTTATTGGATTGGATTTTTAATATAAAAAAGAGGAATACAAAGAGTACGTTATAAAAACTATGTAGAATACAACGGGCAAGATGATACGAACTGTTTATTTTGAAAAAATTAATATTTTTTTTGATCCGTTCTCAGATATTTCGTTTAAAAAAGCTCGAGTTGCGCAAGATTTAAAGCGTAAACATTTACAAAGTATTTTAGAAAAACGAAGAGAAAGTTCAGTTGTATAACAAAAGAAGAAATTCATAAAATAGTACTATTATGGGATAAGAATACTCCGATAGGACTATTGAAAAGTTTTTTCCATATTGCAGCATGTGAACTGACTTGGCGAGGAGGTGAAGCTGCAAACTGTAAAATTTATTATTTCAAAGAAGAAAAATCTAATGATGGTACTATAACAGGCCAAATTGAATATAATACAGTGTACTCTAAAACTTGCCAATCTGGCTCAAAAAAATGCTGCGGTAGTAAATGTGTTGATGGGTAATTATTATCTAGATGTCAGCACCCTTCACCACTCTCTCTTGCTTTTGTAATATACCTTGCTTATCGACACTCAAGCGATTAGGGCAGTACATTTTGTACTTGTAAGTTGGTAATTGAACATTACTTATATCAACTTGCAATTAAGAGACATTTTTTCCGGTATAGCCGCGACGTGTATTACTTGTTGGAGCTGTTGTGCTCTTGTTATTATTATCGTTTGTAGATAACTTTATATACATTTTAGTGAGATATATTGTAGGTTGCAAGGTTACAGTGGATTCCGAACCACTCAGGCATAGTGGTATTTTTTATATATTAAAAATTGGCGAAACTCGTATTTGAACTCTAGATGCGTCACAAACAAATAATGAACAATATGATTTTTTTAAATATAACTGTTAACCAAAAAGCATACAGGGTGGCCCAGTGAAAATTATCAGTGCAATTTTTGGCCACTTAACATTAATTTTGCAAAAAAACGCTTGAACACGTCAATTTTAGTATAAAGGGGGACACCTAAATGGATTAGTACGAATGGCATAACTTCAACCCAAAAATGGGGGTGGACTGCCCTCAAAAATTTTTAATTGAAAAGAGTATTAAACATGACACAGTTCGAAAGGCCTTTCAATTCTCTTTTCAACAGTTTTTTTTATTTTTCAAATCCGATCATTAGTTCCAGAGAAATATTGTTTAAAACAAATTTTATCAGGTGTTCAAAATTGTAATCAAGTAGGCTTAAACAAATGACAGAAACTAAATAAACAATTATTTCGACAAGTTGTTTGTAATAAACAAGTAATTTGTAAGTTAGATTTCTTTTTGTGGGGTTATTTGAAGTCTAAAGTTTATGCCACGCTACCTGAATCTTTAGAAGAATTACGGCGACGTACTGTAGCTCCAAAATTTTGAGCAAAATCTTTATTATTGTATGGAAGTTGGTGGTAGTCACTTTGAACACCTAATAAACTGATACTTGAGTTTCTGTCATTTGTTTAAGCCTACTTGATTGCAGTTTTGCACACCTGATAAAAATGGTTTTAAACGATATTTCTCTGGAACTAATGACAGGATTTGAAAAGTAAAAAAGCTGTTGAAAAGAAAATTGAAAGGCCTTTCGAACTATGTCATGTTTAACACTCTTTTCCATTAAAAATTTTTGAGTTGCAGTCCACCCCCATTTTAGGGTTGAAGTTATGCCATTGGTACTAATTCATTTAGGTGTCCCCCTTTATAGTAAAATTGACGTGTTCGAGCATTTTTTGCATAATTGATGTTAAGTGGCCAAAAATTGCGCTGATAATTTTCATTGGGCCACCTGTATTGTTTGTTAGGACGAGCAAAGTGCTGTTAGTGGTTAGTGGTTTTATTTTGATTTTTATAGACATCAAACACATTTTTAGAAAATTATTTATTACGAGACATAGTTAAATGAAAAAACTGAAATTTGTCTACTAACAAGATAGCAGAATTATTAATTTTAAACTTTATAACATATCGTACTGTAACGAGCGAGACTCAATGCAGATGAGTCATCACGACTGACCTTAGTTTATTCTTTGTTTAAGTCTTTATTTATAATAATTACTCTTAACACGTTCTCTGTCCCATGCGGATGTGCCTCAGAGCTTATTCTCTTCGGACGTCCATGTATCACAAGTGCCCCATATGCGTATTTCTATATCCAGGCATCCGATTTATTGAACGCTGCATGTTTACGTTTTTCTTCTACATGGGCGTTAAGAGCAAGGTTTCAGATGTGGAATGAGTGAAGGAGGGAACAAATTGTGTAAAATCACCAATACTACGTAGCAATGTAAACTTTATTAATGAAAGCAGCCATGTATAAATATTTCAACGTTTTATTGACTTATTTTAAAAAATGTCCAAATTTAAAACTAAACTAAAAGATAAACATAAGGAAGTAACATACAAAAAATTATATGTATCATAAAATAAAATAAAAAATTAATGTTTTTCTTTGAAACATGTCAGACAAAAGGCTTTTTCGCACTTTTGCATTCCGTTGAAACAAGCTTTGTTTTATTTGCAGGAAAATTCAGTGTTGTGATCGGTTTTATTTTTCTTGTAGCATCCACTACATCTTTTTCGCCCAATCCGACCACCTGGTCTCCTTGGAATTTCCTCCAAAAAATGTTCGTTACTGGCTTGTGTTTCGGGTTCTTTTTCTATTTCAAAAATGTCACTTATCAGCTTTTCTATAAACTCCAGTTGAGTGATACGATTAGCAGTTTTCAGGTCATTATATATAATCACGCTATTTACAATAGCTACCCCACAAATCAATTCAACTGTGACTTTTTTATACAAAATGAGTGATTTCCTCAGACAGCTATAGTAGCTATTCATTTGATCAGACAAGTCTATACCTTGCTTTTCTTTATTATACTCTAGTACTATGTTTGGTTTTCTTAGAACATTTCCTTTTCTGTCTTTTCTCACTTCGACCATGTTACTTCCCTCACAAGTTGATAAAACTAGGACATCTCTCTTATCGTGCCATTTTAGAACCGTGATATTTTTTGTTTGCATTGCTATAATTTCGCCCCGGTTGAATTTTGTATCTATAACATTTTTGGGGAGGTGCTTCCTGTTCTTTCTTAGTGTTCCACATAAATCTGTATTCCTTGCTTTTAAATACATGGCCAATGGAATACTTGTATAGTAGTTGTCTGTAATAAACAATCTCCCTTCATTGAGAAGTTTTTCACCGAGTTCTATTACTACTGAGCCTGGTTTATCCAAATTGTCTATTACGGGATCGTCACCACAATATACCTTGAATGCCCAAACAAATCCATTGGGAGTATAAAGTTTATATATTTTTATCCCATACTTATGTGATTTACCGGGATTATACTGGCGAAATTTCAGTCTTCCGCGAAATAAAATCATAGACTCGTCTACTGCCACTATATCGCCAGGGGTATATATTCTTTGTATGTTAGAAGTTACTGCGTCTATCAAAGGCAAAATTTTGTACAGCCTGCCAGTAACTTCCCTCGGTTGCGAATTATCTGCAAAGTGCCAACATCGTAAAAGTGTAGAAAACCTATTATAGCTCATATTTATTTTATGTAGAAGAGGATGATAGTACAATCTATCCTTTTTCCAATAGTTTTCTATTTTGGGGTAATTTATAATTCCCATAAACAAAAGTAGCCCCAAAAATGTTTTCATTTCTTCCGGATCGGTATCTTTCCATCTATTCATTCTACTAGAGCGAGTTAAACTTTTGGCCCCCCTTAACTGTTGTGCATACCTGTTAGTTTCGGTAACCATAAGCTGTATGACATTTTCGTTTACATAGAAAAAAATATATCTTTCGGTGTTACATTTGCATTGTTCTGCGTTATCTCGACTTGGAGCCCTTTTTATCCCGTAAAATCAAATCTTGTCAACTGTTTTACAACATTCGACCATTCAAGAGAAGATATTGTGTCAGAAGTTGTACGGTTTAGCTCTAAATCAGGTTCTTCGATCAGATGTTCTTCTTCTAAATCAAGTTCTTCCTCTTCCGAATCATTATCGGCAGAAGATGGAATAAAATTCGGATCCATTACACTATCATCGCTGCTACCTTCATCATCATTGCTGCTACCTTCATCCATGGCTTTCATCGCTAATTTTTCTAAGTCTTTTTGTGTTAGAAATTTTTTTGCCATGCCGTCTAAAACTTTTTATTATAGTATTTCAAACAATACTGTATTGCTTATATATTAATTTACCATGAATTTATAATCTACACAATTGATAAAAATGTATCTATATTCTATGAAAGAATAGAAAAACGTGTACATAATCTCAACACTACAATGTGCACATGTGCTGCATGAACGTGTGCAGATCACCACTGAAGTGACACGCCCATGAGGCACAGATTATCATGTACATATGTGCCTCATGAACGTGTAGAGTTGACCACTGAAGTGACACGCCCGTGAGACACATATGATCATTCACAAAATAAATACAAAATGGCGACTAAACGCATTATGTATATAGGAATATGATAAAAAACATAATTTTAAAACAATATTTTTAAAAAACTACGATGAGCGTACGGATGGAAAAATAACCTTATATGGGGACAGTGAACGTGTTTTAAATTAGTTTTTATATTTGTTTATTCATGCTTAATATTTTTAATACTTTTTTTTGTAATTTATTATTTGTTTATTACACTTAGTTACATAAATATTCGTATTTCAATTATTTTTATACTTCACCCAAATAAATAAATCTTACTGTACCAATACCTGAAAATAATGACATAACGACAAATTAAAAATAACATCTTTTTAGGGCATTACACCACGGTAATAAAAAATTTTCTTACATGTTCCTTATAATATGCTATTATATACGTTAAAGGTCAAATTTTGAGCAACAAAAATTGCCGACGAGAACCGTACAATTAATTTTCATTACAATCACACTTTAAAATTACAGATATGAAAATAAGGAACACTGTGATTCAAAACTTTTAAAAGGAACAGTTTGAAAGTCAATGTTACTCAGAACATAATGTGTGGAAATTCATGTTAGGCACTCCAGTAAGTGTTTCAATGGTGCAAAACAAGTTAAAAAAAACTTTGTGATTTTCTCAGCTTATTCTCCCTGAATTGATCAAGTAAACCATATCTTGACGATCTTGTTTGAAAAATTGACTCTTTAATGAAATATAAGTGAAGAACAAGAGTACTTACATTATAATAAGAACAAGTCTCAAGCCTGCCACCATTATTAAACAGTGCGGTTTTCTAAAACCAAATATTGCAATTTCACTGACGGTAAATAGTTATGAGCGATACTTCACGAAATGTCATTTAGTCACTGGATATTGAAAAATCATAGCTCGTGCTACCCAATATTTCACAAACCTGTGATTCGTGATCACAGTCATCGTTTGCTACTTAATACGTAAAGGTTGAATTTCAATTGCTAACAAAAATTGCCGACTTGAACCGAATAATAAACTATGATTACAATCACGCTTTAAAAGCAAAGATATGAAAATAAAGGACACTGTAATTCAAAACTTTCAAAAGAAACAGTTTCACTCCCAGTAAACAATTCCGGTGGCGAAAATTAACATACTTGTTTTTAACTTCTTGATATTATTAAATTATGTACTTTGAAGTTATTGTTAACAATTATGCAAAAAAGAAAACAACATATTTTTTTGAAATATTAATTTATTAATTATGTATGTAGGCTTAAATGCCAAGTTTCAAATAAAAATAAAATAAATAATGCACCTATGATAAGCGGTAGATAAGAAATAATTATATAATTTTAAAATATGTACACATGCATATTATAGGAAAAAGGAAAGGCTAGAATGTGCTGAGCAGAAATTAAACTTTCTAGCATGGCTTTACAACATAAACCTAAAGTGCCAAAGTTGCATTAAATATTATTCTACAACTAATAATATACCTACTGGTACCAATGTCAACTTTATATATGTTATTAATAAATGTTAGTTAATTATTTTTGCACAAGTTGTAACGCATCTAAAATATTATTTTAAAATTGTATTAATCAATTTCATTTTAAATATTCTACCAGCCTTGCGTGTTTGAATCTCATATATATTAGAATAGAAACGAAACCTGTCATTTTTAAAATTGACAAAAATCATAAAGAATCCATATCGCGGATAATAACATAAAAATGAATTTGATGTTCTTAATTCACATTTTCCTTTTTCATCGTTTTTATAATATGCAATTTGGTATTTAAAAGCTTTATTTATGATACTACTACAAAAAAATGTTTCGTAAATAATTAAAAAATAAAAAGTAGGTAATCATATTCCATTTTAGCCTCCTGAGATGTAAATATAACGTAACAACTAACTAGTATCGTAACTAGGGGTGGGGAAACGTGGCGGCAACCCCGGGCGCCGCAGTTTAGGGGGCGGCAAAATTAGATTTGAATGACCAGACCAAATAGTACATTTTGCATCAAGGGCGCAAAGTAGGTTATTGGCGCAGAAGTTGAAAAATTCTTCGTCTATAGATTATAACGATATTAATCACAGACTTTGCAGCACAATTAAAACTAGAAAAATTAAATTATAGATTAATTTATTCATGTATTAGGTATTTCAAAGTTTCAATGTATTATTTTTTTATTAAAAAAGCTACTTATTTTAAGTAAAAAAACATTTTTTTATTGGTAAAAGAGGGCGGGGAGCGGCCAACAAATTTTACGCAATGTGGTACGATAAATTAACTCAATATTTTTTATCTTTTAGTAGATGTTATTAAAAAAGTAAAAACAACTAAAATAATAAAGCGTGCTTACAAAAACTCTAGCAAACTCAATTTATCATTAAATAAAGTCTTGGAGTAATACTAAATTTTCATTATTTTAACAGATTTTGACTATCATTCTTTCTCAATTTTTTTGTTGTAAACTCTACTATATTTATTTTTGAAAGCAGCTCGCTTGTTGGAATCTATGATTCATGTTAACAAAAAATTTTTTTAATGACGTATATGGGCCAAAAATATAATACATGTGTGCGTTATGTATTTGTTCATCCCTCAATTTTATTACAACCGCACTTATAACGTAAATTACTATTGTAAATACAATTTAATTATAAACATGCCGTGAAATTATTTTATTCGTATTCAATAACTTTATATATGGAGTTCAAATTTTTAAATAAAAAAATTACACGTAATTGAATTAGCAACGCGTTATACTTGAATTTTTATGAAAATTAGATAATTATAAATTTGTTTCAATTCCACTAGAATGAAAATAAAAATTTATAAAACTTCAAGTGCAAATTTACACTTAAAAATATGTCACACTAATTTTGAACAAATGTTTAATGTATTTTACGGAATGCCGACAAGTAAAATGGATTTGTGTATTATGCTAATATGCTGTTTAGTAATATTTAGGTAATATTTATTATAGCTCAAAACAATTATGTATTGTTTAATATGAGAAGACTGAAAATTTTCAAAATGTAATTTATGTTTTCAGATATATGTTAATATTTTTCTTAGAAACAAGGAATATTAATATCTAAGCCTGAAATGTCAACAATTAAATAAATATTAATTCAATATTTATATCTTTAGATTAATTATTACTGAGTTACAATAAAAAATTTAATTTATTATGCATTAAGTTCTTTTGTCATTAATGGAAAAAAATAAAACAAATTTCAAGTCAAACATGTCCTTATATCATTCATAAAGTAAAATCAATTTTCCTGTAATAATCTTCAGGTCATTGCTCGGTACGATAGTTATGATGCGAGGAGAATAATCTGAATAATCCACAACAAAAAGCAGCAGCACACACACTTACCCTGCGGTTCTGGAGCGGTCTCCAACTAAGTTATTGGCACTTCCAGCTGCGGGAGCGACGGCATTGTTAATCGCATACCCTGAAAGTTGAAATAGAATCATAAGCCAGCAGTGGACGAGCAGGGCGAGAACGTACGGTGTATGGAGAAGATCTGCCCCGAGCCATTCTGCTCCGATGTCATGTCGTGGCTGCTGGTCTTCGGCTACTGACACTGCACCACGTCCGAGTATTCAACAGACATATACTGTCGTGCTTCTTCCGCCGGATCGATTTTTATTTATTGATTGTCCAACTGCGAAGTTTATATAATTTAGTCTGTACTAAACTATTACCAATATGAGATTGTATCGTTCTAGGTTAGTGGGCTGCGTGGACACACATATGGATACTCATTTCTGTCATTATAGTCTTTTAAAAAATCGTCATTTTGGTATTTATCGATAGAAAGATCTAAGTTTATTTTATGTTATCACAATGAATCATTTTATTGTTTGTTACGGAATATTTCTTTTGTTATCTAGTAGCCAGTGTTTAATATAAAATTGTACATTATTCTCATAAATTTCTAACACAAACCAATTCTTTCAGAGCATCAAATATTGAAACATTAATTATACAAAATATAAAAAAAAGGTTGCAAACTTTCAGAGAATACAATAAAACGAAAAATTTCGGTACTTAAATTAGTTGTTTTTCAATGTACTGAAAAGTGTCTGATAAGTCTTTGTTAAATTAATCCTCATGGTAACGACAAATTTCGGTTTTTCAATATCTTGTTACCGTTACCAAAAGGATAAATCTTAGATAACAGGAGGATAAACTAACAGCAAGTTTATGCTACCGATAACATTTTGTCAGTAGGATAAATATTCTGTAGCATTTGTCAAGTATTTGACAATTTTAGAAAATATTGTCAAAATATGAAACAAGTACAATGTATTTTCTGAGAGTGACGACAAAGAAGAATTAATAGATTTTATTAATGTGGTGCAGGTATTCGCGAAAAACATCAATGTGGCTTACATTTGGTAAGGAAATTTCATATTTCCGTAATCGTGATATTGCTTTGTTATTTAGTATATTGAGAATATAAGCGGTAACGGACGTTTAGGGTGAAAACTTAGTAAATCGAACAGATATTGTTTCCACAGCCTAATCATTATATTACTACATATCATTGCATTCTTTTTCCACATAAGAAAATGGTGATGTGAAGTTGGTTATCCCGATTGCAGTAAAGACACTAGTGCCATTTACAATCGGTCTTTTTCGCGAATAGATTTAGTTAAAATACAGCTACGTATTTATTATAAAATGTAGAAAATATTACTCGGTATTCTACTAGCAAGTAACTAAAATTATGAGTTGCATATAATATTTGGTAAATATATTTAAAATTAAATACCAAAATTTTATTTATAGAAGTTTTGCAATTATCCTGTTGAAACGTCACCGATCCCAACTGTCAACCATTGATACTTTTTTGGTTAAAATTAATACAACATAAAAATTTGTTTAAAATGACAGTTGTTAATATAATAATATAACAAATATAAGTCAAAATTATTACTAACTTGAGAGTTGACAATTAAATCTGGCTGTTACTTATCAGCCAGATAAATTCATATTGAATTTTGATAAATTTAATCTGTTCGGTAGTTCACAGGAACTTTCACTGATGATTGATAAATCGGCCCTAAGTGTAAATAGATTAATGCGAAAACGGTAGAACTGATTTTAATTATATCGATATTTAACGAATGTCCACAAATTGTGTTCATTTGTCTATGCGTCGATCATTCATCTCAAGTAAATATGTATAGATATAAGTTGACCATATGTCTCGATTTTTTCAGGACAGTTCCTAATTTTGTACCCCAGTCCTGATTTTTTTCAATTCGATTTTTAGTCTCGCATTTAAAACCTTTGTTCTGAATCGTCTAGAAAAATAGTAGTGCAGGACCAAAAAAGTTTTTAATTTTTGTCTTCCTGACACATTTAATTTACCACAATTGCTTTTTTTCAACTGCCACATGTAAGAAAGGTAATGTGATCATATAGATTTTGACGTTCAGAGAATTTAAAGGTTGGTCATGAATTACAGCCTTTTCAAAGGTTTTGACTATTTTAAGCGTGATCTGTCTGCCGGTCTGTTCGTCAGTCTGTCCGGACGTACCTACGTGTGCATATGAAAAGCAGATTCCATTAAACGGATTTTTATGTAATTTGGTCTGTGGAAGTAACAATCTACTTTTCTCATGTGCAGTTTTTTTGTGAATATTTGGAAAAGAACAAGAAATTAATTTAGTAACCTTAATAATGTACATCATCGTTGAACATAGGTACTACAGGAAAACAGAGTTCCCGAAAAAATAAAGCAGATACCGTATCTCCTTTGACAACAGCTTAAGGACCAGTGCCTTATTACACAACATTTGGTTTTATTAGATGCAAAATTAAGTAATCTAACTAACGATACCATATACACCCGATTTTATTTAGCGGGACAGATGGAAACAGCAAAAAACTGTTTTCTCATGTTATTTCCCTATGTCATGTTTTCAGTATTCACCCTGTATATATAGAATATTGTAAAATTTTAACGACATTAGATCCCTGATTTGAGAAATGCGTCCCATCCTTAAAATATGGTTCCGGAACTACTCTTCAGACCGTTCCAGCGCAATGAACTCTTCACCACTGTATATGTACAGCCGACATTGTTGCCAGATTTTATGAATTTCCTTAAAATTTTACGAATTTCCCATTTTGGGAAAAGATTTACAGTAAATATTTTTAAAATTTAAGGTATAGATATTCCGAAAAGGTGTATAAACGTTAGGTAAAGCATTCTTTGAAACTTCATTTTTCGTTCAATAATTTTCCTGATTGTGTGTAGGTTATATGCAAGATTTTTTTTCAAAATCCTTTTATTCTATATTTAATTTATGTTCAATTTTTTCCTTTATACTATCATTTAAAATTTTTGTATTTTGCTTTTTTGGCACTTTGACTGGTCTGTTTTCCACGTAGTTCTTCGTAAATAAATATACATCATTGATATACACAAATATTTATATATAATTATTGAAAACAGGGCGTTATGTTGTTATGAATGTATGTACGTCATTACTTTGTTACAAACTCATTGCTGCAGTATTAATTTAAATCAATGATTATAAAGTTATAGTTCAAACTAGATCATATTTTGAATCTTTAGTATTTTTGTATAAAATTTTAGAAATTTTATGTTTAGTATCTGACAACACTGAAGCCGACAACTACATAATTTCTTTATCATATAAAAGCACCCAAAGGTACACAGGTGTCGAAACCACAACCACAAACCATCATTGTAAAAAAGCACTGCCAGAAAGGATATATTTCAGCTTTTAATTTCATTAGAGATCTGCGGTTGACACATGACATTGTGACGAACGCGCCCCGCATTACAGCAAATTTATCAAATTTCGTTATGAGTTACTACTTTCATATGATATTTGCAATTTATTTAACATAGGTAGAACAGAACTAATTTTAAACCACAGATCAATGAAATGTTATCTGAGAACAAACAAATCTAACTAAATCATTTATATGCTTTTATAAGATTATCATTATATTATATCATATTTTCTTTTTGGTTTACATATATATTCAATACTTTCAACCCGACCATCACAATTATATTTCTAATATTCACTATTATAAAAGTAAATATTTCAAATAGTATTTCTTTACAATTATTAAAAAAGAAGGCTATTTAAACATGTTTTTTTATGAAACTGGCAATTTTCTGTACTAATGCAAAAAAAGTTCAATATTTCTGTACTAGTGCGAAAATAGTTATTTGTATTATTAGTCCAGAAACTGAAATTATGCGAGAGCGAGTGTGTATTGACAAATGCAAGATAGCGCAAAATAATTTCTGGGCGTGTGATACACAAGATTCTTTGCGTCGATGACACTTTTAATCTATTAAAGAAATATTATTATTATCTACTTAAAATTTTATTCAATTTAGATTTATATGGTAACATTTTCGATTCACAAGGATATATAAACAATTCACTTGTTTTATTGAGAAAATTTAGTGCCATTTGTTCTACCTACAACCTAAAACGAATGTGAATTGATATTTTTCAACAATTAACGTAATCGTAATCATACAACACGAGTATAATATGAATATTCACTCAAAAATAGCGCTTTTAATGAGTGTTTTATATTTTCAATAAAATAAAATTAAAGATTTTGACAGAATATTTATAATACTAAAATATTTAACTTGGCATTTCTACATTTTGAGTTCTGAAATAAGTCATATCAGATGGAGGTATACATAAACCTTATTTGTACCGTACCTTTACTTTTTATTAACTAATTATTCACATTATTTACTATATTACAATTAATAGTACAAGCCGAGAAGTTGCTAATATTTGTTCCAAATTCTAAGAATAAATCAAATATTTTTTTTTAATTAATAATTAAATAAAATTAATAATTAAATTGAATGTAGGGAGAAAATTTTTAACACTAACAAAATAGCATTAATGTATGATTGTCAATTATAAACTGTAGTCCCACAAAAGATCTTTGTTTTTCCGGATTAATTTAAACAGTTTTCAAATAGCTGACAGGTCACAAGTTTGAGTAGTCGAATTAAAAATTATGCGAAGAAAATAAATGTTAGTGTCTAATTCGGCGAGATAATTTAATTACAAATAATGCAAGTGACATTTATATTAATGTCTCTAGGGTTTCGATTTTTTACTAGAAGAAAGGTAAATTACATTTTATAACTTGCAAAAAGTTACCTTCCTTTTTATCCATTGTCAACACGATAGAGTTGTTGTTTCTTTATAGCTTACTCTATATTAGAGTTAAATACATTAAACTTTAACAGGTACTCGTATAGTATACACTATTTCTTCAAACCATTATAACTAATTAATGATGCAAAAAAATATCTTTTTAAAAATCATGGAATGACTTTAAGATTAGTTATAAAATCAAAACCAAAAGTGCGAGAACATCTATAAAGTTTTGAAAGTTGCAAAAATATTTTACCTTTAAAGTATTTCTTTTTCATATTTGTTACAAAAAACCACATTTTACAGTTAAAAATTTTGTTTTTATTAGAAATTATGTATGCAATCTGCTTTTTAACATGGATAAAGTTAGTATTATTTAAATTACAAACTCAAAAATTAACTTCACCCAATATTATTAACTTTAATTTCAAATCAATCAAAGAACTAAGTAGCTAGATACTTTACCTTGCAATTTGTGAAACCATTAAATTATTGAATTTGTATTTATCATATTCACTATTTTTATTGAAACTTCCTAGGTCACGTATTAATTAAAGACTGAACAATGTCCACGGTCAAATTCACTTTATGTCAATAAATTCGTGTGGATTGTTTCCAATAAGCTGTACTTAGTGAATTTAACATTTAATACATCAATATTAAACTAGGTACATTTCATTCTAAATTTAGACATCTGATATTGAAATAAATCTTTCAATATGCAGTTTTCTCAAGAAAATATTGTAGGAAGAGTCATGAAGTGGAGTATTTACTATAATTGGATGATGATTTACCAAAATTGATTGATTACGTCTCTGTACATTCATAAATAACCTATGACCGCTATCGGAAATTTCATGCAAGCTTTTATTTGTTTATCTGATTTTTGTGCTTACACGCTAGTTGAAAACACTCCAATGCTATTAAAAATCAATAGAAACAAAATAATAACTTACTTTTATACGAATATCGCACTTATTCTTGTCCCACATAAACACAGTTATTAACTTAAAAAAGAGCATACAAGACAAGAAATTCTTCGTCGCCAATGTCAACAATTTTACTCTACATTAAGTTTTATTTATTTTTAAAGATAGAACGTTGTAAAAATGATATATGAGTATAATAATGGTTCGTACAAGATAAAGTTAGACAAATTTATTGAGAATGACTAACATATAATTTTTGTACAGAAACTATTCAATATATCTCTTCCAAATTTTATAATAATCTTTATTACTTGAACTTGATTTGACGCTACGATCAATTTTTATATGTATCTATTTTTTAAAAAATCGTTCGCGTGGTTTAATGAAACGTTTAAATCCAATTTTTTATAATTTTCTGCTACTTTCATTCATGGTTACATTTAATATCCTGTATTTTTAGTTCTACGGGTAGATTTTTTTATCTCTGGATTAAGTGCTGGTTACTTTAAACAAGCGTTAATATAAAAATATTGCATCGAAAAACTGAAGTAAGTAGTCAAAAATATACATTACTTTTTCGTTGTAATTCTGTTCTATTACATAATTGTTACGGTAACAGGCATTTTAACCACATGTGATAAAATCGCCTCAAAAATAATATACGAATATTATTATTTATTCTTATGAAAGATATGATAAAAAACAAAAAAAAAAGTCCCATATAAGGTCCTTAAAGAGACTTGAAAATATATATGAGCTTTACATGCAACTAAATGTTTTACAGGGTATCCGTTTTAAGAGGCTAACCTTTGGGAACTCGAGAATCGTAAGAGATATGAAATCGGTTAAAATAGGGCAAATTTGTCTAGTTGGCAATTTTAATTATGTATTTGTTTTTCGAAAAAAATCATAGCTGAATTGAGCAACAAATTGATTTTGGCAAATTTCATTTTTGACTTGTAACTTTCGTGTTTTAATTCATACAAGTTTCCAGTATGCACATTCTTTTTTACGAGGAATTCCCACTAAATCCCTATTATTTTATAATTAATGTGTACTCACATGTTATACCTCTAACTCATTGATAATGACAACTTATAATATAATGTACTATGAAAACTAATAATATTATATATAATGTAGCCTTTTACTTGCTGAATAATAAATAATTTTACTCACCAAAAATAAATGCGTAATATACCACATTAACCGCTACTGTAAGATAATAGTTATTTATGATATAAGTGTTAAAAGTGACATTTTATGAGTGAGTGGGGAAGTTTGAAACGAGGCGAAGCCGAGTGCAACAAACCCCACGAACGAAATAAAATCACTTTTAACACAAATATCATACACTATTTTTCCTACGACCCTAATTATGTATCAGTAAATAAAAACTAAGCATTATAGAATGACATTTTTGACAGGTAACTAGATTTAGTTCCTTTTTAACACTAGTGTTAAAAGTAAATTTGTTTTTTACTTTTAACACGTTGTCAATGACAACGATTTAAACGTATTCACTGTGTTATAAACTGTTATTTTTAACTTGCTAAGCAACCGTTAAAAAGACTACTTTTAACAGTGGTCGTAGGAAAAAATATTTTTTCTTCAAACGTCATAAAAGTGACATCTTGTGTGACGTGATTGACAAGGTTAAAGTTTAATTTCTATGCCTCCGTAATATAATTTTTTATTCTAGCCGCCCTATAATATTGTCGCCGCCATATAATATTGTCGCCGCCGTATAGCCAATAAGATGTAACTTGTACAATAGAAATCTGTAATATCGCCCTAAATGTCACTATAAAAACTAGATAACCTAAGAATAAAGTTACTAAAAATTATGAATAACTGACAGGTAACCTACATATTAAACGTCAAATAGTATTTTTTTTTAAATTTCTAAGTTTGAAGAAAAAATAGCATGTGTTATTCAGAGTAAAAGTGTCTTTGTGTGGCGAGCATGGAAGTCGTGCAAACTTCCATGCTCGCCACACAAAGTATCACTTTTACTCTTAATAACACAATATACTATTATTTACACCTTCTATATAATTGTCACTATACAGGCTTCTTGGTAGCTAAGTAAATAAACAATTACAGTAACTAACCTGTAATAATTTACAAGGCTAGCCTCACAAATTTCCAGCCCGCCCTGTAAAGATTTACTTACACCGCTGGCCACGTAAATAACTCATTACAAAATTATTCATTAATAACTCATTTTTATTAGCATAGCATAGCAACAGAGTATTAACCATAGAACTTATAATACTTCGTATATTTATTAAATCAATGGTATTAACGCTCACTCAGTAACTTAGATTTTTCCTAAAACCCATTTTCATATATTTGAATTAATTTTCATATTTCATATTACAATAAACACACTCGCAGTCACTACTAAGATAATATAGAAATATACTATTATTAAAAAGAATTAAAGCCATGGATTTAGGCACATAAGAGCTTTCTGTGATTCTTCTTTAAATCTATTTCGTAGTTTTATTTGTGAATGCAGCACGAGGATAATATCCAGAGGCGGATCAAGGGTATATTGCGCCCTAAGCTGAACAAAAAATTTGCGCCCCCCCCCCCCCCCCCAACTTACTCGTATTTGTCTTTTTTAACATAAATAAGAAATGAAAAATAATATGTTTTCAAATAGCTTTTTATTCCATTCAAGAAACGGAATACAAAATATAAATAAACAAAATGTAAAGTCAAAATATGACTTAAGTCTAACAACATTAGTTTTTTAATTATTATTAACAAAATAAAAAGGTTTTCTTTTCTTAAAAGTAAATAAACTGAATATAAAATAAACATAACGAAAAAGCGAAAGTTAAATAAAAAAGCAGTCAACAACACAATTACGAAAAGGACTTCTTTCTAGTTTTTGCATCAGCAAATTTTTCCACAACTTCTGAAAAGTCTAATTTGCGAAAAATTTCATTTTCAATGGCGAGCAATGCCTTTGAATTCAACATTTTTTCTGTCATTGTGGACCGCAAATAGTTTTTTACTCTTTTCAGCACAGAAAAGGACCTTCCACCGCTGCAATTTGTAACAGCAGTGCTTAGATGCATTCTGAGGGCAATTTCACAATTTGGAAAAACTCCCCTCAGATTTGGCGCTCTTAAATATTCTAGAAAGTCGATGAGAGAATCGAACATTCTAGATGTGTCTTTGAGCTGTACACATTCGTTTTCTAGTATACCCTCTTCCAAATCGTTAATTAGAACTGTAACTGGATCCGGAGCTCGTAACAGGCGTAGGAGAATGCTGAGATAAAGGACCAGAAAAAAATTTGTCTAAGGTCGGCATAATTTTCAGAAGCTTTTCTTTTTTTTTCTAATTTCTCTTTGGCACGCTGTCTGAATTGCGCCCCGCTCGGTTTTTTACTTGCCATGTTGTTGTCGACGGATGAAGATTACACATACACTACCTAGCTAACGAGTACATAAACTTCCTAATCTTCAATTTTCCAGATGTCCGAAAATGGCGACAACCAAACACGCTTCGTTTTCTATCCAAGAAACTTTTGAAATCTATATTAAACAACTAAAATTTTGTGACAAGTGACATGTTTAACATCAAATTGAAAATTATCTTATAAATAAATTAAAACACACATATATTTAATATGTTACAAATAATGAATATTTATTTATGTAAATAAAACAACCTGTAACAATACCTAATAAATATTATTATCGATCTAATATACCTGGGATACCTGGCTTGAATTTAATATTAGACAAAAATTCTGTGTGTCCTTATATCTATATTAAATTACATATATCTATATATAATTCCAAAAGTGTTTAATAATTGTTTAAACATCTGGCAGCTCAGTATATTAATTTCGTTTAAGAGACATCTAGTCTCCTAATGTGGAAACTAACTTTCTACTATATTTTTTCCCAGTATAAATCGAACTTTGCCGAGCGCACCGAACATGCGTAGGAACTTGTGGCTTATGGCAATTTTTCGTCCCTCCCTTAGTTAGTTTCAGACTTGCGGAGATATTTTTTTAAAATGCAACTTTTTTGAGATTTTTGCTGTTTTATGAAATTTCATCAAATAATTTAAAACTAAATAATTTTTTTAAAAATGCAGAAAATTTTGCGCCCCTCAAATTTTGGCGCCCAAAGCGCTAGCTTCTTTTGCTTACTGGTTAATCCGCCTCTGATAATATCGTTCAATTAGCGCTGAAGTGGAAGTGGTGATTTTGCTAAATATTTAGCTAGCTAGTGATTTTTTGATTCCTAATATAAAAGAATACTAGACAATATTACATTTAAGGAAATTATTGTTACCTGAAGAAAAACTACGTAGATTATTTAACTGCTAGATGAAAGATTTGTTGATATACTTTAATAAATGAAACAACACCACATCTACGTTTGCTCCAACCCCTAAAGAATCACAGAAATTGACCCTATACTGAAAATATTGTTTTTTTACAAAATTCAGCATTGCATTACTTGATCTCATTGTGAAATGAGTAAAGGTAGATCAAATGCACGTGTTATAGAATTTAGTGTTTGTGTTACACTCACGCAGTGGTGGATTTACCAGCAGGCTGAGTAGGCTGAATTTTTTTTTTGCCTTACAGAAATTAAAAATATTTATATTTATATACCTAAATGTTATTAGGTCCACACAAACAATTCAACATGTAATATGTTTCACCGCTTAGATAATTTTTTTTTACAATTTGCATACTCGCGTTTGGTCATGTCGCGGGAACGAATAACATAACCGTCCGCAAAGTATGTCAATGTTGCTGTATAAGTCACAGAAATTCACTATTTAACATCTTAGCGTATTTTTCTCCCTCCAATTAGTAGCGATAGATTTAGAATATGTTATCTTATAGATAAGGGTTGATTCTGCAGTATCGGCCGCCCACGTGCGGTAAAATATTTGGCGCCCCTCAAGTGCAGATGAAAGAGTAAATGAAATTGCGGCGTAGGTAATTTTTTTTTGTCCAAGGTAAAATTACGTATTATTAAAAATTACATTTTTAAAGGGAAGTGGACCTTCTCAGTTTTCCCTCATTCATGTGCAAAAATAATATGCGCATGTGCTTGCCACAATTGTCATAAATTTAAATTAAAAATAATATAACAGACCATTGTTATTTTATGATTATGAGTAAATTATTCCAAATAAATTCATTGCTCGAATTATATTTACTTGATTATTTCACGAATGGAATACTTCAAACGTAAAATTTTTGTTATCAACAAAATGTAACCAGGACTATACTATGGTTTTATCAAATTTTTTCACTAAAAAACTACCTGAGGCTATCAAAAGAAGTATTCTGATTGGGTGAAAATGACGTGTGGGAATAATCACTATTACTACTAGTTGTAATAGAAATAGCATCATTATTATTATCCATAACTCATGTTTTCACTTTTCTATTGTTTGGTCTGTGAATATATTTTGACGATTGATTTTGCCTTTTAGCAAAACTACTTAAGAACTAAAAAGCAAATACTTAGCCTGTTAGTCACAAATTTTTATAATTTTTGACGGTAATTAACTAACACTTGTAGTCAGGAGGGGCGGCAAAATTTGAGTAGCCTATTGGCGGCAAATGTATAAATCCGCCACTGTCGCTACTGGATTATTTATATATTTATTATGATTTAATAACGTAGAACCGAAGTGAGACCCCCTGACCTGTGAGGCCCACCCTCGTTGCAGGTGTGTGCTGCCTCTAGTTACGCCACTGCATACAGTTAATATACACAATTTTAATATGTAGCGCTCGTGAGCCTAAGATCGCTTTTGTGTATCGTATTGCACGTACAGATGACAAGCAGTACTGTTTTGTGTTGCGGGCGGGTATTTTTTAACAAATATGGCGAAAAACAGCGTGCAAACTGCAGATCGTGCCAAAAAGTGAAAAAACATAAGACTAAACTTTTCGTACAAACATTAAAATACTAATAAGAAAAATAAGAACTAAAAAATTATAAGATTGTTAATGTTCACATGTGTGTCTGATTAAAAAAAACTGTTATTTAAAAAATTATGTTTTCTATGAATGTAGCCCACCCTCCGTGTTACACCACTAGCCGCCACTGTATAAAACATAACAAAAACTCTTAATTATGAAATAATTATTAATAATATTGCAAATGCAAAAGCAAGAAAAGTTGTTGATGTTAGATTATACTTATTTTTTCTTTATACTTAGTTCCTTTAATAAATTATTTTATTTATAGAATATATAGCTATATATACTCGTGTATTCCTTTTATTATTTATTTTAAAGAATTTTTTTTTGTTATAAAATGTTTTTATGAAACATTTTTTTACAATTTTTTTCAAAGAATCCAACAATCATTATTAATAATTTGTTTTACATAAGATGTTATTAACATCCGGAATGACGAAGGGCGCAAAAAATTCAATTTGCCCAGGGTGCAAAATTGCCTTAACAAAATTAGAAAATTAAAGAGGCTCATAATAAATGAAAGTATAAAATAATAGTTTATGATACACGTGTGTAATGTATAGCTTTCTTACAAAAATAGCTCATCAGATTTAGAGCACGAGCGGAGTGTAAAAGACACTTTACGCATAAATATCATACACTATTTTTTGTAACTTGTTAATTATTAATTTCTTTATTAAAGCTATCTGACAGTATATGTTTATATTTTTATTTAAAAAATCACCTTATAATAGATCCTGTTTTCATTACTACAATCACCTATGATACTCAAAACAAAAATAATAAATGTTTGTTAAACAAACAATAAACAAATTTTAATTTCTAAATTAAAACTGTTGTGACATTGAAGTATTTACAATGTATACTCCTCACAAAACATTAACATTACTCCTCCGGAATTACGAAGAACAGCTTGCAAGACTACTGCAAATTTGTTTCCAGAAAAATCCTGAGTAATCAATAATAAACAATACCAGTGCTTCGTGGACTGGTATACAAAGAATTTTTAAAAATTATTGCAAATGCAGTGTAAAGTGTAAACCTATTTTTCTAAAAAAAAACGGTAACACAAAAATTTTAACTTTGTTGTCGAATTATTCGATGTTACAATCCACAATAATATTAAAGAACAATGTTAATATTTCTATATATGTACCATAAATTAAAAGCGTTTTAAGAACGAAAAAATAAGCAGATGTCAATTTTTTTTTATCGAAGATCCGGATATATATATATATATATATACCGAGTGTCCCAGCTCATCATGATAACTCACAAGTAGACGTCATCTATACCGATTTTAAAAAAGTCGATCACTATATTCTTCTCCGCAAACTAAATTCTAATTTCAATTTCTCTCCAAATTTACTATCTTTTATTAAATCCTATCTAGAAAATCGTAAACTATCAGTTCAAATTAATAATGTTAGCTCTGCTCCAATTGTTGCCACTTCTGGTGTGCCACAAGGTTCGAATTTAGGACCCCTGTTGTTCATTTTAGTCATTAATGACATTGCTGATGTGGTTAAAAATTCAGAAGTTTTGATCTACGCTGATGATTTGAAAGTTTTTAGAACCATAAATTCCATAGATGACTGTAAATTTTTGCAAGATGATATAGATAGTATTCTAGCTTGGTCTCAGAACTCTAAATTATTCTTTAATTATAGTAAATGTAAAATAATGAGTTATCTGGTAAAAAAATTTGTTTACACCTATTCTTACGCTATGGCGAATTTCTCTCTTGAACGTGTACACCAATTTAAAGACCTCGGAGTGATCTTTGATGATAAATTGACTTTTAATTCGCACATTGACAATATTACTAAGTCATCTATTCGAATGTTAGGATTTATTATTCGTACTTGTAAACCTTTTCATAGTGTGTCAACTTTAAAAAACTTATATTGTTCGGTGGTTAGGTCAAAATTAGAGTATTGTTTCCAAATTTGGAACCCGATTTACAACAAATACATTTCCATTATAGAATCAGTTCAAAAACGTTTTGTTAAATATTGTTATTTTAAAAAATTTAATCAGTATCCTAATTTTGACACTAACTATAATAAACTTTTGCTGAATTTGTTCTCATTAAAATATCGTAGGGAAATGCAATCTTGTTTGTTTTTATACAAAGTTTTAAACAATATTGTTACTGATTGTTATATGCTCGCCCACCTTCCTCTTAGTGTTCCACGTATTACCTCTAGGAACAAATTCACTTTTCGCTGTAGTAAAGTCAGGACAAATTATGAAAGTAAGTCGCCTATTAAACACATGTGGACTATTTACAAAGCTATTCCCTCGAATATTGCAGCTTTTGCAGACCCTTACAGTTTGTTTAAAAAATCTTTGATAAATTATTATTTATCTGTTGATAATAATGTTATATTATAATTGTTTGTTTATTACTTAAGTTTTGTTATTTTGTTTATTTTTTCAAATTCGTTTATGTATTTATTTTTGTTGCGTATTTACAACGTTATGTACTTGTATGTATTATATCATTTACACATCATCCTGTAATTGGTACTTATGTCCTGTTGGATTGATTGATTATAAATAAATAAATAAATAATATATATATATATATATATATATATATATATATATATATATCTAACATGAGATTTCAAAAAAATTCGGATACTCTCTCTCTCTCCTGATAGATTTAGAGCAAAACTGCAACAGTACAAAGTTGTTCATAATTATAAATTCTACTTTAGATAACATCAAAATTAGTAGAACATAAATAAAATTATACTAAATCTGAACAATTGCAAATACAACGGCTAAAATTTTAAAAGCATTCATTCGCATGTTCGTTTGCTCCAAGTGCAAACAGAACAATTAGAATGCACTTGAGGCATATCTCAAGACTTCCTTTTCTGAAGCAGATAGTGCAGCAAGAGAAAAATCAGTTAAAGCTGCAAGCAATGTCAGTTGTACACACACATTGATTGGAGTTTGAGGCAGGATAATTTTTGCCTCGGCACTTCTGAAGTCGGCTCTGCGCTGGACGTACAAATGCTTTACTCAAATGTATGTTAAGATAGGAAAACAATGAAAATTTGAAAACTAAATCTTGTGGACATATATAGTAATGCAAAATTCTCCTCTCCTATTTTGCATGGTGAGATACTGCTTCTCTTGACGACTAGCCAGTGTATCCAAGTGAATAATGACCATAATCCCAAAGATAATAGTATGCTTTTCAACTTCAAAATTTACATCTATATTAATTTTAGAATATCTATTTTTTGCTTGGTTCGTTTAATATTAATATATTGTATTTTTATTAAAGATTTGGGCTTTTTATTTTGTATTAGTACTTCGTTTATTTTTTCCTATTTTGTTTACGTGGTTTAATGAGATATATTTTGTAATGTTTTGTGGTAGGTACTATATTGCAATTTGTAGATAATTTTGTCTGTTTTACATTGCTGTAAAATTGACACAGTCTTCATTAGATTTCCCTTTTATTTTTTTATGCTATTTTTGTTAAATATCCATTGTTCTATAAAATTTCTTTTACCTTTTTGATAGGTCCATTTCTCAAGTCCAGTGTAGTGCTAAGCGAAACTGCTACTTTTGAATCACAGGATAATTTGAGATTGATTATTTAGCAATTCTCGCACATTGCACCAATAAAGAGACAGTACTAATGAAAAATATATGGAGTATCGTTTAAAAACAAGTTGAAAATATTTTTTGTGACTATGTAACTTAAACAAACAAGTTATGTACAAACTTATAATTTACATCAATGTAAATCTAGAAACACTGACAGTATATTTTGTTTACCGCAACATTTTTACTAATACATCTTTTACTAACATTATGTAAATGTATGTTTTCATAAGTATTACTTTCTGAAGAATAATATATGGTTATTAGAAATAATCCACTATAATAGCATGCAAATAATAAGTACTTCATGTATACGAATTTAAATTACATACTATTTTATTTTAAAACAATGTCAAAACAAACAACAAAATTTGATTTCATAAGTTTTTAACAAATTTTAAGTTTTAGAACATATTTTTGTTTTAGGTTTATTAAAAATATAAAAGGCCCATCTATTTGTTATATATTTAAGTAATAGTTTTCTATAAGTTGAAAATCAGCATTTATGTTTGTTAAATATAAGTTGTACATTTACAGATGGTGTTGACTCTATAACCTGTGTTTGCTTAATATCTGTACTTTTGAAATTATAATATTTTTCACTTCTATTACTCTAGCCTTTTTTAATACTTTTCGTCAAGTTGAAGAAATAATACAATTGCAGTAATATGTTGCGTTACATTATTCTATATATTTACATACTGATTATTTAATATACATATTGATTAATTAAAACACTGACCTAATGAAGCCTATTTTTTCTGCAATTAGATTGATCCCATAATTGCTACCTACGTATGAGAGTTTTATTATGAAGGAATAGCATATATAAATAACTGCAGTACCTATCATAATAAAATTAGACAATAGCTACTTAGTTATTTGATTGGGTTATTATTTTGTTGTAATGTTAATTAACTCACAAAGACTGGTAATTTCATAATCAAGTTAATAGGATCTTTAAAATAATAATTGCAAACAATATGTAAATGTAAAATAAAAACTGTCCGTCTAATAACTACGTCACTATATTGCACACGCCAATACTATACTAATTCAATGAATTTATAAAAATCGCCTCATGTTTTTTTTGTCTACATACAAAATGACAGATATCAATTTATGATTAAGAACAATGGTTCTCAAAATGGGTGCCGCGGGCGTGATGTAAAATTTAGAATCGCAGACATTTTAATAATTCTGGTGGAAAAGTAGAACTACATATTAACTTTTATTGAACTCGAAAACAAACTTGAATTTTGTGAATTTTTAAAAAAGTATTTGAAGAACTGAATAAAATAAATTCTAGCATGCAAAAAAAAGAGATGAACATGTCATAAAATCGTCCGATAAAATAAAAACTTTTAAAGACAACATAGAATTTTGGAAATTGAGGAAAGTTGGAAATATTCTGAATTTCATTAGAATTCCTTTGAATATTTATTCAGAATAAATATGTGTGAATGTGGTCTACGATTTTCTACGTTTATTAACATTAAAACTAAAAAGAAAAACGATTGAAATCGGAAGAATATGAAATTTGAGTATGTTTGTCCAAAATACATCCAAATATAAAGGAATTATGTAAATTACATCTATCCCATGTATCACATGTTTTCCAAAGATTAAAAATTTAAAATTTCATGCACATAATGTTAGGGAAACCGGAAATTTTATTTTATCGATTTGGAGTGTCTTGACACCAAAAAGTTTCAGAACCACTAGTTTAGAACAAGAACAATGACTTATGGAATCTTAAAATTGCTGTATGAACCAACAGTTAAAAATTCGATTTGATTTTTTAATTTATTTTTTACAAAATTATTTATTTATTACATTTAATTCACAGGGGAAATATATTTTATCTAACACTGTGTAATTATAACGATATAAGTATGCAGTTTTTAAATAAATAAAGTAGGTCATAAGTCACTAGTGAGCTAAATACGAGTATATTAGCTCACTGTTTTTTTGGTTCGTACCATTGTATGTAACTACGTTATAAAACCTTCTCTACACTATTTTGTTCCAAAATGTCATTTCGAAATTCCATCTGTCAAAAATCTTATATGTATTTTATGATTAAAATGTGTTCGATAAAATGTTGTATGGCACACGTGTGTTAATTACCTAAATCACTTGAAAAAATACCACACTCGGCCTAACGGCCTCATGAGCTAAACTTTTCCCACGTAACTTGTCTGTAATGTAACACACTTGTACCATAAATAACTATTCTATAAAGATAAAGCTTCACTAAGAAGCTGGCACAGCCACCATTTTTTAATTGGCAAGGGTAATAATTTTATTTTCACGGTAATTAATTAGTACTTAATTAGTACTAAATAATACGTTTTTTTTTAATTGTGTCAATATGAATGTGCCAGTTTCATATCACCAAATATTTCACTTATAATTCGAATTGTAACATAACGTATAGTAATCGTTTAGTTATTTGGGTAAAAATAATTGAAAAACAAATATTTATATAACTAAGTTTAATTAACGGATATCGCAACGAAAAATAAATTTTAAACAGATAATAAAGATAAGTCACTATGAAAAAACAAATATAAACACTAATTTAAGAGTAATAATTATAAATAAAGCTTTAACACTAAGAATATTTACACATAATTCAATTGTATTTATATCAGAATGTCCTCGCGGTCTTTTCTACTTGGATTTATATACTCAAGCAATTATACTCTCGAATATTCTGGCAGCTTCGAGTGTTATGTGTTATACCTGCGGCCGTCGCCCGCGGCGTGATCTTTATTTATAGCTATTTATGTATTTTTATAAATATTTTAAAACAATTAAGCCCTGATATGATTTATAATATTAAAATAAAAAGATGTTATAAATATCATAACGTTTCAGTGAACAACTCTGTATGGGTTTTTATGACGTTACGGTTGCAGTTATATTACCCAATTATCCTGAGTTATTTTGACAAGTCAGTTCGATAATAATATTACCGTAAATATACAGTTATGTCTTAGTGTAATATTTTGAGGTGGTCAAATGAATTAGACATTAATATAACAAAATAATTAATTTATTAAATATATACAATTTATATCTCACAGTTGTATTTATATATTTATTACATTGTTTTTTATTTATTTATATTTTTTGGATCAGGTTGCCAACATCTTTCCGTTTTAATAAAATACGTAATCATTTCGAAATCGGGTTGGAAGATTTATGTTTCTTCTTGGACGTTTTTGACTCGTTGCTTCTGGATGTTCATCTAAATTAATTTCAGGGCTGAAATTGTCAAATAAAGACTCATCGATATTGTTGTCGTTGTCATCTTCAATTTCTTTATTTGGATCGATATTAAATTCTTCCAATAACATATTGTAACTTAATTGTGACTGAATTTTCGTTGGAATTATCAAATCTTTTAATTAATTGGTTTGCATGGGAACGAATAAGCTGGTTCTTGTGTGCTGCGTCTAAAAGAACGTTATAAATAGTATTTCCTACCTTTTCTATGATGGTACCAGGATACCATTCCCAAGAATTTTTCAAATATATTTTGTATAAACCTTGTCATCTTTTTCAAACTATTTTTCTACAGCTCCATGTTTCTTATTGAACTGCAAATTTTGTTTGTAGTTTGTTATTTTATTTCTTGTTTCACTTGGACGCAATAAATCTAAAGTTGTTCGAATTTTACGTCCAAGCATTATTTCAGCAGATGACTTATTATTTATGTATTTATTTGGTGTATAGCGATATATACTTAAAAATGTATTTAAAGCTTCCTCTAATCCTGCTTCCCCCTTTAACTTCAAAAGTGCTCTTTTGAAAATATCAACAAACACTTCTGCTTGTCCATTCGACTGCGGGTGATAAGGTGGTATTTTTAAATGTTCTATCGCATCCTCGTCGCCAATTTGTTATATTTTGAGGTGGTCAAATGAATTAGACGTTAAAATAACAAAATAATTAATTTATTAAATATATACAATTTATATCTGACAGTTGTATTTATATATTTATTACATTATTTCTTATTTATTTATATTTTTTGGATCAGGTTGCCAATACTTAGTTAACCAGCTTACTTTTGTCTATGTAAACAAAGGCTTAATATCTTGAAATCGGTAAAAAAATACTATTTTATGTTTCAAATTACTTGACATTAAATGTTGCCATATGTGTCATGAACTAACTAAATAGAACCAATTATTTCTAAATAAAGTAAACTTAATATTAATTCATAAATTTAAAAATCACTGCGATTTCATTCCAATCTGTGTTGTCAAATATATTTTAAAATACTTAAATAACCAAATAACCAAAAAAAAAAAATGAAAATAAACTAAAGACAGTGATAGAACTGAACTAGAATTTTATTCTAAATCACCGAAAGAATTGTAATATTTGAGGCTTTTTTTTTCAAAAAGTTATAGGAAGTATTCATTTTTGGTATGAAAATGAAGAAATTCGAAAAGGGCTGGATTTAAAAAAAATGTCGTTTTTCATGCATCAAATGAAAGCAAAAGTTCACTTGCATAAATATCCCATGTCGATTGGATTTTGTTTTTTGCAAGAAGTTGTCAAAAATATGTCGAGCTTGATATCGAATAAAAGCACTCGACAAGGGCTGGCTGCTGGCTTGCAGAAATAACACTGACTCTGGATGCCTAGGTAAGGCGTAGATAACCTTTCGCTAGTTATTTCAGATACAGTACCTACTTTAAAGCCACATCATAATTTCTTGGTTCTTCAATTTCACTCAGCATTATTTCAGCTAAACGACACGGTGGTTTTATTGTATCTCTGTCTCGGAGCTTTTGTATTTTCTTAATGTTAGAAGAATCTTCTATTACGTCTGATTGGGAAACAGTTTTCTCAGACAAATCTTGTTCCTCATTCAATTCAAAGTTGGTCGTGATCTCTTGGTTTTCTAATACTGAACTAGTTTTTAATGGAAACAGTACTATTGTTTGGCCAAGAGTCTCAGGGGTGAAAACAACGTCTCTACTTCTAAGAACAATATTTTTATACATTATTATCGGGTAGGTTCCGGGTACCCGGGTACCCATCGTCATTCCTAGTACCTACTAACGTTTAATGATAGTCGACATAGTAATTCAACAAAAATGATTGAACGATCACGCAATGCTATTGCTATAATAAAGCATGTATGTCACATATAAAGAAAAACGATTTCTAAATATATAAAGATAATTTTTGTAATAATCCCGGAAGTAAATTTGCGGTTATTGCTACTATGATTTCCCGATTACAATAAAAAAAAACATTTGTTCTTTCCTTCTATTTTCAGATATTTAAGAAAATTGTACATATACAGTTATATCATTTTTTCATTTGTAGATAATGTCACCAAATATAAAAAAAACTTCATTAAACAACAAAGGCCCTATTTATTTCTATTTTTATTTACAAATCCATCAATTGTGCAAGCATTTAATCACAATCATTCATAATTTATTAACGAACTCATATTTTCAAATAATTTTACCTTTCAACAAATTATCTTTAATTAAGTTTATCAATATTTCATATGTTCTTTCAGTAGAGTAATTTATAAAGTAGTTCAATCGATTGAGTTTTGTGGTTCTTTTTGTTTATTTTATGAAAGCTGGCAAATATTTAAAGGGTAGTGACAGGTGACATATTTATACATTAGTGTTTGATATTGCGCGAGTAATGTAAATGTGTTATTTTTAGAAGATTGATGTAACTTTCCCGTCTAATAAATTTATACGTAATTAACATTTTTATTATTCTAATTTACTTAAGTCAGTAAATTACAAGTACATTTCAGGAATCGTATTAAATTTAATTATTATAGCACCAATGTAATATATTAGTACTATATAATATAATTACTTCCATTATTTTTCCTGCGGGAATAAGTACTAGAATAAATGTATAAATTAATTATAATCATGATGTAATCTTTTTTTCAATTATTTCTCCGTCACAACGTAAAGATACAGGACGAGTTGTTTTTTTGTTAAAAATAATCGAAAATTACAATTTACAATTAGTGTTGTCAAGAGGCGCGACTAGAATCGATCTTGTCTCGTCTCATTTCGATTGTCTCGACATTAAATTCGAGAAAAATGATTATTAAATAAAACAAATCTACGTTGTTATTTTAATAAAAATGAGAAATAGATAGAATAATGATTGTGAATTTTAAATATAAAATGTATAACTTTTGTTTTTCGCTTTAGAATTTTTTTCTACAAAATTTTTTATTTTCTGGAAATGAAATTCAGCAAATATGATGAAAAATGAAAGGAATCTTGGAATTCTTTTTAATTAGGATTGTTTCCAGTTTTTCATTTCTTAAATTTTATCTGTTGAAACAAAAATATGAAAATTGGCACACTTATGAAATTTTGCCCGTAGAATCGGTTAGTGGGCTATACTTGAAAAAAACCTCTTTTTTAAAAATTTACGTACTATTAAAGGCTGAAAAATTCAAAGAATTTATTTATTTAAAAAAAAATAGAGGATGATATCTAAAATGAAATGGAATATTTTAAATTTTATTTCTTCTTTTTATCAGTGTATATAGGATGAATACAAGTATATAATTTAAGAATGAAGTGTATCAGCACTTTTCTATTTTGTTGATTCTTACGATTTATGGATAAAGAACATTCTTTTTTCTCATATCTCAAATTTAAACTTGCGATATATTTAATATGATTTTTATTACTATCTGGTTTTCCTTTAAAAAATTTATTTTTTATAAGCGTTGTTTTATTAAAATTTCAACCAAACATTTACAAAATGATCAGAACAAATTCTGGTGTATTTTTTAGTAAATCGAAAACCCGGTCATGTTTTCCATTTATTATTTTTTATACTCGAAATTATATAAAATGATTTACGAAAATAACTATCTACGTTAATAATGTATGACGTTTATTTGTCCTCCAATATAAAATTACGGTTAACATTTGCCCATACCCTATTGTCAATTTAATATTAGTTCAGTCGTAACACAAATAGCGCCATTTGAATATATCTCTTCTTACTACAATTTCTGAAGTGGCACAATATTTTAATTTAATTTATTTTTTAGGCGGCTGGTACCTAAATTGTTGTTTTTCGTATCTGTTTGCAACCTTAAAGTATCAATTTTTATTTGACATATGTCAAAGTCAAAATTTTTGGCCGCTAGTTTGTTCATTATTGATTTACATACTTCATATTAATGTGATTAATTATATTAGAATATAATAACAAATGTAAGTAAAATTTTAACTATTCCTTTACAAATATTAATGAAAAAGTAATGAATTTGCGAGTAAAAATAGCGGCCGTAAAGTAAATGCGGCCGTAAGGTAAATGCGGCCGTAAAGTAAATGCGGCCGTAAAGTAAATTTTGACAGATGTCAAAAATTGATTTGGAATTAAAATTCATAATTTCTTGTTGCAATCACCTAAAAAATGTTGTGTGCACCTCGGCTAAAAGTTCTTTTTGGGCCGCATCTGATTTGTAGCCTCGGCTTTGCCTCGGCTGCAAACTTCGGTTTCGGCCCAAAAAGTTTACTTTTAAAACCTTGATACACAAATAACTATTTTAGGCGGCTGGTACATAAATTGTTGTTTTTCGTATCTGTTGGCAACCTTAAATTATCAATTTTTATTTGATATCTGTCAAAGTCAAAATTTTTTGCCGCTTGTTTGTTCATTATTGATTTACATAGTTCATATTAATGTGATTAATTATTTTACAATATAATAACAAGTGTAAGTAAAATTTTTACTATTCTTTTACAAATATTAATGAAAAAGTAATGAATTTGCGAGAAAAAATAGAGGCCGTAAAATAAATTTTGACAGATGTCAAAAAATTGATTTTGAATGAAAATTCATAATTTCTTTTTGTAGTCGCCTAAAAAATGTTGTGTGCACCTCGGCTAAAAGTCTCTCGGCTTTGCCTCGGCTGCAAACTTCGAATTCGGCCAACAAAGATTACTTTTAGAACCTTGATACACAAATAACTATTTAAATTATTATTATCTGTATGGAGATGGGAGATAGCAACTTTTGTAACTTTTTGGCAGATCCTGAAATTCATTAGTCATTTATTTTTAAGATTTTCCCTTTGCACAATCATTTTCACCTCTCGCCACTCAGTAAAAGAGGTATTGGAATCATGTTAAATATCGGATAGTGAATTTTCAATGGATACGCATGTTTTGAAGTCCCTAGAACACGATTTTAATAATTTTACGATGATGCCTGTCCCTGTGTGGATGGATGGATGTTGTTCTAACGAATACTCAAATACTAGTAGGTAAATAAATAAGTTTAAATTTTTGGTTATAACATTCTGATACCTTAGATTAGATCAGATTAGATTTTGGTGTTAATCATGCAACCGAAAGTGGTGTTTTTATGAAGATGTGAAGTGTATTTTGTGAATATTTTGTTGATTATATTAATCTTTGTGATATATTAATTTTTCCTTGTTTTTTGTTTCTTTGATATAGAATATTTTGTAGTAAGGAAATCTTCTGGTGTTATTGGTATATTTTTTAATAAAGAAAGCTTTTTTGTTTCCAGTTAATCGGTATGTTAGTTGATTTTGATGTTTTATATTGTTGTCATAATTCTATTGATTGGAACTTTAGATTAATAATTTGTAGTCCGTGGCGAAATAAAGTCTATTGATGACCGAAAATTTAATTAGAATGTTTGTATTATTAACTACAATAACATATATTCCGTTTTTATTCCTTCTATTCGGCATTCTCCATAACCCTCTCATCTTTTTAAACCTCCCGTCCAGGGTTACATTGATTTAAATTACTTGATTTAAATCAGTGATTTAATTCAGATTTAAATCACATTGTGTTTTTTGAATAAATCATTGATTTAAATCACTGTGTAAAAAGCGTAAATTAAAAATAAATTATATGGCGATGAAGAAAGTAAAATTATGTGAATTGAAAATGACCGATCTCAAGAAGGAACTGGAAGAAGAAGAGTTGGATACATCGGGAACTTCGTCTACGGCATGCCTTAGAAGAAGGTGGTGAAAACCCTAAAGACTTTTTGTTTGAAATGGCGGGTGGTTTCACCAATTTAAATTTAAATTTAAAATTTTAGAAAAGTTAGAGGAAAGTTATAGAACATCTGAAGAAAATACTACAAGATTGAAAGAATAATAACAGAAAATGATAGAACTTTGGAACAGAAATTGACGGAAAATTCTCGAACGTTGGAAAATAATTTAATAAAAAACTCTAGAACTTTGAAACAGAAATTAGAGCAAAAGTTTGAATATATGAAAAGTTTTAGAATATTAGAAAAAAAGTTTCACGAGGGTTCTACAAAATCTGAAGAAAAATTAAACACCAGTTGAAAGAAAATTCTAGGACAGTAGAAGATGAAATGACAGAAAATTCTAGAACGCAAAAAGATGAAATAACCGAAAATCCTAGAACTTCGGAGCAGAACTTAGAAGAAAAATTAACAGAAAATTCTAGAATTTTAAAAGGAGAATTAATGGAAAATTCTAAAATTTGGGAAGTTAAACTGGTAAAGGGTTCTGGGGGGGACTGACAATTACGAAGTAAAACATATATGCTTAACCGGATTAAACAATGCCAAGTGCACCATATTGATATTGCAAAATTTTCGATATCTAGGTATCAAGAGAAAAATCAAATATACAAAGTTTTATATTGTCATTGATGACGTCATACCGGTACAGATTATATTAGACGATGAATTTCTTGAAACTCCCAAAGTCGTATTAAAACTAAACCTGAAGTATTGCCTAACTTCGAAACAGACATTCAGCTCATTTCAAATGAAGGCCCGCTGAATAAAAAATGACTATTTAAAAACTGTCTCTTATGTGACAAACCATCAACCGAGAAGTCACTGCTGATAGTTTCCAGAAATACACAAAGTTTGTTTCCAAAGTTACGGAGGGAAGAAAAGTACATTAAACGTTGTATCAAGTGTCTTATGTACAATCCAGACCATGGCAAACCAAGTGGAAGACTTCAAAGTGTTCCTAAAAATTTCCCTCCTTTCGAAACTTTACATCGCAACAATATTAAACCTTTTTATACTCCATCTGCCGCCTATAAACAAATTTTTGTAATAATAGACCAATAGATGCGTATAGCAAATTTGTATTCTTACACGCAACAAAAACCGCTAATGCACATGAAGTAATAAAACTGTTTGAACAAATATTTAACATATTCGATCCGCCGCAAACTATAATATATAATATATTATATATAATATAATACATTAGATGATGACGCGAGTGCTAATAACAACCACCCCGCGCGCAAATTAATGTTGCCGTCTAGACAAGACAAGGCAAGACTTTGCAAAATATTGTCTTGTCTAGAAATTTCAAGACACTAGCGCGAATGGATAATGCGAGCGCTTAATCGAACCATAGTAAACATATTTGCAAAGACTGTAGAAGACTCTAAATGATATGATACATTAAGTATTGTCCAACAAACCCCGAACAACACTCATTAAACAAGCATTGATGTTACCCCGCACAGCTCCTGTTTGGGTTTAACCCAAGAATTAACTCGGGCCAAGAACTCCGTGATGTCACTCAGACGGCATTACATGACAGCAAGACATCGCATATCAACTAACAACAGACCGTTAGAGAGCATGCTGAAATCGAACAAGCCAAGGTACAAGCGGACAATGAGCATCGTTATAACCTCCAAATAGATATGTAGTTGGTCATCATGTGTTAATCAAACTTGTTCGTCCTGCAGGTACACTGCACCCCAAGTAGCAAGGCCCTGACGAACTAACGCAACTATTCTACACTAGCATCCTTCCAAGCGATCGTCTACAACTCTACATTCCCAATGAAGACGAGTTATCGTCCAACGAAGACGATTTCCCGGACCTGACCTAACTGCGATGCAACTCGCGCTACGCCGTGGGAGAAGCATGGCGAGGCGATGCATTCTACAGACCCGAAACGACCACATTGAACATCGCAGCAATGTTTGTAAATTCGTACCTTAATATATGTTACTTATGTTACACATAAATCGTGGTTAAGTGAAATCAGTTTTCTCTCCCATAACCGTACACCCTCCTACAATACGATTAAATTAGTCATCTATTAGACTGCACCGTCCTAAAGAAATTTGCGTTGTCTGCTTCTAATGTAATCAAATGGATCTGCGTCCACTGCACGGAACCTCATCCTGGTTTTAATCATCAATCAGGCTATGTAATTCAAACAAAACAGATGAGTCATTCAGATATTTACTAATTTGAAGAAAAGCACGTAATAGCTATTTATGTAACCAGTTAGAAAATGCTTTATTTTGTGTAACGGTGGGGCAAAATCGCGCAAGTTACACAAAATTGCATTTTCTAATGTGTTACATACAAGATTTTTTCTAATTTTGATAATATTATTGCAATTTTACTCTTTTGAAATTATTTATTTTTATGAATTAATAAAAAATCAAATACGTGGGTGCGCTTTATTTCGGTTGTTAATGTTGTTTTAAGTTTGATATTTCTATGAAAATATACAAAAAATGTCTGATTCAAATTCAGATATACCAAGTGATATCGAAGAAGATGCACAAAAAGCGCTATCGTCTATTATTCCCGAAAAATCTAAAGGTATAGTCTTTTTCACGAAAATGTGATCGTACGTCATACCTAGTAATAAAATTGTAGCCAAAACATCAATGTTACTATCCCTAGCATATACCCAGAAAAATACACGGAACTTAGTGTCTTTTACTAATAAATGGTTGGTAATCCTGTACAACGTTGCCATTCTCGAAATGTCAAAAAAAATATTATTTTTGAAAAATGTCAAAAAAATCGAGCAAAAAATTTAGGAAGTTGTGCACAGAATATGGTGACTTCTGTAATATGGTATTTCGAACAAGAACGTGACAAACGAAGATACAGAGAAGGATGCTGAATAACTTTAATTTATTTTATGTAAATAATTCACAATATGATATATACACACATGGTATACTATGCAACCATCAACACTTGAATGTACCCTACAAATACTTGGCAACGTTGCATCAGGGAACGTTATGACGTACGATCACATTTTCGTGATATAGTTAATAACAATGAATTGTTCTACATATTATAGCGATTGCAAGCACATGCCGCGGACGACGGCCGTAGATATATTACAGACAGGTCGAGACACATCGTAATCACCCTTCTATTGTACCGACTCACTGAAGGTCCCAGAATATTCGAGAGTTTAATTGCTCGGATATACAGGGTGTTTGAAAAATAGGGGACCAAATTTGGAAAATATATTAATCAAACCAAAACAAGAAAATAATCCAAATATACCCATGTCCGGAAACGAACCATTTCGGAATAAAACACTCTTTTGTTTGAATTTTGAATTTTATTTTTAGTAATGTTTTTACTCTCAAAATTACAATAGTTGTTCAAAATGTTCTCCTTGAAGTTGTATGCAACATTCTAGAAGTCTTCTCATTGATTGTCGGACACGTTCGAATATTCCTGGTTTTAGTCTTATACTATTGAAACAGTCTATGATTCTTTACCGCAAATTCTCTACGTTATTAATGGGCGTCGAATAAACTAAGCTCATTAAGTGAACCCAAAAATAAAAATCAAACGGATTCAAGTCTAGTGAACGTGGAGGCCACGTAGTTGGACCACCTCTGCCTATCCACCAATCAAGAAATAAATTTTGAAAATATTGTCTTACTTGGAAACTAAAATGTGGAGGCGTGCATAAACCACATATGATGCCGTGTGAATAGTGAAACATTCTCCAATAAATTTGGTAAATTATTATTCAGATAATGTAGATACAAATTTCCCGTTAATCTGTTATACAAAAAATAAAGCCCTATCAACTCTTCTCCAACAATACAATATTAATATAGTCGAAATTTTTAAGCAGTAGAGAGACGTCATCAATATTTGTAACTAGATTATGACGTCACGAATTACAAAGTTTATATGTACATTAGTTTAGAAAATGTGTTGCGTGTTGCATATGGCAATGCCAAATTTAATAACAACAAATAAAATGATAACATACCTCTCGAACTGCTTTTAACGGCAGTAATGGTCCACTGTCAGTTCTTTTTCAAAATATGTAGTCGCATTTGCAGTTAGCACTTGCGACTGCTTCGATAATGCTTTAGGCATTATTACTTACGCTAATAAAATAAACGTATAACAAGAAACAAAGAACACGAATACGAACAATTATAAGGGACAATACAACTTAAACGAACAAACAAAGATTTTATATTATATTATTTGACAACTCAATCAATCGACGTGACAAGAAACAAATATATGTAAACATATTTTATTTGAGTCGTAGCCAACGTGTGTTAAAAAAAATACACTGCAATTATTATAAATAAATTGAAATGTCATTAAATACCTTATATTTTAATTTGAAATAATAGTAAATATAATAAATAAGTAATTTTTTATGATACCTATTTTTAATACTCGGTTTTCTAAATAAAAACATCTTTCGAAAATTTCTACAAGTTTTATTTCGTTTTGTAACGTTTTTTTCAGGTCTATGACGTCTCTCTACTGCTTAAAAATTTCGACTATAGAAAAGCTTCAAAACAAAATCAAAATAATTTAATTACGGTAACAATAAATTTTGACAGTTACTAAGGAAACGTGAATAAACAAATTACAAGTATTAACGTAACTATTGTAATTTTGGCAGTAAAAAACATTACTAAAAATAATATTCAAAATTCAAACAAAAGAGTGTTTTATTCCGAAATGGTTCGTTTCCGGACATGGGTATATTAGGATTATTTTCTTGTTTTGGGTTGATTAATATATTTTCCAAATTTGGTCCCCTATTTTTCGAACACCCTGTATAAATCCAAGCAAAAAAGACCATGAGAACAATCTAATATTAATATGAGTGATGAATATAAATAATTGGTGATATAAATATCATGTAATAAATAGTGCGAAATATTAAATGTATAAATAAATATATGTAGTTTTTAAGTATTTATTAATAATTATTACTCCTGAATTAGTGTTATATTCAGAGCGTTACACATTTTATTATCTTTTTATAATTTATTACTCGTTCATTAAACTTAGTTATATAAATATTCGTGTTTTAATAATTTTTACATTTCACCCAAATAAATAAACGTTGAATTATTTTTTCCATTTTTCTGGTATTTAAAATGCGATTCTTTGTTGACCTCGTGGACAATATAATGGAACATAATTAATTAATAATTTATTTTATGTAGATCACAAATTATTTACTAATGGAAAATATTATAACTTAGATTTGCATTTTTTACATTGCATGAACTGTACATATATCATTGGTATTTTTACTATTGATATTAATTCACGACACATGAAAATAAAATTAATATTTAGTTCTTTAATATTTACAGAACAACCGTAGTAAAGAAAATTTTCTTATACTGGATTAGATTCGTTCCCCATTAGATTTTCTATTGACAATTTATAGAATATGACTCACTAATTGTAATTTCTTTAACACCTAAAAACTACATCATTCTTACAATACATTGCACAATGCACAATAAAAATAACCTACTAAGAAATTACGTAGTTGCATTTTCAATTTAAAAAGTATGTCTTTAATATTAATATTTAAATTTCAATATAGCAATGTATAAGACTTTTTACAAATTATTATATTATCACTAAAGTAAATGGATATATTATAAAAAAATATGTTTTAACAATGCATTTGATATCTTCAATTTTTGAAAACGCTATTATGAAATTGGTTAAAGATCTATGTACGTATATGAGCACAGTATTATTGGCTACAGGGGATTTCAAATTATTTACAAATTATTTCCCTATCCTAATTATTATTTATATTTATCATAGTCCCGCAACATTATTAGATTTTGTGTGTATTTTAATTTTTAAAAAAATCCCTAATAATTTTATTGATCCAAAAAAGTTAACCCTACATTTTTTTATAACTTTTTTCTTTCGCTTTTTATTGCACTGGTTTCCATTGCGGTGAATAAAAATTTATTCACAACTTGAAAAGCTATGATATTGAACCGTTTTACACACCCCTTGAACTGTGTGAAGAAGATCCGTTTGAAAACAGCAATAGATTTTCCCGAAATAAACGTTCTGCAGTCCTACCGTAGCACAATATGTGTTCAATATGCAGTGGGCCAAACAAATACATATTGCACATTATTTATATTGTACAAGTATAGATATTTATTGAGCATGACATAGGCCTATCGAAAACTGCATATAAGAATATCCCTAGCGCAGTACTAACAGGGCAGATGTCATATATCTGATCCAGAGGTGACCACTATGGGGAAGTCATAAAGATGTCATCATTATTTTTTGTCCTAACATTTTTAAATTTTTGTCTATAAAATACAAAATACAAAAATACACAAAAAGTTATTTTATAAAAATTGTTCAAACCTTGAGCACAAATAGGGCACGAGAGCAGCACCGTCGACTTTGCCCAAGCCTCTTATCTCATTTCACAGCATTCCAGTGGCGGAAATTTAAATAAAAGTCAAAATGTACTCTTCCAACGAAAACAAGTTGTATTTATACAGATTTAATGGTCACTGACATTGTTATACTATTTTACGTTTAATAAATCATTTAAAACTTAATAATAAAATTTGTTTTCGAATATCAATCTTGTCCATCTTATCTCACTTCAGACCATTCTATGATTGTCTCATTTCACATCATTCCATTATTGCCTTACTTCACAACAATCAAGGAGGAAGATAAAAAGTGGCGGAAATTTAAATCGACGGCTTTGGCTCAACTCAACAATAATAATAAAATCAACAACAACAAATACTGACACGAGAAACACTAAAAGAGCACAATGGATAAACTACACATAGAGATCGCAGAATGGAATGAATACAAAACCCGCCAATGACGTCCATTTAAATTTCCGCCACTTCTTCTCTTCCGTCTGGAATAGTGTGAACTGAGACAATCATAGAATGGTGTGAAATGAGCTGAGAGGCTTGGGCACAGGTCGACGGTGCTGCTCTCGTGCCCTATACTTGCGGGACACTGGCGAATTAATGAATCATATACTTAAGAAAATAAAATATCATATCAATATGTTCACTAGCACTAAACATTTTGAGCCATGCTCATAATCTTTTATTAATTATTTTCAACTAAGCGTTACTAAAATAGGTTAGTCAGTAAGTCTGGTTCTCATAATATCATTGCAAGCTTATTTTAGCTAGTAGTAAAGTATATGTGACAACCCTGTATTACTAATGAGAAAATTGAATGAGCGAGATAGATGTATAAAGAAATAAACATATTAGCATGGAATGAAAAATCTGTTAATAGAGGTTAAAAATGCTTACTATTATAACCTATAAAATAACAACATATTTGACAGTTCTGACAGCAGTGAATTACTGAAGTGTTGTGTGATGTTGAATAAAATATTAGGTAATAGGAGTTGTAAATAAAGGAGAGCGTAGGGAAATGGGACACAAGAAGAAAAATATTTATATTTAATTTAATAGAAGAAAATTTAAAAATTATAGAGAACAAAAGTCAACATGGTAAGATTTTAAAAAAGGAAATTGATTTGGATATCAGTAGCTACCAAAACAGCAAGCAGAGAATATATCACAGAATAGTTATATAAACCTATTCTGTGAATATACCTCAAAAGTAGATTAAATTAAGCAGCAGTGGCTAAGCATGAAAAGTTCTGCAAAACTTATAGTTTTGCAAACTATCAATATTTCTAGAAATTGGTTTTATATAATTTTTAATTTAATGAATTATTTTTATTATATCTCTTAAAAATTAAAAATTTGTATATTTTTTTTTTAAATCAATTTCTGTAAGTTTCTAATGCATTGCATCTTATTAAATAATTATTAATTATTGCGACAATCTTTCAATTTACAGGTAATAGTAGGTTCTTAAAATTATGTTTTGGTGCTACTAATTAGCATATATATTTATATTTGAGCGCAAATAATTTAATAGTAAATAGTTGCAATCGGTAGTATTGCTACTAATATTTAGTAAAATATTATGAGCATGGCTCTTTGTTTTTTACAATAATGAAAATAAGCTGAAAAATAATTAATAACAAATTTTATTTAATTTTTTCTTATTTTGTTCTTATTCCCAGAGTAATTTGATTGTTTTTTAACTTTTAACCTAATATTTTGGATACTTGATTTTTTACAGAAAATAAAATCTCAGAAACTACAACGTTCACCAAATTTTATCAAGAGTACCTCTTGTGTTTATTTTTGATTGTATGTAATATAGGCAAAAACTAAAAATGTTAGTATGTTAAATAATAACGAAAAAAAAATCTTCATGAGTCCCCATATGAGACACCTCTGCTTGAGGTACAGACATAAAAGAAAGGATAAATATGCATCTAAATAAGTAGTATTCCCATACCAAGTTTCAAAAGTTTAGTGCAACTAATACCCGAGTTTATAATAAAAATGTGTCTGATGAGGTGCACTTTCAAAAGGCTGTAACTGTAAAAAAAAGTTTCCGGACATACTTTCATATAACATTTTTTACTTAAAATGTCTGCCCCAATATATGGTTTTATTTTGGCACACTCATGTTGAATCACCTTGTATAATACCCTTATTACATATTTTTAGGTAAAATATTTTTAAAGAAATCTCAAGGGCAGTTCTTAATCGAAAATTTGTGTATCCAGTACTTCATTAATTGGGATTATTATGTGTGTTAAAATTTTCGAATTCGAAATAAAATAGAAAACTATAATTTGCATCAAAAAATATGTATTAGTCGTAATGATTAATTATGTACATAATTGTTTATTTATTTAATTATTTATGTACCAGTAAAACCAACAGTCAACATGACCAATTACAGATTTTCACAAATTACTGACATAAATGTAATTTATAGATTACAGATATTGTGTTGGACAAAGTAACAAACAAACAATAAGTAAATTAATAAAGTATTTGAACAAAATATAAATTTAGAATAAATTGTTTCTTGAAAATTACTAAATCATTACATGTATTGAGTATTGTATTACGTATACCACTGTAAACATTTTTTATTAACAAATCAATTTTCATAATACCGGCATAAGCGACAATGGTGTTAAATATTTACAATGAATCAATAATAGAACTTACCGAAAATTAAAAATCAATGTTAGTTTCATGTTGTTATCACTGAACGAAAGATTAGTAAAAGTCACACAATGATTAGTGGAACCGAGACTGAGAGGAACCTACCCGAGTGTTGACACACCGAGCGACTGCGACCGTACATTGTTTACGATGCATCGGTATCCGCGGTTATTGTTGCCTGCATTGGAGTGAATCTGTCAATGTATATTCATTGTATGTTCGAGCAAAGGCCATCCTTGTACGATAATGATACAAGTATGGAGCGTGTTCGTGCCTGTGTGTGTACCCACCTATTTGGATTTACATGTTACGTCACATGTTACTCCACACTGATTTAATTTAGGAAACGTCATTGAGGAAACTGATTTTTAATTAATTTGTAATACAATTTCCTTTCAGTAATGAAAATGGTATAGCGCACAATAGGTATAGCTGTCGCCTTGATGGCATTTATACTTATATGAATGAATAACTTCCTAACCTAAACGTTTAAAAATGCTAAAAGTGATGCGAATTATAAATAAATAGATTAATTAAATATGAATCAATGGGAGTTGAACTGGGATTGAAGTGAATCGCTCACAAATTTTTTTATTTCCACCTTCTATATAATTGTCACTTTACAGGCTTCTTGGTATCTAAGTAAATAAACGATTACAGTAACAAACCTGTAAAAATAATAGAAAATAATAAAAGTTTTTTATGCATTCTATTATAAATATTACAAACTTTATTTAATTAGGTTTATGTGAGTAATTATACACATTTATAGTACATTTTGATTCACTGGCGAAACTCATTTAACAACATCTAGCTATAAATTGTTCTACCACCGCCAACTACCTTTGATTCCAAAATAGAGTTTAATCTTTTTTTGAAGAATAATATACATTAATAAAAAACGCTATGAAGCTCGTCGCTCGCCTCACAAATTTCCAGTTCGCCCTGTAAAAATTAACTTACACCGCTGGCCACATAAATAACTATAAAAATTCTTCATCTATAAGTGATAAAACTTAATATTTTTTAAATGTTCTATTACAAGTATTACTAAATAATAGGTAGGTACGCTATAAAGAGTGGCGGCTCATTGTTTCAAATCATAATGGTGCTGCAACATATGAAATAACACACCGTAAATACATGTTTCGATAAAATATGAAAATTATCATGAAAATAAAAAAGTATATTTTTTTGTTTTGTTATTTCTTGAGGTTGAATTTCTAAGATCATAATTGTCAATAATTCTAATAATGTTTTAAAATAAAAACTATGATATATTTTCAGTAACGTACAGTCTATATGTGCAGGATGTATTTCATTTATATTATTAAGTTTATTTAATTTTTTTTTTAAATCGTATTTTATCTTTTTATTTATTCATGCAACCATGCAAAAGAGCGCACTGCGCGAGCGGCTCAGTAACTAAGAAGCGAGATCGATGTGCAATATATGGACACAAACTCAAAACAGATAAACAGCCAAACGGCGCATTCTGTCCACAAAATTCGAAGTAGTTATCACGATTGAACTAGATGGCATTAGTGCGGTAACTGCATATTACATATGCCCAGTTAAAGTTTACTGAAACTGAAAATGACGTTTGTTTGTGGATTCAAGAAACTTTAATTAGGTAAATATAATCTGCAGTTACCGCACTAACGCCATTTAATTCAATCGTGATAACTACTTCGAATTTTATGGACCTAATTCGCCGTTTGGCTGTTCATCTGTGTTTGTCTGTGGTATGGACCTACACGCCGAGTCGGCGCTTTTACGCACAGCCAGAGCATAGCAAAAGTTGGAAAATAGTTGCACAAACAGTTATTTAACACCAATATTAGGTAATTTTTTTATATTGTATGTTTATTAAATTATTTATCTTCATAAAATTATATTATTTGTGGAATTGCAATACCCACTAAAACTGTTACTTATTTGCTATTCACTGAAAAATCCGTTTTCACGTCTTGATATAGAAAGTAAAAATGAAACCAACGCCAGACCTTAAATTGACACAAAATATTAAAATTAAAGGCCAGCCACTCATGCGACACTTTCAAATTAAAATTGAATAATATTAATGTATACGTTATATTTTCTGTTAAGTATGAATATTATAATTTCATTTCGTTTTATTTTAATATGAACCCCCCTTCTGCACATCCAAGAAAGAAAGTAACCGCACGCCACTGAATATTTTGTCTTAAATTGTAATGTCCAAATATGTAACGATATTGAATAAAAATGATAAATGTTATAAGCACGCTGCTACAGTTCGGATTTAGCAAACTGCTTGATTTACAGTGCCGTTCTCATTGCGAATGTAACTACTTGCGCGCGCATCAATATAAGCTATCTTGTTATGATATGACACTGTGATAAACACAGTGCTGCTATTATTCTTCGCAAGTGTTACAAGAAGTATATTTATAATCTTTTACACAAAATAAAATTATCAGCGGAGCTAAATAACTTACATATTCTCCATATTAATGAATCCATGTACAAAATAATTTAGTACGACTTTCAATAACAATAAAATAATGTTATATATTTCAACATCCGCATTGTCTCGTAAGTAAGATATTTATCAACAGCATATTAGATTCATCTTTATTTTTATTAATTAAATTTACAAAAACAGCAATTTCACAATTATTCTTTTGTTAAAGTTATCAAATCTACCAATCAAAATGACATTAAATACGGTTCAAACCAATGTATATACTTCGATGTTCACGTCTTCATTGAATACAGTCTGAAAACATTGAATACGGTTGAAACGCGAAAAAATAGCTCCGATTTTTATTATCGTATATAATCATATATACCTTGTGAGGCAGCACAATTGTGACATGCAAATCTTATAAGCTCCTCTTCTTTTCGTTCACCGTAGTTGAAACAATATACCCTGCCTTATTACGTTTATGTTCTGAAATAATTTTGCCTTTACTGTACATATATCTTCTTCTAATAATAATGCAAAACTCAAAATAGAAACAAACACTGAAACACTCTTTACTAACCGTATGATGTAAACACGCAAATGGCTGTCTATGAACAGGTGGGTTTAGACGGTGAATTTCGCTGCAAATGTCAACACTCATAAGCGCACCAAGACAGAAAATTTGAGTTTCGATTTTTTTTTAATTCATATCTCGTTTGATATATATTTTTTTACCCAAAATTAGATATTCATAGTCCTAATGTACTGAAATAAAAAAAAAAAAAAATTTGATGTCGGAATATCCCATTCAAAACCTTAAAGATCATTGTGCTCTGTGTTTCTTATAAATGGATAAATCAATTCTTTATAAATTATATTGTGTGTATGTATAAATTAACACTTATTAACATTAACACTAGCACTAACACTACGCAAAAACATAGATGTTTAGGAAAAAAATAACCATTATGTTTTAATAGTTTTATACATATGTATATACGCAGCAAAGGTAATATTTAACAACTTAACCTAATTTGTTATCGTTCCTTGAGTTAATCCGGTTTAAAAAATCATGTGTACGTTAATCTTTTTAGTATTAGTTGTTCATCAGTTACAGCCAGATTTACAAAACAGGCTTAGATCTTAAATCAGTTTAAATATGTCGACTTTAGCTTGAATTTTATATATTTAAACCGGTTTAAGAGCTACCCTTTTTTGTGAATCTGGGTGATAATTTTTAGCTTATCTTTCTGCATAAACCCGGTATATTTTTTTTTAAATTAAGTTTGTTCCTTGCGTTAAGAATATTTGCTTCAATAGTACCAATATTATGATACAAGTTTATAAAGCCGGCCATTAAAGTACTAGTGCTTCAATGATTCTCATACATGTGTATCATACGCTATTTTTTATTATTTCTGCACAATATGCTGGATAAAAGGATCTGAAATTTTGATTTTGGAGTTTCATATTTTTTTGTGATAAACATAAAATTGTTTTAAAAACGAAGATGGTTACTGGAAATCAGCCACTCTTTATTGTATTCAACCTCTACAGTTTCGACCCCACATGGGTCTTCTTCAGGAGATGAATTTAAATATTTGTGGTTTTATGTTCGTAATAAATTGATATTTTACAAACATAAAACCACAAATATTTAAATTCATCTCCTGAAGAAGACCCATGTGGGGTCGAAACTGTAGAGGTTGAATACAATAAAGAGTGGCTGATTTCCAGTAACCATCTTCGTTTTTAATATCAACACCTAGCCAAGAAATATCCCATCTCTCATAAAATTGTTTACATGGAGATAATACTTAAAAATTAAAACACGACGTGTTTAATCTTGCCTGTTTGCAAACATTTATGTTTGCCAATAGTATATTGTGCTACAAGTACAGAAAATCGTCTATTTCCCACGAGGTTTGAAAGTTTCGGAACGAAATCAAGTTGAGTGTTAGAATCACACAAAAATACATGCAGGAAAGATATTTGACTAAAGATAATATGGCGCCGGAAAACTCACAAAGAGTACTTTCACGCATGTACAATACTGGAAATTACTGTGAGAATAGTATATTGTACAAGAAGAGTGGATATGATGCCTATATCGTACGAGAACGAATTTGCTACGCACGACACGAAGGGGAGTATTCCACTCGAGTTGTAAAGTCTATTATTTCTACAACCAAATACCAAATAATCATTTACAGTAGAACTAGACGTTTTCGTCGTAAAAAAGTAGGGTTATCAGATATTTTTTTATGTTTATCAATCAATGTTGCCAACGTAAAATAGAAATGAAAAAATAATTGCTCTATTCAAGATTAAATAATGTCTACAAATATTATTTAAGATTTAATTATAATGCAATGCAATGAGAATAAAAATAAAAATTATATGCATCAATAAACCCTTGAAAGATATGGACATGATTTAATGTGGGCAGTGAATTTCATATACGCACATGATAATATGAAGAAATGTTGACAATATACAGGTGTTCCATTTAAATGTGCCACCATTGCTATCTCAAGAACTATAATAGCTAAGAGGTTGGTTAAATTAGCAAAGAACCACCATTTTACAAGACTAATACAATGAAGAAAAAATAAATTTTTCTTGACCAGTGGTTCTCAAACTACGGGACACAACTTTCTTATTTTAAATGGGAAATGTTTCTTTTTAGGTTATTCGATAGAGTATTTTTTTCTGAATTCAACGACATAAACATATTATATACTAATATAACAAAATAACTGAGAAAAATGCATGTTAGATTTATATGTATTTTATTTATATCTGGCTGAAATCAGAATGCTTTGGGTAGAAAACAATTCATTTTTTTCTTAAAACTGACAGTTTAAAAACATAAAATTGATGTTAACAATGTTAGACAGAACAATATGTGTATGTTTTCTATTCAAAGCATTCTTGTTTCAGCCAGATATAAATAAAATACACATAAATCTTACATGCATTATTCTCAATTATTTTGTTATATTTGTATATTATATGATTATATCGTTGGATTTAGAAAAAAATACTCTATTGAATAACCTAAAAAGAAACATATGTTCCCATTTAAAATAAGAAAGTTGTGTCCCGTAGTTTGAGAACCACTGGTCAAAAAAAAAAATTTTTTTCTTCATTGTATTAGTCTTGTAAAATGGTGGTTCTTTGCTAATTTAACCAACCTCGTAGCTCTTATAGTTCTCGAGAGAGCAATGGTGGCACACTTAAATGGAACACCCTGTATAGTAGGAAGTAGAAAAATAATATTTTTTACATTGTACATGCGCAATGTTGAAAAATACTGTGAGCAATGATTTCCCACACTTTATCTCACAAATGTGGTAAATACTCAACTTTGAAGATTTATAAACTGTGAGATAAGTGTCACTTTCCATGGTGGTCCTAGAAAAACAACTTTTATGATGCAGGTATATATTCGTAAGAAAAAACGTAAAAATGACTTCCGATTAACAGATTTCTACCAAAAGTTGATCAAGTCGTGTTATTGATGGTCAGGATCTTAAAGATTTTTCAAAAATCATTGCTCCACACATACATACATTTTTATTTTCGAAGGGACTAACGGCGAATTGTTAAAACCTTAATTCATGGACATCCGTTAAAATCTCAAAATTTCAAAATCGGTATGAATAAAATTCTCTCCTATTCTAAATAGTGGTCAATAGAAAAATACAAAATACGCAGAATAGAAAATGAAACATAAAATAATAAATTTAATAAAGGAAATACACTCAGCAACAACTCCAATAACGGGCACAACCTCGTTAAATTCCTTATAGACTCATACACTTAATACATCCAATAGAATACATAAATTTATCATTTCTACAAGGGTAAATTTAGATGTATTTAAATTAATAGCTTAGGCATTGAAATCCAAAAGTTACAATAAATTTTGTTAAATTCAGTAAATATGTATTTGAAACTTGTATACCAGTTGAAAAAAGAAAAACATTAAAATTAAGTAGTATTCTATTCCTTATTATCACTTAAATTAAATTTTAACATTGGTGACCACAAATAATTAAGAATTTTGTAAATAAATTTAACATTTTAGATTTCTAAAATGAGTGTTATATATAATCTTTTTTTTTTAATTTAAAGAAATTATATATTATATTCCAGTTATAATCAATGTCCTCTAATTTTTTCTCTGACTGCGCGGTACAAAAGTATTTGGGAGCAAAAATGTTAAAACTTATGTAACAGTGTGCAAGTGAAAGGGCGGGTCCTGTGCCTAAGTATGAAGTCAATTTTTTTTTTAATAAATACTGTTGAAATTATATTTTAAAGTAACACACAAATAAGAATAGTTATTTACCTAAGAGTCAGGAAATGGTACATTATTGTAGAGGAGCCATATTGAAATTCGAGGCACTTTGTGTCGAGTATTTTACAGCTCCTAGTCAAGTACAGGCATTTTTCCGATGAACAATGTAGGTATTAATTTTTTTCTGAAATATAATTTTAAATTTAATAATTAAATCAGATTTTCTAGTAGTACCTACTCTTCTCTCCATCTCGTCTCTATTAACATAAAGCAAACCAAGCAATAGTTCGATGACGTTGTCGATGTAAACAAAACAGATTTCGTTTAAATGTTAAAGGCCGATTTCAAAAATTCTATTAATCCTCTAAATTTTACTCTTTTTTGTGTAATTTGGATTTTTGCCATTTTTAGATGCACTTCTTTTATAAAATGAAATAAAAAATGGTGAACAAGCCCATTGTGCGCTGAATACAAAAACGGCTGCGTAACTAAATTAATGCGCGACCGCGCACCCGCGCAGCTTAGTGGGAACTTTGGTTATAATGATATTGAATTAGAAATTGGAAAGTTTTATTTAATGTACTTCAAAGTTGAATACGTACGTGAACTATACAACTATACAAACATAATTTTGACCCAGTTTATAATATCTGAGTTTTATCATGAATCTTCTTCCCTTTCTTTGAAGAAGAAGAGATAATTTACTTGAAAAATTACTTACCATTTTTTTATCAGCTACTCGCACGGATCTTTAGTAGACAAAAAATATTTACACAGAATTTGCATGTATGTAGATTCATTATATAATATCTAACTCTTATACCAAAAGGAGAATACGAAAGTACCGAAAATAAGAAAATTTTAGACCGTTCGAAAGTATAATGAAAAAGAGTCAAATTGTCAATTAAGTAATAAAAAAAACTGTTGATAATTACTAATATACTATCAGTAATGCAATATATTTAATAACATATGACAGAACAGTTAATTTTCGAACAATGGGAAACGTGTTTCATAGTTCAATTTAAAAGAGAAGAATAAAAACATTTATAATGAGGTTTTCTAATGAGAGCAAATACAATATTTGTACGACGAAAGATCAATCTGCAAATACTTTTTACGAAAACTGTCATGAGAACTTAATATTTACATGACAACTATCAACACATAAAATTATTGTTTTTTGTTTACAAGCTGCATTAGATATTGTACAAACATGGAGTGGTATTCATTTATATTTTAGTAATAAACATATCTTCATTTTACTACTTCTTAGCAAAAAGCTACAAAACAAAAATTAAACAATGCAATTTTTGACTGAGAGATATGAATTTATACCTTAACGTTGTCTATGATTACCGTGGGAAATGAAAATATAATATGTATACGTAGCAATAATAAACATACAACAAGCAAATATCTCGTAGAAAAATAGCTATTATAGTACAAGTGAGCAAAATATGTCTTTTTCTCACGGGCCCAGAAATTGCCCACACGTGCGAAGCGAGTGTGCAAACTGGATAAGTGGGAAAAAGACATGCTCACGTGTGATAAACATAATTTTTTCCACAATCTTAAAATATAATTTAAAAAAAAAAACATTGTACTTTTTTATTTAATAATGAAAATCTCAACAGTACAATTATGTTTATAAATTATAATTAAATTTAATGTAATTTAATGTAAAATGTATTATAATGTCTGTAATCCCATGAAAACATTGTGCTCAGAGTTTGTGTATTTTGCTCACTAATGTTATTTACTTTGCTCACTTCTGAAGAAATTTATTTACTTTGCTCACTTGTGATTCAATATGCTACTTTGCTCACTGTTTTAAGTTGAATAATGATGTATTTTGCTAACGATTTTGGAAAAAATATTTTACATCCAGCAATTTTTTTGGAAAATAAAGGGTCAAAATTTAATCGAATCTGTCACTTCATAGTCTTCGTCGCTTTCTGATATAATTTTAAAAATATTGTGCAACGAAGTATTCAAATACTTATTTCACTTTAAAACTGTTATAATTTAAAATAATTATTTGATTTCTACTCTCAATTAAAGCTATAAAATGTCAAAGAATATCTGATTTGATAAGCGTCAAAATTTTCTCTTCGCATTTTTACTAATTTTAGGTCATAGTTTTCAAAAAAAATGTTGTTTAATACTTGATTCCGAAATGCAATTAGACAGAGTGGAAGTGATGATACATATGGATATTTTATAAATTAAAATACGAGTCAAAGGAATGAGCAGGGAAAGACAATAATAATGAATCATTTTTGACGCAAGATAAAGTTTTTATTACCTAGTATACAACTACATTATCTTACGTAATGCAAATGCACTGTATATACACGAACATTTTTATACAATATTATTTTTTATGAACTATATACAATAAAGTACAAGTTTCCAACGTAATAGTAATTGAATTGCATTAAATAAATTAGTAGAGTGGAGAAGAGTCAATGGTAGATGGTCAAGAAAGAAATCTGCGCAAAATAAATTCAAAATCAAATTAGTTTGTAATAATCACATAATCATATTTGTAGGAAAATTTAAGTTATAAATATCTTAGACATTTTACAAAATGATTTTTGTAAATATTTTTTAATAAATATTTCGAAAGCAATTACTTAAAGATATTTAATGTAAAATATGCAAGAAAAAAATATTATGTGGCAAGTGTGTGAAGCTGAAAGTTTTACATGAGGGTGGAGATTACGACTCGAGCCGAAGGCGAATGTTGCAAACCACCCAAATGTAAAATAGGTTTCACACACGTGTTACATGCTATAGTTTTTCTACGACCTTGCAATAAAATATAATTTTTTATTCACATTGTCATTCTTTTAACGTAAAGCTTCTGTATTATCGACTTGTACACTGTAAGTGTCATTTCACGCAGTGTGCAAAGAATCAATATTTTTGACATAAATTATGCTATATCAATATTCAACAATTATATGTATATCAAAATTATGTCTTTTTTTTCATTAAAGTTGGCCAAATCTTTGTCTACCATAGGCATTGTAAACTCAAACAATGGTCATGTACTATGTACATACATAGCAACGATTAAAATTTCCATCAATTTTTAGTCTGTTTCACATAGGTACTGAAATAATATAAACTTGCCCGATTTTTTGTGGTCTATTCTATAAATCGTGTATTTATTTTAGCGTGAAACATGTGTTCATTTTAAATTGAAACATAATTTTAAAATGATACATAGCAGATATAAATATTGATGTTAAACAATAATAAAAAAAATTACATTTGTAATTTGGGCAGATGTAATGTTTCTAGAGTGATTTTGAATTTCACCATCTAATTCTTTAACTATTATAGCGGGCCACTTTTTTTTCATCGCATCCAATACAACGACGTAGAAATATAATAACGAGAAGTTGACAACATTTGCTTCATTTTAAAAAGAACACTGATACTTTTCTATTAAATCCCATGTTTCACGTTAAAGTAAACTCACGGTATATGGTAATTGTGTAATGAGTTTACCATTGGTGTTAGGAGTTAATGCCAACCACCAGCCCAGGGGGCACCGGCCCAGGGCGCAGCAGCCGCGGGCCACGGGTTGGAGGGCCACGGATTGGCGGGCCACGGATTCGCTGCCCAGGGTTGGGCAATAATGGGCTGAGGAGCCACAACAGTCTGCAAACAGAATTTATTTTTTTAATGATTATTCCACACGTGTCATTTTCACCTAATCATAACGCATCTTTTGCAATTTTTCAGTGAAAAAATTGATAAAACCACAGTAGCATTGTCATGGTTATCTTTTGTTCATATGAAAAATTTTAGATAAAGTAAATTCGAGGTAAAGATTTAATCGGTCAAATTTACTCATTCCAAAGAAGTTAATAATTATTCTTAAATCACTCCAATTTCGCTGTTCGTTGTAGCAATTTAAATATCATTTTTAAATCTCGTTTGTCTGTTACTTCACTATGCAACAATTATTCATAAATTTTACTGATAAATTCCAATAGCTAATTTTTAACCAATCATGATGTGAAACACGAAAATTCAACCAAAGGGAACAGTATTATACTGATAAAATTCCGTTACCCCGATAAATTTTCACTACCAAGTTATTAAACAGTTGTTATTGTTTATAACAGTCAGTGTGACAGTTAATATTTAAATATAATGATAATTAAATTATTTCATTTTGCATTTCTTTGGAATTTATCTCACCAAATACCACACAACCTTGATATTCACATCAATTTTAATTTTTATGTACATTTTTTTTTTACTTTTCAGAAAGCAAATTTGTTACTAAGAAAAAAAAATCGTGCAAAATATAGTATATCTGTGAAATCAGGCGATCTTGTGTTATTTAATAAATTTATTCAAATTGAAAGGAAAAGAAATAAGCGAAATTAGCAAAAATGTATGAATGAAACTTGTAAACTTTTTCAGTTACTATATTTTTTAAATTTATTAAATTTTATACTGCATTGTTTGTTTATAGTTTTATTTTTATCTTAAAAAATGATTTATTTAAAATTTTCGAAAAATCAATTATTTTGTCGTTTAATTTTATAAACATATTAACCCCAAAAAAGTAATTTAGAGAAATGGAAAAGTTTCGAAATATATTTTCATATAAAAAGTTTTCTCATTAGAGAAAAATGTAACCATAATTATCAGCTATGCAATAAAGCTATATAATGAAATAATTTATAACTTGTAAATATTTGAACCAAGTAATAAATTTTTTAATTAAAATAAAATGCTTCAATTACAAATCACTTACTTTAATTATTGGCTGTGCGACCTGAAACAAAAAATTAAATTACTACAAATGTTTAAATAATCAAAATAATTACATTAATAAATCAGTCTATAATACTAGACATCGGAAAAAGAAACAATTTGACTGTACTGTATTATCAATCACTAAGTAATGGTTATAAATTTTAAACTTCAGATTTTTTTTCAGAACATTACAAAAAGTATATGGTTACATAAAGTTTATTTAAATACAAATATATTAAGCATTATTAAATATTAAACATTGTTAAATTGAAAATAATATTTAATTTTTACATTCTAATCAGAAACGGTATTTCAAAGATTACAAAAAATACAGCTGTTTAATGTTATTATTAATTTTTATAAATTACAATAAAAAGTTGTCATACGAGTGTACCTAATTTTATTACTATTAATGATTTAAACTTTATATTTATTCAACTATAGTAAAGTAAATCCGACCCTGATCATTAAATTTCCTTCAATGCCATGTAGCATATTGATAATAGTTAATTATTTGTATGTGGGTGTACCTTAGAAACAAAATGACAGTGCGGCTAGTCATACAATAATATAATTTATCAACCGTGTTTTCCGGTAAATACTGATTTTTCGTTTTACAAATGATTTGTAAACAAAAATAATTATCACAAATTTAAGCTTATGTTTACACATAAGGACACTACTTTCGTGTACACTCTAGAACATTATTTATAAATATTTTATGAAAAAGGTGACCTCGATAATATCTCTAATCACCTATTATTTGGCACGAAATATGTAAAATATAGAATACGTTGAAAACAATTGTCACAATAATTATGCATAAATTATGTTCCTTTTTATAAAGAAAAAATAAAAGAACTATTTTTATTTTATTTTTACTTATTATAAAAATTTAATTTATTATACTAAAAATACAATTCTTAAGAAAATCAACCAAGCATAACGCTTGAAAATCTTGTACCAATAAGAGTAAATAATTTATTGACACTATAATAATTTGTTATTGAATAACAACGCTATTAACAATGTGAATATGAAATATGAAGAAAAATTGTTTGACAGTTGAGAAAAAACTGTCATCGATTAGTGAAAAATGTCTTCTAAACATAAATTTTCGTGACACTTTGAAAATATTATCGATAATTCCACTACTAGGAAGAAACAAAATACAAGTGAATGAATTGGATATTTTTTTCTTTACCTTCGCCATGTAATATATTGCTTTCATAATTTTTGATATGTCAAATAAATAAAATTATTTTTACTTCAGGTTAATATTCTACAATTGATTCAAATGTTATTTAATCATGGAATTATCTTAACAAATACTATTCGAGACTTAATTTTTATCGCCGAATATTTTTTTATTTATAAATATTCACACTTTGGTTTCTTGATGGAAATTTGTTTCAAAGATTTGTCCAGTCGAAATCACTCGATTTTGAAGAAATTGTCAAGTAACCAAGTCTTCATATAAATAAAAATCTGATGTGTCCAACACAATACCTCCCGCCACTGTAGTAATATATTCTAAGTTTTTCAATACATTTAATTTGTAGTTTTAAAATTAGTTTGTTATTGCAGTTCAGAATATTTTTAATTCATTTCATACCTAAAATTTCCTTCATAAATTTTGTATGACCAATATGACAGCTATTTTTGACGTTACTAAAACCGGAACTCAACTTACTTTGATTCACGCATGCAAATACATTCCTAATATATTTCTTCCATCTTTTTAAATTTTACAATAAAATTACTTCATTTTTACCTATTTTATCTTTTACACTTACTTACATCAAATTTGACATCATATGTCAAATTATTAAAATTTATATATTTTTTTCTATCTAGGTAGAAGTTATATATATATATAAACGTATTTATGCAGATCGGTAGAAAATTAAAAAATCTTTGTATTTATAATAACGAAATTTGCGAATATATAGTATTTAGAGGTATTTTTTAGAAAAAATGGTTTAAAGCTTCAAGTAAAGTACTACTTCCGGTTAACCAATTGTAGTCAAAATCTAATCAGTTCATCATATTAGAATACAACTCTTAAATACCAAATATTATATTTTTTACATGTATCCTATTGGAGTTATCGTGGACGAAAAATCGTCACAGACACACACACACACAGACACACACACACACACACACACACACACACACACACACAGACATACTTATTTTCAATTCAATTTAATATTACACAATCGGTTCAAATGCTATTTAATCGGAGAATTCACTTGACAAATACTACTCTTGATTTTTAGCGCGAAATATTATTTTATTTATAAATATTTTACACTTGATTTATTGATAGCAATTTGTTTCAAAGATTTTTCTTGTCAAAATCTTTTCAACTAATTGCCAAACAACGAAATGTACATAAAAATTAAAAAATATATCCGGCTATATCAAACCTCTATTAGAATTACTATCGAATATAAGGTCATCACTTGTTATATTACCCTTGATAACAATTTTTATAAAGACCCGAGTAAAATTATATAATTATTCAAATATAATTTTATGATATTGGTGATCAATAATGATAAATAATAAATTTTATATAAAATATAGATGATAATTAAATATTAAATTTGCAGTCACAATCAGAAATAGTTTCTGTAGAAAATTTAAGTAAATAGAAATATTTTAAATGAACATTTACTAAGAATTTTTTATTATAGTTATTTAATTTCACTGTTGTTAAGTTCATATTGTAACAGAATACAAACTCCATAATTTATTTTTAACATTTTATTTTTTTAAGGATTTATTTTTGTTTCAACTATAGAAAACTAAGGTTTCCCGCTATTTTTCACATTTATTTCTATTTCTAAATCTATTTCAAAATTTTAATTAAAACAATATTCATTTGATATGTTCTGAATGACAAAATGAGCTAGAATGTAATGTGTTTTATTAGTGAATTGAAAGAGTATTTCATTGTCAATCGATTTAATGTTTATAGATTTGTTTGTCTCGGAGCTAATGATTTTGTTATTCTTTCGAACTTTTAAAAATTAATATTAATGGTCAACAGAGAACACGCTTTACTTTCTTGTGACAATTTATTTATTTTCGATTTAAATATTCCTTGTGTTTCGCTGTTGATTGAAAAATACATATTTTTGAAATCGATACTAAAGTACACGATATCACTCCGCGAAGTTTGTTAAAATAGTAGCTCAAGTAAAACTTTACAGACACTTATGTCAAAATTTAACTTTTCGTATTCATTTGTCAAACTTGAATTAACCTATATTTTAATAATATTATATTGCAGCTTATTTATTTTCACTTTAATAACAATATCACAAAACAGGTCATATTTTATTTATTTCTATAACAAATAATTAACCTAAATAGGTAATAGTATTAATGAATTTGTCATATTGTTTTTCATTAATTTGACTTAATTATGCGATAATAAATTGGAAGTTGCATCACTTGCAACGGCTCCCAAATTTGGAGGTGTTACAGTTAATAGAATTGTCACTATTTATATTCATAATCCATATCTACTCGTTTATCCATTATTTAAAATTTTTATTCCTACCTGATATAACAAACATAATATTCTATAATACTATTGGTGAATTTATTTATTATTTACCTTTGATAATAATTTATCGGGTTTAAGGCAGACCACGTCTAAGCATAATTCTGAGGTTTTTCAAATACTTTATGCTATTTATTTATGTTAATTAATAATTTAACGATTTCGGAAAAAATATAATGTATACCTCAGCACTAAAGTACTATTTTATTGTTTATATGGTTGGTAAAAAAAATATATACCATAGTGGCTTGATATACAAATAATTATTTTTTACAACTGTCAAAAAATGATAATATTTTTATTCTAATAACAATGCATAAAGTAGGCGATTTTTTCACAGTCGTTAGGCTACCTTGACACCGTGTGCGAAGTATCTGGGAAAACGTTTTTTACGATGATGCATAACATTTCTTCTGTCAATTTATATAGACAAATAAAAATATTATAATTAATGACACAAATGCAAATTAATTATAGAAAAACAATGTTTGTTTTTTATGTGCCAAATGTTTTTAGTGCGATTGACTTTTTTGACTCTGCAAGTCTTGTCAAAAAAGTGACATCTCACGCACTAAAAACACTTCGCGCACTTAATACAAAATTAACTATTTCTTTCTCAATCAACGGTGTAGCCTAGCGAGTACTTTTTGTGTTGTATTCGTAAGTCGCCATTTATCTTCAAAATTACTCATTTATTTTTGATTTTGCTGCAATAAGAATAAGAAGTAATAATGTAATAATTTGGTGTCCTGAAAGAAGTTGTCTCCAACAATTATTTTTCACAGACTACGTTGGAAGGGTTGGAATTAACTTCCTGCAGTATTCATTTCATCATACCTAAATAGCACATAAAGCGAGAATCAGCTATTAAGTGTTCTATTGGCGAAAAAATTCAAAGCGGGTGACGTATGCCAACAAATTTGTGAACTAGAGGAAAGAGGAATAAGGAAACGTTGATGACATACATTGAAAGTATGTAATGTTAAACAGGTTTAGTTTATATTTGTTGTAAAAGAAAGTGAGCATTAGAGTGTATATTACATTTTCAAGTTTAAATAATAGCCGGTAAATGCCACAGATACTACTCAGTGCCACAATTAAGTAATAGCAAGACAAAAGATAGAAGTTTACTCCATCCCAAGTGACAAAATATTATCAAAAAATGGGCAATTTGCACTACGGATTGGCAAGGAGTAGAGTAACTCAGGGGGGGTTAACTGGGTTCGCTAACCTATCTTTCAAGATTTTCAAGATTTAGGCGCCTTTTCAATCATGTAATTAAATTCAATATAGTTTTAAATTCATCTAAAAAAATATTGATACATTGTGTCATTGTTCTCATACTAATATTTTTTATTATGTTATTTTTAATAAGTTTAATAGTAAAAAATACTCGTAAATTTAACCTATAATTATATATTTTTATTCTAGTTAAATAATTTTATTTCTACTACTAATGTACAGGTTCATTTTATATTGTCTATATAAAAACTAATATAAACCTAATTCGCATTAAAAAAATGTTATCCAATGGTATATATTACTGTCACTGAATTCAAAATAAAATTCACTAAGCAAATAAGAAATATATGGTCCAAATTAAAATGAGAAAGTTGGTCCTACAATTTAAGAACTATTGGATGAAAAAAAAATTTTTTCCAAAATCGTTAGCAAAATACATCATTATTCAACTTAAAACAGTGAGCAAAGTAGCATATTGAATCACAAGTGAGCAAAGTAAATAAATTTCTTCACAAGTGAGCAAAGTAAATAACATTAGTGAGCAAAATACACTAACTCTGAGCACAATGTTTTCATGGGATTACAGACATTATATTACATATTACATTAAATTACATTAAATTTAATTATAATTTATAAACATAATTGTACTGTTGAGATTTTCATTACTAAATAATAAAGTAAAATGTTTTGTTTTTTTTTTTAATTATATTTTAAGATTGTGGAAAAAATTATGTTTAGCACACGTGAGCATGTCTTTTTCTCACTTGTCCAGTTGGCACACTCGCTTCGCTCGTGTGGCCAATTTCTGGGCCCGTGAGAAAAAGAAATATTTTGCTCAATAGTACTAAAAATAGCTATTATTCTCATTGATATAGTCTTGTAAAATAGAAATTGATTGATAATTTAACCGACTTCGTAATTCTTGCGGTTCCCGCGGCAGCAATAGTGGACAAAGTAAAATGAATTTTATAGTTTACATTAAGTTTAATTAATTAAGAATTTGTCATGGTAAAAAAACCGCCTGTGAATTTTCCTAGTTACGCCATTGTTGGCAAGCCAGTAACTAAAAGAATATGCTTCTCAATTATCAGATATCAATAGTATTTAAAATAAATAGTCGAATCCCGAAAATCTAGTCTAACGTAACATTTATACTGCCTAATATAGTACTATCATTGTTCTCCATCCACCCTATATGTAGTTCCCCTTACCTTGACGACTTGTGGATGTGTGACATGTACCTGCGTGACGGTGGCGTAGCTGGTGGCGGGCGCGACGGCCTTGATGATGGGCGCCGCCTTGATGAGCGTGGGCGCGGGCGCCAGGATGGGGGCGTGCGCCAGCAGGGGCGCGGGCGCCAGCACCGGCGCCGGGATCGCCGCCTTCAGGATGGGCGCCGGCAGCAGAGCCCCGTGCAGGTCGTCCAGCAGAGGGTAGCCGGGGGCTGCTGAGCAGCCTGCCGCTAACAGGATGGCAGATACCTGGAATGTGTTAGTGATGTGTTAGTATGAGAAGGACAAGATGACATGTGCAATAGCAATTGTTGAAAACGTTATAAAACATTATCAGACAAATGGTAATTACTGCCTATGTTGGATTTGTTGTTTAAAGGGATCCACTTATAATTATGATTCTCATTAACAAATCGATAAAACCTATAATACTATCAGATATGAATTTTTAAAACTTTGGAATGCGATCATGACGTCAGGTACACTCATTCAGTGACAGTGAAACAGTGGTGTTTCATGAGAGCAATTTTTATAATGTGTTTAATATAAAAGTATTATTTTCCATGTTATAAATCATACTTCGTTAATATTTAACCTAATACAAACAAAAATTATATTCTTTTATCAATTTTACAGTATTTATTTTATATTTGAGTGTTATACAAGAATGTTTCTTTCTTGTATTCTCACCATTCTCGCGGGAAGGCCAACTTTCGAATTTCTGGCCAATAGAATCATTTTGAGTGTAAGTGACGTAACGAAATATTAAATTCGCTATAACTCTTTACTGAAAAATATATTTTTTTAAAATGTTGCTTTATTATTCATTAAACAGTAAATATTTTACATTTTTAATATAAATTTTTAATTTTTTATAATTCGATTATGGTTTATGGGCCTATTACTGCCTATGTTGGATTTGTTGTTTAAAGGTATCCACTTATAAATATGATTCTCATTAACAAATTTATAAAACCTATAAAACTATCAGACAAACGGCAATTACTGCCTATGTTGGAGTTGTTGTTTAAAGATATCCACTTATAAATATGATTCTCATTAACAAATTGATAAAACCTAGAAACTTATTTGGACAACTTCAATATATGTATTTATACTTCTATTACCAATACTCTGAGAAATAATACATATCATTTACAATGCATGTGCCTACTGCAGGAAAGTACTGTAAGAAGTTATTTCTTACACTTTAAATTATGATTATAGAAGCAAAATTCAAGCGTTAAATAATATGGGAAATTAAAAATTTTAATTCAGTCGTAGAAAATATTAATCTAGTTATTGTAAAATTAACATACGAAACATATTAATCATGATTAAAGTTATAACCTGGCACTAGCGGATATAAGGGTTTTTGAATTTCGAATTTGAAGTAGAATTGCCAAGAACAAAAATAATTTGCCGAAATACTCGAAACACAAATGCTTAACTTTTAATAAATTTTAACGTCAGTGCAAATGAAGTTCTGAAACAATTTAGAGCTGATATTTATTAGTAAATAAATTATTAATACTATAACACTACCTACAAATATGAGTACGGCAAGCAAATTAAAACTCCTGAAAGGAGTTGGATCGGAAGAAGTTTCGAACCGATTTGCATCGATAAAAATTTTTTATTATAAATTTAGTTATTCTCTTGTACGTATAATTTTAATATTTAATATTTTTTTCTAATTCAATTACCTAAAAAAAAGGTAATTCGTTCCTCCCTACGAAAGTTTCTGAACCCGCAACTGTAACCTGAACTCAGCGCCGACATAAGGAATTTTTAAAGTGAAATGACTATCATCATTTAATATTTCCAAACGTCGCCTCTTGGGCACTCTAGCTGGAATGGGTGTGCACGACAGGGCTATTTTTATATGGAAAGTAGAAGGTAAATTTGACATTTTCAGATATTTTAAAAATTATTGACTCCCGAGAAGAAATATGAATTTAATGGCGTATTTATGTTATGTTACATCATTTATTAAGGTAAAACAGTTTTTGCTTCTAATAGAAGAAAATAACTGGCGAACCAAATACATGAACCTTTCTTTCTTTAAGCAGTAAAACTGTTACCTTGCGTATATTGTATAATAATATATAATAAAATTAAAATTAAAACCAAATCATATCACTTACTAATGTTGTAGTAAAACAATAAAAAAATGTAAAAAACTTTACTTGAATGCAACAAAACGAAAACACAATTTCTCAATCGCTCGAGCCACTGTAAAAATAGCCTGACGCATTGATTATAACCGACCCTTAAGTCTGAGTTTGCTAGCCGAGGCAAACAAATAGACGAGATTTAATAATAGCATTTTTCCCGAGGTGCATATTATATTTTTCCATTGACTTCTAAGCAAACCAAGAAATAAATAGACAATTCGCATATAGAATTAGGTAGTGAAAATATAGTAGAAATATGCAGTAGGTCGTATCAACCTAATAATTTTAGTTTACTTTATGAAACACGCAGATTTCAGTTATTGATTGGTTGTTTGGTATTGAAAATTTCATTGGAATAATAACATGATTGTTATTGTACTAGAATAGTAAATATGTAATTTATCATATTTGCATTGTTATAAAACTTTCAGATATCTATTTGCAAACCTTTCATGTACATTTCTTAGTTGAAGATTCGAAGAATTTAATAATTTACATGTACAAAACCGCACTCTATATTGATTTTAAAATTCTATATTTCTGATCAGAAATTCTATTCAAACAATAAAAAGGCAAACATGGAAAATGTACTACACTGTATAAATTTTTCCTAGAATCAAACAGATAATTTTAATGGTAATTCAATATTGACGATAAATTATTTATGCAGCTAAGAATAATGCAATGAATTTAATTTCGTTGATTTAAATTATGATAAATCTAGAAGGTTATTAAAAGTACATTAAGTTTATATCGTTGTAAACAACTTATTAAAAATTTAAAGATACATAAAATGCAAAAATGAAAGACAATGTATAAATGAATCATGCTATTGAATGAAAATTCAAACGTAGTTTTTTATTTTAATTATTAATATATTAAGTGCTTTCATTCAGTTTTTTTTTATAAATACTTTATTTATTCATTCATTCTTCTCCCTGACATTAATTTAACAGTAATAACATATCGATATTTTGCAGAATTACGAAACTGAAATGACTGTCATCGTCTAATATTTCCAAAGGTCGCCTCTTGGGCACTCTAGCTGGAGTAAGGTGTGCACTACCGGGCCATTTATATAGAAAATAGTGGATAGTGGGTTATACATAGTATGTTACATTATCATGTAAAACAGGTTTTTACTGCTGATAGGAAGAAATGACTGGCGAGCCAAATAGACGAACCTGTTACTGTCTTGAAGTAGTAAAACTGTTAACTTTCGTATATTGTACATTTGTTTATTTGTTAATGATTTATAAATAAAATTAAACTTATAACTAAATCCGATACTAATGTTTTGTCAAAACAATAAAAAAAACGTAATTTTCAATAATGTAAACAATGCAACAAACTAGTAGCTAACTTGTAAAAGTTTTAGAAATTAGTAGCTTGAAAACGTTAGATTTCCTGGTGAATAAAAAGTTCAAATAAACGATGGTTTACAAGTGAGTTTCAGATATATTTTTTTATCCTGTATAAACAAAAAGTCCAAATTTATTGCTTAAATTGATGTAATACAATAAACGCTTATTGAACGAGAAAATTGTCTAGACCGGAAAGTAGATTTACGCGCACGCGCATACCCACAGATGACGTCTTATGCAAGTATTAAACAAATAAGAGAAATACTTTTATCTACAACTATTGAAATATGGGTACATTATACGTGTGATACTACATATAATATACTACTCATATTACACAAGTGTAATATGAAACGTTATATTACACGCTACACTTTTATGTAATAAATAGAGCATGTAATGTAACATATAACATTTTAATAAACTGTTAATTTAATAATAATATATTTTTTATCATAAATATCAATATAAATGATTATAAAAGTATAATAAATACAATTTGAATAGTTATTTTGACATTTAAGTGCTATTGTGGCGCCATCTGTTAAGCTATACATGAACTACTGACACCTAACTGAATATTTAACAAATAATATCAGATTTTTTATATGCCTGATAGTTGTAGATAAAGTATAGTATTTGACTCGCATAATATGGCTACATTACACGCGGATGATTAAAAATACTCGCTACCGCTCGTATTTTTAATTACATCCTTGTGTAATATAGCCTACATATTATGCTTGTTAAATAATAAACTATCTTCTGTCGATATTCTACACTCTATTCACCGAGACGAGAGATTTTTTTCCGTTAAAATAGGCGTGGCTAATGGGCGCCGGTTTCACTACTAAACATTTTCATAAATTAGCTATGCATTAACGGGAAATTCGGAATATTGGAATCAATTTTGAAAAGTGCAAAAGATATACATGAAAGTTAAAATTAATTTCTACGAGACAATACAAACTTGAACAATACTACAATTCGAAGTCATAAGATAAAATGATAAAATAATTACAAGCAAGAGCACAACTCAGCGAATGTACTACAAAACTCTTAAAACTTTGTAATTTCGAATGTACGAACTGTGTATTATTTCTAAACATTTTACTTTCTCTAGAAACACTGGCAATATAATAATTAAGACAATATTTGGGTAAAATTCCATGAAAATTTGTTCAAATACAAACGTTTCGACATTAAAACGTATTTGAATAAATTTTCATAGAACTTTTACGTTTTTCCCAAATATCGCTCTATTTATTATTATGGGTTCTGAAAGATTCTTTCAATATTTACTGACATATTTGTAAAAATAATTAATTAATTTTTAAGTAGCTATCAAGTTAATTATATATTAATCGTGATGTCTGAATAAGACATTTAAACTTGCTGGTAAAATCTGTATTGTTGTCTCGTAAAGCTACAAATGAAATACTTTGATTTAAATTAAATTCTTTAATTAAATGAGGGTAACGCCATGAAATGAAATACACTCAATTATCCATATCCATTCCTCCGCGGAATGGTGTCATTGAAAAAATGTTACAATTTTTTTACACGAATAGAATCTGCAACTCCACTCTCTAACTATTGCAATATAAAATATACCAAAATATAATATTTTTGATTCATAATTTTCTTAAAAGACATTCCCGCTCTGTATTTTTGAAAATTCACACAAAATATGTATTTTAGTGTAAGTATAACAATAGATTTGTATGCATGAATTATAACTGAAATTTCATATAAACAATAAAATATAAACTACCTTAGTTTACATTTTATCCGCAACAGTGAGCTGAACATTTTGATTCGTGACGTTTAAGCAAATGATTTTCTATTGATATTTGAAATCGAAGCTTATTTAAAAAAAAATAATATTTACAATATACATTGATGATGAATGAATATATTATTTACGTATATTGTAGCCTCTAGACTTTCACAGAAAATGTGGGATGGTCCAATTCGAATTCATAGTGACAGGGCTGTGAATTCTGAGCGCTAAACCAGTAAACCAACGGTGTCTTTCTAATATATCTTAAGAATTTGACTCAAATCTATTTTTACTAAAAAAGTACATATTTTGACTTTCGCAAATAAAAAACAATTCTCAAATCTCAAATTATTTTTGATATTACTTGTAAGTTTAAAACTATTTCAAATCAGAAAAACTTTACCAAATTTGAATTTGAAGTTTTTTAGAAATACTCACCAAGAAAAGCATGTTTGCAATGGTAATACTGATTACTGATTGATACAAAGAGATCAACTGACATCAGCATGAAATGTCAGTAGCTTTTATAGCAAGCGAACATCATTATCTGAACAAATGATTGCAAAATCATGGATAATCCTGTTTGGGCATGTGGAAGGGCAGTAGCAGCCGGCTAGATCCGTGAATGTGCGTAGATGTGCAATATGCGACGCGACACACATTCATGGCTCGTGAGAGAAGTCGGTAGAACGAGCAGCTCTTACCATCCTGGGAATACACCACGCCTGCAGCTCTAATGAACTACTCCAGTTCCAACACATCACGAGGAAAGGCGCCATTATACATAATGGATGGTGTCAATGGTGTTATGCATGACGTAAAAATACATTTCGTTCATTAACTAATAGATAAATCCTACAAATCATGCTACTTCTCACCATTATCTTTACTCTCCCGTTATCAGAAATTGCAAAAAGCGAAAAGTATAATTTGAGATCAGAACCAAGGGTAGACTGGTAAACTAACAACTCTAGCAAATACTAGAAGCCAGGGCCGTTCTTACTAATTTTGGCGCCCTGGGCTATAAACCAATTAGCGCCCTGGGGCCTAGGCATTAAAATTCTTAAATATGATTTTTTAATATTTCATTGCAGTTATAAATAAAATTATTTTGTTAAATGAAGTTCCCATGAATCTACATTTTATTTTTAGTTAACATACACGGCCCTTAGGATAACAAGAATAGTGATGGCAATCCCTAATAATTTTTTATGATAAGAAATAAAAAAAAAAGAAATAGCAATATATTAACTCACTCCGGCCTCGCGCGCATTGGAGTTTAGGATACTCGGAGTGTGCATTCATCTTTTCTCGAATTTATTAATTGAGTTATAGAAATTTAAACATATTTAAAAATTCCTTATCTTTACGTTCGTGGGACCCCTTGAGTTAAGGCGCCCCTGGGCTGTAGCCCAAACAGCCCATAGGGTTAGTATAGCTCTGTTAGAAGCGCATATACTATAACAGGCCGGTGGCAAGGGTGTCGCCAACCAATCGCCTACTAATTACAAGAAAAAAATCCTAATTAAAACATAATCTTAGCTCTTGGGCTGAGGGTTTGTGTTCTATAATTTTTAAAACGGATTATCACAAAATAAAGCTTTTTTATCCCATTCTTAAAATGAAAGAAACTCCAAACACTTGAGTTAACTTTAAATATAGATTTAAATACGAGAATTAAATGCATATGTGCAATGCCTTGGTAACCGGGAGTGCAAGATATCATTTAGTAATAGTAATAAATGACTTTAAATTGTAAGCAAGCATAGCTATGCAACGGCATAACGGTAATAATAGAAGATACCTAGTGTTGCCCATAATTAGCTGATGAATTACTGAATTTGGTAAGATTTAAATAGACGCCGAAAATTATTATATTTAGTGATGGGCATTTGTTCTCTAAATTAAAAATGATCAAAAATTACCTGCACACATCTATGAGTCAGGAGAGCCTAAATAACTATAAAATCTATTGAACATGATATTAGTAATTTTCTGGACATGAATAATGTTGAAGCGGACTTTGGTAGTGGTAAAGCTAGGCATGTTAATATATAGTATAGGTACTAAAAATGTATACAGATAATAAATAATTCAAAATAAAGATTTTTTACTTTATATTCAAATATTTTAGAGGAAAATTTTTACTTAAAGATTTGCACCAGGGCGGCAATACAACTTGGCACGGCCCTGCATACGTTCTAGTACTATAAAACAGGGTGTCCGTTTTAAGAGGCTAATCATTGGAATCTCGAGAACCGTAAGACGTAAGTCGGTTAAATTGAGGGAAAGTTGCTGCATTAGTTGGCCACTTCAATCCTGTATTTGTTTCCTGAAAAAGGGGATAGCTCACTAGATGTAAGTTTATTTTCATTTTAATGTACGTGTGTTTTATATCGTTGGAAAGAAGAAAAAATCTCCATTTAACAGTATTAAAGACAACTTTGAGCCTGATATGAATATTAAAAATTAGTAAGAATTTCTCGAAAAGTATTTCTATAAAAATTTTAAGGACCGCTGTCAATTCTTCGTAAAAAATGAGTCTGTAGAATGTGCAAACTAGAAACTAAGTTATATGTCAAACAGTAAATTTTCCAAAATCAGTTACTTGCTCATATCTGTTGAGCTAAGCATTTTTTCGGGAAAACAAAAACATCATTAAAATGGTCAACTTATGCGGCAACTTTGTCTTAGTTTAACCGACTTCGTATCTCTTACGATTTTCGAGATCCCAATGGTTAGCCTCTTAAAACGAACACCTGTATAAGGGCATATGCAACGAATGGACTGCGACTTATATATGAATATGTGTAGTCAATTATATTTTCAGGACCGTCGGGAAGGGTGAGTTCTTGCCTATCCTAAAACCAGCTATTTGTGTTGGATTTTTAATATGCAGGATGTACAGTAGAAGACTTCAAGTTAAAAAATATTAACAAATAAACTCAACCAATACCAGAAATAAAATACTATAATATATTATTCGTCAATACAACTAAATTGAGATTTCATAAAAAATCGATATCATATCAAAACTGTATCTTAACATATTGGATTTTTTGTAATAATAATTCATTTGGCAAACATAAAAACATACAAATATCAAAATTTAACACCCACTTTGCCAGATTATTTAATTTAAATTTACATATTCTTATGCTTCATTCAAAAGGCAGAAATTAGTTTATTCGATTTCCATTTACAATCTTCGTCCGAATGTCAGCATGCATATTTTCTAAAGCTAAATGTATTTGATTTTTATGTCGACATGTTCAGTTCTAGAGTGATATGCAGGATATTCTATTATTGCTTTGGCACTCTGATTATCTGAATAAATTTTGGATATATCAGGTAAAAATCTTCTTATTTTTAGATCATCAAAATATTGAATAATCCAAGCATAATTTAATTAAAAAAAAGTAGGGCTGAGGTGGTCTCGAACCAGGTCTTGTAGATTATTTATGTTATGAAACAGTCCTCGTATCCACTCGGCTATGGAGCATTTTGTTTTTGACGTTTCTTATTCGAAAATATGAAGGATAACCTTCAAAATACTATTTATTTTATCAAATATTTCAGTTAGAAAAGGCCATATTACACAACATTTGGTTTTATTAGATGCAAAATTAAGTAATCTAACTAACGATACCATATACACCCGATTTTATTTAGCGGGACAGATGGAAACAGCATAAAACTGTTTTCCCATGTTATTTCCCTATGTCAAGGTTTTCAGTATTCACCCTGTATATACAGTGTGTGCAAGGAAATGCGGAACATAGGATTTTAACATGGGATTTCAAAATATTGCGGATACTCTCTCTCCTGATAGATTTAGAACAAAACTGCAAGAGTACAAAGTTGTTCAGAATTAAATTCTACGTCAGGTAAAATCATAACTGTTGCAACAGCACGTCTGCAGTACGAGATATATTAAATATAAAATGTAACATTTTCATTCAAAATCAGAAACCCATGGAAATAAAAGGAAAAATCTATGTGTCAATTGTGACAGTTAGTAACCTTACTTTGTGTTCAATATTTTTTAAAATTATATTTGTACTGTTTTTTTTATATTAGCACATTGTTAAAGAAATGAATATAATTTAAACTTAAATAATATTAAATTATAGACAAGAAGTATTACAATTAGTGAAAATTCTCTAAACTGACAGATAGATATTTTCTTTTATTTCCATGGCTATCTGATTTTTAACGAAAGTATAACATTTTATATTTAATATATCTCGTATTACAGACCTGCTGTTGCAACAATTATAATCTTATCTGACGTAGAATTCTGAACAACTTTGTACTTTTGCAGTTTTGCTCTAAATCTAACAGGAGAGAGAGAATCAGCAATTTTTTGAAATCCCATGTTAAAGTACTATGTTCCGCATTTCCTTGCACATACTGTATATACCGGGTGTCCCAGCTCGACCGACACATGGGAGTTTTACATGGGAAATCAGTTAATTATGAATAGTATCTCCCCAGTGCAAGATATGAACTTATATATATATATATATATATATATATATATATATATATATATATATATATACCGGGTGTCCCAGCTCGACCAACACATGGGAGTTTTACATGGTAAATCAGTTAATTATGAATAGTATCTCCCCAGTGCAAGATATTAACTTGAAATTTTGTATACTTATCGGAGAAAATTAATTCTTTGGATCACACTTATTTGAAATATGCAATTTCGTCTGCAGGGCGAGATTTATTAAATTTAAAATCTAATATTTTCGTTCAAAATCAGTCAGCCATGGAAATAAAAGAAAATATTTATCTGACAGTTTAGTGAAGTGTCACTGATTATAATTCTTATTCCCTGTATTTTAATATTATTTAAGTTGAATTTAGTTTATTTTTGTTAAACAATATACCAATATTACAAAAATATAAATATCTACAATGACATGTCAATAACTGTCAGAACTGTCACATAGATATTTTCTTTTATTTCCATGGCTGACTGATTTTGAACGAAAATGTTAGATTTTATAATTTAATAAATCTCGTCTTGCAGACGAAATTACATATTTCAAATAACTGTAATCCATAGAAATAATATTCCCCAATAAGCATACAAAATTTCAAGTTAATATCTTGCACTGGGGAGATACTATTCATAATTAACTGATTTCCTATGTAAATCTCTCATGTGTCGGTCGAGCTGGGACACCCGGTATATATATATATATATATATATATATATATATATATATATATATATAATAGGTAAAATATAAAATTTATTTTTTATAAGCTTTAATAACGCAATAAATAACAATGCTCTTTTGTATTATTTTTAATTTAAATTTACAACTGTGTCAAGCACATATGCACATTATTATTTCCCATGAAAGAGGGAAAAATAGAGACGCTCCACATGCATTTAAAAATATAATTTTTAATAACAAATAATTTTACCTTGAATAAAAAAAATATTTCCGATTAAATTTCATTTACCCTTTTTGGCTCTTGAAGAGCGCCAAATATTTTACCCGCACGTGAGCGACCGATAGTGTAATATATGGTTTTTTAATTGTTAGCCGGACGTTTTTATTTACCAAAAACTAATTTCCAAATTAAATTCATATGACAACACTATTTAAGATTTAGATATCTAAATTAATTAGAATTGGGATATTCCTTGGCTAAGTAGTTTGTTAAATAGGAGATAGTTTCTGAAATTCAGCCCCATTTATTGTTTTAAACTCGACCATTTTGAACCCACATGGCTATTTTCCAGGAGAAGAAATTTATAAAAGAGTGTTATGCAATGTGTATTTTTTATTTAAAATTAAATTTAAACACGGAAGTAGTCATAAGTTAAAATTAAAGTGATGCATTAAACTTGAAATTAACAATTTCGTTCTAGTATAAAATTGTTAAAAAAATAAAATAGATAACAGGTAAAAAAATGGTGCACTATACCCTAACGGACAACTTAAACTGAGTACTAAGTTTAACTAGAATTTATTCCTGCAGAACAGTATTTCTTATCAGTTACCACAACAATATATTTTTTTAAGAATATATGAATTATTTTAACAGCAAAACAAGGAATGTTGAAGGCAAGAGATAATGTCCGTAGAATGTCTAAATTATACACAAGTATGATTTTAATCAGGACAGAATGATTTTTCTTTTGATGCCAGACAAATTTATGGCCCAGTCACTAAAAAAGAAGAAAGGAAATTCGCTTATTAATACAAGTAATTTATTATGTATTGTGGCACGTACTCTAAATAACTTTCTTATCTTGGTCACATACAATATGGAGAAGAGCCGAAAATTTTATATTTACAAACAATTACAAATAATGCTAGTTTGTACTTCATGTAGGTACATTTGTGTATTATAGGAGATATTTACTACATTACATTTTTAACTGAGATTGACGTGTAGTAAGTTGTGAATGGCACGTAAATATATCCGTTTATGGTAGTATTATTCAACGTTGTTTACGTGCAAAAATTAGGAAGAATTACTACCTTGAATTTCTTGAAGAAGACCTGTTCCAGAGAGAAAATGTGTTCTTTAAAGGAAATAAGCAGATAGTAGTTGCCGTCAGTCATGTAGTAAGTAGACATTATTTTATTATTCCAAGCACATCTTCCACAGTGTCATGTCATCATTATAAAAATACGGAAAAGGTGCTATTCAGGAACTAAAATCTAGATAACTATTTTAATTGAAATAATTTCTTTTTTCACTTTTTATTTCATGACATAATAAGAAATATAATTTCATCAGAAATTTATAACATGAAAATAAGAAAGAAACGAAAAAATATTTGAAAATAATTTATTTCTAATGTACAAACACTTATTAATTATTATTATTATATTTATTTGTACTATAATAAAAGATTCCAGTCAAAATACGCTATCTTTTTAAAAATTATACTCGATTATACAAAATTTAATACAATGCATTCAAAATAAAGAATTAAAATCAATATCATCATATAAATAAGCGAATAATTAGTTCTGTCTACTGCTTGTAACCATGAATTTCTTTTTATTCGGTCTGTTAGCATTTTTTACTGGGATTATTGATCGCAGTATTTCTATAAGTAGGGAGAGGCATTATACAGTAATCCTACTTATTAGCTTACTCATATTTTCATATTGATTATTACAATCAAAATAATATATTATATACTTAAAACAAAACTTCAGTGTCATTTTAAGGTTTAAAACTTTACTCACTTGGCGCGGTGCCGCGCCATTACTTATGACGTCAGGGGACATTTTAAGTCTTATGATTTATTTGAAAATAATACATTTTTCAATCATTTATAACTCTTTATTGATAGCAAAAAATTATTACGATTTTTTTTCACAAATAATACAACTACTCATGTATTTGTGATATTATAGAGAATTATTTTGTGTTGACAAGTGTCCAGTAGTGATGGGCATAATCGACTGATTTTTTAATCGAGGTATTAGTATTCGAATGAATTTAATAATCGAATTATTATAGGTAATACAATAAGAGCCACATACATATTGAAAAATTTACGAATAACATAGTAACAGACAAACGAATGTCAAAAATTAAATTTAGATTACGTCAGCGAAGCTGGAATGCTTTAAGAGTTATATTTGACCCAAGTTGTCGTTACATCGCAGAACTTATGAATAATTTTTACCTATTAAATTCATAGCTCGAATTATATTTGCTTGATTACTTCACGAATGACAACAGTTGAAACATAAAATATTTGATATCAACTAATTGTAACCATGACTATGATACTGTGGTATTATCAAATTTCCTCACTAAAAAACTACCTATAACCATCAAATGAAACATTCTTATTGGGTGAAAATGACGTGTGTTTAATAATCATTCGAATACTCTAGATACTAAATTTCATGAACTGCGTTTATAGTAATTTCAAACCTAAACATTAGTATGAAATCGGGAATCTAAATTATATTTCGTATTTGACTGTGATTCCTTGCCTCGCTATTCACTACTGAGAAAAAAGAGGTAGTGCTAGCGAGGTAGGTATCGAATTATGTAATTGTCTACTAAAACATTCGAGTGATATAATTATTCCAATCAGAGAAACATTCGAGTGATATAATCATTCGAGTCATAGAAACATTCGAATGATACAATCATTCGAATTTTCTTTGGAATACTCGAAAGTAATCGAATACTTCGAATTATTCCATCACTATGTTCAACGCTCTTTCTTAAAGTGAAATTAATGAAAACATATTTGAGAAATTCCATGGGACCAGAAAGTACGCATAATTTAGATATAGAGTACGTTTACACCGTACGTACCAAGCGTTTGGTCCCAGTACCAAATGACGTCATAAGATGGTGACGGACGGTGTAAACACTCTGTACCAAAGCTTTGGTACGCAATTGGTATATACACAACTTTAGTACGTTCCAAAGGGGATGTACCAGACCCTACTCACATACGGTGTAAACAGCAAACGTATACTAAACCGATTAGGCTGTCATCTGTTATAAGCAATTGAAGTAAAATTATATAGTAATATTTAGGTTAATTTTAGTCACATTTAGTACAAAGCTTCAGTTGATGGTGTCAGACTATTGTGAAATATATTAAATAATATTTATAACATTACTTAGGTTATATCAGTCAACTTCAATAAACATTATAATTAAATAATTTTAGGTTAGGATGCCAAAGAGACCAAACAGTGTACCAGAAATATTTGGTCTTATTTTTTATACACCGGAGTAAACATACCGTACTAAAATAAAATTTAGTACGTATTTGGTACGCGTACCAGTATAGTACGCACGGTGTAAACGTAGTCATATAGTCTATGAAACATTCATTATTCCGAAATTCGGATGTTGATGAAGTAATTGTAATTTTGCTGAAATGAAAACCTGAAAAAACAATTTTAATTTTTGTTAATTATTTTCTCTTATGTATAACTGTAATTACAAAAAGTAAATAAAATTATAAAATCGACTAATACTATTTATTTCTTATGTTATAATTCAGTTATTTACAGAAATAAAGTTCATTGCAGTAACGCTGATGAAGCTAACTAAGGTTCTACGAGATAACCAAAAGTACCTGTAATAAGTACGAGCAGCTAGTAAACTATCTAAACGAGAATAATATATTAGAGACATGTCAATCTGGTTTTCGTAAAAACCACTCATGTGAAACTGTTTTAAATTGTTTATTAAATGAATGGAAAATAAAGTTGGACAGTAATGGAACTATATGTGCGGTTTTCTTAGATCTCAAAAGAGCTTTTGAAACTTTTGATAGAAATATTTTCATACAGAAACTAGCGGCTTATGGAATCAAGAAATCGGCTCTAAATTGGTTTATAAACTATTTAAGTGACAGAAAACAATGTGTAAAAATAAATAATGTACATTCAGAAACACAACCAGTAAAGAAGGGTGTTCCGCAAGGAAGTGTCCTGGGGCTTCTTTTGTTCATTATCTATATTAATGACTTACCTAGAATTTTAAAATATTGTGAAATACGTCTCTTTGTTGATGATGCTTTAGTAACATTTGATGACATAGACAAAAATAATCTCATTGAAAGAATTAATGAAGATCTTCATATGATTTCAGAATGGATTAATGGTAATCGTCTAAAGTTGAACACATCAAAAACAAAAGTGATGTTCTTATCTACGTCAATAATGGAAAACTTAGATACAGATATAGGGGTAAAAATAAACAATAAAGTAATAGAAACGGTTAATGAAATTAAATATTTAGGTGTCATAATCGATAATAAACTTAAATTGGAAAGTCATGTTCAGTATGTATGTAAAAAAATTGGTAAAAAACTAAAACTAAAACTAAATTATTTGTCTCGAATTGCTACACAATTATCACATTAAAATACTTCAGTTATTTTCAATACTATAGTTTTGCCACATTTAACATATTGCTCAACAATATTATTTATGTGCCAAAATAAGGATCTAGAAAAATTACAAAAATTACAAAATCGTGCCATGAGAATAATATTGAAATGTAGTAAATATACAAGTATAAACAAAATGTTAGACACCTTGGGTTGGCAAAATATTAAGAATTATGTAAACTTCAAAGTTCTTGTATTTATATTTAAAATGTTAACGGGTAAATTACCCGAATATTTGATGAAAAATGTAAGTTTTGTCCGTGATGTACATAATTACAATACGCGTCAAATAAATAATCTGTGGGTAACAAAAATAAATAGAGCTAAAACAAGCATGTCAATTTATGTAAAGGGATTTAGTATGTATAATAATTTGTCAGCAGACATGAAAAGCTCAGTGACAATAACTGAATTAAAAAAAAAACTAAAACAGGTACTCTATTAATTATGTTTATTCGCATGTATTTCATTTTTCTTGCCTATGTATATTTTGTAATATTTATGTATTTTATAATATCAATGTATATCTATGTACAAATTAGTAATTACTAAAAAATAAATAAACATTTTAAAAACAACGACGAGCTTTTTTTTAGGACCCCAGTATAAAAATAGCCAAGGACCTCACATTGTATTGTTACTGTTTCGCTTAGAGATCGTAGACAAATTAAATTTTAAGATTCTAATATATATTTAATCAACAATACGAAATACAAAAATATTTTCTTTGATTGGACGAAAACTGACATCTTTCCGGTGTGTTTTCGAACCGAAAAATGCATTATTTGCGGTGTATAATGCAGTTACTACTAGGTTACGAAAAATAACAGTCCGGGAATAAATTTTCCGGCAGGTGACAAAGCATTACCGTATAGTACGTAGTGCATTGTTTTCCGTAAATAAAAATACAATTATATTTATTTTATTAATATTGAATATAAACCTATCGAAAAAAATAGTACATTAACACGTAGGAAAGGTGTTCCCGGACTCCTGGTGTTACTGACCTCGCCTACAGCTCGTATACATATAATTATTTTTTCTTGATTGAAAAACGTCGGTTTTCATGGGACTAGACAAAATACTGCAAGTGTTTTGTGCAATTGTAAATCGATACAATTTTCCACTCTCAATCACTCTCAGAACAGAAGAGCGAAAATTATTGTCTTCTACGGAGTAAAAACCTTTTTAGTCAAATTTGAGCATTCTTTTGTCTATTTGTTTAAATTTCAATCGAGTTGATTAAAATATAAGTACTCAAAGGAAGATTAAAATATTTTTGTCTTTAAGTGTATTATTTTCTGTCTATTAGAGTATAATTTTTTTCATCCTAACATCGATTAAAATGTACTCTTTTCTTCGACATTAATTACTCTTTAGAAAAGTAAATGTTACACTAGAAATAACAAATTGTATTCTAATGTGATAACTTCCAATATATTAATCTTATAACTAGTTAAAATTAACTTTAAAAGGTAAAAACAACTATTTAAAATTCAAATGTTCTCGATTTGGAGTATTTTCATTCTTTGCCCTTGCACTATTGGTACATTTAGGCGGTGATTGGGATTCCCAGCTTAGCACCCCATGTAATACTTGCCAGTTGCTACTTACTTGTTCAAGTTGTGTTGTGAAGTGAACAAAAATGAACAGCGACGAATTAAAAAAAAATATTATAGACAATGGAGTGGACGAGTACACGGCAATGAAAATAGAAGGTAAGCTATAAAATTTTATATAATATTACGCAGGAAACATATACAGTCACTTGTTTTACAAAGTACAGATACATAACCTAATAATTTTACAAAAATTAAAAATTTGTTTGTGTGTTTTAGGTGGTCAAGGAACTTAGTGCTTTTTGGAAGAGTCTTACGCTGGAGAAAGTGTTCAGAGACTGAGATATATGCCACCAACCCTATCATGGTCTCAATTTTACTTGTGCATACTTTTCGTCACTGGAAACTAGAACGTATTTGCTAGTTTTTTAGACTATTAAAATACAATGTCAAGAATTTAATCACAACAGATTTCTCAATCATCCTCACGGACAGCACCACTCCAAATCAACTTTCGGTGAACCTAAGCTCCCTACGATGTCTTTCACCTCACTCCAGGTTATACTTTCGATGGGACAGAGCTTGTGACTTCAGATTTAATTTAATCTTGCATGTACAGGAAGCTATTTTCTTTATATAATATTTTTAAGTACTTTAGACTCTATTTACTGTTACAATTTAAAAACCATTTTATTTTATATGAGTAAAGTCATTAATTTCAGGCTTATAAACTAAATTAAAATTCAAATAAAACATTTACAAATAAATTGCTTGTTATCAATTATCTTCTACAATTAATTTTCCTTCCCACCTTTTTAAAATCACTAAATTGTAGATCAAATTTCGTATTTGTAAAGAGAAATAGTACTATTGCAAAGAGTTAAATTTTACTTTTTTTAAAATTAGATGTTACTCTTCTAAGAAGTAATTTTTGATAAAATAGATAATATTTTACTTTTTCGTGGAAAACTATATGTACTTTAAAAGAATATAAATTTTTATCTTTAAAAATTAACATTTCATCTTTTTTAGATTAAATATAAAAATACTCTTCTAGGTGTAAATTGAAATTAATCCTGAAAGATTATAAAAGAACTCAATTAGAGCGATGCATTTTCAACCCCCTAGTCGAGTGGAAAAACACTCTATTTGGGCAATAATTTAAACTTCTGTTCTGAGAGTGAAGAGGCCGACTTAACGCGCTGCCTTTTCACTAATATGTGTAGTCCAAGTATGAAGTCTGTGACGATAGGACGGTTCGGCATCGGACGCCTCGTTTATGTATGTATATATGTCTTAAATCCACAGCCCTCATTTAGAAATTGTTTTCAAAAAGATTTATCTAAAATTAATTGCATTAGAGAATTTAATCGAATATCGCAATCTTTAGCAGCATGTTACATTTTTCTCACTATCCCTGTTTTAGTTCTTAGTAGGGAGGTCCTTTTCGAAGTTAAAATTATTCACAAGATACACTAGAAACACTAGTAATCTATTATTTCAATAGGAACGAATTGCCAGTACAATCATTATGTTCATATATCAATTTTTGTACATCTAAAGACGAGAAAAAGAAACATTAAATTTCATTAAAAAAGGTATTTTGTATAGAGTTCCGTTAGGGGTCATCAGTGTCGGCTCAAGATGGTAAGCAGATGATACGTTGCATCGGGGCGCCGTCCTCAAGGGGCGCCGGAGTGAGGAAAAAACTACTATTTAATTTAACATTTCCTGAAGAAATATATAAATTAAATACTTTATTCGCGAAAAATTAATTCAACTTTACGTTTTACGTTTATATTGTCACGTTTGAATGTAATCTCACTTATAATTCGACAGGATGCGTGACGTCATCCACGTAATTTCGGGTCGGAATCAAAACAAAGGATAACACTGAGTAGTAGTATGGAGACTCATACTCAAAGCATGGATTTACAATAATACAATTATATGTGTTAATAACAAATTTAATAAAACAAAAGACAACTTACAAGTTGCGTCGTAGCAGGTCAATGGTCACTCGGTTTTCACGCACTGACGAGACAGACGGAACCAAGAGATTTATCTCGTTCGGCAACAAAAGATAACTGCCCCGTTCTTCACTTAACAAGGGTACGAACACGGGGGTCGGGTTGAGTGATGTCAGATGTCGAAGCATGCACCAGGTTGTAGGTTTACGATTTATATAACATATAATTTTGAATTATCAACTTAGCTTCTGGTTAGCAACCAAAAGATAAGTTGCGTTGTTATTAGAAATGTATGTATTAGAAGAGCACATAGGCACAATTCTATGGTGCATTTCTCTGGTCGTGACAATATATATATATATATATATATATGTATATATAGAAACATTAGCATTCTTGGTCTTCTTACGTTTTGACGTTTAAATTTTGCTGCAGTTAAAATCTAACTTTCTATTGGTTTTATTCATATCTTTAATGTTGTATGTGCTATAGTTGTGTGCAGAATTTTGTGCTCTTAGTGGGTGTATATTTTGTTTCTTCATTTTTTTTACCCTAGGGGTGAGTTTCTCTAATTTTTTTACTTAATTCTTTTGATTTATTACTTATTTGCAACGTGGTTCAGTTGTCTGTTCACGCTTGCTTAATTAGTGACTTGTCTTAAGTCATATATACTGGGTGTTCGTTTAAAATATATATACAGGGTGTTTTATTTTTTATTTTCTGTTTTTTTTCTGTTTTTCAATGGATATAATTTGTTATTGTTGTAATAAAAGCACAGAGGAACACAGATCGATAAAGTGTTCTTTATGTAAAAAAACCTATAGCATTGCCTGTGTAGATATTACAATAAGTGAAGCACGTAAAATAAAAAATAGTGATTGTGGTCTGGAATGGAACTGCACTAATTGTTATCAAATTAATAATGACATCCAAAGTCTCAAAATTTTGATAATATCACTGCAAAAAGACATTACTAGTCTTCATAATGATATTGCGGAACTAAAAAATGACAACAGAGGTGAAATTACTTCTGAAAATCTCCACTACTTCTCACTGAAACAGTTATTCAGGAAATATCTGAGCGTCAAAGACGTGTTGCGAACGTTATAATATTTGGTGCTAAAGAGAATAATTCGATTTCTAAGGAGCAAAATGTTTTAAATGATTCAACACTTGTCAATAATATTTTTTCTACATTAAATATGTCTTCTAAGATTCTTAAGTCTTCTCGTCTTGGCCGTTTCGATGCTTCGAAAACCAATTCTCGTCCAATAAGAGTTCAGCTATCTTCTCGGGATGATGTTGATGTGGTATTTAAAAATATAAAAAAATTTAAAGATTCAGACGTGTGCAAAAAATTAATTCTATCACGTGATCGTACTATTATGCAAAACAAGTTCTATAGATCTGTAAAGGATGAAATGCTTAACCGTATCTCTAAGGGAGAAACTGATATTTCAATCAAGTATGTCAATGGTGTTCCCAAAATTGTCAATACGTCGGAAAACTAATTGTACCCAGCAGTTGTCCTAGTACTTTAAGTATTTATTATCAGAATACTAGGGGTTTAAATAGTAAAGGTCATATATTTTATTCTAATTGTTGTTGTTTTACGTTTGATGTTATTGTCTTATCTGAAACTTGGCTATCTGATTCTTTTAATAATGCTGAATTATTTTCTTCTGCGTATAATGTTTTGCGATGTGATAGGAATTTTTCTATTCCTGGTCGTTCTAAAGGTGGCGGAGTATTAATTGCTCTAAAGAACCATATTACTTATGACGTATTGAACACATCTCATCTTAATACTATTGCTCCTATAATTGATGTAATAGCATGTAAATGTTACTTGGGTATGCAAAAAGTTATTATTTGTGCCGTATACATTCCGCCTGATATTAACGTATATGATTTTGAGAATTTTTTGGATGCTATTCAGTTATTTTTGATTAATGAACCTGTTATATTCTTGGGAGATTTTAATGTACCTCTTTTCAATAACCAATCTTTAAATTGTACAAAGTCCGCTTCTCTTCACCATTTATGCGAATTATTGGATCTTACTCAACATAACACTGTGTGCTACGATGATCAAAAGATATTAGATCTCGTCTTTTCGAATTTATCTGGGCCTATCCATCTTGAAAAAATGAATTTACCATTCGTCCCTGAGGATCATTATTACCCTGCAATTGAAATTGATTTTAACTTCGTTGCCACTCCTAAGGTGCCTAATTTTCCATCTGCTGATAACCCACGTTATAATTTTCGTAAAGCTAACTTTAACCAACTATATTTTGATCTTAGTAACATGGATTGGTCTAGTTTATGCTGTATTGATAGTGTCGATGTTGTAGTTGATAAGTTTTACGAAATGCTATACGAAACACTTGATAGATCGGTTCCTAAATCTTGCAACGTTAAATCTAAATTTCCAATTTGGTTTACTTCGAACTTGAAATCAAACATAAAAACTAAAAATTATTATAGAAAGAAATGGAAACAAACTAATAATAACAAGTATCTTTTTGAATTTAAAAGACTACGTGCCTTAATTAAAATTGAACTTAAAGAAGCTTATAATGCTTATCTCGTATCTGTTGAAAACAATATCAAAAGTAATCCTGCTGAATTATGGAAGTATGTAAATATGAAAAAAGGTTCAACACGTATTCCTGGTAAACTGCATGATGATGAAATCGAATATACCTCACCCAGCGAAATTGTGGATGCTTTTGCAAGTCACTTTTCTAACCTTTTCTCTCCAAGTTCAGATTACGTTTCTCCTGATATTGTAGGTAACAATTCACTTTTCATTCTTAACCCTGTGGTTGAAGAAGATATTATTCCTCTGTTGGCTCAATTTCCTGACAAAATGACATCTGGTGATGACCAATTGCCAAGTTTTCTTTTAAAAGATTGTAAATACATTTTTGCTCGACCTTTGTCAATTATTATAAATCTTGCAATTAAAAATTCCACCTTCCCTAACAATTGGAAAAGGACCCGCATAACCCCAGTTTTCAAGAAAGGCGATAACACCTGCATTAACAACTATCGTCCTATCTCGATTCTAAATAATTTTAGTAAAGTTTTTGAGATGGTTATCTACAGTTCAATGTATTCAAATATGCACTCTCACATATCATCTGATCAACACGGCTTCATTAAAAATCGTTCAACAGTCACTAATCTTGCCTGCTTCACTCAATATATAGCAGAGTCGCTTGATATCCGTGGTCAAGTTGATGCAGTCTATACGGATTTTACACGTGCATTTGACTCCATTGACCATGGACTTCTGCTCAATAAAATTAGTGCTTTTGGTGCTTCTCCTAGTCTAGTTGCACTTCTAAGATCTTATCTATGCAATAGAATCTGCTATGTTTTTTATAATGGCTTCTCATCTTTTAACTTTATTGCAACATCTGGTGTCCCACAAGGATCGAACTTGGGTCCCTTACTATTTCTTGTTTTCATTGATGATCTAATTCAAAAGTTCTGTTGCCCTGTGTTAGCATATGCAGATGATCTAAAAGTTTTCAATAGTATTTCAAACTCAAATGATGCTGAAGCTTTACAATCAGACATAAATACTATGATTGAATGGTGTAATTTGAATAAACTTTATCTTAATATAAGTAAATGTTTCGTTATTACTTTCACAAATCGCACTAACAGCATTCTTCACTCTTACCACATGGATACCGAAATATTAGTTCGTAAATCCTCTACAAAAGACTTGGGTGTCACATTTACAAGTAATATGAAGACTACAGAACACGTAAATAATGTATGTCAATCAGCCAGTAAAACTCTTGGGTTCCTCCTGAGAATTTCAAAAACATTTAGCGACGTCACTGTATTAAAAACTTTATATTTTGCATACGTTACTAGTAAACTAGAATACGCTGTTTTAGTCTGGTTTCCTCTTTATAATATTCATGTATCGGCTCTAGATCGCATTCATAGAAGATTCTTAAAGTATCTATCTTATAAAATCGATAATATCTACCCAGAACGTGGAATAGATCAAAATTTACTCCTTGAGAAACATAATTTACCAGCTTTAAGTTACAGAAGGGAACTATCCTGTGCGAAATTTTTATGGATGTTGATGAACAACAAAATAGATGCCCCATTCTTACTCTCTCGCATTCCGATTCATGTTCCACAGTACAAATCTAGACACGCAAAGACATTCTACCTCTCTGCGCACAACACAGACTTCCTTAAACGCTCACCTGTCCACAACACAGACTTCCTTAAACGCTCACCTGTCCACATCATGTGCCACTACGCCAAAGTTCATCTTCCAGACATTTTTGTTTGATTTTTCTTTTTTTTGTATTTATATTTATATATATAATATGTATTTTTGTATTTTGTTTTGTTTATATTTTGAATATATATTTACCCTGTAATAGGACTCTGTTGGGTAATAAAGATTATTATTATTATTATTATTATTATTATTTTCAGCGGTGTTTGATTTAGCGATTCGACAGTGCACCGGTTGAGCTTAACCACCTGGTTTACAAAAGCGAAATAATAAATGACAAAAATATGAGCTGTGAATTGTTCACACACGAGTTGTGTAGATAGACGACAATACAAAAAAATAACTGTTTTCGAAAGTTTTGCAAGAGGCGGGCTTAATACATTTGAGGTCAAATATTACGGTAACTAAATATACGGGGAGTGTACCATACTGTCTATATTTATATTGTTGCTCAGCGAAATCTGATATTATTATTGAAGTAAAGAAATTACTATAGAGACAATGTTAATCAACTTCTTGGATGAAGGGAACAACCCAAAGCCGCAATACAAAGAAAAAGATTTGAATTACATATTTTTTGTTTGTTATAATCAGTGGCGGAGTATCTATTATGCGCAAGAAGCGTGCGCTTGGGGCCACATAATTTTCGGGGCCTCAGAATCTCAGGAGTATTTTATAAAATATAATTAAGTCATGGAAAAAAAACCTTTTTCTACTCTTAGGTGTATAAACAAATAGATAATTTTTTTTGGATGTCAGAACAGAATTCAATAAAATTGAGGACCAAACATAAATTAAAAGGAGATAAAAATTAAAAAAGAAAGCTGCAATTGAAGGAAACAAAAATAATGAGGCACATTTTACTTTAAAACAAAATTTTATGATAAACGTATGAAATGTTATTTGCGGTACACTCATATCTGAAATATCCAGACGAAGCGCCATTTACATCATGTGATGTATTAAAGGATTTTATATCATTTTTGAGTTTGAAACTATTTTTATGGAACAATTTCTACTCAAAATTTTGATAAAATACATTGTATACAGAAATTGATAAATTGTAAGTTCCTATATTTTACTATTGTACTTGACTGACGCTCAATTTAATTAATGTGTGGAAAGAATAATTGCGAAATACCATAAAAATATTGACATTAGGTATTTTAAAGATGAAATTTTTAATTTCATTACATTTATAAAAGGAAAAAATGTCACCAATCCTGTTCATATGTACAAATTATTAATTTCGAGTTTGCAATCCACATTTCCAAAATATATAAACTATTTTAAAGATTTTTTTGACATTGTAACATCAGCAGCGAATTATTTTTCCTGTTTTAAAACGTATGAAAAATGATTCGCGAAACTCCTTAATACATTTACATTTATCAAATTTATCTAAAATCAATGATGATCACATAGTGTATATCCCATATACGCCATATACTGAAGGAATTTTCTTGGCATAATGCGTGTCTCAAATAAACCAAGACACTCTCCTGCTCTAACCTCTTGACAATTATAATAGGAAATTAGGTATAAAATGAGTTACCGGTAGTATATCCCCAAAAATAAAATAACTGTCAATAATGTTCATAGAAAATAATATAGTTCAGATATAAGATTATGATTCTATTATTAATTTTGTTAAATTGAAAGCTAGAAAAGGACCACTATAAATCATTAAAAATTATAAATATTTCAATTATATACTTTTAAATACAGTTTTTATTAATATATCAATAATGTTTTTACCTCCCGTCTATCAATATATAGATAAGGGAGGTATTGTTTTTGGTCAGATTTCTCGAGTGTGAGTTTTCAACATATGAGCACGAATTAAGGTCCCTAGAATACGATTTTACTATTTTTAGCGTGATGTCTGTATGTCCGTGTGTGTGTGTGTGTATGTGTGTGTGTCTGTGTGTGTGTCTGTGACGATTTTTCGTCCACGATAACTCCAATACGATATATGTAAAAAATATAATATTTGGTATTTAAGACTTATATTCAAATATGATGAACTGATTAGATTTTGACTACAATTGGTTAACCGGAAGTAGCACTTTACTTGAAGCTTTAAACTGTTTTTCCTTAAAAATACCTCTAAATACCATTTTTTCGCAAGTTACGTTACTATTACATATAAAGATTTTATAATTTTCTACGGTCTGCATAATTAGGTTTATATATAACTTCTAGCTGGTTAGAAAAAAATATATAAATTATAATAATTTTATACATCGTTTGGGCTGAGGATTTTTTATAAAACAGATGAGTTATTCATATGTTCACAAAAATGGTGGAAGAAATATAAAAGGAAAGTATTTGCTTGCATGAATCAAGGTAAATTCTGTTCCGGTTTTAGTAACGTCAAAAATAACTGTCATATTGGTCATACAAATTTTATGAAGGAAATTCTAGGTATGAAATGAATGAAAAGTATTCTCAACTATAATAAGAAACTAATTATAATACTACAAATTAAATATACTGAAAATCTTATATAGAATATATTTTTACAGTGGCGGGAGGTTATGTGTTGGACACATCAGATTTTTTACATTTTTATTAAAATGATACCCTGGCTGATAAAGACTCCTAATGAATCATAATTTTAAAGTATATATTTCAAAGAGGGAAGCGGGGCCTTAAATTAGAGTGCGCTTGGGGCCTGTCATGTGTCTAATCAGCCACTGATTATTATGTACTTTAAGTTTGTTAAGACGAGTACCTGTCTAATGTACACAATTCAAAAATATGTTGTGAACTTTTCACTTTATTTTATTATTATTGTACTTTGTAGTCCCGATTGACACAAGAACACAGGTCCGTGGATGCATTGTTACATTACTAGTGCAGATAGTTCAACGTATTAGTGATATTTTACAATGAAGAGTACGTTGTTCTTTTGTATTTCACTTCAAATAACAAAAACAATGTTGAAAACAAACACGGTACTACACAAGAACAAAGATTTTTGTCATACGTTCTGAGTGCCAATTTATAAAAAGGTTTTATGTATGATGTATAATTCTTATTTTAACAATATTTTCAAATCACACGGTTACGATTGAAGAAAATTTTGATAATAAATTGTATGAAATTTTACCTCATGAGAGGTGTCTAAGGAATTGAATCTTTTTGGAATCATAATAGTTATTTATGATATAAGTGTTAAAAGTGACATTTTATGAGTGAGTGAAGAAGTTTGTGAAACGAGGCGAATGCCAAGTGTTAACAAACCCCACGAACGAAATAAAATCACTTTTAACACAATTATCATACACTATTTTTCCTACGACCCTATTCAAGTATTAGCAAATAAAAACTAAGCCTTATAGAATGACATTTACGACAGGTTAACTGAACATAAGTGTTATAAGTAAATTTGTTTTTTGCTTTTAATTTGTTGTCAATGACAACTATTTAAAAGTATTCACTGTTTCATAAACTGTTATTTTTAACTTCCTAAGCAACCGTTAAAAAGACTATTTTTAACAGTGGTCGTAAGAAAACTTGTTTATACGCCCTCAAATGTATATATGTCAAACAATACAATAAATTTTAATTTTGATTAAGTATTTAAATTCCTTTTCACATAAATATTTTGAATTTTTAGAAACCAACTTGGTTTACGCAACCTACAATTCTATTAATATTTCGCCAGAACAATCAGTACATTACGTTCCATATACTATAATTGACAGTGACAGTGATACTTCGATTATATTCAATCTGTTTAAGAACAAATAATCTAACAATGTCAACTATCTAAAAAGAAATCACAGCATGAAATATATACCTACAATGATTTTTCATTTTAAATACCAAAATTGAAATAAAACGTTGTATGTGCCACGGGCATAATCAAGATTATAGCCCTTAGGAAATTTAAAACTGTTCAATCCTCGTCAAGCTTTAAACATTCCCGCGTGCTATAATCTTTTGAATATGCCCTTAATATATAAATAACTATTATTATTATTTTATTTTATTATAATATTTTACAGAATGTATAAGTATTTTTTTTTATTAAATATGTTTTTAATGCTTCTTATAAAAATGTCACTAAATACAATTTATCTTCTTCCATAGCCCTGTTATCCAAAAAGGATAACATATGAAAACATACGAAGTCGGTTAAATTGGGGCAAAGTTACCGCATTAGTTAGCCATTTTAACGACATATTTGTTTTCCCGAAAAATGGAATAGGTAACTAGATATGAGCAAAAAACTGATTTTGGCAAATTTGCTTTTGTCTTCTAACTTTCTTATTTCAATTCATACAAATATCTAATTAGAGATTTTTTTTTTCTTAGATCCCTTTACTGCTTTTCTCCATTGATCTTTATTGTCGCTACAATTTATAAGTAGATATTTTTTCTGTTTTGTATTTATATCTACCAATATTTTTTTATGCAAATATGTATTCGGTGTTCTATTTATAATATTATTTTTTCCGACATACATATTACATTTGTAGTTGTAATATTTGCGCTAATATAATTCCATAAAATTAGACCAAGTCCTTTCTTTAAAATATAATAACTATAATAAAAATTGTTTTTATATGTAATAAGTGGTATCTGCGCTAATAAAATTGAGCCACGTCTTTTTAAAGAAACAAACAGGACTGCGATGTATTTTACCTCACTTCGCTCGGCGTCCTCTTTTCTCGATTATTCATCATGGTAACCCTACTCATTATATGCCATTACTTAATATTTGCCAGTAATTCATAATATTATTTACAATAAATAGCTTTAATAATGAATACATTATTAAACAGGAGCAGAAAAAATAAATTTTATTTAACTCCGAGGTATATTTTATAAACCGGAACACTGAGATTTTCATTGATAACCGGAGACTCCGTGTCAAAACCAGAGATATGACAACCATGTTCGCAACCCAAATATTTCGGGTTCGAGGCATGAATGTGTTTGCATCTTTCATTTCATCGTATCACCCACATTCGACTGCATATGAATTTAATAGTTGAGCGGTCGTTAAATATTAGAGAATATATACATATATTTTTTTATTTTATGATGTCATTCAGGGAATGTCATTCAGGGAACAAAAGTTTATATAGAAAATATTTATGTTTCAATTTAAGTTATTAATTTCTCCTTTATAAATAACACCAGCCAAGGAATGAACATAGATCTGTGAACGAAGTATTGGATCTTGTACGCCTTTCACTGTTTCTCTGCTGCATCTCGGTAATATTTCACTTGTTATTCATCTCTTGTTCTTGTATCTGGATCAGCGATAAACTGCACTAATCGTAGCGGCGTTACACAAGTAGAATCAGTCTAATTAATCTAATTAATTGATACTAAAGCAGGATTGCAATGTAACACACATAGATTACATTGCTTATAGTGACTTTATACAGTTTAAAAAAAATATGCTATACTAGTTTACCTTCATACATTTTCATCAACATAAATTTCAAAAATTGTGTTAAGTTTGAATAAATTATTTAGAGCGATTCAGTTGGCATTGCTATTTATAGAACTTGATTTTGAATTAAGTATGGAGAATGAATTTACTAGACATATAAAGTATCAAAATGTATTATTCATTTTCCTGGTTTTATAATTCAACCTTTCCTGATGTAGAGAAAGTATTTTTGAATATAATGTAATTTTAATTGAAGTTCAAGATGTGACTACAGATGGTTGTACATGAATTACGGGTGCATTCTTTTTACACAAATTATTACATCACTTCAACTAATTCACTTATTGTGAACGTTCTTTTTGACTATGATGAAGTGATAAAATCTGTTCGTCCCTTACGTATTCTGCCTGATCAAAAGATGTTATGTTTGCTGATGTTTGAATGTCACTTAAAGAATTGGTTTATGTGTTGCTGTCAACCAAAAAAAATTTTTTATTATTGAATTTGAAATATAGTAATTTTATTTTTAATACCGTAATAAAAAAATTGCCAATAATATTGATAATATTGTGTTAGTATGTTTTAAATTTATTTATAAACAAAAAAAGTCAAAAACGACATTTTAAAATTTATAATAATATTTTAAATTCATTGTTTATTAAATGAACATGTAAATATTACGGACCCTCTGAAAACGGGCACTTGTATTGTAATAACCAGGGTTGCCAGATGTACCGATTTCGACGGGAATGTCCCGATTTTGGTACAAAAATCCTGCGTACCGCAATGCCTTCGAAAATCCCCATTGAACAAAATCTCTTAAAAAAAATTATGAATAAATTAAAATTACAAGTGAAGAATTAAGGCTGAAATATGAAAATATAAAAAGATCACTAAAAATAAAAAATGCAGCAAATAAAATTGAGATGATGCGAACGGGTGGTGGAACACCAAAAATAATTGTAGTAACACCACCGGCAGAAATTGTGTATTCTATGACTCGGCTTGTTGTGGATGGTGTGCGAAGCGTCACGAAGCAGTTTTATTTTACAGTATTTTTGAACGTAAATTTGAAGTCAAATTTACCGAAGCTCTACCTTCCAAATATTTTAAAACTATTGCCGAGACTTTTGCATTCGAGTCAAGCAACCGCGCAAGGCCAGCGCGCGCATCTCTAGTAATGGCTGAACAATATGGAGTTTTATTTGTTTACATCGTGTTTTTGTAAAGTTGTTCTACAAACCATTACTCTGATTTTCTTGATTCGAACACCATAAGATGCAAGATAATGTTCTACGTAGTGTAGTGCCAAACACCATCAAGTGTTTGAGTTGTAGTCAAGTTAGGCTAGGCGCGCACTACGTTGTTTCGCCGCGCGGCAAAATGCCGTGCGGTGAATTGTCGTACGACAGAAAAACGCAGAGAAATTGAACCGCGCGGACTACAGCTGTTTTTCAGAAGTTTTTAAATATGGATCTCGTGAAAACAGCGTGTATAAGTATTTTAATAATGAGAAATCGCGAAAAGAAACGAAAAAGAATTAACCGTTTTTGGGTACACCCCCTTACTAGTGAAAGACTGAACAAAGGACAATTTTCTAAAATATTTAGGGAATTACGAGATTATCCTGAAAAGTTTTTTAAATATTATAGAATGAGCATTGAATCTTTCGATGAACTTCTGAAAATAGTTGGTCCGTATATAACATATAACGACACTAAATTAAGAAAAGCTGTGACACCAGAGGAGAGGCTATCAGTTACTTTGAGGTAAGTAAAAAATATGACAATAATGACAAAATAATTTTAAATGTTTATTTATAAAAAATAAAAACAAAAATTCAATTCTGATAATAATTAAAAAAAAAACATTGCTACGCATGATAGCTCATTTAATAACTGAATAAATTCTAAATTCTACAAGTCAAAGATTTCCGATTCAGAAGAATAATATTCTGGAGTACTAACTACATTCTGTGTTATCAAATGAGCGAACTGTTCATAATAATCACTTGTATTAACACTTAATGCTGTCCCTGGTGCTTCGGGATTCGCTGGAGATGCTATTGGTTGAGTTACAATTGGAGGAGTCGATGTGGGTGATGGTCTTGTAAAAGAATGAGCTGACTTTGATAATGAAGCTGTTGGCCCCCTGAAGGGCAGCAGTTTATTTCCCCGTAGTAGATTTTGTGCCAGATATGGTGTTTGCGGAGTAGTCATGGAAGTCGGATAACTTGTAGCTGTATATGATTGTGGAACATTGGTATAATTTTCTAATGTTCTGGCTTGTCTCATTACATGTAAAATTTCAGTTTTAGCGTAATACTTTTGTTCTTCATCAAGTTTTTTGAACATTGGTACGAGCATAAGTGCAAAATTTTTATCTTCATCAATATCATCATTTGGAGCCCCCTCATTTGAAGCTTTTCCTTTCAAAATATCTAATAACTGTTCTTCAAACTCTGGTTTTGTCTTCTTTTTTCTTTTTATTACACTCTCTTTTGGAGTCGTAACAATTGGATGTGAAGGCGTTGAAGATATTGTTGAAACTTCAATATCTTCTGATTCTGTGGTTCGTTCTTCTTCTGGTTCTTCGGTATTTACGTTGGTAATTGTGTTTCTTTGTTCCATTGTTGATAACAGAAAAAGTAAGTTATCAAAATAAATGTACTTTCTTTTTTTCTTGGCAGACTGGCCTGATTGTACATTTTTTTGTGCAGCTAATTTTTTCATAAATCTGTCTTTCACATTCCTCCATTTATTTTGTACCTCTTTTCCTAAAACAAGTTAATAATTTTTCAAAATACCATACTGTTAAATGTGCTTGAACAGTACTCTATTCTCTATCGATAAGTGTGTCATAACAGCCACGGCCATTATAATATATAACAGCCGTTGCTATGGTAGAGCTTAACAGTTCGATTGGAAAGCGTGATTAAATGGTATCATGAAAATAATTACTTTATAAGTATAATATATTTACGGTATTATGAAAAATACTGAACCCCACACGGCCGATAAGCAAACATCAGATTCGATTGATTATAAAATCTCGGCTGTCACCTCGATATTACAATATTCAACCGTGTCTATCATTTGCTTCATATCGGCCTTATGACGTTAATGACTATAATCATGAATATTTCTTTACAGGTACTTGGCAACGGGAAACAGTTTTGTTTCTCTACATTTCGAATATTTACTGGGACATACTACAATCAGAGAAATTGTATTAGATACATGTAAACAGCTGTTTGCATGCTTGCAACCAATTTTCATGCCCGCTCAAAAAGATGAAACTGAATGGAACCTAATTGCGGATGAATTTTTGAAAAATACTAATTTTCCAAATTGTGTTGGCGCGATTGATGGAAAATTAATAAGAATAAAAAATCCTAATGATGCTGGTTCTGAGTTCTACTGCTATAAAAATTATTTTGCAAAAATTTTACTAGGAGTGTGTGATGCTAATTATTGTTTCACTGCAGTAGATATAGGTGCAAATGGTGCTAATAGTGACTCGGTTGTATTAAAAAATTCTGTGTTTGGAAAAAAATTACTTAATAATTTACTAAATATACCTAAACCCCAAACATTGCCCAATAACGAAACTGGAGAAAAAATGCCGTTTGTTTTTGTTGGAGATGAGGCTTTTGGTCTTTCTACTCAAATCTTAAGACCCTACCCACGAAGAAATCTGGACGTAAAAAAAAGAGTATTTAACTACAGGCTAACTCGTGCACGCCTTTATATAGAATGTACGTTTGGCATTTTAACTAATAAATGGCGTATTCTTCAACGAGCAATAGATGTCAATTCTGACTTTTGTGATTATGTAGTTATGGCGTGCTGTTTACTACATAACTATGTGAGAAAAAAAGAAGGTTTCAATTTTGAGGTTGAAGAATGTGATTCTCATTTACAAAGTTATAACTCATGTGCTTTACGACCTTCAAATAATGCTATAGATATAAGAGATTATTTCGCGAATTACTTTACATCCCCATTTGGTTCTGTTTCATGGCAATATGACTGTATTTAAGTGTAATGTAATAAAATAAAACTTACCTTTCTCTTTTTTTTGTGTTTCATTATAATCGTTCCACTTTGGAAATAAATGTTGGCATACTTCTGTCCACAATTTTTGTTTTATATTTCTGTCTTTATAAGACTTTAAAAATTTGTTGTACAATATAGGCCTTTTCTCTATTAATATGATTAATTTTTCCACATTAATTAGTGGATCTGCATCATTTACTGGACTTGCCGGTGATCCAGGTGACGACATCTTTCAAAAAACAAGTTTTCACTGCGGTGAATTGCCGTAGTGCGCGCTGTCCTATATAATTATACATGTCCCAAAGACAAACTTGCGTCGCCGCACCGCATTAAAAATGGGACATGCTGCATTTTTTTGCCGCTGCGGCGATCAAGACGCAAGTGCGCGCTCCCTAATATAAAAGCCCGTGTTACAAAAATGCGGCACGGCGAAATGCCGCGCGGCGATTTAGCCGCACGGCAAAAAGTCGTAGTGCGCGCCTAGCCTTACTCGTTCAGTTAATTTCATGCGGCGAAATTAACTCGTTTAGTGACTTAAGGCAATAGTAAGTGTTTTTATTACTGTTTGTATCGTATTAATGTTAAATGTTATTTATTTATATTTATATATTGTATTTGTAATTGTTTTGTGACTATGTTCACCTCTGATGATGGGTACGAGAGGAAGGGGGTGAACATTTTTATAAAAGCGCGGTCTTTGACCGACTCAGGCTTTTTTTTTAGTGAGTTTTTGGCCAAATAAAGACGTAAAAAATAAAAGTTGTGAAGCAGAGATTTTTATTTGAATTATTTTCAGTTGTTTTCCTATCCTTCCACTAGTGAACGTAAGGTAAGTGGAAGTGAAGTATTTAGAGGAAAATTGGAATAGTGTTTTGCCGTTTTTCACACCCGTGAGCAAAACGTGTGTTTGAAAAAATCGTTCATTTTCATCCCGTGCACGAGTTGTGCGTAAGTTGCGATAGTTTGTGAAATCCGATTACTAGGGGCAGAGAAGAACTAGTGATTGCGCTACCACTATCGAGATAATTTTGGATGAATTTCGGCGTAGAAAGAATCCTCGAAACCGTCATTTTGCTTCGTGAGCCGCGGAACAGGATTCGGCTTGTCCATCGGCCACCGCCAGGACTAATCAAGGATAGTTCTGCTGAATTTGGTTTTGCGTTCGTTTTTACCTCGCCCTCGCATCGCGTGCACGTGGGTGAGCGAGCAACGCAGGTTGTAAGAATAACCGATTTTTATTCGAAATTTATTTTTATGCTTTTATTTACGTCTTTTTACTGTCTTTTTTGGAAAGTCGTTCCGTGATGTTGTGTTCAAGCGAGCGACCACAACCCATGTTGGAATCCGAACCTTGGACATTTTTCTCCATTGAGATATCCGTGGCCGTCGTCACTGGAAGCCTGCGAGTTAGACGTCTCTACCGTTACGTAGAGTGGCGCCCGAGATTTAGCAACGAATAGTGCGACAGCGTTTATATATTTTATTATACCGTGCCTGTCGACTAATTATTGTGCTTTTGCACGAGTTATTGTTTTGTAGGCTGTGACGATGTATTTTACATTGTGTGACGCGAAGGTAACGCCGTAGTCCGTCACACGATTTTGAGAACGATAGGGACTGACGACGTAACGACGTCACAATGGATAACTAGGTAGATACCATGAAATGAAAGAATATAATATTATCGGTAGTATAGATGAAGCGGAGGTTTTATATGAAGTAAGTACGTTTGCAAATAATTTCGGCAGATTAATTTTAAGAACTCTGTAGCGAATCTAGAAAACAATAAATCAGGTTACGTTTAGAAACGAAATTGAATTTCGCGGCCGGTATTGTGGCTGCGAAATACTTATTTCGCGTCCGGTTGCACAAAAAATAAATTATTGGAAGAAATTGACCAAAAAAAAAAAACGAAATGTGTATTAAAAATTCAAATTTTAAAAGTAGAATTAGGAATAAAATCGCTTGAATTGAAGAAGAAAAAAAAGAGGCAAATAACATTATTTAAGTTATTGTGGCAATAAGAAGGCATCACCTGTATGGTTTGGAAGTAATTATAAGAAGATAATCTATGTATTGTTTTGTTTATTTTATTAGCGTAAGGTTTGCAAAATAGCAGTAGTTATTACAAAAAAAATAATATATCACTGTAAAATGTTATTTTTATATAAGTACGTGCAATAAAACTTGCTTTATTTAATTACTATTACAAATTTGTCAGTTAGTACTATAATGTATAGCAAAATAATTATTTATTAATGCTGATCGAATGACTTCATCTTGTAATCGATGTGAATAAGGTGGTATATCTATCTCGTTATCGTTTGGGTAATCTGGAACAAATAGCGGTTCGGGTTCATGCATTAAACGAGCAATGTTGTAAAGTACGGCTATTGCTACAATATTATCTTGAGCAGCCTCCACTTTTACGCAAAGACCATATACCAAAACTAGGAATCTCCTTTTCTAGACTCCAAATGTTCTTTCAATAAGGTTTCTTGTACGTATTTGTGACTCATTGAATCTGATTTCTGGTACTGTAATTGGTTGCAGCGATGGAGTGATTAAATAGGGTTTAATTGGATAACCAGAATCTTCTAATATTATTGAATTTTTAAAAACTTTATTTTCAAACTTTGCTTTTATTTGCGAATTATTAAATATATTACTATCATGTACAGATCCAGGCCAACGGGCTACAATGTCTCTTATTTTGCGATCATAATCGCTAATTACTTGAATATTAAGAGAAAAATATTTTTTTCTATTTTTAAAATATTCGGCATTGTCACCTCCTGCAATTTGAAATGAATTGTTAATTAAAAATAGAATTAAACATGTTTCGAATTATTACTATTTAATAGTAAAATTAACATTTATTGATATTCCGTATACACATTTATCTTACCTGGAGACTGAATCTTGATATCAGTTCCTATAACTCGTGGTAACCTTACAATTTTATAAAAACCTTTATACACGTCATTCATTTCTACTTCTTCTGCATGTAAATAAAACGCGGTTTTAAGCAATGGTTATACAACCCGATGCATAAAGTCATTAGAAGCTGTTTTATAGCTGGAACAGCATTCTTTCTAGAAGAAATATTAGTACAAAATATAATATAATGATATTATTATATACACAAATTTATAATTGTTATATATACCTTTCTGTTGGATGACTTATAACCTCATTAATAAGTTCCAGTAAATATAGCATTGAGCGTTTAGATAAACGAAACCTTCGGTAAAATTCCGCATCATCCCATTCGTTAAAATGATCTGATCTTTGTCTTACTGTATAGTGTTTTTCATTAACCATATGATTAACTAATTCAAAAATCTTCGTCAGAACTTATATCATCTATTCGCTAACTCGTCAATTTTGACCAGTTAGAAGAAATCACCGGTTAACAATAATATTTAACCACGATTAGCAATTGAAAAACACATTTGCGCATTTTAACCATGATTATCTCTAACCGAAGTACTAACCGATGATTGAAAAACCGGCCCTAAGAATATTTATTTAAATACTTAATACTACGCACTATTTATTTACACTACTGGTGCTATTATGTATTTTCTCACTGTAACTCTGTAACTCTGTAAGCTCTACAAGCTACATAGCTCTGTAACTGCTTACATTACAGTTATAGGTTTATTGCTACCTATATTATGTAGTGCATTCTGTAACTTAACCAGTTACAGTGGGTATCAGTGGGTATGTTACAGTGTAACTAAGGTAACTAAACTTCAAACGTATTGTGACAGTTGGATTTAAATCTTTCATGTGTTCCAAAAAATTGTGTGAAGCGTAAGTATTACTTTACTATACAAATATTTTGTTTTAGCTTTCATAATTAGTTGCATACTTTTGTATACAACTATCTTTACTTTAAACGACAATAATTTTATTTTGTTGAACACTTAACATACATTTTTTTACAGGAAAGCAATAGATAAAAAGAAGACAAGAAAACCAAATACCACCGATGAACAATATGAAACATATTTGTATAAAATGGAAACTGATTTTGTTTTTAAAAGTGGAATTGTAAATCCCACTTTAGATGATGACTGTATGTTAAAAAAATGGGAGGATTTAACGGAAAAATTAAATAGTAGTAGTGGAGGACCACAATTGTCGGTGGAAGAATGGAAAAAGATACATTATTATTATGTTCTAATGCTGTTTAATATAATAACTCTTTTATTAGCGCTTCAATGATTGGAAAAATTTTACCAGAGCTAAATATAGAAAATTTAAAGAGAAGACTATACAAACAGGAGGTGGTTCCCCGCCAGAGGACAAGTTAAAAAATCTGGAAAAAAGGGGACTAGAAATATGGGGAAAAGTAACTGTAACTGGCTGCCCTTCCGTTACTGTAACAGGAGGACTGATTTTAACAGATCCCGTTATTGAAACGGGTGAATTATTAACAATTCCTAATGATACAGCCGAAAGAAAGCACCGAATTCATATTTTTAGATGAAATACCTGAATCTTGTAGCACTAATTCTCCAAATGAAAATGTTTTACAAATTCCGATTCTTAAACGATGTATTAGTAATAATAACCGTAAAATAAAAACAAAAAAAGGAAAATATAATAGCCCACCACCGCTCCTTGAAGTCGCTGGAAATTTATTAAAAACATGTGAAGAAAGTAATGTAAATTCATCAGGGATATTAGCTGCAATAAATACTTTTTCTGAATTGTACAAGGATATAGAAGAGAGAAAATTGCTTCTGGAATCCAAGAGATTGAATTTTGATATAGCTAGATATAAGTACGAAAATATAAACTTTCATTTTGAATAAGTAGTTTTATAAGTAAAAACAGTATGTTTTTCTATAATGGTTTATTATTTTATAGGTAAATTATTTAATAAACTAGTACTATTATATTAATGAACACCTATTTACATATTTTGTAATACGTATGTATCTCTTATTTGCCGAACATTATTTAATACATTTCCGTCTTGTACTGGACCTGCAATATTTCTGTTTTTTCATTAAATTTTAAATACCCGATGCTAAATGTATACTACTATCTGCTTGTTCAACATGATTATCATTTAGTTCTTCTATAAATGGGGGATCTATCCTTGCTGCAACTGCCATATTATGAAGTACTGCACAAGCATATATGATATAAGCAGCTTTAGAAGGGTGATAATTTAGAACCCGGTGACGTGACAGGCAACGAAATCTTCCCTTTAAAATCCCATTCGTTCTTTCAATTACATTTCTACTAGTTTTTAATATATTATTAAATCGAGGTTGAGAACTACCATCAATGAAATTAGCGTATGGTGTTAATAGCCAAGGTTCTAAAGCATATCCACTATCTCCTAAAATGGAACTTAATTATTGTACTCTTTCTTTTAATATGATTTTAAAGATTTTTTTCTCACCGATTAAAAAACTAGAGTTCAAATTGCCATTTTCATATTCATTTCTAAGATACACTCGTATGTCAGACATTTGTCATATTGCACTATCATGCACTGAGCCAGGAAAACGTGCATTTACTCCTGTTATCATGTTGTCCGAATCGCATATCTTCTTTTCTATATATAGTAGTAACATCATATTATAATTTCACTATTAGGTAAATTTATAATATAAATGAGCACTTACAAGCATTACATTTATTAAGTGTACCCCTTTTCTATTAATGTATACAAATGGTGGATGGTCAACGTCGGAAACAGGCGGAGCTATGATTTGAACATGTATTCCGTCAATAGCTCCAATAATTCCTCTCATGTGCCATTTATTATAAAATCTGCATGTATTACAAAAAAATATTGATGGTAAAAATGATAGTTCATATTATGGCAAATTTACCCTTGCTTTAAGTTAGAATACTCTCTCGCATTGGTCGGAAATTTTATCCAGGTAGGCATCAAATGTAATGCAATTAATCTGCAAACTTCTCCTATAGAAATACTTATCATTGCTTGACTCATACAACTGAAATTGAATCCTCTAATGGCAGTTTGGTATGACCCGTTTCCCAAAAAATATAATGTTGATAGCACCTAGATAAAATTATGAAATAATGGGTAAGAATAGACGACATAATAATAATAATTAAAGTACTTACTTTCAAATGAAAGAGTATTCTAGTACGTCTTCGACCCAAATTAACATGAATTTCTAAATTTTCTATTATAGATACAACCAAAGGCTTTGATAATCGAAAATAACTAACAAACCTTTCATTTGATAGTTCAAATGGGTTTTGTTCATCTCGCAAATTTTTTCGTATAATACGAAAATGATTTCTACAAAAATACGTAAAAATAAATATACATTTACATGTATTTAAATGTCTCGATTTATATGTACATGTTACTTACCTTTTGTAATGTTGATCGTACAATAAATAAATTATGAAAGATAACGCCATTTCAACCAAAGTACAATATTTAGGTTAAAATGAATTTTCATTTTTTTTTACACTGTAAGAGCTACGGCGAAAAATTTCTCGCCTTAAAGATGAATGTTCTTACATACAGAAATGTAGCGCTGTAAAAGTTACAGTACCATACATAATAGCAATTCAGATACAGTCTGTAAGTTTAAATAGTTACAGAGTTTACATTGCTTACAGAAGTATACATAATAGCACCATACATTTATATCACCATGTTTTTATGTTCACTACGCGTATTAATATCACTCAGTCCTTCGGTCTTTTCTGCTCGGGTTTATATAATACAGTAATTAAGTTCTGGATTTTCTCACTCCTTCGTCGCATCAGTACAATAGAAGGGCGGCGAACGAGTCTTGACCTGCCTGCTAGCGACCGATGCCCGCGGCGTGACTTTGGGATCACTACAAATAAAGAAAGATATAAACGCCGCAATGTTTTCCCGATTGCTCTTATTTTGAATTTCGCCACCAGATGTCAGCTACATTGTTGGCTCAACTATTTATAGTATATTCCGAAATTGAACCAGAGTAACCGCGGTTACTTTTTCAGTAACCAGGTTCATTAACGGAACACGGTTGCTGAATATCTGGTTACTTTTTCGTTACCAAACTAACCGCGATAGATTGGCGGTTACAATCTGGTTATTTAAGTTTTGACAGTTGAATGTCTGGCACGCCAACGTGTTGTTTGAATGTTTATGAGCCTGTTTGTGAGCACACATTCAAAAATGGATAAATGATTTTAAAAAATTCTATTCAAGTATACGCTATTATTAATTACCTGCTCTAATGAATTCATCATCTTCCTCTGAGCTACTATCAGTTAGTATAAAATTATTAAAAAAATACCATGCCTCCATAATCGACTAAAATGTCAATATAAACTACGATTTCAAACTTCTGACAGTTTTCAAAACGTCACTCTAGCAGCGCAGTGAGAAGCGTTCCGTTTCTCAACCGTGGTGCCGGTCAAATTGTAACCATATTTCAACCGGAACCGCACCGCGGTTCATTTTCGGAATATACTATTATAGTATATTCCGAAATTGAACCAGAGTAACCGCGGTTACTTTTTCAGTAACCAGGTTCATTAACGGAACACGGTTGCTGAATATCTGGTTACTTTTTCGTTACCAAACTAACAGCGATAGATTGGCGGTTACAATCTGGTTATTTAAGTTTTGACAGTTGAATGTCTCGCACGCCAACGTGTTGTTTGAATGTTTATGAGCCTGTTTGTGAGGTTACAAAGCACACGTTCAAAAATGAAGGTAAGAATTATTAAACATTTCGAAATAATATATTATTTAAATTTATTAATTGTTTTAGTCAATGTTGTACAAATGTGGCATATGCAAGAAAGCATTTGGGAGCCTGATAGTGGTGCAGAATGTGTCAGAAAGCCATATTTGTTTTAAAAATGCAGATAGGCTTGAAGTGAATGAAGAAGGGCTTGTTTTTTCCATCAACGATAAAACAAATAATTTGTTAAACGATAGAAGAGGAGACATATGGACAGATGAAGAAACGAGATTATTAATTGCAGCATATGCAGAAAATAAAGAAAAATTTGATTCCCCACAATACAATAGTATAAAAGTGTGGAACATAATAAGTTCCATACTTAAAAATAAAAATTATGATAGAAGTGGTTTAAAATGTTCCGAGAAATTTAGAAATTTAAAAAAACCTACATAAAGGTCAAACAATACAACGAAAAAACATGGAACAATAAGAAATATTGGGAATATTGGGATGTAACTATTTAGTAAATTTAATATTTTTATTGTTATATACGTTTTTATTAATTTACATTGACACTATTTCTTTCTTTTCCCACATTCAAGGAACCAATTTTCTTACCAGGAGACTACATAAAGAATTGAAGGTTGTTCTATTCATTCGAAAATTTCTTTGGAATTCTCCGTCAGTAAATTCATTTACAACATTTTCTATGTAGTTTTTCACCCTTGGGCGTAATTCTGTAGGATAAATGATTTAAAAAAATTCTATTCAAGTATACGGTGTTATTAATTACCTGCTCTAATGAATTCATCATCTTCCTCTGAGCTACTATCAGTTAGTATAAAGTTATTAAAAAAATACCATGCCTCTATAATCGACTAAAATGTCAATATAAACTACGATTTCAAACTTTTGACAGTTTTCAAAACGTCACTCTAGCAGCGCAGTGAGAAGCGTTCCGTTTCTCAACCGTGGTGCCGGTCAAATTGTAACCATATTTAAACCGGAACCGCACGGCGGTTCATTTTCGGAATATACTATTAGTTGATCGTTTGAGTTGGTACTAGTGCTGTTGACGAAATTCGAATTTTTGATTTAGTTAAATTTGAAATTCGAAAAAAAAATTACAACTTTTTGAATTTGGCAGTGTTGTATACCAAAATTAAAGGTTTTATTCAACAAAAATATTAACGTACATTTTATGATATTTGACAAGTATGAAACAATGAATTAACATAACAAACTAAGATTATTATTTAAACAATTTCATCACATTCATCGCGGCCTAATTTATATAGTAATCCTTTAAATAATTTGGCGGTCTGCGTTCTCTAGTCGTTCGACGTAGAGGGCTTAACAATTCTGACGAAGATTCGGGTCTAGGGATAGTTGGATCAACAGATGGTAGTACTGAATCGATAGCGGGTGGTGGTAGTGGTAGACTTGTAGTGATGGGATAATTCGAATTAAAAAAAACCTGTAATCCGATTATTGAAATAACATGTATAATTCGATTATAAAATTCGGTAATTCGAATTAAAAATAATCGGCTAGTGCAGGCATAATTAAAATATTTCCAGACAATATAATTTTTTTAGAACGTCATTTTAAATTAATTTTAGTTAAAATAAAATAATGGCAAGACTAACATAATCCTTCCCTGACTTGACCGGGCAAGTTATCTCTTGTTCATTCATTTTCGATTGTACCCGAGTGCAGCCGAATCAAAACTTGTGATATTATTTAGCTCGGCTGCTCGGTTGCTCGGCTGCGCCGGACCGAATGAAAAATCATTCGAATTATCATCCGATTATTAACTCGGCAACGATTACCTTGAGCTCGAGCGGTTTCGGGAAGACCGAGTGAAAAATAATTCGAATTATCATCCGATTATTGAAATAATCGAATCGGTAGAATTCGATTATTCAAATAATCCGATTATGCCCATCACTATAGACTTGGTGAATTTATCTGAGTTTGAGGTTCGGGAATATCATCGTGGGGTTAAATGATTCTGAAAACTGGGGTAAAGTTATAGTATGATTATCTGACGACATACTACTAGGAGCTAAATGACGATTTGATACTGTTTCTTCTCTACCGTTAGATCTGCGAACATAAGAGTATTCAGGATTCGCTTACAGCAGTTCTACTTCTTCAACTAGATGATCATATTTACTCGTTCTGTGATATTTTTTTAACTAAAGTATCGTACCAGGACTAAACCTTGTAGGGAGAGATTCACCATAACAGGATCTACGTTTATGTTGGAACATTCTCTCGTGTGGGGTCTCGTTGGTGGACGTACATAAAAAAGAGCGGATTGAATGTAGTGCTTTTAGTAATACTTGTTCCCACATGATTACATGAAGGTTTTAGGATTTTAATGCTAATTGAATCGTTGTCCAAATTATGCCATTGTACCGTTCTACCTGGCCGTTGCACTGAGGATTATAAGGAATAGTTCTACTAGTAATAGCTATGGCTCTCTTTTTAGAACCTTTGTCACTATGGATGTATGCAGGAGTTCCAAACGTATCGAAAAGAGAATCTAGATGTTTCACTACAGTAGTAGCTAATACATCCGAACAAGGAAAAGCCCAGGGAAATCTTGAGAACTCATTAACCACAGTTAATATATATTTATTTTTAGTAATAGATGGAATCAGAGCTTTGAAAGCTAACGACAATCTTTCAAATGAACTTGTAGCTTTAATCAATTTAGTTTCATTTCCTTTATAAAATCTAGGTTCTATCTGATTACAAATATTACATTCTCTCGTGAGTTTTCGAATGTCTTGTACAGAATAAGGCAAATTTTTCGATCTTACCCAGTGTAGCATACGTGTTATTCCAGGGTGACATAATGCTTTATGTAATTCGTTCAGTTTATTTGAATTTATATTAGTGATATTAGCACACACTCTTGATAAAGCGTCAGCAGCATTGTTCAGAGGTCTCAGTCGGTAGATTATTTCGCAATTGTACTGTGATAGTTCAAGTCGCCATCTCTCAATTTTCTCATTCTTAATTTTACTCTTATGTTATTGATTAAACATAAATGCTACGGATTTTTGATCGGTTATTAGTTGAAAATGTCGTCCAATGAGAAAGTGTCGCCATTTGCGGAGTGATTCTACGCAAGCATAAGCCTCCTTTTCAATAGCTGAATGTTTTCTCTCAGAGATGGATAGAGTTCTAGAAAAGAATGCAACTGGCCTTCCAGCTTGCCTGAGCGTGGCAGCTATTGAGTGATCAGAAGCATCTGTTTCTACTGTGAAAGGTATATTATCATCTATGGCTTGCACTGTAGAGTTAGCGATTACACGCTTAAGAATATTAAATGCTTCTTTTGCATCTTCAGATAAGGGGAAAGTTCCTCCTTCAACTAAAGGGCGAATCTTTTCTGAAAAGTTGGGTATCCATTTTGAGAAATGAGAAAACATTCCAACAGATCGACGTAATGAAGCAGAATCTACAGGAACAGGTAGTTCAAGAAGTGGTCTAAGACGTTCTGGATTAGGTATTATTCCTTTCTCAGATATGTTGTACCCTAATAAACTTATAACTTTCTTTTTAAATACACTTTTATCTAAATTTAGTTGCAGATTGTATTTAGTTAAAACTTCCATAAGTTTTGATAAATTGCGGTCATGATCTTCTTCATCCTTACCACACACAGTGAGATCATCAAGGTAGGCGCAGATACCATCAAGTTGTTCCAATTCAATGATAGTATTAATTTGTCTCTGGAAACCTGCTACGTCATTAGTTACACCAAAAGGGATACGAGTAAACTGATAGAGTTTATTATCAGCTTCAAAGGCAGTGTATTTTCTATCTTCTTTTGCAATGGGAATTTGATGATATAAAGATTTCAGATCTATTTGACTGAATACTTTGTATTTAGCTATCTTATTGATTAACGTTTCTATATTAGGAAGAGGGTAGGCATCAAGCTGTGTATATAAGTTTATAGTTCTCGAATAATCAATGACCATTCTTTTCTTGTGAGTTCCTTGAACTACGAGTACTTGAGCTCGCCAAGGAGATGAACTATTATCTATAACTTTATCTGTTAAGAGTTTTTGAATCTAATTTTTAATGAAAATAGTGTCTTCATTAGTATATTCTCTAGATATCACAGCGATAGGTTTACAGTTATTATCTAGATGTTGAAAAAATTTGACGGGTTGTACTAACGCAATACTTGAACATATTATTTTCATTGTTGGCTTATGGCCTCCATAAGCTATTTCTAAAGACGAATGCTTCATTAGGAAATTATCACCTAATATAACATCAGCACAGAGATCTGGCATTATTGGTAAAGAGACGTCAGTATGTATATACTTGCTAATCGACTACGAGATGCTAAAGTTACCGTCTCAGTATGAGTTGTTTTTGTTGGGCGGTATTGATTAACGAGAGAACTGTTTATGAAGCAATAAGAACTAACAGTATCAATAAGAGCACTGGCAGCATGTTCATTGACTGTAATTGGTATAATAGTGTTTTTGAGACAAGTTGGTGCAGCAGCTATAGTTATCATAGCTGAACTCTCTTCAGTTATGGAAGCACTTGTCTTGTTAGATGAACTACGGCATACCTTTACAAAATGTCCACGCTTTCCACAAGAATGACTGGTACAATCGCGAGCTGGACAATTCAGTCGACTGTGACGAGAATTTCCAAAAAAGTAGCAAAGCTCATGTTTCTTAGACTTATTTGAAATAGCGTTAACAGTATCCGGTCTCATAATTGTTATAAGAAGCAGCGTTCAAACTAATTCCTTAATTAACAAACGTTTCTGAGTGAATTTGCGCGAGTTCTAACGATCGAGCATTATTATAAGCCTAACTAAGGGAAGAGTTTTCTAACAGTCTTTATCTTATGAGAGACGAATTTAATCCAGCAATAAAAGAGTCTCTAATGAAATCATTCCTGTTTTGATTAGCGGTAACGTTTTTAAAATCACAGTTTTTAGATAATAATTTTAATGATTGTAGATAAAGATCGATATTCTCACCAGGTTGTTGTCTTCTGGTAGCAAGGCAGTGTCTGGCGTATATTTCGTTAACAGGTTTCGAATAAATCTTATCTAAAGCTTCTAATGCTTGACTGTAAATCTCACAATCACTAATGTAGCCGTACACATTTGGGGATAGATGGTTCATTAATAGTTGTAGCTTATTCTCATCTGTTGGTTGTTCTTGTTCAGCTGATGATATAAAATTTGTAAAAGTACACTTCCAATGTTTCCATTCGCTATGTTTAGATTCATCAGTTGTTGAAGGATCGAGTTCAAAACGATTAGGAGGTAGATATCTATGCATATTGTATTATTTGTTTTTTGGTGAATAAATTGTTGTATACCAGAATTATAGTATATTATTTAACAAGCATAATATGTAGGCTATATTACACGAGGATGTAATTAAAAATACGAGCGATAGCGAGTATTCTTAATCATCCTAGTGTAATGTAGCCATATTATGCGAGTCAAATACTATACTTTATCTACAACTATCAGGCATATAAAAATCTGATAATTACTTGTTAAATATTCAGTTAACTGTGAGTAGTTCATATATAGCTTAACAGATGGCGCCACAGTAGCACTTAAATGTCAAAATAACTATTCAAATTGGATTTATTATACCTTTATAATCATTTATATTGATATTTATAATAAAAAATATATTATTAATAAATTAACAGTTTATTAAAATGTTATGTCTTAAATTATATGCTCTATTTATTACAGAAAAGTGTAGCGTGTAATATAACTTTTCATATTACACTTGTGTAATATGAGTAGTATATTATATGTAGTATCACACGTATAATGTACTCATATTTCAATAGTTGTAGATAATAGTATATTATTTAACAAGCATAATATGTAGGCTATATTACACGAGGATGCAATTAAAAATACGAGCGGCAGCGAGTATTTTTAATCATCCGCGTGTAATGTAGCCATATTATGCGAGTCAAATACTATACTTTATCTACAACTATCAGGCATATAAAAAATTTGATATTATTTGTTAAATATTCAGTTAGGTCTGAGTAGTTCATATATAGCTTAACAGACGGCGCCATAGTAGCACTTAAATGTCAAAATAACTTTTCAAATTGTATTTATTATACTTTTATAAGCATATATATTCATATTTATAGTAAAAAATATGTTATTAATAAATTAACAGTTTAATAAAATATTATGTGTTAAATTATATGCCCTATTTATTACAGAAAAGTGTAGCGTGTATCATGACATTTCATATTACACTTGTGTAATATGAGTAGTATATTATATGTAGTATCATAAGTATAATGTACACATATTTCAATAGTTGTAGATAAAAGGTTTTATTCAACAAAAATATTAACGAAAATTTTATGATATTTGACAAGTATGAAACAATGAATTCACATAACTAACTAAGATTATTATTTAAACAATTTTATCACAGGCAGATTGGAATTCGAATTTTAAATTGTTAAACGAATTTTGAGATTCAAATTTTATCTTCAAATTTGTTTTTAAATAAGTAGATAGTGCAATTGTAAAGATTGTGTTATGGTTTTGCTTGCTTTTATATAAACATAGTAACCGCGAAAAATATTGTCTTTCTGGGAAACACGTTAGAGTACAGTATTTTACATTGTAAATAAAAAATATAACTGTTTTTACTGCTGATAGGTGGAAATGAATGACGAGCCGTTTATGCGAGCCAGTCACTTCCTGTACCCAAGTGTAGAGCGGGTAAATCACCCCAATCGAATACTCCAAGCAATGTCTGCCTAACTGTTTTACCTTACGATACATAAGGCGAAGATAATTTATTTTGCGGCATCCAGGCACCCCAAATAAAAATCCTAATAAAATTATTACACTTTATTAGTATGAATAACAATAAAAAAATATATTTTTAGTAACATAAAATATCATTGTTTTATGGACATAATACTCGTAACATAATATGTTAATTGTACCACGAGGAGAAGGGGATGGGTGAGTGGGTGGTTGGCTATAGCATTGAGTAAGTAACATATAGAGAGATAATGCTTATATGGGCCATTTGTAATAAGTTTCTGACGTTCCCCTACGAATAAATGTAGCCAGGAAGTGATGCCACCTATGAGTCAATAGCTACATTTTGGAAGCTCACAAGAGCAATAACTTGGGAACCCTTAGAGTACCTGCGTTTCTTGGAAATGTTTCGCATTGGGGTAAATTATGAAACCAGATGTGAATTGAACTTACGGAGACATTGAGAACTTGCTTCTATTTGTTTTCTTCATATCTTCTAGACAAAAATTACCCTGGTTATATGAATTAGTTAGAATTTTTTTTTTAGACTAAAGATATGTAAATTATTATTATCTATTTTAATAGATTATTTGTATAAATACATAGAAGGAAAAATACAGAAGAAACAAAATATTAACAGGCTGTATAATTGTAGGAAAGACTAAAAAGGATTAAAGCGGAAAGATCAACAAAGATTTGACTAGGGCAAATTCGTTCTTAAGAATTTTCTTTTCATTGACGGTCTTTGGATATGAAATGATTCATACATATCAGATGTGCAAGGATTATAATATCTATCTTTAAAATATTTTTGCCCAAATGTTTTACATTTAAATGATTAATAATAACGGAATGGTTACGAACAACAGAGTATTTTGTTATAATTAATATTATAGGATGTTTTAAGAAAAAAAAATATTCATGTATGTCAAATGAAATTAAATTGATTGAAAAATTATATTTTTTAAAAAAAATCATTCTTTAAACAATAATTAACAATTTATTTCTCCAGCGCAATATATGTATATGCTAAATAGTGTTTTCAACAATTTATCGTTGTTAAGCATATCAAATAAATAACTTAAAATAATATTGTTGCTAAATTAAAGATTATGGTTGCAGACTCTTTCAACTGATATTAATCTTAATAATTAACAATTTATAAATAATTAGTTTCAATTATTACTAAATAAGAGGACAGTTTTTTCAAATTGTGCCATTGTAGAGTGCCAGCTTCACAGTCCAAGATTCAAGAATTTTAATCGATATTTATATTTTATATCGAACCCTGTTGAACAATCTTTAAGTACTTTCACTATTTTGATTTGAAAATGGTTGGTAGGATCGTTTTAAATTTCTGAATAGTCACTTTCATTAAAGATTTTAAATTTCTTGGAAAGATATTAAAGCAACATATGAAATCGATTTGAAAAGTTCATTTTGTAGAGCATTACCAAAAATTACTCCACAACATATTAGTCCTAATGCATTTGAAAAAATGAGCGTGAAAAGAGCGATTCAAATTTTTAGTAAATCTTTCTCTGCTGTTATATTTTCTGCTGTTGCTATAGGGCCTATATATATAGTATAGGCGAACTAAAATCAAAAACTGCTTTAGAAACCTACTCATCTCTAGTAACAAACAGGTTATATTCTATTGAACATTTATTTTCTAAAATTCGCCAAAGAAGGGGTTACGATCCAAATCCTTCAGCAAAGCATTTTCGTTTGACACTACAAACAATCATTGGTTCTAGTTTACAGATGGCAACGCAGAACTCTAGCTATGAAAATGATTATGATGAATATTTATACAATATGTTGGAATCTGTTAATGGAAATAGAAACAATGAAAATATAATGCTACCTCCAATAGAATGTACTGGTAATAAAGAAAATCCTTCAGATAGTGACTGCAATAGATCCCATGAAATATCAATTATTAATCATCCAACATTGCAAACCTGTTCAATACTACATTTCTCGGGATATTTGATGTACCACCTTTTGCAAAAATATTCTTGTTCTTCTTGCAAAAATTTGTTAAAAAATAATGAGGAAAAGTATGACGAAAATATTTTTTTTTATTAAATAAAGATTATTCGGCAAATTTCAATAAGTCATGTTCATTAAAGCGACCAACACAACATACCATATACATTACTACTATTTGTTTAAATATATTTCATAGAATATTTGAGAATAATGGTTACATATATACAATCAAAAATTTTTGTGTTACAAAAACTTTAAATGAAGAACGAGTATATACTTGGATAAATACTACCCCAGAATGCGAACAACACAGGCTACATTTAATTCAACAATTAATAAGGACAAAACTGTTTCATATATCTAAATTCTACAATACACTATCAAGATTTGCAAAGAGTACATGTAAGCCTCATCGGAAATTAAAAATAGTTAAACATAATTAAATACATTATTATTTTATTTATTGTTATAAATACTTTCGTTTTTTTATCAATTTCATTTTTGTTGTTTTTATTTTTTGTTAGTATTGTATTACTACTTATAGTAATAAGTAATTTCTACAGTATGTAATATATGCAAAAATATATATTTTATAATAAAAATCTACATTTTTATGTACTCCTTGATCTCTTTTTAAATTTTACCGCACACATTTATCTGTCCTTTATAAAATAAGTTCATCAGGCTAACTTTAACCGCAGGTAGAAAAACTAGCCCCATAGTGGGTTCGTGGAAATTTAGATTTTAATTTCGCTTTTCTTTCATAGATGGCGCAATAAAATACAGTACCATCTGTCGAACAAAGTTTAGAACTATTTTTTGTCGGTGGTGCTATCTGGTGTACAAAGTTCTCGAACGATTACACTTTTCAACACGGGCATTATTCCTCTATAAGTAATTAAATACTCACTGGCTATAGTAAACAGATGATGCTATGATAGCTTACTACATTGATGATACTGTTGATGATGATGACAACTGATCACAGGAACACAGCACATAACACGAGATAGATGGATGGGAGCAGGAGCACACATACACTTTACTTAAACTAATTTTATTTTTTATAATATCTACGTTTGAAGAAAAATAGTGTGTCATTCAGAGAAAAAGTGTTTTAGTTGCCCGACTCGCTTCGCTTGTTGTGCAAACATTCGCCACATAAAGTATCACTTTTACCCTTACTAACACAATATACTATGTGTATTTTGCTGGAACTATTTTTTATGTAGAAAAATAAATCCGTATCTTGTACATTTGTTAACATATTAAAAAAATTATTATTTTATCCTATACGTATTGAAAATAAGATTTCCCTACGTGTGCGTGCGCAAGAAAGTAGACATTTGCCGGCCCAGACCCCAGACCTACAAAATGTCACTATTCCTTAGGAAAGAAAAAACAGTTGATGTGCGGACTAACAGACGTCGTTTAATGAGTTAGAAATAATAACCACAAGAAAATACGTCAATATGCTTTTAAAATGTTGTAACTAAATAATTTTGATACTTACGTTAGATTCTAGGTATTTTTATTATATATTCTGTAAATAATAGAATAGAATTACTAACCTTATTTATAAGTCAAAATTAAATATTCGTTTTTTGTTCTTATTCATTTTCTAATGTTGGTAATCAATTTCACAAATTTTATTGAGTTAAGTTAAATGTCAAATTATTCAGTATTTGTAAGATGTTTATATTATTTTATTATGTTGTTTTGTTGTGTAGGATAAAAAATAGTGTGTGCTACATGGTAGTAAAGTTGTTTTCTGGTCCTCAAGAAGTATCCAGCCTCGACTGCGTCTCGGCCGTATACGTATTCTTCGGACCAGAAAAGAACAACTTTCCTACCTAGCAGCACAAATAACTATTTTAACCAATGGTTTTTAAAGTATAAGAACCAGTTTTGTTATTTTAAATAGGACCCCTTTTTTTATTTGCTAATTCGATAGAGAATTTTATTCTAAATTCAGTGATATTATATTTGCATACCCTTAGATAACATTTTTTTTAAAGAATGTGTGTTAAAATAAATCGTAATTTTCTTCAAATATAACTAAAATAAGTGTGCCTTGTGCGATACAATTAAATATGAATTTAAATTTTAGAATGCTATGATCGATATATTAATGAAAGTAGAAAACAATTTATATTTGTTGGTTTTTGTCTAAAATTATTGTTTTTCACATTTACTTATTTCGTCCGTGGCACACTTATTTTATGCAAATATTTTATCATTGAATTTAGAATAAAATTTTCTATTGAATAAATAAATAAAAAATATATAACTCCACTTAAAACATCGAAGTTGTTAAGTTTCAGAACCACCAGTTAAGGGTAATAAAATATACAACAATTAATGAGTATTAGTGAAAATATTTCACTTAAATATTATTTCGTTCGGAGGCTATAAGAGATTAAATTTTGTTGGAATGTCCTGTGATGACAATTTCATTTGTTGCCTGATTTTAAAAGAAAAACGCGCGTCCGTATTTCTTAGAACATACATACATACGGTCTGGAGTATCAAGATGTTACAGCATGTTCTTGTTTTTGATACGAAAAATAAATTTCATTTCTGCCTAATAATATTACCTTAGACAGTGGCGTAGCTAGTATACTGGTTTTGAGTAGGCAAGAAATTATTAAAAAAAAGCACTAATGGACTAGTGCTATATATTAAAAGAAATAAAAAAATAAACTTTTTTTATTTTTATATATCGTCGCTAACGCTAATAGTTTTTTTTTCTATTTCCTTGTTCATCGTTTTTCCTACATAATAATGATACAGCTACATTTTCACTGTGACTACTAAAAATTTGAAAAATAAATTGTAGTTTTTTACATTTCTTTATAATCAAAATAAAATCATATTTACCTATCTACATTTGAACATCCTTCTTTACTTAAAAATAAATGTTTAATATTTTAAGATGTCCTTGTGGTTTCTCGAAAAACTATTTTTTTAAATTTTTTTATTTCCGACCATTTTTTTAATTTTCAGACATGATAGGTATACATCCTACTTAATTATTTTATAAGATCAAAGCAAAAATATTATTTTTGACTATTCGCGATGAAAATTAACTTAAAGCCACCAAGTGTTAGAAAAACTGTATACACAAATGTAGAAAATACAAAATTATTAAAAGTAGTTAAAAAACAAAAATGCTTTCACAATGTAAAATTAACTCGGCAACATACTTACAGTATAAAATAATTTTTATTTTTTACCTATTCCTTATACCATTGATGTGTAACCGTCAGTAAATTATAAGTATTACCATAAAAGCCACGTAGCCCATACACGATTTAAGCAAAGATTTCCGAAACCGTGCGATATAACAAGGAAAAAGCCGATATGCCGGAGTTTTGCGGTTTTCGATGTTGAAGATTGATACTATTAGTAATTACTAAAAGTTATAGTTGCACTATGATAATTTGCGATATTGGTTAGTAAAATTTGCCGCCCCCTAAAGTTTTTTTTTTATTGTTTATAGGGTAAAATATAAAAGATAAAATCATTTTCTTTATATAATCATGAATCTACTGGCTGTAATTAAATATAATTTTAAAATTTTGGGTATTATTCAGGAAACGTATTAAATTAGCAATAAATTTAGAAGAAAAGTTCTTATCTACTATTTATTTATTTTCATATCAGTCATTGAAGATAGTTGCAGGAAAGAATTATAAAATTATTCATAATTTGAAAATCAGAGTTCAATTTTTTTTTTATTTTAATAGAATGGATATAATTTGTGGGCAAAAATAAATAATTAAACAGAAAATAATTGTTTATCTAAAAGGAAAGAGAAAACCAAAAGAGGGTACGAATTTGAACTATACTCTTTGTTTAAATTATAATAAGAGATAGTTATTTGTCAAACTAGAGAGGAAAGCGTATCTTTTTACCACTCGAGCTCGTGTGTGACTCACGAGCGCAGCGAGTGAGGCATTCGAGTGAGAGTGGAAAAAGTGCTTTCCTTTCGTGTTAGACACAACATTTTTTTCACGACATATTTCAAAAATCCATTTAATTGAATGAATAGGCGCAGCAATATGATAAGTTAGGTTATGACTGTACTGACTACTGTAAACTTTGACGTTTACCGATGCAGTTGTTTATTTCCAATATGTCAATTTAAGTTGTTAAATTGCGAAATAATGTGAAAAAAGAAAAGAACAAGACATAATTGCCATAATTTTATTAAAGAATATCATTATTAAATAAAAAAATTTAATATAACTATGAATTTTTCCAATATTACGTACTATACTGTTGGTAACACTGTACATTTTCCTCTCTAGAGAGGGAAAAGTAACTTTGCTCTCTATATCGCGAGAAGAAAGTAGAGCTTTCTATGCATGTCGTATAAATTATTTATTCATTATATATGTTATATGTAATGTTACCATAACACCAAATAAAAATAGTTAAATTATTTTTTATTATTTGCCGCCCCTCAAAGTCCGCCACACCCCCGCTTGGAACGGCCCTACATGCTATATTGTTGGTAACACTGTACATTTTGCTCTCTTGAAAGGGAAAAGTAATTTTCCTCACTATTTCGCGAGAAGAAAGTAGAGCCACTGTATAAAGAACATACAGTAGCGACATTCCGCTACTTTTCCTTCCAAGGCCGTGTCCAAGGTGCTCGGCGTGCAACGGGAATGTGGAGCACGGAATTTAAATCATACCTTATATGTAGGTATAGAAAAGATTCCCATGTTACAATTTACCGGTTAAGTAAACTATTATCATTAAATTAGTTTAATAACATTTATAGATATCTCCTGAACATACACGTTTGTAATAATATAAGGATATAAATATTATAATGTTTTTAATATTGATATATTCCAAATTATTGGAAATAAATAACAAGTGTATATATATTATTAGATGCATGATTTCCTAAAGGGTAATTATCAATGAGTTATTATTTATCTTATAGTTATTTATGGTACAAGTGTGTTACCTTACAGATAAGTCACGTAGGAAAAGTTTAGCTCACGAGGCCGTTAGGCCGAGTGTGGTATTTTTTCAAGTGACTTAGGTAATTAACACACGTGTGCCATACATTTTATCCAACACATTTTAATCATGATATAAAATACATACCGGGTGTCCCAGCTCGACCGACACATGAGAGATTTACATAGGAAATCAGTTAATTATGAATAGTATCTCCCCAATGCAAGATATTAACTTGAAATTTTGAATACTTATTGGGGAATATTATTTCTACGGATTACAGTTATTTGGAATATGTAATTTCGTCTGCAAGACGAGATTTATTAAATTATAAAATCTAACATTTTCGTTGAAAATCAGTCAGCCATGGAAATAAAAGACAATATCTATGTGACAGTTCTGACAGTTAATGACATGCCATTGTAGATATTTATATTTTTGTAATATTGGTATATTATTTAACAAAAATAAACTAAATTCAACTTAAATAATATTAAAATACAGGAATAAGAATTAAAATCAGTGATACTTCATTAAACTGTCAGATAAATATTTTCTTTTATTTCCATGGCTGTCTGATTTTGAACGAAAATATTAAATTTTAATTTTAATAAATCTCGCCCTGCAGACGAAATTGCATATTTCAAATAAGTGTGATCCATAGAATTAATATTATCCGATAAGTATAGAAAATTTGAAGTTAATATCTTGCACTGGGGAGATACTATTGATAATTAACTGATTTCCCATGTAAAACTCCCATGTGTCGGTCGAGCTGGGACACCCGGTATAAGATTTTTGACAGATGGAATTTCGAAATGACATTTAGGAACAAAATAGTGTAGAGAAGGTTTTATAAAGTAGTTACTATGATACGAACCTAAAAACAGTGAGCTAATATATTTAGCTCACTAGTGACTTATGACCTACTTTATTTATCTAAAACAGCATACTTATATCGTTATAATTACACGGTGTTGGATAAAATCATTAATCTAATAACAATAGAAACTTTAAAGATAAATATAATAAACGTAAACTAATTATTTTATGCAATGAATAGTTTATTTTGTTAAAATATGTATGTAGAATCCGGCAACGGCAACGTAGCAACGCGATATCCTGATAGAACAGAGGTAGCAGTGACTGAGACGATTTTGTTTTCAGAGTTCTAAAAATTGACATAAATGAGAATACATTGTATTATTGTAATGCATTAGTTGTATTTTTCCGTTAGTTAATCAAATTGAATTAAAACATTGTTTAAAAGTGATTTCGGTTGTTTCAAGTTTCAATTACCAAATTTCCTACATTTATATGTACAATTAACCGATTTTTTACATGTTAAAATCTATTTTATTTACATGTATATTATTATTTACAATAGTTTCCTTTGTTTGTAATTGAAATGTGCACAATAATTGTTTAATAAAGTTTTGTTGTTTATATCTTCCTTATATTTATTTTTGTAACTATATTTTATTTACAATTTGTATATTGCTATGAGATTTATTTTAATATTATATTATTGTATTAATGATTCAGGAGTAATGAAAGTTGTATTTTATTTTTATGTTAATTTGAATTTCCCGTTCTGCATTATTCCCCCGCTTCACGTCGTGAAGCTTGGGATGAATTATGCCCACGACGACACCTCGTCACAAGCCAAAATTTTCACATTAAAAATTGATATCTCACTTACCACGAAAGATTTTTCATTTGGTGTTTTCACTAATATTCTTATTTCATTTTGTTCTTTCAGAGTTTTTTTCCTTAAAAAAAATGATTTAGGGGTATTGAGTAGTATTCTATTATGCTTACTGAAATAGGCCAGCAAAATATTTTTTTTTCTAAGTTCTTCGTTGCTTTTACAGTTCGCGGGACAACAGTAGTGTACCACTTGAAATCATAATCTATACAATTCTGTATTGAAATTTAAATTATTATTTGCCATTTATTAGTCTTGCACGATTTCTATAAAAAAAATCTGAATATCTATTATATTTTTATGAACAAGTGGGTAAATTGAAAGTATCTACTATTTACTATTTTTTAATATTTGTATGTAAACTAATTTAAAACATTTAATTGTCAGTACATTTTTAAATTATTTTTTTTAGAATTAATTTACAAATTATTGATGTCAGTAAATATGTATATTATTTCTCCTCTAAAATAGCTGATATATGTGACTACAATTAATAGTAAATATGACGTTATTAATTTAAACAGCTATTTACAATATATCACTGAGTGTCCGAATATATAGTTGTTAGAGTCTGGGGTCTTATTAAAACTTCCTTATTTGATGTTTCTTAAATTTTTATATCGCTAAAAATTTCGGTTTTCAGGTTTCAACGGAGATATTTTTTTTTACCATACCTGAATCCATTTTGACTAATTTCGACGTGACATCTGTATATATTTCGCATAACTCAAAAATGATTACCCGTAAAATTTTGAAATTTCGTATATGGGACTGCTGTAACATCAAGTTATGCTCCTTCGTTTATATTCGCATAACTCGTAGAACATAGAATGTTGAAATTTTGTCTATGGAGTTGCAATAACATCTAGGTTATGCAGCTTCATTATTTGTTCCAATCGGCCTTTTCAAAGGGCAATTTACTTATGGCAGAAACTTAATTAAAATAATAATTTAGTTGGCCTTTAATTTTTGTAAAATAGAATTTGATAATAAATTAACATTGACAACTGTCATATATAGTTCGTGAGAGGTGAGAAATATGTACCCTATGTACCTACGAAATAAATGAAAACCATAACTCTTCGTTTGCAAGTTTTTGAGCGATTAAAATAATTTTATGTAATGCAATAAGGAATAGTGATAAACATTTTAATAAAATTTTCAAAAGATGATCCATTTTGAAGGGAAGTTCGAAGATATGTATATATGAAATGAATGGGATTTGAAGAAAGCAGAATGATCTCGCTTTCAATTAAAATAAAGTTAAATGAAGTGCAGCAAAAAATGTATATAATTTAGCGCACAAAGAAGTCTACATCACATTTTTTATTGTTGCAATCTGGTTTAAAAAAAAGTTATTATTTGCTGCTAATAGAAATAAATTTTTATCTAAATCGAAATAGGCTTTGCTAAAGTAAATTAAAAGTTGAATTCAATGAATTCTAATGAATATAAAATTATCTATTGTCATTTGAATATTTTGAGACTTACATTTATTGGTAGACAATAAGAAGAATTAAAAGATTAATTTCATTCATGGCATGTAACCAGTTAAAAAACGGTTATTAAAAACCGGTAACCGATATTTTGAACGAAAATTGCGAACTTTAACCGTAATATTAACCGATACTTTTAAGGCCAGAAATACCGGTAACCGTTAACAAAAAAAACTGGTTTTTGGGAACATTAATTTTTATTTTAATATCATTTAGCGCGAAAAATGTTTAATATTTTTTTATCTGTGTTAACTATTTGCATTTGAATATGAACCATATGACAGTTTTTACAATTTACATTTTGTTGTAGGAAAATGTGTGGCGAAGGATCAGAAGAAACGTGATGAATGGTTTTAAACAATTTTTATTTTCATCGAGGACGTTTCGACGTAACCAGCGTCATCTTCAGCTCAGAACAAGTGATATAAAATTAATAACATAGTAAATTTAACAATAAAAGTTGATATATAAAACATTTTACATCTAATAGAATGTGTCAAGGACAAGTTCTGACTTCTGATCCTTCGCCACACATTTTCCTACAACATATATTTTCGGATCACTACATTACACAGAATTTACATTTTATTAGTGTTATTAAATTGCAATTTTTTATTATTTTTTTTTTTCAGATGGTAATTTTTATTATTTTTTAAATTAATTTAATTTTGTTTAATTTAATTTTTATAATTATTTTTTTTTTCATTAATTTTTTTAACCGATATACATATTAATCGGTTTCCAATTTTTGAAAACCGTTTTCGAACTAAAACCGTTATTAATAACGTTCTCTAACGTTAACGTCAATCAGTATTTTTTTCGGTTACATGCCCTGATTCTGTTATAACAGCTTGCATTTCGTTATATTTGCTGTTTGGATAATATAATATTTTCTATTTATTGTATTTTGTTGTAATTTTTTTACGAAAAATATACATTTTTAATAATATTACAATAATTAATTAAATGAGGATTTATACTATATATTTTTTAATAATAACACACAAAATTTGAATGTTTACGTAAAATTGTTAATAATACTAAAATGTATTTTCTACTTGACATTAGATAATTAACATAATTTTTACTAAAAAAAGTTTGTATTACGCGCGCTGAAGTAGTTACATATGTTTTCTTTAGTTTGTGTGTTGGCCAGAATGTGAAGTTTATTAACCTTAAATTTTATTATTTGAAAACTTGAATTTTTGACAAATGTCATAAGAAGTAAATAGTGAGTAACGTTTATTGAGATTTGTGATTTATTAAATAATTATCAAAATGGATGCAATGGGATCAGAAGTTGGACAAAAAATGAGGGTAAGGTTAATTTTCTTTATTAATAAAATTAATAACTAAAGTATGTTTGTATATGTGATATTAATCAGTTAATATTTTTAATTAAATAAATTGATTTTTATGTTTGTATGCAAAAGTAGAAAGTAGGATATAGAATGACAAAAACTAAATTAATTTTACAGTCTGCTATCAAAGCAAAGTTAATGGAACTTGGATGTTACGTTGATGATGAGCTTCCAGATTATATTATGGTAATGGTAGCAAACAAACGATCAAGAAGTCAAATGGAAGATGATCTCCAATTATTTTTGCGTTCAGATACTGAAATATTTGTAGAATGGTTGCAGCAAGTTTTAAAGAAATTAAAAGAAGTGACAATAACAAATCCAGAAGTTTGTGGTTCTTTTCGAGAATTAAAACGTAAAGCGGCAATGGAAATAGCAGAATGTGTAATTAAGAAGGAAAAGAAAGATAAGAAAATCAAAACTGAAAAGAAACCACGACATGTTGAAATAATACCAGAAGTTAGGTCTATTACCGATGAAATACCGGTACAGGCTATTAAATTGGTTGAAAAGAGAAACCAGACTCTTAGATCACAAAGTGTAGAATTTAAGGGTGAAACTAGTAAAGAAAACTTTAAAAGTACAAAAATTAATCAAGTAGTTAATGAAGATAATTTTGATATACCTTCCTTAGCCGAAGTAAATGAATTGGAAGACTCGCAATTAGAATTAGTTGAAAGTAAAATTAAAGAAGCCAGAAATAGAATAGTTTTAATGAAAAGTGATTCTGAAGATGAAGATTTTATAAATCTTAGAGCAGATGCAGGTAATATTTACTTATACTCCTTTAAATTCAAAGTTAAAATTTGACTATTTCAGAAGAAGAACTACTAGGTACCGATTTAGATGGAAGTAATTTATCAAATTTAGAAGCTAATAATTTAAATGAAGAACGCGTAGTTAAAATAAGTACAGCTGAAGTGAGTTCGATATTATCTAGTCCAAAAAAACAAAGTCTTAAACCGTCTTTATCAGAACGGTTGGGATCTAAAATAACTCCTAACACTACAAGTGAATCAGCTCTAAAAGTTGCTGAAAAGAGACCTCGAATTACTGTGACAAATACAAAGGATGATAAACAGTTAGTTTCAAATAGAATTAAAAGTATTGTCCAGAGTATTGTTAAAAAACCTATTGAAAACAAAGTTCGTAAGAAGGAAGTAAGTAATCATCCATATTTTATGAATAATGTAAACTAATTTTGTATATGATTGCAGAGTGTTCATAAAAGATTAGGTTTACCATCTACAGTTGTCAGTTTGCCTAAAAAGGATGAAACTGAAGACGATCAGCCAAAGAGTGTGATGAGCGTAGTGAAGGTGAAACCTCGACGAAATGTTTCTGGCCTATGTCAAGCAAATAAGAATTTGTTGCTCAAAGCAGTTGCAGAGGCTCAAAAATCAGTGGCGCAAACACCAATTGTTGGCAGAGAGGTAACATTTATTTTTTTATTTTTACCTGTTAAGTATATCCTAATTGTAATAGCTACTAAAAAAAACTTTATAAAAATCTGTTTTTGTTCACGTGAGTTAAAAATTATGAAGAAATCATCATCCTTATTTGGACTTTGGTATACTGGGTAAATCTGATTTTTATGATAAGATATAGAAAAAATTTATTTATATAAATTTTTATTATATTTAATTATTAAGTATACTATTTGATGACATACATCGAAAAAAAATGTGATTTACACGCATGGACAATTTTTACTTTTTAATCGGTACGAACAATTATATTGAGGGTTGAATGAAACGCGGGTTTTTAAAAAAAACCCAACCCGCCTGGGTTTTAAAAAAAAACCGGGGTTTTTATTTAAATATTTGTTTTATTTTACAACGTATATTGACATGACTCGTATAGTCTTATTGGCCGGTGTTAGCTTGCATGTTATAAATTTTGTGTATTTTATAATCATAATTTATTTATGTTTGTGTCATTTTCTGGACGTACCGAATAAAATTATTTTTTTAAAAAATATGAGCTTTTTAAGGATTTTTTTATCGAGTTGGTTTATTTGTGTGGGTATTTCGGGTTGTTTAAGTGAGTTTAAAAAAACCACAGGTTGGTTTTTTGGGTCGGGAAAAATTGTAAAAACCTGATTATATTGCTCAAAAAAAATCGCCATTTTTTGTCTTTTTAATGATATATTAATTAATATACATGAATATAAAAAAAAAAATTGAGAAAACTAAAATTATTAAGAAATATTAGCAATAATTTTAGACGTCTACGTAAAATTTAACAAAATATAACGATATAAAACAACTTCATAAAGTAAAATAACAAACGTAATAAGTTAAACAAGTGCTCCAAATTAGGACCCTCTTTTCCTATTTAAATTATATCAATCAATAATTCATGCTAAATTAAATTGAAAAACCTGTTAAACAAGAACAGTTAAATATATGCTGTACTGTTATTAATTTTATTGTTTTATCTTGTGATATTTTGTTAATTTCACATAGTCGCCTAGAATATTTGAATAAAAATTTTTTCTTCGATCGAATAAAAAGTGACATGTTTCCGGTGTATTTTCGAACGGGAAGTGCATTATTCCCGTATTCTAGTGTAGCTGGTAGAATACGAAAAATAACAGTCCAGGAATATTTTTCGAGATTTACTAAAAACAAATACATGAACTCTGAGTGTCACAAAAAATTATAGAATATACCTGGAATAACTTTATCTGGCTGTATATGTTTAAAAAATTGTGTATAATATTTTTTTCAGATTAAAGAAAAGAAAACATTACAAGTAAAACAACGAATTCAGAAGAAAGTTGAAGCCGATTTAGTAACGAATAATAACATAAATAATAATACTAATAATGACAAAGATAAATCTAAAGTTAAAAATTTAATAATAGAAGTTAAAAGTAAGAAACTACGTGTAGAAACGGATGAATCGGAAATAGAAGAGAATAGTAATGGTTATGTTCCTACGTCAATAACGAAACATTACGATTCCAGCGCTAGTGTCGAAGATAATGATTATGTGCCAAGTGCAATTGATTTATCGTACGAAGAAGATTTGGATAAATACATGGAAGATTTCGATGAAAATGAACCTCAAATAATCGAAGAAGATAGGTATGTGTAACAAAAATTTAACTACCACGAATGGTGAGATAAATTGAAATAATTTTTTTATCACTTTACCTTATATTTTTTAAAAATATTTTTAATTTGTTAGAATTATAACAAATCTATAATTTAATCATACATTAAAAAATACATATTTGATGAAATTTTCTAATTTTAAATAATAGTCGCAATAAATTCTCCCTATGTTACATCTACTTACTCATCGGATGTCAAAGTCAACATTTAATTATACTTATTTCAAAAGTTTTAATATATTTTTCTGCGACCATTAGAAATTTATACTTTACTCATACTATACAAATCTTTAATGTTATCTTTTTCTCATAATCATAAGTTAAAGGCTGAAATTACGTATCATAGTTGTTGCCTACCATCAGTTCACATTTTTATCTACATTTTTGATCCTTTTTTGTACGAAATTGTTAATAAACTATAATATTAACGTACGGAGTCTACCAAAAAATATACATACTGCAGAAAAAGAAACATCGGAATAAATATTTTAATACTAAATACAATTTACATTTGATCTCTACAATTAATAAGTTGCTCAAAGTGGTGATGGCCTTTAGCTTCTAGACATTTTTTAGTGCGGCGATCTACTACTTTGGCAACATTGGTCATTCATTTACATGTAGATATATTTATTTATCGGACATAGTATTTTTTAACTATATCCCTTGTTTCTGTATTATTCAGTTTACAATTTCTCATACCTAATGTACACGGTTAAACTTTTCACAAATTTCTTTCCAAAGAAGTACTGAAAAGTTTCTGGAAAATTAACGGCACTTTAAACCGAGGGTTTGCAAATGATTTTGAATTGTAACTAAATTATCATCTATTAAAATAACGTTTGTAAATACTTTCATATTTATTTCTATGTTGTTCAAACTTTCAGTACTTCTTCTTTCGAAAGAAATTTCTGGAAAGTTTCTCTGTGTGCAGTAGGTATTATATCAAAAATCTTCGAATGGTGACTGTAAAATAGTTTATTGATATGTTTCTTAACCGGTGGCCCACAGAAAAATTTTAATGTTGAAGGTGTGGTTGAAGGCTTAAAAATTATTGTACAATGAATATTTTGTATCTTTTGATCTTTTTCTGTGATTGTTGTTAATTTTAATGTAATTTATATTATTTAATTTATTACATTTTTTATTGCGATTTGTGGTCCCTAAAATATAATTGATCATTTGCGGTTGGCAAAACTAGTTTACTGTGCCACTCGTGCACTTATTTTCTCCGTAGTGTTTATTTTATCTCCTGCACTCGTTGGTCCATATTCTGTTTAGGGTTGCTATAATTTTACTTGACCCAAAAACAAAAAATATACATATAAAACTTCCAAATACAGGTATCCCATTTAAGGTACGAATGCATTGGTATCTCGAGAACCGTAAGAGCTACGAGGTTGGTTAAGTTAGACAAAAGTTGCCCCGTTAGGAGGCTATTTTAATTTAGTTAGAAACAAGTAAATCGAAGGCTGCTGTGGAAGAATTTAACTACATTTATTGTAAAGTTTTCGCAAATTATTTTTGTATTTTTAACTTTAATTGAATAAACTTGTTGCAATATATGTTATGAAATAGGTATTTTCTTCCAACTGCAGCCTTTGATTTACTTTTTTCAATGCAATTTTAGTATAAATAACAATTTTTGTTAATTTTTCTGTTAATTATAAAAATAAATAATTACTGTTTTATATCATTGTAAAGCTAAAAGAAATATCTATTTAAAAATATCATAGCTTAATATGACCTCCATATGAAAAATAAAAGTTGCTATCAGTAACTCGTAAATGGTTAGATATAAAAAAAAATTGAGTACTTCTGCAAATTCACCCTACAAAAGTGCCTTAAGAAAGTGCAAACCAGAATCTCGTATTATTTCATATAACAAAGTTATAAGCAAAAAAAGAAAATCGCTAAATTTACATTTTCCCCTATATCTAGTGACCTACGCATTTTTTCGCGAATAACAAAACACCATTAAAATAGCCTCCTAACGGGGCAGCTTTTGTCTAATTTAACCAACCTCGTAGCTCTTACGGTTCTCGAGATACCAATGCATTCGTACCTTAAATGGGATATTCTGTATATAAAAAAACCCAGGTGGATTGAGCTTTTTATATAAAACTTAGGTTTTTCTCAACCCTGATTCTGTTAAACTTTGTTTGTAATATATATTATTACTTAATATAATTTATTTTTAAAATATAGACAACAATTCGGTTCTAGGTGGAACCATCTTTAGGTGTAATTTTTTTTAAATTATACAAATTTAAGAAATGTAAGTTTTAAATACCATACATGGTCGTTAACAATAATTAAACAATATTTAAAGACCTGAAGATGGTTCCATCCAGAATTGAAACATTGTCTGATTTTTTAAAGTAAACAAAATTCTAAAGCTTAATTCTTCAATATAATTATCTCTCAAAATTAAATTTTTGGCGTAATAGTACATAACATTTTAATATAGTTACTTTTTTTCCTTTTCTAGTGTATAAATAAAATTTAAATATATATCTTTTGTAGCCCAAAAGAAGAACCGCCAACGAAACATCAATTTATAGTTACATTGGATGGATTAAAAGATAAAAACTTACTTAAATCTAATGAAGATATTGAATTAGACAAAATTGATACTGTGAAAAAACCTCCATCGCCAATCATTTTTAACAAAAATGATACAATCAAACCAGAAAAAACTGCGCCGAATATCCCAAATAAACTGCCAAAAGTTCATTTGTCAATAAAAGCTAAGGAAAGGTGTAAATATTGGCCAAATTGTAGATTAAAAGAAGCGTGCGAGTATGTTCACCCCAGTACACCATGCAACTTGTTTCCGCATTGTAAATTTGGCGACAAGTGTTTATACATTCATCCGAAATGTAAATTTGATGCCTCTTGTACAAGAAAAGATTGTCCTTACAGTCATGGAAAAATACCTATTAAAGCAGGTGAGTTCTACAGTCTGTTTCCAAAACAATATTTTTACATAGAATAGTTTTAAAATCATGTTGTTTTCCCTAATATGATTTTTTAAATAATATTTTGTAAGATCATCAATATATTCGTATACCTTATTCCCCGAATAGTTACATTATTATTCTATGTCTATACACTTAATTCAGATTCCATTTTTCGACCCTAATCAATAGAATCTCGAGAACCGTAAGAGATATGCCGATGGCTAAATTGGGGTAAACTTGTCGCATTTGTTGACCACTTCGACTTCAAAGATGTATTTGTTTTTCCGAAAAAATGCAAATTTGCAGCCTTTCTCAAAATTTTTATAGCTCGTACGGGAAATTCATTCTTCTTTCCATTTTCATATTCAAAATTGTCTTTAATACTATTAGATAGTTTTTTTTTTTCTTTCCAATGATGTACAAATCTACATTAAAACAAAAATTAACTAAGAAATTTAAAAAAATATTGGTTTTATTAATTTTGATCAAGCGAGCTTTGGAAACAAAATAAAAGTGGTTAACTGTAAATTTAACTCAGAAAATTTTCTAATAAAGAAAAGCGGGATACGTTAGAAGTTTATTAAGCTTTGCATTGAAATCCAGATTTCTTCAGAAACAAATCACTTCACCGAAGTGAATATAAACAATAATTTTTTTGTTAATTTTCGTTTAACGTAGGTGTGTTTTATATCAATGGAAAAAGAAAAAAATCTATTTATATTAATTTAATATTTTAAAAAAAATGTCAAAAAGTAAATTGACCAAAATCAGTTGTGATCGTTGCCTTTTTTTGAAAAACAAATATATTCTCAGAGTGGCCAATTAATTCGACAACTTTACCCCATTTTAACCAACTTCATATCTCTTGCTGTGGTCGAGATCCTAACGCTTAGGTTGGAAAAATGAACACCTCTATAAAATCGAGCATAGTTTGGACATCAAAAATACAAGTTTGTTTTTAAAATTGAAAAATAGTTTTGATATTTTTTTCTATGCCACTGTATGCACATACACATTGTGTATTGGACTATGTTATTTGAATTATTTTCGAGATTTTTGAGAGAAAAAATTGAGTATGATTTTTTTTTCCGCCATTATCTAGTGATCTATGGGATTTTTGATTTGGTCCAATGTAGGAACAAAAAAATCTCATTTAGCGATGTAAATAAATGTGAGTTAAATTTTTACCTAAGTTAAATTTATTAATTCTAGATTAAATTTGAAAAAGGGTTTCCAAAAAAGAGTTAAACTTAACCTCGGCTTAAATGCGGGGTTAAGATAATTATAACTATGGTGAATATAAACAATAACAGTTAAATTTTAAACCTAGGTTAAAATTAATCTAGAGTTTGACAACTTTCTATCCTTTCTATTTAACTCCTCATGAAGCTGGGTATAGTTTTTGAGAGTGAAATGATGGCAAATATTAATGGTATATATTCTATATACTCTTTATTTATTTTTTAATATTGTAGCAAATTTAAATTTGTTTTTAAAATTATTATTAAAGTTGTAAACGGGCATTTGTGGATCACGTGGATAGCCCTCTCCAACTCAAATTGAGTGGAGTGTAAGATCTGGCATTCAAATCCAAATCAACTTTGCCAATATTAATCGAAATAAAAATATTGCTGTGAGTGGTTCTATAAGATGTAGGTCTCTTGCAGAGGCTGCAGGCTGACAAGCTATATCAGTAAATTGCAATTAAAAAGAAGTACTGTAGGTACTTGACGCCCTATGTTGTGCCACAGATGATTAAACCGTAATTGTATTTTTTTTTTCAAGTTTTATTGTACAAATAATATAATCAAAATTTATTTATTTTAAAAACATTTTGAAAAGAATTGAGTAAACATAAGTACGTCATGAAATAATTTGAATTTTTATGAAATTTATAACAATTTATTTTTTCGCTTTTTTGTCTTAAAACGGAGATGATAATATGAAAAAAATTTATATAAAAAATTATTTTTGAAAAAAAATCAAAATTATAGGATGAGTAGAAGTAGAAACATATGTTCAATTTTTTTATTTTATAACTTTGTTGTTGCAGTTGTTCGTCCAGTTCCTCCTTATGTGGTGTCTCAAGAAATCTGTAAATATCACCCGAATTGTTCCAATCCGCATTGTCATTTCTACCACCCGAAACCATGTCGCTTTGGAAAGTATTGCATGAATAAATCAGAATGTACTTTCGCACATGAGAAAATACCGAATAAAGATAAATTAACTTGGCATTCAAATGCACGATAAGTTCTGTTTGTTATGTATATTGAATGAAATATTTATAACTAAGAATATGCTAGCAGTATTTAGATGTAATATATGACTTATATTAAAAATATACTTTTAACTTGGCCTTAAATATTTATTATTGTATACGTTTACGCTTACTAAATTTTGAAAAAATGTTCAAAATTCGTTGTGTTGTTCCGTCTTTTAACTTTTAGGTCTTAATATCCAAATTAAATCAAAATTCTTGTGAGTCATGCTAAATTATGTCAGTTTTTAATTTATTATTTCCTAAAAGATTAACATTTATAACAATTATACGAAATTTGTGTTCTGAAAGGTAAATATTAGATAACTGTCACGGGAGTGAGGTTATGTTATGTTTTTATTTTGATTTTATTTAGGGGGCCTCTATATGTTAAACGTAAACGAATATGCTTGTATGAAACTTTACAATTAAATAAAGATTGTTCATCTGCAGAGATAAGAAATGCATATTTAAGGTTATCGAAAGAGGTAATTTTTAACCTAGTAGTTAGATGGTTTTTACTTTTATATTGAATATTTTATAGTATCATCCAGATATAAATAAGGATAAACGAAGTCATCAGAAATTTTTGGAAATATCAGAAGCATATAATGTATTAAGTAAACCATTAAGCAAACGTGATTACGATGCGGGGTTGACACACCACTTTTATGAAGATATTCGGCCAAGGCCTAGGTCAACTAGTTATTACACAGATGCAGCACAAACACAAGGGTTTGTATAACATATTACATAAATAATAGATAAAGAAGGTATAATAATCTGAGAATCAACCTAAAGAAAATTATCTTGAAAGTAAATAAAATTGATTATTTTATATTCTTCTTTTATTATCTCTTTAAACATTCGAAATTTAATTATTTTGGTAAAAATTCAATATAAAAATATATTATGGCTCATATTACGAGCTCACTTTTATAATAAAATCGCGATTTTAACGCCCACTTTTACGTCATAATCTTATGTAAAATTGAAAGTTAAAATTACGATATTATTATAAAAGTGAGCTAGTTCGCTTTTATAATAATATCGCGATTTTAACGTTCGTTTTTACAAAAGATTTTGATGTAAAAGTAAGCGCTAAAATCGCGATTTTATTATAAAAGTGAGCTCGTAATACAGGCCTACCGGATGTTTAGGCACTAAAAACATAAAAAAATGGTAGTCAAAGAGGCCATTTTTATACCTATTTTAGGCAATAAATTTCTAGAATAGGCAAAGAAAATCTGAAAAAAGCAAGAAAAATTGAAAATACAGAAAAAAAATAATCACTTTAAAAAAATATTATTGTTATTATAAACTCATAAAAAACAAATTTAATATTAAATTTTGCTGCACTGCGGCATACCATAATTTATCTATTGTAAGCCTTTGTTTATTGTCTGTCAATATATTTTTATAATATGAAAATTCTCTTTCAACTTCGCAACATGTGACCACCATAAATGTTATCATTAGGCATCATTTCTATGGGTATCCTGTCCGGCGGTGGTACTTGTTCTCCAGAAAATATTTTGTGCAGAGTTTCTAAAGTTTTTAAACCGCATTTTTTTATTAGATCGGCGATTAGTTTTTGATAAAGCAAACATTTTGTAAATTTTATCGAAAATTATGTAATTGTAATAAATGAAAATTTGTTTTGCAAAAATAATATATTTTTTTTGTTAGTGGCACGTAAAAAGCTAACAAAAAAGGCATTTTGGACAAAATCAAGTTAGGATCAAATGACTAGAAGCTGCAAAAAATTGGTAATAGTTTTAATTACATACGTACAATATTGGTAAATTGGCATTTTGTCTAGAATCCGATCCCTAATTATGATAGTACAGAAAAAATTACCACAACCGATTTTTAGAAAAATGCTTAGTTTTAAGGATTCTAAAAGTTTTATTAAAAATGAATGAATATTTTAAATTATTACATCTTCAAATTTTCAAGGATTAATTAAATTCAAATACTACATACGGCTAATTTATTTTTACATGAATTGTTCATATATTCCGTTTTACAGTATGTAAATACATGATATACAGGATATTCATTATAAGTGGTACACTATTGCTATCTCGGGAACTATGAGAGCTACAAGGTTGGTTAAATTAGTAAACAATTTCTATTTTATAAGACTACTTTAATGAGGAAAACAATTTTTTTCGACCAGTGGTTCTTAAAATACGAGGTACAACTTTCTTATTTTAAATGGGAACCTACTTTTTTTTATTTGCTTATTCGATTTAGTATTTTTTTCTGCAAAATTTTGTTATGTAAGTTATCGTTATCGTTGAGATAACGATAACTTACATAACAAAGTTTTTGAGAAAAATGCAAAATTATGTATGTATCATTTTTATTTAAATATGACTATAAACAAAGACAAAACACAAAGAAACAAAGAAAAAATACACATAAAGAAAAATAATTCTTCCATAACAAAATATAAATGCTTCAAAAACATACGAACAAATTTCTAGAAGGTATAGAGCACAATAAAACAATAACTTTTAGTTAATAAGTTCATGTTCACCAATAATCAAGTTTAACAGAAGAGATTTTTTAAAATGATATCAATGGCATTAAAAAATCAATTGTAGCAAATTCTCCAACTGTTAAAGTGTAATAATTATTCACTTGAAGAACTTGCTGATATGCACCTTTCTTATGACTCTATGGGAGAGAGGCAATCTTTGTACTGAAGCGAGTGATGTCTATTTGAACAAATACTGCAAATTCAAAGCAAATAAACTTTAAAAATCCTCTATAAATTTCTTTAAAAATTTATGTCTTTTGAACTACTACTAAATCGGTTTATTTGCGGACATGAGTTTATTAACAAAAAATATTGTTTTGATGTTCTCTACACCTCCTGGAAGTTCGTTGGCACGATTTTTATACTAGGTGTATCTGCGAATACGAAAAATTCTTTATATAAAAGGTTTTTTTATATTTTTCATGACAAATAAAAATTTTAAAATCCAATTTAAATACAACAATGTTTTTTTTATTTTTTTAAAGGGGAACCTAGAATTACTCGCTTTTTATTTTAGCAAAATAATTATAAGTGCCAGTTTAAAAAATAAAAATACACCGTTGCGTATAAATTCATTTTTTTTTCAATGTTTGTCATCAATAGTGTACCTATTCAATATAATCAAAAAAAATGTCTACCACAGAACCGATCGAAAATATGTATGCTAACGGTAAATTAAATTAAATTTATTTTTTCAAAATAAAATTTGTGATTTGAAAATTTATAGAAACTTAAAATGTTTTTTCGAAAAATTATTTGTTAAGAAATTCTTTAAAAACGTATAATTGATAAAAGTAAATTATCCCTTCCAATTGACCGTTTTTTTACCAAAATATATTTTCTCTAACGTACTGATGTATATTCGGACGACCGAACCGACAGACATCACGCTTAAAATAGTTAAAACGTGTTGTAAAAACCTTAATTTGTGGATGTCCGTTAAAGTCTTAATTTTTAAAGTCTCAATATAACTGGAATTACCCTGTTGTGTATATTAGTTGAGATGCCAAAAATAGAACATTGTATACAAGTTTTACTTTTTTTCTATAGAGCATGGTCAGATGACACGTTTTGGGAATTTAGGAACAGAAGCAATGATCATCATTTTAGATCACAACCATATTATGGTATCAAGGGAATTAAGAAAATTTCAAATTTTTGGATTGCATTGCTTTGCTTAGGATTTGCTTCATTTGGAGTTGTCTTACAATTTCTTGCTATAAGGTAAATAATAACACTATATTTTAATAAATATTATTTCGTATAATATTGTTGTAGGAAGTCTTTCACTTTAAAACGATCAGATATGGATCAACGTTCAGCTCAATTAGAGATGTTGCATGCTGAAATAAGACAAAGAGCGCTTCGTAATGGTGATGAGAAACAATTAGAATTAATCATGCAAAATTTAACTAAGAACAAAAAGGATTAATTAATTAGCAAATATGAGATTCTAATTAGGGAAATATTGTATATAATGTAGTAAAATAGTTCCGTTACTGTAAAATTTTAAATGAAATAGTTCAATAAAAATAAATTATATTTTAGTATTAAACACCTTGTAAAAAAATATAAATGTTGATCATCTATTTTCAGATTATTAAATATACTGGTTGCGTAATACATGTCAAAATAATGAAAAATGTTCATAAAAAATAAAGTCGGTTTCCCTCGTTTGGCTTTACGTCATCAATCGTAACCTTAAATTGCCAAAGGGAATAGGGGGATTGATGACATCATCTTGTACAAATTGTCGACGCCAAAATCACCTTAATAAATGAAATGAATGACATTTTTTTATATTTGAAAATATACATTGCCTTGGTTACACGTTTAGAAATGATATAAAAGTCTCATTTATGCCATGCGTATGTGACAAATATGCAAGATAAATTCCCATGGCGCGAGGCTCGCCAAAAGCAGGTAAAAATTCACCGAGCTCCGCGTCGTGGGAAGCCGGCTTATAGTGACTACATACAACAACCTTCGCTTTTATCCTTAAAATAAAATCATAGTATACCGTAACAACGAAAAACAGTCGGAGGCAGTCTTTTGATTTTCATTGGTTGTCATTACAATTATTGTTATTACAATAGTTATTTACATACCAAATGCGGGAACGACTGGTTTCCGGAGGAGTGTTTGGCGGCGCGAGCTCGCGAGCGCTGCCATAGAACGATTCCGGAAACCCAGTTCACGCAAGAGGTTTGTACAATATTTTTCGTACGAATTTATAAAACTAATAATTAGTTATTTTTGAACAAATAAAATTATTTATTACAAATTATATATGATTTGTGGTTATGTGTTTCAGTACTAACAAGTGCTGTCAATCTGTCAACATGACAGCAGTTGTTGCCAACATTGTATATCAAATGCACTAAATTTACTTTTTCTACAATAAATTTCGTTCAATAATCCCCTATTTTCTTTTAATATTATTAGGTAAAAGAATGTTTAAAACATTATACTATTTTATTATAAATATAGTTTTTTAATAAATGTTGTAGAAGTAGGAGTGTTTTTTCCAAAATTTCCCGGTCACCTATCTGGTGGAGACCTGGGAAATTGACGTTCCAGGCGTTGCTTAGGCAACGCGAAACAACACATTTCAATGCATGAGTACGAAATAGTTATTTACATACCAAATGCGGGAACGACTGGTTTCCGGAGGAGTGTTTGGCGGCGCGAGCTCGCGAGCGCTGCCATAGAACGATTCCGGAAACCCAGTTCACGCAAGAGGTTTGTACAATATTTTTCGTACGAAAATCATAAAATCAATAATTAATTTTCTATTTGTACAAATATTTTTATTTATTGTATACACAAAATGGTTTGTGGTTATGTGTTTTAGTACTAACAAGTGCTGTCAATCTGTCAACATGACAGCAGTTGTTGCCAACATTGTTTATCAAATGCACTAAATTTACTTTTTCTAAAATAAATTTCATTCAATAATCCACTATTCTCTTTTATTATTATTATGTAAAAGAATGTTTGTAACATTATACTATTTTATTGTAAATATAGTTTTTTAATAAATGCTGTAGAAGTAGGAGTGTTTTTTTCCAAAATTTCCCGGTCACCTATCTGGTGGAGACCTGGGAAATTGACGTTCCAGGCGTTGCTTAGGCAACGCGAAACAACACATTTCAATGCATGAGTACGAAAACATTTTTTTGTCATGAATAATTTCACTTTTCTAGAATTTTCTAATTATTTCCAGATATAAATGTATATGAACTTTTTCATTATTGTTATACCCACCCTTAAATTTTTGACCTCTATTTTTTGAACGCCTGTATACAGAGTGGCTGATTTCGATGGCCTACTGATTTGGCGGAAATATATTTAACTTTGGTTTTTTAAATGGAACATTGTATTTTTTGACGGAATAATATTCTACATCAATTTCTCTTTACAATTATGTAAAACAACTGGAGGTTTGCCTTTAATTTATGCTTAATAATGTAAAAAATAAAATTATGTGAGGCGGCTGTGATTTGCAATTATTTTATTGTTTATACCTGTAAACAACTGCCATGACACAGACAGAAGTGATTATTAGTCGAAAAGGTGTTGTATTTCGTAATTACAAAAGAAAAATGATTTCATAAATGGTGAAAAGTTGATATGCTCTGCTGTTTTCACAAATCAAATAATAACAAACGTCTAGCTGCTATTGAGTATCAAAATTTATATCCTAACAGAAGACAGCCTCATGTTAACACATTTCAAAATCGAGGAGGAATTAATCGAGATAATAAAGTTACTATTTTAGCTTAGTTTAGAGCCAATCTTAGAACTTCTGCAAGACAAGCTGCATTTGATTTAAATATGACCAGATACGAAATTCAAAAAGTTTTAAAATTGCACAAAATGAAACCTTTTAAAATAAATTTAGTCCAAACATTACATCCTAATTATCCCAACAATAGAATTGTGTTTTGCGAGTGGGTCCTGAATGTGGGAAGATAATATCTAAATAATATAGTTTGGACTGACGAATCAAATTTTTATAAGAATGGAACTTATAATAAACGTAATACTCATCATTGGGGTGATGAAAACCAACATTTAATTGTTGAAAGTCGTGCGCAAGAGCGTTTTTCAAGTAATGTATGCTTAGGGATAGTCAGCAATGAAATTTTGAGATCTTATTTTTATGTTGGAACTTTAACTCAGAACCGATATTTATTATTTTTAGAAAATGAATTCCAAGATTATTTATAAAATTTTACATTAGCTGTAATACAAAATTTATGGTTCCAACATGATGGCGCACCACCTCATAATGGAGCTGCAGTAACAAATTTTTTGAACAATCAATTTGGTCAACATTGGATCGGCAATAGAGGGCCAATTTTGTGGCCTGCCAGATTGCCTGATTTATCACTCCTTGACTTTTTTGTATGGGGTACGTAAAAAATAAAATCACTGCAACCTGCTTACTAATCCCCGAAATGTTGCGTGACGCCAGAAAAAATTTGATTAAGCGGGCCCAAAAATGTTTAGAATGTAATGGAAGACAATTTGGGCAGCTATTGTAAAACAATATGTTTTTATTTAATTTTGTTTATTTAACCATAAAACTTAAATTAAGGTTGTTTTAATTTTATTGATTATAGAGATTATTACAATAAAAATAATGTCAACTCATAATTTTGTTTTGTGTTACTTATTAAATAAAAACCATAAAACTCTTCTAATAAACACTTGTATCAGATTTATAAAAAAAAAATAGTGATTAACAATGAGAAAACACAGCCGACTTACATATATAATTTTATTTTTTGCATAAATTTAAGGCAAACCCCCACTTGTTATACATAATTGTAAAGAGAAATTGATGTTGTATACACACTACAGACGCGAAGCTATGGATAATATATCGTATTGATTTAATATTGTAAATTTTTAAGTATAGTGTTTTATAAACATCGAGGGTTATTCTAATTTCAATAGCGATAGAGAAACTTCGGTATTCGTCTTGGTCTTGAAAGGAACATCATATTTGACAGCCGAATGTCGCTATGCGTAGCGAAAGCCACAGAGGTCCCGCTATGAGCATATCGCAAATAAATAAAAAATAAAGATTCAGCACAAAACACTACAACAATTCAGCGCCGGAGCCTAGGGGGCGCCAGGGGGGATCAATATTACATAAATTCAAGTTGAATTAAAAAAATTAAAACAATATAAAATTGCTATATTTTTAACGTAACTTGATTTACATTATTTTCATACCTAATTTCTGAGTTTACAGATTATTGATTCAGATTCAGAATGTTATGCTCTACAACAGTCATTTGAAGCTTTTTTTACTTAAAATAATTAGGGAAGCAGGAAATTACGAAAAAAATATTTTACATGTTAAATATTGTATATTTTATTATTTTATAGTGTGGAATAAAAATATTGTATTCTGCATGTCAGTGACGTGTTTTTCTGACTCAAGCCTTCTTTACTCCCTGTCTGAAATGTAACAAAAAAATAATGTAATTTGGAATCAAGTAATATAGAACTGTTTTTTTTTTTGGTTGTCATAATAATATAACAAAATATTTTTAGAACTGTCAATTACAAAACGTGTTTAAAAGTACTCTTGTGAGTATTTATTATACTTTAGTGCGTGTAAGTCAGCTGTGAAGATTTGCTGCACTTCCCTAGCAGATGAGTGATTCACAAGCAGTTACTAGGCAGAATGGAGGCAAAACTGTCTTCAAATTTGATATATTTGGGGTTGAAAGAGTTTCTGAATTTCCTTAAGGGCAATCCTCACCTTACTATCTATATTTTGCGGGAAGGGTCGGGTGTAAGGGAAATGAGCAATAGGCGGAGTTTATTTATGACATTGAACCCTGTGTACAGTCCGAAAGACAATCCATTCCATGTTACCAATGCAGTTTTCTGCATCCCCCAGCGCAGAAGCTGCCAGCCAGTGTTTAGCAGTTTAGCGGTATCACTAAATATACGAAGTTATTTTAAGAAATTAATTTAAATTTGTGATTGTTTAATTTTGAAATATGTTATTAATAATATTATAATTTATTAACAAAATGGGTGTCATACATATTTTTTTATCTATATTTTAAGCAATAATAATAACAAGTAGTTACTTACCATAAAATTTCTGAGAATTTAAAGCCATTTCAATTTCGTGCAAGTTTTCTCAGAATTACCGGGATTATAGATTAGAAAAGGGTGGACTTACCATTTATTCTTATAACTTGTGAATATTTGCAGTTCATTTAAAACTGTTCCATTCCTAAGTAACTTCAACTAAGAACTACTATCAGTTGTAACATAATTTTCAAATTTTATAACAAAACATTGTTTCATATAGCAAGGGTAGAATGTAATAAATCTAATTCTTATTTTTGCTGTGGCCATGAAGTTCATACTAATTTTGTTCCGTGTTCTACATTTTTTTTTTTTAATTTTATAAGATAACTTATTTTTCAGTATTCATATTTCTCTAGTTTTATAATATATTCATTTTCCGTTTATACCTATAATCTACTATTTTGCAATTTATGTGAAAATTAATTAATTTTTCTTCTATATTGTCACCCAAAAAGCGTCCTATTTTGTTATTGTCAACTTCTGTTCATTGGAATACAGTATCCCATAGAGCTAATAAGCAGAAAGTAGCTGGTTTGTTTTGCCCTAATTTACTTAACTTTGGGGATTATAAAGGCACTTACATTCTTTTACTTTATTACCATTTGAACTATCTGGAAATTTTTAATATTACCTGTAAGATAAGCATTAGCTTATGGCACAAATTACAAATCTAAGTTCATTTGGGGTGAGATAGTTTACCACTTGAATCAAAGACTCGTTGATTTTGTAAATGTTTTGTACAAAATTAACAGATTTTCTAAGAAAAACTATGTATTGAATCTTATGTTCATAATTATTTTAAACATAATTCCTATTACCAGTTATAAAACAATATGTACATGTTTTCGTTGGACCCGGGATATTGATAAAGGAGTCAACAATTTTATTTTCTTTCCATAATATTAATTCTAGGTATTGTTACTTAATTTCTTTCATAAACTATATTTCGAATAGTATTTTATTTGCAAATCTTATCAAGGAATATAATATTATTCATAAATTGGTTAGGTATAGGTTTCTTATTAAAGTTAAAGCTTTTATTAACGCAATTGTGCAATTGTTAGATCTAAATAATTTATGTTCTTCATTTAATTATTTTTAATTTAATGATGTTTACTGAAACTAATTTGTTTCTATTTCATTACTTGAATAATATTTGTTTGATTACATATTTTATGCCTTTGTGGAATGTTTTCCTTACGAGATTTGGAAAGTCCACATAATACACCAGACATAAACGATTAACGGGATTTTATTGTAGTACCTGAATGTGTCCCTTTCTGTTACTTTGTTTAATTTTGTCTCAGAATGTACTAAAAGAGTTTCATCCTCTTTGCTACTTGGCGGCGCTAGCTCCTAACAGCATTTTATACCAAAAAAGCGTTTTGGTTTGGGACACGAAATTGACATTATTTATGAATATTTTCAAAGACTTTTTTCTGTATCTTGTAGATAAAGGTCCATGCCAGATGCGTCCAGTATTAGTTTTTTGAATATCGCACCTGTTTATTTTTTATTTAAAGCTAAAAGTACCTTAACTTTGGAATCCTATAAAAATTATTATAAGAAAAAAATCAAAAAAATGGCGCAAGACAGACCTAGATTTATCCTTTAGCTACAAATTAAAAATAAGTTTATGCAAATCGGGTAAAAAATAGAGCCAATTTTGTGGCCCTAACGAAAACATGTATTTGCCATATTGAACAAGGGGTATGGATTCCTCTTAACGAAGTTTGTATGTCATTATGCCTCTTTCCATAAAAAAACTGGATATGCAGATATTACACGACGTCCTTCTGTACCTAGAAATTGACAGAGCTGTATGTTCTTCGGTTTTATCATCTAGTCTATTTTCTGGAGCAGAATTCCTTTCCATTAAGTACAAAAAATCATCCACTTTAATTATCCAAATCGTCCAATGTACTGTAGGAATGCCTGGGTTGTGTAAAAAATCATAAGGCGTAATGATATATTTCTGCCTGACTATAAATTATCAAGTAAATGTACAAACACAATAGTAAAACTTTATTAACGAAGTAAGAAATATTTATAACATTCTATCTAACATATGAAAAATTATATTGTCATTTTTGTTTTTCGCCGTTTCTGATTCTACTCTTATTTCCGGCCATCTCGATCCTAGCCGGCTCATCAGGACTAGTGTCGTTTCATGTGGCATTTACGCCCCACACTTTTCAAACATAAATTTAATGGTACTTCGTGCCGGATATTCTGCTTAGCAAGAAAATCTGTACAGTCTCCCTTTTTTCTGGCTACAAATAAGAGTTGAAAAAAGTCAACTATGTCTATAAGTACGAAATAGCTTCTAACTTCCTAACGAAGTTTAATTGGCCTGCTAGAACGTGCTAAAATTAACTTCAGCATAATCTTTGTGGATATTGAGAGAAATGTATGAATAACCATTCGCAACTTGAAGCTGCAGATGATGAAGACGTTCGCTATACTCATGAGTATTTTGTGTCTGATTTATTTTCTTTCGCTCATGATTTATATGAAACGTCATATGACTTTTTCAATGAATTACTAGATAAATTCTCTAATCCTTTAGTACAACCTTCCCTTGCAGAATCAACACGTGTTTTTGAAGACCGTAGTTTACCTGTCCGTTAGTTTACCACATATAACATTACCTGATTTTACTAGTAATTTTCAAGACTGGGAAAATTTTCGCGATCTATTTAATTCACTTGTTGATTCTAACACAAGTTTAAGAGATGTCCAAAAACTTTATTATTTGAAGGGTGAAGCTGGTTTAGTTATTAAACATGTTACTATAACAGAAGTTAATTATAAACCTGCTTGGCAATTGCTAAAGAAACGTTACGAAAATACAAGATTTATTGTTAATAATAATCATTTGCAATCTTTTTATGATATTACCTACATGTATTAAGGAAACATCTTCGTTATTTGATTTGAAGTGTTTACGCGACAAATAAAATGATATACGATCAGCGTTGATCAATTTAGATCGTCCTATTAAACAATGGAAAGACTTTTTGTATTTATTATTTCAAAAAAATTGGACAAAGAATTAATTAAAGAGTGGGAGATAGATAGATGTTTAGGCAAATTCGTATTGCTTTTCCTGACACCTTTTATCAAGTGATTTTGTGGCGGAAAAAAAAACAGATCATGATATGGTACTGCTTGTGCTCCTTATTTAGATAATCGTGTTCTTAAACAGTTAGCTCAAGATGAAGGTGACAATTACCCATTGGCAAAATCTATATTACTTAATATTTTTTATGTTGACGACGCTCTGTTTGAAGCTGATGATACTGCTCTCCTATCTCAGATGCGATTGCAACTAGAAAGCGGGTGGATTTCGGCTGCGCAAATGGGTTAGTAATTGTTCAGAATTGCTATCAGATATTTCCCAAGATTGATAAAAATATTTATGATTCAGATAAAATGAAAGTATTGGGTGTAACATGGATTTCTTCTTCAGATTCCTTTCATTACTCAGTTTCAACTACAACAGTTTCACATTTTACTAAACGATCCTTCCTTTCTCTTGTTGCACAGGTTTTTGGTCCTTTAGTGTCGTTTGATGTGGTATTTACGCTTCACACTTTTCAAACATCCTAACAGCACATAGTAATTTCGTTGCATTCCACATATTAGATGATAACATAGTATAACATGTTTGCTCTCCAGGTGCATTTCTGTGTAAATTATAAGCGTACTTCAATTTATTATCATACAATATTGTTCCTTATATATATTACTACTACATCCTTGTAGTTTCTTTATCAAGTCATCAATTGTAACCACATGATTCAAATCGTTGATTTATAAATGATAAAATTGTAGCGCTGAACGGAAGACAGATAACTTATGTAGCAAACAAGGGTTCCAATTCTGGCCACCAGGTAGAATCTTTCTTAGCTGCAAACCCCAATAATAACTCAAATGCTTTGTTAACTATTTAATCGTGAAATTATAAAATATAAAACAATGGCAATGTATAATAGACAACATATGTTCAATTATACTTCAAGCTTCGTTCTCAAGATTACTTGTAGTACCGCTTCCACGCGCTAGATGCCACAACCTTCAGCGTAAATTTTTTTCCACTTCCAGCTCCCGCCTACACAATGACTTCATTATGTCTCTTTCCTCTTTGTGCGAAACTGTCACAACCTCAGAGTGTATCGGGATGTTTTTTTTTTTTCAAGTAAAACCCAATTCAGAAAAAAGGAAGAAGGTTTAAAATTATTAAATAAGTTTGTAAATGACATCCTGTTCTTTTCGTGAATTCAGTGACGTCACCAGCCAATTTTATTTGGGTGGGCACAGGCTGGTCCGACATTTTAAAAGTATTAACAACCATTATTTTAATAAATAGACAATATTTGGGTTTTAGTTCTGTAAAAATTTATTAATTACAACGTTTCGACAGCTCAGTGCTGCCTTCGTCAGGTAAATAACAAATAAATAAGTAGTCAAGACAACACGTAACATAAGTAACAAATGAAAAAATACAAATGACATTGACATAAAATTAAAAATGGATGACAGGTAACCACCAATTATTTAGTTCAAAGCCTGTATTTAAATTAAAATTATTAGGAGATTTCTTGATTTCAATTGCTTCTCTAATAAGTCTTCTTATTCAGTGATTTTCTCTTGCAAGAATCTTCGTGTTTTCGAAATCAATTCTACGTAATTCCTGAATTGCATGTTCTGCAACTGCAGACTTCTCAGGTTGGTTTAATCTAATATGCCGTTTGTGTTCCTTTAATCTCGTTGCTACAGTTCTACCAGTTTGACCAATATATATTTTACCACACTGACAAGGAATCTTATAAATGCCAGAACAGTGTAGAGGAACTGTATCTTTGACATTGCCAAGAAGATCACGGATTTTAAACTTGATTTATATGAAGTTTTTATGTCATATTTATTAAGAGTCCTTCCAATTTTGTCGGTGACATTGGCAATAAATGGCAAAATAGCAAATAATTTCTTATCAGGAACCACTTGTAGAATTGGTAGAGGTTTATTCTTCGTTTTTAGCGCTCTTCTTATTTGTGTTTTACTGTAACCATTTTTCAAGAAAACTTCATCCAAAAAATTAATTTCTTCTTGTAGTTTACTGGGATGACATAGATTAGAAGCTCTCTGATAAAGCGTTTTAATAGTACAAGCTTTTTGAGCAGGGTGATGGTTAGAGGTCTCATGAAGATATTGGTTTGTATGGGTTGGCTTCCTATATACCGAAGTAATAAGCTTGCCATCATCTTGTTTTTCCAAAAATACATCAAGAAAGGGGAGACTATTATTTTCTTCTACTTCAATGGTAAATTTGATGTTCTTATGTTGCAAATTTAAGTGATTAAGAAAATTGTTTACTTCGTCTCTTCCATGAGGCCAAATAGCAAAAACATCATCAACATAACGAAGCCAGACAGTAGGTTTCTTACTTGCTGTACTAAGAGCTCTTTCTTCAAAATTCTCCATGTAGAAATTCGCAATGGATGGTGATAAAGGAGAGCCCATGGCAACACCATCTACTTGTTTGTAGTAATTACCATTGAAGATGAAAAAACAGGATGCCAAACAATGTTTAAAAAGCTTGATAATGTCAGTAGAAAAATGATCTTCTAATAATTTTAAGGTATCAAGAATAGGAAACTTCGTGAATAATGATGAAACATCAAAACTGACAAGTATATCATTTCTTGTCAAACTCAAATCACCAATCAAATCCACAAAATGTCTCGAATCTTTGACGTAAGATGAAGAATGACCAATCAAAGGTTTCAATAATCCATCTAAATATTTAGCTAATTCATAAGTTGTAGATCCAATAGAATTAACAATAGGTCTTAACGGGACATCTTTCTTGTGGATTTTTGGAAGACCATAAAATCTTGAAATAACAGGATCCTGGGGAATAAGTTTCTTCAAAACTTCTTCTGGCAACGAAGAATCCTTCAATAATTTCGTTGTTTGGTATTTTGAAGAACCTAACGGATTACTGTTGACTTTAATGTAGGCTGGATCATCTAACAAAACGTTAGCTTTATTAATGTAATCTTCTTTGTCCAAGATTACTGTAGCTTTGCCCTTATCCGCTGGTAAAACAACAATATTCTTATTTTTCTTTATTTCTTTTAAACTTGACAAATCCTTTCTCGACAAGTTTGATTTCACAGATGTAGCCTTCTTCAGTATACGAGTAGTTTCATTTCGAATCTCTTGAGATTTCTCTGCAGGTAGTGTCTGAATGGCAGCTTCAACACTCGTAATAATTTCTTCAGTAGGTATACGGCTGGGAGTTACCCCAAAATCAAAACCTTTACATAAAACAGAACAAGCATTATCTGATAAAAAATGTGAACTTAGATTGAAAACTAATTTGTTTTTAGAAAGAGAATCTTTTTGTATGTTAGGTTTTTGTTTTTTAATTAAATTATCAAATTTAGATTTGTGTACTGCACTTAACTTCTGCTGTTTTCCTGTTATATGAAGCGAAATAATATTATCCAATGTAGACCAATTCTCTGGAACCAGAGTAGAAGACAAAAACAAATGTAGATCCAAACAATCTTTATCTAAGCGAGCAATTTCTTTCCTGGTGTATTGTATTCTTTCACGCAGCATAGCAAAATTGGCTCGGTTCAATATTCTTTTTGCTTGTTCAGTCTGTATGTAGCTGTTAACACGAACGCAGCTGGGAATGATATTACTATCTCTGCATCTCTTCAAAAATGTCAAATCACATAGTCGGGATGTTTTTTGTTTCTTGACTTTTTCATATTTACATATTTTTTTATAAATTTCTTCCCTATAGAAGCGTTTTACATATTGAAAGAAGCTTTCAGAACTCTTAATTAATAAATAGACAATATTTGGATTTTAGTGTCGAATATTTTCAAAACTGGTTCACAACAAAGGGCTTTTTTTTAATTCACGCATGGCTATAAATTGTTCACTGCCCATGATAAATTTAGCCTTATCTCTAAGTCAAACGGTTAGTGGCTTCACTATTAAATCATATCATTTTAGGAACTTGCGGAAATAGCTGGTAATACCTATTATTAAGCTTCGAACATGCTTTAGTGTTGTTGGGACTGGAAAATTAACCACTACTTTTGTTTTTGATATTCCTGGTTTTATGTTACCTTGGCTAATTTCGTAACCCAAGTACTCTATCTTTCTCTTTACGAAAGCACATTTATCGAGTCGGAGTTTTATGGAAAATTCATGTATTCTTTCTGCTACTTGACGAATAATTTGGAAATGTTCCTCAAGAGCCTGTATTGCTATTAGGAGGTCATCCATGTAAATTTGTATCGGTGCCTTATAAAATATTCGAATACTTTGTTAATTTAGCGCTGGAACACGGACGGGGAATTGTACAAACCGAATGGAACCTTAAAAAACTCATACTGTTCTCCTGGTATGACGAATGCTGTGTACTTGATTGAATTCTCAGCCATGTTCATGTGAAAAAAACTATCGTTTAAGTTCAAAGTTGTAAAGTAACTTGCACGACTTAAATTTCCATTTAGATCCTCAATATATGGCAAAGGATACTTGTCTTTTTCCGAATTGCATTTATATTACGATAATCAATGCACAGGTGCAATTCTCCATTCTTTTTATTCGTTACAACGGCGGGGCTGGCATATTCCGACGAACTAGGTCAAATGATACTTCTTTTCAGTCAATTGTCAAATATTTTATTTACCTCTTCGCGCTTACAATATAGTAAACGCCTTGGACTGGAATAAATTGGTTTATCAGACTTTAAGTTTATCTTCATTTATATATCATTTAAGATGTTAGGTTTTTCATTTGTTTTAATTGCTTTTAAAACTATATTCTCTACTTCTTGCTTAGCTTCTTGTTTTATATGACTATAGCTGGCCTAGTACGATTAATGAATCTCGAGATCTCGATTACTTTAATGTGCGATCAAAAATTGGATTGATATGATTGATATGTAAATATTTTGACAAAATATATAAATTATTGTTAAATTTAAAGAACTAGCTTTTTCTTCTTGAAATGTAAGGTCTTTCGAGCCGGATATGGATACAGATAAAAATAATGTACGTCGAAGTGAGAGATTAGCGCAGAAAAATCAAAATCGACCAGGTGGATACCCACCATGATAAAGGTCAGATATTCGATAAAATCATGCAGAAATCAAAATCTTCTTCATATTCAGTAAAAAGCGGGAATACCATTCGCAGTACCGCGTCGTCCCAATGACGACTATTGGAGGCGCGAGCTGCGAGGGAAATGGCAGAGCTAGAAGCACAAAAGATCGAACAAAAGAAGATTTTTGAAGAACGTACACAACAAGCAAAGAAAACACTAATTGAAGCAAAGTTAAAAAAAGACGCAGAAGCGTTATCTCAGACATCAAACCGATCAAGCATTGGATCAATGTCAGCAGAAATATAAATATCGACCAGCTAGAAATGCATGAAAAAATTGCCCATACTGAAGTGAACCAAGAGCGGTCTAAGAACAACGATATCAGCGGTCTGACACAAGCCATCACATCGACATTGAAGATGTCAACGAATTCGGAGGCGAAGCTCCAAGGTCGTCTCTCTGCCAGAGACTTGCTTTCATTCTCTGGCGATCCTCTTGACTGGTTCAGATTTAAGAATGCCTTCGATACTACAACTAGAATAGGACAGTATTCAGATGAGGAGAATGTTGCGCAGTTTCAAAAGTGTCTTCATGATGAAGACTCTCGAGATGAGATTTGGAAGACCAGATCTGATACTGTATAAATTAATTGGCGAGATGAAAAAAGTACCAAAACTGACAGGTAATCGCTCTGAGTTAGTTGTGCTTACGACCAAGGTTTCCAACTGTGTGGCTGCTATAGAAGTGACCAAATATCTTGGGTGTTTGCACAGTAACGACTTCATTACTGAAATAATAAATAAATTAATGGAACCTCTCATCTACCGTTGACTGGATTATAGCGCTGTAAAAGATAAACACCAGCCTAGATTACGCGTGCTGGCCAATTATCTTATGTAAGAGGCACAACGTATCTGCAAGGCTGGTGCGATAGAGTTACCCCAAAGAACAATGAAACCTATAATTCCTTTTACACCGAAGCGGCCAGTCTTCATGACAACTGAAAATGAAGACAGATTAGACTCTTCGCTTCAAGTAAAAGAAACATCGATTAACATGGCTTCGGAAGCGCGTGATAAGAAGAATGCGAGCTGTTATTTCTGTTCAAAATATGATCACAACACAGATAACTGTACTACATTTCGCAACGAAGAAGTGAATAAGTGCTGGGAGTGGATCTGCCAAAAAAAAAAATTTAATGGGGGGGGGGGGCATCATTTCTTACTTTATCGTGAAGATTGGCCTGAATCACAAAGTCAGAACAAAACACAAACCTCTGGAATTACTGCTAATGTTTGGGCCACACAGAACAAGCAAGTATTTCTAAAGGTTCTACCAATCGTCATCGAAGGTCCGAATGGAAGCGTGAACACTTAAGCTCTTCTCGATGAGGGCTCCACTGTTACTTTGGTGGAATGAAAAGTTGCCGAAGAAATCGAAGCACAAGGGTCAGAAGCTGAACTTCATCTGCAAGGAGCTGTAGGAGACGGTAGTAAGTGGACTAACAAAGTCGTGTCGTTGATTCTACGGTCTCCTGAAGGAAATTATCTATTAGATCGAGTACGCACGGTAGACAACCTGTCTTTGCCTACACAAAGCATCAATGAAGCTGATTTAGCTCGTTTTGAACATTTGAAGAATATTCCTATAGAGACATTTAAAGGATATCCTACTCTGCTCATCGGTCAAGATTAATGGCATCTGATTGTCAGCAGGAAGATCCAAGAAAAAAGAAAAAATGAGCCTGTGTATCGCTTACTCGACTTGGATGGGTACTTCACGGCTTTGTCTCAAACTTTACCAATAAATACCCTGAATTTATTTTGCATATACGCGAAGACAGTGAATTACATGACCTAGTGAAGAATTTCTTCAGTTTTGACAATATGGAGATTAAATATGAAGACAGTAAAAGACATTTGGCTAAAGAACGACGTTCAATAAACATTCTTGAGACAAAGACCAAACGAATTGGGAACCGATGGGAAATAGGCCTCTTATAAAGACCTGATGACCTTCATTTGCCAAATAATAGAATCTATGCAGAACACAGATTCAGAAGTATAAAGAAAATGATGGACTCAGATTCTTCCTTCGCTTCTGATTATTCAAAGCATCTAACATGTCAGAAAAGAATTATGCTGAAGAAGTAGTTGGCGCTTTGACAGGAGAGAGGATTTGGTTTCTACCGCACTTCATAGTAAGAAATATCAATAAACCAGGGAAACTTCGACTAGTTTTTGATGCAAAGGCAGAAACTAAGGGAGTATCTCTCGACACCGTCAGGCCCAGATCTCTTGAATTTACTGATTGGCGTTTTATTTCGGTTCAGAGAACGCGCGGTAGCCATCACAGCTGACATAAAAGAGATGATTCTCCAAGTGAAGATTTTAGATGAAGACCAAAAAGCCCAATTATTTCTGTGGCGAGGATCAGACAGAGAAAAACCTCCTCGCATTTACAAAATGGCCTCCATGATATTCGGTGCAACATCATCTCTATGCACTGCTAATTTCATTTTACGTCATAACGCTAAAGAATATACCTCTACACTTCCTCATGTAGTAATGGCGATTAAGAGAAGACATTATGTAGATGACTATTTAGATAGTGTTGATACTGAGGGGGAAATGAAACAATTGGTAGCAGAAGTTATTAAAATACATGAAACAGGAGGATTTAACATTTGTGAATGGGCTTCGAATAGACCTAGCGTCGTACCACAGCAGCCAAACACAGACACTGTCACCCTCCTAAAACCACGCAACCATCTGAAATCGTTGAGAGAACTTTGGGCTTAAATTGGAATCCTGTCACAGCAGTCTAGGCTTTGATCTCAGTCTAAAGAAAGTGAAAACGGATGTGGCTGAAGGTTTACTCCGACTGACTAAACGTGAAATGCTGAAAGTTATTATGTCTATTTTTATCCTCTTGGGATGTTGAGCCCCTTTCTAATTGGAGGAAAAATTATGCTCCAAGATGTATGGCGCAGTGGCACCCAATGGGACGTGAAAATCAGCGAGAAAGCTGCACAGATATGGTTTCGGTGGCTGCAAGATATGACCATATGAAAGAATTTTTCCATACCCAGATGTTACGGGTTCAACAATGTGAGTATGATTAGCATTCAACTTCACGTGTTTGTTGACGCTTCAGAACAAGCTTACGCGGCTGTTGCATATCTACGTAGTGACAATAAAGTAGCCTTCGTCGATGCGAAGAGTCGTGTAGCACCGTAGAAGCCTCAACTATTCCACGATTAGAACTTCAGGTCGCACTGATGGGAACACATCTTGGCGCTACCATTCAAAAGGAACATGACGTGAAAATAGAGAAGCGATTCTTTTGGACTGAATCTCAGACAGTTTGGTGGTGGATCAACAATAACCCTCGACAAAATAAACCATTCATCTCTAATCGATTGTCTGATATAGAGGAACTGACCCGATCTGAAAAATGGCGATGGTTACCCAAAAATATGAATGTAGCTGATGAAGCAACAAGAGCTAATAGTAGTATCGATTTGACTCACTCAAGATGGGTCTTTGGTCCTTCGTGTCTCTGAAAATAGCTGGCCTTCAATAAAGCCACAGCCCGATAATGAGAACGAGCCTAGACGAGAAATAATTTTGACGACCGTAGAACAACCTGAAAAGATCATTGATGACTCCAGATTTTCTAACTGGCGTTGTTTAGTTAGAAGCTTAGCGAGAGCAATTTGTCTATGGAAAAATGCAGGAAAATATGTAATCAGTTGACTCCAGAACATATAAAACGCGCAAAGGTTTTAATTCTACGGCGAGTTCAGTCGGAGAACTTTCCACACGACATTGCTTTGATAAAAAATGGAAAAAAATTGAGGTCTATAAGTAAATTACGATAACTAAATCCCGAATTAGACAAAACAGACTTGCTACGTGTTAGAAGTCGACTTGAAGCAGGAAAAGACTTGCCTTGCGGGTTGAAAAGACCGGTAATCCTCGATGGACGACATAGTATTGCACGATTAATCGTTGAAGAAAAACATAAAGATTTGTGTCATCATAGTACCGAGACATTAGTGAATGAGATACGTCAAAACTATTACTTCTTCCGATTGAGGGTTTTAGTTAAAAGTATAATTTCAAAGTGTGTGACCTGCAGAGCACGTGGAGCCCGCTGCGAACAACCCATGATGACTGGATTGTCAGCTGCACGACTGTAACATGATTGCAGACCCTTTACTTATTGTGGGGTTGACTTCAATCACGCACAAGATGTACGTTAGATAACAGCCGTAAGTTTTGTGTTGGTGCTTTGTTCTTATCGCAGATTGCAATGCTCCTCGAAATGTAAGGCCAGCAGGCAAAATCGTTGCCGTCACTCATGGACGAGATGGTCGTGTTCGAATTGTCGATGTCGCTACTCAAGGTAACATACTTCGCAAACCAGTCTCGAAGATTGTTGTTGATTTTAAAATTCCCGAATCCAGTTAATACTCGATTGATTTTGTCCATGTGATGATCAGGTTTAATAAACTATGCAGAATTACAAAATACATGCCGTCGATTTGTGGGTAAACACTAGGAATGGGGATGGGGAATGTAGTCTAAAATGACCAACTAGGCACGTACTACTATTGTAAGACGTACGATCACTTACGTCTCACTCATATGGCGGTTAAAAGTTTGTAAAAGGACAACACAGTCTTCATTGTGGAAACTATAATGTCTGGCCTGCTTTTATATTACAGATTAATTAATTCCTGTACACATTCAATTGAAAAAAGAGAAAACCTTTGAATATAAAAAATAATATATGTATAAAAATTTTATATTCAAAACGCAGCGTTCGATCTTCGATATATGACAAAAATTGGGACGTGGGACTTCAAGGGGTGGCAAGTGAACATGTGATTTGTCTTCAGTATGAGTTTGAAATGTGGTTGTCCCTAGTGATTTTTTTTTCGTGAAACAGTATTTTTCTAGTGCTTTCTAAAAATGAGTAACATCAATTTCAAGCAACGGGTGCTATCAGTTTTTGCTTCAGACTTGGATACAGTGAATCGGAAACTTTTACAAAACTTAAATAGATCTACGGAGACAGGGTTATTTCAAAGGGCTACATTTTGGTGATTTTTAGGATTGGGATCTTTTTTGTCTTCTTATTTGCCTTACTTGACTTCTTGCGCCTTTTTTCTCTTCCTGAAATTAAAAAGTCACCTCAAGGGAATTCATTTTGGAACACTCAAAAACATTTAAATGGCTGTAACCGACCAGCTAAAGGCCATTACAGTATCCGAGTTCCAGCTCAGCTATGAGGATTGGAAGGACTGTCTCCAACACTCTGTGACTTCCTAAGGAAGTTATTTTGAGGGTGATAATATTGAATTTTAATTCTATTCGAATAAAATTTTATAAAAAATCAGTCTCATTACTTAATTTACACTCCTCGCATGTGTTAGTTATTGATAATCGTCTTGAATGAGCAGCTAGAGGACCTGTACTAAGAGACTGTCTTGATTTACTGATGGATCAAAATTAGACAAATGAGGAACTGGAGTGGATGTGTTTGGTCCAGATTTCCAAAATTATGAAATCTTTAGATATAAGCTCCACTATTTTTCAAGCTAATAAAGCAATAAATCTTTGTGCACAACTGCTCCTCTAAACCTAAGAAAAAAATTTGAAGGAGCAATAATTAATATAATGATAGATAGCCAGACAACTTTAACGTCATTACATGCCTTGATTTGTAAATTAAAATTAGTCTGGAACTGCAAGGACACCTTTAACTACTATCCAAATAAAACCACATTACTCTGTGGTGAATACCAGGGCTGATGAACTCGCAGAAAACGGAATTACGCTCGTATACTACGAATCAGAACCATTATGTGGACTTTCTGAAAGCTCCAGAAGACAAGAATGCAGTCAAAACCTGGAAGAAATTTGACGTATCTTTAGTTTGGGAAGACATTCTAGGCCTCAGTCAAGCAAGAAATTAATTTCATTCAAAAATAATCTTAGAATAATAGTGTACCATTTGTACAAAATTAATAAAACTGAAAATGGAATCTGTAGATTGTGTGAATACCCAACCGGAAGCACACAGAGACTCACCTAATTAGGTAAGAAATATTTTATGGCATATTAGATCAAGAATTTGACTCCTAAAACTAAAATTGGTTTCATTAAAAATGTCGAATTGTTTTCAGAATAGATCTTACAGTGACAAAAGCGACATAACGCATAAAACATCTTTGTAATTCAATTCAAAGGTTGGTATGTTCGTTGGTGCTGTTAGATATGTGTTGAATACAAAATAATATGTGCATTGTTATAATAAGTAGTGCTATTGATGAAATTCGAATTTTGAATTTAAATAACAAAGTGATTTTTTTAAAGTTCAAAGTTCGATTTTTTGTATATGTAGTAACCGCGATAAGAAATTGTCTTTTTAGAGAATTCTATAGTTATAACTTTAGAATTAGATGAATCTAATAAATATCTTTTCTAATTCACATATATTCTTCTATTTTTTTATTTATTTTGAGGTTAATCAATACCTATCGAAATTCAAATTTCGTATTTTTTAATTATATTTTTTTTTTCAAATCCAATTTCGAATTATTTTTTTCGAAAATCTACAGCACTAGTAATAAGTATATAAGTGATGTATAATACAAAATTAAAAATGATATATTGTATTAATTACATTTTATTATACTATTTAGTACATTTATTTATTAAATAAAATACAGTAAGTATTTTATTAAATAAAATACAATATTTTTTTATTTTTTCTGAGCAAACATATTTACATACTATCACACTTTCAATACATTTTCCATTTTTAATGGGTATAGTTCTATACAGCCACATACAATAATTTTTTTACACATTTTATAATACATTTAGATGGTATCATATACGAGTACGTATTCACATGTAATTTATAAACAATGATTCAATCACTGGTATCAATATTTTTTTACATAGCTGTAAAGAGTTTTTTAATAAGAAATTACAGGTACGTAGATTGTACAATCTACACCATTTAATAGTCTTATAGATAAAATAGTAAACGATTCATTACTCATAATGAACAGAAAAAGTTTTTCCAAATGTACATAATGGTATCGTATGACAACAATTATTTGTCTTAAATCTAGGCCTGTATTGTTTTATAAAAGAATTTTTATTTACTGCTGTGTTATAATATAGACCAAAAGATACTAATATTGTAAGGGGATAATTTTCTAGCAGATGTTGCAGAAGTATTTCAAATGAACAAAATTCAAAGTGATAACCACTTTCGTTTTATAATGGATATATCAGTGTTTTTTTTATTAAATAAATACTTTTATCTTATAGTAGCGGTTTTTGTAAAACTTCATGCACTTTTTCTAGGGACTAAAAATAATTATTATTTGCAAGCGAGTAAAATGCTTTATTATATACCGTACTATTACTTTTAATAAATTTATCCAACACTATTTAATTATAACGCTATAAATATGGTGTGTTTAGAGAAATAGAGAAATAAAATAGGTTCTAAGTCAATAGTGGGATAGAAATAATAGCTCACTATTTGTATGTTCGTATAATAGTAACTACGTTATAAAACCTTTTCTAAACTTTTATATTTTTTAGATCAATGATTAAAAGTGTTACATAAAATGTTGTATGGCACAAGTGTGTTACCTAAATCACTTGAGAAAAATAGCTCTCGAGATTTATTTATAATGTAACAGACTTGTACCATAAATAACTATATTCATTTTTAAATGCATAACCATAGCAACCAAGTATTGAACTCCCTTCTAATTATTACGTAACGTAGTACTTGTCCCCATCCTACCATTTTATATAAGCTAATTTAAAGTTTTTTTTACCGAAAGATGAAAAGAATGTTTAAAAATATATTTGAATTATATTTTATTTTTATGTAATGCACTCATTAACCCTCTCCCCTCCTTTACACCCCTCACTTCTTTGAAGCGTTACGTAATTTAAGGGCAGTTCCAAACGTCATTTTTATATATTTGAATTAGAGAGGTAATATACTAAAGCCCTCTTTAGTATATTACCTCTTGAGATATTATAACATTTAAAAAACCGCGATAGAAGACCCCTAATATAGGAGTTTATTTCCGTTTTTGACATCGTGGAATTTTGATCGTTTTGAATGTTCATTTTCATAACAATAGTCAGTTTTCCACCATATGGTCGAATTCCGTCCAAAAGTTTAAAGAAAAGAAATATAACGTTTAAATATATATTTCCTAGTGGTGAAACAAATTAGGTACACTAATGGTAAGTACCAACGTCTATAGCAGACATATTGGGACCCCTTTTTTGGTCGCAATTTTTTTGAGCTTAAGTTCACTCTGTATTATAATCCTTTATGATTGGAACTAATTTCATATAATAAGCCGCTACTATAAGATAAAACATTGTATATCACATGTGAGTGAAATGTCATTATACATTCGTGAAAATATCACTAGTGTATAATAACTTATTTCACTCACTTACAATTTAATGTATTATTAAAACATCTGTTAAAATATAGTATAAAATCTAGTCAAATAAAACTCTGACTACATGTAGTTTGGGGTTTGTAGGTACACTCAATGTAAAAGAACGATGATTCTTTACATGGCAGTTAGGAGGTGGTGTTTAGTAGAAGTTAGCACACTCGCTGGATGTAGACTTTGACTTCGCAGTGCGGGGGCTCGGGCACGAAGACGGGCTTGCCGTCGGCGTCCTGGTGGTCCGCGTACGGCAGCGTGTACACACACTCGAAGCCCAGGCGGTCCACTGCTCGGGCGGAGAAGTGGCTCGTGCAGTCCACGCGCATCAGAGTGATGTTGCGCTCACGGCACAAATCCCTGCAAATTAAACAAGTTGTTATAATGTATATTATTTTTATTTTTTATGAATTACAATTACAAATATGTAAGGTAACTTCTTTATTTACTTATTTAATTATTTACACTGTCCAACAGACCGAAGTCCAATTACAGGACAGGGAACCTACAGCTTATAGTAGGTTCCGAACCACTCAAACACAGCGCTTGAAGTCAATGGAATTTGAACCCCAGATCTCACACTCCATTCAGCAAGTCGAAGTTTAACATTTGAAAAATTTTCTTTCCCGAAGTTTCATCTAAAAATACTGTATTTTTCAATTCCTATTTCAAAGTGCTAGCAAGAGCAGCGATAAAGTTTTCTAGTACTGTACAAGACTGAAAGAATACTGGGAAAAAAGGGAACGGAAATTGTTTGATTTTTTAGATTTCTTTTAGTACCAAATTAAAATTTCCAAAGCCCGAAACCCTTGATCTTTTTTTAATATTTTTCTTACGATATATAATTTTGAAATTTTCTATTTTTCTGTTGCTCATTTCATCTTTTGAGCGACATATTTTATTGTCTTGGACCAATTATCTGAAAGTAGATTCAACGATCTAAATCAGGTAGATACGAATGTAAGTAATACCAAAAATAAAATCAGAACAGCAATATTATTTACAGCCGCTAGATTTTGTTATTGTTTTTCATCCGTAGCCTACTGTACATTAATTATAAAAATAAAAATTTACTTAAATTTCTATCGCAATTTTTTCAATATTTTTTTATGTAAGGATATAAAACTATTACATGATTGAATTCTACAATTATTATAAAAGAAATTTATTCTTTCTAACATTTTTTTTTTTGCAAATCTGTATTACATATTCTATATTATTATCTATATCACGATGTATACGCAAAATATTAAGCCATAGTCTATTTTCCTTATTTTGATCTTGAATTTATTTTGTTTAAATATCCAAATAACCCTAATGTTTTTTATTGTTATCTATGTATGTGTTCCATGTTTTTTTAACATCAATTGTGCTAATATTTTATTTATTCGAATAAATAAGCGTGAATCTAGTGAGGGTAGTTACCCCTATTACCTTCTTGTATCCGCGCCTGTCGCATAATAATTATATTTAAGATTTTTTAATCTGTTAATGTCGATTTATTTATATTTTCAATATGTGCCTTATTAAAAATCTTGATATCTTAATAATGTCGGAAAGGAAAAGTGTGGAATTTCAATAATAAGAAATGTAATAATATAGATCTAATAGTCACATTCATTATAAATTCAATTAAATGCAATTATAAGTATTTAATTGATAGTAAATGGTGTCACATTACGCAGCAATGTTTATGTATATGTGAGCATGTAATAGAAATAAGAGTTAAGCTGTAAATAATTATGTAGCAAAAAGAAACAACTTGCAAAGTTCATTATCATTTGGTTCACATTCACCTTGAACTAGACAAGCGCAACGCTCGCAAGAAACTCGCAGCCGTGAAATAATCTATTCATAAACTTGTCAATCTTATGTGGAATTAGATTGTTTATCTTTCGACCACTAATTCAAATATTGCACTAACATTAAAATATAAATTATTTACATTACTTAAAGTCAGTGTTTGAACCAAGTAAATTCAATTACAATCTTAATTATTTTCATTCAAAGTATATTCCTTTTGACATTAAAATCTGTTTTGTTGGAACAATCGAATTTAATTTAACGATTAAAATATTTGACATGACATGTATATTTAACTGGTCATTGCAAAAACAATAAAATGTTAGAATTTATTTTAGAAGCAGTGTTTGACTTATATTTGAAGGACTTAAGACTACATGACGCAAATAAAAATTATTGAATAAATTAATAATTAGTAAATACAATTAACGTATGAAAATTGAAAAGGCAAAGGCTATACTGCTAAGGCTAAGTATAAAAAACAAACATATTTGTACTTGAAATATAAACATTTTTAAAAATCTACAAACTTATAATAGAAAAATAAATATTGTAAAATAAAGATTCTCAGAAATAAATTTATTATTTTTAAAAGATTTTAAGATCATGGGCCATACTATGATCACGGTTTTTGGGTGCTATTTTAACATATTATCACGGTATTAACTAAAATAACCGTGATCGTAGTACGGGTCTATACGTTTCTTACCGGTGGATAAAAATATGCAAAATGCGAAAGTATTACTTGTACGGAATTAAAATATAATCATAACAATGAAGAATTCTCTTAATTCAAAATAAATAGTAAATCGTTAAACTTTTTAAAAAGTGATGGAAGTTTCTAGTCTGAACAATTTGTAAAATAATAAAAAACTTCGACCGGTTTCGTCCCTACTTGGGTTATCCTCATTTCTCATTTCATTTGACTAATCACGTCTTGTGAGGATAAATCCAACTGGGACCGAAACCGAGGTTGATTAGAACTCACAGCTGTATTTACCATTCCCTAAACAAGACTTGATCTCAGTGACGGATCTAGCTTTCAATACGAAAAACATGAATATGTCGGGAATAAAGAATTTCCGGAAATTTCCTTAAATGAACTTGTCAACTAATTTTTTATGTGTTTAATCCATTGTTGAAGTTATGCCGTTTAAAATTGGGATACACTTTATAATGATTTAAATAAAAAATTGCTGCGAACTCAAATATATTATTTTAATTAAAAATGTACATAAACGTAAAATAAAAATATGAAGTGTAGACAAATGAATATCTAAAAACAAAAATGAAAATAAATCGTATGTTCATGGATCGAGTTGCAAAGAAGAAAAACATATTTATTTTTTATTTTGCGAGAAAAATATAATCTTGATAAAAGTTTTGCATGTTCCAAAACAGCTAATACAGTTTTAATCTTTCAAAATTTTGTTTTAGTCTTTCTATACTTTGTACTTGGCCAATATAATCTAAAACTTACACATTCCATGAATTAGTGGCTTCGTATTCTTATGTATATCATATTTTATATTACAGTTTTATTAATTTACATTTAAAACAGTTCTTCAGGTCCATTGCTCAATTCTAATATATGAATCAATTTAATTCATCAATAAAAAACTAGCTAATCCCGCTAATCGACGTCAATGATCAACTGATCCGTCCTATTCCGTTAATCAAGCTCTAACCTCTGATCATCTGTTTTGATCCCAGTTTTATCATAAGTTTTTATGTTCACACGATTTTGAGAGTTATAATTAATCTCAAATATTTAAATTTTCACAAATGAATATGAGACATATTATTGTTTAAAATTTATAATATGAAAATAAAATTATATATTTGAATAAAATTTTAGAATATCTTTTGATTCTCCGGCAGATGTTGAATATATTTTTAAATATTATTGAAAATATATTGGAACTGTTTGAATTTTACAACAACACAAATAATAAAATTAGTTTTCAATCTCATTTTGAAATCCAAAAACCGTAGAAATTAGTCTGTATCAACAAGGAGCCAAGTTTTATTAATTCTTCATTATGACGCGATGGATAGTTTCTAGAAAGCTCTTGGAGATCAGATAAATATATCGTAATCAAGTGTTTGCTGAATAATTAACCACTTTATACAATTGATTACAAATATGACTGAAGATTATACACACATACCGTGAACTTCAGTCAACAGATCAAAGTCAAACGAAATTTATATAAAATTAGGAAATTCTCAGGTGTTTTAGGGACTGCACCCATGTAAGAATTCAATCTACAGGTGGAAATCAGTGGCGTAACTATCGGTATTCCGCGTGTTCCATGGAACACAGGCGCAACGGCTTTTTTACTTTTTCTTCATTGAAAAGCTTTGTTTTTCTTATAACTAGACAAAATATCGGCTTGTGTTAAAAACTTGTGTGCGGACGGATTTCCAACATTCAAGTGGTGGCCATCTCGACGCGCTGCCTTTTGAATGATGTATATAGTCCAATTATAAAGTATGTGACTGACTACAGAACGAGTCGGTGTCAATGGTGACGTACATGTATATTCCTGTCTTAAAACCAAAGTCCTCTATTACAAATTGTTTTTAAAAAAAACTTCTTCGCCATTTATGCAGAAAATAACAGAAAGTTTAATTCAAATTTGTAAAATTATGAGAATAGTTACACAAAACCGTAAATTATTAATTCAGAAGTCAAGTTGATGAATTAGAACGAATATTGATCTATGGATCAGCTTGATTATTGAATCAGTTAATCATTATCAATGATCTAATATTATCTTATTGCTACATAAAGGAGTTCTATCAATTACCATAAAATCATGACAACTATGCATCTGTTTCATAGTGGTATTTTCAGAAAATAAAAATTATTGCCAGATATATAAATTCAATTAAATATATATATATATATATATATATATATATATATATATATATATATATAATTTTCACATGGCTATTCGTACCGGAAATTTGTCTATACTTTTCACCATGTGTTTGTAGAAATAGAACGAAGCAAATTATATATAAATTATACTTATATCATGTGATTCATATTTTTTACATTTAATAGTTTCTACGTATCGTGAAATTTATAGTTTTTGCATTTAAAGTATCATTAACATTGAGTTATCTAAAAATTTTATAGTATAGGTTGCGGTTGGATTTTTTTCTTTTTTTCTTGCTATGTAATTAAAAAAACTTGTTTTTGAACGTTTAAAAAGAAGCTTTAAAATACAGACCGCAAAATCAATTACTTGTGGTATGGTACATCAATCTTATGAATCATGTGTTTTTAAAGAATTAATGACATTAACAAAATAGTAATAGTAATGTTAAATTATGCAGTCTGAAATAGTCATTAATAACTATTGCAACTTATTTTTAAACCATTAATAAAATTTGACCTTCAATTTTAATTTGCCTAAAATAAAAAAATAAAACTTGCTACAAAATTTTCCGAAATAAAATTTTAATTTTATTTGCAACCTAAACGCAGACTATTACCTTGGCACTAAAAATTCTATTAATAATCATAAAACAATTATTTTTATGTGTTCATGAATTATTTATATTGCAGTTAGGGTCGTATTTGTGTTGGTGGGGGTCTCTGGGCAAAAATTTGGTGGCGACCCTTTATTCAACATGGTATAAAAACTGAAAATAATCAATATTTAATGCATGATTTATTATATATAATTTTTTAAATCATTAAAAAACTACGGTATTTTGAGTCGGTTGCAAAATGACCAAGATTATAAAATTATTTTTAATGTTTTCAAAATAGTTTTTTAAAACACAGTGTTGGCAGTTCCATTGATTGTAACTGTCATATTACATAAACATAAATTAATAATTTCATTGAAAAATAATGTTTCGCCTTCACGATAATTTATATTTTTTAGATAAAAATAAATATTCAAAACATGACTATTAAATAACGCACATAATTTTAGTATTTTGACGACAACTTGATAATGCGACATTTCTTGTAAATTATGTTTATTGAAGGTACATAAGATATGTGTACTTATCCAAACGAAATATGGATATTTGCATTTCGCAGGCATAGGTACATACATACATACATATATACAAGAAAGCTTTTAAATCTTATATTATTTTCAGGGAATATTTGTTTATGAAATAAATAATTAAAAATTTAATTAATATTTGCCAGTAATTTCGTTTTAAAGTGGAGTTGATTTCAAGAATTCAGACTTTTAAAAAAATTGTTAATGTTGATAGAAACATATTCTGATTTGTCATATCTCTACGTATTAAATTGAAAAATAGTTTTTTGGCCTCCTGAAGTGCAAAATATAACAATCACATATCATTGACGTCTCCGGTAGTAGCAATTTTACTCATTGTGGTAGGGTAAATAACGCGATTTTTTTAGCTTTTATAGTTATTAAAAAAATATAAATATTTTCTTTTATTTCCATGGCTGTCTGATTTTTAACAAGCTACAGACGTGTTATTCAATCAATTACGATCTTATCTAATGTAGAATGTAGAGAGCATCCGCAATTTTTAGAAATCCCTTGTTAAAATCCTATTTTCCGCGTTTCTTTGCACCTTGAACACACCACACATTTTATATACAAATTTAAATTAAGAAAATATTTTCCTCTAAATATTTATGTCATTTGTCAGGAAAATTGTGTTGTATGTACATATGTTTATTTTTTGTGTAGTTACATATTTAAGTTGTAATATGTAAACAAAATATTAGGTGGGTGGTTTGTACTTATAACAAAACGTTTATAAAATTTTGTTTTTGGGTTTATGTTATATGCAAATACCTATTTATTTAGTCATCTAGTCTTGATTAGAACCAGCATTTAAATTCCATTCCAATTGCACCCAGAAATGACTAATATTTTTTCTAGTAGCATTAATGATAATACGAGTTTTTGCAATTTCTTGCTATAATTAAATTTTATACTTTTGTTAAATTCAATCTCTTTGTTTCATTTTAAACGAGACAAGTAAATACATTGTTGTCAATCAAATATCAAGTCGTAACAATGGATGTGATAAATACGATGTTTCACGATAAAAAAACTCGCGGTATATATATTTTTAACACTTTTACTAGCTCATGTGGATATTTACTACTTTTTTTCTGCAATACTTACATTAGTTTATTATACATACATGGCTATTGAATTGAACGCTTAAAAATTATTTTGGTTTTTGGTTCATAGTAAAAGGTTCCAGTTCAGGTTCGTAGCTATTAAAAACTTATCGGATTCGATAAAAATTCCATTTTTTTGGGTTTTCGGGTTTAGTTCGGATTAACTTCGAAATTCCTGCAGGGCCTATTTATAATTTATTTTTGCGGAATATTCTCACTTACAACAATTGAGGGAATTTTCATTTTATTGCTATACAATGTAGATGTAAATTAAACTATTTCTTCTTTAATTCCTATGTGTCAATTAAATATTATATTGTTTCGTATGAACATTTGGAGCACAATTTACATACGTGCACCAATATCTGAGGCATTTTTAATAATTAAAATATTTACGCACATTTTTCTCTACACATATTCATAATCAAAATATCAGTAATACAATTAAATAGCAAATTTCTTATATTCGCAAATTATTCAGGGTTTGGAATATTCCCGTGTCCCATGACCAATGTCTCACAATACTAAGAGTAAAAGATAACTTTTCTGAATAAATTACTATACCGTGAGTAGTTTTTAACGTGAAACATAGGATTTATAATATCTATTGGTACGAATTGATATATGATTGACAGCAATGTATTTTTGTTTGTCTTATTTAAAATGAAAAATAGGGAACGAATTTGACATTTAATTTTTGTATTATAAAATTTTCTGATAGGCCATCACAAAGTGCAACAAAAATTTTAAGTATCATTAATAATTTAGAGGAGATGGTAGAATAGTAGAATGGTCTCCTACTTCAGTCGATCTTACACAGCTAGATTATTTTTATTGAGGACATTTAAAATTAGAAGTTTTTACTTACAGAAGTTTTAAAATTTGGATTAATTAAAAGTTCAAATTCGAAACATTTCTCAAAATTTGCCCAAATGTCATTGCATGTAATTCAAAAGATTTTTTAGCAGATTGAATCATTTTTAGCAGTTAATGGATGGATTTTTGAAAATTTATTGTAATTATTGTTTAATTGTTCGTTATTATACTTACTTGTTTGTTAAATTGTTATTTATTTTGTAAATTCTCACAATATTAAAATTTAATACTTGTGTCAAATTTATTCCCTATGTTTAATTTTAAATGAGACAAACAAATACATTGCTGTCAATCAAATATCAAGTCACAGAATAGGTTTATACAGAAGCGACAGTAAGACAGAGAAGGGAAAATTAGGGAGAGATGGAGAATGTGCATAAATTTAAAGGGCCCATTGTTTAAAATCGGAAAGTTTCCTCACATCTAAAAGAGAGATAGGAGAAGAGCACAAATTTAAAGGTCTACACAATGCTTCAAGGTCATAGAACTGACTAGGGGACCATGAAAGGTACCGACACGGAGTGTCGCTTCTGTGTGTAACTATTCTGTGATCAAGTCGTAAATAACGATAAGATAAATCCCCATGCTTCACGGTATGAACTTGTGACATGCACTGTGTGATTCTGGAACATACCTGCTACGATCCATCAAGACCTTGGCGATACCCCTGCCCCTCCAGGAGCCATCCACAGAGAGAATCTTGACCGTGAGCAAGCTGTCCACATCGGGGAACTGGCCGAACACGTCGGCCTCGCGGTCCACGGTGTCCAGCAGGTGGAGGATCTTGGCGAACTTCTTGTTCTCACAGGGGAAGTCCTCCTCGGGCGGGTCGTGGCGGCTGAGGATGCCGTTGAGGCACAGCCCCACGATGTCGCCGGCGGGGCTGACGGCCATGAGCGACACGCCCTCGTGGATGGACTTGACGGAGAAGTCCTCCAGCTCCTGGCACGTGTCCTCGGCCGTCTCCAGCAGGTTCTGCTCCACGTTGAGCGGCTCGTCGCGGAAGAAGAAGCGGCGCAGGAACTGCAGCGAGCGCTCCGTGTCCTCGGCCCGGACGGGGACCACTTCGTAGCCGTCGATGATGGGCGTGCTCGGAGTTGAGGTAGGCGTAGACGCCGTTGACATGTCTGGGGACTAAACATTCTCATCTTAATTCAACTTTCTTCATTTACATTACACCCTAAATTTTACACTTTACCAATTAAATATTTAAAGATACATTTTGACATTCTATTTGTAAGTGATATATGATGCTATGTACACGTGTACGTCTTCAATAATAATTTTATTTACTATCCTCCGTTCTGTCATTAAAGAAATATCTTTATTTTATTATACGCCTACTGTCTCATATATTTATCATTCGCTTTTATTGTAATATGTTACATTTACTCGTATCCATATTTTTATAATTATATTAGGTTATAAACAAAGTTATTTTTGAAATGTGTTCCTTTTAATCAAAAGACAATATTTGGGTTTAAGTTCTGTAAAAATTTATTAATTTACAACGTTTCGACAGCTCAGTGCTGTCTTCGTCAAATACACTATTGAATCGTATGTCATTTTACAGTTCATCTATCCCAATGACAAAAATTAATGTACCATTTAAGGCTTTTGTTAACAATTTTCTTGATGTTAAATGAAGAAAAGAAGCAAATTTGGGCTATTTTCTTGATCTACTTCAAACTTGGCCGAAATGCAGTGGCAATTGGTTAAGACAAACGAAAGTACTACCCAATGGTGCTTCAAAAATTTTCAGAGAGGAAATTATTATCTTGAGTATGAAGAGCGTAGTAGTCAATAGCGAAAGTTGATGATCAATTAAAAATATTAGATGAAACTGACGAGAGCATGCTTCTGAACTAAGAGTATCATGCGTAACAGTTTTCAACCACGCGAGAAATTGGGAAGTCAAAAAATTTGACAAATGGGTGCCTCATGCAAATCAACGTCGAGAGTTGTCTCCTATGCAACCAAATCGAATCTTGATCGTATTGTAATGTGCGACGAAAAGTGTATTCTGTATTAGTGTACGGCAATCGGAAACGTTCGGCTCAATGGTTAAACCCCGATGAAGCTTCGAAACATTTTGCAAAGCCCAAAAAATTTCACTAAAAAAAAGGTCAAGGTGACGAAATGTGTCGGAAACTACCCGGCATTGGTAAACAGAAAGGGTCATATTGTTCTTCATGGTAACGGTCGTCCGCAAGTCGCAGTACCAACGCTGTAAAAATTAAATGAAGTGGACACCGCTATACTCGCCAGACCTTTCGCCTATTGACTACCATTTTTTTTTAATTTTAAGCAAAAATGCTTTAGAAACCAAGACAATGCACAAAATGCATTCAACTTCGCTTCCAGATCAGAGTTCTATTCAATTGGTATAAAAAAAGCTTGTATTACGTGGCCAAAAATGTATTGAATATAATGATTACTATTTCAATAAATTAAGTTTCATTTAGCCAAAATATACATATTTGAAATCAAAGTGTCAAAAACCGCAATAACTTTTTTTACAATCTTATATAACGCATATTTGTGTATTCTATTAATTTTGAAATGTTTTCTTCGAAGAAAACATATGTGTGGCCGAAACCGGTAGGACTTGAAAAGAAACTTTCAAAACTTTTAAAAATCAAAATCCTTGCACCATTCTCTTTCACAAGAATGCAACAACATTACCTATATATGAATCTATAATAATTACATATATCCTATTTTCTATATAATGTAAGTGGAAGTTTATAGTTCATATATAATAGTTATTTATGATATAAGTGTTAAAAGTGACATTTTATGAGTGAGTGGGGAAGTTTGAAACTAGGCGAAGCCGAGTGTAACAAACCCCACGAGCGAAATAAAATCACTTTTAACACATATATCATACACTATTTTTCCTACGACCCTAGTTATGTATTAGTAAATAAAAACTAAGCATTATAGAATGACATTTTTGACAGGTAACTAGATTTAGTTCCTTTTTAACACAAGTGTTAAAAGTAAATTTGTTTTTTACTTTTAACACGTTGTCAATGACAACGATTTAAAAGTATTCACTGTGTTATAAACTGTTATTTTTAACTTGCTAAGCAACCGTTAAAAAGACTACTTTTAACAGTGGTCGTAGGAAAATATTATTAAAATTTTTATCTCTGTAGGTAGGTAGGTACCCCAAACAAAAATAACTACAATATTTAAATATATAATAGACTCTTAACAATAAGAAGCAGCCGAAACCGTAAGCGAATATTCGGCTTCTCGTCTAGTTTCGACTGAAAACGTAACCGAAACCGAAACTTATGTAGGTAAGTTAAAATTTTGTTAAAATTTTATTAAACACGGAAATTTAGTGTTTTTATTACCTTTTTTTAGCATTATTCGATTATCGTATTAGGATCTCTCTTTTATATAGCATTTTGTTGAAAGTAACTTTTGGTGTCCTAAGATTGTTATGTAAAAGTACGCTTCCTGAAATCGCTGTTATTATAAAAATAAGTTCGTAATATGTTGTTAAATTTGAATATGCAGGAAAAAATCCATTAACAAAAGAGTAATAAGGATTGTACATTATTATCGGATATGATTTAAAAAGCGGTTTCAGAATGGTTTATCAGTTTTTTTGTGCAAAACTTTCCAATTAATTCTCAGCAAAGATGCTTCAAACAAAAAGTTGTAGATAATTAAATTCAAACAAGCAGATTTAAAAATTAAAATAAAAACTTTTTTATCTTATAAATCAAAGTTTCTAATTCATTGCAAAATGTTATTATATAAAGTTGCAATTATTCACATATATACATGGGTTATATGGACACGCAAAAAAATTATATTTAAATTTTATTCAACGGTTACAAAATAAATGTGCACGCCTTGCACTATGGTATATCACAAATAACCCAATGAATCCCTACGGGCAGATTTAAATATTAACCATACTTAAGAATTTTTAGAAATATACTACACTAGATATGAAAATCGTTTACGAAATTATGTTAACAATTTAGCACTAAATTCTTAAAAACATTGAATATGAAGAACCAAAAACAATAAAGGCAAATATTTTTCGCAAGCCATTTTATTTCAACTGATTTGCTAGTTCAATTTCTTTTTAACCTATTAATATACCTAAACCTATTTTTCTGGTTTATTTTGTAAATTGTAATATCTAGTTGTAACTTTTATAGATAATGCATATTTTAATTGATAGCATGGAATTGAAAATAAAATTTGAAAAACTGTCAGAAGAACTAGTTTCTAACAGTTCAAACGTCTCGCAAAACTCATTTTAAGTACGCTGTGGTTCAAAAATAAAAACAAAAACGGCTAAAGCTCTGCTGTTAATAATAAGAGTTAGATACAAATAAAATGAAAATATGATATAAGAACATTATACACAAATAAATAAAACCTTTATAACTTATAATTGACTCCACACAAACCCAGAAATGCTATTATCCTGTTTTTCATATTTTTTTAACAAATATACATATATTTTTGTAACTGTACAGATCCATCTTAGGCAGTTGTTTTATGTCCTAAAAATATGTTTGAAATTATATACTCTATGTAATGCTTCCTTACTTAAAATAACTACCAAGTTTTATTGTTTTTAAATTATTACAGAACTCTTACAGTACTACTTCGGAATGTCTGTTATTTAAATATAACTATATTATGAGGCAATCAATTTTTTAACCAATAAAAATAATAAAAAGGGGAATATTTATTAACGTTAGTGATTATTGAATTAATAAAATGAGAAATATAATGTATTTTAAAATTAAAATAAAATAAAATGTTATTATTTTGATATAATCTTATCAAAATATTAAAAAAAAAATTAATAGTAATTATTTAGCTAATTATCCTGACCTATTTTAATTACCACAAAGCAATAAGTTTTGTACATTTTTCCTGTATGATAATATTAATTTCGTCAGTATCTGATAAGGTATGTACAAAAATTAGATATACTGAACAGGAAAATATGTAAAAACGTGGTATCCTTTATTCATTTTCGCAAGGAGCCGGTCACGAGAGATTTTGAGGTTCTATTTACAGAAGCACAAGTATCTACCTAATAAAGCTTTAATTATAACGCTACCAAATATTATAACATTAATACCGGGTTGCATGAAAGCGTTATTAGCTAATTTACTGGTTAACTTCACGCTATTACTTTGTTCACGTAATAAAAATGCATTATAACAACATGTTAGCTAATCAAGCGGGTATAATTTTTAGAAACCTCTTTTTCATAATAGTACTTTTGTACTTATAGACTTAACAAATTTATAAATAACATTTTGAAAATAATAATTTTTAATCACGATCTATGAACATTATTTAAATTTTCAAATCCTCCCCCTCCCCCATGAATGAGTTCGTTAACCTTGTCGGCTTTTTAAAAAATTTATATTATATAACAATCATACTCTACAAATAATATAAATGTAAAAAATACATGTTTTTAAAATGATTTATTACTTAAAAATGAAAAAGAAATATTTATTTATTGAGTTCCTGGAACTTAAATATTAGTGACATTTTACCTTTGTTTGATTTCTCCGATTTTTAAGTTTCAACCTCCATATAAATAATAATTATGTAAATAATCATATTAAAAAAAAATACAAAATAGCTGGAACAACATGTAAACAAGAGGAAAAATAAAATATAAGAGGGAATATAGGTTCTGTTTACCGTCGTACGTATTAGAAGAGACATATTTTACTACTTCTATTCAATTGTTAATTTATACCATTGTCATTCCTCTTTTCCGTTTTATGATAAGCACAGTAGGTATATAACCCTTTAATTTTTTGTCCTAAGTTGTGGAACACTCTGTATACGATGAAAATGTGCGATACATCACGCGCTTTCCGCCGAAACTTTATAATTTTTTCTGACGTTATTTAACATTTTTCGAAAAAATAATTTTTTTTGGGAATTTTTAAATTCAAATTTTTTGGTAATAAAATACATAATCTAAAAAAGATTAACGAAGCCGTTGTGTAAGGAAATTAGCCACTGTATATATTCCGTTTCAATTCAAATAATTTTGAAATTTGGTATTCTTGTAAAATAAAGTTATTACTTTTAAAAAATATAGTGTATATGTATATCATAACAAGTTTTATTTTTTGTTATGGAAAAATAATATTATTCAAATATTAAAAATATCTTATTACAAATATATGAGCAATAATTTTTTTTCGAACCATTCATTATTTTCTTGAGTATTAAAATTAATGTGAAAGTATCCATATACATATTTGTTTTTATACATATTTCACAGAATATTGGCAGGTATCCATGAAAAAACTATAGTGATAAATAACGCTTATCACATTTATTTTTACACATAGAGAAAATCCAATAATACTTTAAAATTTATTAGGAAAATTTGTAGTAGTTTAGTTTTTCAAAACAAGAACTACATTATATTTGCCAATTCAAAATTAAATTCTATGATTTCGATTCATTGTTTAAATAGTTTTTCTTTGATTCGTGTTCTTTGATGTAGAATATACAATCTTCTTTATAATTCACATTGACATTGTTTCAGCAAAAATTGTTATCCTTGGCACAAATTTAAATATGTATGTACCTAATATATTGTCCATTGAGATTTTTTATATACTAGGAAACGATTTAAAATATGCAGAATTAGTACTTAAATATTGTTAATAACTTGTTGAGAAGTATATTTATAATATAATTGTATATGTACGATTTTGTTTTACAAAATGAAGTATAAGTTTTTCGTATTTCAGAATCTGCTAAATAATTGACTCAATAGATGTAAACGTGATAAATTTCGCACTGAGCAGTTAAATCATCAAATGAAGTGAGACGATATATAAATAAACATACGTACGTTCAAGGTTTTCTTATGATTTAGCATAGTATTGTTCGTAAACATGATTACAAAGAAAATATGCAAATAGTAATGTATTGCATTCTTTAATAAATTTGGTAAATTTATATTTTTATTTACAGTAAAACATTACTTATAATATGTATTCTAAGTATTGAAAATATATACATAAGTGAAATATTTGAAGCGTAAATGAAGTATATTTGGAATCAATAAGCGATAAGACTTTGTACATTAAATTATTCATTAAATTGTGTTGTCCCATAAATTATTTATTAAACAATACAGTTAGACAGCTGGAGCACAAAATATAAAAATTACATAATCGATACTTGCTTTTTTTGGGTCATACAGTTTCTATTATATTTAATGCTACATATTAGTTTCGAAATGTTTTGAAAATACAAAATCATTGTCAAGGTAAATTTTATTAAAACTTATGAAATAGACAGTGGCTAGTAATACTAGTTCGAACTTTTTATGCTTACAATTTTTAAATAACGTAATATTTATTGGTTCATTTTTTAAAAGACAAAACAAATTTTATTATACTTTATCTATTTTTAATAACTGAAATATTTTTAAGTTAATTTATCAACAATAATTTATACCTTGAAGTGTTATATTAATTACATTTTAAATTATAAAGTAAAACTACTTTTTTGATGAGGGATAATTCCAACAAAGATTAGATATTTTTTTCTTTACCTTCTTCATGGTAACACATTGTTCCCAATATTTTTTATATGTCAAATAAATTATTTTCTATTCAGATTGAAGAAGAAATGGATTCTTGATTTGAACATATTTTTAAAGATAAAATTAAATGAAATAGAAAATACAGTTCCTACTAAACAACAGAATAAACAAAGAATTATATTTGTAATAAACTTACAGATTTTTGTAACGTACGAAATTTTGTTTTAAATTCTGCATAATAAGTTTAAATGGTAACAAATACCACTCGATGGTTTATTTTTAGCAAACAATACTTTTTTATTTATAAATATTTCACACTTGGTTTCTTGATGACAATTTGTTTTAAGATTTGTCCTATCCAATTTTCAACAAATTGTTCATTTACATAAAAAAATATCCGGCCAAATCAAACCTCTATAGACGGATTGCTATCAAATATATTTTTGTAAAAACACATTTTTACAAATAAAATCTAAAATTGAAATTGAAATAATTCTTATAGCAGGGTAAATTTTGTTTTATTTATTGGTTTGAAATATTGATGTGGGATGAATGTAAAGTGAATATTTACCACATCGTATCTGGTTAACCTGAGATGTTGGAACTTCTCAGTGATTCCGAGTTGGATCTCCATGGCGACGAATAACAATGACACTACGTGCAAAACAAAGCAAACACTCGTCTTCCTCTCTGGGAGGTAGTGCGGTAACAACTGGCCGGCAGGCGGACTGTTTCGCGACTTATATCCTGCTCCTGCTTGTCGGCAAGCTGCGTACCCTCGAAACCTCACCAACTACCTTACCTACTATTCTACTACCAAACCGCCGGATAAACCTGATATTGTTAAGCGGAAAGTATATTTGCACGGTTTCATATTTGCTAGGATTATTATCTTCCATATTTCATTGCTCTCGACATTAAACTCTTGTTTGTCTTTATTATTATTTTATATCAATTACGAATTAAACCTTAGTGACTAATATTTGTCCAAATATTGAACTATTAATGAAAGTAATAAATGAAAGTAAAAAAAGCAATAGAAATATAATAGCATTTCTGATATTTATAAAACTATCAACTGTTCTACTATTAAACCGCCGGACAAACCTGACATTGTTAGGCGGAATGCATACAATGTGTATCAGCGAAAACAAACCCCAACTCAACTTTTTTGATAGAACGAATATAAACATTTTCTTTCTACAAAAATTTTGTTATATTAAATATACTATTTCATAACATAAAGAGAAAAAAAATTAAAGTCTGATATACAAGCAACGACTATCTAGAAAAGACAAAAGACGGCGATAATTTCCCATTAAAAATAAAAATTGATAATTGTTATGTATAAATCAGACTTTATTTTTTTTTGTTCATCAAATAGTATATTTACTAACATACTCCATGTAACAAAAAAATGAAGGGGGAGTTCGTGAATCCTTTTTTGTTATAAATATTATATTCCATACTTCATTGTTGTTGCTATTAAACTAATTATTATTTGTCTTTATTATTATTGATTACATATAAAATATTAATAACTAATTTTTGTTCAATATTGTACTATAAATGAATGAAAAAAAAAACAATAGGAATAAAATATTGTTTTTGATATTTGTAAAACTATCAAATATTCCATTATGACGTACGCTACTAGTTCAAACCGATCGACACATTTAATCCGTGATGAGATTTGCCCGTCCGAAGTTTGGATAAGTATCTGCATGACTCCATTAAGTATTTATTACAATAAAAAATTATATATCTGTTGCTGAAATATTGCCGTTAGTATTGCCCCTCCAATAAAATTGTTAAAATCTCACCGCTGAATTTAACCGAAAATTATTACACTATCTATAATACTTTATATTGAATAAAATTAATTATCTTCCATATTTGATTTTTTATTAATAATAATACCAAGTGATATATTTTTCTTTTAAACAATAATAACTAATAAATATTGCTGCATAAATGGCAGAATAGTGATGATAGAAGAAATCTGATACTTATGAAACTACCAACTTTTCTATTAGACGTACACTCTGTACTCGTGTTTGGTAACATTAATTATCTTGTCTATTTCAATGTCTTTAACATTAAACTATTGTACATATTTGTTTCCATTATTATATAATGGCAATTGTTACATAAATTAAACCGATAAAATGAAAATATGTATTTTTACCTGTCGCAACTTTGATAAACTGAAACCAAGTTAAAAATTCATATCAAGTTTTTAATGAGTAATTGTTTTAAGATCCCTATAATCAGATTTTAACATTTTAATTTCGATGATGTCCGGATGAGGATCTGATACACTTAATTTTATGAAGCAGAAAATTACGAAAATTTAGTTGATTTGTTATACTCAAAAGAGTTTATTAAATTTTTATTACAATGGATCATCCGTAAATGTAAGAATATGTAACATTGTAATAATATTGTAAACATATGAATACCTGAGATGTTTCAAGTCCACAGAAAAATATAAAATATTTATGATTGACACAATTTGCAAAATATGGAATTCAGATGTAGGGATTTTCCAAGAAATTCTGTTTCATCCTTCTAGTAAAGTACCACTTCCGGTTGAGCAATTGTAAGTAAAATCTAATCAACTGTTCCCAATATATCGAAACGTCGATAGAAATTAAGAAATTGAGTTATCGTGTCGACATACATTCATAAACTTTCTTATTCATAAATACTCATAAATCGATTTTTGCACAATTATGTAGGTGGCAGGAAGTAAAAAAACTAATCACAGATTACATTATTATGACAATAAAATGTAAAATAAATATTATTTAATTAGAATAATGACAAATATGACTATGTACAATTTTACAGAATTTAAATAATAGTAATAATAATATCAATAATAACTTTATTGACTTACGTCAAAGACGGAATTCAGCCAAAGATTGCTTTTCAACCCAACTAGTACAATGAATATAATAATACATTATTCACCGCCAATTATTGAAAACGCAATAAATAAATAAACCTTATGCGATATGAATATATAAATATGTATAGTTAATTAAATATCAAATAATTGTATTTTTAAAGTGGATTTAATTTCTTAATTTTTTATTTAAAAAATTTAACGTAAGAAACTTAATTTCTTCCAAAATTGATTTATAAAGTGTAGGAGCAAGATAGGAAAACGAATGTTTATATTTTGATTTTTTTAAAAGGTTGTATTATGTGTAAGTTTCTGATGCACAAACTATAATCACAAAATTTTGAAAAGAGTTTATGGAATAAGTAGTCTGGAAATTTTTATAAAATAAACTTATAATGTATATATGAATAAAAAATTAAATTTACAGAGTACACAGGGTGGAATCGAAAGTTGGGCACATGGTTTTACTCGGATACAGATATAGTAACTGAACAAAGTTAATTTTTTTTAAACGAGATTATACATATTTTTATACAACGTATTTTTTTTTCTGAATTCAACCGAGTAATAGTTTTATATCCTTACATAACAAAATATTGAAAAAATGGCAATAAAAATTTTAAAAAATATTTTTAAAATGAATATACCCTATATTACTTGCATATTGATAGAAATAATATACCACTTAAAATGAATACCCTCTACATTAGAGTATTCCGAGTTTTAATAATATTTTTAATACTTAAATCTATATATGAAAATATTAGACCCTAAAAAGCTTCTAACACGCTAAAAAATAATTTAAAGTTTCAATAAATTGCACCTTACAAAATCGACGGTGTCGGTGACGTCAGCAGCACCCCTGAGCCAACAGCTAATAGCAAACCAACGTGAGGCGATGACGCGTTCGAACAGCCAATAGCATTTTCCAGTGCCCGTCCCGGATAAACATAGCTGATACTGAATTTTACGCACTCCATTTAAATGCGTTAAAATTTCATTTTAATATTAGGATAATAAAAATCAGAAAATTAAACATTATATTCACTTTCATATTACTTGTACATGATGAACATTGACGTCAAATAAGTTTTTCAATACCCGTTTTCTTGGAATACCCTATTCTCTTATTACCTGAAATTATTTTAATGCGTACCTAGCCTTCATAATTAAAATTCATATGAATAGTTCTTGATGAATTAATTAATAATTATTTTTAATTTGATCATAGGTTATGTAGGATTATGAATTAATTTTGATTGAGATAATTGTTTTCGTAGGTCATACTTTATTGTTTGTTAAATAATGTTTTGATTGATTCAAGTTTAATTAAATTTATTTATTTCTTGGATGGAAAAACTGAAAGAAGTATTATGTTTTCCAAGGAAAATATATATTATATAATCCGGATATTACTTTTTAATTGCAGATATTTCTCGAAAATATCGAAAAAACATCCAGCAATTCAATTTTAAAAATTATAAATCTGAGAAATCCTTATCAGTTTTATATTGTTTTTATTGAAATTATAAAGAATAAATTACAGTCTATGTATGAATTTATTAATTGAAATTACATAATATTAATACGCCTACTTTGCCCAGAGTTCATTATAACTTATTTGTAGCTATGTTTGCATATTAAAACTGCGTCAGGGGAGACAGGTGAGGCAGTGCCTCACCATCCAAAATAAGCAGAGAATAATTTTGCATTGTATTTTTAAATGTCAATCTTCTAGAAATTTTAAATTTAGCGCGCAATATATACAATTGGATAAAACAATTGTACGTCCAGTGAAGTGCCGACTACACAAGTGCAGAGGCAAAAATTCTCCTGCCTCAAACTACCATGGTCACAGCGTTTCTTAATTTTTTCTCGCTGCACTACCTATTTCAGGAATGATTTTGAAATTCTGGCTGTTGCATTTACAGTTGTTCAAATGTAGTACTAGTGGGTGGACGTGGATACTGGATATCTTTTGATTTTAAATTTAAGTTTATTTTTATTCCGTTCGTATCGCCTGCCTCACCATAATTTTAATTCACGAGCCGCCAGTGAATATTATACTGTATTTCTTTATAAATAAAATTAATTTATTGGCATTTTTTAATTTTTAATTTTAAATTAATTCAATTTTTTTGAATTTTGATTTTCTATATTTACAATATATGTTTTTGTACTGAAATAGTATAGTACGAGGGTGGTCCGATAAGTACTTAGCCTACAAAAGAATAACAATTTTTTTTGAAAAATGGCGATTTATTTTTCAACATAATCTCCTTTGAGTTCTATACACTCGATCCAGCGATGCTCCAACTTCTGTAACTTGTCTGAAAAAAACATTTTCTGAAGGTGTGCAAAGTAGGCTTTCGTGGTGGTGATAACTGCCCCATTCGACTGAAATTTCTGCCCAGCGAGTGACTTTTTCAAATTTGGAAACAAAAAAATAGTCGCACAGGACCAAATCCGGAGAATACGGTGGGTGGGGTAGCAATTCGTAGCCTAATTCTACCAATTTGGCTGTGGCGACGGCGGAGGTGTGAGCCGGTGCATTGTCACGGTGGAAAAGCATTCGTTTCTTCGACAAATGGGGCCGTTTTTTCTGCAATTCGGCGTCGAATCGGCCCAATAATTCGGCATAGTAGAGCCCTGTAATCGTTTTACCTTTCTCCAGGTAGTCGATGTAGATCACACCTTTTGAATTCCAGAAAACCGTGGCCATAACCTTTCTGGCCGATAGGACAGTCTTCGCCTTCTTTGGAGCACGTTCGCAGGGTGAAGTCCACAGTTTCGACTGTTCCTTGACCTCTGGTGTGTACCAGTGTACCCATGTTTCGTCGACGGTCACGAAACGACTCAGAAACTCCTTCGGATTGCGCCTAAACATCGTCAAATTCTGCTCTGAAGTGGTCTCACGGATGCGCATGTTGTCAGGAGTGAGCAAACGTGGCACCCACCGCGCCGACAGCTTTCTCATACCCAATAATTCATGCAAAGTATGACCCACGCGGTCTTTTGAGATGCCTACTGTGTCAGCTATCTCACGCACCTTCAATCGGCGGTCTGCCAATACGAAATCGTGGATTTTTGTTTCGTTATCCTCCGTGGTAGCCGTTTTCGGGGCACCTGGGCGTGACTCATCAAAAACCGACGTGCGACCACGTTGAAACTCGTTAAAACAATTTTTGACGGTCGCCATCGAAGGAAAAGAGTCACCCTATACAGCATCCAAGCGTTCTTTAATTTCGCTGCGCGATTTCCCTTCCAAAAACAAGAATCAAATCACCGACCGATAGTGTTCTTTTTCCATTTTTCTCAAATCTGCGGGAACGCTCGCTTCCACACGCGGTCAAAACAAAACTTCGCGTTCGATTTGGCTGAAAATTTGACAGAAGCTGTCTACGATGATGTTCTAAGTAATAAAAAATTGCTCTTGCGATTGTTGTGCTATAGGGCGGTGAGGCTAAGTACTTATCGGACCGCCCTCGTATATACAATAAGAGCAAAACGTCATCAATTTCTCATGAGATGATCAAAGGAATAATACAGAGAAGACCGAGTGGAACACTATTTTTTTCTATAATTCCACAGAAAACTAGGAGATTATAAATTATAGAATAAAAAAATAAACAATAACATTATGATTTAAAAATGCAGATATAAATAATATAATATTTATATTATGTTTCATAGAAATGTGCACTGCGTTCGAGAATTAAAATATAGAACGACGAACTAAAGAAACGACCTCTACATATAATTAAGGACAAAACAAAAGAGTCTTAAAGTAAAATTCAAGTTAGAAGAAACAACAAGTAAGAAGTCAATATATTTAAGTTGGGACAAATATACAAGAATTGGAATAAATCTAGAATACAGAACTAAAGCGACCACGAAACTCATTGCTCTAAATAGGTAAACATTTAATAAAAATGAGCTCTCGACACAAACTCAAGTATGAATTTACAACTCTTTGTTTATACCGATAGTATGAGGAAAAGCGAAATTAAATTTACTGGAAAATGGAATGATAATATTAAAAGACATCTCAAACAGCTAGACCTAGATTAAAAAGTGCCAAAGTAATAACAAGAAAAAAAAGTAGAGAAGAATCGCAGAAACTAATGTCAGGACACTCAGCACTGGCAATATATCGGTGAAGGAAAAACGGATTAAAAAGTATATTTCTTTACTTGCGAGTTATTTAATCTTAGTAAAATTGCGTTTGCATGTATTATAAATAAATAATACGAAGAAAGTACTTTTTCAATCCTTATATAATTATCATTAATTGCTTCAACTCGGTCTGACGTCTCGAGTAATGTGGTTTCGTCTGTCTTCAGATAATTTTACAGAATTTGGCAAATATACAATAGTATATTATACACTGAGGGACTAAAGTGCATGATTTAATCCTGAGAATAAGGTTTACCGTACGAAGAAACAATTACTGGACATAACCAAAAAACTGATTTTGGCCAATTTACTTTTGGACGTGTAACTTTTTTTTCAATTCATACAATTTTCTAGTTTGCACATTCTACAGACACTTCTTTACGAGTAATTGACAAAGTTCCTCAAAATTTTTGTAGCTCAAACACTTTTCGAGAAATTCATACTAACTTTCAGTTTTCATACGGGGCTTAAAGTTGTCTTTAGGATTGTTAAATATAGAATTTTTTTGTCTCTTTTCGATTATTTAAAACACATGCATATGAAAATGAAAATGAACTAAGAAATTAGAAAATTATTGATTTTATTCAATTCGCTCAAGTGTCCTTTGAAAACAAAATTTGATTAAGCAATACAGTGGCTAACCTCTTAAAACGGACACCCTGTATACCACGGTTGAGAAGACCATTTTGACCATCGCCGTACATCTCTCGATTACTTCGCACCTCGGGATAGAATCTTGGCGCTAGTTCAATATTGTTAATCTTCTCAACCTTGGTAAATATACTATTATTTTAATATACAAGTTTTACGCGGTATGAAATAGAATAAAATATCCATAAAAGAAGCAAATATTTTTTTTTTGTAAATAGCCATGTCAAAATTATATAATATTTAGGTGATACATCTATTTATCCACTTCCCGAAAATAACATAATAAGTGAAAGTTTGCTGATATCAACTTAAGTTATTTTTTTGGGAATATTTCCCAACGAAGAAATACGCACATGGGTTTTTTTAAACTGTATTTCGTGCATATTTTATTTCCTTATGAGTCCTTACTACACTTTTATAAACTGCCGGTCTTGTTTGTGATATTTATATTACCTTATTGTATCAATATATTGTTTAATATTTTAATTAATGAATATCCTTGTGTTATTAAAAGTAATAAAATTTGAATTTGAATACTGATGCACATACCATTGAAATTAAACGAGTAGTATGTCTAGACAGAAAGCTTGTAGTAGTAAAACATGCAGGAATGCTTCTCAAAATAGGGAAATTTTGGAATTGATGAGCTTGCATGCATTGAGTACTCATGGTTAAAGAGCTGATGATTTTACTTCGAAAAGTATTGAAAATTTTTGTTGTATGCGACATTGTTCCTTTATATGCGCTCCTAGAACATAGAGTTTATTATTATTTAAATGAAACATATAACATAATTAGGGTTCACAATTCTCATTTAGAGTATAATGTTATTTAGCACAAAAATTTAATATACTATACTATACGAGTATACTCAAACTCTACAACTAGACACTATTTTTTGCAGAATGTGAAGCGAGGCGGTTTGACTTGTTTTGCATTTTTGTTGTTTTGAACCTGCTTTTAGGAATAACCTATACTAGACCTTCAAATGAGTTAAAGTGAATAACACGAAGTAAGATGATTAATCATGGTATTTTGCCACGCGTATTTTATTACAAATTAACTGCATATTGAAAAATCTATTCAGTTAATAAAAAATCTAAGCATACTAAATATTAACTATGTTCTTATTTAACATATGCATTTGAATGAGGAAGATAGATAAAATAGGTGTTTGTAATATAAATATTCAAACTGATGCTTATCTTTTCGAGAAAGAAATTATGTATTATAGTTTGCGTAGCGGATTGGCCCATCTCTGTGTACAAAATAACCTCATAAAAACAATTGTTTTCTACAAACTATTCCTAGAACAAAAGTGCAAAAAATACGAAACTAATAGCAATTGATGTAAATGTCATATGGCATACGAATTAATATTAAGAAAACAACCAATGTTTTGTTGAAAATTCAACAATTGTCATCAATTTAAATTTGATCGTTCTGATAAAATTGATAATAATCAAGAATATTCAATTATTTCTCGGGAAATGAAAAACAAACTACTAAATATGTATGAACCTAATTGAAAATATTTAATATCATATTACTTAAAATCATTCTTCCAAGAGTAGTCAAACTGCAAATTATATTTTTAACAGTACGTAAAAACATTGTCAAGTAGCATATTTCTAGTAAAGTGTTAATAACCTGCTCAAATTAAATTTTATAAGATTAATAATACAAAATATATACTCTATACGTAAATGGAAACGCACAATGAAAAAATAAATGCTCGATCTATTTTGCCGAACGCATAATATTCAATATTATGAAAGAGTTAAGCAATACAGTTATTATTTTAAAGGCTAGTATTTTAATGTTACTTTGAACTAAAAGTAAAAATATTGTTTTAAATACTTTCTTCCAAGTACAATTGAATTGTTTAAGATTAAACCACAGTCAACTATATTGTTGTTCTAATTTGAATTTATTTGTATTATTTTTTGCTGAAAAATTTCTTATACGGCACATCATTATATTTAGAATTTAAATTAGACTACAAAATTAACAATACACAACTATTCCATTTAAAATAAGAAAGTTGATGTACTTGTCGGTTGAACCGAAAATGATATATATCATTTATATATAACATTGATGACACGTATGTTAAGTTCACGTAAATATATTTTTTATTAAATATTTTTATAAATAAAAAAGATAATATATGCACTTCGCTTTCTGGGGACATACGGTAAATAACAAAGCAATAACAAAGCCAATATGTTTATACCTCATTTCCAGTACTGTTACACTCTAGGTTGACGATTACAAAATATACAAATTTCAGAGTTCGTTCAAAATTTTAATTTGTGTGTAGAAAGATAAACAATGCTAGAAACAAGTACAAAAAGAAAGATGTAAATGGTTAAAAAAATAAAATTAGGCCAAACGATGACTCCAATGGATAATAATAATAATAACTTTGATTTAGGAAAATATTTTTCAATCAACATTAATAAATTAAACCTAAAAAATTTGGAATTACAAGTAAGCAAAGTGTAAAGATTTTGTAAGGCTTTTTAAATTAGATTTCAACAATAGAATGATTGTACATACACATGACAACGAATTTATTATACAATTTTAGTGTGATTTGCATTTTCATGTATACACATTCACAACTATTTAAACAAAAAATTCGAAATATTGTAACATTTTTTACATTGGATTATGAAACCTTTATACTGAATGTATGAAAAAAATTGAAAAGTAAAATTATTTTTTCTGTTTAAAATTATATACATAGATAGTTTTGTATTGAATTATAATGTATAAATTTGATACTTTATATGGCAGGCAATCAATATTATGTCAACTAATACAATTACTTTCTAATTTAATATTACTTTGTTCTTACAATCTCTCATAGCCGTGTACAATATATTTCGTACAAAAAATATTTGTAGTTCTGTCAATCACTTTCAACTTGCAAGACTAATGAATTTGCATTGAAATCGATTATACTTTTATTCTATTGTTGCTTTTAGAACGTGTAAGTTCAACTAACCTTCGACTAATTTAAACCTGCAATCATATTACACTATGATTTTCAGATATCTAAATATTTACGGTCAAGCCAAATAATTTTTTATTATTACCTTGAAAATTATTTTTGACTTGTTTAATTTATCTACTTCCTTTAGGCAGGAAATGAATTAGTTAGTACATAACCGATTGTTTGTCTATTTTTTGTTGTAGTTTTATAACCGCATCTAAATTGCTGGGTCATGTACACCTGATGAATATGATATGTAAAATAAGATATACATAAACATTGATGTCCTTACGATATTTCATTCTAAAACCTTCAATACTTAAAATAATATTGGTATATCTTTATCTATATGTTAAACTACATACTACATGATCTTTCTATACAATTTCCCTAGATATGAAATCATAATATTCATGAATAACAATGAAATTTATTAACACTTGCAAAAAAATTGTATTATTAAGTTTAAAGAAAAAATCATACATCATTGACGTCTACGATAGTAGCGCTTTTACGTAGATTCGGATGTATGTTGGTGGATATATCTATAGATTATGATTTTTCTTTATAAATTATTAATTTAACAAATACTTGAATAATTTTGAATTCCATTTGGCATTTCGACGAAGACTGCTTTATAGTTGAAACGTTCAAGTATTTGACTTCTAGTGCAATACATTATTATACAGCTCCAAGGCCGTCCCCGAAAGGGCCCTCCGAAATTTTCAACGATAACATAACTTTATCCTGAAGATATAATAGACTAATTTACGGTTGATATATATTACACTATATATATATATATATATATATATATATATATATATATATATATATATATATATATATAGTGTCCAACCGAAGATTCGGCTTCAGCCAGTTTCGACAAAAAATGCTGATTTCGGTCGCAGTTTCGGTTTCGGCCAAAACGAATGTTCTTGTTGTGTCTAGCGCTTTCGGCTTCCTTTGGAACGATTTCATTCGCCTATATTTTTGTTTGTTAGTTAATACTTTTGTTTTTTACGTTATTTCATTTTTCTTTCTTTGAAGATTATCATTTTATATATCACTATTCTGAGGCTGTTAGAAGTAGTTAGTAGTAATTTGTTGAATTAAGACAAAGAATTGAATTATTGTAGAATTCAAGAACGTTTTCGCCTAAAATTAGAAGAGGAGCCGAATTTTCTGCTACACGGTTTCGGTTTCAGCTGAGAATCATGTTTCGGTCGAACACTACTAGTAAGTAAGAACCTATGTAACATACGATTCTGTAATATTATAACATTTTCCTTTAGTTAATAAAATATTATAAAACATATTATTTAACATCTCCTTTTCAAAAAGGAATAAAGTTGAAAATTAATATTTAGTACATTAATTTTTTTCTATGAAAGATTTCTTTTCATATTATATAAACATTAGTTAAGATTGTTAACTAATCAAAAAAGGGTTAAAGAACTCTAAATGATTATTTGACGCAATTCATTACGGAAAGACATATACAGATAATCAGAAAACCTCAAAAAAGAGAGATCATGGAACATCAAAATTCAATGACTTTACTTTACGAAATTACAACGTAATGACTTAATTTTTTGTGTAATTTAATTTTCTGTTTACCAGTCTGGCTTTTATTTTCCAGTAGTATATACCTATTTTCTGACAAAAATTTTAACTTGGTGGGGATCTCTGGGTTGCAGTCTAGCCTGAAAAGAGCATCTTCAGATATATCATTTGGAAATGCAACATCTTCAATATCATCTATTTGGGGGTTAACTTCATGAGATATGTGAACCTTCATAAATAATGACATATTTTCGATAATTTATTATGACATTTAGATTATGACGTCACGAATTACAAAGTTTATATGTGCATTAGTTTAGAAAATGTGTTGCGTGTTGCATATGGCAATGCCAAATTTAATAACAACAAATAAAATGATAACATACCTCTCGAACTGCTTTTAACGGCAGTAATGGTCCACCGTGTGCCAGTTCTTTTTCAAAATATGCAATCGCATTTGCAGTTAGCACTTGCGACTGCTTCGATAATGCTTTAGGCATTATTACTTACGCTAATAAAATAAACGTATAACAAGAAACACAGAACACGAATACGAACAATAATAAGGAACAATACAACTTAAACGAACAAACAAAGATTTTATATTATATTATTTGACAACTCAATCGATCGGCATGACAAGAAATAAATATATGTAAACATATTTTATTCAACACCGTATAATTATAACGATATAAGTATGCAGTGGCGGCTCGTGGCATTTTTGAGCGAGGGGGCAAATTATTTTGTTAGTGTCAAAGATTTTGGTGAGAAAAACGTGGTCATGAAACGATGTTTAGAACTCCGATTTCGTCACAAATAATTTTAATATTATTAATAATAAATATTAATAGGTATCAATGTTCAGCACAACCCAACGGAAAGGTCAATCATAGTAAAAAAAAAGTGGGTAGGGGTAATGAAGAAAGTAAAAAAACAAATTAAAAATGATATAGGTACTAGAATAAATTTGAAATATAATATAAATAAAAAGAAAACAAATCTCATTTCTATTCGGTTAAGAATAACTAAAAATAAATTCTTATCCCATGAACTAAAACATTCTAATGAGCTAGAAGCAGAATACACTAATTGTTAATTACAGTTGTTTATATATTTTATCAATTCTTCTGTCTTTAGTTTTAGCAAAATGATCAATTATTTTATCAAGAAAATCTGGAGATTTTCGTAAATGTTCAATCATATCTTACACGCTTACAGATACAATTTTACACGACTGATGATCTGGCGATTTTAGAAATATAACATGCAATGAGTATATTTCACCGATCACGTCCGATTGTTTCCGAATCTCAGAATATGCATGCCTCCTCTGGTTCAACACTCGGCTATTCGTATTATTTCTGTGATAAATTTACAAACTTTAAAAATAAGCATTAAAATTAAAATATTAATAATATTTAAAAACTCCTCAATGATGTTTTACATATACATATTTATTTTTATTCTTAAATAAGTTTTTTAATCACAATACGCATTATTTTTGTTTTATCAATTTTACTGAATATTTAGTTTAAATTATTATTTTATTATAAACAAATTAAATCTGTGCATCTCTTTATTTATCATTCATATTATAGAATTTATTTTAAGAATTTTAAGTCATACAAGTACAACACCATTCGAGATGGCGAGGGGGCTGTCAACCGCTATATACGAGCCCAGTCGCACATGAATTGCACGAAATCACTCACGTACATAGCGCTATCTCACTTGTACAGTCATCTTGTTCCCATTTGTGTTTGGAACGTATCGTTAAGTAGTATACCATACAAGTTTCGTCTGGCGGATGCGTGCCCCCGCTAGTCGAATTTGATGTATATAATATTGTGTTGCACAGCGGCGCCGCGCTAATTTCTATTTAAATAGACCACTAACATAGTACATTGTTAAATGTTAAGTCCTATAAGATGAAGTTTATATTGTTATAATAATTAATAATAAAAATATATTCATGTGAAATAGAAAAAATATTTTATTTTAATTTGAGGGGGCACTGCCCACTCTGCCACCCTGGACGAGCCGCCACTGTAAGTATGCTGTTTTTAGATAAATAAAGTAGGTCATAAGTCACTAGTGAGCTAAATATATTAGCTCACTGTTTTTTGGTTCGTATCATAGTAACTACGTTATAAAACCTTCTCTACACTATTTTGTTCCTAAATGTCATTTCGAAATTCCATCTGTCAGAAATCTTATATGTATTTTATATCAATGATAATAAAATGCTGTATGGCACACGTGTGTTAATTACCTAAGTCACTTGAAAAAATACCACACTCGGCCTAACGGCCTCGTGAGCTAAACTTTTCCCACATGACTTATCTGTAATGTACCGTAAAATGGGTATACTTTAGACGGTTTTTACACGTTTTTGCGTATAACTTTTTAACTGTAAGAGCTACACAAAAAAGAAAAACTGTATTAGACACAGCAATTCATTAGTAAACGGTACTTGGTGTTTTCATATTAGTTTTTTTTTGCGACAAGCATTTTTTTTTATTTAAAAAGTGTCTCATCTAACCTGGAATTTGGGGTTACTTTAGACAATAAAGTTTTTGCGTAGTAACTTACAAACAAAATTTTTCTGATAAAGTTCCACTATCATACATGTTACTTGAGACACCAACAAACAAAATAAAAAAAACCGCACATATTTATTACTTAGCATACCAGAGATATGGAATTTTAAAAATAAGGCATATAAAGTGCCTCAATGTAAAAAAGTTTTATTACGAAAGAAATATATTTTGTACAATGATTAGAGTAGGTACAACAAAAATAAGGGTATCTGCATCAAATTAGGAGCAACAAAAAGGATACCTACATAAAATAAATAAATATTACAAAATAATATCAGAACAAAAAACGTGTTTTCCTCTATTTATAGTAGGGGAGGTTAAAATACAATAAATTTGTTCCAAAGTAATTTTTGATTCGTCACGAATTTGTGGAAAAACGAACACATTTTTGGATTCTCCGCAACGTCTTAAACATTCTATTGTGTAAGATTTTTTTCCTAATCCTATAATTTTTGACTGTGATGGATTCTACTATTCTTCTCTCTTCACGGATATTCAACACAGGTTGTCTGCCATATGGCAACGAATGTTTACCGTGGTACTTTTTATTTAACGTCGCACGTGGAACTCTGTACTTTTCCTCTGCTTCACGTAATGACAGGGTACCATTCACAATTTCTTGTAAAGCCGCCTCCAGTGCCTCCTGACTGTAATCGGCGTAGTGTCTTGCACCAACTTGTCTCCTGTGTACCCGTGGCATAGTGTCTCAAGTTACTCTGAAATTAAATGATTATTTATATAATTATAGTTTACTTCATAACCATAAACAATTTTAACAATTATTTTTTTGCAAACTGATGCTGACTGAATAGGTTAGAATGCGGATTTTCAGTTTTACAATAAAATGTGTACATATGGCAGGACAACTGAGACTCTCGAAGATTTATAAAACTAATCAAATTACATGTCAAGCTAAAAAATTAATTATATAAAAACTTACCGTCAAATTCTTCTTATTGCAGCACATTTAACCTCTCACATGTTCAGCCTTACTGGTAACTGTCAAAAAGTTCGGCACTGTTACAACATATGGGACTACTGAGGGAGAAATCAAAAATTGTCAAAATGTCTCAAGTTACCTTCACCGTCTAAAGTATACCCATGTTACGGTAACACACTTGTACCATAAATAACTATTATTTGAGTCATAGCCCACGTGTTAAAAAAAATACACTGCAATTATTATAAATAAATTGAAATGTCATTAAATACCTTATATTTTAATTTGAAATAATAGTAAATATCATAAATAAGTAATTTTTTTATGATATCTTTTTTTACTACTCGGTTTTCTAAATAAAAACATCTTTCGAAAATTTCTACAAGTTTTATTTCATTTTGTAACGTTTTTTTCAGGTCTATGACGTCTCTCTACTGCTTAAAAATTTCTACTATAGTAGGTACAGAGGCACTTGAAACTTATTGTCCACTTTAGCTATCAGAGGTATATTTTTCACATTATACATGTTAAAATTATGAATGAAAATAAACGTTTTTAAATGAATTGTCCTATTTTCCAGGAATATTGAATAAAAATTCCTGGACTCCTTCACTCTTTGTTTCGTTTCCTACAATTTTACTAAAGCAGAAAAACCGTCTTTAGGATAAAATGAAAAACAAGTATAGAATATTGACTTCTAAACATATTTAAAGGTCATTGATATAAAAACTCATTTGTATTTTCAAATAAATTGATTTTTACTTGAATCATTAAAATTAAAATAAAGGTATTTATAAAATTAATGGAATAATAAATCATTGATTTATTATTACTTTCAAAATATTAATATTTATTGCAAAAATTCTTGTATCGATTTCATATTCAATGTAATGATATCTTATTATCTAAATTAAAAAGACAAAATTTCCAGATTTTTTTGTTGACTGCATTTATGACCAAATAAAACTGTATAATTAAATCTTAAAAAAATATTTTTTTGTTAAACTGACCTTGACCAGATTATATTATAAATGAATCTATAATTTATAGTTGCTAGGAAAAAAAACCTATTAGTAATGTATCGCTAATTTAGTTTCTTTACTTCATACCGTATTTTAGTCAGTGTTCATTTGTTACAGTAAAAGCAAAAAAGTAATTCCTATTCATTTCAATATTTTTTTTATGAAATTAAACACCGGACTTTTTTTTATTTATATGATTTTGCACTTCCTGTACAAGATTTTATTCGAGATATGAAAGAAAAAGTTGATCAACGAAGTATTATAATTACAAGATATTTTTGGAACAATCTGTTTTTAGACAACACCCATATAATATTGTGTCATACGACCATGAACGTTACTTTTCACGAATCCTTAAAATATGTACATATCATATTATCAAAAAATGTATTTCGGATCAAATTGAAATGAAAGACAGAAGACAATATTCATAAGTAGAGTAATAGAAAAAATAATGGAGTCAAATCGAGCAGAAGACTAGTGCATTGCAGCGGTGCACATTTTTTTGACAATGGGTCAAATAAAATAGAAGAAGTAGAAGTTACCTCCGAAACTGGCGCTATTGATTGGCTAGTGTATCGTCAAGTTAACACTGTACATATACATACATGTTTTTCATTTGCTGTATTACTTGTCTTAAGTTTTGAGGTTATCTGTTATCGCATTCTGTGATAAGAATTTGCACAAATAAATAAATAAAATATATATGTTGTACCTATATGTTATCACTATGTTTAATTAAAAAGTATAATTTAAAATCAGGTAGGGTAAACGCAGAGACGGCCTGGGACTAAAAATCGGACCGGAAAATTTGCGTGGCACGGTCTATGAACCATACATTCTCTCAAATTTTTGCCTTGCATTGTTACCTCCCGCCTATCAATATATAGATAAGGGAGGTATTGTTTTTGGTCAGATTTCTCGAGTGTGGGTTTTCAACATATGAGCACGAATTAGGGTCCCTAGAATAGGATTTCACTATTTTTAGCGTGATGTCTGTATGTCTGTGTGTGTGTCTGTGTGTATGTGTGTGTGTCTGTGACGATTTTTCGTCCACGATAACTCCAATACGATACATGTAAAAAATATAATATTTGGTATTTAAGACTTATATTCAAATATGATGAACTGATTAGTTTTTGAGTACAATTGGTTAACCGGAAGTAGTACTTTACTTGAAGCTTTAAACCGTTTTTCCTAAAAAAATACCTCTAAATACCATTATTTCGCAAATTACGTTATTATTAAATATAAAGATTTTATTATTTTCTACCGATCTGCATAATTACGTTTATGTATAACTTCTAGCTAGATAGAAAAAAATATAAATTATATTAATTTTATGTATCGTTTAGGCCAAGGAATTTTTATAAAACAGATGAGTTATTCATATGTTCGCAAATTTTGACATATGTCAAATATAATGTAAGTGAGTTTAAAAGATAAAATAAGTAAATATGAAGCAGTGTTGTTCTAAAATTAAAAATAGTAGAAGAAATATATAAGGAATGTATTTGCATACATGAATCAAAGTAAATTCGGTTCCGGTTTTAGTAACGTCAAAAATAGCTGTCATATTGATCATACAAATTTTATGAAGGAAATTTTAGGTATGAAATGAATTAAAAATATTCTGAACTGTAATAACAAACTAACTTTAAAACTACAAATTAAAGGTATTGAATAACTTATATAGAATATATGTATTACTACAGTTGCGGGAGGTATTGTGTTGGACACATCAGATTTTTTTTTCAACATACTAGTAAAGGTAAGATACATTACACTATAGTAGCGCCGATTTTCTCATTAGTATTAGTCAGTATTGTATAGTATTTAAAATAGATTTAGTATTTTGATAATTTTTTTAATAAGAAATACTAATTTTCAATGTAGTCCGTTCAAAGCCAATTAACAACCCATGACAATTTCTCAGTAGCTCAAACCACTGTAGAAATTTTATTACCATAAGGTTAAAGAAGAAAATAAAATTTCACAAAATCTTTAACTGATGGGTGGATTCCAAAATATAGTATTTGAAAATAGTGCATATTGACAGACGTCGATACGTTTATTTAAAATTTTCAAACAGATTTAACTATGTCTTTTTGTTTTTTACCTTCAAAACTAAACCTTAACAAAGTGTGTATTTTGAATATACATCTAAAATGTGCAGAGATACAGTCAACGATTGTACCAGTTGATTCTAGGGGCAAAGTTTACATAAAGAAATACATTCTCTACATGCTCGTATTTTGGAACAACAAGGAAATCGGGTAATAAAAAGTACTGAGAGAGACTACTCTCACTCTCAGAGTTAGTGACGATATATAAAAATATAGTAACTATATATTTTATAAACGGAAGTCGTCAGAAATGTGGTAAAACCAACTCTTTCCTTTACGTGTGAAAGCTGGACAACAGCAGAAAGAAAAAGAAGTAAACTAATGAGCACTGAGTTGAGATTTTCGAAAAAAATTAAAGGAAAGACGAGAATAGATATGATAAGGAATGAAATATACAGAGATCAGTTAATTGTAATACTAATCGAGGTGACAATACAACAGGGTCAACTAAGGTGGATGGGACATGTACAAAGAATGGACCAACATAGGCTAAAAAAAAGAATATTTGATCCAACTGGTCCTTGCAATAGCCCTGTATACAGGCAGAGAAGATTTTCTAGATTATAAAATAATTTAAGTAATAAAAATTATGATACATATATTGAATATATTTTGAAGCAGACGAACTCCAGTCGGGCTTTAACAAGCAGGCGGCAAAAGCCAATCACACGTCTATACCCCGGGCTTTGTTTCGCGACCATCTCAATAAATAAAAGTTGACACATTGTTGCATCATATCATTGGTTTCTGAGCCAATAGCTCTCTTTTTCCTGTGTCATATTATTATTATTTAATTATGGGTATTGTAAGATTATTTAGCGCATTTTTAGCGCTTTCCAGGTTTACCTGGTGGATTTATTTATGTAGTATTTTGCTTGCTTAGGGAGTCGGTGCGTTGTCCTTTCATGCTCATCGCAGGCTACTGATTGTCGGATCAGGGCGTTCCTGTGTTGTTCGCATGTTGCGAAAATTTTCTCTTCTTGGCGTAACATGAACTCTTTTGTGGTTTCCATGTCCAAGTCTTTGTGAATTGTTTTGTTACTCACATACCAGGGTACTTACGCAATGCCTCTGATTATCTTATTTTGAAGTGTCTGTATCTTCTTCTTTTGGTGAATGCTTGCTCCTCCCCACGCTGGTGAAGCGTACATCAATTGCGGCCTAATGACCGTTTTATATATACGTATTTTATTATTGATGTTTAGTTCGCTCTTTTTTCCCAATAGCGGTAGTAGCCGTAAGAATGTTGTTTTAGCTTTAGCTAGTGTGTCTTCTATATGTGCATGGAATTTCATGCGTTTATCTAGTGTACATCCAAGATATTTGTTTTTGTCTCTCCATGGTATTGGGCGATCAAAAAGGAGAATATTACCGGTGGGTTGGTGGCGTCTTCTAGTGAATAGTATAGCTGTGCTTTTTGTCTGGATTGACTGCTACTCTCCATTTTGTGCCCCGTTCTTCTTTTTGCCATGTTGCTTCCTGCAGCTTCTTAGTTATAAATCGCGGTTGTTTACCTTGGCACATCATTGCGGTGTCGTCCGCGTATTGAGCAATGTGGACACCACTGGTATTGTTCGGCATGTCGCCGACAAAGATGTTGAATAGGATCGGTGATAGCACCGAGCCCTTTGCTACACCGGCCGTGATGTCGTGCTCTCTTGATATTGCACCGTCGTGTCGCACTTGAAATTTTCTTCCTTGTAGGTAAGACGCAATTGTTTTGACAAGGTTTAGAGGGAACCCAAGGCTATGAAGAGTTTGTGGAGAAGTCCGAGGTGTCATACCTTGTCAAACGCTTTCTCTATATCTAGGAAGACAGCTCCTGTGGAAGATTTCTTGTTTATACCACTGACGGTTAAATCCACGACGCGATTTAGTTGCTGCACAATGGGATGTGTTGATGCGGCTTATAATAATATTTATATGAAGTAGTGACATGAACACGGCCTACCGGGAAAACCCTGGTATCCCGGCGGCCCAGTTCGTATGTGGGGTGTGGGGAAAGACACCAGTTATGGACACTGCCCCAATGGTTGATATTTTGTTATTATACGTAAAAAATAGTAACTGCGTTGTTTTTTATTTATATATTATGTACGATAATTTACTTTAGATATTATATATTTCAAACATGTACTGTGTGATATTAGAATACTCTTATAATAAAACGAAAATTTTAGTGCATTTTGTGTATTAAATCGTCCAACACATATTACCATATTACCTTGTTACTGAGTTAAGAAGGTATGTTAAGATTAATATTTCAAATTATTTTCTGTAAAAAATATTTTTAGTTTATTAAACTATAATTAGTTTTCTCGTTTTTTGAAGAACTGGTTGATTTTTAATTGGAATATTTTTTTTGAAGTTATATAAAGGTGTCCAATATTGGGACACAATTTTGACCTACTCCAATGAATGACTCCCAGTGTCATCTATTGTTGGAAGGGCATTTTGGTTGAACTTTGTCCTTAAGGCCGAATTTGTGGTTAATTTAACGTCAAATATAAGGCCTAAATATTTTAGAGTTTGCATTAGTGCATAAAAACTTCAATTTTCAAAAAATTATTATTCGGTTCTAGCGTTTATGTTAATTGAATTAATGGGTGATTGGTGGTAATTCAAGAGGTAAGTATTATTAACTAAAATAAATATATTAAAAAGTGTAGGTGCCTTTTAATTTAAAATAAGATAATGAAAGCTTCTAAATGATACTTTGAAGTGCCCACCATTGGTACTTTTACTCTAGCAGCATTTATTTACATTATATGTACATTAGTTTTCATTGATATAATAAAATATATGTAATATTTGTATTATTAATAAATTCTAATAACTTCCTGTAGTGTAAATCTGACTTTCGCATTCGTTATTTGTAGTCAAAAACAGAGTATAGAGGTAACGTCTAAGCAGCATAATCAACGTTACTTTTTATTTTAATATATAATTTTTTTCAATATTTTTTTTGTGTTGTACACACTTACCTTTTGTTCCTTTAGGTATTTCTCGTCTCATTCAACTAGATATTTCTGTAAATATTTGTGGTGTATTATTTGTATAAATAGAACTGACTCTCTTCGTTTTAAGTATTTCACCTTTATATAAGGTAATACTTATATTGTTTTGCAAGAAAAACATAAAACTTTTTTATAACAAAATCATTTGTTTATTTCTTTGTACTATTGCAAAATATAAGCGTAAACAAGACATTAATATGATAATATGTGAAGTAGAACAAATTCATATTTTTTACTAGTTATTATGCAAATAATTTAATAAATCCCAAAGTAAAAAAAATTGGAAATTACAAAAACAGTTTTTTTCAAGATAAAATATATCTACTGCCTACTTTTTTTTGGGTTAAATGAAATATCGAGCTATATGATTATTGAAGCGTATTTTGCTGTAATAATTCATATGTACTAACTGAAAATAAATCAATATTATAAATTCTATAACCTGCATGGTATTTGAAAATCAACTAACATAACTTGAAAATAGGTAACTGCTCAAAAATATATCGCATCCGTTCAGGTATATACCGCACAGAAATGTTCTGTGTTCTTCACCACCTATTTAGTGTAAAACGATTGTTTAATAATAAAAACAACATATTCAGATGACATTGCAATAATGCCATCGAAGGAAAATAATAATAGTTTTTAATATTTATACTACATAAATCCTTAGATAAAATTGGAAAATGACAATTATGTGCCATATAAAGACAAAAAAAAATCAGCACATATAACTTTTACTATGAAAGGAATTATCTGTCCTAAAATTTTACAACAAAGTTCTAGCAGAGAAGAGCAATGTAAAATATTTAGGAATGCATCTGGATAGAAGCATCACACAGAACAAACACAACGATGCAAAAATTAGGCAAGTCGACATTAAAAGTAAAAAGTTAAACTCCTTAAATGGTCGTAAATCCAAATAAAGTCGAAAAAACAAAATACTAATTAATAATACTTTATGAATGCACGGCAGATCATGGTATAGCATTCTGCTATAAAGCTGCGTAAAACAAAAAAAAATCAAATTAAAAACTTCGAAAACAAAACGAATTATGACAAATGCCCCTTGTTTTGTTGTAAATGATACTTTGCATGAAGATATCAACATAAAGACCAATCAAGAACCAATAAAAACTAACACCAGGGGTCGACAGCCTTTTCAGTATCATTAGCATTGGTCGCACGAATTGGAAAAATTGTCGTGCATGGCCATTACTTTAACTCCTATCGTTTTAGTAGTTTTATCTAAATCGAACTCTAAATAAGGATGCAGAAACATCATAACAACTTTACCATCAACTTAGTTGAAGTAAACAGGCTAGTAAAAAAAAAACCTTTAGAAGTACAAATTAATTTGAAATAAATATATTGGAAGAACTATTACCTTCATGAATCATTACAACACAGTTTTAAAAATTAGTAAAAAAAATATTCTTGATTCAAACAATGGAAATATTTATTTCATATTTCACCAACTGAAGGTTATTAAATAATGAAAAAAAAAAAATTTATTGCTCGAGCCATGATCTAACGATAGATACTTTGCAAATAATAACTGAGTATGAATAAGATACTATAGTCAATTTATATTGCATTGTACAGACTTCGTCATATTTATATTTAACTTTTATATCATTAGGTACATTATGGGGTATAGTATATCGTAGCAAAAATTTTAAGCTACATTGATAATGTAAAGGAATTATGTAACTTGTGTAATATTGATAAAAAAATTATTTCTTTGGAATTAAGTATAATATATAGTATTTCACTCATTTGAAATAAGTAGATAAATCAATATGTAAAAATTACATTTTCAATTTAAGCGATCCAAATAATGATCTCTTATTTAGACTGAAAATAACAGATCCGTATATTTATAATTTCGCAAAATCACAAATATAATTATTCATTGTTAACGATATACCGCAATTTAAAGAACTGTTTAATTTCGTTGTATTAATAGTTAATCTTCCTGACATCTATTTTCTCCAACATTGGTAAGTTGCTAGTCCCGTTATATAATTCATAGTTCATTCAAGTTAAAATACATACTACTTCCAACTTCAGGAAAACTTCATACTACTATGGCTTAAGCAAAGTTGAAATTTAGCTTATGTAAACTAAAAAGTAATTTAACTGTAACACTAGGATTCAGGTAAGTATGTAAATTTAACCAATTAATACAGTATTTACAAACGAACTAGTTTATATACCTTTTTGAGTGTTTACATTACATATATGGTACGAATATTAAACGATATTGTATAAAGTTATATCTTTACATCAAATAAACTTATTATTATTATTATTACTATTATTAAACGATATCAGTAATACATATACGTCTTCAACTATAAGTGCATAATGTCATCTTCACTTTATTTACAAGATACTTGAATGTGTATAATGGTATGTCAAGCTATATTGTAACTCTGATCTCTTTAATTGACCCCCTCCCCTTTTCCTTAAAAATATTTTTTTGTGGCAATAAATTTAGGGTTTTTTTTATTTTCTCAGTCAAATGCAACAAATCTTTCACTCCAGTTTCAGTTCTTTTTTTTTCTCCTCGTTCGTCCGCAAACAGCAAACATGAAACACAAAACGAAGCATTATTGTCGTTACAACCACAAACCCATTTGTTTCTTAAACATATGTCTTTGTTCAATTGTCTTTTATACTTTTACAATATACCTAATAAAATAATATATTTTAAAGTTAAAAATTAAAAATTATTAGTGGAATTGTCAATAATATACGTTATTTATTTTTTCGATGAGATACTTTTCTATTAATGAATGATACCGGCAGTGTAATATATCTTATACTAATATATAAAATATATGACAAAAAAATCAATGACAAGTCTAAAAAACTACATATTAACAATTTATCAAAATTACAATTAAATTTTCTATTCTTTTTTATTTTTTTATTTCTTTTTGGTCCTTTCGCCGTATAATAAATTTTTGAATGTTGAAGCAAATTCATGTTCCATACATATTATATAACGTCATTGCATTCAACATTATGCTCTTATATTCTTTTTTAATTTTTAACATGTACCCTTCAGAATCTGAATATAGCATTGTTAAATAAATTATAGAAGCTATTGTAATATTACAAACAAGTTTATCGTAAATATGTATTTTAAAAAATATCTACACTGAGGGTCTCAAAAGTCGAAAGCTCCTAGGTTCGTGCCTTACGAGTCTCTTGTGTAATATGGCACTAGGTCTGTTCTATCTAGGTCGTTGTGCCATAGGTAGATTCTACTAGATATTAGAACTTTTTATTTGATGGCTATTTTACTAATATTATTTATATTTATGTAGGTCACTTAAGCAGTAATAATATTTATACAATAAATCATAAACTTTTAATTTTAATTATACCCTTCATAGTTTGTTTTTATTTCCTTATTTGTTGTTGTGTTATAAATAATTGTTTATCTCATCTGTAATCTGTAGTTTAAGGTTGATCTATTCAAATATAATAAATCTTTTATGAATTTAATGACCTTACGCATTTTACAATTAGCCATCCAAGCAGAATTTTATAACCTAACAGTTGTACCAGGTCTGTAATTAAAAGCCATAAAATTTCCGTTCCTCATTAAAATCTTTTTGTGGTGAGCACTCTCTAGACACATGCTACACATAAGTGGACATGGGAGGAGGCTTTGTTCGCGAAAGGCTTGACAGAGACAGAGAACCACTCGACGCAACCTGACACCAGATTTAGATTTGTGCACCTTCTATATGCAAGGCCAAACCTGGTCACATTCCAACACATTTCGTGACTGCTCGCAAAAAAATATTCTTTCTCAAGCTCAAGGTAACACCCAACAACCACAAATTATGTTGTTCATGAGATGATTTAATAAACGGAAGCCAAAATGGGTTGAATTGTTTGTTGATGGCAGGAAAATTAACCATGAGTAATTCGTTATTCGAAAGTAGAATTCATTATGCTCATGGAGAAATTTAAGGAATATTTCTTTAGTCACTGGCATAGGCGTGCACATGAGGGTACTTGGGGATGTCTGGGCACCCCCAACGCCAAATTAAGAGTAACAAAAACAAAATTATGTTTTTTGGATGGTAAAATAATTTTAAATAATCCATTCTATATTAAAAAGTTCATTTAAAAAAACACTTCAATCGTTTTTAGTAGAAATAGTGTTATTTTTTAATTATGTTGTTATTTTCACTTAAATTAATAAATTGTTAATGTTTTTGTGGCAAATTATTGAGTAAAGATATAATGCATTTCTATTAATGGAAGAGGAAATAATTCCCTATGTATGGTTAATGTTTTAAAATGTTTTTAAATATATATTGAATATTATAAAACAGTTTAAGACGTGTAATATCAATCAAATATTTTACAATGAAAGAATGATTTTTAAATAATTTATCAGTGAAAAATTATCTTTGTATTTAAATAACAATACAAAAAAAAACTCCAAAAATGTTTTTCTTAAAACATCATAAAAGTGACATATTTTGTGACGTGATTGACAAGGTAAGTAGTCTAAATTCTACACCGCCGGATAATTAATTTCTTTGTTTTTTTTAGACATATAGGATATTGATTTATTGTGTTACATTTTTAATTCACTGCAAATTTTCTTCAGATACAAATCATGACTATTTTTCTTAAAGTAAATGTAAGGATATTATTTTAAAAATATTTTAAGTTGAGAAATGTACTCGTAAGTATCATATTTGCATTTTGTATAAATATATTAAAGATATTTGTTACACAACGGTAAATCTATAACATTTCATAAAAACTGACATCTGAATAACAAATCAAGAAAAAAATATCTGTGAAACCCATGATTACCGAAAGAAGTTAAACAAGATTTTTTATAATATATCCATTAGTAAGATACAAAAAATGACAATATAAATTCTTCTTGATATGTCAGAGTTAATAAATTTGTCATTTAGTTACATGAATTAAGAAGAAATTTTTTTCTCTTCTATTTAATTATAGAGGATTTTCCTACGCAAAATAACCTCTATCCTTAAAGAAGAATTAACACTTAAATAAAATATTGCTGTTACCACCTTTGAAATGTTCATGGTTCATACACATGCATGTATGGTAAATACTACAGGCAATCTTGATGACACGTTACTTTTTTTTATTTATTATATACATTAGATAGCAGGTATGGTACTGTGATTGTGGCATGTCTTATCTGCAATGTCCAATGGGGAATATTATCATATTTTTTTCTTCCGTTTTGTGATGCTGTACGAAAAATAAAAATACCCATATTTTTTTAATCGCTTAATTATTAATAATTCCGTAGGAGAATTAGATAGAGAATTTGAATTCATTCCAAAGAAATCATCTATCATAGAATAATCTACATTTGACAGATTACCTAGGTTCCACTTTTAAAATGATGTGTATAAACATGAAACAGCCTTCGAAAATCATATGACATTGACAATGCTGACAGTTGACATTTCAATTCCAAAACAATCTATTGTGTAATATTAAAATATTTTTATATATCACCGTGGGATAAGTTATACCATATCGCACTCATTTTAGTTATGTACTAGTGCGGTAATGAAATTGACAACTCACAAATTCAAGAAAAGATATTATTTATTGTTTATAAATATTAACAACACAATTTGAACAATTATACAAATTAACACCTTCGTTAACACTGGCCGTTTTTACTTGTGTGCTTGTACAACTGGAATTAGTTACCGAGACGGTGGCATCAGATTTTTCGGATGATACTGCTCCATTCTTCCCCAAAATTTGGACTGCGATTTTCTTCTTATTCTCAGCAGAAGTCTGTATATAGCCTTCCGCAACGAAATCAGAACGCCATCCACCGTGCCTTTTTATGTCGCGGAGATCTGCTCCTGCATTTGCCAACATTGTAGTGGAGGTGCGCCGGAAACAATGACCAGTAAATTCCTTTGCATCAGGCAACCCCAAAAACTCTGCAATTATTTTCGGCATGCTTCCTATTGTATTTATCCCAATAGGTTGATTCGTGCATCGACCATTTCTGTATGCCAGAAAAAAACGATCATTGGAACAAATTTTAGGACGAAGTTTCACGTAATTTCTGACAGTCTGAACTAAATTAATACCATCAATATTTCCAACCGTTATAAAAAATTCTCTACTTGTATTAGTTTTGGTATCCGGAATTACGACTCTAAAACATGATCCTTCATCTATGACGTTGCTTATCCTCAGAAATGTAAGCTCCTCTCTTCTGCATCCACCCGCCAAACCAAAAATCAGAACAACCTGAAAATTATTATATGTTATAACCAATAAAATACATGATTCACTGTGTATATGACTAACCTTCATGCATAAATATTTCTCGTTCCCTGCTGTCTGCAAGAATCTAACAGTATCTTCTCTGTTTAGAACTTTAGACTTTTTAGGTTTATAACCTTTTGCTATATTTTTCAGCAAAGCTGTGAGATTGACATATTTTTTTATATCAATGCGCTTCTTGATCGATATCAAAGAGATGAGGGCTTCTGGCTGTTACTTAGTTCTTTAAAATATACTAGTAATGCCTTTTCGCTGGTAATGTTTTCTATGTTTTTCAAATTGCACCATTGCTCATATTTTTTAAATGCCAATTCATATTTGGCTCCAGATTTTGATGGGACAAGTCCGGATATTACATTATTTGCTTCTTCCTCAATACTTACGGGCACATCGGACGTTTTTTCTTCAGAAGAACAGCCTGGCAAACTCATTTTCGAAGAAAATCACAACAAAACGGTTTGACATCAGAAAAATTTATTTAGAATAACAGTTTGTTGTTATTCGGTAACTAAGACACGATCATAGACTACTAACGCTTTTCTGTGATTTTCAAACAAAATAGATCCTATCGTCTTCTTGATTAATTTATTTTTTATCAAAGTGAAGCTATTTTGAAACAATTTTAACGGTGATATATAAAACTTTGTACGATATTCGTGGGGTACTACATTATTAACGCACTATGTGATTACCCTAACTCGCCCTACGGGCTCGTAGGGCAATTCACAATACGTGCGTTAATAATGTCTATACCCCACTTATATCGTAAATAACTATTATTTTATTCTATAATTTGCCTATATTGATATACATTGTTTCATAAAGAGTTACGAAGTTATGACTAATTTATCATTAACATCATTTGTTCGATATCATTAAGTACTTCATGATATCGAATAAATGTCTTCAATTATAAAGTAGTGATAACTATTAGTAAAAAAACGTGGAAGATATCAATATTGGTAATTCATAGAATAAAATAAAAATATTTTTATATTACACAACAGATTGTTTCGGTATAAATTTGGTTGGCACTGAAATGTCAACTGTCAATGTTTTCAATGTCATATGATTTTCGAAGGCTGTTTAGTGTTTACGTACATCGTTTTTAAAATGGAACCTGGGTAATCTGCCAAATGTAGATGTTACTATGATAGATGATTTTTATCGAATGAATTGAAATTCTCTATCAAATTCTTCTATCCCATCTCCAAAACTTGATTATTGTTTTCTTGAGAATTATCAACAATTAAGCGACTTGCAAAAATAAGAAAAGAATAAAAATATGGCTATATTCCCTATTGTCATTTGTATCGTAAGTGTTACAGATCTTACAGATTTGCTTACAGATCTAATAGATACACATAGATGTATACAGAATCGACCCATAAGTCAAGTAGCTACCACAGAAAATCAAGTTGTCAAATAGTGAATTTGTAGTATTTGTATATTGTTATTTATTTTTTGTATAAAATTTAAATTTATAATACAAACTTTTTGAAAAACACTTCTTGGAAAATTTATTTATATTTAGCAAATATGTTAAATTACCCGGATTTGTTTATCATTTTTAAAGATTAAATATGTTACATTTTCTTTTCATTTGTAACGTGTCTTCAAGGCTAGAGATGTGATGAATGCAATCCTATCATTGATTTATACATTATGTCACACCTGCACTCTATATTTTATTCATCTGTTTTGTAATTTGCAATGAATCTTTGTTTTTATAGATTGCCACTTTCAAATGCATAAGAGGAAGTTCAAGGGCAAATTTTATAGTGACAGGAAGGTTTCATTAGCATTCTAATTTGTAAACCAGATTTACTATTGTGCTTTTTATAAACGTAATAAAAAAATTGTTATAGTAATATTTATATTTAGAGACCACATTTTCATCATAAACTCTTATAATTTCTTTCACACTACAATACAAAAAAAAACCTTTTAGATCTTTTTTATGAATATACGACTCAGTGATTATTTCAGACAATTTGTTCCAAGGGGCACTTCTGTAGACGGAGGGAGCAAAAGAAAATTTATTTAAACCATAAAAACAACTTTTAATTTTACTCTGGAGGCGCTGGACTATTTATCATCTGTTTGTTTTTGAATATATTATATTTTATTTAATGTCGTTCGTCGACATTAGGCAAGCTACATCATCGATCGATCTTTCGCTAAAATCAAATTTACCGGTTTTGAAAAATATTTATTTTAGAATATAAAGTAATATATAATTTCATGTTCAGGATATCTATTTAAAAGTTTTTTCTTTCACAGACCTGTACAAACTGATTTTAAATCTAATTAACGATGAAATGATTCGAGAGGATTATCTGTAATCCTTAGATGGTTCAAATAAATATCCTGAAATGTGATATGGCAAATGCTTTATATGTTAAACCGATATCGTTGCATAAAGAGTAAGGTTTAATGAAAACTCAATCCATAGGCGTTACATAAAGGATACAGAACTTGTAAAATTTATAATTTAGATAAAAAAATTCGTTGTGTAAGATAAGGTACAATTTTCAATTACATTTTTGATCAAATTTATTGGAAACTTTTCGTTAATAATTATTTCAACCACACCTGACATTGTAATTTATAAGTTCCTAAGGCAAACAAAGAGCAAAGAGCCACCCACATCTTATTCTTTTTCCGTATCTCTATACAGGGAGTTTGGCAGAAGGCCGGCACCCAGCATATTTCGTTCATTTTGAGATATACGAGAAAATGTTAAGGAGCAAAGTTAAACTAGGCAAAGGAAAATGGTCGTAGTAACAATTTTGTGTCACTTCCGGTTTTAGCGGAAATGTGTCCAACTTTAATTGTAGCATACGGAATCGATATATTTATATATTTTTTTTTGGAATGTACAAAAATTAGCTTTGCAATGATACCAAAATATCATAGTTTTACTTCTACACATCAATTCAAAATGACAATTTATTTTATTAAAATAAACGAAATATTTTGGGTGCCGGCCTTTCGCCAAACAGCCTGTATATACAGAACGTTTCAAAACAGTAAAAATAAAGAGTATTTACAAGTTGATTGTTGATGTACCAAATACAGTAAAATTTAAAATATTAAGCATTTGTTTACGTATACAAAAGTATACTGGTAACTAACCAACCAAGTTATAACTGTATCTGTACGGTAATATTATTACCGTATTGATTTGTCAAAATTGCATAAGACAATATAGCGGATGTTACAAATCATAACAGCCCTTAAATGTTTTAAAATCCTTGCTCTACACAAGTTTCAAAAATATATCTGCAGCAACTATGATACTCATAATAATCCTAGATATGTCATTATCTGTAAATTAATACAGAAATATGGTTCACCACAATGCGATTTAGTCAATAATCTCCAAGTGAAAAATGGTTTCTGAATTTTTATATAAAAATATTGTTATGAACTTTACGGCTCAAATAGTAGTAATTTTATGACATCTAAGTTTAGGAACATTTTGAGAAGACATACAGATTTCATATCACAGGCTGTTGGTAGAGTATAAATAGTGTAGACTGGATTGTGAGTTTGTATTCTACACAGTATCCAATTTCACGTTTGTCTTTGTTATAGAATACGTCTGTAGTATTAAAATTTAATTTCAAGTGGTAAAACAGCTTCGTTAGAGGAATCTGAGAACATGTTAAAGTAGTGTGTAATTATTTCTAAATTTAACCATTTTACTGAAAAGAAAAAATGCATGGAATTATTTTTTGAACTTTACTCCTCTAATACTTTTTATCTTGTTACTTATATGTTCAAGGTTAAATATAAAATTATTATAATTATTAAAATTATTTACGTTAATATGTAGAAAATATATGAAATAATTAAATTTTAGTAAACGAGAAAATTTTCTTGCAAAATTTTTTTTTTCGATCAGACAAAAACTGACACCTTTCCGATGTATGTTTGAACCAGAAAGAGTATTATTCTGGTATTTTAGTGCAATTGCTAAGCTATTGCATCCTTTTTATTATTACCAGAAGTCGTAATGGTTAATTATTCATTTTAAGTTCGCAGAGGGTGATCATTTGGTGAGCTCTCCGACTCGAAATGAGCGGAATGTAAAATTTAGGGTTTATATTTCAGCATCGCATATCATCAACCAAATAAAAAAACATCGGTGTTTCCGAGTAGTTCGAAACCCAATCTTTTAGAGGATATAAGGTTTCACCTTATACCACTAAAATACAAGTAAAATTGTATAGAAACAGATGGAATTTCGATATCGATTTCATCTGCTTGTTTCTTTATAGAATGATAGAATATTATTGATTTCAAAACTTAAATATCTAGGAATTATTGTACTTGGAACTGACATCAACAAAATTACCAAGAAATTGGTATTGGCCTTGGACAAAAGCCGTCGTCTTCTTGATAAAAATTGGGATCTGCAATCTAAATGATATATTGGTAGTCAGACCTATGATCACTCATACGAATCGCCAAAAATTAAACAAAGCACAGCACAGGCTTCGTTGCGTAAAATACAACAATTAGTTTGCGTTTGTTCACTGTCCAACAGCAGCAATATTGGGGTAAAACTTCTGCATCTTCAAGTGAAGAAAGAAGCGATGCTCCAGGCACTTATCCTCTGCAGAACAAAACAATACAGACCTGGGGATCTCGTAGGCCATTTAGAAATTCTTAAAGAGATAAACCTGAATCAATTGACTTTGTCAGTCTGTGACACAATGACAACAAAATATAATTTTGACCATACGTTTAAGGTAGTTTTGGACATCTCTTTCAGTGGACAGTTGGAGGACCTTCCAAAGGGACTCCCTGTTCACGGATGGTTTAAACTTCAAAAATACATTTAAAAGAAATTGGAATGGGAATATTTGATTCAAACTATGAAATGAAATAATCCACAACAAGCTCTATTATTTTTCAAGCAAAGATCTGTGCAATAAATTTCTGTGCCCTTACAAACTCGAATTAAATTCTTAAAGGAGCAACAATTAATATACTGCAGCGATTGCATCAAGATGCGGGCGAGGGCCACAGGTATATCACAAAAATGTCGAGACATATTGTAATCACCCTTCTATTGTACTGACGCATCGAAGCTGCCAGAATATTCGAGAGTTTAATTGCTCATGTATACAAACCGAAGCAAAAAAACTGCGAGGACGAGTGCTGAGCATAAATAGTTGGTGATTTAAATATCGTGTAAATGAATAGTGCGTAGTATTAAGTGTTTAAATAAATATTCTTAGTATTTATGTCTTCGTTAATAATTATTACTCTAAAATTAGTTTCTATATTTTTTTATTCATAGTGTTACTTATTTTTATTTTCTCTTTATAATTTTATATTTGTTCCTTGAATTTTAATCCTCGAACAGCTGCCCAAAGATAACCACGTTATACTTTATACCGGCGAATGAGGATTTGGTAGACAACGAAAAAGCAGATGAGCTCGCAAAACATGGCGCCAATGTCTTTTACAGGTCCGAACCTTCTTGTAGTACCTTGAAAATCCAACATAAAGTGGAAAATCAAAAGCTCAGAGAAGACTCTCGTAGCCTTATACTGGAAAGGTATTCCGGGCCTCACAGACGGATATATGATTTATATTTTTAAAATATAAATTCATAAATTTATCTAAATCATATGTACATGATTTTCATTACCAATCAATTAAAACATATATGTACATAGAACAGCAGTATAAATATACATATAAAAACGGATTTTACATATTGCATGACTTATATTCAAATCACACTAGATGTAATTTATTATGGCATATTTAAATATATTAATCTGAGCAAATTAATTATGTTAAATAATAATTAATATTAATTTCAGTAAATCTAAGAGGTTATTTTAATTATTTATTTGCATATCTTGGAAATTACATGTTTCACAATTTAAGTATCTACAAGTGTATGCAAATAGCCTTGTTTAGTTATGAGATCAGAAATGAAATTAGTTACATAAACAAGAAACCAATTTCAAAATCACGGTCAATGAGATTTCATTACCAATGTCAGTGTAATAAACATTTGCCTATGACAGGATTATAACTACAATTAACTGTAATATTATATAAAAAGTAATTAATTTATTCATATCGCTTTACTGGGAATGTCATCACATTATTAATCTAATCAGTGTTCAATAAACTTTTCTTTTCTCATGGTTTCTTTCGTCTTTCTCGTAAAGCAATACCTATAAAAAATTTAGATTTTATTTAAGAATAGGATATAAACGAATATATATATATATATAAAATTGCACTCAAGAATGCTCCGGCTTTAGCACAACAGTGGTGAAGGGTCTGAAGGTATCTTCTCTCTATAAGAAGTTTTCGTCACCCTTTGGTCGAATTTGGGCTGCATATACGCCGGGCACTATTTAGATTTCTTCAGACCACGCGCCATAGATCTCTGTGATTGGACTGGTGCACAGAAAGACGACTATGAATGGCATAACTTTATCTTTTCTGATTAATCGCGATTTTGTTTATACTAAAATTATTCCCGAATACTTGTTACAAGACGTCGAGGTGAAAGAAGTGCTTTACATTCGTTTGCGTCATACGGTACCTACATAAAGCATTACGGTCTGGGGTGCATATATCATACAGCTAGAAATTTCGATTAAAACCCATTCCAGGTACTCTAGACAGTCAGTGATACAATACTGAAATTTTAACACCAGAAATTGCTCGCCGTATGCATCTCATTCTGATAGCCATATTTCAGCACGAAAATGCAAGACCACATGTTGCTAGAAGAGTACTAACATCACTGATATTCTTTAAGCAGCAGATAATATCAGTGCTTCCACGGCCTGTTCGTTCTTCAGATTTGGCACCAAGTGAAAACCTGTTATATATACCTTAGGAGGAGCAAAAAGGCATTCTCAATTACTAGTTGGAAGATATATGGATTGCAGTTAGGATAGACTGAAATCCTGCAAAATGTTATTCGCCACCTTGTTGAGTTCATGCCTCGACGTATAGAAGCGGTAATTAATGCGCGCGGAGGACATAGTTCTTATTAATTTTCTCTTGTTCGGTGTTTTTTAAAGATGTGAAATTTTAATCGTTTAGACTACTAATAGTAAACAACTTGTATGCTGAATTTCATTAATTTATTTCAAATATTTTTTGGTGTTGCATTTTCAACGACCACCAGTGTATACAGGTTGAATGCGGAATTGATGGAAGTACTTTTTTTCTCCGAAGTTATTATAGATACCGAAAAGTTATTTAAATAAAGCTTTTGGTACTTTTAATATGCTAACTAAATTTGTACAAATTTGATAAAAAAGAAGTTTAAATTTTGTACATATTGCCATATTTATATATTTTTTAAGTAGAATAGACTGTATATTATTGCAATAATTAATAGAAAATAATTTTTGCTTTAAATAAGTTTAAGGGTTCTTACCTTCGAAACTTGATAGTTTTTAAGATATTAATGAAAATATTTAAATTTTTCTTCCCAAAATAAAGTGTACGTTGAATTTTTTTAGCACAAATACAATGCAAAATAACTCTACTGTCTCAAATTTTGTTTTCAACAATACAAAGTTTTTATACATATGTAGGATGTATATGGTATATTTATTTTAACACGAATTTGTCATATCCATGGTTACGAATTTGACAGGAACAATAACATTATTTTTGTCATCCGGTCCATTTGATGAATGAATAGCAATGTTTTTTTTACATTAATAAAATTTGCGACTATAGTCATGTCTATTGCAATATAAAACATTTCAAAATATAATACTTTTCATTCATAATTTTATTAAAAGAAATTCCCGCTCCGTTTTTTTTTGTGAGGTTACGAATCAAAAACTCACACAAAGACATATCTGACACATAACTATATACAGATGATACAAAGGTCAAATGTAAAGTAGCATCAAAGCATAGTTAAGCTAAAAAACACAGGAAAATTGTACGCAGAATGTTATAATGGCTTTTGATTTGTGTACAACTACAAATTTGTATGCATGAAATATAATTGAAATTAAGAACACGTAAACAATAAAATATAAACTGCCTTAGTTTATATTTCGTTCGCAAGAGTTTGTTGAACATTTTGATTCGTGACGTTTATTAACATTACAATTGTTTACATGACTACAATAATTGTGGATCCTCTAAACAAAAATAAAAAATGTCTGTGATACAGACATCAATGTCAACTCTAAGTAAAAAATATGTTTTTTTTTATGGTAAAAATATAAGTAAGAGTAACGATGAAAGGTGCTAGAAGTATAAAGAAAAGCCAATGATGGTACTTATGGAAATTTGCTTCCAGAAAATTTTCTATTAGTTTCTAATAAGCAATAATACGGCTTTATTGATTAGAGCAAGAAATTCGAAAATTCTTATGGTATTAATGCAAATAACAATATACTATGCTACTATGCATATCACAATAAATAATAAATAAATTATATGAATTTCATCGTTTTTCTTAAATAATACTACTTTTTTGAAAATTGTATAATAGTTATTTACGTTAGAGGGTTGAAAGAGAAGATTTATGCTTGCGGTAGAATTTTTTTTTGTCGAAAGGAGTAAATCTCTTACAGCCCAAGGAATGTTCAACGATTTACGTCCAACTGCTATTAAATGTATTAAAAATTTGGGTAAAATGTTTCTGACATGTTCTTTACCGCCCGGCGGGCGGTTTTTCTCTACTTTACCGCCCAAGGGCGGAAAGGAAAAGTTTCCGCTATGGTAACCACATAAACAATTACGATACAGTTACAAGTAATAGTTATTTACGAATAGAAGGTCGAAACAGAAGGTTTACGTCTTTACTAAATTTTGCTAGAAGCTAATAAAACTTTAATATATTAATGTTCTAGTAAATCAGGATAGGTATGAAAAAGAAAATACAAAATATTACAAATTTGGATAAATGTTTTTGACATTTCCTTTACCGTCCAGTGGGCTTTTGCCCTACTTTACCGCTCATGGACTGCAATCTTTTAGTTTCCACCATGGTAACCAAGATGAAAACAAACATTATAAATGCAGTAGTGCGTAAAAAGATTTTTATTTACACGCTTTACAAAAAAACAATTAATGATGTTTAATAAGCAATAACTTCACAGTTGTAGTGACAGTTGTAATAAATTCGTTTTTTTAACTATTTGTTTATAAATAAAATTAAAAAGTTACTAACACAATGGTTCATATTCTGAAAGCACTTTTGTAATAAAATCGCTTATAGGAAGGGGATCTTATGAGACTAAACGTCATTTTTAAAAAAAGCCATCTATAAAAGTGAGTTCGGATACTCGGAATACGGGCCATTATCTTTAATATTAATGACAATTATGTTATATCATTTTAATTATTCTTTTAATAAAATATTATCATTAATTATTTTTGGAAACTATGGAATGCTATGAATGTATGAGATAATAATATATTTGTATGTTTTTGAGAACCGCTGTTTCATGTAAAAGTTTTTCTTTAGTCATTGTTAGCCATACCTTAGGCTTGGACGACAAAAACAACATAATTAGATGTAAAACAGTATGTGTGTACTTTTTGCTACCGCTTCATATGTTATTAGAACGATATGAAAAAGTTAAAAATTAATTTTCTGCAAAAACTGGAGACACGTGGTCGTTACAGTTCACGAGGTGCGCGTGTGTAAATGCTGTGTTGGAAGTAGTACTTTATTTTCCTGTCCGGTTTTTTCCTTCTTCCTTCCGTGCTTCTAACTTCTTTGTTCTCACCTTGGAAAAAACTAAGTACTTTATTATAATGAGTACACACTAGAAGAATTTTAATGTATGAAAACGGAATTTTAAAGGAGGTTTTCTTTTTGCAATCAATATAAACCACTTTTTGCTTCATGAATAATTTATCCTGTTCTCTGCAGATATAGGTAACGTTCGGAAATGTCCAAATTGATGACCTATTTTTCTTCCGTTTCAATTAAATGTTACTGTCACTAGATGAACCGAAGTAGAACGCAATTTACGAAACATTTATCACCAAGCATTGTACGGAGCTTTTATTAAGTCAATGCAAATTTATGTAAAGTACTGGAATTTAATTTCAAATAAGATTATAAGGCATGAGTACTTGCAATTTCATTTTATAGAACATAAACAGTGGCGCAGCTAGAGAGGGAACTAGTTAAGAGGGCAGGAAAATCAGATTTGGATGACCAGACGAAACAACATAGTTTGTAACAAGGGCGCAAAGTAGATTATTGACTACTACCACAATGGGGTACTCCGAGTACATAACATTACATTTCTGTTTATACAGGGTGGTAACCCAAACAACCGAACATAGGGATTTAACATGTAACACCATATTTTCCTAATTTCAACAGTACAAAAGCTTGAAATAAAAGTTGCAGAACATAAAATTCTTCATCTGAATCAATAAGCAAAATTAAATTCATGTATCTTGTAACTTCAGCAATTAAGTATGAAAATAATGTAAATCACCCCAAAAATAGTGATAGTCATGGAATTGAAAGAAAACTTAAAAAACCGTTAAAGTTTATCTGTCAAGTTACGCTAAAAATATAGTAATTTTATTTTATTTTTGTTTTTTAAATTCAAAATTAATTTATGTAATATTGTTCACATTACCTTCAAATACAAATAATAATAAAAATAAATCAATGCAGCGTTATTAGACAGATAAACCGATAAAAATTTGTTCATTTTTCTTTCAATACAATTAGGATGATTAACGTGATTTTTATACCTAATTTCTGGGTTTACAAGGCACGTAAAATTAATTTGGATTATTAGTCAAATTTAGAATTTTACGCGCTGCAATTGTTATTTGAAGATTTTTTATCGAAAATAATTAGGGAAGCAGAAAATTACGAAAATATGATTTTGCAATATTCAGTCTCTATTCGGTTGTTCGAGTCACTCATTATGCTCTTTGTTAATTTGATCATTCGTAAGATTTGATAGTTTGCATAAAGCGTGATTAGCTAAACAATTAGTTAATTTCATGTTGTTACAATGCACAATACGTTACCATAATAACAAAGTGAAATTAACCAGTTGGTTACTTAATCACGCTTTTAAACAATCGGGAAGTGTGTTCTATTCATTTATTGAGAAAAACATTGAAAAATATGAAGCTTTTCGCTTTTCTTAAAAATAACAAATAATTACTAATTTTTGTAAGATACAATGCTTTATTGGAGATGCAGCCAACAAATGTGTTCCCCTAAACGCTATATGCTAGCTGCGCCACTGAGCATAATATATAAAAATTTCGTTCGCTACACTTCTCAACTTCCATGTAGTGAACCTTATTAAAACTTTAAATTTACATGCAACACTTTATTACACTTATTATTTATGCCCGTATACAACAGCTAACAGGTATCAAAATAAAACTATTTTAACAAAAAAAATTATAATAAATTATGTATTGAATGTAGGCTTTTTTTCGCAAATAGGCATTTATCAATAACAAGCAAAAATAAGTTTCCTTATAATGTCAGTTGTCGGTATAATAAGAAAAAAAACATGCTTATTAATTAATGTCAAATGATTAATTATCTATTTAAAAAGTGACTTTTACATTTAATTATTGTTACACCGCGCATTAGACAATAAAAAAATCTGATATGCCCAACACATTACCTCCTGCCATTGTAGTGAAATAATCTATAAATGTTTTTTTTAGTACAATTTGTGGTTTTAAAATTAGTTTGTAATGATAATTCAAAATATTTTAACTCAATTCATATTTAAAAATTTATTGTTATATTTAAAATTGCTCAGAACTGTACCGAAAACAGAAAAAACACTTATTTTTGGTTTTTGGCATAACAAAAACCGGAACCGAACTTATGTGCATATTGTATACTACAGTTTTTAGTTTAATTTGACCCATTATACATTTACTTGAACTTTTCCTTACTAATAACAATTTTTCACCAACAATATTGTATGTAATTTATTTTCTAAGGAATTACATTTATTTTAAATCTTAAATAAGTATTTATTATAACATTAACAAAATTTTAAACTTATATATTTTAATTTACATTCTAAGTTATGTCTATATTATCTATAAGTACGTAATCATTTTGATTTGCATGTACATAATATATCACCTCGAAATTTGGATTTCAATAAACAATATTCATTATTTTTTGTTACACGTACTTCATTCACGTTATGTTCATCAATATTTTAAGAAAATAATAAATGCATAATTTGTATCATGCCATTGTTACAACAGTGTTGCAGTTCGAACGAAATATTATAATATATATCTTCATCTTGCCTTTTTTCTTGCATAAAATTTTTATTTCTTTCATTTTTATTAATCTTATACACTACATGTTGTCTTTTTTCTTGCTTATGTAATAACTTTTACTTTTTCCTTTTCCTTATAATCTTCATTTTCACAAATTTTACTCACTTTTTCTTTACTACATTTAAATTGCTTAATAATTTTAGTTTTTTAAGATAGGTGCAGATTTAGATGTTAAACAGTCTCACATGTATAATTTCAACATTCTACGGCTAATCGTTTTTGAGTAATGCGAGAAATTCTAAAAAAACCCTTCGAGTAAAGTGCCCTTTTGGCACTGCCAATTGAAATAAAAAAGGAAGGTTCACAACTACATGTTATAGCAATCCCGTATACAAAATTTCAACATTCTACGGGTAATCGTTTTTGAATTATGCGAGATACATACATACTCGTATGTTAAAGTTTCTAGTATTCTGGTATTCACTTTGTATACCCTTACCTAATACGTTGGTGTGGCAAGAGATAAAATCTTTTTAAATTTCGTCAAACTTAACACCTTTGTATGTCAAATATGAATAACTCATCTGTTTTGTTTTGTAGAAATTATTCTGCCTGGACGATGTGTAAAATTAATATAATTTATATATTTTTTTTTGTTTAACTAGAAATTATATATAAAAAAGAATTGTGTAGACTGGTAGAAAATTAAAAAATCCCTTTGTTTAATAATAACAAAATTTGCGAAAAAAATATATTTAGAGGTATTTTTTAGGAAAAACGGTTTAAAGCTTCAAGTAAAGTACTACTTCCGGTAAACCAATTGTAGTCAAAATCTAATCAGTTCATCATATTTGAATATAACTCTCAAATATCACATATTATTCGTGCTCATATGTTGAAAACTCACAGTCGAGAAATTTGACCAAAAACAATACCTCCCTTATCTATATATTGATAAGCGGGAGGTAAAAACTGATTTTTTTTCATAATATTTATTGTACTGGTAGCCGTTTGAAGAAATTAGTCCAAATTTTGTAGAAATTTTCAAATTTGGGTAAAATGGACTCTTGTCTCGAATCACAGATTCTTTGCAAATCTCGATATGGAATCGAGTGGCAGTGGCAGCTCGTGTTACCTATTTGTGGGTGTACAGTGTACTACATAAAAACAAAACTGGAAATAAAATATTAATCAAAAGAATTAAATTTTCTTTAAATTTTATAGTAATATGTCTTTCCTTTATTAGCAAACTTATCTATTAATTATTCATTGTAATTGTAGTTTTGTGGTGTTTTATTTTCTCAGTCAAAAAATACAAATCTCTCACTCTAATTTCAGTTCATATTTTTTCACCATGCGCAAACAGCAGATACGGAAAACAAAATGAAGCATTCTTGTCGTAACAACCACAAATCCAATTATTTCTTAAATATATGTCTTTTTAAAATTGTTTTTTGTAAGATGTACGGCGACTTTTACCTAAAATAATTATGTTTACTTCAGGTTTTGGATGATGTTGCCATTTAACTATCAATTGTACCCGATAATAAAATATGAAAAACAAATTTTTATGTAGTTGAATAACTACAATCATTTTGAAACATGTATTTAAACTTTAAAGTCAAAATTAATTTAAGATAAAATTTAATTTAATACTCGTTTATTACTGTTGTATGATAATCAAATTTAACAAATAAGAAGTAAGCGAGAATTGCGCCAGATATCTGCTTATGAGCTGCAGTTTTTGCTGTTGGTATCGAGCATAACATCGTGCACGTCCAACGTGTGGATGTTAGCTTTATTTTATTAAATTATTTAAAATGGATAGAAATTTAAAGAAACTTCTATTTTAAGTGCCATCGGCAAAATAAGATACATCCTTAACCCGAATTGTTACTCGTATATAACAAGAACTATATTTGAAAAAGATAGGGAGAGACAGAAGAAAAAGAAAAATTACGTGTTGGAAAAATAATAATAGACGAGACCTAATTATCGTATCGATACGACCTTTTATATCTTATTTCAAAGTGAAAAATAAACCAGCAAACGTAGATTAAATAATACTTATAATCGTTCCGGTTTCATAATACGACTTTCTTTTGTGTTTTCCTTTTATTCACTTTAACGAACATGACAAAGAAAAGCAGGGATATAACATAATATTGTAATTATTAAGCAAATTGAATGTTTATGACTATGATAATACACCTACATACGTATGTACATGTACAGCAAGCAGCAATATAATTATTTACAGTAATGTAAAATGTATCAATAGAATTTTTTATAAAACTATTGTCAATTGAAAGCAACTCTTTTTTAATGTACCTATAAAATTAAAATCCAAAATCGTTCATTTAATCAATCATCTTTTGAAGAAAAAAGAAAATTCGTACTTTAATAATAAAATTTTGAAAAACACATTCTAGTTTCGCAAGCGTCCGTAGGATGAAAAAGAAACTAAAATAACTTAAATTATTAGTAGAGATAGGATTTTAGGTTGTAAAATATGCAAAAATCGGTACCTAAATTGGTTTTAAAATTTATGTTTTGTAAGTAATAAATATTTGCAATTGAGGTATTAAAAAGTAATTTTAGATGATAAATTTATAATTTTATTATATATATTTTTGAAATAAAATGTTTTTTCGCTCTAAAAATTATTTAAAATTAAACAATTAGTAACATTTGCAGTCTTGACGTGATACAATCGTATCTATTTTTATAACTTTAACAAATTAATATTTTTTCAAAATTTTCTACATTAATATATCATCGCTTATTTGTAAATTTTTTTTTTAAAAGAAAAAAGTAACGCTTGTTTACATCCCTTGTATATAATTTAATATAAAATTTAAAAATAAAATACGAAAAATATTATTAAATAAAATAAATTAGGACCAATTTAAGAAAAATAAACACGTTTTTGGATAAAATAGATAAAATCGTATTGAGTTCAAATGATAGCCTTCTCTTCAACAGAGCTTTTGTTCTGTCACATAAAAATAGTACACATGTACAAAAAAAAACTAAAATCTCATCTCTAATTGTTCAAACGACTACAACACAATCTTTCTTTGTTTTGATATTAGAAAGTTCATTCCAAAATTCTGAGTTAAGAGCTTTATAAAATGTAGATATATTAATATTTATGTAAAAAAGGGAATGCAGACGATGATAATTAATGTAATAAAGACCTCCACTAACTGAATATTAGGGCAAAATGATTTATCAATATCCGAAAATTCCAATAAGTGTGCAAGGAGCTTTGGTGTGGAATTCGCATTCCATTCTTTTAGGTGAAGGTCACAGTCCAGCAGTTCCCGATATTGATGAGACCTCGCAGCTGAGGAGAGCCGAGATGTGATGGTATCGCGAACAGACGAGCACGAGGCGCTTGAATAAGGAAGGAGCTTTCGCGGATTCAGCGTCTACTCAACCAAGTATTTTAAAACTTTATTTATGTACGCATTTAAATATACTTTTCTCTCGATCGGGATTAATTATCACTTCAGAATTTCGATACTTGACACATAATAGACTACCTATTTTATTCTCTGGGGAATAACGAAAATCTCTAAAAATTTCTAATAACAATATTTATATTACATGAATTTATTTATGTCCAACTAGTCTGTTATTTCTAATATTGTCTGTATCAAAATACGTTAAAAGAGAAATAATTACCTGGGGTAAAATCTTTAAACTTAATGCCTTCGTACGTTATAGATTTTCATCGTACACTACTTTTGCTATTTTTATTAACTTATTAAACAAGATTTAAATTTTAACCAACTCTTAAACAAAAAATACTAAACGAAATTTGAACTGCATTTAAGTGTACTAGTATTAGTGTAATCGATCGTAAATGACAAAACCAAATAAACATAAACAAAATGTATATCTTCATTAAAAATATACATTAAAACATCAAAATTAAAAAAAAAATGTTTTTCTACATCCGTGCATTAAGTACAACTTTATTCCCGCTTTAGGATTTTTAAAGTGTCATTCTCACTTATTAGTGCGTGAAAAGAGCTATTGCTCGGCAACGTAAACACATTTATCAATGGTTTTATTTACTTTTGACAATAATTTTTATTAATATTTTGGTTGTAGGAAAAATGTTGTGTGCAATATATGTGTAACAGTGTTTTTTATCTCGTGCTTGTGATTTCCGCACTCGCACTCGACTAAAAATACTTATTTTACACACTAATTGCCTTTGCATATATAACTAACATCTAATAACTAGCTCTTTATTGTACTAATTTATTGAAATATTTATTTTACTAAGTTAAGTTATTAATTCCTATATTTATTTTTATTATTCGCAAATAGCCTTTTGTATTGTATTCTAAAAAATCATAATTTCTAATTCATTTTTGTATTCATTCAAAAGGAAATAAAAAAAGATTTTATGAAACATGTCTGGAAATTTGTTGGCTAATTTCACTTTTGCTCGTACAAAACTCGGTTTTGTCTGATTCTGTATTTTTCTCATTTGTAAAATAATCATCCTTGTTTCCTTACTTATTATATTCTAATAGTCAATTCCTTCAGCTCGATATAATAAAATAAAATTATGGTAAAACTCACAAAAAGTAATCGAACATTAAACGTAGAAGACAACGAACTTTATATTGACACGTTCTCGGTTGACGTACAACTATCGGGCCAAGAGACCCCCGGATTTTATTCTACCAAAATCAAGAGTTATCATCCTTATAATTCCCTTCATAAGAGCATCTTAAAAACTTTACGTAATAGCACTTATTTGATGTACTCGTATTCGTTAGTTATTAGTTCATCCCATATTCCATGAATTATAGATACTACTTGTTGAGGGTACATTTCCTTTTCATAATCAAATTTGCAGTGTTTTATAAAATACTTAAAAAAAGTATTTAAGATAAAATTCTATACAATAATATTACAAATCTGTAGTAAAATACTTAATATTTTATTGCAAATACTATTAACAATTTCAAATATTTTTAAGTATTTCAAATACTTTCTGGTATTTTAAGTACTTTTAATTATTTCACATAAGATTAATTATATTTCAAACAATGCAAAGATTAAAAAATAGTTAAATGTTTACATGAAGCTGAGTTATAGTTATAAATTAAGCTCTTTATTGTATAATTTCCGAGACCTAATGAAAGACAATACATGGTGATTTGAATTTTAAATATAACAAATACTATAATATAATATATATATACAGGGTGTTTGGCGGAAGGCCGGCACCCAGAATATTTCGTTCATTTTAAAAGATACAAGAAAATGTTAAGGAGCAAAGTTAAACTAGACAAAGGGACTCATAAAATGGCTGTAGTAACAATTTTGTGTCACTTCCGGTTTTAGCGGAAATGTGTCCAACTTTAATTCTAGCATAGGGAATCGGTATTTTTATATATTTTTTCGAAATGTACATAAAATTACCTTTACAATGATACCAAAATATCATTGTTTTACTTCAACCATTTCAAAATGGCGACTCTTTATTTTTAAAATATTTACTAATAAAAATTCATAAAAAAATACACCATAGCCAGCTATTTGAGATTTTGTTACTTAAAACCAAACAAATAATGTCAAAAAATAATAGATCTACCTTTCCTGACGATGTAATGGCAAAATTTGTTATATGTGACAAATTGTGCAAAAAATGACGGCGGCCATTTTGAGTATTTTTAATTTTAATTTTGTTTGTTATATTTAGAACGGTTTTGTATTGTGTTGATTATTAGGTATTTTAAAATTATTTTTTTTTTTGCGTTAATTACCTATAGTTGTAAGTACATAAATATGAAAATAAATTGTCGCCATTTTGAAATTGTTGAAGTAAAACTATGATATTTTGGTATCATTGCAAAGCTAATTTTATGTACATTCCGAAAAAAAATATAAAAATACCGATTCCCTATGCTAGAATTAAAGTTGGAGCCATTTCCGCTAAAACCGGAAGTGACACAAAATTTGTACTAGGATCATTTTATGAGTCCCTTTGTCTAGTTTAGCTTTGCTCCTTAACATTTTCTTGTATCTCTCAAAATAAACGAAATATTTTTGGTGCCGGCCTTTCGCCAAACACCCTGTATATATATAATATTTTAAATATGTATTTCAAATAAAAATTATATTTCAAATATTGAAAATTAATGTTTTGTATAAATAATAGTATATTATACGCCAAGGTTGAGAAGATAATCATTATTGACCCAGCGCCAGGATTGTAACACGAGGGCGAAGCCCGAGTGATACAAGGCGCCTGGTCAATAATGATCTTCTCAACTGTGGTTTATATACTATTTTTTTCACTACTAGCTACGAACCCTTCAACAAGCTCCATACCTCAGTCAATGATGCCAGAAATTTAAAATGCGACAATAAATATAGGAAACTCTCAAACCTCATTGAATACGGGTTCTGCAGCAATAAATTTGACTTGTCACAATTGCACTATCAATTTCAACTATAAATAACAAATAAATGTTACCCGTTTTGTGTTTTTACATAGAAATGTAATTATAACCCTAAAAAAATGTACAAAATAAGATAATTAAAATGATATAACAATTAACACTTACCTTTTCAAATATTGCAATAAATAAATAAATACATAAATTAACATTTTGCATTGTAAATATAATGTGAACGCATGAAAAATTTGACAAGAAATAAGATCACAGAATAAGATAGTTAATTTTTAATCTGAAATTTAACTATTGCCAACTTGAAATTAGGCGGCAAATTTAAATATAATATTTTCCTTGCGTTCAGTGAGTTAAATAAATTCAGAAGCGTGAATTTCTTTAAAAAGTGACAGTTCGCATAATTGACCATGGTTAATAATAATCCATTATTGACCGTTGTTAAGCGTTGCTAAGGAAGTGGTAGAGAAAAACAATTTCACAACTCAGTAACAGGTTAATAATGACATCTTCGTAGGCTAGCAGTGAAAAAAAGAATTTTAATATATGAAAATATAATATAATTTTGAAATGTACTTGAAATAAAAGCACAAAATACTTTTAAAAAAGTATTTCAAAATATTTGTCAAAATACTTAAAAAAATCTATTTCAAATACTATAACTACTTTGCAAATTTGTCGTGGTGTTTGTACTATTTTTAATTCCTGAAAATTAAAATGAAATATTTTTTATTAGAGATTTTTATAAAAAAAGCTTGATTCCCTGAACGCAATTAATTAACTACTATAAATAAATAAAATTATTAAAAAAACTTTTATTTGTATTTCTGAAATAAACTTAAGACCGCTTTTACACCTCTGATTAATGTGCCGGTTACGTTAACCGATGGTTAATAGACAAATATCGCATCGAAATAGTAAATAACGTATAATTTTCTCAACTTATGTAAGTGTTTCGGTGCGATATATTTCTATTACTCGATGGTGAAAGTAACTGGCACTTTAATCATCGCTGGAAAAACCTGCCCTTAAACATTTAACTGAAAATGCCGGATGTAAAGCCGAGTGTCGTGAGAATAAATTACAGTTTCAAGTTTAAAACTTAATAAAAAAATAACTACCTATTCATGTTCATTTTCAGTTATAATTAAATTTACTATTTATCCTATACTATTTAATTTGAAAAATACAAATTTTCAGCTATAATCCCTTAATATTCCGTAAATATTATAGTACCATGTACTAATTTTCACCATGAAAAGAAATATTCTTGGAATAATATTACTCATTACTGAGATTTTATTTTTTTATTTCCGTAATAATGAATAATTATAATTATCATTTTACAAATATAACAGTAGAACGTAATAGTTATTTATGGTACAAGTGTGTTACATTACAGATAAGTCACGTGGGAAAAGTTTAGCTCACGAGGCCGTTAGGCCGAGTGTGGTATTTTTTCAAGTGACTTAGGTAATTAACACACGTGTGCTATACAACATTTTATCCAACACATTTTAATTATTGATATAAAATACATATAAGATTTTTGACAGATGGAATTTCGAAGTGACATTTAGGAACAAAATAATGTAGAGAAGGTTTTATAACGTAGTTACTATGATACGAACCAAAAAACAGTGAGCTAATGTATTTAGCTCACTAGTGACTTATGACCTACTTTATTTATCTAAAAACAGCATACTTATATCGTTATAATTACACGGAGTTGGATAAATATATTTATATAGGTATTCCTGTTTTCCTCCTTTCATGTTTTCTGAGCAGTGTAGCCAACCGCTTAGTTAGTGAGGTCATGTACCGTCTAGTTAGTGAGGTCATGTAATAAGGGTTATATCATGGAGTGAAACACACACAAAATTTTTGTTTGAGATAATCACAGTGAAATAAAATTAGGTCCAATATAAATAAAATATTTTCGACTAACCTTACGTCGTACACAAAAAGCTATGTTTTTTTTTTTTGGGACACCATAATTTTCTCAAAACGATTAAATCTTCAGTCAATCCATGGGACAAATTTAGGTTTTCTGTATTACCCCGTCGAGAATAAATAGTTATTACTTGGCTTTCTATAAGCCATACAAATATTTCACATATCTTTTGAGCATCATCAGTGCACCTGAATGTGATAATTACAATTGCAAGTGTCCACTCACCATTGAACATCTCGTTAACACTTGTCCGAGATTTGTAAATGTACGCAACAAACTTAGGTTTTTTAACCTCTAGTTAAAGTGTCGACTACCTTAACTATCGGTTAATATAAAAGTATCGTTTGTCCGAGATTTGTAAATGTACGCTGTACGCAACTGACTAAGCTCGGGTTGCACAAAGCTTCATCAATTTGAATCACTGATTAATCTTTTCACAGCAATTTATTTTTAATACAAAGTCATGGTAACAACGTCAAATTAATCAGTTGATGTTTTAATTAGACTTTCTGCAACCGGATATAAGTAATGTGCTGGTTATTTAAGTGTCGGTTAATAGAAAAGTATTCCATCGAAATAATAAATGATTTTAAACAGAAAATCAAAAATATTTTTCCCTTTCTTAAAGAAAGAAACTTTCATAACTAGGTATAATTAAGCACAGTGGTAACATAACCTTAGTAGTTTGTGCCCTTAATAAAACGGAAATAAGATATTTTCATATTAAAAGATATTAATTTGATGATGTAACCAAAACGATAAAATCACTCAAATGAAGCTGAACCGGCCACATCATGCGTCAACCGTCAAGAAGCAGGTTGGTGTAGAGAAATTGGAGATTCGGTTTCATTAAATCATTAAAAAAATGGAGATTGGCCAATCAGCACAAGAAACTACGAAACTTGGGAAAATCTAGGGAAAACCTTCACCTGCTAAAGCATCGATTTAATATTTTATATTATTAAAACAAAGTATGTTTATTCATTATGATTTGCTTACATTTTTTGTAGGTAATTATTTACGAATGGAATAAAGGGATTTAATAATAATAATAATGATAATAACATTTAATTTGGGATTTTCCAACATCAAACCTTCGGAGTTTCCAACATATTTTTATCAAAAATAATGATACATGCTGCCGAAAGGTTGGTTTTAACAAACTTTACAGATCTTAAACTAGACACGATTTTTTATTTACTTCTTACGAGTTCTGAAAAATATGTTATTCAACATAATATCTAAATAACCAAAAATTTAGGCGAAGGAATATATAAAAACTATGTTCTATCGTAGCCATACTTTCATATAGCGTTATTAATAATGTTAATAATTTATTTACTACAAAATAAATATCAATATTATATTGTTTTAAAACTTCCTTTATACTGACGAGCTGACGGGCATATCAAATTTATTTAAGTTTGCTTTTTGTGTTTCTATACTGTAATATTTCGGCAAATACTTTTTAATTTTGTTCCAAATCAAGCATATATTTATAATGTTTGACTAGCACCCTGAAGAAGACTTGTTTCAAGTCGAAACGTTAGTGTGAATTGTATTTTACTAAATTGATTGAATTCTTCAAGAACTTCTTCCTTATTTTTATAATGCCTATGAAAATGAGATGCCATTGCACTCCAGATTTATTTAGAATTATTTTCGACGCATTTCAAGTAGATTTTCTTTTGAGTTTGTCTTGTTCAAATGCCTTGACCACAATTGTGTACTTAAATTGAATACTATATAACTACTTTATAATATTTAAAATATAATATACAGTGAAAAATATAATAAATTTTATTTTATACATAATTTTATAAATAAAGTTGTTTTTCATTTTGTTTTACATGTTATTTCATTTGCTACTCATATTTCTGAGTAAACCAAGTTGAATCCTTGACAATCCGTGGTGGATGACATTTTAACCTTCACAGCGGTCACTTGCAACATTTGTCTCAAGGATATTTACATAGTTTGTGAATTCATCATTTTGGAAATTTGGGAAACAGGAAATGCATAAATTATAAACCATGAATCAAAACCTGTTTTTTTTACTTTTATACCGTTCTGTGTAAATAAATTCCCAAATTACGTAGTTTATGAAAATGAATAGTTTAAAATTTCTTTGTTTATATTCATATCTTTTTAGTAATATACGTGAAACATATCGCTTATATGCAGAAATATTAAGCACGTAATTAAAACACAAATAAGTATTTACAAATTCTCATGACGAAAGATGTGTATAAAAACTTTGTAATTAAATGATTTATTCTGAAAACATTTCTATATAACTTCAGTTTTTAAATAAAAAAAATACATGTTTTAGCGATATGGTGTTTCTTACATTTACATACGTCAAATAAATTCTTAATTTTCAATAAACTATATTCAAGTACGAATATCTTAATAGCGTTTCGGTTATATAAAATGCTATTTTTGTTTCTTCATAATAAAGGAATGTATATTATTTTTTTACTTTAAATTAAATAACCTGTAGGTTGTATTTAAGGCGAATTACATATCAATTACTAGGATTATTAATATACTTTACAGATTTCGATAATGATGCAGTGTTGCCAGATCGTCGAGATGTGAAGTCGCCTAGTCAAACTTAAAATATCGCCAAAACTCGCCAAGTTCCTTGCTGAAATATATTGCTTAAGATTTGTCAAATAAATAAAATTTCTTTTAAAAAATATTTATTTCGTAGATAAGATAAACATAGTAATACTCTAACAAAAAATAAAACTTCTAACAAAAAATATATTTATATACAGTCGGACAAATAACATTGTTTTAAGGGCGAAATGACACTCTTTTTCACCCGAGGGCGAAAAAGTAGTCATTTTCGCCCTAGAACTTTTCGTGCCCAGTTAAAATAATTTTTATAATAAATTTTTGACGTGTCACCGCTTTTTTGCTACTTTGTTTACTTACTACTTGCTTGTTTTCATTGTTATCCATGACAACGTACATATGTCAAATAGACTAGTATGATCTGAATTTGATTTGAACATCGTTTTACTTTGATCGCGGTGATGAAGTAATACTACTTCGGATGTGCAAAAAATATTGAATGTATTACGAGCGAAATATATTTTGGCCCTAGGTGCATTGTAACCCTCCGCTGCGCGTCGGGCTTCAATTTTGCACCGCGGGCCAAAATCTATATCATTTCGCCCTTAATACATAAATAGCTATTACATATTTACTATAATTTTTTGTATCTATGAAAATAGTTCTTTCAATAATTCATTGGTATATTTTACAACAGAACTAATTTGTAATATTAATTATTTGACTTTTGCTCTTTTCTTTATAATATTCGACTGTCACGCTTGATATTAACCGAAATGCAACCAGTCACACAGTTATGTAGGTGAAACGAATTTTCCAATAAGCTTGCCTATCTAACAATAAATTAAGATTATTAGGAAATATGCAACCAGATATACATAGCGAAACATCGCGAAATTCTTAGTTTAAAAATAATGAACATAAAATGGAACTATACTTATTTTTTCATTTTGTCGCCAAATATCGCCAAACATTTCTAATTTATCGCAAATTTAATCGCCAATCGCCAAATTGAAAATTTTGTCGCCGAATACTATAAAATGTCGCCCGAATGGCGACAAGTCGCCAAATCTGGCAACACTGTAATGATGATATATTTACATCGTAGAGGGCGTTTTTCTAAGAGTACAATGTTCATTTTTTTGCAAATGTTCAGAGAGTTTTAAGAGTACAGGTAACATTTTCAACTTGAAACTGCTGAAAATTTATCGAATATTTCTTTATTAGGTTATGAAACGATATGATGAACTATTGGGAGAGAAGAACAGATGAAAAAGTTGTTGTCCAAGTACTGTGCGTACGGCTGTAGTCGTTAAGGCTGTATGGGAACATATCCGCGAAAATCTGGTAAGGAAGCAAAATAATACCTCCAGGGAGTTGGTTGTATCCAACAGAACCATGTTATGTATCATCAGAAATGATATCGATAAAGGACTACCCACGATCTACGGGCAATCTCCTGACTCTTAAGATGGTCGGCGATTAGGGAATCAGAAAGGCAGTGCCTATTTCCAAAGCACGTAACAAATGTACCTATACGATATGAAAAGGAAATTTTTACAAACGAAAGAGGAAAAATTTAATCTTTAAAATTTAAAAAAGGGATGAAACTGATGCAAAAATATATTAGCAGACCGAGTTGGATGGAGTTATAATATCCCTGAATGGGGGTCTCTACAATGGTCAAAGATGAGTTTCGCAACAGCACTCTGCCCATATTGCCTAAATCATGCAAGTGTCGTTGCGGAACAATATTCCAGCATTTATTCCTGCTGAAGACTGGTCTTCAGAAAGCCCAGACATTAATCCGCTGGACTATAAGTTATTTAAACATGAGGACATGCGTGCGTGCTGCCATAGCAAGTAGCCGCAACGGCTTCAGGCTTGTGTGAAAATAAATGGTGGCCATTTTAAATCATAGTTATTGGTGTATCAAGATCGTAAAAGTGATCTTTTTTGATTGAATCCGAAGTTTGCAGCCGAGGCAAAATCGAGCTTTGCAAATTAGATGAGGCCGAGGTGCACACAACATTTTTTTGGCGATTATAACAAAAAATTATAAATTTTCATTCAATATCGGTTTTTGACATCTGTGAAAGTCTTTATGGCCGTATTTATTTTACGGCCGCTATTGTCACTCGCAAATTCATTACCTACTTTTTAATTAAAATATATATAAAAATAAATATTTCAAATTTAACTTACACTTGTAATAATATCATATAATAATTAATTGCATTAATATGAACTATTGAAATCAATAATGAACAAACAAGCGGCCGAAAGTTTAAACTTTGACATATGTCAATAAATGGTTGCCAGCAAATAAGTAAAACAACTATTTATGTAATAGCCACCTAAATTTATTAATATATCAATAAAATAAATATTAAAAAGCACAGATATTTTTTTTGTTTTTCTGTAAGCACACTTAATATTTGTAACAGAACTTATTGTAGGACAATTATATTCTAAATACTTTCAATATTTATTTTTGAAGACTGGAGTAGCATTTTTAATACGTGATTTATTATTTTTGTATTAAATATGAATTTAATCCCCGGGTGAGTAAATTAATAAACAATCATTGTTAACACAGAAACAAGTAGGTACAAGTAAAAGCCACTGCTCACCAAACTACGGTTATGGGCGGTTCTCGATAATTCACTAGGTTTACCGAAAAAAGTATATGATTTCTTTAACCGTGCGGATTATACAATTTTTTGAAATGAATTAACAAAAGAATTAAAGGTAAATGAAAGTTTTCTAGTTCTATTTTTTTTTTACATTGCACTGTGGTTAGGGACTTACAGGTAGATAACCTTAGAATTGAACGAGCTTACCAGCTCAAACCTGTCATATATTTGACAATGGACCTGCCCTAGATACGCAGTGGCGGAACTAGATGAAAAATGTTAGGTGGGCCACGCTGTGGGCACCGGAAAATCTTGGTGGACCATGCCATTGTTATATACCGAATGTCTACTTTAATTTCTGAACATAGGAAATTCAATGTTTACCAACTTTTTTCATTTCCCGATATATCTTTATTACATATTAATTTTAGAAGTTTAGAACAAACTCTGAGATCTTTTTGTTTAGAACTAAAAACTGCATACAATGAGACAAAAAGAATTGGCCAAATGCCCTCATATATTTAAAAAATAATAAATAATTTTTACAATATTCAAGCAATTTTCAGTAGATGTCATGGAAACTGAACGACATCTTTAATTTTTTTTAAAGTTGGCGTGAAATAATCTATAATGTTACATTTACTCATTTTAAGTAGCACTAATCATCAAAATTCACATAAACTGCATGTTCTGAAAGACACGAAAACTACATATGCACTGATTTGTTGTAAATGTAGTGGTAGATATGAAGACGGTCAGTTGACATCAATAATAAATCAAATCGGCATGCTTTGTAAAAGCGCGCGGTAATAACTATCACAAGTTTCTACGTAAAAGAGCGCAATTCTTTGGTTATAAAAGCACTACCACCTTGCAGACACAAAAATACCAATTAAATATTTCAAGACAAAGATTACGCCGTTTTTTCTTTTTACAAATTTAAAAAAATACTGTTATAATGGTATTATAAATTTTATTGATGCCTGCATTGTTTACGGGTGGGCACGAGGGTGGGCCAACACTTTTTAAGGTGGGCATCGGCCCACCCTGGCCCACCTATAGTTCCGCCACTGTAGATACGGCACTATTTGTCATTTATAAAAAAATAACATAGTAAATCAGTAAAAACCACTATGACTATGTTAGGAATTTTATAAAGAAACATGAAACAAACGTTGTACTTATGAATGAATGAATATAAAATTGAATAATCGTATTGTAGTTCCCATGTTACATTATTCTATGAGTTTTTTTTATGTGTAAAGATAGCATATTTCAAAGATTGTTTTTTTTTTTCAAGAAGCTTATGTAAAACATTTTACTATTGCTTGTGAAGAAAACATCATATCTAGATGCTTGATTGGTCCGTATAATTAACTGTAGTATTATGAAATTGTTGTTGGTGTGGCATAATATAATTTCTTTGTATATTCTTAAATAAATTTTAGTAGTGGATGCGAAGTTCAGCAGCAGAGTAGTGTGTCAAATAAAATTGTTGTGTTAAAATGTGAATTACGTTCAATTTTATAAAAAATAATAAATCATCATGTATACTTGACAGTTTCATGCACAATATACAAAATCATGACAAACGAGTAAGTATAAATTTGTTATTAAAAGTATATTAATCTTTCTGTATGATATATAACCTTATTTGTTAAATTGTTTTGTAATGGCATCAATCATTTTACGAGAATATATTCGCTTGATTCAGCAGAACGACAGTTGGACTGGCAACTGTCTCTGTAGTTGCTCCAAATCCCACTAAGTCCAAACTCGGTTATCGTGTTTCCACCATTAGTCGCCTTCGCTCTTCGCTCACTCATTCGGGAAGGAGTTTTATCCTGTTAGTTAAATTTGATTTCCTTGTTAAAAAAGTACCATGGTTTCAGCTTCGCCAAATCTGATCGACTTCGCGTTTTATATTTCATGGGAAGTTCATAATACAATAATATATTTTTTACATATATTTTTCTGATAATAAACAATTAAGCCGGAACTGTCTGGGTCATTTCATTTAAATTTTGGAATAAAACTAAATGAGATTAATAACTACTAAGACTACAATTAATTATTTTCACCATGATGTCCTTTAGTATATATTTTGTTATAAAAACCTTAAAGAAATAGAACAATTTTTTTTATTTAATAAAAATCACAGTTATTCACTTTTACTAAATCTAACAAAAGTTAATAGATGTGAGATGTAATTGTATGGTACATGCTATCTGAAAAATGGCCTGAATGAAAATTAAAATGTAAATTTAATATGAATGTTAAGATAAAAAAAACAATAAAAGAAATAAAATAATAGAAATTAAATTATTAATGTTCAAAGGTTAAATTTTCTGGATTGACTGATGCATTGAATGGGATAAAAATTTCTGGAAAACAATTAATTTTGGGAAGACTTTATTTCGTCTCCGACCGTTTTCGATCCCCATCTTCCACGTGGAAAAAAAATAATAATTTGCAGACATTATTACCCTATTCCTATTAGTGTTCAATGACTAGAAGCGGACGGTAATAATAATATTACTTTTTTTCTATTCTCGTTGTTGACATATGACAAGGCAACGGTTAAGAATCATGAAGCAAAATAACATTTTATTTGTAAATTATGGCTTTGGAATGTTGTATACACGGCATGAACCATGTGAAGCTATAGCTACTGCTAACATATTATTATTTATGCATGAGTTACATGTGCTGAACTTATGCGGGTTCTCACGTGATATTTTTTACGAATCATTTTTAATGATTTTTAGAAAATGAGCATCAGAACACTTCATTCATTAGAACTTATAATCAAAATGTTCAATAGGGCAATGACCCCAAACAGACATTTACCTTAGCGCAGAATTTTTTACATCAATAATAAAGCCCTGAATTGTTACTATTTTTAAGAATTATTGAACTTCCTTCCATTTTCAAGTAACTGACTACTACCCTAGAATAGGTGTCAGTTATACCCTTAAAATATTACCAGTAAATGTACCAATGTATTAAAATTTTCATTTTAAAATTCCAACGGTACAGGCATAATTTAAATTGAATATCAACCAATAGGACTCTATATGACCAGTTTTAATACACAGTTCTCCGCCCTAACTGGTGGTCTGGCTAGACCGCCTTCCAGAGCATTTGATGCCCTGAAGGCGATTTAGTTCAGTCGGCCAGGAATTGGAGCACGCTTTAGCGTGTGCTCTAATTCTTGGCCTGCTGAAATCTGAACACATTCTGTATTGTATTCTGGTTTCAGTGAGTCAAGAATTAGAACACTCACTTTTGCTCTAATTCTTACCTGCTGAAACCACATCGATTCATTTCAATTCGTGTCTTCTTATTGAGCAAAGTTTTATGCATTTTTGCTAATTTTGCAAGACAAGAACTTCTACTCGTGTCTTGTTTTTATTGAGTAAAGCCTGTTATGTAAAATAATTTTTCTTATAGAATGATTGTATTATAATGTAACGAGTGAGATTCACCGCGGATGAGTCATCACGCCTGACCTGTCTGGACAGGTAGTCGCGTTAAAGCTCAAGTGGGGTAGTAGCGACGCAGAATTTTATGGAGTCTGAAAGGCTGTAGAATGATCTAGAGATGAATTGGCGGCAGGTATATAAGGGTCGCATCGGGCTGATCATGGCAGTCAGAAAGTTAGTATCTGTCAGAGTGTGCAGAGAGTCACTGAAGAAAGTCAGTGTCGGTCAGTACATGTCAGCGACATGTAAAGTAGAAATAAATAAAACGTTACAGTATTGTTCATTTATCTTTTATTATTCAACTATTAAAATACTTGAATTATAAATTGTCTTTATAAATTATATATTCATTTATGTGCGAATGATTATCATACTCGTAAATCAGAAGCCAATAGGAAAAACATTTCTTAATTTTAAAAATCCCAGATGCTATTGTATATCGAAATACGAATGCATAATTTGGTTTTCAAATACCCAATAGACGAATTCATGCAAATGGTCGGTTGGCAGTATAGTTTTTTACGGCAACTTGTAACTTGTAAGGGTGTAGATGAAGATTCATTGTCATTCACTGCATGGTGCTCCTCGAAAAGTTTATTTATTATTTATGACAGGGAATGAGGGTTCGAGGATTTCGAGCAATACTCTCACTTAACTAAGGAAGTATTTTCAGTTGACCGGTGATTACAACATCGCTGTAGTGTCTTTACTGAACTAATTTACTCAAAATTTTTAAAAATTTGTCGAATTGTCGATAAATCGGGTATGTTTCGCTTTCGTCGACCGAATATTTTTAATTTGCGGAGTCGAGTGTCTCTCCCCGTTTTTGAAATAAGTTTTCACAGTACGATGATCGACAGAAAAACGATTCATTTTATTAATAGTAATTTCTGTAGGCGTTGTCAATCGAAAAGAACAAAAATGGTGCAAAATTTAAAATGTGCATTTTTATTGGGAAATTCATTATACGTAAAATGTAAGTATAAAATAAATAATGCGAAAACCACAAACATCCAGGAATTATCTCACAATGTATCAAATTTTAGCAATTAATACTAGTCTGTAAGCGTATAATGTAATGAGTAGTAATTGAATCTGATATTGAACAGCAGGAGTGAGATGGAAATACGGAAGTTCATTCCACAGAGAGAAATAACACTAGGATGGAATTGAATCCTGTTGGGAACGAGCAGTTGTCTAGACAAGGATAGAACTCTGATTCATATCCCCGTCTCACTTGTCACGGGAACGAAATTATAACAAACATAATAACACAGTGGTTTCTATTACAGTAGTTGCGCAAATAGATTTTTACGTAGTGTAATTAGATGCTCTATTTTAGTCAGATGTAAACAATTTGTTTAGGTTAATTTATTGAAATAATTCTCTTGAGACAGTGAATTTCACGCATGCTAATAAATTAAATCAATGCAAAATGCGGAATTTGTACGTAAACAAATGAGTCAACAATGACTGATTGTTTAGATAAACAAATTGACTCTTACTTCTACAATTGTTTTCCTTGGAATTGTTTTTAATTTTAGTTTTGTTCCTATTTACTATTGTTTCTTGCTGGTCGCTAATCTATATTTATTTAACTACATGAATATTCAATTTTGCAAGTTTAATATTCATTTGCAAAATAAATACAATAATTTCATTATATATGCCCTAGGGAAGATCAATTAATAAATATTTATGTACATGCAAAATTTAAATAAATATAATAGCAGAAATATTATAAATGTTAAGTTTATTTGTCGTGCACAAGAAAATAACAATTTATTAAACATAATAGATTAAACCTACAACTGTCAAAATATTTGACATTTCTTCATTGTTTTCGATAAGCAAAACATGTAATTTCTAAACAATAATAATGTTTCCAGGCATCGTGCGGCAAAAATTATGCACTCTACGGTGACAAACAATTTGATTCATTGTCGCAATATTTTTTTGTTAAATTTAGTAGAAAAATGTAATCAAAAGTGAGCTTTTGTATATTAAATACATACAAACGAACAAACGTATATCTGTTAATGACCGTCGTTTACTGAATATATGAATTCATTTCTATATAGTCATTAAATTTTGAAACTAAAATGTATGTCAATATTAAATACTATAGTAAATAAAATTCAAACATTCCGTCGAAATAGTTATCATAAAAAACTTGTGCACATTTCGTTATATTTACTATTAAATAATAATTTCCTCTAGTACTTTTCTTAATTCAATAATCATTAAATTTATTCTACTTAAAAATAAATAGCATATTTTTGGTTCTCACTTTTAAGTCTCGCGCAACGTCATCTAGGGTGAACTAAACTGCAAGAATATTTTATAGTTTGATTAACCTTAGATTCTACTACCCATTTAGAAGAATTTTTTATACATAATAATTTATTTTTGTCAGTTTGCTATGGTAATTTTATCGATTGATATATTGTAAAGAATATTTCTAAGTATTTGTGAATTCCGTTTGCTATTGTAATTTTGTCGATTGATATTTGAATATTTGTATTGTTTGGTCAGGTACACAGTTACGTAATATTTAATGGGAGAAGGGGTTATATTTGCATTATGGATACATTATTTTCGGGACTACACCCCTGGCTAAATCGCAAATCATTTAGAAAATCACAATAAACATTCATAGAAAAAAATAATAATGCAAGAGAATTAACTTTTTATTTATTGATTACAAAATTTGAGTTAAATGAAACCTAAAAAGTGACGATTTTTTTGTTACTTAGTTTAGTAATATATCATTGTTATTGAATAAAAAGATATTAAAATATATTTTCTAATTTTGGCATAAAGCGTCACTTTTCCCAACTGAATGACTTTAAAAAGCTAAATTTTTCATAACCAGTTAGGAAATAGAAAATTTGTGAATTGTTTTTTAACCGGTTATGAAAAGTTTGCCGTTTCCAAACGACAGTCAATTTTGAAAAGTAACAGTTTGTATGTTAAAATTAGAAGAAAAAATAAAAATTAAAAGAATTGTATTAAAATTAGAAAAAATCTTATATGAAACATGTTACAAAATGCAATTTTGTATAACTTTGTGATTTTGCGGGGTTTCGCTTCGCTCGTTCAGCAAATATGCCACCGTTACACAAAATAAGGCAATTTTTAACTTGTTACATAAATAGGTAATACTTATGTGTTTTTTTCCAACATAATAAGACAATTGTTGGACAAATAATGTCTGTACCACGAGTGCAAAATAGTATTGTCGCTCTACAATTCGTACTACTTCGAGGTTTAATATTATTATTACACAAATAACTGTTAATATCTTGTATTTTCTACAATATATTAAATTTAGTTTATCCTTATAACTCCCTTGATGCACTGATTCGCTAACAACTCATTTACATGGATACTTTTTCTTTGAATTAGTAACTTATTATGATTTTATGTCAGTACATTTTTTTACTATTAGACGTATTACATTTAAAATTATTGTTAATATTAAATATTTTTCATAAGATTATAATTTAATAGCACACTTCTTAAAAGCGCTTTTATTATAAAAGTATGTTCGTAATATGGGCCATTGTTTTTATTTATAATTATAATCATAGTGACTTGACTATCCTATAGTAGCATTTGATTCAACAGGAAAACACGAAGGCTGATAGTATGAACACTTTACTACACATAGTAAAGTACTAATTGGGTGACTAGTAGGCAGGGGCGGATGGACGACTTACAAAAGAAAAGTATCCATACTGGGCCTCTATTCTGTAACTTGTAGCAACTCTACATGTAATTAAATTCACTATTGCTCTCTGACAGCAAAGTACTGAACGTCCGATATGATTACATATTTGTAGCAACAATTAGGGAAATAAAATAATTTATTGACAAAGATTATGTGTGATTCATATTTCTGTGATTTTTGTTTTTCAAATTGGAAGTAATTTTTGAATCAGAATATCAAGATGAACATATAGTGCTGGCAATAAGAGAAAACTACCTCTAATGTTAAAATATTGATCATTTTATACTACGCTTTTATCCGATAAAAAATGATTTATCACCTATGTTGGTTGACGTATTCGATAAACCTCTTTCCTTCCGCATAGCTCTTCTTTCCTTATTAGAACTATAATACTTTACAAATTATGAGACTAATAGTAAAAGATTTGAGCAATCCTTTCGTATTTTCGTTAAAATTTATAAAAAAATTCATTTAAATAAATGTCAAAACGTTTTATGAATGAAATTAGTAAATCTATAAAATATTTTCTAAAATTAATTTCGGACCTAATCAAATTATAACAACGATTTTGTAAGTAAGACTATTAACTGTTGCTACTGATGTCATTATTGCAGCAACACTAACAGTTGTTAAGTTACAGAATAAAGGCCATGGTATCGTATTAGTACTAAATATCGGAATATCCCTAGTCACCACTATCCGTATGATTAAAAATAAATATGTGTTACAAATATTTGTGGTTTTATAGTAAACATTAGGAAATATATAGCAGCAATTAATATCAATGAAAAAAACCCATCTCGCAAAGGAATGCGGGAGGAAAATATTTTAAATATTTACTTCCGTCTTTAAATTCCGTTCTCGCCAGTAGAATTTTATACTCCAAGCATTTTCTTTTATATTTTCCATTAAAATTATAATCCAAACTTGTTGAACTTTGAAGAAAATAGCAGTTAAAAAGTTTTTAATGAGGGATAGTATATAATTTTGTATACGTTTAAGAAGTATAAAAAGTTATATTTTATGTAAAGTTGAATATTAATTAAGTAGAAGAAGCTGTTGAAGGATCCGCGTTAATTTGGCGGAGTTTCGAGTTTGAGTGTAAACTGAAATGAAACCAAGCAGAAGACAGAATATAATTCCATCCAGCTCTGGCAGATGCATTGTGTGAATATTAATTTCAATTAGCAGTACAATTCGCGTCCCCATTTACGCTTTAAGGTTTCGCAAAAGCGTAACATTTAATTATTTCTCAGTATAATACAGACACGAAGGCTTTACGCCGTAAACATGTCCTGACACTATCTATACATCGCAATGAGCAAACACAGGTTTAATTGTATTTGGCGTAATCTGCACGTCAATACGGATTACAGCACCTGTGCTACTACATTCGAACTACACAACAGGAAATTTATTACTGTTTTCATTTCTGATATACTTCAGCTTTAAATAATAAATACTTTTTTCCAAAATCGTTAGCAAAATACATCATTATTCAACTTAAAACAGTGAGCAAAGTAGCATATTGAATCACAAGTGAGCAAAGTAAATAAATTTCTTCACAAGTGAGCAAAGTAAATAACATTAGTGAGCAAAATACACTAACTCTGAGCACAATGTTTTCATGGGATTACAGACATTATAATACATTTTACATTAAATTACATTAAATTTAATTATAATTTATAAACATAATTGTACTGTTGAGATTTTCATTATTAAATAAAAAAATACAATGATTTGTTTTTTTTTTTTAATTATATTTTAAGATTGTGGAAAAAATTATGTTTAGCACACGTGAGCATGTCTTTTTCTCACTTGTCCAGTTGGCACACTCGCTTCGCTCGTGTGGCCAATTTCTATAGGCCCGTGAGAAAAAGACATATTTTGCTCACTTGTACTAAAAATAGCCATAATTGCATAACAAATAAGCAAATATTTGCTCAGAAATGAAGTATTGTCTAATTTTGATTATAGTTAGATAATAGTTACATAAAAGTGATTAGATTTCTTGGACAATAATACATTATAAGTTCGTGTGAGTGTAGTAAATTCTCATATGTAATACCACTAGTAACTTGAAATTTTTGTCGTTATGGTCACGATTGATTGTTGCGACGAAAACGAGTGCTCAACACGAGTGACGATTTTCCAAAGCAACAAGCAGAGTGAGTTAGGTAAAAATTACAATTAAAATTCTAGTTACGAATGGTATTCGGCATGACAATTACTAGAAATGTATATAGTTTTTTGACGAACGTTGTATCTATGTAATGCCTATTTAAGTCGTATGAATTCCAAGGCAATTGCCAGTAACTGTCAATTATCAATGAGGTTTAAATTAGATTGGTTCAGTACACCGAAATATTTTTATATATCTAGAAAGGTCTTTTCCCGCATATAAAAATTCAATATTTAGGGTGTCCGTTTTAAGAGCCGGTTAAATTGGGGCAATTGCCGCATTACTTGAAAATTTTAATCATTTTTTTGTTTTCCCGAAAAAATGCATAATTTACTTTTTGACTTAAACTTTCATGTTTCCATTCATACAAGTTTCTAGTTTGTACATTCTACAGACATTTTTTTACGAGGAATTGACAGCAGTTCCCAAAATTTTTAAAACTCGAATACTTGTCGGAAAATTCATACCAACTTTCAATTTTCATATGGAGCTCAAAGTTGTCGTAGTACTATTAAATAGAGATTTTTTTCTGTTTTCAATGATATAAAACACTTGTACATTAAAATAAAAATAGACTAAGAAATTAGAAAATTTTTGATTTGTTTTTATTTCGGTCAAGTGTGCTTTGGAAATAAAAATTGAAAATCTATAGCTTCAAAAAAATTTTAACATTTCGATTCAATATTTGCCTAAATTTCTACAAAACAGAAGCAAATACGTCAGGTGCGGTTGTAGCCTTTCTGAATAAAGTTGGAGATATGTTGCTAAAGTAATTTGCTTATTTCGATAAGAAGCATATTAAACTCCTAACTAATTGAATTGATTTCTCCAAATTTTGTTAAACCAAAATATTTTTGATTTTATTTTCAAAGCACGCTTGACCGAAATGAATAAAATCAATAATTTTCTAATTTGTTAGTGTATTTTCATTTTAATACATATGTATGTGTGTTTTATATCATTGGAAAACGAAAAATCTAGTGAGCTACGCATTTTTTCAGGAAAACAAATGTACAATTAAAATAGCCAAGTAATGCGGTAACTTTGCCCATTTTACCCGACTTCATATCTCTTACGGTTCTCGAGATCCCAATGGTTACCCTCTTAAAACGGACACCTGTATATTGAATAGGCTTTGAATAATTTGGTACAAAACAACCTTCTGAAATATATAATTTCACTTAAAAAGTATATAGTTTACTTATAATTACTTCACTGTGACTTAATCAGTGCGTACTATGAGAGAGAAGAACATATAATGTGGTGCAGAAAATTTGACGTTTGGGGCCGTTCAAGTATTACGTAAGCACTATAGGGGGGTGGGGGGGGGTCTTTGTTTTGCTTATTTTGGATGACATGGGGGGTAGGGGAGTCTAGATGATGATTACGTCATCGGTAGCTATTAACTTTTTAACACGAATGGCAACCCTCACATTGGCTAAGTTCCGAATCGTGTAAAAATCGATCTTGAATACTTTATCAGTAAAATCTAATCTCCATTCTAAATCTATTTTCTTATTTTTAAAATTATAATTATAACATTGTAATTATAATATTAAAAAAAAATTATTGAAAAATGTTTACGTAAGCATGGGGGAGGGGGTAAGAGCTTTGCTTACTTTTGCTGACAAGGGGGATGGGGGGGGGGGGGGGGGGGGGTAAATAATTGTAATAAATCTGCTTACGTAATATTTGAACGGCCCCTTTCATATAAAATAATTAGAAATAATAACAAAAATAAACTAACGCATTTGTTATTTTTCTCTCAATTCCATGGCTACTGCTATTGTAGGGATAATTTATTAATTTTTTGCGCCTCTGTTTCATTATGACTAGTATTACAGAACTCAAAATCGTCCAGAAACTCTGTTTGCAGGTTTAGCCCGGCAAAATGTAGGGATGCCAACTTAAATATTTTAGCATTACATTCTGTCAAAAATTTTAATTCTATTTTATTGGAAATGTAAAACCTTAATTAAAACCATTATTTTTTATTTATTATTCATATTATACTCGTCTTGTATGGTTATGATTACGTTAATTGTTGAAAAATATCAGTTCACGAGTGGGATTCCATAACTCAAAACAAATAACAATTGGCGAAAAAACAGAACTATAGATGGCAGGCTGGACGGTAGCAAGATGGCGGAGGAATAAGGAAGTTCAATTATTTCTCATTGCTAACCATATACATTCAGAAGTGCATTGTTTAAACATGGAGAAAGTTAAGGTAGAATTAAGTGATATTTTCGAATATATAGCTTCTGCACGCCCTATAAAAGAAGGCGAAGCTGTTTTTAAAGCAGGACATGTATTGCTATGTGGTGTGAAAGATGACGGATCTGGTGCAATACTGGGATCGTGTTTGCAGACTAGTAATTTAAGTGGAGATCCTCATATGATCGAAATTATTTTAAATGATAATTAAATAATTGGGTAACAAAATGTAATTGCAAAGTAGGATTAAAACAACTCCAGTTTTTAAAAATCTTTTCGTGGAATATTGACGAACTGAAATCAATGAGGTTATAGCAATTGATATTTGTTTTAAATCCCACTGGCAACTTACGCGGATGAAAATCAGCTGGTAGGAAATGATCGGAACAGACATTCATTCTTTTCGACACTGGCTTACCAATCCGAAGTGCAACTGCCCATTTTTGCGACATTATTTTGTCTCTTGGGAAATAGTGTAAGCTTACAGTTTTTAATTTATAGTTACTGCATTGTGGCACTGAGCAGTACCTATTGCATTTACTGGTCATTATATAAACCTGAAAAAGTAATGTACACTATATATCTCACTTTCTTTTGCAACAAATTTAAATTAAACCTGTTTAAAATTACATACGTTTAAATGGACGTTAGCTCCGTTTCCTTATTTCTCTAGTTCATAAATCTGCCGCCAGACGTCACCCACTTTGAACTTTTTCGCCAATTGTACTTTTATTATTATTATATCAATTTCTAATCTCACACGTCAAATGTTACCATAGTGGAAATTCAAATTTACAATGAGTTTAAGACATTCTCACATGACTGTAGACTTGTAGAGTGTTTTTTATGTGTGTAGGTACTTATTAACCACAAATAATGATTACTGTTACAGAATTACAAGCTCACTTTGTAGTTGGTATTTGCAATTGATATCACAACAAGTCTAAACGATAGTAACTGAAGTTATAGAATACCACCCCTCATTCGTTTTACTTTTTAGGTTACAACGAATGTCACAATTTTTTTTTAATAAAACAAGTGAATTGTTTATATATGCAGGTGAACCGAAAATGTTTCTGACATAAAAACCTATAGTGTATACAATTTTTAGTAGTAATAATGTTTCATTAATAAATTAAAAGTGTCACCGGCACAAAAAATCTTGTGTATCACACGCCCAGAAACTCTTTTGCGAGATCTTGCATTATTTGCAGACCTCGCTTCAGCTCGGTCTGTCAAAATAGACTCGCTCTCGCAAAAGTTTAGTTTCTGGACTAGTGATACAAATAACTTTTGCTTATTGACTCAGATTTTATGCTCTACGACTGTTATTTGAACCTTTTTTACCTAAAATAATTTGGGAAGTAGGAAATTACGAAAATATGATTTTACATGTTATATCCCTATGTTGTGGTGTCACTCACCTTTTATCTTACAATAGCGGTTGCTATATAAATTAGGTAAAATATTTGAAAATAACTCGAATTACTCGGTTGTTGTGGTTTAGCTATTTAAAGAATGAATTGTTAATGAATAATTTTTATATTGTATTTCATAACTGATAATATTGTGCATAATGTCGTAGTTTACTCACTTCTGAATAATAATAGATTTTATCTACAACTATTGAAATATGGGTACATTATAAATGTGATACTACATATAATATACTACTCATATTACACAAGTGTAATATGAAATGTTATATTACACGCTACACTTTTCTGTAATAAATAGAGCATATAATTTAACACATAACATTTTAATAAACTGTTAATTTATTAATAATATATTTTTTATTATAAATATCAATATAAATGATTATAAAAGTATAATAAATACAATTTGTATAGTTATTTTGACATTTAAGTGCTACTGTGGCGCCATCTGTTAAGCTATATATGCACTACTCACACTGAACTGAATATTTAACAAATAATCTCAGATTTTTTATATGCCTGATAGTAGTAGATAAAGTATAGTATTTGACTCGCATAATATGGCTACATTACACTCGGATGATTAAATATACTCGCTACCGCTCGTATTTTTAATTACATCCTCGTGTAATATAGCCTACATATTATGCTTGTTAAATAATATACTATTATTCACTAAATATAATTGCCTAAACTACTTCATTAACAGCTACTGTCAGATAAAACATCTTAACGGAAAAAAAGGAGACGCATTTTATAAAAACCAAATGACATTTCTTCTTTAACAATATTATACCTTCTATACTTTAATAATTATAACACACTTTACGTTTTTACTCTAAAATCATAATTCATCTTTGTAAGGTTATTTATTATATCATTTGTTAAACACAATAGCTTGATTTTTAATGGTGAATTGAATTGATTCATGGATCAGAGTTGATCACTGGAGCAAGTCTGAATTCGGCCGTTAGTTATAGAAAAGTTTTATTTACTTTTTACAATTAAGGGCAAGTCCAAATAATACAATCCCGAATTTATGTTAATTCGGAGCATTGAACCGCTCTTTCGTCATTCTAAATAATATTCAATTTAAAATTAATTTCAATATTTAAAACGTGTTTATGTAAACCATTTGCAAATTTTTAAATTCAAAGAAGCTAGGATCACAATCCACGTTCTGAAAACAATTTTCAGTTTTATAAAAATATTTGCTTCATTGGCAAAATAATAAATAACACTCCAATTTAAATTGTTTTTCTTTAAATCTCAATCATTTTCAGGTCAGCTTGTGGTTGTGTTCATTAATGAAGTATTAAAACTTGTTAATATTAATAATATAAAATTATTTATTTTAAAATTGTAGAATATAATGAAAAAATATGTAATTTATTTTTTAACTATTTTAAAACTTTATAATAAAGCGTATATACTTTTTTTTAGTTGCAAATGTTCCACACATTATTTATCCAAAACTTGGTGTACATTTTGTCACATAATATCTACATATAAGAGTTTTTATATGTTATTTATCATCATTAAAATAATTACATTATCTGTAATTTGCCCCATATGACCTTAACCTTGTATACATTGTTTGACCAACTGAAAAACCATATTTTTAAATCCAAATTTAATTCTGTTTACCTACACAAACTAGTTTCTGGGAAGCAATTATTCTAATAGTTTTATATCATGTAATTACATATTATTATTATATAATAAAACAATACATCAAATTGCAAAAGACACAATGATTATTCAAGTCCATTTATAAAACATAGTTAACTTAAGCACATGGTTTGCTGGCTGACCTCAATTTCTGTTGAACTCAATATTGACCTTCAAAGGCCTTTGGCCGAGATTTAAATTCCATTACAGGCAAACCCCTAAACTTCCAAACTGGATATAACTGTTATACCCCAGTATCACTAGCTTTCTCAAACTTGTAAATTTATGATTTTCAATTTAATTGTATTGAAACTGTTCGATGGTAATAATAATAATTTTTTATTTCTGCTTGACTGCATTCCAGTAATTATTGCCCTATCCTATTACTAATAATCAAAATGTATATGTCATATACATATACTTAAATCTGTATAATAATAATCTAATTAAAACATTGGTTTGGCGTCATATATATGTAGATATATATTATATATATATAATTAAGAAAATGGTGGGGGGTGATTTTGTTTTTAATTATAAATTAAAGAAATAAATAAAAAGGAATGAAAATAGTACATTGCTATCAAATTTAACATGGTAGGTAAGGTACACAAAATATTATATTATTATATTTAGTAGCAAAGGAATCAACGTCTAATTCTAAATTTATATTTTTACAATATTTTTTCAATAAACAACATTCCTGGATCAATAACTCTACCTTGGGACTCTGTTGTTCTTAAATAACCTTTAATTCTTTTTTGACTATTAAAAGATTTTTCAGAACTTGGATTAGAAGATGTAAGCTGAAAGACTAAACTAAATTCATGTTATAGAACTGTAAGATAAGTTATAATATATTACTACCCGAGGTGGAAAGTGTTTCAATATTGTCGAGGGTGATGATAGCTAACCAATGCGCGCAGCCTTATAAGTATGCTTATTTATTCACAATCTGGAATTAATAATCTGACAAAAATAAACGAATATTTAGGTTTGGTGTAGATCAACTGATTTCTAATCTTAAATATTGATTTCATTGACGTTGGAAAGTGTCCACTTCCAAACCCCAACTATGCTCACGCAATACTTGCCATCTATATAAACAATTACTAACTTCCCAACTTTTTAAAAGTCACAAATAGTCATATTACTAACCGATTGTGAATATAAAATTTTTTATTTTAGTTTCGTGGTTTACATCATATCTCTCAATGATTTTTAGTAATCATTTTAATTCGTTTTCAATTGGGTCTGAGCCACATCATAATGGTTTGCTAAAGGAAATAATTGTTCCAAATTAAAAAAATATGATCTAGATGGATTCAAAATACCTTTATATACCTTTAAGAAGACAAAGTACAATGCAGGCTTTATAATAATTAGGGATCCGATTCTAGACATATTGCCTATAGGCATGTAATTAAATTCTTATCATGATATTTTCTCTTATTTTTTTCGACAGTTCATAGGCTACACTGTGACACTGTGTCCAGATTTCATCGGCCACCATTATGATCTCGGATAGGTGCTATACAGCTACAACTTCGTTTAAATGGGAGTTATCGTGCACATCTGGGGGGCAATTTTAACCCTGTTTTTGTTACACCAAAATTCTTCATAGATCAAGAGAAAATGGCGGAAAACTGATTTTGGTTCATTTCTTCTTCCACAAATAATTCCTGAACAGTTGAATATTCGGGAAAATGTTTAAATAAAAAGTTATACACATTTATTGTCTAGGTAGTGGCGTACGCAAAATTTTAAGATACGATATAAACTTCTCATTCTTTAAATGAAAACCTTATTTGAATTTAGACTCAAAAAAATATTTTTTTCTTTTTCAACGTTATTAATTTGTACTATTTGAGGAAGAAGAAATGAACAAAAATCAGCTTTTTGCCATTTTCTCACGACCTATCGGGAATTTTCGGATAACAAGGACAGGATTAGAGTTGCTCTCCCAATGCGCACAATAACACCCATTAACAGAGGTCGTAGCTGTTATATTTTCCGAGATTCCAATGGTGGCCGATGAAATCTGGACTTACTGTATAATCAATACATAACATTTTTAATTTTTAAAGTACCTAATTAATTTCGGAGGGGGGTGTTTGAATCCCCCCCTTGGGTGCGCCACTGTAATGAATACTAAAATATAAGTTATTGTATGTGATGTAAAAAAAATCTGTACATATATTATAATCAGTAAAATTACTAATTGTAAGAATCTAACAATTAATATGTTATAAAAGTAGTAATACTTTTATACACCAATCGTATATAAATAAAATTTAAATGATTTAAATTTTTTTTCTAATTGATTCGTAGATAAAATATATATGATATATATTCATGATCGCTCGTACTTTAAACCTCTTGTGTTATTTATAAATTTTTTCATCCAAGAGATGATATTGATAATAACTAAACAAACAAGATATAATTTGTCATTTTCTAACACAATCTACCATATTGTTATGTTTCTCAGTTAGATATCAAAAGTTAATTAATTCATACCGATGATTTGTATTATGTAAAGAGAAGATTAAACATTAAGTGAAAAAATTATTTTTATCTACAACTATTGAAATATCGGTACATTATATGTGTGATACTACATATAATATACTACTCATATTACACAAGTGTAATATGAAACGTTATATTACACGCTTCACTTTTCTGTAATAAATTGAGCATATAATTTAATACCAACATTTTAATAAACTGTTAGTTTATTAATAATATATTTTTTATTATAAATATCAATATAAATGATTATAAAAGTATAATAAATACAACTTGAATAGTCATAATTGACATTTAAGTGCTACTGTGGCGCCATCTGTTAAGCTATATATGAACTACTTACAGCTAACTGAATATTTAATAAATAATACCAGATTTTTTATATGCCTGATAGTTGTAGATAAAGTATAGTATTTAACTCGCATAATATGGCTACATTACACTCGGATGATTAAATATACTCGCTACCGCTCGTATTTTTAATTACATCCTCGTGTAATATAGCCTACATATTATGCTTGTTAAATAATATACTATTTTTAGCTATGCATGAGTTTATTTTGTGCATTGTCCAGTGGTGCAAAGTGCAATAATGGGAGAGAGTGAAAAATGGACACAGATTAGGCAGCGTTTGAATTATCGCAGGACAAGTACTATCACTGTTCAAAATTATCGCAGGATATTTCATATGATGTGATTAAATGTTCCCTCAATTTCAGATATATGTATCGTGAAATATGGAATTAATCATTTCCTGTGACTCATTTATTATTACACCATATGTGCGGAACTGCAAACTGTCAGATACGATTAAAATCAAAACATATTATCAACTACAAATCGTATGAAAGTTTGAGAAGGTAATTAGAATTTACAGCACCCATGAGTATGGAGATTACCATCAACATCAATACCGTAGTTAGAACGTTGATTGCTCGTAGGCTAGAGCAGGATACATTTCGGTTCCTTGCGTGTATTTCGCATACATAATGCGTTTTTTACCAACGTCACCGGCAAGGTTACCAGATAGGTGCGACAATGGCATTCCTCACAAGAACAGCGGCAATGGCAACTGCTCATAGCGGACGCAAATGTCAAATAAACCATTTATCTAGTGCAACTGTGTAGGTCTACATACATACTCACGGATGATTTTTTCTGCTAACTACGTTTACGTGACAAGTTCTATAACTAATTATCGTGAATGTGAAAATCAAGTGTGATTTTATTTGTCATTAATTATTTTTACAGTACTCTACTGCTATCATTACAAGCAGTAGATCAGAGGATTTTCTTGATTGGTCGATGAATAGGATAGGGCAATAATTACTAAAATTCAGTCAATGTATCGAAGACTTTATTTCTGCTTGACAGAATACGGTCCTAAATCATTGTCGAAATATTACCAACTTGCAGAAAATATACAAAAATTAACGAGTATTAGTGAAAATATTTCATTTAAATATTTATTTCGTTCGCGAGAAATAAGATGTCCTGTGATGTCATCTGTTTTTAGCAATTTCATTGGTTGCCTGATTTTAAAAAGACAATCGCGCGTCCGCCTATCTTAGAACTTGCGGATGAAAAATCTGCATGCGACGTGCTAGTATCAAAATATTGCAGTATGTTCTTGTTTTTGGTAATAATACTTTAACAATATGAATATGTAAATAACCTATACCCTGTACAACTAACAGATTGTTCATCATCATGGGAAATATATATGATGTCCTAACCCAAAATTTTCACATTAAAAATTTATTTCAGTCGCGTTTTCATTTCTACTCTTTTACTGTTTCACTCTGTTCTATAAAAAAAGGTTTAGATCCCAATTTCAGTAATTATTTCCCTATCCTATTATAAGCAGTGTTGAATCTTGAAGCCAGGGAGATTTTTCCGAGGGCAAATGAAAACTTTGGGGGTGCATGCATTTCAATGCTTATATTACTAAAAAATTGTTTTTTTCATATTTACATCTAAATTGATATATTCAAACATTGATGCACGACCTGTGGGCTGTTTTAATATTTCGCATATTGATATATTTGAAAAGGTACACAAATATCCCAAAATACGTAAATTGGCATAATTAAATGAAACAGACACGACATTAAAATATTTAAAACTCTTAAATATTTTATTATTGAAAGCCCCAAATATAAAAAAGGAACAATACATTTTTTCATATTTTTTGTCATTCAACACTGACTACAAGTTACAAATTATATTATTATTATGTGCAAATTTTTAGGTTTATTTAATATTTTAAAGAAAATAGTAACATAAAATCTGCTAGTTTCTTAAAAAAATATTTTACCTTTCTCGAATCAAGTATATTGATTATTTATTATGTATTATGTATTTGTGAGTTTCTGCAAAATTAAATTATATACTGAATAGGTTCTACTAAATTCAATATGTTTTATTAATAAAAAATACTGTATAGCCTATTTTATAATAACAAAAAAATATAACTATTTAGTATCGAGGAAATAGTTATCATTAAGTTTCCTGATTTTTAAATTTATGCATTAAATTGAAATATAGCGACTATGCATAATTCTTATACTTATATATATGTTAATATTTTATTACGAACATTTCCAAAAGTGTGATAGTAAATGTGATCCTTAAAAAAATGCCACAAAAAAGAAATTTAATTATTGGAAACAAATTTATTTGACACCTTTCAATAAATTATCATTATTAATTAATATGTACATATGTATTACTTAGCATCAGTGACGTCGCCAGTTAATTTTATTTGGGTGGGCACAGGCCGGTCCGACATTTTTTAAGGTAAGTACCCAAAGTATTTAAAACCAATATTTTTTTTTTAATAAACAAATATTATTTAACAAAAAATTAAGAAAATTACAACATGAACAACTCTGAGGGCCGGTTTTCTTTCGCATTTGGTTAAAGTGCCGGTTACTTTAATCATCGATTAATAGAAAAATATCGCATCGGAAAACTATCGTAACTTGTCAAAAATATTCGTTGTTTACTATCCCCTCTATTCTGTAACTCATTGGTTAATTATTAACCAGTCGTTAATTTTTTTCTCCAATGAAAATAGGTACCACATGAGAAAATATCAAAACATCACATGTAATGTTTTTATATGTCAAATATTTGAACAACTGGTTAAAAATTAACCACTGGGTTACAGAATAGGCTCCATTCTCTGTTATAACGCTAGGAATGGTAAATATGTACATTTAATTTTCCAATATTTTCATTGTAATTTCTATATTCACTCCATTACATATAGTTACTGCCTCTTTATATATCAGATTATAGAAAGATTTCCCCGTTTTATTTAATTCAAAATTTTGTAGTTGGCAGTTGGGTGGGCACCTGAGTTGGCATAGCTGCTTTCAGGGCGGACCAGTGACCACCCTGGCCCACTCCTCGCGCCGGCCCTACTTAGTATATTTGGACCATAATTATCTAATTGAGGTCGACAGTTAATATACTAGTTGATAATTAGGAAATAAGATGATCTACATTTATGTTTTTTCTATATCATTTAAATTTAAATTTATTTTACAAATTTCAGAACTAAATTTCCGATTTAGTAGTATTTTCCTTATTGTCTTATATTACAAATAACATTTTCCTTATCTATGATGCAAAATAGTATTTGGTAACAAGTGATGACGTTAATTCTTTTTTTTTGCTAATAAAGGAATACTAATGCGGTAATTTAATTGCGACGGTTACATGTTTGACGTTTGTTGTAATTGAAAGCTAGATACACCCAGTCATTCGGTCAAACGACGTGGCCAAAGTACGCAGAACACGGCAGACAGAACACTTCTCCCCAAACGAACAAACGAACCAAACAAAGCATATTTCATTATTATCAAGAAACTATAATGAATAAAAGCGAAGAAAATAAGCAAATAATTTAGTTCGAAATTTTACTTACACACGTTGAGATTTAAAATGAATATTTAGTATTTTTATTCCTTTTGTTCCCCTTGACAATACAAAATATCCTGTTTTCTTTCGATACAAGATCAGCGCACATTACCAAAAGTTGCCACCGAGAGCAGCATACTCCAGTCCAATTAAACGTTAAATTTAAAACCAATCATGACATCTCTAACATTGTACGCAATTGTCAAAATGTTTTGAACATACTTTGGAAGAAATATGAATTACTTTATTAGTTAGACTTAAAAAACGTATTACTTTAAAGAGTAAATATTAAAGTTATTTATAAAATTGAAATAATAATTTTGATTCTTTCGTACATCTATATTCGAACAATGTAACTCTTTACCCTTTTCATAGAATAATTTTTGAGATATACATATATGAGAATGAAGGGAATATGTTTTTCCTTCTACATTTGACTAAAATCTGGCAGTTTCTACGTATTTAGTACAATTATATGATCTAATGAAACCTTCCATCCGGACTAACCATTGATAATAGATGGCAGCACTAAAATCATCGAAACAGGGTACTTTGATTACGTAAACATTTTTTGTTCCATTTTTTAACATTTCTGTCGTTAACCTGCCCTAGTAGATATTTTTGGGTTCGAATGAAACATTATTTAAAATTGCTTTCAAATTTAGAGTTCTAACTACATATAAATATTATTTATTATTAAAAAGTATAAGAAATTTCACATAATAATTGATGATAATCTGAAGACGAGAAGTGAGTAGAATTAACAGTCATTTATGGTTTATGTTAACTCCCGAAAATTAAGTTACCAATGCCCGTTTACAGTTAAATTTTAAGAGAAACTCAATAGTAAAATTAATTTGACTAAATTTTAAGTTAAACTTATTTCATTTAAATTAATAATATTAATTTTGGAAGCAATAAATTATTATAGTGTACAACCATAATTATTTACGTTCATAGGACATTTTAAAATTATGTGACTATATTCACTATATAGTTGAAATGTTATTAAAAATTATAATGATATCAAAACCCAAAATCAATAAAATTGTAAACGGTTTGGTAAGAGTTATGCAGAAATCACCCGATCTAAACAATAAATATGATATCAATTACAGGCAAGATAAGTCTATACAAACACAAACATCGAAATATCAATCAATTCTCCAACTCCATTTTTAGATAAAAAAGCGACAAAAATAACAATCTGTCAAGATAGCTGGGTTAGTTTATTTTTAGCAACGTATTTTTATGATATTTTTGATAAAAGTACTGTACTATTAACACGTTTTAATTATATTTTTCAAAATTTTCATTATACACCATCATCCATTGTTTTGTTTGATTTTATTAAATTTTATTTCATGACTAATGCCTGAATTGTTTTTCAGACTTTTTAATTTTAATATGTTTTCATCATTAACTTCAATATACAACATTTCATTCTTTGACTTACATTCCCTGATGAAGGTTTAGGAGAGATGCTGAAACAGTAATAAATGCTTTCATCCTGTTTACAATCCAGAAAATTAAATTTTTGCAACTATTGATGACGTTGACGTCACCTACAAGAATGTTAAAATTTTATTGCAGGGACTTAAAACGTGCTTATTCATCACAAACTCAATCAGTGGCGGAATTCAGGGTCAGCAATATTTAAAACAAATACCCTACAGGAACAAATCACAACAAAATATGTGTGGACCGTGGATCTAGTTATTAATTTATTCAAAAAAAAATTGTCGGTAGCCCCTGGCGGCAGAAGTATAAATCCGTCACTGAACTCAATATGCGATTTTGGCACTCTGCTTATACCCCCTTTAATCTGATAGGAAGATAAAAAAGTATCGTCCAAAAAAAGCCACCTAAAAATATGTATTTTTCCTCGTAAAAAGTGTAAAATTGTATGCAATCAGGATTTGCAAAGTCGGAGAACGTGAATTAAAAATGAAATATGACGTGGTCTACTTTATGCAAATAGTGATGAAATAATCAGGCGATAAACATATGTACTACAGGCAATAGTTCAATCTAGATCCGCCATTCGCAACAAACGAGCAAGTAGAAAGAGATAAATCTGAGCCGCAGTGAGTTACAGTGCAATCGTATCGAGGTGAAGGGTGTTGTGTCCTAACAAGCACTAGCATTGCAACTGCACCACATGCACATGCACATTGTCCTGTACTGCCCGATACATTTATCTACCTGAACCATTGTTAACGACCACATTTATTTTTATTTGAATGCTAAATTACTAGAGCATTGTGTCATGGTTTTCCACTGTTAGTTTATACTTTGCGGTTTTAATTAATTATTTCCTATTTTTGTTGTGAATAGCTACACATTATTTCGTTCACACAAACGCACTAAATTAGGAAAAAACTTGTAAATTGAAAGAGTGTTCCTGCTATGGTTGACATTTTAAATAGTTTTATTTTAAACGTTATATCATGACTCACTTGGTTGGCGCAATCCAATTCAAACTAAACGGAATGTGAGATCTAGGGTTCGTTTTAATCAAATTTAATGCTACTGTGTCCGAGTGATAGGGAGACCGCTATAACTTGCAGATTCCTTAGACAGGAAGGAGATTGACACAATGGCATAACAATGCATCCACACACCTGTATTCCAATCAATCCGGGCCCCAATGTAGAATACAAAAATGTTTCTAATTAATATTTAAGTAAAATACTAAAAATAAACAATATATCTTTTTAAACGACTTCTCCTAATCCCGACTCAATTCATTAATTATATTCTTAATAAATTCAATAGTTTCGATCGACGAATAAATTTCACTGCAGAAAAAGAAAATAATAACAGTTTTAATTCCAAAAATAATACTATCATCACTGATTGGTACCAAAAACCAACCAGTAGTAGTGTTATTCATTCTTTAGTTGAGAGAGCAATTCTACGTTCAAACCAGTGTCTTCACCAAAAAAATGATTACCTCATTAAAATTTTATAATAAAATTGTTATAGCCGTTTATTAACAAATACATTAAGAAGATAATATACACATTACAGATTAGAACAATAATAAAAGGGTTTCTTAATTTGGTTGTTTCGGTGGCGTCTGTATAATCTGTTGTTTATTGTTTTATCACTGATGCCAAATCTCCATGGCAAGTTATACGATTGAGCAACACGTCCAAATAACAAAACTTTATTATTCAAAATGAGTGTTCGTTAGTGCAAACGTTACGCGCATTGCTCCTAGTGTAAGGCGGACGCAGTGATTCTTCCAAGTCGACTCTTAATGTTTGATGGCCAAATTCGAGATGACCGGTTTGGTAAACAATCAGCCAACACCCGTACGTCAAAGGAACGCCAGATCGGCTAAGAAAATTACCGCGGGCAGCCTTGCACAAGGTTCAACTTGACGAATTTTGCGTCGGGATTTTGGCCCCATATAAGATCTAACTGACCCAGGAGCTCAATGTTAATGATCAACGATAACGCCGTTTGTTCGCTAACTGGGCTTTGGAGCGTTTGAAAGAGGACTCCAATTTTAGCCCAACATTCATTTTTACCGACAAGGCATGAATTGGAGTGGCATCTATAAAAAGTTATTGTTTGGTGCGGATTTTGGGCCGGTGGCGTCATTGATCCTTACTTTAAATATGAAGTTGGTGAGGCCATCACCGTCAACAACGAGCGCTACAGAACGATAATAACCGATTTCTTTTGGCCCAAATTGAACGGAATGAAGATAGACGGCATGTGGTTCCAGCAGGACGCCACAAAGGACATTCTGCCTAAACGATTTGAAGGTATGATTATCTCTCGCAGAGGTGATCGTGCGGTTTAACCCCGCTAGACTTTTTCTTGTATGGTTTCTTGAAGACAAAGCCGCTTCCGATCGATGCCATTAAAGTCAACGCGTAATCAATTCCATCATTCAAATTCAGAAGGATCTATGCGGTACTGTCACTCAAAATTAGACAATTCGGATCCGTGCCATATTGTGAGAAGCCGCGGCGGACATTTGAACAATGTTATATTCCATACACAACGGCATATATGTGCGCATAAGCCTTTCAAAAAAATGGTAATCGCACCTAATACTAAATTCCCAATGACCTGTGGCTTGAGCTCCCTAAAATTGGAAGACTAACTTCACCACTGGATCTGCTTATTTTTAATGGTGAATTGAATTGCCTTAAGAATTAACCCAGACCATTCAGTCAAGTCTTGCTTATGGAATGGTGAATTCGGTTGTGGAAAAAAGATTTAAGACATTTAAATATTTATAACTGACTCTAGAGATGTAGGCAAGACAAACATTACTACATTTGTATATTTAATCACGTACAGTACCATCTAACCACCAACACGTCAATAAAGATAAAAAGGTATCATATTTTCTTTAGAACGACAGGAATAATACGATTGAACGATTCGAAATAATGATTCTTAAATTTCTTTCCTTTTATTCCTTTTATTCAATGCAGTTATTAAATAAAACTGTATCAAAGGAAAATGATTTTTTCAAAATACAAATAAGTGCAATTCAATACAAATACATTTAAAGTTAATATGTATTTTCAGCTTCACAAGAAAATAAGTTTATTTTAAAGAATAATTTATTTCGTTTGTAGCGTACAAATTAATAATCCATTCAAGATATTATACAATATAATAAATTACTGTGAAATAATATAATTCCATGTTTGGAAATAATAAAAATAATAATAATGTATTTTTATATCTAGCCTCAAGAAATGCATGCACTCAAGTTGTTTTTACAGTGGCTCTGAGAAATTGTCCTGTGCCACAGTAGAAATTTTAGTAATTATTAAAGTTCAATTTATTTTATTTATTGATTGTCAGATTATACAGATTCTTCAGGAAAACGCCTAAGTAATTAATTTGTAATAAATAATGATTATAGGATTTAAATAGCAGTAAATATTTGACTTCAGTTTCTAATTTGGCATATAGAATTTTATTTTTTATTAATTTAGGTATTTGATAAAAATCAATTGACGTGTCATACTGTGGGTATGTGTTTAGTTCACATTATTTATCTTTTGTATACATATAGTGTAAAAATTAAATTGGAATTTAATAAATGAATACATATTCCGCGGAGAAAAAAAAAACAATAAAACATGCTGCTGTTTATCATTCAAAAAATGGTATTTCATATTGAACCGAAAAATAATTCTTTACATTATATATTTATATTATTAAACTATAATGAAAACATAAATATATAATAAAACTAAACTACATTTTTTTTTCAAATAAAACAATCTATATGTAAACCTACATTACATTTTGCACACATGTTGAAACAGATTTGTATTTTTTTATGAACGCATCTCTTTTTTATTTTCTTCGGTGCGCTGCACAAAATGATCTAATGCCAGAGATGATGATGGTCTTCCAGATCCTTTAAGTTGGGTACCATATTTCTTAATTAAATTGTTTATTCGTCATTGAAATCCCAGTAATGTATTTTAGTCACCTGTTATCTTTGGATCAGAACAATTTAAGAAAAACGTATAGAGCCTGGTTTTCTATGAAGTGTTAATAAATTTCACTAATTGGCAACATTTTATTTTTGAATAATTTTGACTAGGAAACAAAAATGGTCTTTCATTATCAAAATTTCATTTCAACATATTAAATAAATTTACTCAAAAATTTGTGTGAATTAATAGTTTAAAGTGTTGTTAATAATAATGTTGAAAAATAAGATCAAATATTTAATAAAACAAAAATTTACCAACTCAAATACAAGATCCATATACACAGAAGGATATTAATTGCACGGCAATAGCACGTCTTCAAACTTTTTTTAGAGGACACAGGAACAGATTGGTAAAGCACTTTCCCTCGATATTAATGATATTAATTCGCGTAATTCGTCATTAATCAATTTAAAAATAATCCAGTATCCCTTGCCTTACTGCAACCCACGGCGTTAATAATAAAATATATATGTAATTAATTAGAGAGGGAGGGGGCGCCAAATAATTATACACACCAGGGGGCAATTTATGTAGTTGCGGCGCTGAATGCTCGATTACAATTTTGTAGCAAATAAATATTTAATAAAATTATCCACACAGGAATAGCCATTTTTTAAATATGTCTGTAATAAATCATGTTTCAACTTTCAAGTTCATAAGATTATATCGGAAAATCACTTTCTTAACGTTTATTAAACAATGAATAATTCATATCTGTTATCTATTATTATCCAAATTGCCTGCAAACAAACAAAACAAAACACATTAATTTTAAACTGATAATTGCAGAATCTGAAACTAAATAATAAATTACGTACATAGAACTGATAAATCCTTAGCGGGCGTGGCGCATTTATTGCAGTTTAATAATTCATTTTTTATTTCCGTTCTATGATAGGAAAAGGTTACTTGCTAATATAGTATATTTATGAACTAGAAATGTTCATAGTACGATATTTAAAACTGATTGTTAACCTAGAAATCATGACCAATCTATTCAGTTGTATTTATTCTTACACAATTCACTAAGAACCCGACACCGAAGTAACTATACAGGGTATTCACTCTTCACGCATGTTAGTTGTATGGTATAGTACTTTCTTTCAAATATGGCTAATGTAAATGTGTGATACATAAGATGCAGGTATTTTTATAAAAAAATATTGTTGTGTAAGGGTATACAAATAATATATCACACAAAGTTGGTCGTTGGTCCCCACAGTTTGAGAACCACTAGTTGTAAAATGAAATTGTTTGCTCATTTCACTGGTTTCGTAGCTCTTACAATAATTCTCGAGATAGCAGTAGTGTAAAATTTAAAATGAATATTATCTATTATAAATAGATTTATAAGTCATGAACACTTGCGGATATAATAATAAATTTATGTTTACAAAATCTTGGAAATATTTGTTCTAGAACTTATTAACAATTAATATAATAATATTTATAGGTTATAAAAAATTAATGACATGGTTTATTTGTGGTTTTCATGTGATATATTACTTGTTATTGAAGTCATAAATATTTATAAACTTACGTCAAGATTTATTAAATAAAAATTTGAATTATAAATTCAGATAATTAATTTTATTCTAAAAATATATGCATGTATAAAAATATCCAAATAACTAAAAATTGAGTGATGTTCCGACGTTTAATAATAATTTAATAATATCTTATTAAAATTGGATTTTAATGTCTTAGGTTTATTCAAAAATACCCACATACTTACAATAAAAAAGAAGTATTCTATAGGGATAAAGTGGCAAAACAAAACACATGAGTCTCAAACAGCAAAGCATTAAATGAATAAAGTTTGTTAAATTTGTATTACATATTATTACATTTGTGGTTGTGATGTACTGATTGTGGGATACTTTTATTTATATTTTAGCTGAATAAACATCCTAAATAAAATACTATTAACTTCACAAGTTTACTCCAATTAGTTTAATTTACAATATTAACGATTATATTAACAAATTATGTTACATATATTTTAATAATCTCAAAAATCATGTTAATCAATTAATAAAAAAAGAGACAAAATATAAACTCTGGGTCAATGAAACAAAACTGACTTAAATGTTGCATAGATTTAAATGCCCTGCTCGTATATGTTTGTATGTGAGTATTTGTATGCATGTAAACATGCAATTACTCAATTTCCGTCAAGTAGAAAATTATGAATATGTACTGGAAATTTTTTACAATTGGAAGAGTTGATTAAATATTTATTATAATTTGACAATTTTTATTAGCACTTTACAGTAAGCTCAAAATTGCATTTTTTTAAATATGTCATAATACTAACACAGACCTAAAGTATTATTAATAGTTTTGAAAAACAACTCAAAAACTGTCAAAATTATAAACAAAATGTATTTCTGCAAAAAATTATTGAATGATGAATTGCGGTAGGTAGTTCTTAGTAAGCAGCCTTTATTATTATTTTTTTTAAATACTTTTAAAGTTTTATATATAAGTTAATTTATAATTGTTAATGCATGTTAGTTAGTAAGATTTGTTTTTGTTCGTCTTTTATTCTCTTTTATATTAGTATTTGTAACCCGTTATTTGTACTTGCCGCCATCCCTCAACATTGAAAATTCCTTTCCTATCAGAAATTCCGAAGTTCATATTGCCCCATCATAAAATACGTTACATTTTCCCAGGGCCATAAACTTCCAAAATCCTATTACATAACCATCTTTTCTAAAAAACCGACAACTTTCTCTTCGTCAACCCTTATACTTTCGAAACCACTCCCACCTCTTTCCTTTGTACGAAATTCATATAAAATCCTAGCCACGATAGAAAATAATATAGTTTATCTACAACTATTGAAATATGGGTACATTATACGTGTGATACTACATATAATATACTTCTCATATTACACAAGTGTAATATGAAATGTTATATTACACGCTACACTTTTCTGTAATAAATAGAGCATATAATTTAACACATAACATTTTAATAAACTGTTAATTTATTAATAATATATTTTTTATCATAAATATCAATATAAATGATTATAAAAGTATAATAAATACAATTTGAATAGTTATTTTGACATTTAAGTGCTACTGTGGCGCCATCTGTTAAGCTATATATGAACTACCGGTACCTAACTGAATATTTAACAAATAATATCAGATTTTTTATATGCCTGATAGTTGTAGATAAAGTATAGTATTTGACTCGCATAATATGGCTACATTACACCCGGATAATCATCCTCGTGTAATATAGCCTACATATTATGCTTGTTAAATAATATACTATATTCCGTATCTCCACGACACCCCAAATCCACATCAGAAATTAGCCAAGAACTCCAAAAAACATTTCGCCGTATATAAAATTTATATGTAGTTGTACTTGTGTGTTTTATTGCAAACTAAACCTTTGCGATCACGAATACACAATAGTATTAAGGTAAAATGTTAAGTCTGATGTCTGAAACACACTGTTCTATAAACTTTAAGTGACCGGTGTGCCGACTATTTAATAGTCATCTTATCTTTAGACCTGGAGAGCCCTTATAATTTTTAGTTCTCCCGTTCTGAGTATCACTATCAAATATGTCGAAACCAGTCAATTATTAAAGATTTTAGAACAGTATGTTTAACACTTAACGTTCAATTATATATCCCCTTACTCTTAACTTAATTATTATATAAATTATTATGTAAGTAAATAAATTAAGCAATAAGAATATTAATTTAGATCGCAATAAAATATGAGAACTGTAAAACAATATCAGTTTGTAGTACATTATATAATAAATTTCTCGCGGTATCATATTATGAATTATATATTTCCACATTTTCTTGAACTTCTTTCTAGACACTATAGTTACAAAGTTCTGAAACACCGAAAAAAATCCATGTATTACTTTGATCTTGATGAACTTTCCCCGTAAATTAAGTCTTATCCACTTGACCATCTGTCTATTCGAGTTTCGATTACCTTACACTCGTTATTTGGAAGAAAAGGGCCTGCGTGGTTGTTTATAGGTTAGCTGGGACAGAGCACGAACCTGGTGCCTGAACTAGGGGCTCGGATATCGATCGGTCTCGCACCTATCTCAATGATTAATTTACTTTCTCTTCTCAACGTCTTCTGCGCTCTGAGGAGGAAATCTTTCTGTTTGAGAAATATTCTTATTGGAAAAGTTTCCTAATGATGTTTTCCTCGCTAAACTTCACTCTGTAATTCACTCGTGTCGCAGACGAAAATGCGCAGAATTTTTACGGTTTTATTTCTCTCAAGTTTACTTTTATTAAATCTTTTGGTTATTATAGCAGTGTTTATGTTCTTTCTTATGAAAATGAGAGAAATTAAAATCAAGATAACGCTGAGAATATAATTAAATTTTCGCTTAAGAGTTGTGAAATTTAATTACTATAATTTCTTGAAGTAATAAATATCACTAGCTATATTATACGATTATACCACAAAATGCTTTTTTTACTAACGTTATAAGAAAATGAATCCGGTATATTCAAAATTTGAACTTGGACGTTTCATCAAAATCCTAACGAACTATAAATACATAGATAATAATTAGTAAATGTTACGGTGAGTTTCAACTAAGATGTAACATTTTCTAATTTGTTATTAGATAAAGTGCTCCATATGAAGGAGGGTGTCAATAGTAAATAAACTAAAGGGTATTAATAATTTTAAAATAAAGATACGTTTGATTGAAATTAATTTTGTTTGTTTATAACATGATATATTCATTTACCCTCACAATAATACTTCAATACAATTTATTATGTGTCATTTAAATTACTGCTATTTACAAAGTGCCGGATTAAGTCAATGCGAGGTCTGTAGCATATATTACCAAAAAACCCCTAGGTTTTATATCGTAATAAAATAAAACACAACTTTTTCAATCAAACTTTTCTCGATTTAATGCGAGCAAATTTAGAGATAACACTAGACAAATTAATTTCTCTGCATGAGTAAATTACATTCAATGTTTATTAGGATGTCATTTAGACGATCCTGTCCTATTCTGTTCTCTAACTCACTTTTTATTTCCTTTAATGTCGAAAAAAAACTTTCTCCGTTGCTATTAGTAATCATTAAAGACAAGTAAATTCGTAATACTATTTCTACATTTCTTTAAATGGTAAAAATAATTGCTTGATTCAGAATATTAAAAATTTAAATTCAATAAATGGAGTTACTACAACTAAAAATTTGAGCTAAATTAGTACAAATTTTTCAAGTAAAACATAATTTATTTTAATATTTTTTTAAGACTATTCAAATTGTACATAAATAATATAGGAGCTATAAATGGGCATTTTATAATCAAGTATTCAACAATTCTGTGATATTATTGTTATATTAGTGTCAACTGGCCATAGGATTTTTTACAAATTTATTTAAGAAAAAGAAGAAACTACTTTATGAAGTGTGGGTAGGCAGTCCTCAGTTAGACGTAAACTGATAAGTTATGTTCTCTAATTCTTATATTGGTCAGGATGGTATTATCCAGTATCTCACGAGTCTGTGCTACTCTAATGGGAAAAATAAAAATTAAAAATTTATAAGAAAATTTATCGTTTGCTAAAAAAAAGCTAGATCTGAAAAATAAATATTTAAACCGAAATTTTACAAGCTAAATAAGCTTTTCCTACTTCGTTTATTTATGGATTATCAGGCACTGTATTTACTGTTATTAAATCATTACTAACGCATAATTCAGAATTGTGAATAATAAATGTATAATTTCCTGCTTTAATAAGATACTAAACAAAATGTTGAGTGTTTTATATCAGATTATTTACATAATTATCATCGGAGAATGCAAGCAACATAATTATATCCGTAATAAATGTCACCATTCTCCAAGCATTATAAATTGCTTTACAAATGAGAATAAACCACAATAATGTATTCACTACTTATAAAAATATTCAATAGTCTTCAATATACGCAATCAGAAATACACAACTACGCACTTCTGTTGTAAATAGAGGAATTTATAAATTGCGTACGAATACATTTCATAGTAAATTAAAACCACTATCCTCAATAAATTGTAAGATTTGTGTTATACTTAGTACATTGTATACAGGATGAATACTGAAAACCTTGTCATAGGGAAATAACATGGGAAAACAGTTTTTTGCTGTTTCCATCTGTCTCGCTAAATAAAATAATTTAATTTAAAAAAAAGTAGGGTCGAGGTGGTCTCGAACCAGGTCTTATAGATTATTTATATTATGAATCCGCCCTCTTATCCACTCGGCTATGGAGCATTTTGTTTTTGACGTTTCTTATTCGAAAATATGAAGGATAACCTTCAAAATACAATTTATTTTATCAAATATTTCAGTTAGAAAAGGCCATATTACACAACAGTTGGTTTTATTAGATGCAAAATTAAGTAATCTAACTAACGATACCATATACACCCGATTTTATTTAGCGGGACAGATGGAAACAGCAAAAAACTGTTTTCCCATGTTATTTCCCTATGTCAAGGTTTTCAGTATTCACCCTGTATAGGAAATTTAATATTTATAATCTCAATTATTATCTGTCCTAATTACATAAAAAATCTGATGTGGACACCACTTGACTTCGTTGTCCGTTACATTATACACATTTTTTGGTGCACTTCTATTCATTTCATATGTTTGAACTTCCTTTCGAAAAGGATTATCTTTCCCAGTGACGACAAACCTGTAAACAAAAATAAATACCTCTGTGTCCGAGTGGTTCGGAACCCACTATAATTTGACTTTAGTCTGTTGGACAGTTTAAATAATTAAAATAAATAAATTTATGATGATTCAAAAAAAATTATGTAATGTAATAAGGAATAATGATAAAAAATTTAATAAAATCTTACGAATGATGATCCATTTCGAAGGAAATTTATAAGATATGAAACGAATAGAAGTTAAAGAACTATTAGCCGTCGAATGATGTCATATGGTGTCCATATCAGGTAATTTTAGACAAATTGTCCTAAGATTTTAATTTAAATTTTATTAATCTCACCCCTGTGCATATTGTCATTTTTATAACTAATCATTTGTTGATAGTATAAAATCATGTTAATATCTAATAAATAAAAAGTAGTCATACGAGTAAATCGAGATGAAAATACAAATTTTGGATTTAATCAATCAAAAACTTTTATGTTCGAAGCTTACGGCAATCTAATAAACAAAGGTAATCACATGATTCACGATAAATGTGATACAGTAAATACACTAATGTAAAGTACAATACCAACAACATAATTTACCACTGACACTGACACCGAAACAAGCAGAACAAAACAACATAGAATAAATGAATAATTAATGTACACATACACTGTATTCAATACAAATCCTATTGTTAAGTAATTTATAGTAGCTTTTCTTTTACACCATTATCGTTAGGGAAAATTTATAAATGTTTCATATTTATCTTCATTAAATGCTTTTAAAACAAAGCATTATTTCTGTCTGTTTTTTATAAACATTATTTTTGTCTACCTTTATTCCTAAATATTATTTTTTTTTAAATTTAATCACACTTATTTCCTGAAATTTTGAAAAAGGTGAAATGGGCGGGGATCTGGTGAATCATAATTAATGGAAATAAAACAGTAATCGTAACATTGACAAAAACAAAAAACATGTCACTTATACAATCGTAACACTGTAACAAAGAAGAAATACTCAACAATTAGAAGGAAAATACCTGAGTATGCATCTAATAACCATCATATCTAGGTTTAAAGTCTATTCTCTAAAACACACTTTCAATCTCACTTAAAATATTTCGCTCTCAGTTTTGTATTATACAATTTAACGTAACCGTTAACATCGTCGATTTTAGCAAGATCGTTGAAAACTAGCATGAAATTATTTACAAGATAAGCGCAAATGTCGGAATTTGTGTCAGCCACGTACGATTCGTCAAATATATAAGAATTAAAATAAAGTGGAAGGCTGTGAAATAACAAATATTGGAAATTCTGGTTTATAACTTTATCCGGGGTTTTTGGATGAAGTAAACTCACAGTTACTATAGACAAATTTAAGAAAATAATGTATTATCATGTTTTGTAACCTGTCATATTATATTATTATAATATAATTTATACTAATGTTTATTAAATAAGTTCACCTAGTAAAACCATCAATTTGTTGACAGTACAATGTTGGCGGTTGTTCTCTAGAAAATTAAATTAATGTTGGTAGCTGCTGTGTCCAAGAAAATGAAGTGTGGACAATATTTTTATACAAATTGGAATTGACGTATATCTTTGTGGAATTTTTATGTGAGACATTAAAAATGTAATCAAATCTCGACAACATTGTTTAGATAACACTTTATATAACACTTAACAAATTCTATTTTAGTTATTTGAAACGGGTCACTGTTGTCACGAAGATTACGAATAATATTTCGGTGGGTAACTGTAAACGGTAATTATCTGAAATGAACAAAAATATATTGATTATCAATAGTTTTGACCGACATTTGATTTATTCTATCAATTTCTTCTTGAAATGCGATATTGACAATAATATTAGATACAATTTTTATGAAATAACGTACCGGTAAATTTTTAACAGCATCAAAATGAGTCACGCTAATATGAGCGGAATTACCTTACGATTTTAAGGTGTTTCGTTAAAATATTAATGTGTGTGTACAGTCATAATTTGTATTTTATAATTAACCTGTACGTAGCTATTGCCAATAGAATTCGGAGCTCGGATAGCGAGGGTTTTAAGTCATCTAAGACCTGGTATAAGACCAGAATAGGTTTATAAAGAAGCGACAGTAAGACAGTGAAGCGAAAATTAGAGAGAGATGGGGAAGGTGCACAAATTTAAAGAGCTCATTGTTTAAAATCGGAAAGTTTACTCACATCTGAGAGAGAGATAGGGGAAAAACACAAATTTAAAGGTCTACACAATGCTTCAAGGACATAGAACTGACTAGGGGAAGATGAAAGGTGCCGACACGGAGTGTCGCTTCTGTGTGTAACTATTCTGTGATAAGGCATAACATCCGTGGTTTGTTATATAGTTTACCGGTTTTACATTATTAATAAAATATTATTTTCTAAAATTCTCTTGTGAGTAAAGTTTTCGTGATCAAGTCTGAACGGGCTGATATGTCCCACTCTATTTTGAAAATTCTGTACGGTAAATATTATTACCAGACTTACTTTTTTATATGTAAACAAAAGCTTAATATCCTGAAACCGGCAACGTTTTTAACAGAAGTTTTCAACTTACGGTCACGTTAAAAGTTACAGAATATACCCGAAAGAACATTGTAAATCGAATTTATCTTGTTTTGTCGTTTTAATACAAAATTTGAATAAAAATAATGATGAAAAAGTTAAAGTTACTATCGCTGCAGGTCTAGTTCTAGTATATAGAATGTAACAGAAATAAGAACATTAAATTTAATCTATGATAGAACTAATTCGTTGAGAGCAACAAAGTTTATTAGTAACATTTTTTCCTAAATCTCAACTTCTTTTTTGCATTTTTACCATCCTATAAATTAACAAGTCGTTTAGGTATTTTCATAATAATTTGATATAGTAGCAGAAACAATGAAATAATTGTTTTGGACAAAATTGTTTTGTCAAATTTTTCAAATACATTGATTTCTAATTAATAATTATAAAAATTTTAATCTGAAAAATACCTTCCTTTACGACTAGCGAGTACACAAAAATTGTGCTCCTATGGTCAATTTGGAAAAGTCAACCATAGGCGGGTAATGAAATTTGTGATAAAAAATAAAAATTTTGTTTTTGAAAACAGTAGTGAGTCAGAGAATGGCAATCTTGACATCTATAATCCTCCATAACCAAACAAATATTGGGACTAACAGCACAATTAAAAAAAAAACCATACCGAAGAAATATTTAGATTATTTTTAAACAGAAATAAAAAAGGCAACTAATTTGATATTTGCCTTATTTGTGAAGCTAGAAATGTAGTGACGAATATTTAAATGATGATAATATGTGCAAAAGAACTTAAGTATCATCTTTCCAAAATACTGTAAAATCAATATATTTTATTTTTTAGTAATAAGAATGTTAATTGTTAACTTAAAACAACGAGCTATTACTAACACGTATATGAAAAAAACATTGGCGAAGTAAGTTACTTGTTTATTTACTTGTACTTTATTTATATTTTTAAATTACAGTTAAGTTCTTGGAATTATAGTATTCATTTTAATCGTCCAACGTCCTTCGCCATAAATCCATCTGGAATGTTCTATTATAAAAAAAATTACAAAAATAAATAACCGCAAAGCGAATATTTTACAAAAATATCTAATAAATCACAATAATTTATAATCATGATCCAGACATTTGTGACGTTCCGTAAGGTGGTCCCTTTGCGAATCTATCCCGACAATATTTATCTCGTCTCGTCTCTTCTCGTCTCGGAAATCGAGACATAATCTTGTCGAGGAAAGATAAACCAGTGGCGAGAGGAAACTCTCGCGGCAAAATTACTGTACACAAATTCGAATACGAATATTCACAAAAAGTCTTGTAATACTTTCGAAAAAATGCAGTTTGTTTTCCAATTTTCATATGCGGTCAAGGGAGGTAATGCGATGGAATGAAGAAAACAAAACCAATCATCCACGCATCAGCGAGATTCGAACCCGCTACTTCTGAGTTGTGAAGCCTGAGTTCTAACCAGTAGTTCAATTGTATCGATTCCTCCTCAGATAAATACGACTTCAAACGTTAAACGTCACGTTTATAAATAAGTAAGCAGCTGTTAAAGGTTATAACATTGTGAAATGAAAGCATTAATCTTTAAAGGCTTTAGGGACGTTTCCCGTTTCATGTCACAGCTAGTGTTTGAATTATAGCTGTGCGCTCATTTGTCTGGGAGTTTTGCTAGCAGAACGCGAAACCACGGCACAGCAAGGCAACGCAAAGAGCGGAACAATTGGTAAACAATGCAGTCGCCGACCTATATATTACATTCCTGGGGGGAGTCACGTACACGCGAGAGTCCGGGAACCCGAGCAGGATCCGGTTCCGGGTGGCGAACATGTCCGGCACATATCTACACAGTCACGTATTTCTCTCATTCACCCAAATCCTTCCTAATCACTCTTCATTTCCGCTATTCAGTTTGTTTTAGCTTTATATTTCATTTATTTCTATTTTCAAACGACAACCTATCGCATTTGCTGGAAACAAGTCTCCAAAAATATTGTAAATAATTGAACAAATATTATCAGTTTTCAATTACAAAATGTTATGCCCGGTTGACTACGGTTTCTTAAATTATTATTAAATCCAAGGCATTTTTGAAATTTTCTTCACCGTTCAACGGGCGATTATCTCTACTTTACCGCTCAAGAGCGTAAAGTAAAAGATTCCATGTTTCACGATATTTCAGCAATTGCATGTCTGATACTCCGTTTTAGTTTTGGAATCTTAGCTGGTTTGTTGACATAAACCCTTTCCTTTAAATACCCCAAATTTAAATCGCAAGATCTCGGTGACCAATTAATGTCACCCCTCTGCGAGATAACACGACCAAAAAACTTAGTTTCAAGTAAAGTGACAGTTTCATGTGCTGTTTGTCATGTGGTTTTATCTCGCTGAAATCACATGTCTTTCAAGTTCAAGTCGTTTATTTCATCGAAAATAAAATCGTTTAGCATTTCTCGATAACGAACACTATTCAAAGCAACAGCGATACCATTTTCGTCCACAAAAAAATACGGGCCAATAATTCCGTCCAAGCCCATAGCAATATTTTCTTCTGAACGGTTTCTCCGTTGATAATGAGCTTTGGTTTGTCAATAAACTAATAAAGTTTCCAGTTACCAGTTGCTTCAAACTTTGGTACGACATCAAGAATTAACGAAGTTTTCGTAACATAATTTTAATTGATCACATATTTTAGTAATAAATTTGTATAATTTTTATATATTGCTGCATAAATATATGGCGCCATGGTGAATTTGCCAAGTGTTTTGATATTAACTGTAAAAATGAAAACTCCCTACGTTCACACAACGTAAATGGCGTGCAATTCAAGTCTAATTTGGATCACTCGTTATATTTTAAATTTTAGCAGTAAATATAATGACAAAAGAATTAAGGCACATGAGCTGTTCTTGGTATAAAATTAGATTAATTTATATACATATCTAATTTTATTAGGGAAACTGTCATCATTGCTTCACATCTTTTACTCCTAGTCTCATGACATTTTTGAACTGATACATATTTTCAACTATCACATCTGATTGCCATAGGTATGCTTATGCATTAGAATTTAATGATATCTTATATGTAATAGAATTTAAATAACAACCAATATTTAGTTTTAATTCGGTATATAGATATAGAACTTACGATTTTTTTTTAGTTATTTGGTAAGAATCTATACACATCAGTAATTTATAAAGCTGTGAGTATTCCTCTAAGTTTTTATCTGAATCAGCGAATTGAGAATATGTAATATAAAAATAGGCCTAATTTTATTTCAAATTAGGAACTATTTCCAAATAACTTGTATATAATATTTAATCACTTTGTAGACAATAAAAATCATTCCATCTTTTTTTTGTGTGATAAGTGATAATGGTATGCATTTTTATCAGTGCTGCCAATCTGCGTTTTAAGAACACAGTTCTAAAGCATATTACTGGAAGATAGATAAAATAAGGTTACGAAAGTTTGTTTCGTTAAAGTCCCTAGGAATCCATTTTATGTTGAACGAAATATAAATAAATACAGAAGTCCGTATTCCGAGCTCACTTTTATAGAACGCTTTTGTTAAAAGCGACACCTGGCCTCATAAGATTATAATGTAAAGGCATGCTTGCTAAAAAGCAATTGAATTATAAAATTGCGTTCGGAATATGGGCCAATTAATTTATTTTATTTTATCTTGATATGTGATTTGATGTGAATTATTTGTATGTGAATGTGACTGGAAAACAGTTTACATTTAACTTGAATAAAAAAAATATTTATGTACAACTGCACGTTAAAGTTTGATTTATATCATAGTTTTGCGGTCATAAAGTACCTCTTCATAGAACTAGTAAAATAAAGTAATTTTCAGAAGTTCTTTCAACATTCTTACAAAAACACCATTTCCGATTCGCATTGTATGTCTCTTCGTATACATATATGCTTGTTTGAGGAAATAGTGAATCTTTATTATTTTTTTGACAGTTGAGCTATATTTGAGATAATAACTGTATAAATAAATATAAAATTGTCGGTGAATCAAATATTAGAATGATCTAAGTTGTGGAAAATTATGAAGTTGAATACTCAATTATTATATAAAATTACATTTTTCGATTTGCATTTATTTACAAATCATCTAAGTATATATTCTTTAAGTATAATATAAAATTACATCCTTTCAATGCATTGACATTGTGAACAAAGGTCACTATGTTTTTTTCATCTCGTATGTAACTAGTAATATGAGAAAAAATAAATTACGTATATATGGACAAATGTAAAAATATAATATTTATAATAAAAGCAATATCAATTGCATGGTTTGTGTATGTTATAATTCTAAGGACAGCATAAATACAATGTGATTATTTACGCATACAATAAATATAATTAATTTGCTATTTATGTTTTTTTATAAATGTTAGGATAAATAAAATGTTTGTATATGTAATAACACTTATAAATTCAACACATATTTTAAGCATAAGTAATATAATAAGAACCATGAATTTATCAGTAAAATTTACTAATTTAAATTCATAGTTCACATTATGTTACTTATGATCAAGATTATAATTATTCCACGACATTTTGTCCCAATCAGAATGCTTCATTTGACGGAAGAAATAAGTTTCTCAACGATAAAATTTGATGAAGCCACAGTAGGACCGTCATGTTTACATTTTGTTGATATGAAAATGTTTATGTTTGAACTTTTGTCATTCGTGAAATAAGAATGCAAATATAATTCGTGCTATAGATATAATCGGTAAAATTTAGTTAAATTCGTGTGAAGTAACGACAACTCGAGTCAAAAAATCGTAAATTTTACCGATAAATTCATAGCTTTTGATACATTACTTACTTATAAATAAGTTTATTATGTGATACTTTGAATTCCTCTTTAGAATTTAGATTTGTCAAACATATTGCACAATACATATCTGTCACAAAGGTTATTTATAAATATGATTAAGTTCATGCGTTATAATGTAAATTATATGATTTATATTCATAGAATCTGTTGTTATTTGTAATATAATCGTGGTTACTAGATCATGGCTTGAGCAATAAAATTATACTTAATTTTTTAACCTTCAATTTTGTGACGTTTCAATTAATAAAATATTCATTTTTTAATTATATCTCAACCTTTACGTATAAATCATGCTTTGTAGATCGTATCACATGGAAAATGAAATCCTTAAGTACATAGTACAACAATAATAAATTAGTGAGAAGTAGAAGTATTTAATCTAAGTGGAATTTGCGTTTTAAATAACATTCCAAGAAAATAAGTTATTACAATTATAATATTATTTTTTTTATAAAGAGTAACTTTCATTTTACTGCGTGAAGTTCACTTTGCAATCGTAATAACTCATGTAGCGAGCGAGAAAAATGCACTTCAAAGGATCCGGAGCGCGTGTAGCGGCTCAAAGCAGGAAACAGGATATGTTTTCCAGTTTATTTTACGAAGCAGAAATCAGAGATTTTTCAAAGAGCGAAGCTTTTTGTAAAGATTTGTCAAAGGCTCGCCAACAAGCCGCGTGCATGTATAGAAGCTCTCGTTCTGAAAGGACTATTATACCGCAAAATTGATTCTAGAATTTTATATCACGAAACCACTGAAAGAGTTACATTATCTCGAAGTATACACAGTGTATTCAGACCAGGATTTGGCTTAATTTCCTCCTAGGCAGAAAATATTAATACGCTTCCTAAATAAATATTATTTTAATTATTTTTTGTTAATTAACTAACATAATATGCACTAGTAATTTAGAAGAATGTACTGATATTTTAATTTTGGTATTAGAACGTTGAATTAATATACATACAGAATTTTTTATTTTTATTTTAATAACAATGAAAATTTGGTTTTTACAGATTCTATTCCTAGAGAATAATTTTTAATTTTTGATACTAGTTTTATATCGTATATAGAAACAGTATTATACTTCCGATTGTAATAAAACTTAACATTTTTGTTTTTTACAATTATTTATCAAGTCACTGAAAACAAAATTTTTGTTACATAAATTTCAAAACTGTAAGAAAAGTTTGAATGTGTAATGTTTTTAATGATAGACATTTTTCCACTTCAGGTCAAGTGAGATAAGAGCGACGCCGTTATTGTTTGGCAATTTTATAGTCCGGAAGGCTCTAGAAGGTTCGAAATTAATTACCCGCAGTTATAAAGTGTCGCAGCCTAGAATATGGGCAGTATGTAGCGAATGAAGGAGACTGTAGAGAGTGTAAAGTCAGACACATTATAATTAATCGAGTAGAGTAGAGCGAAGTGAGTCGAGTCGAGGCAAACGGTCTGAACACCGACATGTTAAGTAAAAATAAATATTTTGTGGAAATAAATATTGATATCAGGTGAAAATAAATTGTGTAGAAATAAATACTGTCTTGTTTATTCTTTCTTAAACTAATCATACTATGTAATTTTTTAATTAAGGGTGTATTACGAATTAGCGAATGACTGATACATGCTAGCGAAAATAAATTTTGAATTTCTCTTTTATTTTTCTCTTGATAATAAATTGTAACAATATGCAATACTGTTGCTCAGAAGTAGAGAAACAAACGAAAAGTATTAAAACATTACATATTTACAATATATCTTTAAATTTCTTAAATATAAAATGTAACATTTTCGTTGAAAATCAGACAGCCATACAAATAAAAGATAATAGCTCTGTGTCAGTTGTGACAATTTATGAGATGTCATTATAAATAATGTAATTTGCTATTAATTATTAAATTATGTTATAGTCTAAAATTAGGTTAAATATGGATGTGTCGTCCGTAAATATATTAAAAATTTGTATAACTTACTTATGTTATTTTGTATTCAATAATTTTTTTATGTTATATTTGAATTATTTTTGTAATATTGGTATATTATTAAGGAAAACGAATATACAATTCAACTTAAATAATATTAAAATACAGTCAATAAGAATTATAATCAGTGATACTTCTCTAAACTGACAGAAAGATTTTTTTTTTAATTCCATGGCTGTCTGATTTTTACAAAATATTACATTTTATGTTTAATATATCTCGTACTGCAGCCATACAGTTAAAACAATTATGACCTTATCTGATGTAGAATTTAATTTTGAACAACTTTATACTTTTGCAGTTTTGCTATATATTTATCAGTAGAGAGTATCCGCAATTTTCTAAAATCCCATGTTAAAGTCTTATGTTCGCATTTCGTTGCATACGTATAAATGTATGTATAATATACATACATAAATTGTTATCAACTGAAACGAATACACGAACAAGTATTTCTTTAAAGATAAGATAAAATATTTTATTTGATATTTCACTTTATAAGAAACCTATAATTACAAAGTGATAATTTACATAAATCAATAAGTAATAATGGAGTGTTATGATTTCGAACCGCATAAATTTTAAAATATTTACAGTTAATGATAAATTCTTTCGCTTTTACAATAAATCATATAAAAAGTTTATATGATACTATATAATTAAATTAATTTCCTTATGCAAATTTCATACTTACTCAGAATATTTCAAATTAGTAATCGTATCCACGCTTATATTAAAACATACTTTATTTTATAATAAACTTTATACAAAATATCAAGTTTAGTTAATTTATAATTATATGCAATGCAGACTTCAAATTATAAGGACCTGTTAAGAATATTATTGATTTTAAAAGGCTGTGCGTAAGTACCTGCCTTTGTAATATTTCATAATCATCATTCATGACATATGACAAGAGACCGGAGTTCTAAACTTTTTGTTTACAGTCGATATTAAAAACAAACACAATTTTTTTTCAATCCTGCACGAATCGTACAAAAATATATTATTTTAGTACTTTAACTTTCATTTTTAATAACCTGTAACAAATGGGCAAATCTGTTTTTAAATTATATAAATTAATATCTCTATGAGTAAAGCAATTTTTTATAAACTATAATTTTAGTTTCGTTAGTGAAGCAATAAAATCATTAGAAAACAACAAATTTCTTTAGTAGAATAAATAAACAAAATTGAAAGTTTAAAGATACAATTAATGCTGTTCTAAGCCTCTGTGATGATATAATAAAAACAAAAATAACACAAATATTTTCGACAAACAAAAACTTGATGACTTGAGTATCAACTTAGGTAAATCGACCCTATATTTATTAATCTATTTTTATGCCATAAGACAAATATAACAATTGCCCCACCACATATAAGAAAATTTGGTAATTGTTAAATATATCTGTATTTAATTACTTATAAAAAGTGTTATAAACAAAAAGTCACACAGGTGTAATTAATAAGATCAAGGTTGTTGTCAAGTTAAAAACACAATTAACAATTTAAATATTAATTTATTATTATATTCTATAAGAAAATTACTACATAAATAGTTAGATTATATTTCTTTCAACATTAATTAATTAATTCATTCATTCTTCCATCGTACTTCACAAAGCCGCTTTATAAAGAGACATTATAATTGAATAATATCTTTCCTAATACGAAATGAATTGAAGTATATTATTACATGAACAGTAAAGGCCACTAAATGAAACTAGAAACACCAAACTCAAAAAAACATGAAAAATCGTTCGCTGCTGATGTTACAAATAGGCAATGTCAAAAAAATCTGAAAAATAGTTTATATATTTTGGAAATGTGGATTGCAAACTCGAAATTAATCATTTGTACATATCAACAGGATTGGTGACATTTTCTCCTATAACAAATGTAATAAAATTAAGAATTTAATCTTTAAAATACCTAATGTCAATATTTTTATTGTATTTCGCAATTATTCTTTCCACACAGTAATTAAATTCAGCGTCAGTCAAGTAAAATAGCAAAATATAGGAACTTACAATTTATCAATTTTTGTATACAATGTATTTTATCAAAATTTTGTGTAGAAATTGTTCTATAAAAATAGTTTCAAACTGAAAAATAAATTAAAATCCTTTAACACATCACGTGATGTAAATTGCGTCTGGTTATTTCAGATATGAGTGTGTCGCAAATAACATTTCATACGTGTATCATTAAATGTTTGTTTTAAAGTAAAATGTGCCTCATTGTTTTTGATTCCTTCAATGACAGCTTTCTTTTTTTATTTTTATATTTATTTGTCGCAGACCAAAAAATTATCTATTTGTTTATACACGTATTGTATTGTATTGTATGTATACTAGGGTTTAAGCATTTTGTCGCTTTTTTCAACGCGATCTAGAAGATCTATTATTACACAGCCCTTACTTAGTTTTCCGGAAGTAGTTCCAGATTTTTCATGAAGCCGATTATGGCTCCAGGAGTCAAGTTCTTGATCTCATCTGCCGTAGGATACCTCCTACCTAGTTGATTGAGTCTCTGCGCAGTTACGGCTGGGCATTCACACAGTATGTGTTACGACGATTCTTCGTCCTCTTCATAAAGTCGACAGGTTTTATTTTCAGCTATACCAATTTTGTGCAAATGGTACTTTAAAGGACAGTGGCCAGTGAGAATTCCTGTCATAATGTTAAGATCTTTTTTTGCTTAGAGCTAGTAGTTCTTTGGCGTTTGTCGAAGCTGGGGAAATGAATTTCCGTGCTTGATTGAGGCCTAGAATATTTTTCCAATATGAGGATATGGCAGATTCCTCCCAGTTTTTGACCACCTTCTTATAGTGGCTTTGTGGAAGACCACATGAAGGTTCCGGTCCGTGGTATGAAAGTTTAGCCCCTTTTTTTGCAAGTTCATCAGCTTTCTCGTTTTCTTCCCTCGTACCCTGGTACCCACCATAGGTTTATACACGTAAGAGTAGAAAAAGTTTTTCTATGACTTAATTGTATTTTATAAAATACTGAGATTCTGAGGCCCCTAAAATTATGTGGCCCCAAGCGCGCACTTCTTGCGACGAATGGATAATCCGCCACTGTTTTGGTCTATTTTAAGTCACTGATGTATTATAATCAAAATGCGCCCGAAAATGTGTAAGACAGAATGCAGCAGTTGTGTAATTGTAATTGTGAGACTAGTAGTGCATTATTTATATAACGCGCTGGATTATGTATAGCAAGAAATGGGAATAATTTTAAACAATACTTATAACCCATAATTAGACCGAGGATATCAAATGTATGCAGTACTTAAGTATTTGTTGTTATCTTTACAAATATTCCTTGAAATACAAGGATATTATATTTAAATATAATTTTTGTCAAAGCAATTATCTTTAAATGAAATGGGTATTATGTAATGTAATTTGGATAATTAATTTTTATTATGTTGCTTTCAACAAAATACGCTATTCTAGTGATACTGTAAACCACCCTTATTTTTGCGAATTTCATATAAATTCTTTTTATTTTGTGATCAATATGTAGTGTAGTGTATACCCTTAAATTGTTTTCCTGACGTATGGAAACACCCTGTATAACGGAGTCACAAACTTTAGAACATTTAAGTGAGACTAACGAAAAATGTATCCGCATTTACCCGACATAACTTGTGTTGTGTGAGAAACATCCATTTTTTTAAGAACACTAAATTTAAATTCAATATAAGTAAATAATATTATTGTCACTATTATAAGCAAAATAAATTGCTATCATTTGTTTTGCGCAGTTTTTTGTGGTCTATCTATCAATCATTACAAATTTTAGCAACTTAGTGTCCTGACGTCCTGTGCAAGATTATTTGTAATGGGCCTTTTTATTAGAAGACAATGAAAATAGTATTTACGTATCTAAATAAAATAAATAATGAAGAAAACACAATTACTATCAAAAGTACGAAATAGATAATATAATTTTACTTTCCGAACCTTTTGTCGACAAACTCCATAAGTAAAAGTATGTTGTGATATTTATGTTTCTAGTTATTTTATTTTTAATAAAAGGTGACTAACAGTCGAAATCACCATTAGTTCGTTAATTATGAATCAACGAATTTAAGAATCAAGCAGATCATAGATCAACATTTCTTCTAATTCACCAACTAGAAATACGATAAATGAAAAAATTACCCCGATTCGGATAAAGAAGTATTTTTCAATATTGTAAAAAGTTTTAAAAAATACGATAACAAGTAAATAATTATTTCCACGGCGGCATTTGAATTCTGATATGGGTGCAGTCCATGCACCCAAAATATCTAGAAATTGCCTAATTTGTTGACTAGAGCTCTCTACATGTATTATCTTTAGTCATATTTGCAATAAAATGTGTAACGTGGTTAATGGGGAAGTTTAGTGATTTTTTTAATATTATTGTCTTCAAAAGTGATAATCTATATTATGTTTCACTCAAAGAGGCGTAGATTTCTCAAAAAATGAAATTTTCTAAAAATGTTCGTGGAGAACGTACAATCTGACTTAAGCAGCGAGCGATGGGTTCCCATGGCAACGTTCAAAAAGTCAGGTTTCACCATTCCTTCTAGGTATGCGTATAACGTCACAAAAGTAGTACAATATTAATATCGTTGAAAAAAGAAAAAATAACAATTCTTTGAGTCTAAAATCAAATACGGCTTCTATTTAAAAATTCATAAATTTATAGCATATCTTAAAATTATGCTCCTGAAAAATTTTTTATGTACGCCACTGAGTAGACACTGAAAGTATTTAACTTTTTATTTGAAACATTTTCCCAATTATTCAACTGTTTGTGAATTATTTGCGGAAGAAGAAATGGAACAAAATCAGTTTTCCGCCATTTTCTCATGACCTATGGGGAATTTTGAGATAACAAGGACACCATTAAAATCGCCAACAACAATAAAATAAAAATGTTTGACGTTTATTTGTCAGAATTTGGGACTTATATTTTTTTTGATTTTACAAAAAGATTATCATTCTGTGACAATTTTATTATAAAACTAAAAAGCTGTGTTTATAATTCACATTTTATTTATTTAAAATATTTGTATAAGTAGTATTTATTATTTTTTAAAAAAATATATGTATGCATAAATTACTTTGCGAAGGAATAATATTAATATCTCAATTAATAACGGAGATACGGGAAGGTGAGTGCAAAAATTGTTTTAAATTTTTCACCTCTGGTTAAAGCGCCGGTTACCTTTACCGTTGGTTAATAGAAAAATATCGCACAGAAATAGCAAAAAATAACGTATATTTTGGACAACTTGCATAAGTTTTTAGATGTGATATTTTTCTATTAACCGATGGTTAAGGTAACTGGAACTTTAAACATATATGGAAAAAACCAACCCTAAAACTAGCACCATCAAATCCGTCGGAAAATTTTCTATAAAAATAAGTAAAATTAAACTGTAGCGGAAAAAGTAATGTGTATAGTGCACGATAGGAGGGTATATACTAAAATATTATTATGTACTTTATGAAATAAAAAATATAACTAGAAATATAATAAATGTATATTTTTTCTATAGCAGATGTTAAAGTGCAATTTTATCAACTCAAAATAGTGGATAAAGTAGCACTTTAACCGCAAGGGTAGATAAAGTAATACTTTAACAGCAAGGGTAGATAAAGTAATTTAACTTTTGTTTATTAGAAGTACATTTCTATAACAACGCACACTACTGACATTTTAAAATTATTCTTAAATAATAATTAAATTTTTCTAATTCGTTCTTCTTCAAAACCTGCTATAGAAAAAAATAGAATTTTATACAGGACGATAAAATTAAATTATCGACTCGCGAAAATTAATTCACTCGCGATTATATCGCTCGTGAATTAACACTTTCCGCTTGTCGATAAAATATTATTTTATCGTCTTGTATAAAAAATAACTATTTGTGATATTAAAGAAATAAATATTTGTTTAAATAATTTATAAAATTATATTCATGTAGATATAATATTTGCTCTAGGCTGCCTACAAAGAAGGCGTGTGGAATCACTCTTTTTTAACTTAAAATTTTTTTTTTTTCGTTGAATAATTGTCAGAAAGGAGAAAATATTATATTGTTAAAACAAAAAAAAAACATGTACCTAATATTTAGCCTAAATATTCACTTAAATTGTTTCCATGATGAGATTTTCTGTATGATGTATCTAAATATGTTATATATATATGTAAGATAAAGTAACAAATTATATAACTTTTATCATATTATTATCAACAACGTTGAACTCAATATAATGTTTTCATTATATCTTTGTATCTATGTTATTGTTTTTCTCGAATATGGGACGAATTTTTTTACATGTGATTATTGTAAATGTATAGTTTTAACAATCAGAATAACACAATTTGCAAATGTTTTCTAGGAAATATTTAATTGGTGTACACTTTTGTTGATTGACGTAAACACACTTCACTTAGGAACAAAACATAAATATAACTTGAAACAAATTTCAAGTACCTTAGTAGTTATTTTGGATGCTCGTAAATCATTGCTATGATGGTTAATAGCATGTGGCACAAAATATTTATATAAAGTGTAACAACCGCCATGTTTACTGTTTTTTCTAATGATAAATAACAACCGTATACTTAGTCCTTATCTTAAAATGTCTGTAATTATTAGATAACATAAACACTGACTGCGTAATGCGATTTTTTTAATGTATAGTAATTCAATCTTGCGTTGTTTGTATGAACGTATGCAGAACAGAAACGACCACGGTTCATTTACGAATATATCACATATCATGTTCTCACAAGATAATAGAAACAGTTGGACAGTTTCCACAATTAATTTGGCAACTGTTTCAGAGCAGTAATTCTATTAATAATCAATGATTTTGTTGACAGAGATAAACATGAATTTTAAAATTTCACTGGCGAGTAGTAGTTTATTGAATACAAATTTAATTATTAATATAAACTAAATATGATTAATAAAAATGCATTACTAATTTAAGGAAGTAATATTTAAAAACAAAACTTTATATTAAATTAAAAGTAACACAATTATTTATATATGTATTATGCATAACATATTTAATATGCTTATTTTAAAAATATGAAATTAAATGTTTTTAATTAATATTCACATAAATTGTTGTTTAAAGAATGATAATTACATATTTATTTCTTAATGTCATTCGATGTTAGCAATTATTTTTTGCCATAATATTTTACATATTAATCAATACATTATTAATATTTATATGTGTTTTTTAATAAATATGTAAAATATATTTATAAAGCAGCATTCACTTGAGCACATGATAACAATGGATGTGTTGACAAAGCAGACATACATAAACACCAATCTCACCTTAGATTGAAGATGTAGGAAAGGAAACAATAAAAGAAATGTGTTATATATAGGCCAAAGTTTAATATTAGCACAATAAGCAGTAGACTGCGTTGGGTCCACTCGCGAACTACGGTTTAGGCACAGCGCTGTGGAGTTTAATACATTGTTGAGTGTATGCAGGATGGACCTGATAAGGCTTATCATCACAGGCAGAGCTTGCAATGCCGCCTGCCGAACAGGTCAATTATCCTGTGTTGTGACCATATAGTTCATATTACCTATAGTCAAGCTGCAATCTATAGCTCCAAATGGAGCTTTCAACATCATAATACACGAATAAAAGAACACCTGTTACAGAGTTACAAATTATCTACAAAAGTTTTATTTACTTATTAATTTATCTAATTCTCTTATCAAGTATTAAGTAATCTATTTTTTGATTTTTATATTACATTGCAGTTACAACTCAGAGGCATGGGCACCTATAATGTATTTTTATGGAGGGGCAAAAAAAAAACAGAAATGTTATCAGTAAGAAGATATATTATATTCTTTAGCACACTTGTACTAACAAGGATTAAATTTTAAGAAACGTTTAAACAAAAAATGTTACTCGAAATTTTGACAACAATATTGAATAGTTCATGTGAGATTCCATTACGAATTAATATTATTCATGTAAGAAAAATATAAAAATTTAAGTGATATTGTTGCATCCGGTTAATATACATATTTATAAAAAAATAGCCCAACACTCTCAGGACAGGATGCTATAAGGAGTCGACTATATATAATATAAAAAATATATATTACAGAGATAAACTGCAAACATATACTTATTAGTAAAAAAAATTGTATTTGAAAAGAAAATAAACAAACATAAAGCAAAAGTTCTTATTTTTTTTATTGATTTGTAGAGGCAATTCCTTCCAGTTTAAATAATTTTCCATACATTAATGGAATAATTTGTGCCACACATAAAAAAGCCAAGCCTAAACTTTAGAAAACAATAATAAATTTCTTATAGAACATACGGTGGTCAAACAATTGCGTAATATGGCGTCTTTTTCAAATTTGCAAAAAGCCAGGGGAGGGCAATTGCCCACCCTTATGGGCGCCCATGCTCAGAGGGTCCCAAATAACTTGTTAAGCATGGAGATCTCGAGAACGGTAAAAGGTATGAATGAGTATGGTAAAATTAGATCAAAGTTTAAGGGCCCATATTAACAAGTTCTTTGTTTTCCTAAAAAAATGCATTTATTATTAAAAATATTAAAAAAATAAAACAGAAATTCTAAAAAAAATTATCCTGCACCGTTTTCAAATTATCGGGGTCAATTTTAATTTTTCTTATAGAGCTTGTAGTAGGTTTTTTGCTATTTAACCATGTAAAGAAGTTTTATTTTATTGTAATGAAAAATAGGAAAAATTAAGAAAAACGTCTTTGTGTACCAAATAATCAATGTATAGTTAACTATGAAAACAAAAATTAAATTTAGAGTTACTATACTGTATATTAGAATTAGGCACGTAGCCAGGGACGGTGGGGGAGCCTGAGGGGTTGAAGCCCCTCCCGAAATTCTAATGAATTTTGTTTAAATTTATCAAAATGTATCCAAATGTCTGAAAGTTTATTAAAAATCAGACATTTTAGCATTTTTTTGTTTTGTAATAATCCGTGTTTTGTTTATTCAGAGATTTGTTATGAAAAAAAGTGTAAGAAGAAGGTGCGCACCGAAATATATTCCCGTTTGCACCGATTTTCCTTATATTTTGACTTAACTACGTTATAGGTTTTTATATTTTAAGTGTAAATTAAATTTAGCTCATGTGCACTAGCATTCTTTTCCTTAATCATAATTGTAGATAAAAACCTTAGCTTAATGAATATATTTATTAATACCAAACATGACAATGCGAAGAAGTAACTTCAAAAATTCTACAACAACAAAATAGAAACGAGGAAAGTAGTAGCCAATAATAGGTTGGAAATGATGAAAACTGGTGGCGGAAACTCAGAAAATCTGGAAATTGTGGATGTATTGTAAGTAACAAAAAAACAGTTATCGGTTGTTTACATTATAGGATTAAAAAAAATATTGTTTTCAATAAAAACTGTAATTAACATTTCAATATAGTTTCTATCATATATTTGCCTGGGAATTTCAAATAGAATTAAATTTATTGCATCAAAATCATCATCTTCAACAATAAAATTAATTTTTGACAATAAACAAAAATAATTTTTGACAAGAAGGTTAAGGTGAAGATGAACTTTAACTTCTAAGTGATACATCACCTACTACTTAAAATATTTATGCAACCCTCCATTTAGGTATTGCTTAAAAATTGGTGCAAACTCTTAACTCTTAACGTTTTAAGGGCAATCGGTGGAAACGGGCATTAATCATTTAATTTTGGAAGTTATTTTTAATTTTCGTTAATATTTAGAAACCTAGGTACCTATGTATTTTTTCTTTTAGAAAAACAAAAAACATCCTCAAAATTCCGCAACTTTGGTGTCATATAGCCAATCTTTTACCGTTTTCGAGGTCCCCATGCCTAATAAGTTATTTGGGAGATTGTATATCAAAGGAAAAAACAACGTATAATCCGTATGTACATATATTCGAATGTCATCACATTCAGTGCAGTTTAATTTGAGAGAAAACAGCATTATAAACAGTGTTATGACAGATCATTTTAAAAAAGATCTAGATCAATGTCAAGATATTCACGTTTTAAATGTTCTAGATCAGATCAAAGACCAATTTTTGTATTGAGATTTATTTTATCAGATTAGATCAATTAATTAACTACAAAATTTATTTTTAAATAGGTATTTGTTTCGTTATTTGTTATCAATTATTAAATAATCTATTCTAGTATTTCTATGTAACTTTTATTACCATATATTTTCTGTATCAAACGAAGCAACATACATTTGTACATATGTACGTACATAATAAAATATTCTGAGATGTTCCTTCATCCGAAAGTCATTAGGTCATCACTATTTAGTCTGGCTTGACTTATAAATATGCTTCTTTATAAGTACTTGTATTTATTAAAAAGTGTGGTTTGTATTATATTCATGCTGCAGTTTATAGCTCCAAACTGTTGCTTGAATCAATGAAACACAATAACAAAACAACACCTGTTACATATTTCCTACAACAGTATTATACTTATCATTTTATCGAGTATTTAGTTTTGTTATAAATTATCATACAATCTATTATAGTATTTTTATGTAACTTATATTTCAATACAAGTGTTTTATAGGAAGTGTATAGTAATATACTAAAAAAAATATATATAAAAATGTGATTTTTATTACATTCATACTGCAATTTACAGATTCAAAATATAACTTTAATACAAAGCATAACAGATTTCTGAATTTGTATTTGTTTATCAGCTTATCTAATATTTTGTAATCAATTAAGAAAATATAACTTTTTTTGTTCTTATACTAAATGGCACATATGTATATTTTTTACATTAATAATTAGTATAATATTTTTTTGATTTTAAAAAGTTTAAGGGTCTTATAATGCTGGCAATAAGAGAAGAGCTATCGAAAAATGTAACGAAATTGTTGAACGTATCATTGGGGCATATGTATAATATATGCTTTTATCCGATATAAAGTGATTCACCACCAAGTATTCAATAAACCTCTAAACTTTCCGCATAGCTCTTCTTTTCTTACCGTAACTATATTTTATAAGTTATTAGGTTTTGAAATATTACAGAAAAAATAAAATGCTTCTTCTCAAAAAAAAGTGGGCTTTAAAAAAAATTCATTATTTTATTACTATCGTAACACATACAAACAACAAAATTGTTCAAAATTGTCACTTCAAAGTTGATGTGAACAAATATTCTGAATCATATAAATGTATGAGGTTTATACAAAGTGGTGACTAGAATACCCGAACATATTGAATTATGTAAAATCATATTTTCGTAATTTCCTGCTTCCTTAATTATTTTAGGTAAAAAAATCAAATAAGAGTTGTAGAACATAAAATTTTGTATCTGAATCAAAGAGCAAAAATAATTGTACGTGCCTTGTGTGCTCAGCAATTAAATACGTAAATCAGCCCAAAAATAGCTGTAGCTATGAAATTGAGACAAAAATGAACAAATATCTTTCGGTTTATCTGTCAAGTTAGCTGCGATAGCCTATTTTTATTATTATTCGAAATTACTGTTGAAGTGAAAAATATTACATAAATTAATTTTGAATATAATAAATAAAAACAAAATAAAATTGTTACATTTTTGCGTAACTTGACAAACCAGTAATTACTAATAATAATAAAATAAACTAGCGCAGCTAACTTGACAGATAAACTATTTAAATATTTGTTATTTTTGTCTCAATTCCATGACTATTACTATTTTTTGATAGATTTATAGTTTCAGATGCAGAATTTTATGCTCTATAACTGTTATTTGAAGACTTTTTACTTCAAATAATTAGTGAAGCAAGAAATTATGAAAATATAATTATACATGTTAAAACTTTTATGTTCGGGTATTTGAGTCACCACCCTGTACGTATACGAGTATGTTGGTTGTAGGGAAAATATTGTATGCAACACCTGTGTAACATATTGTTTTTTATTTCGTGCTATAATTTCCGCATTCGACTACGCCTCATGAGTTAAACAACACACAACACACGATTAAAAAATATAAACTTTACACACTAATTGCATAAATAACTATTTTATCCTACACATTGAAAATACGTGTGCGTAGGGAAGAAAAAAACAGTACGTGTGCGAACTAACACATATGTCTAATGCGCTAGAAATAACGAGAATAAAATGTCAACGTGATTTTAAAATATTTTAACTTTTTTTAATTTTGACTTTTACATTAGATTCCAGGTATTTTTATTATATATTTAGTAAATAATAGAAAAAAAATTCTAAGCTTGTTTATATGTCAAAATAAAATGATGTTCTTATTCTTTTTCTTAAGTTGGACATCAATTTCACAAATTTCATTGAGTTTAAGTTAAATGTCAAATTTTTCAACGCTCGTGTAAAATAGTAAAATGTTTATATTATTTTATTATGTTGTTTTGTTGTGTAGGATAAAAAAAGCGTGTGCTACATAGCAGTAAAATTATTTTCTGGTCCTTATGAAGTATCCAGCCTCGACTGCGTTACATATTCTTACAAGAAAAGAACAACTTTCCTACCTGCAGCACAAATAACTTCAAACGTCATAAAAGTAGTATCTTTTATGATATGATTGACATGATTGATGTTTATTTTCTACGCCGCCGCAGTAGAAATTTTTACTTTTACGCCACCGGAGTAAAAACAAAACAAATACTTACGTATCCGTAGAAACTAAGTAGAATGAGCAAATAAGATATAACGTTTATAATTACAAAAAGGCTAAGAATAAAGTTACTAAAAACTATAAACAATTGACAGATTTAAATTTGATAACCTACATATAGAAAATCAAGTAGTAATGACCACTTATATAAGTAGTCATGATTGTACAACTTTTAGGTTATCTAAGTCCATGTGTAAAGTACGCTATCGTACAGTTACGGAATTTTTTATTTATCAAAATTAAGTTAGCAGAATAAATAAGACAAAATTAATTATAATTCATTTAAAACATTACGACTAATACAGAAATAAACAAGAAATGTTCTATACATTGTTTTGTTTTATAGGTTTGTAAATAGTTTATATTTATTATTTAGGGTTGACAGATTGACATACTTGATTTATGTTTTGTAATTGGCACTATTTACTAGTAATGTGTCATTCTTTCAGTGTATACTATGATCGTCATTTGACCGAAAAACAGTCAAAAAGTTATCTTAAAAAAAATATAAGGAATAGTAGATTTCTTGTTGGAAAATATCCTAAAATTACAAATAAATTTTTGAATATAGTTTATATTGTCAAGTATATTTATAATAAGCTCTCATAATATTTATGTTACTGCTTAAACTATACTGCAATAAAAAAATAAAAATAAACATGCTTCAAATTTATAGCATATCAGGATATTTTCGTACATTTTTGTACATAAATAATATATTAATTTATTAGTATAGTATAGTTGTAAGAGGAAAAATCTTTCGCAAAATCCAAATTGCTAAGACATTTATTATATTTACCTAAACGACTTTAATTTTTTTAAATTTATGGGTTCAAATAGCACAATATACAATAAGAGTGAATATGACGCTCATATCCCTTGAGTATGAAATTTGCCTTAATTATCCGATTGGCGTAGAAGCATTCCACTCGACTAACATGAAGAGAAAACAATAAGGTTTTAGGTATTTACACAGTTAAGGTTATAATCACATGAACGAACATTTGAAACATTTGCGTAGCGCATAGAGAATTGTGGGAAATTCATTGGCTGTCAAGTGCCAAACAGTTTAACATAATTATTTTAAACAAATATTGCGAGGTGTGATACGAGATTAGATAATATTTTTGTACATTAGGGTGTAGGTTTGATTAGGTATCTTTTTAATTTTCGAAAGAATAAAATATATTGTGGTATAAACAACTCAGATGTTTTTCATATATACTCTAGGATGGATATAATCAATGTATCCATTCTGCCAAGCGTTCAAAAAACATAACGTAATGTCCTAATTATTTGTGCAAGTTGTAGTACAAGTTACCATGTGGTTTATACTACGTTCGTAGCTGTCTTGCAAGATGCAAGTTACTGGTGAAGTGTAGTGAAAGATATAATAGAACCGCGACTTTTGAGTTTTAGGATGGAAAGGATAAAAATCCCATGTAAATAATGTAAACATTGTAAACTCAGGTCACAGAATAGTTTCATACAGAAGCGACACTCCGTTTCGGTACCTTTCATGTTATGCTATTCAGTTCTATGACCTTGGAGTATTGTGTAGATCTTTAAATTTGTTGACTTCCCCTATCTCTCACTAAGATGTCAGGAAACTTTCCGATTTTAAAAAATGAGAACTTTAAATTTGTTGACTTTCCTCATCATCTCTCTCCAAATTTCGTTTCTCTGTCTTACTGTCGCTTCTGTATAAACCAACCTGTGCTCAGGTAGAAAAGCAGAAATTCATTGTATGATTCTCCTGTCACTTATATTTGCAAAGATAAACCACAACGTGCGTCCACGTTGGAACAACCAGCCCACTGTGTGGACAAATTGTTACGCTCTAATTTTTCTATAACGAATGATTATGCAAAAAAAGATTAGACTTCGCTTTGATTGCATTTTTATTAGTTTTTTCAAAATCGGAACTTCCAGCCCCGGTCTCCCCTACCTATTTTATTTATTTATACGTGTGTTATGCAAAATTGCGATTTTGGGGGACCGACTTTTCACTGGATCTGTGCGATAAATTATTGCGTACATCTGGCAACCCGAGTCAATGAGTACGTTTACACTGTGCGTACCAAGCGTTTGGTCCCAATACCAAATGACGTCACAAGATGGCGAAGGACGGTGTAAACAGGGTTTGTACCAGACTCTACTTACACATGGTGTAAACAGCAAACGTACTAAACAAATTATGCTGCCATTTGTGATAGTCAAGTGAAGTAAAATTATGTAGTAATATTTAGGTTAATTTTAATGACATTTATTACAAAACTTTATTTGTCGGTGTCAGGCTACAGGAAAGTATTTTAAATAATATTTATAACATTACTTAGATTATATCAATCAAGTTCAATAAACTAATAATTAAATAATTGTAAGTTATGATATCAAAGACACCAAACAGTGTACCAGAAATATTTGGTATTACTTTTTATACATCGGTGTAAACATACCATACTAAAATAAAATTTAGTACGTATTTGGTACGCGTACCAGTAAAGTACGCACAGTGTAAACGTAGTCACTAGGACCGAGTTCCGCGGAACAGCGGTAGTTCCGACTCAGTGTGTGCTATGTTCGTGTGACGAACGCCCCTGCAGCTCATTACACGCATCCTGGCCGCTGCCTGCGGTGCGGATGTTCCGCGTGTGTCGCTGCAACTGGAATTAAAAACGTCGTAAATTATTCCGCGTGGCGTACATCAACCGCCCAGGATGTTCGCCAGCAGATTAATTTGTCCAACTACTGCGGAAGATAAATTATATATGATAAATTGGAAAAACCGAGTTCCAGACTCTTTTTAAAAAACTTGCTCGAGCTTTTATAACGAATAATTTAATTAAAATAAATGGAACTTTGAGAGCAGGTAATTATTTTATCCCTTACATCAGAGCTGCCACGTTTCTAAACACACAGATTAAAAGACACCATTTTCAGCGACCAAAAATCTATAATACGTATGATATTTACAACACATTACCTTCCACTATTAGACGTATAATTTACTGTTACCCATATATTTCCTTTATCTTTTTGCATTATAACTTTTTATGATAATAACACTTCATACTTTCTTAAAAATGTCAAAACAAAGAAACAACTCAAACAACTCATCTGTTTTGTTGAAATTATATAACCTGATTTTGAAAGCCAGTATAGGTATATATCAAGGTATTATGTACACATTAGACATTTCTTGCGACGGACCGAACATGAATCAGGTTCTATGTAGGTAATATAGTTGAACCAAACGTCATTATAGTGACGTTATATAGCATATCGTGAGAATTTTCTTTGGATAAACCTATCAAAGCTGTTAAATGTTTATTTAATCTAATATTTACCTTGATTTAGCATTTCAGTTGTACTACTGTCAACTTATTTTTTCCAATTGTTTATTTAATTATAATTTTTTGCAATTTATTTTAAAAATTGTCAAGTGTCACGTCTTTAAACAAGCCTAATATAGAGCTGCGTTGAGATTAGACAGAAAAAACCGATGATCCAATCATGAACCCAGCTATTAGCTCGGCTCATAATTTGGTAAACCAGCCAATGAATGTCGTCATTAGTTCGTCGCGAGAAACTTCTGGTTCATAAAATTCATTAGCCAAATACTATTTCCCACAGTTTTCATGTCATCAATTGTAACCATGTTATTAAAATCGTTGAGGGAGACGGGAGATTGATAACATCGTCTTATCGGGTGAAATCGTGTGATTTCCGAAGTAACTAAATGTCAAAAAAACTAACTATTGTATACAAATATAATAATGGCTGAAATATACAAAAAAGTTGTAGTCTAACGAAACTACCAACATACAATGTAGCACAAATTATCAATTCCAAAATCATCTTCATAAATGACATACTCAATTTTTTTAAATATTTCAAAATATCCGTTACCGTGGTTTAACTACTGTTTCTATTTCATTTTTCTCGTTGGTAACACTATTCCATATGACGTGAAGATCAACTGCGGTATTTTATAAATTTTTGTTGAGTTTGAAATTATATGTAAAAAGTATTAATACAGGCTAATGCTGTTCCATTTTAGTTTTCTATTATTGATTATGAAAAATAATCGATTATTTTGATTAATAGAATATTGAATGCGATTAATCAAGTAATCAAATGATCGATAAATCGATTAATCAAATGGTAATTAATCAAATAATCAAGTAATATGAATATATATCTAGATATTTACATTATTATACATTATTTATTATGCAAACTTATGTTTCACGAAAATGGTCGATTAATCAAATAATCAAATAATACGAATATGTATCTAGTTGGACTATCAGGCGTCATCCCACAAAATAACTAAATTTATGCACATCCATCAAAATATTGAAATATGTGTAATAACATGTTGGGAGTCAGTAAAAAAGTATTACTGTTTGGTGAGAAATTATTAATGAAATAATCAATTCATCAAATAATCGATTAATCAACCAGTCGATTTAACCAAATAATCGATTAATCGATTATTTTTAAAACTATAATCAAATGGACTAATTAATTAAATTTGATTAATAGATTATTTTTCTCAGCCCTTGCACAGGTTCTTAGAATAATACGTACATTTGAATATCTAACTGAATTTGCATTTTTAATATGTTCTGTTGTTTTCTAATTAACAAGCCAGCTTTAGAAAACAGGTCTTCTGATGGAATACTAATAAAATGCGCACTTAGGATATCACGACGTATTTTTAATATACGTGGAAAACAGCTTCCATTATTTTTCCAATATATATTTAATTCTCGCTTCCAGAACTTTTCAGTTCCTTTCTATTCAATATCTATATCGTCATCGTTGTCTAAATCTTGTATATTTTCGGAAGGTTTTTCAATTTACTAGACACACTCGCCCCTACGTAGACATTTAGAACTAGTAAATTTAAATTTTTCATAATAATAATAATAATAATAATAATAATAATGATTATTATGCAGGGTGTAATAGAAATAAGTACTTTAAATTTAACCAGTGATAGAACTCTTTGAGAAAAACAATTTTTACTAATAACTTTTTCTTATAAACCTTCTTTAAAGTACATTAAAATTCTTCCAATTTTTTTTTACAAATTTCACTACCCGCTCACGGTTTAATAAAATATATTTTTATATAATAAGGATTAATCGATTTATTTGTTTAAGTCAAAATTAATTTGACAAGTCACTTTTGTCAAAAATAATTCTTTCATTTTTTATGCTACTGGATAAAATTATTATGACAATTCCACTCATAATTTGTCTTCCAATAAAATCACTGTATTTTAGTTAATTGAACCAATCGGATTCAAATCTCACTGACAATTGTAATTAATTGAAACAATGTACATATTTCGGAGAATTGCCGAATACCATTCGTAAATATAATTTTACTGACAATTAAGTAAAATATAATTTTACTGACAATTTTTACCTAACTCACTACTGTTGCGACATAAATCGAACGAGTGCGCACCGTGACGACAAAAATTTCTGGTAAAATTCATATTACATATTAAAATACTACCAGAACGTCTCGTTAATTTATGGGGTGATAAAAATGATAAAAAAATAGATTTCGAAAAAAGTTACTAATAAATATTGATACTCTGGACAAGTTTTGTCACTGGTTAAATTTGAGGTACTTATTTATATTATACCTTGTATTAATCAAGTCTTATATATTTTATAATCATGTCGATATTATGTAACTGTATATAATATCCATTTAAATATTCAAATTTTCTATTTAAACGACAAAATGAGATAAAGTCGAGACGAGACGAGACAATCTCTGCCTCAGCATTATTGTTGTCACTTCAATTAAACGCATGCCATGGTCTATAGCAATAATACGAGATCTGTCCGGAATGTATCTAACCATGTACTATATTTTTAAATCTACATATGATATTGTCAAAAATGACTACATTACATGAAGGGAAGACAGATTGTAAAGGTTTGAATTTAATTGAACGTCCGCATGTGGGTGCGGTGCATTTGAAACTGACAAAACATTTAGTTTTGCCAAAAACTGGGCCATTCTTCCTGAAATAATTCATATGTTTCTTAAAGGTTACAGTAACGAATCTATAAGTAATATTCAGATTAAAGACCGGCTTCGAAGATTTAAATTTGTCTAAACGTTAATGGATAGTGATTTTCGTTCTGGAAGACCTACAATTAGAAAAATAAATTGGAATTACGAAAACTATTGCTTGCGTGATTTTAACTCAAGATTTACGGATGGGACACACCACAACAATACTCCAGCGCATTCATCGCACCTTATCCAGCAATTCTTGGTCAAACATAGCGTCTGTTATAAACGATGATAAATGATGGGAAACTGTTGATTGAAAAAAATGTAGATAGTACTTATTTTGAACCTATTTAATTAAACTCCTAAATATTACAATATAATCAATTACAAACTATAATGCAGGTAAGGTCCTGATGGCTCCTCTTCATTGATCCTAGAAAATGTAAAATAACTAAGAACAAAGCTCAGTGAGGAATTACCCAAACACTCGCACACTCTCTCACACAATCGTATCTCGTAGGCAGCCTGGTCTGAGCCACTACAGCGCAAAGCTACTTCAACCTCTCGTTGGCAACCTGGCTAGGGTCACTACGGTCCACAGCCGCTCGCTGCTCCGTCGGCGGCCAAGCCACGGCACACTACAGCCCAAAGCTGCTCGTTGTTCCGTCGGCAAACCAACCACGGTTTATATCAAACACTCTCATAGACGCAATATACCATCCATGGTAATTCAACTCACATCACAACATGGTAATTCAACTCACATCCATACACGGTAACTCAACTCACATCCATACACGGTAAATCAATTCTATTTACACACTTTGAAACCTAGAGAAATACTGAAAGAACAATTGTCGATCCCTCCGCACAATACTCATACTACTAATTAAATTAGGAAACTTATATCATTATAATGCACATCGTGCAATATCGACAGCTTCCATACAGTCCTATCCTGGCTCCGTGTGACATCCGGTTGTTTCCCAAATGAAAAAATGTCTTGAAAGGAAGAAGATTTGGATATCAAAGGCAACGCGACGAAGCATTTTTTGCTATTCCGAAATCCGACCATTAATATTGTTTCCAAAAGTGGTAGGACCGCTAGAAGAAGATTTAATAGTTTCCGTTTCCTTATAAACTAAACTAAATTATGAAATAAATCAAAATCAAAATGCTGCTTTTCACCTCTATTTTTCAATTTTTTTTTAATAGAGAGGTATAATGTTCTTTGACGTTAATAGGATTTTTGGATTTTACACGTTAAAGCCCCATTCACCTAGAGCTTATTGTAGTGGAACTGTAATATTGTATTGCAGTGGTATTGCAGTGCACAAATAGCCACTCACATAGAGAATTATTTATCTATGTACGTTATTAATTATGTTTATTACTACGTATTAGCAATATTATTTCAACTATGTATTTTTATATGTAGGTATATTTTATGACTTCTATTACGACCAAGAAATACTATTACGTAATATATGCACTATCAACGAAACATTAAGGTAATAATTAAATGCACTTGGAGTTTACGTAAAAATATTAGAATAAGTATCTGTTATTTCCTACCTGGTTATATTTCATATTATACTCTACCCATAAGTTACAGCCAAATACTTACACTGCCGTCGTAAGCTAAAAGATCGTAACTTAAATGTAATTTGAGTAATATTGACCCTGTATATGAATATGTTAACAAGGGAACATAATACAACTTTAAAAATTAATTATCACTAATCAAAATTTGTCTTAATAGTAAAATTTAAATTTTGATTTAATTACGCCTTTTTTATTTTGTAAAATAATTATAGTGTGAATAATTCTTTGATATATTCGTACAAAGGTCTTATAATACCGATACCAGAATATATCTATTTTAGAAATAATAAGAACAGTAGCGTAACTACCGGCCCGGTGAAACGAGAGTCCCGACTGGCTCAGACACACGTCAAAAAATTGTTTTCATTTTAATCCAACCACCTTCAATTTTATTATAAACTATGGGCTATCAGCTCAATGCAAACAGTTACATCGCTTGTAAATCGGAAGAATATGACGATAGGAAGAGTCAGCGTTACGTTTTGATGAAACTCGTAATTATTTTCAAATAGAGTACAACAAGGTTTAAAGCCTAAAAACCCAAAGTCTTGGATTAAGTGAAGTTTGTACAATTTTTCGTTTATTTTCCAAATCTTTTATCTAATGCTTTGATTTCTGTCGAAGAATTGTACCAACTTGGTCAGGAGATACATATAAAAAATTCGGCAGATATTTCGAATTCAATTTCGTCCCAGTTCCTTTTATTTAGAAATTATTTTCAAAAAAATCTAACATGAGTTCCAATATAGAAGTAATCGAATTCCTATTAATTAAAAAAAATATTCATACATTAGTTTCAGTGAAATTTGAACTGCATGTAACATTTTTTCACCATCCGTATCGGTTGCCTTAGCAGAGAGGTTTCGTTCTTTTGTACATCTTGCAATATTGTTCATGTTTTTAATTGGGTTTTTATTTTTATTTTGCTACAGTTTCGAAAATTATTCTCATCCCATCAGTAGAGCGATTTGGCTTTGCCCAATGAGTTAATTCAAAATTCTATTCTCCCGTTAAGGAAAAATAAGTATAGATAAAATTAAATTTCATTTTAAAAAGTATCTATTTTGTAAAGTGTCATTATTTCTTTAAAATCTACATTGGGGCTCGGATTGACTTCGGATGAATACAGCCTCCTACCTACATTGAATTAAACAGACTTTTAAAACTATTATACTAATACTATTTTCAACAATATACTTGTTTTACACGTAAAAATAGCAAATCATTTGCAATACAAATAAAAATTAATACAGTAATTTTTAATGTTAAGACTTATCATATATACATGTACTTCATTGTATTTTATTATATTTCTGCAATTTCAAACACAAATACATAATATAATAATAATACAAATACGTCCTTCTGCTATAGTATTGATAAGAATCGATATTCAACTGTAAATTTGAAAAAAACTAAACTTCATTATACGACTTACTGACGATGGGTGTATTCTCAAGAGCAAATGCTATTTTTACTTTTTGTGTTTTCGCTTTAATCAATTTGTTTTACCCTCTTGTCAAAATAAGATCAGAGGAAAAAATATGTATTGCCTTCCTATTATATAATTATTCTTAAGACTTTATTATTTACTACTAAATGTGCAATCTAAGTTTTTAAATTATACAGTTACAGCTTTTATCAGAAGTTTCTACCTCAGTTTCTAACCTTTTCGGTATTTATTATTATTAACCCTTACGTAAATTTATATTATAATTTGAAATTGCCAACAACATTGAACATAAATATTCCTACCTACAGAAAACGGAATAAGAAACTTATTTGAAAGCGTTAGGGAAAACTTTATCATTTTATAGAAAATCTCGTCTTCCGAGAAAACTCTAGAGCTCAAACTTTATGCTCTTATTCAAATCCCTTCCGAGACGAACTTATCAGAAAGTTTATTGAAAATTCCCAATTCAACAAAACAGAATAGGAATAAGGGATAAAGGGAATATCATTTTATATAAATCCGAAAGAATAAAATATGTGAAAAGAGGTATCTCTAAATAGATGATATAATCCGATTAGATATTCTCGAGTTAAGGTAGCAGTATAACGGATTTGCAAGCATTTGCATTTTAATTAGCGTAATGAAATTTCAAAGAAGAATGCATTACTTTCAATCATGCATTTTCTGCAAGAATCAGAATAAAAAATTATTATGGATATATTAGATTTTTTGTAAAAATACTTATCTATTATTTTTAGAACGAATTTTCTAAAACAAAAACTATTTTTTAAGAAGTCGTACAACATTCTTATCTCAAATTTATAGAAGTAGAAGAATTCAAAGATTTGATTAGATTTTGGCGACTGCATGAAAGACGGAAGTATTTTACTTCAAACACTTTAAAAGTTTTCTTTGAGAAAACAAAGTTAATTTTATTATAAAACAAAAATTCTTTCTTTACTGATCTTCTACATCTTACTTTACGTTTTAAATATTTATACAAACAATATTTAATATTTCATTTTCCCAGAACATTAATTAATTATTATTGAAACTAACAAAAGAAAAGATTTCTGTTTTTTTTTTCAACTTATTTTAGTGAATAAGGCTCTCGAATTTTGATATGTTCGAAATTAGTGACGTAAGCCAATTATTATAAAATTATACAGAATTTAATTTCTTTAACTTTTAATATGTATTAAATTGAAAAATAAGGTAGACAGAAATAACTCTGCTTCAGCCAGTGGTGAAGTGTAATTCGTTTGTTTCCAAAATCATGCAAAAGATGGTATATTCCGCGCTTAAATTAGAGATATGGGAACCATTCGTTAAGCTTCGCAGAAAAATATGCATATTCAAATTCAAATGATTTGATTATACAAGCACTGTTACCGCCATTTCAAACAACTTATCTATAATTTCACAACTTTTATTTTTTCGCGGAACGGTAAAATTTTGAATAGTTTTACTTCTTTCCAGATAATATACACGACAAGAATTATGTTTACTTATTTATTTAATTAGAACTATTATATAACATAAGATAAAACTATTATGATACTGATGCAATCAAACTTACAGAATTTCAAATAATTATAAGCTGATAAATCTTACTTCAAACACATTTTTAAATTGGCTTTTTTGTGTTTAATAGTGTTTAAAAATGACACACTTTTCATTTATTTTACTGTGTGTATTTTACAAACTCTATTATCAACAAATAGGGTAACAATACGGAAAGTTTTCCATATATAACAGTAAACCAGAATCGTCTATTGGTACTTCTTAGTAATAACTGTCATTCTGGATTCGTGATAAAGTGTTCAAAACAGTTCAAAATATGGTAATGAGGGCAGGGTATGATTTTAGCTCAGCTCTACAAAACTTTTTTTTGTAGAATCGCGTGTCTCTCAGAGCTAAGCGAGCTGAACACCTAATATTTAGCTCGATGGGTAAATAATGCTTATATTTCATGTAATTCAGTTTAATATTCTATTATACTTATGTAAGTATATATCTTTAAGAAAACCGTGTTTGTCGTTTTTTTGCACTGTTGAGTTTTGTGTTCTCTTGTCAAAAATAAGACCACAGGATTAAATTATTATTATATTATACAATTATCAAGATATTATTACGCATTCATTAAGTTTGGATTTTAGGCTTCTAAATAAGTTGAATACAGACATGCCTTTAGGCTTTAGTTAACTAAAGAATAAGCACAATAAATATATGTATAGGAACGCATATTTAATCACACACAGTAAAAAGGAACATATATACCATGCATTTTGATTCTCGGTTGAGGAATTGTGTATTTTTTAATTTTTAATATTTTATTATAATTATGTAAACATATTATCTTTAAAAAAATCATGTGAATTCGTTTTTGCGCACTGTTGAGTGTTATGTTCTGCATCAGAATAAGAATAAGAAACTTTTCAAAATTTTTTTTTTAGTGTTGCTGTAATATGAAATAGTTTGAACAAATTGCCTGTATTTTTAAAAGCATTTCAAACATTCAATCGCAATCGTTTTATTTTTGTTTGTTTTATAGTTCACCTAATCCAAAATCAATAGATGTCCAGTCCAGATTTTCGAATTAATTATTTAAAGGCCATCCCTAGCATGTGAGCCAATACCATTACAAAGAGGTTTTAATTATGCTATTGATTCCAGAGATTTCTAGAAATTGAACTTAAAGATATGTATAAAACTAAAGATATTAATTTATCAACATCGGCGAATGAGTATTTTTAGTGTCTAGAAATATTTCATAAGGTTGGAAAATATCAAGATATATAAATGTTTTAGATAAGATAGCGTATTAATATTAATAAATATTTACTTTAAATTTATCTGACAATTAAAATTTTTTATTCTGATAAAACAAAATTCATGGAATCCATTTAAATAAATAAACTAAATTATGATGTGTAAGGTTTACATATAAACAATAGTAAAAAATAACTTTTTCCTAACCTTTAAGTATTTATAAAAAAATATGTTTTCAGACCTAAATTATAGAATCTAAGATTTATGGAAAACAGTACATATACATGTATTTACTAATATATCTATAGTTTCATACATTGTAGTATTCGTATATTGATGCAAAAATATTTGACGTAATAATAAAAATGAAATACTACATTAAAATTTCCATAACTATTTAAATAAAATAACATAAGTTGTTGTAACTTAAGGTTGTTGTTAGATCTCGACTTTCTAGACTCTTGTCTTGTTTTCTCTAGATTATCAAGGCAAGACTGATAAAAGTTTTGTATTGAAATAAGATAAGACAAGACTTTCTTATTCTAGATCGAAAAGAGAAAATTATAGACTATTTTCAAGACTCTAGATTATTCGTGCTGAAACAGTAAATTTAAAATACAAAAAGAACGCTGCTGAAGAATTATCTATCTTAATCTAAAGCGTGTGCGTTGGTTAATGTAGACTTAAACTTAGCCCAGTCTTGTCTGGGCTATTGGAAAATAGAGTATGTATGCATATTTATTACAGGTAATAAGGACCAAGTTACACACTTATAAAACGAATAATTGCCTCGTACTCTTAACTAAATACAACGTCCAACCCAATAAAATACCTATTGGTAAATGAACAATAATATATATATTATTAAAACCCTCTATTATTTTATAAAAACATAATAAGGAAAATGATGCTGTCTACTTTGTTCAATTTATAATAAATAAGAAAATAATTGCGAAATGTTGAATAAGGGAACACAAGAGTATTATCTATAAAAAAAAATTGATAAATAAGGTAAATAACAATGTGAAAAGGATCAGCTGGTCTGCCTCAACGTTTTGAATATTTATGTAACTTAATTTAGAAAATCATCACAAGGAAAAAAGCTATGAAATAAAGTATATAAACCAAAGTATAGGACATGTATAAAATAGGCAAATGAAGAAAATTACAAATCAGTTTTGTTAAAAGTTCGATAATAAATAAAAATAAATTAAGTCCTAAAAATCAACTTCTCTAATGCCCGTTTGCACCAACAAGGCTTAAATTTTAAGCCAGACTTAAACAAAAAAAATCTAATCGAATTTTTGACAGCAATGTTAAATCATGCATTTGACAGTTTATTTCGATTCGATATTGTCTATTTAAGGCAAGCTTAAAATTTAAGTTATGTTGGTGCAAACGGGCATTAAACTCTTGCAATATCAAAAGCCGGTTTTACAGAAAAGCAACAACGAAAATTGTGCTGCAGGTTTTATTATAAATTTAAAAAATTATAAAATTGAATTAGCCATAATAAAAATAAATAATACTTTCAACTACATAATAACGTTTAAATTATATATACATACATGTATGTATGTATTCCGCGGTCAAAATTTTCATCAACAAAAAAACTAATTGAAATGGAATTACGAAGGAAAAGAATTAGGATTACTCAGTATATAACTCACAGAGAAATTATTATTGTTGTTGTATTGTTCTCAAAAACATTACGCTAACACATCATTTTGTACATAAAACAACGATAAATAAAACTGTATAGTTTATAGGATATTTTAATAAATTAAAAATTAATGACAAAAAGAGAATTACAATTACATATCAGAAATTCTAATATGCCTTTGCTCAAAAAGTTGTTTATTGTATTAAAGGAAAAAACACCAACTTATAACACTTTTCACTTTCACTTAGAACAATATGGAACTCTTTGTTAGTGGTCTACTATTTATTATGTATTGTTACAATTGCAGCTCACAATTTTGTTTTCTGAAATATGTTTCAGTATAATCTTCAACGATTGAACGCTGATTTTGAAATTATGAATAATTTGGACTAACAAGCAATTAATCGAGATCGTTTGTTCGTTTGCGTTTGAACATGACTGGTATGAAAATAAATTTACAAATAGTCGATAGTATACTTAATATATTTCCTAAATAATACCCAAAAATAATAATTTATATTTAATTACAGTTTCAAATATTTATTATTAAATAATAAAGACATTTTTTGAGAAGCCAGTAGTTTCATAATTATATATTACTTCTTATTTAAGTAAAACTTCTTTTATCATTTAGATTTTATTTTATAAACTATAAAAAAATAGGGGGCGGCAAATTTTATTTGGTACCCCAGCGTCAATGCAAGTGATAGATTAGTTCAGTGATTCGTAACCCGTTTTTTTTCTCGTGAAACACTTTTATATATTTTATAGCACACTGAGGATAGGATTCTTTGAATAAGACTAATAATTAACTGTATCTTGATTTATAATATAGTGGTGAAATTCTATATACAGGATGGTGACTCGAATACCCGAACATAGGGATTTAACATGTAAAATTATATTTTCTTAATTATTTTAGATAAAAAAAGCTTCAAATAATAGTTGAAATCAAATTTTGCACATGTGTCAATATGCAAATAATGTTACGTGCATTTTAACCTCAAAAATTAGATATGAAAATAACGTAAATAACCCCAAAAAGAGCGGTGGCCATAGAATTATACAAAAATTAACAAGTGGCAGTTTATCTGTCAGTGTTGAATTATTACATTATCAATTTGACATCCAAAAATACTAAATCCCTCTCAGCCCGTGGCTGGAGGAAGACTGAATAATTCAAACAAATTTAAATAAAAATGTTACAATTGTACAAATGTTTATATATAATATGTTAAAGATGGTGGTGTTGTACCACCGAAACATTCATGTTTTATAATAAAGAGTTATAATAAAGGTCCATATAGCCAAAAATTTCAATAATCATTAAAATATTATATAGATAATTAGCATTTCAGCCAATCGACATGACATACAAATCTTACAAATCACTTATGTAAACATATTCAAATCGAGTCATTACAATTATTTGAATTTAATTAACATTTCATTTAAAACATTATGTTTCACTTTAAAATGATTACAAATCATTAATATGTACCTTTTTATAGTAACATTTTTTTCTTTTCGCTTTTCTAAATATAAACGTCGCTTGGTTATTTCTACAAGTTTTATTTTATTTTGTAACATTTTTTTCAGGTCGTTGACGCCTCCTCGCTCCTTAATTTTTTTTTACCATGTTTAATTATTGTTATGGTCGTGTCATTCTTCCGATAAAACTATTATAACAATGAACAATAACTAGTGGAATAAACAAGTATGTTACTTTGTTTTTATAATAAAAAAAATAAGTTTTCAGGATTCAGGATATTAATACAAAAGTAAGCTGCTAACTAAGCACTAAGTGTAGCAATCTGTACGGTAATATTATTACTATACTGACTTTCCAAAATAACATGGAACAAAAAAATGTAAATTTGATCACGAAATATTATTGATAAGAGAATTTTATAAAATAATATTTATGCATAACGTCTTTATAACCAGGGATGTTATACATCATCTAGGCCTTAGATGTCTTAAAATCCCGGGTCTATTCTACTATTTATTGTGTATTGTTCTAATTACTTTGTCATTTTGGGCATAATTAGAGAACTTATAATGTTGGAACACGATTGTTAAAAATGGACAGTAACTAGTGAAATAATCACGTGTGTTATTTTGCTTTTTATGATTCTGTTTCATCAATTACCAGATAGAAACTCCACTTAAGTGATTAATTTATGAAAATATAAAAAAAATATAGTGTTCTGGTTTGTTGTATTTGTAATAATGAGTAGAAAATGAATTTAGTTCATAGGGACTTATATGTCTGCTGGTAACTCAATAATAACTGTATCTGTGTGGTAATAATATTATCATACTGAATTGTCAAAATAACATGAGATGTCTTAAAATCCTTGTTCTACAAGCTCGACTGTTAATAGCGGTTACTATATTCTTCTATTTATTGTATATTGTTACGGACGTTTCATCCTTTCGGTAATCATCAAATAAGGATAAAACGATTGTAACAATGACCAACAACTATTGGAATAATCAAATGTGTTTGTTTGCTTTTATGATTCTATGTTTCGCCAAGTACCAATTACTGATTGTCCTTCAATTTTTAAAAACATAAAAGGAGTTTTGTTGTTGTATTTATAAGGCCTGAGAAATGAATGTGGTTTAGGCAGAGACTTACATGTCTACTGGTACTTTAATAATAACTGTATCTGTATGGTTATAATATTATCATACTGAATAGTCAAAATAACATGAGATGTCTTAAAATCTTTGCTCTACAAGCTCAAATGTTAATAGCGGTTACTATATTCTTCTATTTAATGTATATTGTTACAGACGTTTCGTCCTTTCAGTAATCTTCAAATAAGGAGAAAACGATTGTAACAATGAACAACAACTAGTGTAAGTGTAATGATTCTATGTTTCACCAATTACCAATTACTGATTCCCCTTCATTGATTAATTTTTAAAAACATAAAAGGAAAAGAGAGTTTTGTTGTTGTATTTATAATGAGTGGGAAATGAATCTGGTGTAGGCAGGGACTTACATGTCTGCTGATAACTAAATAATAACTGTATCTGTATGGTAGTAATATTATCATACTGACTAGTCAAAATATCATGAGATGTCTAGCAGTTACTATATTCTTCTATTTATAGTATATTGTTACGGACGTTTTTTCCTTTCGGTAATTATCAAATAAGGACAAAATGATTGTAACAATGAACAACAACTAGTGTAAGTGTAATGAAGTGTGTTGTTTTTATGATCCTATGTTTCGCCAATTACCAATTATTTCCCTTCAGTGATTAATTTTTAAAAACATAAAAGGAAAACAGAGTTTTATTGTTGTATTTATGAGTGGGAAATGGATGTGGTATAGGCAGGGATTTACATGTCTGCTGCTAGTAATATTATCATACTGACTTGTCCAAATAACATGAGATGTCTTAAAATCCTTGTTCTACAAGCTCGACTGTTAATAGCGGTTACTATATTCTTCTATTTATTATATATTGTTACTGTCGTTTCGTCCTTTCGGTAATCATCAAATAAGGACAAAACGATTGTAACAATGAACAACAACTATTGGAAAAATCAAGTGTATTAGTATGTTTCGTCAACTACGAATTACTTATTCCTCTTCACTGATTAATTTTTAAGAACATAAAAGGAAAGTAGAGTATTGTTGTAATGAGTGGGCATGGGACTTACATGTCTACATGGGGCTGGTCGCACACATAGCCGCAGCGCTCGGCGGGAGGAGTGTTCGCGGCGCGAGGATCAGGGAAACTGTCCTTCCGGAGCAGCCGGAGCGCAACGCACCGGAGCAGCGCCAGCCCGGACCGCCGAGCCCGCACTCACGCCGACTATTTGCTTACAGACGAACATATACCAATCCGAACCCTTAAAACTGCCAACTCTCTCTCCGCTCTCTCTCCCAACACTCTGTCTTACTACAGACACGCACACCTAAATATTTCTTTCCTCTAAATAAAACTTTTAATGAAAACAAACAAAACACAACGAACATACATTTTTATTCACAACTGTCAAGTAAAATACCTAGAATTCAATGGTTTTTATCAATTAATGACCTTGGTTACTGTTGCTAATTAAATAATATTGACAGTTCGATGGAATAATATTATTCAATCGTTATATCAAATTTTAATCTTACTTGGCAAAAGAGTAAAAACCAAAGTACTATTAAGTAAGTTTTTCTACACAAAAGGCCAAAGTTACACCAGTTTTGTCCTTTTTCATTCTTTCCTTTTCTATATAAGCTTAAACTGTGGCTATTACACATTCGAATGATTTACAACACTCGCTTTCGCTCGTTTTGGCAAACTTCATTCTCCTGAATAATAGCACACATTACATGCTCATTGAATAATATACTATTACTTTTTTGTACAAAGTAAAGGAAGTATTGTAATCGCGAAAATTTTCAATTTTCAGGTTTCAACGAAAATATTCATTTTGAACATCCCTGAATCTATTTTGACTAGTTTCGGCGTGATGTCTGTATGTACCTATACGTACCTACTCGCATAACTCAAAAATGATCAGATGTGCATCACCCTTCTTGATTGCAATCAGTAGTGTCAAAAGGGCACTTTACTCGTTGTGTTTTTTTTTCGCATAACTCAAAAAAAAAATTGTCGTAGAATGTTGAAATTTTATTTATGTACTTACTTTAACATCTAGTTTTAAACCTCTATTATTTGTTCCAATTGGCTTTTTCAAAAGGCACTTTACTTTTGGAAGAAACCTAGAAAGAATAAGTTTGTGTAATGCAATAAGGAATAGAGATAAACATTTTAATAAAATTTGCAAAAGATGATGTATTTCGAAGGGAAGTTCGAAGATATGAAACGAATTGCATTATGATTAGCAGTAGAATGATCTCACTTTCAAGTGAAATAAGTATAAATGAAATGCAAAAAATATGTATAATTTAGCGTAAAAGGAAATCATGTGGTGTCTACATAGGATTTTTTTAATATAATATTTGTAGACAATTTCTTGAAATATCTAAAAGTGCATTAGGTACTTTTTAGCAAAAAAAATAGTAATTGTTGAAAAATTAACTATATACCTAAATATTATCACAAAAAATAAATCACATGGAAAATGAAACAGTTCATGACACATAAAGAAGGATGTTCATTTGAAATGATACAGTATTACTATACAGAATAAAGAAAAAAAAAATCTCATAGATATTGCTGTACCAGCTCAAACAAGTATAGAACAAAACCATCGCGAAAAATTTGAAAGGACTTGGACCTCGCCGCTAAAATCTGGAAGCAAAAGAAAGTGGTTATTATACCAATAATAATTAAAGCAACAAGTGAAATACCTAAAACTAGTGTTGCCACGAGACGAGACGAGACGAGACTTTAGCTTGGTCTCGTCTCGGTCTCGAGTTGGTCTCGAGAAACGTGGTCTCGTCTCGGTCTCGAGTCGGTCTCGAGTAGCTTGGTCTCGTCTCGGTCTCGAGTCTCGACGAGAGTCTCGACTTTTCAAAATTTATTATCAAATTTTTTGTTTATTTTGCAAACAAATAATTTCTTTCTATAATTTTATTTTCATACTAATTTCTAAAATTGTAACTAGGGAGGTGATTCTATAACTTGTGTGACCATTTATGACACCAAAAATAGGCACATATCTGATATGCATCTCTTTTGACTATGTTAAATGTTTAATTGTTAATTATTTAAAACGAAATAATTTGTAAACTTGTTTTTATTCATATTAAAAAATACATTTTAAAAAATAAATTGTAAAATCAGTACAAAATTTTCTTCTTAATATTTTTTTACATTATTTATTTCAAATAGCCGAAATAACAAGAATATTATTAATCATTGTTAGATAAAAAAATTTGTAATGTGCTCTCGCAAATTTGGCATTGGTGGATACAGGGGGGGGGGCGATGGGGGCGATATATGAAATAGCACTATTGTTCTCGACGATACTCAACCACGGTCTCGTCTCGGTCTCGACTTGAGTGTCGAGACTTGCTCAATGGTCTCGTCTCGACTTTTCGAGACGAGACGAGACGAGACCGAGACTGGTCTCGAGTCTCGTGGCAACACTACCTAAAACACTATCAGAAAATAAAAGTAACTTAGAACTTACAACAATTCTCTCTTCAGGAATCCGCTCTCCTCGGAACCTGCAATACTAAGCAGAAAGTCTTAAACAATGGAACTTCAAAAAACAACGAAGATTTAGATTCTGCATAAAAAATAAAACAGCATTACAAAAAAACAAATATTGTAATACTTGCCTAAAAGCCGTACTATAATAATTTTATAGACCAGTGTCTGTTAAACTGTTTTACCTTGCGGCATACTGAGCGAGACGAATTTATTTCGCGGCACCCGGGCATCATAAATAAAAATCCAAATAAAATTAAAGTCACTTTATTAGCACAGAATAGTTATATACAGAAGCAACACTCCGTCTCGGTACCTTTAATGTTACCCTATTCAATTCTACGACCTTGGAGCATTGTGTAAACCTTCAAATTTGTTGGCTTCCCTATCTCTCTCTAATTTTCGTTTCTCTGTCTTACTGTCGCTTCTTTATATACTTATTCTGTGACCCGGTATTGCATTCAATAAAGTAATTTTTAGAATGTAAAAATACTAAAATTATAAATTTATCAATATAATAAAAGCAAATTTGATGAAATAAATAGGTACATAATTATATTTTCTAAACATTTTTATTAAACAAAATATTTCTCTGTATTTTGCAAGTTCATCAATAAGCACAATTTTCTCTTTCTTTCTTTTTGATTATATTTAAAATTCATGTGACGTATTTCATAACATAAAATATTCTGTGTCTTACATATAATTTTCTTAATAATCTAGTGGAGAATTTCACGTGCTCACTCATATAAGCAATCCTACACCTGTAATTAATATAAATCAATTTTTCAATATTTTTATAAAAAGTATTGTCTGAAGAAAATATGTAATTATAAAAATATGCGTGTGTTTTAAAATTTACAAACTCAGAATTCGCCATAATATGATTTTTATAATGTATAAATATATTGTTGTCTAATTCGAAATTTTGTTGAAAAAACATCTCACAAGCTTCATATTTGTGTATTTTTAAACAATTATTTAACAAGTACAACTTTGAATCAGCCAGTATCATCATACACATGGACGTCGACAAAGTTTGGAAGCTGATACAGCTTCTCCCACTTTGGAGTATGTGAAATATAATAATTTCTTTTTGATAATTATTTTTCCTAATTTCTATGAAAGTGATAACATATTTATTGCTTCTTAGAAATCGATTTCTGTATTTTGATATTTTTATTATTGTGCCCTTATTGGAAATTTTCTAGGCGCGTTTATGATTGATAAACAGAAAATTTTCCGATTTTAAACAATGAACCCTTTAAATTTGTTGGCTTTCCCCATCTCTCTCTAATTTTCGTTTCTCTGTCTTACTGTCGCTTCTGTATATACCTATTCTGTGTTATTAGTATGAAAAGAAACAAAAAGAAATCTTATTATAGTAACATAAAATAACATTGTTTTATGGATATAATATTTACTCGTTACAAAATAATGTTAATAATGATTTTGAGAAAGAATTTTGTCAAAACACGATTGTAAATTATATAAACACTTAATTCCTTATCCAATTATTTTAGGGCTTTTGATAAAATTCGAAAAAAAATTCACAGAATTGAATTCTATAAACGTCTGGATTTGTGTGACTATTATACATGTACTTACATTGTATGTATAATTTTAGTTATATTTTCCTGCTACATTCGTTAGACACCTTAGACCACATATATAACTAAACTAAATAAAAAACTATTACAATTAATTCTTTCTTATTTCGATCAAATTTTATTAAATATTTCCAGCTTTTATCAATTATTATATTATTTTTTTTTATGAAAAAATGAAATACGATATATTTTAACAGCATTTAAATTATTTTTATTTATGACTTGGAAATTGATTGTAAATTCTATTGTAATTAACCCAACAATACATTATCGTGCATTAATATCATTGTTTTGAGAAAAAGTTTGGTTTGACTGAGATGTGGGATACACAGTGGTGGCTCATTTTTTAAAAATAAAAATATTGCACATATAAATACAGCAAAAAATGTTTTTTTATAATTAAACAAACCGGTTAATCGGTTTTTCACTTTATAAAAAACTTAAAATCGGATTTATATATTTGCCAGTTTTATCCTAGTTTTAATTATAATAAAAACATTGCAATGAATAAACCATTTAAGTTTATTCTTTATGAAATAATGCAACCGTTGTCAAGTTAGAAAGGTTTTAAATTTTCAATATTTTAAGTAAGAAATGAATAAACATTTTACGTAATTATTGTCACAAGTTACATTTATTATTTAGCTAGTAAGTAGTAGCAAGCATAAGATGAAATGATTCACCTGAACTCCTATAGTTTTACGCTCGCATAGGTTTTGTTTGCACTCGTGAAATGAAATTGCGCATGCCCTTTTGTTCGGATTGTAAGCGTCCACAACAATGTATTGTTTCCCTGAGGCGTGGCTGACTTCGATGTGTATTGTTTCTTGTTTTCTGCTAAATGTGGACATTGTTTGGATGAAATGGCTGGACTATTGTCAAACTTGCCTCGTTAACAACCCTAAAGCTCCTCTTGTATTGATTAATTAGCACTCGGAAGCTTCTTAGATATGAGTGTTCAGCTTGGCAATCAAAATCTCCTGTTGTTGCTCATTATCTACTTATTATCTTATTCGGTTATTATTCAATTATTATTAATTAATACCTTAGGCATTTGATATAAAGTATATCATAAATTAACGCTTAATATCATCATAAAACCATACAGTATTGTGCCCTGTTTCTCAAATCGTCATTTTTTAACCACATAAAAATACCGATTTGTCCAAATAGTTTGAAATCAACTACAAACTGTTAATTTCAGAGGTTTTAATTTAAAAACTTGCATTGCTAAAATAAAGATAAACAATTATATGAAAAGTAGGTATGTATTCTCTATTCGATTTTACCTGTAAGTAGCTAAAACTTATAGTGTCATAAAAGATGAGATAGATTTTAAAACACATTCAACTTCGTCGTGTAACTTTGTCCTCTTAAAATGTGTATTGTATAGGGCCGCCGCAAGACATTTCGGCGCTAAAGGCGATTTTGTTTTTGGCGCCCTTACTAGGACGTTAAGAAACTCAAATTTTTTTCTTATCAAATACACGAAAAAAAAACTTAAATTTTCGAAGTAGCAAAAATTTTTATTCTAAAAAATACAATGTATATACACATTGAATTACACTGCTCGACAAAAAAGCCAAATATTTATATTATTTAAACAAATTCATTTCCATAGTTTCTATCGAATAAATTAGTGTTTAATTAGCTCTAATATCATGTCTCATCCTTTGTTGCACGCTGTTAATTAGATGTGTAATGTCTTCTTTGTCCTCTCTATCTTCTTTTAGACTCCAATTCGTGTTACTCTAGAATTTAGACATTTAGAGCAACACGAACAACAATTAAGGTTTCTATATGATAGGATTTTCTCAACTACGAATGCGACTTCCTAATCTAACATGTCCCCTAAATGCTCTATTGAAATCAATTTTAAACAGATTCGTCAAAATTTGATTTTAACAATAAATAATTCATTATTTCAAAATAATCGAATATATCTATCAATCAAATTCAAACTTTTTATCACGCTTATATTTGAATTTACATTGCAATTTTGTCCAGCAGTGTACATTATATTCGGCTTTACAACATAATACTTAATTTTTCTACTTTTCACTAAATTAAAAGTAATAATGAGATGATAGATGGAATAAATATTGATTGCTCCAGACGCCGTGATAACATAATAATTAAAGTAAATGAAATAAAAGCAAAAAGTAGTATGAAAATCATCATTTTGCCGCCTTTGTCAATTTGGCGCTACAGGCATTTGCGGTACCGCGGCCCTTTGTATGTATAATATATTTTAGTTGCATTGCAGAATTTTATTGAGTTTGTGTAATAAGGATATAAATATCAAGTAATGTAAATCAGTAAATTAAACAGAATCGCATTTCAAGCTAGGAAATAATATTTGTAGTGTGCTACATATTTGTTAGTGTGCTGCAACAAACAAAACTGGAAATAATATATTACTCAAAAGAATCAAATTTTCTTTGTTTTAATTTCTATTTTAAAGAAATACGTCTTTCCTTTTTCGGCATACTTATCTATTAATTGTTCATTTTAGTTTTGTGGCAATAAATTTTCGGGTTCCTTTATTTTCAAATGCAAAAATCTCTCACTTTAGTTTCAGTTCATATTTATTCACCAGGAACGTCCGCAAACAACAAACACGGAAAACAAAATAAAGCATTCTTGTCCTTAGAACCATGAACAAATTCAGTTTTTTATAAATATATATCTTCGTTAAATAGTAAGTATGTAATACCTACGAGTTACTGCAACTGTTACTCGAAATTTCTATATTTAGTATTGGTATTGGTGCCGTTGTATAATAATCAATTTTAACAAATAAAAAATATGAGTGAATTTCGCCAGATATCTGCTTATGAGCTGCAGTTTTTGCAACTCGTATCGAGCATAACTATAGGTACGTCAAACTCATTTCTATGGTAGACGGCGTCTATCGAATCGCGTGAAATACTATAACAGAGCACCGTAATTAGTCAGCAAATTTGTGTAACGGTACCTACCTCGTTTACGTAACCATAATTAGGCAAATATCGTCTAGTGGAAGGTTTAACTTACCCTACGTTTTTTATTGAAAGAAGTAACCCTTCATCGTCGTAATACAGAGTAGCTGTTAAGAGTGGAGGAATCTGGGCAGGCATTAAAATAAAAGAATGATATTCACTCCAAAAGGCAGACGAAATATCTTCTTATGCATTTACTGATAACGTGAATAGTGAATATAATTAATTCATCAAATAGTGCTGTCGAATATAACGCTCTCTGGTATTCACCTAATTCAGCTGAGGGAAACCAAAACATCAGTAGTTTACATTTAATTCATAAAGAGTTGTCCCAATAATTCATTATAATCACTTATAGTAAAATTGAATGACTGCGACCAAACTTATATTGGTTGTCAGTTACAATTGTAATTGTGTGTATTGGTTTGCTTAAGTTTTTTGGTTTATTTCAGAGCCAGAAATCCGTTACTGAGAGGTTTTTTATTTATAGGGCGCTCTGTTTTGTCAGAGGTTCATTATTTATATTTTTATAGATGGTCTGAATCGTAAAGACCAGCCCATGAGCTCACGGCTCTATCGGTCCTAGGAGTACACAGTTATCATGAAGCGGCCACGGCGAGCACACAGTCAACGCGATCAGAAATAATTGTTGATAGTTGTATTTGAGGCAGACAAACAGCTGAGCTGGTGAATCTGTTGTGTTTGAGCAAATTTACAATTGTTAGACAATCAATATTAGAACGGTTATATTTAATAAAAATATTTTATCATTGTGACAACTATAATTAACATTACCTAGCCTATCCGAGCTGCCTCGAAGTCGATGGACATACGATTCCTCGGTAGATTTCTGGTGGTTGAATGTTATAATAGAATAGAAAGGGTTAAGAGGATCGCTCAGCACAGCAACGAGTTCATAGGGTTCACAGGTACGGGTTGGAGAGGCGTGGAGTTACGGATACCATGAGGCTTACCTCCGACATAAAGATTATTCCTAATATGATTAATAAAAAAATTATACATGCTAGCAGTACTGCTTCAGTTGTGAATGTGACATTAGATACTTCATTTTTACTTCTCTGTATTTCAATGGAAATATCAGTTTTGACCATTCCTGAATCCATTGACTAGTTTCGGCATGCAATGTCTACGTACCTATGTGTTTCACATAACTTAAATATAGTTACCCGTAGAATATTGAAATTTCGTATAAAGGACTGCTATAAAATATAATTCTGCACTTCCCTTGTTTTGTAATCGGCAGTGCCAAAAAGGCATTTTACTCCAAGGGTTTTTTGAATTTTTCGCATAAATCAAAAACGATTAGCCGTAGAATGATATAACTTTCAAATGATTAAATGAAGTGCAGCAAAAAATGTAAATAATTTAATAGGTGTTCAAGATAGACATGTGGTGTCCATATCAGATTTTCTTGATACGGTAAACAGATGGGCCGGTTGTATGATTAGATAATCAGAAGTGATATTTTTCAAATTAAATGTTTATGCGGCAATTAAGCATTTTGCACGCTTGATACACAAATACTTATTGAATGCATAGATAGTAATTTAGTCGCATTAGACAAAGTAATAGCAAAAAATTCACATAGTTTAGAAAGTTGGTACAGTTGTTCCTTTAGACTCCTAGCCGAACATATTAAGTTGTGCAGGGGTTGGGGGAGCTGTTTATAGGTAAATTTTTCAGTTTTTACCAGTAACTCGAAAACCGTAAAGTTTAGCGTTATGACCATTTTGTAATAAAGTATACAAGTAATGTAAAACATATATTTATGAAATCGATTTTGCTGGGTTTATTTATACAATAAATCAAAATGCTATCATATATTATAATAGTTAAGAAAAATATCATCTTCTTGATCTTCTTCATCGCCTCATCTTCTTCTAAAAAATCTTCGGGCGGTTAGTAAACGCCCCCTGCAGCAGACTAAGCTGCATTTAATGCCAGCATTTCAGCAATCACATTTCCCCCTCGCATCTTCCTGATCACTGGTAAAAACTGGAGTTGTCTCCATCTCCACAATTCAGAGAGCAGTTGGTTCCCCACTCACTATTATACCTCATAGGTTCCGTAGACGTGATATTTCGAAGTGCTTTAGTAGGAGGAAGAGAATAAAGATAAGATTTTAGTTTGGTTCTGGACTTCAAAAAAACTGAGTAGCGATGGCTAATAAAATCAACCTGAGTGGAGAGAGTGTAGTATACCATCAAGAAGATCCTTTTACACGCTTCTGCTAAGCTGTTTAAAGTTGTTGTTTGATCATAGAAGATGGCTGGTATCTCCTTTATCACCGGAGTCTGTTTGAATAGCTTGACATATAGCCTTATCCTCTGTTGTATAATGATACCATTAGCGTCACTAGCAGCTATTCGTGTTTCAATTCCTTCAATATGCATTTTTTGTGATAGGAGATAAATCAGTTTTTAATTGTTTTTCTCATTGGTCAAGAAGTACTTATGTTGAATAGCAATATTCATATCCATATCGAAATTTATGTCTATCGACGTTTTTATCGCAGCAAATTAGACAAAACTTGCTTCATGTGGGGGTCATTTTATAAATGTTTACCCAAAAAATATATAGGTGACTAGATATAATCGAAAATATAAATTTTTGTTTTTTGCTTATGACTATTTTATTTCAATATAAAAATTATTTTTACTTGCACATTCAGGCACTTTTTAACGACGAATTTACTGTAGTACTCAACAATTTTGTTTCTCATACCGTTTTCAAGAAATTCATACCAACTTTCAATTTACATATGGGCCTCAAAGTTAAATAGAGTTATTTTATTCTCATTTTAACGATATAAAATAGAAGCATATTAAAAATGAAATAAAAGTATTTTATATCATGAGACTACGAAATACTGATAAATTAATTAAAATTTACATAAATTAAACAAAAGCTATTATTTTCATCAAAAACTACGAAAAATAAAAATAAATAAAAGGTATAAGTTGTCATAAAATGGTCTCACACCCAACTTTGAGGCCTATATGAAAATTGTTATCAATTTCACGAAAAGGGTATGAAAAATGAAAATTTTGGGTACTGCATTGAATTTGTCGTTAATAATTGCCTGAATAATGTGCAAGTTAAAATATTTTTTGTATTGAAATAAAAACATTATAAGCGAATATTAAAAATGTTTTCTTTTTTGTTTATATCTAGTCACCTACGCATTTTTTGGGAAAAACAAAAACATGTATAAAAGACATCCACAACAGGCAACTTTTGTCTAATTTAACTGATTTCGTATCTTTTAGAGTTCTCGAGATCCCCATGCACAAATAATTTCTAATTGGTTGTCCTGTATTTTCATATTAATATTAGTTCATTTGTCCAAAGATTGCTCTATTACTTAAATAGAGCAATCTTTTAAGTGTTTTTCAACTTAAAAACTTCAATTCTTGTTCTGGCACAGTATTTAAAAAAATAATTACAAAACTAATAATTGCTTTTTTTTGTATTACAGGTCAAAGAATACCTTATACGGGCCCGAACATACAGAAGAATATCAAATACTGGGTGCCACAGACTTACAGTGGAGAAGAATTTTGGACCTCAATCAGACGAAGAGATTTATTTCATTTTCCTCGGTTAACTATCTCTTAATAAAAAATAAAACTTGAATACTATAACAGGCCTCCTTACTGAACACTGTCCGCAGAAATACCATATACATAAGATTAATAACGCTAACACATTATATGTGAATGACCAGCTATAACCGAAATTAGACTTGGTCATCTAAGTAAAATATAAATAACGAAAATTAAAATTGAGAAACTGACACTTTGCGCAGTATTAATTTTTAGAAAAACTGGAACTACTTCTACACAAGTAAGTAAGGGCCAAGTTATAATAGTTCTTTAATGGCCGGTTGCACTTAAATAAACCAAGTTTAAATTAGGCCAAGCTTAAATTTTATGTTTCTTGCATCATCCCCACTTATGCGGAATTTTACAAAGCGCAGTACATGTAAATAGTACCCAGTGTATTATGAACTTTATGTTTTTGAAGTTCTTTTAATAATATTTCAAATGACAGTCAATGACATTTCTACATTTTAAGATAATGAATAGTGAACAAATAATAAATAAGTGCAGTGGTAACCTGGTAGTTATATGTTTGGATCGTAAAGCAAATATGCGGACCCATATTTTTTATCAAAGAAAAGATACATTACTACATTCTGAGAGTATGGTGTATTTAGAATTAGAGCAATAAGAATTACCAACCGTTTACCCTTCATCATTGAACTTCCATATACAAATAACTAGTGACTAAAATTTTACAGCTAATTCTTGTCATCAAGACTGCGATGAAAATCAAAAGGAGTGCGACAGTACGAGTGATGATGTTTAAAGCAACAAGCAGGAATGAGTATATGTAAAAATTATAACTAAAATTCTAGTCACAAATAGTATTCGATCATGATAATTTCTTGATACATAATATATTTTTTCAATGAATTACATTAACAATTTAAAAAACGTATTCAAAAAAAGCCTATTTATTTGTAACATTACCGAGGCAATTTGTACTAGTGATAATTGGAATACGATTGCTTTAATTCATCAAAATTCTGTGATTTAATGGGACGGCAGATTATAAGAGAAATTATCTATTAAGTTCTTCTATTGATAGTTACCTACATAAGAAGACGTTGTATTTTAGCAACGTCTATTTAGTCGTAAAATTGTAGCGGCAATTTGCATTAGTGAAAATTATCAGTATAATTCGAATATTATTGATTCAATTCGCCCAAATACTGTAATTTAATTGGATGCAGATTATGAACGAAATTCTATTGGTAGCTAGCTTTAATAAATATTGCCCAATTATAAAAATTTACCAACACATTTATTTATTATTTGTTAACATTTAAATTATAAATTAACTTTAAAAATAAGGGCCCGCTTGGTCTTTGAGTCCGGTCCGGAATCGCGGACTAGCGGACTGAGCCAATCCTACACAGAATGAGTGCTATTTATTTTGTGTGCTTTATTTCAATATTATTATGGCGCAAGAAAAAATAGAAAACTGTTCATAAATGCAAATTATAATTCAGAAGAAAAATGTTTTTATTAATATAGTAAATAATTACAGACATCTAATTGAATGTAAAAAAAAATCTGGTGCGTCCAACACAATACCTCCCGCCACTGTAGTAATATATTCTATATAAGTTTTTTAATACATTTAATTTTTATTTTTAAATTTAGTTTGTTATTGTAGTTCAGAATATTTTTAATTCATTTCATACCTAAAATTTCCTTCATAAATTTTGTATGATCAATATAACAGCTATTTTTGACGTTACTCAAACCAGAACTGAACTTAGTTTGATTCACTCATGCAAATACACTCCTAATATATTTCTTCCATCTTTTTAAATTTTACAATAAAATTACTTCATTTTTACTTATTTTATCTTTTACACTTACTTACATCAAATTTTACATCATATGTCAAATTTTGTGAACATATGAATAACTCATCTGTTTTATCGAAATTCCTCAGCCTAAACGATATGTAAAATTATTATTATTTATATATTTTTTTCTATCTAGCTAGAAGTTATATATAAACGTAATTATGCAGATCGATAGAAAATGAAAAAATCTTTGTATTTATAATAACGAAATTTACGAAAATATGTTATTTAGAGATATTTTTTTAAGAAAAACGGTTTAAAGCTTCAAGTAAAGTACTACTTCCGGTTAACCAATTGTAATCAAAATCTAATCAGTTCATTATATTAGAACAGAACTCTTAAATACCAAATATTATATTTTTTACATGTATCGTATTGGAATTATCGTGGACGAAAAATCGTCACAGACACACGGACATACAGATATCACGGTAAAAATAGTAAAATCGTATTCTAGGGACCCTAATTCGTGCTCATTTGTTGAAAACCCACACTCGAGAAATGTGACCAAAAACAATACCTCCCTTATCTATATTGATAGGCGGGAGGTAAAAACAGATCCGGATTCTTTATTGTATGATAAGAGAAATCATGAAAAGAAATAGAAAGCAAATTTAAATTTTGTGCATCGAGTAACTTATATGGAAATAAAGAATCATTGAAAATATACTACAAAAATTCGAATTCACTGAAATTATGAAAATAATCTGTTCTAATATTAATTCTTCTCGGAATTATTGTTGTCTTAAATGATACAGAAGACAAACTGTCAATCAATTTACAGAATAATATTGACAGTGTCAATATTATTCTGTAAAACCATACTTTTCAGTTACGCCGCCGCTAGACCGTCGTATATGGAAGCCTAAATTTAAACCAACTTCACTTAAAATGTGGTGCAACAATTTTAAACTACACATACTTAATTTGCAGTGACTAAAATCTCCAACGCTTTAGTCCTCTGTCTTAATAGGAAAAGAACAATAAGGCGCAAAACCTTAAAAATCTTTATAAATGTTTTGTAATAAAAGATATACCTATACATGTTTTGGTGCACTTCTCCTTACTTTTAAATAAGAATCATGTCAACTTCCAGTAGTCTATCTTATATCTTTTACACAACTAATATCTAAAAAAAACTGACATTAATGACAATTTAATGATAACGAACTTTACAAATAATAGACAATCAAATTCAAAACAAACGAAATCCAATTGTATTTTTTTAGTACTACAACTTTTTTTAACATTAATTTATTGTTTCCTTATAAAAGCTAAAAAAATATAATACCTCTCCTATTATAAAATTTTACTAATATGTTTTATTGTTCGATTCGTAGATACTTTTACTTCACGAACTTACAAAAGTGTTAAACTGGGAGATGAATTTTCAGTAAATGTGTATATGTTTTACGGTCCCTGGAATCCTATTTTGCAATTTACCATGTGAATGTACGAGGGTGGTCCGATAAGTACTTAGCCTACAAAAGAATAACAATTTTTTTTGAAAAATGGTGATTTATTTTTCAACATAATTTCCTTTGAGTTCTATACACTTGATCCAGCGATGCTCCAACTTGTTTAACCCGTCTGAAAAATACGTTTTCTGAAGGTCTGCAAAGTAGGCCTCCGTGGCGGCGATAACTGCCCCATTCGACTGAAATTTCCGCCCAGTGAGTAACTTTTTCAAATTTGGAAACAAAAAAAAATCGCACGGGGCCAAATCCGGAGAATACGGTGGGTAGGGTAGCAGTTCGTAGCCTAATTCTACCAATTTGGCTGTGGCGACGGCGGAGGTGTGAGCCGGTGCATTGTCATAGTGGAAGAGCATTCTTTCCTTCGACAAATGGGGCCGTTTTTTCTGCAATTCGGCGTCAAATCGGCCCAATAATTCGGTATAGTAGAGCCCTGTAATCATTTTACCCTTCTGTAGGTAGTCGATGTAGATCACACCTTTTGAATCCCAGAAAACGGTGGCCATCACCTTTCCGGCCGATAGCACAGTCTTCGCCTTCTTTATAGCACGTTCTCCGGGTGAAGTCCACTGTTTCGACTGTTCCTTGGTCTCTGGTGTGTACCAGTGTACCCAGGTTTCGTCGACGGTCACGAAATGACGCACAAAACTCCTTCGGATTGCGCCTAAACATCGTCAAATTCTGCTCTGAAGTGGTCTCACGGTTGCGCTTGTTGTCAGGAGTGAGCAAACGCGGCACCCATCGCGCCGACAGCTTTCTCATACCCAATAATTCATGCAGAATATGACCCACACGGTCTTTTGAGATGCCTACTGTGTCAGCTATCTCGCGCACCTTCAATCGGCGGTCTGCCAATACGAGATCGTGGATTTTTGTTACGTTATCCTCCATGGTAGCCGTTTTCGAGGCACCTGGGCGTGACTCATCAAAAACCGACGTGCGACCACGTTGAAACTCGTTAAATCAATTTTTGACGGTCGCCATCGAAGGAGAAGAGTCACCGTATACAGCATCCAAGCGTTCTTTAATTTCGCAGCGCGATTTCCCTTCCAAAATCAAGAATCGAATCACCGACCGATATTGTTCTTTTTCCATTTTTCTCAAATCAGCGGATACGCTCGCTTCCACTCGCGGTCAAAACAAAACTTCGCGTCCGATTCGGCTGAAAATTTGACAGTAGCTCTCTACGATCATGTTCTAAGTGATAAAAAATTGCTCTTGCGATTGTTGTACTATAGGGCGGTGAGGCTAAGTACTTATCGGACCGCCCTCGTATGGTTATTGTTGCTATTTAAGGTTTATGTATATTCGTATGTATGAAGAAATGATTAGTTTTTAATAAAAACTGGTAAACCATACATTTCGTCAAAAATAATCTTTTCACTTTCTTACTAACTTTCTTTGGTAGCCATAGCATAAATATTATCTTTTGGTTTTAGTAAATATAATTCTTATCATTATTATCATTATGTTTCTTCATATCTGGTGCGAATTTTATAATATAAAATTATAATTAATGCATTTTTATAACAATGAGAAAAACTTCAATCATTAGGAATATGTATCACAAATAGAATTTATAACAAATATATTGGAAAATATATTTAATTTTGATTATAATAAAAATTGTTGGGCCAGATATCTTATTGGCCAATGGACCAAATACAAGCACAATCAGGTTATACTTATACGGATTAAATCAAGTATTTTTAAATGAAACATTATCCAAACATATAGAAGCCTTAAAAATTAGTTCTATTTAATTTTCCAATATTATACAATGTATGGAATAATCAATACAAACTATCTAATTCATTTATCCTGAATGCGTAGTAGGATTCTATAATAATTTAATATGCTACTAAATGCAAATAACTTAACGTAGGAAAGTTTCAATTTAAATACAACAGCTTATTAAATTTCAAAGGGGTCATGACCCCCTTCAGAATATTTCTTCCTTTTACCATTTCTTGAAAAAATCCCATGTTCACAGATTACCACCCCAATAATAATTTATAGTCAACCTCACAGGTAAAACACTATTTTGAAGCGGTTATCTCCATAAAATGCGATTAAATACTATTCCCTTTTATTCGACAATGGGGATTTTTTGTTGAGTCTTATTAAAACAATTAATATTTGTAAATTTATTTCAGAAACACATTGTAATTAAAATTTTGTTAATATAATTTTTTTGAATATAGTAATCGGTATATTTTTGTATAAAAAAAAACTAATTTGATTAAAAGTTTACATTATGCGCTGCTAGTTAGTACATATAAATTCATGAGGAGACAAAACATGATAATGTAACAAAGTCTGTTTTAATCGCCGGTTACCTTAATCATAGTGTAATAGAAAATTATCATATCGAAATAGTAAATAATGTATATTTATGACAACAACACCGACTCTTAGTGATTTATATTTTTGTTATTTTTAAATAACCAATTTCATTATGAACAGTTAATGATAAAATGATTGTATACAGATGTATAAAAACAAATAGAAACTTTTACAAATAATAATTTTTTCCCTAAAATAAGAAATATTTTTTATCTTATAAATCCCAACCGGAAAAACATTGTATATTACTAAAGAAGAACATTAATATAGTTTTTTTTGAACACTGTTTTCCAAACAGTTTCTGTTAAGGAGTACCAAGTGATAAAGTATATAAGAAAGGGATACGTATAGGTCGAAAGTTTGGAAATCACTGAGTTAGGGGTACAAATAGAAATTAACATCATCATTACATTCAACCTATTTTCATTTACTTATTTTATTAAAAATTATTTCTAAATTTGATTAAAAAGGCAAAATAGAGAAACTCTGTCTTACTACAGGTAAAATAATATAATTTTTCCTTGCTGCCATTTAAGAACATTCGTAAATCTCTAAAGATTGATGTCATATCCGATACGATGAAAACAGTAAGAGGAAAGAAATAAGTGGCTGCACCTGTTGAAAACAAAATAACAAAATATAATAATAAATTAAACCGACAATATTCAGAGTTTACGAGACTTGTTTTGTTGGACGTAGGAGTAGGATTTTCCAGTTCAGCTGACTCAGATATAAGAAATTCCAGTGCTGCGATCGAATTTACGAGAGTAGGTACCGTAAACTAAACAAGTAGTACAGAAAGTAACAGGAAAATTTAAATAGACGTCATTCCCAGACAGAGAGCAAAGTGTTTTATTAAATTTTATCAGATTTGTCTGGCAATTTTATTCAGGACTAAATATAGTGACCATTTATTTTTTTGATGACATCAGTACAAAACTTGTATTCTTCTCGTATACAGTATTATTGAACTATTAATAAACATTATAGCAGAATACTAATCAAAAACATCTTTATTTAATTATTTGAAAATAAGTTAAATTCTTCTACTTTTCTTTTCAATGAAGCAAAATGGGATTATTTGAAATACATTTACCTGAAATATATGGTTCCGATGTCTCTAATTTACGCGCCGAACATATCATTTTTACATGACTGAGAACAGACGAATCATCGCTAGCTGAAATTTCTACGTACCTACCTACCTTGACTCGCTTGCATGCGATAATCAAATTTATAGTTTCTGCTACATTTAATATTAATTAGACGTTGAATAAATTTTATTCTACAGAAAAAAAATTAATTTTAATTGGCTTATATTAAAAAAGACGAAGTTAAAATGTACTCATGGGTAATCAGAGCTTACCTTAACTGACAATGCCACAATTAAGGCATAGTAAAAGTTACACATACCGCAAGCTCAATATTCTCAAAAACACAAAATAAAAAAATACGTACCTCATATTTTTTTTAATATAGATTAACATAAAAAAAGGTTAAACAACTCTATTGTTAAAAAAAATAACCTCAATATTAATAAATATTTACACCTCTACTTTATATTACAGCTTGATAACGAAATCCTGATTTTTGATCTAATATATTTTACCTCTCGGTTCGTGATGTAACGCGAAGTGTGGGCTAGATTAATAAAAAACTAATTTTTAAACACCAGTTTTTTTTATTAATCAGACTTTAGACACACAGATAAACATATGCAATGTTATATTTTTTTGGTTCTTATTTTTTTATTAGTTTTTTAATGTTTGTACGAAAAGTCTAATATTATGTTTTTTTTTAATGAAATGTAATGTTTTATCACTTTTTGACCCGACAGTACTGCTTGTCATCTGTACGTGCAATAGGACACACAAAAGCGATCTTGAGCTTACAGTCCGAGCGCCCCCAGTTATATGTTAAAATTGCTATATTAACTGTACGCCGTACAGTGTACAAAATCAACAGAAGTGGTCCCATCTTAAGAGCAAGCAAACGTGATACTCAGCGTACTATCTCATTGTATTGAGCCGTTAATTTATCGAGCCCCAATGAGAGAAACCACATGAGTTGAAGAAACTAACAACAAAAACGAGCTGATTTAGTGCATTTTTTTGTTTTTATTTTTTATAATTTAATTTTTATTCTGTGCGTCTTGGGAGGCTCGTACCGCTATGGACCTCTTGGATAAGAACTACCTACATTTATTGAAATGGGTATTCTTGTATTTTAGTTTAGTTTATTACTAGATTTTAGTATGACAACATCCGTACATGATAGTGAGTGACGTGTGTATTTTGGGAGGAGAGGTTAAGAACCATTTCGGTGAATTGTTATCTTGCACTGTGTTGCACAGATCTTTTTATTATTGTTTGATTAGTTTATCAACTGTATTTTTCGACTATCTATTCATGTCGTAGTCTATCGCAGTAGGAGCCGGTATAGGCACAAAATAGTTATATACAGAAGAGACAATCCGTGTCGGTACCTTTCATGTTCCCCTATTCAGTTCTATGATCTTGAAGCATCGTGTAGACCTTTAAATTTGTACCCTTCCCCTATCTCTCTCTAAGTTGTGAGGAAACTTTCCGATTTTAAACAATGAGCTTTTTAAATTTGTTCACATTCCCCATCTCTCTCTAATTCTCGTTTCTCTGTCTTACTGTCGCTACACCCAATGAGTCAATAAAGTGTAGCAATGAGGATGGCGGAAAACTTTAGGCCCGAGATTTAAAACCCTCCTTGGTTTTGGAGAGTATATTTTATATATTATATAGTGTACTAATCTGCATTATATCATCTAACATTACTTCTTTTTTAATATCTTTATTCAAACTCAAGGTAATTGGTTTCAGGTACCAATTGTAATTATAACTTCTTTCAATTAAAACAAAATATTAAAATTTCCTAAAATATTTCTCATTATAAACTATACACTAACTATACCACTGGTATAATGCTAAACAGGATTACCTTCTCTTATTGGTTGCTCAAAATATCAAAGTAATCGCTTCTTTCGCGCAAGTCCTTTTCTATATGAGATGAATTATAATATATATTTTTTAATTTTAGGCCTCGAGTTTGAAGAAGTAGCTGGAATGAAGCCCTTATGACTTTGTTGGCTGTGATTAGCACACCCTATAAAGACAATTGTACTTCCCAAAGCCACGAATATATTTGGACCACCTGTTAAAAGAAGCCCTTCTGACTTGATTGCCATTGAGTGTAATAGTAGATGATATAATACTGATTTACATATTCAATTAGGGCAACCGTACTTCCCAAAGTATAAAACCCTAGAGGTAGAGAACCACGCAGGTTTTTAAACTTAGGGCCTTTTTTAAAGTTAGATCCCAACAGAGATGTTACCGTGCAGTAGCAGCCTTCGCCCGGTTTCATATTCGGTGCCCATGTAGCCCCTGTCGCCTGGCTTGTCAGGTTCAGGACTGGGCCTGTGAAGTGGGAAGTGGCTTGAATCTGCGTTTAGAGCGATACTCCGACCTCCTGTAAAGAGCCACCCATCCCCGTACTAGCACACCACTCACAAATACACACATTCATTACAACGACAAATCACAAAAAGCAAAATAAAATAATACTGCCTTTTCAAGGAAAATTTACAATGATAACATTTTCAATAATTATTGTAAAAACAATTTTTATTTAGTATTGTTCTTGATGTATGTTCCTGAAAACATATTTTGAAAAATACCATGCCTTATATCTATTTCCTTTTAATTCATGTATGTATATGTATGTATATGAGGGTTTTTTAAGCGTTTTGTCGCTTTTTGTCAACGCGACCTAGAAGATCTATTGTGACACAGCCCTTACTTAGTTTTCCGGAAGTAGATCCAGATTTTTTGATGAAGCCGATTAGGCCTCAAGTACCTGAAGTACTTGTTTCGTGACATGTTTTACTTGCATTTTAGTGATGCAGGTTGTCAGCCTACAGTCTCTGCAAGGCCAGCACACACCGAGCCGTTGTGCGGCAACCCATCCAATTGGACAGGGCGGGCTATGTTGCTTATCTACACGATCAGACAAGACACGCCACGACCACACAACCGTACTGGCTGACCTTTTAATTCATACGTTATGTTTTATTTAACTGCATGGAATTATAAACTGAAAATGTTTTTTAATTATAACGAAAACTACAAACGGATTAAAATATATTGAAGAATCCTTTTTTCTTAAGACAATGAAAATATTGCAACCATATTGTAACGTTTTATTTATTAAGGTGAAGTGTAAAATTGATTAAAACACTAATATTTATATAACTATGTTTAATAAAAGAAATATGAATTATAAAGAATAATTAAAATCAGTAATACTATGAATAAATAAACATAAACACTATTTTAAGACTAACAGTTATTAATAAAAACTTAAACAATAAGATTATTTATTTAAATACTTAAAACTACGCTATATTTATTTCCTCAATATTTATATTACCATCAATTTATTTATATCACCAACGATCTCTACACGTATCAATATTTAGACTGTCCTCGCGATCTCATACTCGGGGTATTTATTGTGGAACAATTAAGTTCTAGAATATTCGTCATCCCTCTGGAAAACAGAACAATGGGGAGCGGACGTACCTGTTGTGACATGCCCGCTAGCGGCCGTCCCCGGGGCGAAACCTTGGGATCGCTACAATATTAAAAAAAACAAAGGAAGGATATTATGATTTATGACATAGCAGTCGTAAGAAAAACAAGTTTTTTCACGTCGTCTATTGGTATTAATTTTAAAGTACTCCTTAATGTTTATTAATGTGATGAAAAACCCCTGACTTTTTGTAAAATTCCCTGTTTTTTCCCTGTCCGCCCAAATTTCTTACTTTTCCATGTTTTCCAGATTTTTCCAGGTTGTGACTATCTTGTTATTGTCTTGCAAATATTCCCAAAATATAAGATACATATTTAAAATATTTCGTAAATACTACGGAAATACTGGAAATATTTTAGAAATACACTGTAACAAAGTGCAATCTTACCTGCATTTATTTCTCCCGACCACGTTCTGCAAAAGCACCGAGCAGTCACTCTACGACTAGCCAACATCATTGCAAACCGTCAGAATACCGTAGAAGTCGTTTTCAACACGTCTTTTCCACAAGCACGTGGCTAACCTATCATCTAGACCGCATGGACAGACATCTGATAGCCACAGACTTCCCTACAACACAACGCGGAGATAATACAACCCTGTTTCCAAACTTCAACTTATCTTGTACATTTCCTGTGTAATTTGTATATTTTTACAGTCGAACAACATCTATGTTAGCACGCGACAGACAAGCCACAACTGCACATGCCCGCCAATGACTGAGTACAATCATTTGAAAAAATGCAAATACAATTATAAAAAAAATATAAAACACTCTGAAATGTAAAAATTTAAATTCTCACAATTTGTTTAAACGAGTTTAATTAACAACCTAGTGACTTGTTTATCAGCTTCAGATTGCGCCCTGGGTGCCTATTCTGTAACTTATAACACTCGTGATACGCGTTCAAAAGTGTTATAATCTGCAGTGGTGAATTTCTATTAGGCTAAGTAGGTTGAAGCCTACGGCGGCAAATTTTCCACGGATACGTAATTTGTACTTTGAAGCTTTTATGAATTTTTATTTGGAAATGTTATAGTCCATGATACGAAAGAAGACCTACCGAAAAAATGTAACGTTTGTCACTATTAGTATGAAGCGTTAGATAATTTTGTTAAACGAAGGCTTATAATTTACCTGTACGCTTCACTGTTTTTGAGACGTAGGACTAAATAACAGTTTTTTTTATACTTTCTATTTACTGTGTTTTGTATTTAATTTTAGATTCATTTCAGATGCTTTACCTTGGTAAATATTCGTAGGTAACAGAAGAATTACAAAGTACACGGCTTCTAGAGATGCTCAAAAAGACAAATGACAATAATAGGCAGTGGCGGTCATTGGACTAGGCTAAAGAGGCAATTGATTCGAACTATTTATATACATGTATTACATATATTTTATATTTTTACGTTTAAATCCGCTCCTGAGAACAGGCGGCATAATATTTCAGCCTACCGGCGGCAAAATCGTAAATCCGGCACTGATAATCTGACTACCATCTAGCGGTTTTTAAGTGCAACAGGGCAATATAACGTCACTCATTTTGTAAAACAATTCACTAGCGCGAAGGGTAGTGTTATATTAATTTTTCTAGTGTTATAATGACGTTTGGTTTGTGCGCTTGGCGGTATTGTTTGAAATTTGAGTGGTGACATTTTGTAAAAACTACTAAAGAGAATCTTGAAATTATGCAAATGTACGCAATGACAATAAACACAATTTTGCAAAATTTGGCAGTTGTGCTAGGGAGTAATACTAACTTAAAAATTATTTTACTGGAACTTTCAAATGCAAAAGTTCCTAAGATTACAACATCGTTGAAAAGTTACAGAATAGACACCCCGATGTGAGTTGTCCAGCGACAACTACAATTTATTTCCGAGACACACCGATTCACCTACCGACCTTTCGTAGGTAAGACCGACCGTCCTGACCGCTAAACCTGAAGTGCAAAACTTTAAGCTGGTGTCCAGTTTAGTGATACTCGCCTTCTTGACTCTGACGGTAGACCACCCCGACGATACCGCCTGAAGTTGGCACCCAGGTCCCAGTTCGGCCGTATTTGTCTTCCTTACTTAAACCGCTCATACAGTACAGTCTCAAGTCGGCATCCGGTTTGGCTGTTTACATCGTTAGATTCTAATCGTGACCATATTGACTTCCCCGCGTCAACGTAATTGGAGCACCAGGAACTGAATAAAGATTTATTGTTAGTAACTCTTAATTTTAGTGTAACCCATAGCCCACCGACCTAGAGCAACCCACGGCACCCGTGTTATCGTTCAAATACCGCTGTGGATGGCGTCCGAGAGAAACCGTTGAGAAACAGACGGGACATACTAGAAATAGGTACATAAGAATTTCGGAAATACAAAAATATTCCTGGAAATACAAAGTATATCTGGAAATAAATAGAAATAGTGTACGAAATGTGGAAATACTAGAAATAAATTTTAAATTGAGTGAAAATTTTACTTTAAGAAAACAGTTGCAATTTTCTTTACCATGCCCATTTCTGTTAATAATCATATTCCGTTTTAAAGGGTATAAATAACCATCTCAGAAAAGAGTATGTGCGAATATCGGCTTTAGAGTCTGTCATTTCTCTTTTCAAGAAGTGAGAGGCTCGTCGGTCAGTTAGTACTACTAGCAGTAGCAGTAAAATTTGTTTACTTATCCCCTTAAATGCTTGTCTTTTGACAAAGTAGGTGGACCAAAGGGGGCTCCGTGGTGCTCCTTGAGTTGTGGGGCGTGAAGTGGCCGCGTCCACTGCTTGTGCGTAAATCCGCTACTGTATCTTAAAGCCTTTTTGTCGAATTGGAACAGCATTACAAATCGAGCCTGTAAAGGTAGACAACCAGCAGATGCGTTGTAAAGCTAAAACAAAAACAGTCAGAAGTAATAATCAATTGATGTGATCCGTGTTTGTTTGAAATAGAATTTAATCTGAGGCTATGGTTCAAAATTACAAGAAATATGGTAGAACGAAATAATTATTAGATCGAAGTAGCAAAGAAGAAAATCAGAAATTATAGATTGCTAATGAAGGCAAGATAGTAGAGAAAATAACATTTTATGTTATTAGGAGTAAAAGTGATACTTTCTGTGGCGAATGACACATTCTATTTCACTAGGGACACAATGGGGGTAGAGAAAATCAAGTTCACGCAAAAGGTTTGTATAATATTTTTTCTATGACCATTAATGTAAATAGCCATTATTATTAACTTATAGCTTTAACTTTTAAGCTTTGCTTATCATTTTAAATGTTTTGCACAGTGTCATAAGCGCAGGTTACTGAGTAGTAGTTAACCTCAAAGAGAAATTTCAAAAACGTTTACCGATTAGTAAAAATCGATTATATTTCAATGAAAATGGCTCAAATATTTGATAACCAATGAAATAGAAAATAATATGACTGAAATAGATGCGATCAAATTTATAGATAATTTAAATATCAGAAAGATATAAGAAAGAGGAAATTATTTTTATAGTTTTGATGAAACAGGCTTCTTTAAACGTTTTTGTTACGTAACATTAATAGAAGATCACCTAGAATTCCATATAATCTGTAAGTATAACATTCTTTCCTAGAAGCGAGTAATACATATTTTTAACATTTTTGTAGAAATAATAGTGTGTCACCTTAAATCAATTGCTTGTTTGTTTGCTGGTATATGCAACTGGAGGACATTTTTAAACGATTGCTGATTTTAGTGTAATTTTGATTTCTACTTCATTTGTCTGCCATCTGACAAAAAATAAATAGTTGTAAATAATGTAAATAATTACATAAAATATCATATTTATCATATACTAGTAAAGTTGTTTTACAGATAAAGTTTAACAGATTTAGTAGTTCTTGACAGTGCTGCCACCTAGTAACATTACGCATACACTTTTTCCCCTCAATTTTCGTAAATCTAGAATGTGGCAGGAAATTTCACTGAGTGTTGATACGTGGATATTTTTAACATTATTTTTAATGACTTTTTAAAAAATCTTTTGCGTATAACAACATACACATAATACGTGTTTAATTTTTCTCTACATATTACTTTCATATTTTTAAATTTTATTCTATAAAATAGTATATTGCACACATGTGTTAATTTAAGCTTAACGTGAAAAAGTCGCTTATTTATTTTTAAGAAATAAACTTTTTCCACGTGTATTATATGCAAAGTAACACATTTATATAGTATAAAACCGAACTATGCTCCCAAATAGTTTGTTATTTGTTTCATATATTACCTGCATTTCATTCTTTGTCACATAAAACGACTAAAAGAATAACAAGCAATTTGAGAAATAGAATTTCATATTTCAATCTGCATCCGACATTCTCTGAACAAAACCAGCAATCAACTATTGATTGTATTATTTGCTCGATTCATATGATGGACAGATATAAAATTAAATACTTATAAATCAAAGTAGGCCTTTAGTTTTAGTTATATTAATTATATTTATCTTTATCGACCTTTCGACCTACTAAGCATTGTCCTTCATCAAAACACAATTACATTTAAAGAGAACTGAATCATCGATGGAATAAAAAGATAAGGAATAGAACTAAAACTATGTTAAATACTTACACGCCTATTGGTTATTAATGAATGCAAAGGTCGGAATTATTCCTTTACTGGTTCAATTAAAGCATAAATTAAATAAATAAAGAATAACAAATTAAATGTCATATACAAAAGTTTCATATTATTTATAGAAGATATACAAGAAATGAAAGTCTTTGGAACCTACTATTAGAAAATATAATATAATAAGTACATAATCAAAACGATGACCAAGGTTCTTGCAATTCATCTACTTTATACATCTCTGCTTTTTGAACGGCTTACAATTCAACAATATATAATAATTCATATATTTGGGAACTTAAATTAGGTCCATTCTTTTCACACAAATTATCACATCACTTCAACTAATTCACTTATTGTGACCATTTTTTTCGTCACAAATCATCTATGATGAAGTAAAAAAATAAACGATCTCGAGAGGCTGTGCTTGCTGATTTTAATTCTTGAAGAATTGTATTTATTTTGCTGTCAGTTAAAATAACGGTATTTTATATCAAATAAAAATAAAATTATCAATAATATTAAAGACTGTGTCAGTAAGTTTTAATTTTACTTACTAGTTAAAAACGACACCAAGAATTATAACAATATTTTAAATTTATCTTTTCTTAAATGAAGATACTAACTTTTTTATTTATATCCAGGTCGAAAGAAATAGTACATATTTTTAGAGATAATTCTAAAGTTGAATTAATTGAAGAAAAGTAGATGGAAGAGAAATAGAACAGTAGCGGATTTGATACTTCCAAATTTTTGGGGCCCCTAAGAATAAATTAATAATTACATTTTTTTTATCTTTTATTTTTGATGTCTTGAAAAAAAATAAGTAAATCTTTTTTTTGTTTAAACCGAACTTTAATGTCTAATTTGTTGCTCTATATGATGTAATTCTTTTTATTTATATTTTATGTATTTATGGTTAAGTATCATACTAAACAAAAATCGCAAAAATTGTAACGTGAATTGGTGTGAAGTTATCCAAGTGTGGATGCCTGATCCCAAACATTGTGGTTTACCACGTATGAAAGTTGGTAAATGGACAGTCTGTGAATTAAAGTACTGTAAGGCTCTTGTGTGCTACTATATTAGCAGAAGATTATTAAATTTTTCAGTTTGGAAGTTAAAACATATGTCAAAACATAGAGTATATAAAGTTGTACAGAAAAAATCTTAATTTTTACTATTAAAATAACTTCAGTACAAACCAAATAACTTTGCAACGCCTCGGAAAACTAAATCAAAATTCATATATCCGTATAGGCGAATTAAATAAAATTGAAAATATATAAAAATATATTACGGTCCTCTCTTTAAAAAAGACAAACAATTTATACTGTATTTCTAACGACAAGAAGACGGTCATTTGGATAGCTCACCCTGTATATTTTATTGTTTATGAAAGAAAAACGATAATTCGCCCTAATTGGTTTTATATAAAAAGCCGTTAACCTATCTACCAACGAATTACATATACTTACTAGCTCAAGTTTATTAGCTAAATATTTTTTTCCAAATATAAGCCATTTTTGCTCCGCCTAAAAAAATGCAAGTTCTCAATTATTTGATTCCATGATTTAATTTTTACATTTTTACTGATCTTTTGTTCTATTAATTATTATATTACTTGATTTACAAGTAAGTACATATTTTATCTGGTTTTGGTTATAAGTTTCAAGACATGAAATGTGTTTAAACATTTGGATAACAATCTGATAGATGATGTTTAGTCGCGTGAGTGGTCGAATGGCTGGCTGCGATGTTTAGGATTCAGTTCAATAATATGTAAATTCGTGCACGAAACTAAAACTTCCTTGAGTCGTGTAATGCAGCGCGTGAAGCTGGCAACTCGTTAAACGCTTCCATTGCCGCGCACGTTTCGCACGTTCATATCTCTTTACGTGCATTTCTCTTCCGGGAATATACAACTAATCTAATAAAATACAGTATTACTTTCATCTATTTTCATTATATCGAAAGATGTCAGATTAATTTCACATAAAAATATTTTCATACAACTGGGCATAAAGTACATACTTTACGCATTCTTTACAGGTTGTAAAAAGTCACATTTTACGCTCTAGTGTTTGAAAAGTAATTTTCAAGTACAAATGCGTTGAAAGTAAATAATAGGCATTGCTAAGTAATGTATGCATTCAAATAATTTACCCGAAATAGATAATTGGATAAATTATAATTTGTGAAATATTATTTATTAAGAGATATTAATGTATACTTGGACTTTTATTCCAAGAGGATTCCATAGTTATGTGTTATCTATACTATTGACACATGATAACCTGAAGGCGATTTGTACAAATTTAATGCATTGGTATCTGCGTAATATTTGGCTAAAAGAAAAATATATAATGGAGTAATTAATAAAAATACAACGTGTACAAATGACGTTCATTCGAATATTCGAAACATCAAGCCCATGCAGATGAATCAAGACACAAAACAAGTTCTTATTATCTCATCTTTCAACGACACAAATTAAAATGAGATAGTACATAGAGACGTTATGTACGTACTGAAAATTGAATACAATTGATTCCTAGCTTTGGAACCCTCTTCGAAAAAAATCCGGGTATATCTCCACTATAAATGAAATATGTGTAATATTTTTTATTAAATTTAGATTAAAAAAAATGAATGTGACTTTGTTAATATTGTGCAAAAAATAAAAGATAAGGATAATTTATTATTACATTTCTTGTCATTGTCATAGTTATTAATCAATAAATTGTGATAATGCTATACGAAATTGTAAATAAATAACTTGTTGTTAATTATTATATCCTTTATAATGATATAAGTTTCTTAATTTAATTAGTAGCATGAGTATTATGCGGAAGGATTTACAATTATTCTTCCAGTATTTCCCTAGACTTCAGAGCGATCGCATAGGTATTGTGTAGTTTTTAGATTTGAGCTGAGGTGAGTTGAGTTACCGTGTATGGATGTGAATGAGTTACCGTGGATGATATGAGATGAGTTAGTGTGATGATAGTGAATTGAATATGGCGTGATGGTAGTATGTTGAGATATTGAGGATTTGTGATTTAAGACCGTGGTTGGCTATCGACGGAGCGGCGAGCAGCTTTGGGCTGTAGCGGACCATGGCTGGCCGCCGACGGAACAGCGAGCAGCTTTGGGCTGTAGCGGACCGTGGCTGGCCGCCCACGGAGCAGCGAGCAGCTTTGGGCTGTAGCGGACCGTGGCTGGCCGCCAACGATGCAGTGAACGGCTGTGGGCCGTAGTGACCCTAAACAGGTTGCCAACGAGAGGTTGAAGCAGCTTTGTGCTGTAGTGGCCCTGACCAGGCTGCTCACGAAATACGATTGTGTGTGAGAGTGTGCGAGTGTTTGTGTAATTCCCCACTGAGCTCTGTGCTTAGTCGCTTTATCTATTTCTAGGATCAAGCATCAATCAAACAGTTTCTCATCATTTATTATCATTTAACAGATACCAAATTTTGTTACATTATATTAAATAGTATTTAAAATACAAATAGCGTAAGCTCGTCCTGGGACATCCTGTATAGATAAGGGGGTACTTGGAGGTACTTATAGAGTTAGTAGAATACGTAGAAATACTTTTTCCTGCAAACCGAAAATTGATTTATAATGCTAGATTTATTGTGAATTGTATAAAGGTTCATTCCTAATTAATATTTACTACCGTGTAATTGATGCAATAACAATACACCTAAATATCGATTTTTGTTAGAAAATTTTGATGAAATTTCCAAATTTATAGATAATTATATTGTTTTTGGCGTAAATAAATATATTTTGAAAGCTGAAATAATAACTTTTCTGAAGATGATGATATTAGAAGTTTACTTAATTTACCTACGTTTCATTTGGTTATTATTACATATAAACTATATAAATGGGGTCATCCCAAAAAAAATACGATATTTTTTAAATGAATGGAAAATGGAATTGCGACTCTAACGATGTGCCTATTGCAACATGAAATATTTTAACATAAATAAATTTCATTCAGAATTTTCTTAAAAAGTATTGCCCCTTCGTATTTTCGTAATGTCATAAAACAAAGATTAACAAAAGGGCATATCTGACACACACAGATATACTAAGTCAAAGTAAACAACCACAAAATCTAAGGAAAAGTACTCAATGTGTTCTAATCGTTTTTGTTTTGTGTAAATATTTTATTATTATATTTTATTGCAACAAATTTTTATGCATGATATATATTGAAATTACCCGTAAACAATAAAACTTAAATTACTTTACTTTACATTTCGTCCGCAAGCGTTATAGAATAAATATAGTTTTATTTTAACACTACCGTTGTCTTTACATTTTAATATTTCACTATCCTTCAATAGAATAGATTAAAAAATTATATAATAATAAATGCTAGCCAAAATTTTAATATTGTAAACAATATAAAATTATAATAATAATATAATAAAATAAAAAAGGTATTTTCCTAATGTTTTCATCTGTCACAAACTTATCAGTTTGTTTCGCTATATCACTGATATCACTATTTTCGTATCTTTCTTACTAAAATACATAAATTATGAATGTATGATTTGCACAATCAACTATAGCCTTCACAACATATAACAGTTCTTTCTCATGCATTCGTGTTCAAAATAAATACAAAATTGCACTGATTGTTACAACCTCTATAACTATAATACAGATTGTTGCAAAATTACATTGTTATAAAATAACTACATTCAATTATAATCTTCATTCATTCTTTCCTCATTTTTAAAAATCACTGAGTCATAAACTACATTTTCTCAAAATATACGGAGTGGAAATGAATTTAATGTTATAAATTTAAGGGTGAGTATTATGACCTGTATAGATTACGAAAGTTAAAGAATTTTTAGAAAAATCGCATATTTAAGGGTAGTTTTCATTAAGTTAACATTTTTTGTCCTACTGGACTACTGGCAACGCATGTGCATTCTTCTGTAAATAAAAACATAATTTTCGTTAAAAATACTATTTAATTTAATTATTAAGAACAATATCTGATACAAGTAATTTTGAATGTATTTTTGATAAACATTTTTTTAATGAAACATGAATTAAAACAACAGTAAAAAAATATTTAAAAGTCGAATTTTCGATTTTCGAATTTTTAAAAAATCTTTCACTTTCGTAATCTACACATGTCGTACTACTCACCCTTAAATTTATGACACTAAGTTCATTTCCACTCTGTATAATAGAAAGCTCCCTAAAAGTAAGTAGTGTCATGTCATAATCAATTTAATATCAAATAGAAATAATTTTTGGTTAGAGGAGAATCTTATACATTTCGAGATCCCTACAGGGAGCGATAGAATATGGGACATGTTTGCTATATTGTCAATTTAATTTTTAATTCATATTTAATTATTCAATTAATTTCAATAATCTGTCTGTTATACATTGTTTTATAAAAATCTTATGGAAGTGATCTTGACCTGAAAAAACGAATATATGAATAAAAAATATGCACATAGCATATTTTTATTGTTCTTGGAACAATGCAAACCAAAAAGAAAATAAGTTCACTATTGAAATTATAGGATTACTATGCAGGCTCGGAGTAAACATTAAGAAAATAAAAAGAAACTAAACCACAAGTTAACAAAAACTAGCTACTTCTAGTATATTCAAACCACAAAAACACATTGCTTTTAATGGGACGTAATCTAGCGAACTAACAGAAGTTTCTGCCGCTGAAATACATTCCGTAATAAAAACAAATAAACTGTTTTATAGTATTATTTGTGAATAGGTGCTTTAAATTGGTAACATTTTTGCAAAAATAAAAAATCTTTAGAAGAAGTAAATAATAATTAAAATTTAAATAAAAATAAATAAAATGGAAAGTAATGAGAAAACAGGGAAAAAAAATTCAAAAATTATTTTATAAAAACTGTTTTTAATTACAATTAGAGTTCTAATATTTTTAACTGGTTAACGATTAGGTAGATGTTCGAGTACTTGGTGTATTTGTATATATATATATCATATATAATAAAATAGTCACGAATAATATTTAGTTAATATTATCAACTAAATGTATGTAAAAGGATTTCAATAAATTATTAATAATAATAATAATAATATTTGAGAACAATGAAGATGAAGTATAAAGTTACTAGTTGGGTATGATCGAAGTAAATTTTTTTTAAATAAACATATCAGTGAAATACAAGATTAAAAAAATCCAATTTGGACACGATATATGATTTCCTTATAAGCCTATTAAATTATTCACATTTTGTGAAGCACTTTTTTTAATACATATTTTATTTGTAAGCGAGATTGTTTACAAATTGTTTATTAATTTAAAATTTAAAAAAAATCCAGAATAGTGCCCTTTCTGCACTGCCGTTTGTAATAAAAGAGGGTTGCACAACTAGATATTATAGCAGTCCCACAATCAATTTCAACATTCTACTGTTAATCGTTTTTGGGTTCCGCAAAAATTTAAAAACCCTCCGATTAAACAGCCCTTGGCACTGCCAATTTCAATAAAAAAGAGAAGTATACAATAAGATGTTATAGCCATCCCACATACTAAATTTCAGCATTGTACGGTTAATCGATTTTGAGTTATGCAAGATACGTATATCAATCAATCAATTCATAATAACCGGGTGATTGCTCACCCGCACCGTTATATGGACGAGTGCCCTTTTCGGTGTTAGAACCAATTTCTTTTATTTTTTATTAAAATCATCAATCATTCATGTGTTCTCTTTTTTTGCTAGTGATATTTGATTTTTATTTGCTTCCTTTTATATGACTCACTTCCTTACGGCAATGGCATAGTCTTGTAGGACAACAAGCGCTTCGTTATGAAGATCCTCCACTCTTCCTAAGAGGACTGCTGGTTTCAGCAAGTATTTATACTTTGGTTTTCTTCTTGTTTGGGGTTCTTTGAGGATAATGCTATGGAGAGGATGGGTTGGGTTGAGGCATTTTCGGATGAACTTTTCTTGGATTAGGGGAATACAATGGGCAATGGAGATCGTTTCGGTCAACTGGTGGATATCGTCTGAGGGATACCATGAAAGTTGACGACAAACGCGTCGCAATACTCGTCACTCAGTGGTGTATAATGGCGTCAGGATTTGGTCCCTCACGTTCGCGAAAGTGATGGAAAAGTACTTCACTGCTGGCCTTACAAACGTCTTGTAAGTGTGGATCAGAATTCGTCTGCTGCATCCGTGCAACCTCTCTGCCAGGGAGTAAACGAGGTTGGCCCTCCGCCTGAGAGTCCGCTGACATTCTAGTATCAGTGGGCTCCAATTCAGGGTTCGTGTTAGAATGACTCTAAGATACGTACATAAATACGTACAGACGTCACGCCGAAACTAATCAAAATGGATTCAGGTATGGTCACAAGGTATATTTCCGTTGAAATTTTTAATACAGTAATGAGTGATGACAGTATTTAAATAATCACACATAGACATAGAAATGAAAATATCAAATAATTTTAGTTGCTGATTGATTTGCGCCTACACTTAATACTAATGAAGCTAATGATAATATCTTCATAACTTATTTGTCTTAAAATATCACTTTCTATGCTGAGCAAAGCCAAAATCCAATCCTATCCATTGAAGAGTTCAACTGGATTGTGACCGAATTCAAAATTTAAATAAAATAAGTTTGTTTCGTGGTGTGGGCCCATAAGCTGCAGCCTAGATAGCGTATGCATAAATATAGCCCTGGAAGGGAGGGGCTAAAGGTTGCAGAGGTAAGTTGTTACAATGGTCATAGCTTTTGATGTAGAAGACATAGCAATACGTAACAAAGAGAGAAACAATCTTCAGCAATCACGCCACCAGTGTCTGCTAGTTAATTAAGGTTGAGTGGTGCGATAGTCTATATGTTTACCCTCAAATCAACCCTTAAGAGTAGAGATAAAAAACATATAAATTAATATTTCTAGGTAAAATTCGGGGCTAAAAATTATCCCATTTTGGGGTAGGTTGTTGTTACATTATAAATCTATAATTTTTGTTGTTATATTTGTAACTTATTGTTTTAGGTAATTTTTGGACCTAAGACAAGGGCATTGCTGTTACTAGACCTTACTTATTTTTTTTTTGTTTAATACGTTTAATAAATTTATAGATAGTCTGCACTGTTTTATTTTTTGCATAAATCTTCTAATTCTTTAATGTACTACATTTTATATTTATTATTTCATAAACAACTATTATGCACTTTATTTATGACTAATCACGTTTTTAATGATATTTTATAGCACTATTCTTACATTTTTTTTATTTTGTTTAACTCCAGATGATGTCCTAGTTACTAGGAGGGATAGATTAAATTTCAATAAATTGACTGTATCCCAATATCGTTTTATTATCCCATTAGTCAGGGCCGGATTAACCAATAGACAAATAAGACAAATGTCTAGGGCCCGTAATTCGAAGGGGCCCGGATTCAATCAGAATAATAAATATCATACTATGTACCTATGTCAAAATTATGTTGTCATACTAGTTTTGAAACAGAGTAGAATAAAAGTAAAAATCTTAATAAAAGAATACAAAATTTTGAATAAAACTTTTGGAAAATTGGTAAATTATAAAAAGTTTTGAGGTACGCTATAAAAAATATATGAGCAAACGACAATAGTCCTACAAGTTGGTTGCAAACGTTACAATTACACAAGTGAGATTAAGTGGGATATTTAAAAAGGAACACATGTATTTTGGGTAGAAAAGAGATTGTAGTTATAAAATTTTAAAATTATGACATGTTGAGTTATATTATGAAATAGAGAATGGCCTGTATTATGAACTCACTTTTATAGAGCGCTTTTGGCAGCCTGGCCTCATAAGATTATAATGTAAAAACACGCTTCCTAAAAGCGTTCGTAATGTGGGGCAATATGTATTTAATTTTACATTAATTTTTTTAACCAAAAATAAATTTAGTGTCATTTTAAATAACGCGCCAAACAAAATTTGTAAAAGCCTGTTGTTTAAATTAGTTTTTATTAATAAATCTTACTAATTGTTAACAAACACCACTTTAGGTAATCAGCTAATTTATTAAGTCTAAAAACAAAAAAAAAATAAAGATGGGGCCCGAATTATATTTTGTCTAGGGCCCGCTAGAAGCTTAATCCGGCCCTGCTATTAGTTATTTAGTTTCATATGGTTTAGATTTAGAGGTAAACTAAATCAAATTTACATTTTGCGATTTTCGCTTGTGATTACCATCATTTACTTGTTCATTCTAGTTTGACAAAAACTTTATTATTTATTAGTTCATATGGTTGACGAATGTTTATTTATAAAGATATGTAATTTATATGATGTAAGTCAAATAAAATTTTAAAGTCATAAAAATTATTGTTTTATGTTATGGAATAATTTGCAAAAACTGTCAGTCTACTTTCCTAAAGAAAACTCGCAATAAAAAAAGGACAGTTCATTCAAAGAGGTAATAAGTTACCTACGATAATCTTAGATATAATTTACAGCAAAATATTATAAATTATAAAAAATATTGGTGATACAACATTTTTTTCTAAAATTGTAATTTTTAGCCCTTTTTTCCTTTACATACATTTATTGTTAATTTTATAACCCATATTAATAAATCAGATACAAAAATAGAAAAACCTTTATTTACATTCGTTTAGTTTTATATTTGATTGGTTATGATAATCATATACATTCTTTTTACAAATTAATATAAACGAGTATGTACATATGCAGGCACTCGGTTACTTTATATTGAGTAGTAACTGATGTGTCACCTTCACTGCTTGAACATTGTATTGTAGCTATTTGAAATTTACTCACTGTGAGCAATGATGTGTATATTTGACGCATTAAACATGTAAATTGTATAAAACTAAAATGCAATGTAACAACAATACATATGCATTTATGTAGCAAATTCTTGAATAAAACCCTGAAAACAAATAAATACCTATGTGTACATGCATACATATTTATTGAGTGAACGCTTCTACTATAATATACGAGCCTTGCAGTATGGCTCACCTAATTTAATTTAATCATTAAAATTAGTTGCGCAAAAGTAAAACAACTTAATTTTGTTATTGTTTAATTAAATTAACAATAAATAAACTTAAATAAAACGGAAATATTTGATCTTATTTTATATATTTGAAATATAGAAATAATTAATTTACAGGAACGGAGACGATTTGCCCTAATTTGTTTATATTTTTATTACCGTTCTATAACGCCACTTTTCTTTCTTTAACTACTTTTTTACATCTTCGCATGGTATTTCTAAGATTTTGACATAATTGTAGAATAAAATTTTAAAAGCTTTGCGCATGGAATCTTTTATAATTTTACATTTAACATGATAAGTAGAAATATTTATAATTATTGATGATATAAAAGAATGAAAAATAAATAAACTAGTAAAGATTAGCAAAAATATTGCCGTTACATCATAATCACATAAAAGTTTTAAAATTTTACGCAAATTATAGGCAACTGTGTAAACTTATATGAGACCGAGTTCGTATACATAAATTTTTATTTTCATAATACAATAAGAGTCATAAATTTATAGAAAAATTTACGAATAGTTGTTACATAGTAATAAACAAACGAATATCAAAAATGACACTCCCTGAAAATGACATTTAGATTACGACAGCGAAGCTGTGGTGGAACCACGCCATATTGACATTGTCAATTTCCCCTTACTGTACCAATCTCCTACCCTTCTGCTTCTGTCAATGTCAAAATATATCTGTACCAGGCTTTGAATATAAAATCTCAGTAAAGAGGGTTGCAATCTAGTGGCTAGATGAAAAACTGCGATGGAAGTCGCCATTTTGAAAACCCAAGTATGACTTATTTCTTGTTCAGCATTTGAATAAGTTGCATGTGCTTGCACTAAATTTTAATTTACCAGCGCGTTCTTCAGTTTATAAAAGTAAAATTTAACTGTATCGCAATTATTTAACTTTCTTTGCATATTCAGCATTCCTTTATAGTAATAATTATGGTCAGTTGTGCTGCATGTGGTTGTTACCAAACCATGAAGAACAAAAGTTTAGGAATTTAATTTCATCAGTAAGTATTTTGCATCGTACAACTATTATAATGAAAAATGGAACTACACATTGATATACATATTATGAATTATATTGCATATAGCCAAATGAGAATAAACCCCGTGGTGTAACTTAAATGTCAAGAAATAATTTCATTGCTGTATCATAGTAATTTTAAATAAAGGGTCAGTGTATACATTCTTACTGTTCATAAAATTCTTTATTTTAATTAAATAAAAGTCAATAGAAACTGTTATATATACTTATTATGTATTATAGTTACTTCAACAATTATAATTGTATTGTTTATAGAACAATAATAACTTCGATTTTAGTATTTATTACTTTATTTTGTGTATGTAAATATTTTACCTCTTACTTTTGTATTTCACAATTATATTTATTAAAATCTAAATTACTACTATACAATTTATAGCATATTTAAGTTTCTTGTATACCATATTCTTTTAGGATGGCATGCCATTATCGAACGGAAATGACGAATAACTATCCGCCATACGCAAAACCCATCCCGGTCGCAAGGTTATTTCTTAAACCCTTTCTTCCTGAGAATCTATATTCAAAAGTACCAGGCAATATTACTATTGTTTATTTCGACATTTAAAATTCTTGATAAGTTATTATCGCTTTGTACTTGTCAATGCAGTGTCAATGTCAATATGGCGTGGTTTCAGGCACTGGAGTGAATTAAGAGCCATTTTTGACCCGAGATGTCATTATTGCAGGAATTATGAGTAAATTTTACCTTTTAAATTCATAGCTCGAATTGTATATGCTTGATTATTTCAAGAATGACAACAGTTCAACATAAAAAATTTTATATCAACAAAATGTAACCATGACTATGATACTGCGGTTTTATCAAATTTCTTAACTGAAAAACTACCTACTGCCATCAAATGAAGAAGCATTCTGATTGGATGAAAGAAAGTGATGTGTCTAGAACAATCAGAAAAATGTTATACAATATAGAACTGATAATTATAGAATTATTTGTACAATATATAATAAATGTCGACACATATTTTCCATATTAATGATTAGCACTCTTTCTCCACAAACCAATTGTCGCTGGTACGAACGAAATATCCGAATAAATAAATTCTGAATATCTAATAAGGAGTAGGGTTCATACCTGACTTGCTATATGCTCATAAACGGGACTATCCATGATACATTATTTAAACGACAACACCGTGTTTTTCAAATGAGGTAAGTTGTAAAAGAAATTACATTTTTCAGTATCACATTCTATATTTTCATTAAATTTCAAATTTTGGCTTTAAATCATAGGACGGTTCTGCAACTTACGAAATTTTCAAAGACAATATAAATTAAAATATCGTAAAAATAAGACAGTAAATATATTGTGTTGTTTGTTATTTCTTGAGGTTGCATTTTAGAGAATATAATAGTGAATAATTCTAATAATGTTTCAATATACATAAAATCTATAAAATATTTTATGTCGTTAATTGTAATATCCAAATATGTAAAGACACGGAATAAACACTATAAATATTATGAATACGCTGCACTATTAATGATTTATACAAAGTAAGAGAACTATATACAATTTTTTAATGAAATTTATTATTATAAGCATTTATAAATAAATTAATAAATATATGTACATGTAGGTATATCGAGAAAACTAGGGTGTGCTGCAGTTTAGTAGTGCCTATACAATGTTTTTATATTCACAATTTTATAATTATTGTCCAATTACAAACGTTTAGAATGATTTAGTTAATATTTATTCCGCAATCTTAAACGCACATAAATTAGTGAATGATTAACAATACTTAATCATTATTTTCATTATGCATTGAGGATAACATGACATAACAATAATTCAACAAGAGTAAAAACTAGTATCTACTTATCTACATATTTATTACAAGTACATAGATAATGACTTTATCACAATATTAAAAGTAGATTTATCTTGCGTAATATCCTGTTTATCATTTACAAGAGTTATCTGTAATGCTTGTTAGATAGCAGGCCTGGCATATAAATTTATTGGCAATTATTATTCACTTGTAATTTATGAGAGCGTTTGATGACGTCGACCGGACGTAGCGCGACGCCTCACGCTGGCTCAGCCGCGCCGTTAACCCAGATTCCCCAACGCACCTGCGACGCCTGTTACATGCCGACCTGCACACACAGCTGTAACGCTGTTCATCACTAAACCATCAACACATTCTCACCCCAAATTTCTATACTTTGTTCCAAGATATAGGCAATTGACAAGACTTCATAACGACTCGGACTACCGCATCACAGGAGGGTATTTATCTTCCAAACAAAGATTTAATAACTATAACCCAGTACCCAGTATTAGATTTGCAATTCAACCACAACAATATCAATAAAGACCTAAATTTCCTAATGAGCAATTATACAATAGAAATGAAACAGATGCAGACGAACACACAGAACATTATAGTTTTTCCAATAACGAAATTTTCGATAATTTTGAAAAATATAACGTGGCATTTGATCAGCCTGAATATTCATATTCAGACGGACCTCAAATTGACGAAAATTATATTTTAGAAGAACAGGCCTCGGTACACGATCTAGATCAAAGAGCTCAACTCACTTTGAATTAATAAATTGTACTTGTGCTATAAATCTAAGTAAGCATCCAGTCGTAGTATTTCTTGAAAATAATCTCAAGTTGCTAATAGATGCAAGTAGTACTAATTTTTTTATTAAACCAAACATCGCTTTCAAATATTATAAAAAAAAGAAATGATCACACAAGATCCATTTCAAATTTGAACAGCTCACGGTACATCTGCAGAACTTTATACTACACAAGTCCCTGTTTTCAACATATTTAAATTAGATAAAAAAAACTATTCCAAAGCTAAAAGATCATATATCGGTATGGAGAATTTAAAAAATTTAAAAATTATGATTGATAACTGGAATGGTTTAATTATTACCCCAGAATCAAAAATCAAAATACTCTATCTTGACAATAAAAATTTAACAAAAACCAAGAAGACTACCGCCAGATACCTAAACGAACACAATAAAACTAAACTCGAAGCAAAAAATAAAATTTATATTAAATAATAAAGACGGTACTGTACTAGTTCCACCCTAAGTACAAAGTACAAAGTACGTGACTACAATTGAGAATTATCACTGTTTATGTAATGTTATTAACCCGACCGATTCAAAAATCAAATTAAAATTACAAAAATTAATCACTGTGTATTATTTTAACCTGTTCTAGCCCAAATCCTAATTTCAATTGCATACAAACATGTAAGAAAAACAAAACCTCTTCAAATTCTAAAATAGGTACTGATCATATGAACGAAGAGGATGAAATCCAAATTTTAAATTGAAACAGTATTTCGACCTTTTCTCTTATGAAAATCAAAAATTGACCTTCAATAATCAAATTAAACTCAATATAAGAACAAATGACGAAATTCCAATCTACACTAAATCATACAAATGCCCTCAAGTAGTACTAAAATAGGAGGACAGACCCAAATTAAAAAAGACTAAACCAGAACATCATATGTCCTTCAAATTCACTATGGTCCAGCTCTATCTCGGTTGCTCAAAAAATACTTGACGCTACTGGAAAACGCAAGTGGCGTATTGTAATAGATTACAGGAAATTAAACGACAAGACTATAGGAGACAAATATCCACTACAGTAGGTAGAATCGACCGTTTGTAAAACACTTCCGGTTTCCGCACCCAATTTTCCCTGCTCCTGTCTCTCTAGATGTCGCCCGCAACCGATTTTACTTGATATCGCGCGCTTGTGCGCGCTATGTGGTAATTTTGCCGTGTATTATAATAGATGTCTCTGGTGACTATCTAATTCTGGAATACTACAACAGATGTCTCTCGTGTGTTTGTTGTTGTAATTTTAGAGGATTACAACAGATGTCTCTGGTGTAAATAATTATTAATATTTATAATTAATATTATCTACGGTTTTCAGATAAAATTATATTAACAAAAAACTTAGTTTGCGGGTACTCTATTCTGCTGTTTTCCTAATAACATCAACTTACGTTAAACAATTTTTTATCAATCAGCTGTTTTTATTTATTAAATTATTGGTATTATTTTGTTAACTATGATTGAGCGGCTTAATGGGCATGTCTAACTGTTTTTGAAATTATTAGAACACAAAAATACAACAGATGTGTGTGAATATGCATGTGAGTGCACTAGAAAGTGAATAAATACTTGGTTTCTTATTTTTAATTTAGTTAAATTCTTGATGTACATGAAGAATATTCTTTTAACACTGTACACATTATTTTCATATGTCAGTTTGTCCCCTGTTGTATTAACAATTAGTGAATTTAATTATAAAGATTCAATTTTTATTTTTAGAACAATAGGGTTATATAAACAATAATAATAATACTATTGCAACATTTAAATCACAAAATAATTCAGTTTATAGAAATGGTTTAATTATGTATCAGAAAAGACATAATTTATCAACAAATGAAATATTAAATAATGAATCAATCAGTTATGCGACAATTATTACATTATTAATAATTATTAATATATAAATATATTGTTACTTTATTTCATTATGTATAATAATTCTACACAATTATATACATATATTCTTATACTAAATTTATTTTGCTTTGATTAATATAACACAAAGTGTATGTTCATCACATGTGTGTATGGTTCAGAGATATAGAGGGATTTTTTTGATAGAATAGTTAGGTTGGTGACAGTGAAAAATTAGAATTACTTTGTCAGTTGCCTAGATATTTTGTGTATTTAATGCAGTCATGCCAATCTCAAATAACAAAATATAACCAAAAATCGTTTAAGAATGAAGCTCCTTCTAACATCAATAAGCGTGCTGGAATATGATATTCTAATTCCGAAAGAGAGAAAATATCTGATTTATCAAAAAATTTAACACATTTATAAGTAAGTACTTACATTGAAATTAATTGTTGATTTGAAAATTTTCAGGATATGTTATTTATGCATTTTTATATTAAATTGCACTGTTTTCAAGGTTTCCATCAGATGAAGAATCGTCCAAGAAATGGCTCGAGAAAATGGGATTGCCAAATTTTAAACTAAGTCAAAATATGCGATTATGTTCACATCATTTTGATGAGACTTGTTTAAAGAAAAATAATAGGTACGCAACTATAAAAAATGGAGCTATCACAACTATTTTCCACGGAGAATATAAAAACAGTTGTACCTATTTGCTGCAAAGCGAAAGAAGGCAAAAGTGATAAATTGTTCCATAAGGATGCGAATTAGTGTTCAAATAATATTTTACTATCGTAATTGATAGTAAATTCCAAAGATTTTTTTCACATGAATAAAGCCTGCTTTTTGCAGTATTATCTAGTCATTTTCATAATCACAATCATAGTCTTATAGATTTTTTATTTTGCATCTGTGTCCCAATCACAGTCAAGTCATAAGCATAATATTAAAATTGTTTATATTAAAGCCGCATTTATACAACTGTGTCATAATCACAGTTATTGTCATAGTTATTATTTTTATGATTCTGATTATAACAGTGATTATGATTACATCAATTATTATGATAACGCTGCATAAACCTTATTTCTTTAAGAATATGAATAAAAAAATAATATTTTTTATATAATTTGTAACTTTTAAAATGTAGATAAAAAGTTATTCTGTAATATCAGTTTTGGTAATAAACACGATAAATTTTTATTTTTTTTTAGATTTTCTGTACATTATTAAATGCCAATCTTGTAGATCTGTCCCAGATTCGTTTAACGTGTGTCTTATCAACAATCTCTTAATAAAAAACAATAAAGCTGGTTTAATTTATCCTAGCGAATCTGTGATAAAAATATGTAATCATACAGAAACGTTATTTAGTCGTGCACTTAATTTAGTGCAGGGGATAATTCCTAAAGAAAAAAAATTTCTGTGCTGTTCTTTGAAAAAAAGTTTTGAAGGATTTATTCGAAGACAGGTCAACCCTTTTCCCAAAACTAAATGATCATTTATTTGGTAATGATATTGACGAATTAAATCATGTTTAGTTTACTGCAAAACGAATATGTGCGAAGTATATATCATTACAATTATTTGCTACAAAAAAAGAGTAATGAAGTAGGTAATTGGAACAAAAATTCGGCATCATGTGAACAGAAAACTATGATATGGGAAGGACAGTAGAGTTATAGATTTATGAAGTCACGAGACATTTAAATAAATTTAAGTTGTTTATTTCCAATTCTATTAAATAATAATAATTATTATTAATCACTGGATATAATAATTATATCCAGTGATAACATCGTTATAATTGAAGTATTATTTTTTTAAATTGTTTATAAAAACATAATTATTAGATTTGCATTAAAAATATGTTCTGGAAACAATTAATTTCTATATGTATATTTACTTCTATTACCAATGCTCTATAATGACTTGCATTGTTGCATTAATATTTGACATGTTGCTTCGAAGTGATTTAAATTTCCCGCTCAAAAGTGTCACAAATATTCAATTTTTACTAAAATAGCGGCGTTCAATTAGGCACCCTTTCAAGCCTCGAAATATGACTGATGCCCAAAACAGTGTTGTGTAGAGATCAGTGGTTTTATAATATTTATTTTGTATTAACGGTTCTTATTAGCCTCCAGAGCTGCAACAAATCATTTTTAAATATATTTAAATCTTAACATTTGATAATAAATTTACTGTCAGAATATATTTTGTGAGAAATTTGTAAATAGTCGGCTGGATGGCTGAGCGAGCTAGCGCACATCTTTAGCTCGCTGTGACGTCATACGAACCTGAGATCCTCAGTTCAAGTCCCAGCGACCGACAACGTGTGATTTGTCGTAAAATAAAAAACACAGCTACTTGTGTATCACACTCGGATGCTATAGACTTGCCATCTATACATCTTAAATAGAAGTAGCGCTGGCAAATGAAACAACCGACAGTACGGCAGTTAGAACTGCGGCTCGGTGTGTTCGGTTGCCCTATGCTCCGCTTGGGAGATACAGGAACACATTAATGTACGAAATAAATGAAATTCATATCTCTTTCTTTGCAAATTTTTCAGCGATTGAAACAATTTTGTGTAATGCAATAAGGAACAGTGATAAACATTTTAATAAAATTTTCAAAGATGATCCATTTCCAGGGCCGTCGCGAGGGGTCGCCACCCTGACCACTTGCCTAAGTAACACAATTATGAATTTAATTAATTTAATGACTACGATCTGATCTGTCAAGAAGCAGTAACTATTTGTAATGAGATAAACAGAAATTCCAATAGAAAAGAAACGAAAAATAAAGCTTCTTTCAAAATTTAAATATTTTATGCGGGCGAAGTGATAGATAATGGAGGTAGGTAGGTAGGTACGATTTAAAAAGAGACCACGTTTTAAGAGAATTTAATCACCGGTTTGCTTACATTATTTAATTGCCTAAAATTCATTTAGCAGTGCGCAGTTTCGATCCAAGAACCTCTAAGTTTAGTGCTTAAAATCCAAGCAACGTTTACACTGCGTATCTTATTTCATTTCATTTCAGCAGTACGCTGCCACTGCGCCACTCTGCTGTTGTATTTTGTTTAAAATATCATAACTGACAAATTTTCCTCATTGGTTACCATCATAACACATTTCATAAGATTACACCATATGATGAAATATTAGGACACATCAAATTCGTTTATAGCTATATACCATTTACTCATATGTGCAGAATAATTTATTTAAAATAACAATAAACAATATTGTAAAACATGGGACTCGTGGATTAGTGGGTAGAATAACCGACTATGGTTCTGAGAACCTGGGATCAAATCTCGAAGAATCAAATTCTTTACCATATATTTCTCGATGCAAGCAAAAGTGCTTTGGTAAAGGCCGTCTATAGTAAAAATATCATTACTAATATTCGTTATAACCTATATAGCTCTAGCCTCTACCTATATGTTCATGTTTTATACCAATAATTGCAGTTGATTATTACAAAATCAGTAATATTTAATTTATTATTTTATCATTATTGTGAAAAAAACTTCTAAAAGTAATCAAATGATTTCTTTCAGTACAACAAATTTAGTCATATTTTCGTTGATTATCTCAATTATTTCTACTATTCATTCTGTACATATAGTTTCAAATAAAAAAGTTATATTTATATCACTTTCATACAAATATCCGATTCTAGGATTAAATATAATATATCAACATATATTACGCTTTCTGTAAAAAATGACGCGGCAAATAATTGCATTAAAGATCGAAAGTAGTGACATCTGTAGGCTAGTAGCTGTACCAGTTTGGACGGCGTGGCACTGGGAGTGGGGGTAACTTTGGACGGCGTGGCACTGGAGGGTAATTGGACGGGGTGGAATTGGACGGCGTGGAATGCTTCGTTTTTAAATAACCTGGTAGGTTAATTCTATTAACTTGGTACGTTTGAAGTAACCCAGAACCGATCTCGAACTAATCCAAGTCACCCAGCTATTTTGCTGGGTTGGTGAGTTGAACTTCTCTTTCTATGACATTTTTATAGATTAAAAGGCAAAACCTAAATAAATAACTTTAATATATAATTAAAATTTACTGCTTAAAATTTTCACCAACTATAAAATTTGATTGTTTATTTGGTACCAACACGGGTAGGTTTAGGTTCAGTTTAGGGTTGTATTCAAATTTCCCAAATAAATAGGGTCTCTATTACTAGTGACGGGAAGTAATGTGTTGGACACATCAGATTTTTATTATTTGCGACTCGAACTAGTTGAATCAAATTATTGTTATTGCGAGTACTTGGTTAATCGACTCATTTCCGTAATTCGAAGTTGTGTACATTGTCATCTTTTGTGAAGCTGATGCGCGTAATCGAGTTATATTTAGTCTCATTTACGTTGTGGAACTGATAGGGTTTGTTAGGGTGTTACAGAGCGTCAGGACGCACATGAATTAAATTTTATATTTTAACTTGCGCCAATAATGTCGTTTGTATGATCAAGCAATCATACGTTGTAATTTCGGTTGCGCTATTCCAATTTCAGTCCATTTGTTTGACTTTTGTTATTCAATTCGTAATACAATATAGGTTATTTAATATTAATTAAAATGATAGTTTTATGACAACTTACACTTTTTATTTACTTTAATTTTGTTTGTTGTTGTTTTGTTTATAGTTTCTGATAAATATAATTGTTTTTGTTTAATTTATGTAAATTTTAATAAATTTATCGATATTTCGTAGCCTTCCGATATAAAATACTTTTATTTTATTTTTAATATGCTTATATTTGGCATCGTTGAAAAGAGAAAAACATTCTATTTAATACAGCCTATTTTAAGGCCCATATGAAAATTGGTATCAATTTCTCAAAAACATAAAATTACTCCCACATGAGGCAACTTTTGTCTAATTTATCCAGCTTTGTATCGCTTATAGTTCTCGAGATCCCCATGCTTAAACAGTTTATTTAGTCACTATATATCCGGAATATTCCGGTATTTAAATGTATCCGATATCTAGATAACCAAATTAAAATATTATCATAGTGTATGTGATATACGGATAAACGAGATATACCGATATCCGAATGAATTAGATATCGGTTTTATCCGGATACTGGTTCCCTTCGAATACCATTTTCATTCGGATACCGGCTCAAAGTAATCGATTATTTTTCATTATCAATAATCGATTATTAAATGTGCTATTGTAGAGTCCTAAGGTTGACGATACTATATTTGGATTAATAAATGAGGGGCTGATCTCAGCGGCACTGCAATGCTGAGCCAACCCATGACGAGGGTGGAGCAAGCCCCTACGACCTCATCAGTTCCCAAAAATCAGTTTAATATACTGGCCCTGACATGCAGGGCACATCAGATATTAAGCTGATAAGAACAGATATTTATTTAGAAAAAAATTTTAACAATTAGTGTACAAGTAATAAAAATAATTTAAAATATAAAAAACAAAAAAACCAACATGGACAATGTAATCATACATGCACAAAACAATGTTAAAATGTAGACATCACAGTTAAAAAAAAAATCACACATTAAAAGAATACATAGCCGTTCAATCACAGACAGTCATATGCATATCACAGTGGTTGGGGGCGGTCAAGTCGGGGCGGTGGTGGCAGCAGCGGGGGCGGCAGGGCGGGGGGCAGTTCCAGGAGGGGCGACGGGGGCGGTGGCGGCAGCAGCGGCGTCGGTGGGGAGGGTCCACTGTCGATGACCGGTGAGGTGCTCGACGTAGATGTCCCTCGACCATCGGACGGTGTCGCAGGTGACCAGCTTCCGCAGCAGGTGTCCGTAGCGTCGGCTGCAGATCTTCCGCAGGAAGGCGTCGTTCGCGCGGTGCCAGGTGCCGAGGGAGCCGACCACCACGGGCTCGACAGTTACGCTCTCGTAGCGTGAGCGCAACGTCTCTGCCAGTGGCTCGTACTTCTCTACCTTGGCGTCTCGGGCGGTCTGCAGGGCCTCCAAGCGGTTCTCGAAGGCCACGGTGACGTCGACGATGTGGACTGTCCTGCCTCGGGCTATCACCAGGTCGGGCCGGAGGGTGGTGCCGCCGAAGGGTTGGTTCTCGGCGAGGATGCGGTACTTGACTCGGGCGGCGTTGCGTATGCGATCAACGATCGCGTTGTGCCGCAGGGTGTAGGCGTTCGAGTACCGCATGCAGTGGTTCAGCACATGGGGCAGAGTCTCCTCGGGGTGGAAGCAACGCCGGCACCTGGTATCCATGGGTTCACCAGGTTTGCGTCGGACGTTCTTATTCAGAGGAACCAGGTTGACTCGCGCTCGGTGGACGAACCGCCAGTCGGCGAATCTCATGTACGCTCCGTCGGTGATAAAGTGGCTATTAGTAGCCGACGTAGCGACACACTCGATTGCCTTCCCTTGCGATGGGAGTCCAACGAGGCGCTGTAGGTATGACTGCTGCCGGTGCTGAGTCAGGTCGCCGAGAACTTTGCGACGGTCAGTCGCGCCGAGGGTCTTCCCTCCTGGAATGGACAGAGCGGGCTCGCCCTTCTCGAAGGTCCACGTGCAGGAGTTGCGGGTGGAGGCCTTCCTAGCCTGGGTCCAGACGCTGCATTGTCCGAAGGTACGGTGGTGGAACGGAGCGGCCATGTCACCGGACAGGAAGCGGCCACGCAGGTCGTCGGTGGCTTCTTCGTGGGTCCGCTGCTCGGTGGCGTCGTCCAAGTCGTCTCCTGCGAGGCTGGCGATGTTGGGGTCGCGTGACGTCAGCAGCTTGAACGCCGAGTCGACAATGGTAAAGTCGGCGATGTCAGCTGCGACGGGCACGCCTACCAAGCCTGCAGAACGAGGGCCGTACAGGTACTCGTTCGCACACTCCGTGGGGACATACAGCGTCTTCTTGATCTCCGCTCTGAAGATTCGGTCCAGCTCGGCCCATTCGCTCTTGCCGTACGTGCCGACGCGCATGTGATGGCGCATTGACGGTACGACGAAGGTCTTGTAGGCGTCGAGACGCTGCCATGGCGCGAGCTTGGACGTCATTAGCTTCAGGCCAGTGGACACGATGTTGTCCAGGCTAGCATTGACGGGGGCGCCAAGGAAGGACTACACTTTGATCTTAGCTCATCGAGCCGAGAAGCGATACTGAAATCTTATTTCTAAACTATAGTCTTACAACTTACATTGGTAAAATACCTGCAGAAGTATCGATAGTGACAACAACTTCAATTTCATTTCTGTAATAATTAGATGCAATCATTAAAATAATAAATTTACAACTTAATTTTCACTTATTATAGTCATAATAAAGTAAAATGAGAAAATTAAAATTAACAGTAAATATTTAAATATAATTGATAAACACTTAATTTCACATACAGAAATGCATATAGTATATATATTCATATCACATAACTTACATGTTATGATGGTTGCATAATGTAAGTACTATAAAATACTTGTACATAGTTCACTTTTATTAATATTTGATATTCGTTAATCCTCAATTCGGATAAACCGGTTATCTGGATAACCCGGTATCCGTATGAAACCGTTATCCGGATGAATCAAGTATCCGAATGAAACCAATATCCATGTGAAACAGTCTATATAAAAATACATTAAGGTCATATTGCTAGATATTTTATTGAAATTAAATATATATATATATATATATATATATATATATATATATATATATATATATATATGTATATATACAGCGTGTTCCATCAAGTATCCGAATGAAACCAATATCCATGTGAAACAGCCTATATAAAAATACATTAAGGTCATATTGCTAGATATTTTATTGAAATTAAATGTATATATATATATATATATATATATATATATATATATATATATATATATATATATGTATATAAATATATATAAATATATATATAAATATATATTAAGTGGGTTTTCTTTAAAGAAAACCCACTTAAAATACTCATTTCAAAAAACCCCCCCAAAAAATCCAAATATATATATATATATATAACAGTGTGTTTGAAAAAGTGGAGACACCCTTTATCTCGCTTATTATTACAGATACGTATCTTACTTAAAGAACATTATTTAATCAGTGTAAAATTTGTGATTAAGTTGTGTAATAAATTTCATAGTTCCACTTCCGGTGTAACCGGAAGTAGTGTCAACTTAAAAATCTTAAATACAACCTGTATGTTTTTTTCTTGTATTTGGATTGCATTTTTCATTTTCTTTTCGACAATATCAAATATGATAGCATTTTCGTTATTCTATTGTTACAAAAAAATATTTTTCTAGTCCAAGTTTCAATCATTTTGAGATTTACGATTTTCTACTGCGGTAGGCTGTGATATTTATTTATTTATGGTTTTGTTTTAATGGTGACAGTTAACTAAGAATTAAACATTCTTTTATCATTGACTAATAAAAATAATTAAGAAATAGAATTTTTCACAGAAGAAACATAATCTGTATTTTTTATTTTTAAAATTCGTTTCAATTTAACAATAATTAAAATCATATACTAATATATTTTTTATTTTACAAAATTTCAAACAATGCTTATGAAAACTAATAATAATTTATTCTACATGTGCTCCATTTACATCAATACATTTAAATGTTCGTTTCTTCAATTCCCGCATAACATTATAAAGTTCCGCTTGGTTAATTGCTTGTACAGCAGTCCTAATTCTATTTTTTAGATCCTGTACATTACTTGGCCTATTTATGTACACTAAATTTTTAATATGTCCCCAAAAATAAAAATCTAAGGGAGTAAGATCTGGCGATCTAGCAGGCCAATGAATTGGTCCACAACGACCTATCCATTTTTGACCAAATCTATTGTTCAGCCAGTTTGTGACTGGTCGTGCAGAATGTCCAGGTGCTCCATCCAATTGAAAATATAATTTTGTTCTTAAAATTAGCGGTAAATCATCTAAATAATTTTCTAATTCTTCATTTAAAAAACGTAAAAATTCCGTGGCATTTAAATTGTTATCAAAAAATACTGGTCCAAATATTTTATTTCCTAATATTCCACACCAAACATTCACTCGAAAGGAATATTGATTTTTACTTTCTATTACCCAGTTAGGATTTCTTGCAGCCCAATGACGTAAATTCTGCGATGATACTACTCCATTTGTTGTAAATCTTAGTAAGGCTTAATCTTGGATTAATTTCTACGTATGCCAAAATATCAATTTCTTGATTTACCTCAAAATGTTCTGCTTTGTTTCCTTTTTTTGAGACTGTGCCAAAATTTTTAAAATATTGGAAAATTTTTCCCACATTGGAATAATGCACTGTTCGGTTAGGATGTCTTCTATTGAACTCTGCTGAAGCTTCTCTATAACTTCTACTGTTGTCTCCAACTAGTAACACTATTTCAATTTTTTCTTGTGTCGTCAACTTCATTTTTAATAGTTTTTATTAATTAAAGAAATAAGAATGTTTAATTCTTAGTTAACTGTCCCTATTAAAACAAAAACATATAAATAAATAAATATCACAGCCTACCGCAGTAGAAAATCGTACATCTCAAAATGATTGAAACTTGGACTAGAAAAATATTTTTTTGTAACAATAGAATAGCGAAAATGCTATAATATTTGATATTGTCGAAAAGAGAATGAAAAATGCAATCCAAATACAAGAAAAAAACATACAGGTTGTATTTAAGATTTTTAAGTTGACCCTACTTCCGGTTACACCGGAAGTGGGACTATGAAATTTATTACACAACTCAATCACAAACTTTTCACTGATTAAATAATGTTATTTAAGTAAGATACGTATCTGCAATAATAAGCGAGATAAATGGGTGTCTCCACTTTTTCAAACACACTGTATATATATATATATATATATATATATATATATATATATATATATATGTATATACATATATATATATAAACCCGGGAGGGATATGTATATATATATATATATATATAAATATATATATATATATATATATATATATATATATATATTTGGATTTTTTGGGGGGGTTTTTTGAAATGAGTATTTTAATTTTAATATATATTTATATATATATTTATATACATATATATATATATATATATATATATATATATATATATACATTTAATTTCAATAAAATATCTAGCAATATGACCTTAATGTATTTTTATATAGGCTGTTTCACATGGATATTGGTTTCATTCGGATACTTGATGGAACACGCTGAATATATACATATATATATATATATATATATATATATATATATATATATTTAATTTCAATAAAATATCTAGCAATATGACCTTAATGTATTTTTATATAGACTGTTTCACATGGATATTGGTTTCATTCGGATACTTGATTCATCCGGATAACGGTTTCATACGGATACCGGGTTATCCAGATAACCGGTTTATCCGAATTGAGGATTAACGAATATCAAATATTAATAAAAGTGAACTATGTACAAGTATTTTATAGTACTTACATTATGCAACCATCATAACATGTAAGTTATGTGATATGAATATATATACTATATGCATTTCTGTATGTGAAATTAAGTGTTTATCAATTATATTTAAATATTTACTGTTAATTTTAATTTTCTCATTTTACTTTATTATGACTATAATAAGTGAAAATTAAGTTGTAAATTTATTATTTTAATGATTGCATCTAATTATTACAGAAATGAAATTGAAGTTGTTGTCACTATCGATACTTCTGCAGGTATTTTACCAATGTAAGTTGTAAGACTATAGTTTAGAAATAAGATTTCAGTATCGCTTCTCGGCTCAATAAGCTAAGATCAAAGTGTAGTGTCTACACTCGAGAAGTGAGGCTGTTCATCGCGAGTGATGTGCATGGTCGCATGGACTGTGCGGTGGTCTTGTTGTGGCGACGATGGCCGCAGCACCCCCGACAGTGACTCGCGACGGTTCGCAGCTTACTATCCTCCACCCGTGCGGCACAACCTTCTACTGCACGGAGGCAGGGTGTAATGCTGCGTTCCGGAGCACATCCTGGACCTCCAGCAGGAGATCCCTCGAGAGGCACCTCACCGATGTGCATGGACTACAACTAGACAGGGTGTTGAACAAGTGCAGACATTGTGAGTCGGTACTCGGCCTGAGACCCACCCTGCACGTGTGTAGGGCAGCAGCCGCCGCTCCAGCACAACAGGATGAACAACCGGCCGAGGAGTTCCAGCACCGCTGTGGTAGGTGCAACATGTCGTTCCCGTCCAAGCAGGGTCTCCGGAATCACGTGCGCCAGCACGCGATCAACGAGCGTCGCGAGCGAGTCAACGTCGCACTCCCCGCTCCAAGCACCGGCCGCAGACGACCCCAGCCAGAGCCAGACCCGCTCCCGGACGCCCCCGACGCCCCTACCATAGCGCCGGACTCACCACCACCACCACCCGACCCACAGGCACGAGTTCCGCCCCTGCACGGCGACTACAGTCCGCCGCACGCTGTGCGCTCTCCGTCGCCGCTCCCCTCACCAGCCAGGGAGCCCCCACCGGACCTGACCACGACCTCGGACCTGGACGACATCTCGCCAACCCTGCAGCAGGACATCGGAGCTTCCCAAGCCTCCGCGCAGGACGAGGAGGAAGCAACGACCACGCAACCCGCCCCGTCCAAGGACGAGTTCCCGCTGGCCGCCTTCATCCCCCGCCTGCGCGACCTGGTGCGCCGCCCTGCGACTCCCAGGAACTGGGAGACCTTCAACGCTCTGTTGCAGGAACTAGAGACCGCCGTCCACGCGGCTTGCAACATCCGTCCCCGCCCCGAGGCCGTCACCACCACCAGAGCCACCCCCGACCCGGACGACGCTAGGTACATCCAGCGCCTCTACCGCAACAACCGGAGGCGCGCGGTGCGCCTGATCCTGGGCGAGCAGAGGACCACGTGCCCCGTCGCCAAGGAGACCGTAGCCGCGCACTTCCAGCGCGTGTGGGCTGGAAACCCCGCCTTCCGCCCCCAGTACCAGCAGGTCCGAGGCCGAGCGCCCCTCTCCACCGAGGACTTCACGCCGGCTGAGGTGGCCGCCAGACTCCGCAGATGCGAGAACACCGCACCTGGCCCCGACCGCGTCACCTACCACCATTGGCGCCGCGTCGACCCCGAGGCCAAGGTGCTGGCGGAGGTGTTCAGCATCTGCCTACGACACCAGCGGATCCCAGAGGCTTGGAAGAAGACGACCACCATCTTACTTCCAAAGAAAGGCGCGCCAGAGGACCTCAGCAACTGGCGGCCCATAGCACTGTCGTGCACAGTGTACAAGCTGTACACCGGGTGCTGGGCTGCGCGCCTCGCCAGATGGGCCGAAGAGACTGGTGCCATCCACCCCTCCCAAAAGGGGTTCATGGCACACGACGGTGTCCTGGAGCACAACTACGCGCTCAGGAGGACGATCGCCGAAGCACGACGTGGGCGTCGTGAGCTGTGTGTAGCCTGGCTCGACCTCACCAACGCCTTCGGGTCAGTGCCGCACACAGCTGTTCGCGCAGCTGTCCAAGCTGCTGGAGTAGGCGACGTCTTTACAACCATCGTCAGCGACCTCCTCCAGGACACCACCACCCAGATTGTGACGCCAACCGGGTTGACTTCCAACATCGCCGTCAGCGCGGGTGTTAAACAGGGCTGCCCACTCAGCGGCCTACTGTTTAACTTGACCATCGACCCGTGCCTCCATGAGCTGCAGAGCGACGACTGCCAGGTCCTGGCCTACGCGGACGACCTCGCCCTGCTCTGCCGCTCCCAGCAGGTCCTGCAAGACCGACTGGACGACGCGTGCCGTCTCATGGAGAGGCTCAACATGGCATTCAACCCGGCCAAATCCCGGACATTACATATCGGCAGAGTGAGAAGGCAACAGATCGGTGTCTTGCAGACATCCTTCTCCATCGCCGGCGCCGCAGTGCCCCACATCGAGGACGCCCTGGACAGCGAGTCCTTCCTTGGCGCCCCCGTCGGGTACTCTCCGGTCCCCGGCAATGCTAGCCTGGACAACATCGTGTCCACTGGCCTGAAGCTAATGACGTCCAAGCTCGCGCCATGGCAGCGTCTCGACGCCTATAAGACCTTCGTCGTGCCGTCAATGCGCCATCACATGCGCGTCGGCACGTACGGCAAGAGCGAATGGGCCGAGCTGGACCGAATCTTCAGAGCCGAAATCAAGAAGACGCTGTATGTCCCCACGGAGTGTGCGAACGAGTACCTGTACGGCCCTCGTTCTGCAGGCTTGGTAGGCGTGCCCGTCGCAGCTGACATCGCCGACTTTACCATTGTCGACTCGGCGTTCAAGCTGCTGACGTCACGCGACCCCAACATCGCCAGCCTCGCAGGAGACGACTTGGACGACGCCACCGAGCAGCGGACCCACGAAGAAGCCACCGACGACCTGCGTGGCCGCTTCCTGTCCGGTGACATGGCCGCTCCGTTCCACCACCGTACCTTCGGACAATGCAGCGTCTGGACCCAGGCTAGGAAGGCCTCCACCCGCAACTCCTGCACGTGGACCTTCGAGAAGGGCGAGCCCGCTCTGTCCATTCCAGGAGGGAAGACCCTCGGCGCGACTGACCGTCGCAAAGTTCTCGGCGACCTGACTCAGCACCGGCAGCAGTCATACCTACAGCGCCTCGTTGGACTCCCATCGCAAGGGAAAGCAATCGAGTGTGTCGCTACGTCGGCTACTAATAGCCACTTTATCACCGACGGAGCGTACATGAGATTCGCCGACTGGCGGTTCGTCCACCGAGCGCGAGTCAACCTGGTTCCTCTGAATAAGAACGTCCGACGCAAACCTGGTGAACCCATGGATACCAGGTGCCGGCGTTGCTTCCACCCCGAGGAGACTCTGCCCCATGTGCTGAACCACTGCATGCGGTACTCGAACGCCTACACCCTGCGGCACAACGCGATCGTTGATCGCATACGCAACGCCGCCCGAGTCAAGTACCGCATCCTCGCCGAGAACCAACCCTTCGGCGGCACCACCCTCCGGCCCGACCTGGTGATAGCCCGAGGCAGGACCGTCCACATCGTCGACGTCACCGTGGCCTTCGAGAACCGCTTGGAGGCCCTGCAGACCGCCCGAGACGCCAAGATAGAGAAGTACGAGCCACTGGCAGAGACGTTGCGCTCACGCTACGAGAGCGTAACTGTCGAGCCCGTGGTGGTCGGCTCTCTCGGCACCTGGCACCGCGCGAACGACGCCTTCCTGCGGAAGATCTGCAGCCGACGCTACGGACACCTGCTGCGGAAGCTGGTCACCTGCGACACCGTCCGATGGTCGAGGGACATCTACGTCGAGCACCTCACCGGTCATCGACAGTGGACCCTCCCCACCGACGCCGCTTCTGCCGCCACCGCCCCCGTCGCCCCCCCTGGAACTGCCCCCCGCCCTGCCGCCCCCGCTGCTGCCACCGCCGCCCCGACTTGACCGCCCCCACCCACTGTGATTGAACGGCTGTATATTCATTTAATGTGTGATTTTTTTAACTGTGATGTATACATTTTGCTTTTTTACTTGTTTGTTATATTTTAAATTATTTTTATTTTATTTACTTGTACACGAATTGTAAAATTTTTTTTCTAAATAAATATCTGTTCTTATCAGCTTAATATCTGATATGCCCTGCATGTCAGGGCCAGTATATTAAACTGATTTTTGGGAACTGATGAGGTCGTAGGGGCTTGCTCCACCCTCGTCATGGGTTGGCTCAGCATTGCAGTGCCGCTGAGATCAGCCCACATTTATTAATCCAAATATAGTATCGTTTAGCTTTAAACTGTTCGATTACAGTTTTTAATAATCGATTATTGATTATGAAAATAATCGATTACTTTGAGCCCTCATAAACCGGTATCCGAATGAAAATGTTGTTCGAACGGAACCAGTATCCAGATAAAACCGATATCTAATTCATTCGGATATCGGTATATCTCGTTTATCCGTACATCACATACACTATGATAATGTTTTAATTTGGTTATCCGGATATCGGATACATTTAAATACCGGAATATTCCGGATATATAGTGACCAAATAAATTGTTTAAGCATAGGGATCTCGAGAACTATAAGCGATACAAAGCTGGATAAATTAGACAAAAGTTGCCTCATGTGGGAGTAATTTTATGTTTTCGAGAAATTGATACCAATTTTCATATGAGCCTTAAAGTAGGATGTGTTAAAATAATTTTTATCTACAACTATTGAAATATAGGTATATTATACGTGTGATACTACATATAATATACTACTCATATTACACAAGTGTAATAAGAAATGTTATATTACACGCTACACTTTTCTATAATAAATAGAGCATATAATTTAAGACATAACATTTTAATAAACTGTTAAATTATTAATAATATATTTTTTATTATAAATATCAATATAAATGATTATAAAAGTATAATAAATAGAATTTGAATAGTTATTTTGACATTTAAGTGCTACTGTGGCGCCATCTGTTAAGCTATATATGAACTACTCACACCTAACTGAATATTTAACAAATAATATCAGATTTTTTATATGCCTGTTAGTTGTAGATAAAGTATAGTATTTGACACTCGGATGATTAAGAATACTCGCTGCCGCTTGTATTTTTAATTACATCCTCGTGTAATATAGCCTACATATTATGCTTGTTAAATAATATACTATTTTTCTCTTTTCAAAGTTGTCAAATATAAGCATATTAATAATAAAATATAATCGCAGTAGCAAATATCTGTAAATAGAACTTGCCATTGAAGCAGAAGAAGCTGTTGTACCAAAACTATCAAATGTAGGAATTCTTTTTTGGGTATGGTTGTTTTGTTACTACTTATATCCCATTTATCTTCTATTACTTATAGAATGAGGTTGGGGGAACTATTTGGTACTGCGATGGGTTCCAGTCTCAGCCCTATTATCGCCAATCTAGTGATGGACAGGTTAGTAGAACATTGTGTTTCCCGTCTTCCATTTCCTATCCCATTCATTAAGAAGTAAAGTAACGACCAGGACCAATTCTGGCGTACGTGCAGAGCGTGCCCTCCTGCGGCCAAATATTATTTTTAAATTTTCGCACATAATAAATAAAATATATAATAAGTAAAATATAAAAATAAATAACAATGCTCTGTTGTACCTTTTTTAATTTAAATTTATGACAAGTATGTCAAGCACATGCGGACATTATTTTTGCACATGACTGAGGGAAATTTGAGCAGCTCCACGTCCCTTTAAAAATGTAATTTTTAATAATGTCATTTTACCTTGAACGAAAAAAAATTACATGCGCTGCAATTTCATTTACCTTTTCATCTGCACTTGAGAGGCGCCAAATATTTTACCCGCACGTGGGCGGCTCATAGTGCAGAATGGGCCCTAAACGGAAGTTATTCACCTGCAGTTCATGATGGAAATTGAAAATGAAGGAAAAATATAATTTCTTGACATGTTACTCATTCTATATAAAAATACATTATAAGGTCATATTGCTAGATATTTTATTGAAATTAAATGTATATATATATATATATATATATATATATATATATATGTATATAAATATATATAAATATATATATAAATATATATTAAGAGGGTTTTCTTTAAAGAAAACCCACTTAAAATACTCATTTCAAAAAACCCCCCCAAAAAATCCAAATATATATATATATATATATATATATATATATATATATACATATCCCTCCCGGGTTTATATATATATGTATATACATATATATATATATATATATATATATATATATATATATATATATATATAAAGACCCGGGAGGGTTTTTTTGGGTCGGGGAAAATTGCAACAACCCTGATTGTGAGCCGGTAACATAGCGGGTTTTGTTATTCGTTGTCCCAATATATATATATATATATATATATATATATATATATATATATATATATATATATATATATATATAGAGGTATATATATATATATATATATATATATACATATATATACATTAATATAATTTCTTGACATGTTACTCATTCATAAAGAAGGTGACATATTGTCAAAATGGTATCAAAAGCCGACATCTACAACGCGATATCTGAACTACCACTCTCATCTTCCGCGGCACCAGCTAATTAATCTGGCGGCGAATTAGAAAAATCGTGCTTTGAAACTCACCTCAGAATTCTTCCATCCCGAGGTCATTATTAATATTAAACAACTACTTATTACCAACTATCCCAAAAACCCTCCACGCCCCGCACCCAACAATACTAACAATGGGGTCCTGTACCATTGTCGAAATATTATCATTTTGCAGAAGAATATGATAATATACAACAATTAATAAGTATTAGTGAAAATAGTTCAATTAAATATTATTTCGTTCGCGAGCTATAAGAGATTAAGTTTTGTTGCGGTCCGCTGTCATGTCATCACTCTTTAGCTATTTCATTGGTTGCCTGATTTTAAAAAGACAATCGCGCGTCCTTATTTCTTAGAACTAGCGGAGGGGAGACATGCATGCGGCCGGCAGTGTCAAAATGTTACTGCACGTTTTTAGTTTTGTTACGAAAAATACATTCTACTTATGCCTAATAATAATTTTTTCATTCATATACATACAAATTTGTGTATAAACATAGTTTAGCCATACGAATATGAAAAGGATCAATACCCTGTACAACTAACAGTTTGTTCATCACTGGTGAAGAGAGATGACGTCAAGCCAGAATTTTCACTTTAAAAATTCATATCTCGCTTACTACGACATATTTTTCAGTCGGGTTTTCACTACTATGCTTATTTTACTCTCTTCTTTCAGATAAAAAAATAAAAACAAATGGTACAGGACCCCATTATTACTGTAATATTCCTTACATTTCTGATTTGTCACATAAAGTTAGAAATACGCTGGCAAGACACCTTGACATGAACATTACGTTCCAACAGTGTAAAACAGTACATTTGTTCAGTAATACCAATGATTTTATAAAGAAAAAAAGACTCTATCGAATAACATAAAAAAACTTATGTTCCCATTTAAAATAAGAAAGTTGTGTCCCGTATTTTGAGAAACGTTGGTCGAAAAAAACAATTTTTTTGATCATTGTATTAGTTTTGTAAAATGGTGGTTCTTTGCTAATTTAACTACCCTCGAAGCTCTTATAGTTCTCGAGATAGCAATGGTGGCACACTTAAATGGAACACCTGTATACTTACTAAAAAATAATTTTAAAATGCTTCAATTATTGATTTTAAAAACATTGTGTATTGTGTATCTTTTAATTATTAAATTTGAAATTTAAAAAAATATTTTTACATTAATAGTGCAATTCTGTACATATCTGTAAGTCTTACAAACAGACTCGATCTTTCTATAGCAGAACCATTTATTAAGCATTTTAAATCTATCTACAATTTATGAAATGAACATAAGGCATTGTTCTTTCAAAAAATTGGTTTGGCTGACTGAAAATATCCCAATTATATTTTACTTATTTTTTATACCAATTCTAATAAATAACAAAACACATATACACATGGTCTACAAATTGCTTAAAACTATTCATTATTTACTAGAAGTGTAACAACTCATAACTTTACTTAAAAATTTGCAATATAGTACAATGAAGTAGTTTAACGTGATTGAAATTACATGTGAAATATTTTTTAATCGTAAATATATGAATAATTATATCTAAAAATGTAATTGAAAGTTAAAATTATATTCCCATTTATATATAATTAATGGTGGTGGTAAGTAGTGAGAGTTCGTTTTCAAAATGAAAAATTATTAAAATCTGATAAATTAAATTTAAATGATGTTATCAAAATCTTTGCTACTAGCATGGAATTTCGTTTGTATATATTATTTTTCATTATTGTTTTTGTAAAACCTTATTTATGATTTTTTTGTAATGTATATTGCGTGATAATAAAGTATTCTAATTGAGTTGTGGTTGTTTAAAATTAACATGGTTTTAGGCAACTAATTTTACTTCAAAATCATTTTTTAAAAGTACTTTTTTAGTACTATTCAAAATATTTAAAAAATAAATTAATAAGGGATGGCATTTTTATATGTGAACAAGGGCCGCTCATAGGTTAAGATCATAATAAAATAATAATAAAATAATGAACAAAATCGCAACGATATCAGCCACTCTTTTGTATAATTTTAAATAGATCAAGAAAAATAGACGAGTTTTCTTTAGTTTTTTACAGATTTACAGATCTGCCGTAGGACTTACAAATCAAAATTGGTCTATAATTTCTATAATTTACAATTACTGCGACATCTATTATACAATAGCAAAACTAACCTTAGCACACACATTAAATTATCGGCATCTAATTTTGTATAATTTGAATTAGGCACGAGCGCGCTGCTATCGCTTAGATCACTTCAGTGGCCGTGATCTACAAAAGAGCACTTTAAATAGACATCATGAACAGGAATAGCGTTAAATTTAATAAGGAAAAAGGTATATTGACAATAGTATGGTGTTTAATAGTTATATCGTAGAAAATTAATATACTATCCACAGAATGCGCTTTCTACTAGGGGACGAGTGCGCTGCAGTCGCTTGGCCCAAGCAAGACTTCATACCAACTTCACACTTCGAAAAAAGAGCGGGAACTTTAAATAAACGTCATGGAGAGGGATAGCAGTAAAAAAGAACGCATTCTGTAGATAGTATATTAGTTTTCTACTATACAGTGGCATGCAATTCATGGAAGCTTTGGAAGCGCCGCTTCCCTTGTATGTTCTAAATATAAAAACCTATTGTGCCGTTATTTTCATATTCTAACGTACTTTGAATAACTTAAAAATTTAAATTTTATTGCAAATCATATATACTAAAATACTTGAAACAAATAATCAAAAATGAACGCCAATTTCTAAGGAGCATATCTAGCTTAACGGATTATATTGTATAGTCGAATATAAATCCTTATATGTATGCCTACTCCCAATGGAAGCGCTATGCGAGGTAGCTTCTTGACGAAAGTAATAAATCGTGTAAAATAGGCAGACTATACGGATTCCTCCATGGTTGAGTTCGTGAATGTTGGACTACAAAAAATCGCCTAGCGCTTCCAATATGATTCTATTCATCAGCCCCTTGTAACTCGTAGGGAGATATTTGAATTTTTTTTTTTTGATTTAGCAAAAAAAATTTATATTTTTATATTTAGTAGGAAATAATTATTACTGTATAATATTTAAAATTAAAATTTTGTAAAACATAAAATATTTTGTACCATAGGTATAGATATTAACTACAAATTTAGTTTAACCAAATTTTCATAGTTCAATTCTTAATTTTAGAATTTATATGATGGCTAGCGATACATTTATTTAATAGAAATTTTGGCTTAAGTCTATAATAATGAAAAATAAAATATTATAAAAAGTGAAAGACTTATACCGAAATTAAAATAGTAATACTACAACAAAAAAATTATTCGATATTTCACAATATAATCTTTGTTTTATGTCAAAGTATATATTTTAGTATTAAAATAAATAAACAGTTTATTTTGTAACTTTCAGTATTCGTTATAATTTTTAAGAAACAGTTTCCCTATTATCAAATGTTCCTGCACGCCACAGCTATTATATTACTATTTTAAAACACTATACTATAGCCAATATATATTTTCCTTTATTAAATTTATCGCTATCCCTTTCCATAACGTCTATTTAAAATTCCCACACTTTTCTAGACCACGGCCACTGATTTGGACCTAAACGACAGAAGCGCGATCGTGCCCAACGACAAAATATAAATAGACAAAACATTCCCCATCCTTCCGTATTGAATGTTTTGTTTTCGGTAAGCCAGAAAGAGAAAATAGAGATAGATATATAATGAAACTATTGTTCAAACATTGCTTGCTAAAGGCATCAGTATATTTGTCATTATTTTATATTCTTAATAATTAATTACGTTTTTATTATGTCATTGACATGTTACATTTCATTATATTTGAAACATAAAATTTTTTAATTTCTATTTCTAATGTCAGTCTTGAGAGTACGGGGGCCTCTATTGAGTAATATTCAAACAATACATGTAGACGTGTTTTATCTCTATTTTCTGTCTGTCTTACAGAAAACATAACAAATCAAGTGTAGTTTTGTCTAGTTATATTTCATCGTTGCTCGTGCCCTATAAAACGAATGTTTCCATTTAAAACTTGACAGGTTAAGTAAACAAAGAAAACATCATTCACATTGTTATAAAATTAAATACTTTATCAAGCAATACATACGATATTAATAAGTTTTATTTCTAAAAATAACGAATTTCACATTAAAAAACAAAATACAAGAAATATATAATAAATCTACATGCAAGTCTCAGTCGGTATATTAGCTTTCACACTCCATCTGTCCACCGATATGGTGAACCTCCGAATCTTGAGAAGTAGAGTGCAACGTGTCAGGAACGGCAACAAATTCAAATTGTGGTGCAGAATTTAGTTCACTTTCTTTTCGCCGATTTCGTAAAATTAATGGTCTTGATGCTTTCAATCTATGATGAATGTCATATGATTCTTTATCATCTCTTATTAGCTCTATTAGTTGGCCAAAGCTGTCAGTATAAACAGTGCTTGTACTTTGTGTAGTGGATTCATTTTTGGTAATCTAACAAAATACACAATAATCAAAAATATATTTGTTATGTGGAGAAAAGATAAATTAAAACAAAATCAAGCGTACCGGAAAAATAGAAGGCACCGTCCCATCTAACAGCTTTGTGTAAAAGGGCGATTTATCAAAGCAAGTAGAGGTGAAATGATCAGAACAAATGACAGATGTACTTGTTGGTGTCCATTTTTCTTTACCACTAATAGCATTTAGCCATAATTTTCTTAATTTGTTATCTTTTGGGAATCTGAAATCCATATTATGCATCCATTATTTCTAAACAAACTAACAGTTATTTATGTAATTCCTTATAAATCAATATAAGAAAATGTAACCAAGAATTTTATGAAACCAGACTAACCTATGGAATGAAATTCGACCATAGTCTTCTTCTCGTTCTTGCTGTTCTTTAGATTTATTTGTTGTTCTATTGAAACAACAACTTACTAAACAAGTTGGCATTTTAAAAATGACTGCAACAATAAGATATATATTTAAATAAACATACAAAATGACAACAAATTTTATTTAAGGCGATAACAACTAACCTTATTTCGCCGTATGTATAAATTCCAAAAGAAAAATATATAGATGTAGACTGATTCTAACCTCTCTCGTTACCTATGTATATAAAAACTGGTATAGCATGAAGATGGAGATATTGGATTTGTCAAGACAGGCACATCTGAGTGGGGGAAATGAAATATGATGGAAACGTGCCATGCGAATTTAGCTTGTTAGAGTAGGGATATAGGGAGGGAAATTCAAATCGAATTTTTAAAATTTTTAAGATGAATATTAAAAAAGAAATGGAAATGATATAAATATAAAATAAAAAATATTTCTGTACGTATAGCTAAAATTTACCAGTTTATATAAATTTTTCAATGCGATTTAGATTGATTTAATTTTAAGGTATAATTATAAATTGACTTCAATTTATAGTTATTCGTTAAAATTAATCGGCAATTCGTTAAAAGCATTAAGCCAAAAATTTATAATCGGCTATATGACCACTGTCGAATTGAAGGAAAACAGTATAAAAAGTAAAAATTAAATCATTGTGACTAACAATCGTAATGACAAAAAGTACTTACATATTAAGCTTATAATTTCATTGCAATAAGTATTTAAAATTAAATTTTATAGCAATTCATAGAATAAAATAAAAATATTTTGATATTACACAATATATTGTTTTGGTGTAAATTTGGTTAGCATTGAAATGTCAACTGTCAACATTGTCAATGTCATATTATTTTCGTTTTAAAAATGAAATCAAATGTAGATTTTTCTATGATAGATGATTTTTATCGAATGAATTCAAATTTCTCTAATTCTCCTATATGACGTCACGAACCCTCTCTCCAAAACTTTATTTTGTTTTTTTTTATGAAATTATCAACAAATAAACGATTTAAAAAAATACCGGAATATTTATTTTTTGTACAGAATCATAAAATGGATGAAAATACCCTATTCTTCAAAATTCTAACATCTTTCATTTAAAATAACACTACTCTAAAATTTTATAATTGTTGAATTTAAAATAGGTATATTTAAAAGATTGCATTCCAATAAAAATGAAGTATTTTCATTGACCGCCACAAATAATAAAATATTGTTATGAAACCGATCTTTACATTTCGAAATTTAATAGATTTCAAGAATTAAGATCTTTACATTGCTCTTGAATATTTTTAGTGTGGTGTCTGTCAATATGTGCACGAGTTGAGCAAAAATACTTCATTTAACCTGAAATGAGAGTATTTCATGATAAATATTGCAAAAAAAATTGATGAAAATTGTTAGAAAATATATTTAATGACATTTTTATCGTATAGCGTAGTGGTAGTGGCAATTGTTGTATGGTGGCTGTTCTGTAATAAAAAAACTTGTATTTAATATTTATACAATTTTCGAATTTTTGTATAAATCCTACAATAACATATAATAATGGTTTCAGTGCTGATTCTGATATGTAAGCTACTTGACTTGACTTGACATGAAATCAATTCAACTTCAAGCTGAAAATCAAATAAAGTCAAATAGTAATATTTCAAGTATCTACTTAAAATTCAAGTAGTTCTACAAGACTATTTGATTTTTCATCAATTTTATAAAGTAATATCAAGAAATCACAGTGAGATTTTGTTTATAAGTCCATATAATAAATAATTCAACCTGCAACTTGTTAACAAAAAATAATATAAAGGTAAGAAAAGTCAGCTGAACGGTTGGGCGAAAGGACAGCGCAGCGCGTACTAGCCTCTTAGGGGTCGTGAGTTCAAATCCCGCGTAAGACCTGGGATATATGTGGCCCCTTTCATCATTTCATTCTTAACAAAAAAATATGATGTGGACAACACATGACTTCCTTGTAGGCTTATTAAATTATTCACATTTTTGCTGCACATCATTTAAAATTATTTTATTTGAAAGAGAGATACGTTCTACGGCTAATCGTTTTTGAATTATGCAAAAATTTCAAAAAAGGCTTCGAACAAAGTATTTTTCGGTACTGCCGAAAACAATAAAAAGAGAGGTGTAGAACTAAATATTAAACCAGTCCCATACACAAAATTACAACATTCTACGGAAAATAATTTTTTAGTTATGCGAGATACATATACTTAACTTTAACATGGGATTTCAAAAAATTGCGGATACTCTCTCTCCTGATAGATTTAGAGCAAAACTGCAAGAGTACAAAGTAGTTCAGAATTAAATTCTACGTTAAATAAGATCATAATTATTGCAACAGCAGTCCTGTAATACGAGATATATTAAATATAAAATGTTATACTTTCGTTAGAAATCAGATAGCCATGGAAATAAAAGAAAATATCTATCTGTCAGTTTAGAGAATTTTCGCTAATTGTAATACTTATTGTATAATTTAATATTATTTAAGTTGAAATTATATTCATTTCTTTAACAATGTGCTAATATTAAAAAAAACAGTATAAATATAATTTTAAAAAATATTGAACACAAAGTAAGGTTACTAACTGTCACAATTGACACATAGATATTTTCTTTTATTTCCATGGGTGTCTCATTTTGAACGAAAATGTTACATATTATATTTAATATATCTCATACTACAGACGTGTTGTTGCTACAATTATGATTTTATCTGACGTAGAATTTAATTCTGGACAACTTTGTACTCTTGCAATTTTGTTCTAAATCTATCAGGAGAGAGAGTATCCGCAATTTTTTGAAATCCCATGTTAAAGTCCTATGTTCCGCATTTCCTTGCACACACTGTATACGTATACAGACTGTTCATTTTATTTTGTCCACTATTGCTATGTCAATAACTATAAGAGCTACGAGATCGGTTAAATTAGCACGTAATTTCTATACTACAAGACTATTAAAATGAGCGAAACAATTTTTTTTTAAATCTGAAGATATTTGGCTCAACTTTTACACATATTTGGTATCTACATAAAATTAAAAATCCAATGGTGTTTGTTAACTTTTAGTTAAATAATAAAATTCGAACTTTAAATTCCGCGTTCTTATCACGCTAATTCTATCTTTAAATTAAAAAAAAATAATTAAAAAAAACTAGAATTTGACGTTTGTTTTCTATTTATTCATGGCAACAGCAATTTTCAGGTAAAAGTATACAAACTTAATGTCAACATAGGGTTTTTACTTATTAACTAAAAAATTACTTTAAACATCATTGAATTTGTAATTTTATGTAGATTCCAAATATGTAAAAATATGTAGGGTGTTCCATTAAGATAGATGGGTCCCAATCTTGAGAACTGATTAAAAAAAATTGTTTGGCTCATTTTAATACTCTTGTAAAATAGAAATTGTTTGCTAATTTATCCGACCTCTGACTTCTCGAGATAATAATAGTGAATAAAATAAAATGAACACCTTTTCCTTTTATACAGACGTACGTACAGAGGTTACCCGAAACTACTCGGTGAAATCTGAATACCGAATATTTTCGCGAATAAAATGCTTCACTTTCTTTACTTCATATAAGGAAGTAAAAATGTTAGTAGTTTCAAATATTACAAAATTTCAATGAAATTTGAATCATACCCACATAATATCACTGCTGCATATAATGTAATAAATAATGAGAATATATTTATAGGGCTGTGTATAAAAAATAAAGCCTTAATATTCTTAAATATTAAACAAAATGATAAAAACCGGTATTTCTAATAAAATGGGATATTTTTTTATATACATGATACTAGATAAAAACATAAAATACCCATATATCGATTCATTATTCTTAGTTTATGAGAAAGAAATATTAAAAATTTGAGAAAGGGATATTGTAATGTAAGCATGGTAGGATGGTGAAAAAAAACAGACTATATTACTTCAAACTAATATTTAGTTTTTATTATTTTATAATGAGAAGCTATTGGGCTGAGTTTTTATGTTTTATAATTTATTTACTGAAATTTGATTATGGTCACATACACCATTCTAGCTTAATTTATTGTTGGTGCTGTAAAATAATAAAATAGTAATTTTGGAATCAAAATATCGGAGTTTGCGATACACTAGTGACTTGATGAAACTCTGTATATTACATTTAAACTCACAAGACAAAATATTCTATTTTATTTTGCAAATAAAACCATAAAAATTTAAAATTTCTTCATAATATCCTAGTTGTAACAAAATCAATATCCGTTTGCCGTCACATTAAATCCCAAAGGATTAGGGGTAATTTATTTTACCCATATCTCTGAACCCTGGAAAAAGCTTTTGTGTTTAAAAGTCAACTAAATGTTAATTACTAACCTTTCCATTCCTTTCTGTACGCTCTATAAAACTGATATTTAAAATAGTAAATACAAGAAAATCTAAAATGCCTCGACGATGTATATTAATGTATTATTTCAAAAAATTCATCAAAACATTTTTTTTCCGTTGATTATACAATAATAATTACAATTTTTTACACAGTACACTAGACTTGTTTTAATTTTTTATGTTAAACATACTTAAAAAAATCTAAATCTCACTCTCATAATTGTTATTTAATTACTTAAAAAAGGAATCCTTAAGTCATATTGATAAATTAATTTAAATAAAATACGCGTATAGCTTCCCAATATAAACTTTAAATTATCAGTCTACAGATGTAAGACGCAAAACAGACAATTTCGTTATAAGTATGTAACTAAATAAGTATAAATGGCTGACTACTGTAAAGTTGAAGATATGCTTATTATAGATTTTGTATTCTTCAAAATAATATATATTGCGTTATATATACAATTATTTACCATATGTATAATATGTGCGCACAAGAGAATGTAACATGCAACTTGTTATTACCTTTAAAAAATAAAACATTTTTTTTAAAGCTTTTGACCTTGAACTTAAAAAAATTCTCATGCGGCGCATTTTAATTACTGTTGCACATATTTCATAAGAAAAAAGATTCCAATTCTTTATCTAATTCTCGTACTTGACGTCACGGTCACATATCCCTTCTTCAAAACTTCATTGTTTTTCTGCGGAATTATCAACACTTCAGCGATTTAAAAAAAGTACGGATATTTTTATTTTTTATAGAGAATTATAAAATGAAATAAAAAAATAAGGTTATATACCCTATTGTAATTATGCGTACAAATAATTTCAAAATTGTTTAATATTAAATTAGGCAAAGTACTATAATTACGTACATAAAATAACGTCCTGAATCGAATGCTACAACAAAAAAATATTTTCGGATAAATATTTATTCATAGTTATTTGCACATATTTATAAAATATAAATTACTGCAGTTTTTTTATCAACTAAGTAGTTAAAACAGTAATTAATTTTTAAATGATAAGGGTACGTGCCCTAAGTCAGCAAGTTGAATAAACAAGCATGAGCAGCTGGCGGATGTAAATATGCAAGATCTGAAGGGTCGCAGGTCTATCGATAACGTCGATAACACAGAACCTCTCCACTCGAGAGAGTCAACAGCGACTCTCGACGACACGAGCTACATCTGTGGGAGATGCTGCGAGTAACGCGTGTGCGCATGCGCCTGCCGCGCCGCCGCAGTCGCGTCGATCGTTCCCAACCGCCGCCGCCGCCGCCAGCGTTGACAGATCGCAACGCGTGCGAGCGCCTTCAGTTCGGTGCGGTGCGCAGTGTGGTGCGGGTCGCTATGAGGGACATGGTAAGCAAGATGGCGGAACTCAAATTTGAGGCGCCACTTGCTCAATTCGAAGAAGCCGACGACTGGGGCTCGATCGAATTCCAATCCAACACAAACCTTAAAAATGAAAACACACTTAACAATATTAACCTAAATAATCTTAATTTAAAAGATCAAGAAGTGAATGATGTTTACGGGAAAAATGAGGACATTTTGATTAATGACAAACTTGACAATTGTGTTAAATCTCCCAAAAATAATATCACACTATCAAATGGAGTGGATCCGGTATCCGATAACTTCACAGAGACCTTCAGTGGGTCTCTGGAAGATCTTGTCAACACTTTTGACGACAAAATCACCAAATGTTTCGGCAACTACGAGGAAAATGTCGAAAAACTCGCGCCTGTTCAAGTACGAACCCAGGAGGAAATCATGAACGAATGCCAGTAAGTACTGACAAAAACATTTCATTTATAAATTTGTATTATATTGACTAGTATTCAAGGAAACCTGAGAAACATTTTTTGATGTTATGTATATTTTCTATTATTGATTAACTTGCTAGAAACGTTAAAAGTTTATTTTGCGCACTGCTGTTTGCGATCATTATCGTGTAAGTTCATTAGAGTCATGCAATGCCTATACCCTTGCAAAAGTGCTTATACTTGCAGAATGATGACTCATAGAGATCAGGATTCAAGAAACCTCGCAGGTCAGCTCTTTACGGTGTCAAATAACCAAAACAAGGTTTAGTGGATTGTATTTTTCTCATCTCCAGCGCAGATATCGTGTGTTTGTTTATCGTAATGTTATTGATTTGGAAAGATAATATTGTGTCTTGGGTACAGTCTGGTGCATAATTGAATCTCGTAGTACGTCAGGTGGGGATGGTAAACATCTTCGCGGAACATGTTACCTTTCTCCTGTAGGGTAGTGGACTGCGCGCTACTGCGCAGGCTCTAGTAGTTTTTGTGTAGCACTTGGTAAGGGATGACAGATCAATATTTCTGCGGGTGTGTTCTGTTCTGGGGCTGAACCACCCCTGCTTTTGCGTGCCAAAGGGCTTTAATAACGCCAGAACACGGCACTTGTTGTGACGCTTCTCAGGGTTAACCTATGATTTTCATGTTGCTATTTCAAATTGATTTATTTTTCTACTCTAGAATCTTGTCAGCATAATATTTACATCGAAAGCGCACAAATTTACATTTCTTTTTCGAAGATTCGTTTTATATTACCTAAATTCATCTCTTATATTATTTTCCTATATTTTATATTCATTGAATTTCCATATATGACTTTAGTTATCAATCATTGTTCTTCAGGATATCTTTATGAGTAAGCAGTCTGAATAATATTTGCAAAATTATCACGTATTTCTTGTTTCCGTCTTCCTTATAGTAATTACTCAATCACAAATCTTCCTGCCAATGCATCCATTATTCTTTTGTTAATAATATTTGTTTAGTTATTTATAAAATGAATATGAATTCGCATTTCTTACAGCTTTATTCTCAGACCTGAATAACTTAATAGCTAAATTGTATTTAGGTTAGAGATGTTTATGTTGTAAATATGTTCAAGAAATAGTATATCTTGATAGTAATTTAGTTCAGTTTACAGTTATATATAATTGAATTAGGTTTTCATGTTCCAATTAATTAAATGTAATTCATTCATATTATCGATAAATGTTCTTTGTAGATTAGATGATTTATCACAAATGTAGTACAGCTTTTCAATTTATAATTTTTATTTGATTGTGGAAAAGTACAACTGTATATCAATTTGATTTAGATTTTATTTCCTTAATCAGTTTTAGATAACAATAAAACATTTTATTACGTATATTTCTTGGGAAAGAGTTAATAGATTACGCATCTCACCGCACTTATGTGAGTAATAAAACAAAGTAACATAAGATAAGTAATTAAGAAAAGGTAGGAATAATTAGCGAAAGTTTTACATTGCAGAATGAAAGAGAAAACAGGAAGTTCTCATCCAACTCATTTTTATACTAAATCGTTTAGTAATCCTTAGATTATAATTAATTTAATTTAACTAATAGCTAGTTACAAACTGTTAATTACAGTTAGTTCCCAATGGCGCAGTATTAAATAATATGCAAACTAGTGTAAAAATAATCTCTTACATTGTTTGAACATGGATAATTATATGTGAATTTGTGAAATTCCAGTTATAAACATTGTAATCACATAAATTAAAAAAAAAATTATACTGTATTGGTGGTCTGTGGGATAGAATTAACGATTGTGGTTTTAAGAGTCTTGCCGCGTCAAATTTTTTACCATCCGTAACTCATAAAACTGACCACTATAGCGCAACTCTCTACGCCAGCTAGAGTGCCCAAGAGGTGACGTCTGGTAAACACCTTCTGCGATGTAATGTATATTATCGACATGTGTGATAAAGCAGTTTTGATTTTAGCACATCCAACCACCAACATATATTTGTATTTATTTATTTAAAAGAAAAAAATACCTATTTTTGGAAAAATATTTTATAACCTGCCCTTATATACTAGTGTGGTTAAGTAAATATCACTTATACTACGCAATATTGTTGTCAGGTATAAAATAGTAATTATTTAAGCTACAAGGAATGTACTCGTACACAAATTACCTATAAACTTTGAGGAGGTATGAACTGAGGCGAAGCTTGCGGAGTCTAAATTCATATAATTTAATCATAAACATTTCGAATTACTTGTTACATTTTTCGCGCCACCAACATCAATTAACTTCAAATAATGTTAAAGTACCTATTTGTAAAATTTGGGGTGGGCAATTCAAATTTTAGAGTGCACAACTCAAATTTTAAGAAACGCATTTTTTAAAGAAATATTATTTGATATAGTACCTATACCGTCTTCACGTTGTGGAATTTTTTTATAATGCTTAATTCATAATAATAATAAGAACTATTATACTATAGGTAAAACACATATTCCTAACATGAGGTTCGTACAGAAGTTTGCAGGTTTTGCCAATAATAATTTATAAATTTTACAGGTTCGCCTTAAAAACAAGTTGAGAAACACTGATATATCTTATGTTGCTCCCCAGCAACATATATGTTATTGCCGGTTGACAATATATATCATGAATAAAATTAACGTAAAACAAATATATGTATTATAGGTTCCAGAACTTCTAGATGTCCTCTCTCTTCCAGAAATATTGAACTATTGTAAAAATATAAGAATATGTGCAATGTTATTGTTTATAGTAACTTCAATAATTTTGTTTCGCTATCGTTGGGAATGCGATGATGCTATTTGAAATTTTAGATGTTTTCCAGGAAATGAGTTCATTGAATTTTCTTGAGTACACAGACAAAACAATTACTGAGAAATTTATGCGGGATCTGTACCTTATTATAATAACACCTGAGTCTTGGAGAGGTATCTGGAAAGAACGCTGGAAGCCATGAAAATAAAATAAAATTGAAGCGTAAATATTCTACAAGTACCGTTATTTTGTATGGTATATGTTAAATAAAAATCCATATTTAATGCATGAGACCCCAAATAACTTTAAAATATAGCAATAAGTGTTAAAATACATGATGGAAGCATCTTGATTGAGGAAATTGGATAATAAAGACGATACTGGGATGCAGGCAATTTATTTAAAATTTAATCTATACTTCGACCGGTTTCAGTTCCACTTTTGTCACCATCAGGAGGTGACTCTAGCTATGAATGAAATAAAATGTAGGTATGATAGACAAATTTTATTTATTTTTTATATTATGTATTATTTTATATTATGTCACATTCTGATCATAAGTTGGACCAAAACCGGTCGAAGTGCATTAAATTTTAAATGAATTGACTGCATCCCAGTATTGTTTTTATTATCGTGTTAATATACATACCAATAAATTATAAAGTATGAGAAAATTCATTTTAAAATATACATTTAACAAATCATATATTTGCTTATATTTTAGATCTCTTTAAAAATAAATTTAAATAAATCTTGAATATTGGTTGTGACATTATAAATATACATATATGTTAGACAATGCGAAAGAAGAGAAAGAGCGATAGAAGAACATCGAAACAACAGATTTTAAAATAAAATGTAAAAATTACAAATGTTCATTCATTTTAGATTGTATTTTTAGAACTTGTTTTCAGCAGTCGTCATCTTCCAGACATTTTAGCTGTAATTGTCATTGTAATTTTAAATTTGTAAATTTTAAGTTACATTTGATGATAGATAAAATTGTAAATTGATGTTAAAACTAATACAATTGTGTAAAATATAAACTAGTTTCGTATCAACAAATGAATTATTATTTCCGGTGAATATACTCACCAGCTTATCATGCATTAATTCTATATTTGGTTTTGAAGTATCCTGGTAATACACTTTCCATGAATAATTGAATACCTTGAAGTTCATGACTGATAGGTTCATATCGCTGTACGATTACAAACATTTACATTACATTGTGCTACATATCGGAACCACTAGCCACACATGAAATATGGGTAAATGCACTTATCGCGTTGAAACTCGCAGTTGCATATTAATTCACTTTGTGCCATTCAAATTTTTATTTGAGTTCGATCGATTTGAACGCAGGTGTCAGGATATTTTATGTATTCAAGCATCATTCGTTTCTTCATTAGAAATTCTTAATGGACTGGAAATGTAAAAGGGTTCACCTGGTCACTATTTATTGAAATCGTGATTTACATCAAATAATTTTAAATAATACGCAGTTTTCGCAAAAATATTGTTTTCTTTGTTTAACTAATATTCATTTATTAAGTTCTTGTGATCAAATGAAGTTGATAATGACTAAATGTAACCCTTCCAAACGTCAGTGCACTAGATTTTTGGTAGCACTATGGATACCTATACCTATTTCGATAAATTTTACTTGTAAATCAGAAAATATATATGTACTTACATGAAATCACCTATTTCCTACCAAAGTATGTGAACAGGACTGGAGCAAATGTGAAATAGTGAAACAATAAGCAATAACTGAAAGGAATTCAAATAATAAGAGAATACATATATTTTATTACAATATATTCGGTTTACTAATCTCATTGTTATTAGTTGTATTATGTATTTACAAATTTCAAACAAATAAGGATAAAATGACAAAAATGAATAGGTAACAAGATAAAAAAAAACTTTATCATTTTTAGTGACCGCAAAATATACGAGTAATGAAAATATTTAACTGTACCACATTTGACGTTTCTATGTAAGCGGATATCAATGAATTTTTTTAATTAATTTTGGCTATTTTTAACATGTCTGCTAGTCTTTTTGTTTGAAGGACATGTGTTCGTGTGCAGCAAATTTGGCTGTAAAGATTTTAATGAAATTTCATATTTAAACCCTGACTCACGTGGCACGAACTTATAAATTTGTGGTTTTAATCAAACAACAGAAAATAAAAATTTACTTGATTTAAAAAAATAATAATTCAGTTATCACTGAATAGGTAGTGTTAGGTATCAGAGGTATCAAAATAAACAAGAATATTATTGAAAAATATGATCCAGTCAGTATTTGACCCCCCACCTTGCAATTTACAATGTTAAATAAACTGTTAAACAAAATATTTCACAACGTTTTAATTCAATACAATATATTCTTAGCACTGACATTTATCAGTCACAAACATCTGAATATCTCAATGTTTTTCTGAATGAATCATACGCTACCAGTTGCTAATAGGTATATAATGTAAACAAAATAAATTTCATGAAAGTGTTTGAAACATCTAATACCAATACACTGAAAAAAGAGGATTGTTTATAAATTTATATCTCAGAATTAGTGGATATAAAAAGTATTTTAAATGTAACAAATAGAATTAATATTTCTTTACTTTTATGTATAACACAAAATACCAAAAAACAGTCCTGAAACGAAATTATTTAACAGAAACTATCATTGAGATATTTGTCAAAAAACGACACAGAGTTGAAATTAGATATACTTTTATTTGAGGGTTGATATATATGATGATTCCAATGTCCATTTCTACTAGACCACAATTAAGTCAATCCATCTAGTTCTATTGTTCGGCTTAAAGTGTTTTACGATAATTTGCAAACTTATCTGATTTGACTTATGTAGCGAGTAGTTTCTTAAAAGGAGTATAAGGGTAATAGAACAAATTATTTTGAGAAAGTACCGCTACATCGTTTTTCGAAATTTTGGTAATCTTTCCTTTACGTATAGGAACGTAAATACCCAGCCGAGATGCGGTATACCGAGTCATTACGAAGACATATTGCTTCCAATTACTTTGAAACAGACTATACTACAGATTTCGGTTGCTTTGGAATTCCAGGTTTTTGTCTTTTGTACTTCTCACTACGTACATACGGGTCATTCAAATGTCTTGCACTTTCTAATATCTTTTTTAATGTTTCTAACCCCTCTGAAATTTTTCTTTTAAACTTTAACTTCTAACTTTGCATTTCACACGCCCCATCAACTTTATTATTCGCGCATTATATGTCAAAAAAATTTAATTGTGTTTTTTTTGTAATAACTTTTCTTTTTGTGTTCACAAAGTAGCACAGTCAAGTCCCTTCTCTGAATATCTGTAAGAACTGTACATAGAAGGTCGGAAGGTAACAAGATTACATTTTTTCTTCCCAAGAAAGCACTTAAACCATTATTTTCCAAAATTTAATTTAAAATTTCGTGTAACAACATTCGTCCACCTGCTCGTCCTTGACCCGTGGGCGGCCTGAATCCCAGGCGATCATGTCTAGGCTAGCGCTAGAGCCTCCTCGTCCTTTGTGTTGTTTCCGTTGTCCTAGCCCGCGCCCGGGGTGCTGGCGCCGCGGCGGGCGCCGGAGCGTCTCCGTACCTCGTGCATTATAGATCAGCGACGCCGACGCTGCTGGCACAGCCGGCGGAGGGAACACGGGTGGTAGACGTGGGATGAAATACGAGACTATAGATTTTTTAATTGGTTATGAAATGTACTTACAGTAATGGTTTTCCAGTGGAATTCTCTTTATATAATTGCAGATTCCCATTTATAAGAGTTAAGAGTAGGAAATAAATTGAAGTTGGTTTATTCTCTATATTATTTACGGACCGTGGCATGTACCTTAAGCTTGTAATTAAACCCATTGTAATAGTGTAATATATCTATGAAGACATGGCAAGATATATACACTCTCTCAATCAATAGATATTTAGTTCCTGTTAACATTTCTCGATGATGTGTTTTTAATAAATGTTTTTATCTACAACTATTGAAATATGGGTACATTATACGTGTGATACTACATATAATATACTACTCATATTACACAAGTGTAATATGAAATGTCATTATACACGCTACACTTTTCTGTAATAAATAGGGCATATAATTTAACACATAATATTTTATTAAACTGTTAATTTATTAATAACATATTTTTTATTATAAATATCAATATATATGCTTATAAAAGTATAATAAATACAATTTGAAAAGTGATTTTGACATTTAAGTGCTACTGTCGCGCCATCTGTTAAGCTATATATGAACTACCCATACCTAACTGAATATTTAACAAATACTATCAGATTTGTTATATGCCTGATAGTTGTAGATAAAGTATAGTATTTGACTCGCATAATATGGCTACATTACACTCAGATGATTAAAAATACTCGCTACCGCTCGTATTTTTAATTACATCATCGTGTAATATAGCCTACATATTATGCTTGTTAAATAATATACTATTATTTATTTAAACGAAACCGAAACTTACATAGTTGTGTTAATTTTTTTTAGAAAATCGCTTTATTTTGTAGAAATATTTGCCTGTATTCCGAACTCATTTTTATGAGTGCTGTAGTAAACATGCAAGATCAGGTTTCCTTAAAGCGATTTTATTATAAAAATGAGCTCGGAATAGGGGCCATTATCTTTACTAAAGAAGCAAAGATTTTAGTTATCTCTATCACCATCTCAAAAATTACTATACTATAGTATAGTAATTTTTAGCCGAAACCGAAACTATGCGACCGAAACCAACATTTTTGGCCGAAACTAACCGAAACCGAAAACGAATCTTATACTTCGGTGAAACACCATGGTATAGTGCTCAGATAAAGTAGAACTGCGACTTTTGACTTGGAATGAAAAGGATAATTCCTTATAAAGACGCATAGGATAATTTTGTTGTCACTTGAATTTGTAATTACGTACACACGGATAAAATTTTACTAATATCTAATGGAAAATTGTATACTCAGTATGCACCTATCTAGTCGACTGGGACGCCCCCCACAGCGTCAGGTAAATTCCCAGGCATAAAAAGTCACGCGGTTCTACTACATCTTTACGAGAAATAAAAAAATTATTATGCGCTTCATACTAATCGTGATTAAAGTTATAATTTTTCGGTGACTCATATTTTATTTAGCGTACTGTATGATAATTTCAGTATTACAATATTAAAATGAACACCACGAAGTAAGTACAACAGTAACTTTTTTATTTTACCTAGGAACTTTCACATCCGCTACATTTGCAGGTGTAGTTACGAAGAAAAATGGTGTACGTTGTACAATAAAAGTTGGAAGAAATTAAGCTAATCGTTGTATGTAGTATAAATGTCTAAAGAATCAGTGTGTAACAGCAAAATTTGAACTATTTTTACATTCATTTTGTTAATTTTTATAGAGGCACATATTTTTTTTACGTTTATGGAAAACCATTAATAATCAAGAGAAAAACAAGAAAAAAAGTTTTGCATAGAATGAATGTAAATATAATAATATTTAATAAGTAATAAAAACACTAATAAAAATAAATTGCTTTTCTATTAGGTTGCTCGCAAATGACATTTTTCTACTCGGAAATTGCGAGTTTGCGACTCAATTCTTCGAGAGTTGCTGCTTGTTTTTGCACAAGTGTACATTCAATTCTATAGATTTTCATATTTCTTGAAGACCAGAAAAACTTCTATCTCAATCAGTCAGAAACAATAAAAAAATAGTCTAATAATACATAAGTTTAAAATTTTGTGAACAACATATACAATTTTGTAATATTTTTTTGTAAAAAGACATCATCTAATAACAAAATCTGTTTGTAAAAATATATATTTCTCTTGATCTAATATTCTGTTTATGTATATTCCTTCATTTCATTTTTATTATGATTGAGATATAAAATGAATGGAAAAATTAAATATTTCTTTTTTCATTTATTCTATAGAGATAATTTTAAAAAATCTATTCATTTTAGTGTCTAGAATTCAATTTGAACATTTTGATGAAAGGCAAAGTGATGTTTAAAACGGAATTCTAAAATTCAATGAACAAGGTGTGAAATTTTAATACTAATTACTAACGGGTAGTTTCACTTGCGGTATCATTATTGCACATAAATTTGCGATGTGGAAAATCAACTAAAATGTCAGTGTCAGCTATGAACAGAAACAATTATGAATGGTGGTTCGTCGTTACTTTGGCTAATTCAATTTAGCTTAACTAAACTCATGCATGGCAATGTATTGCAGAAGCTATTGTTTAAAAACTAACAATTAAAATTTATATAACAAATGTTGTGTATAGAAAAGAAAATCATGCGAAATTTACACATACTTATTAAAAAAATTATATTGTGAAGAAATTGCGTTTTCAATTAACAGTAATATTTTTACGAAAATATTATGTTTTCTTTATTAATTATCTCTTTTTCTATTAGATTTAGAATTTTTCTGGACATATTTAGCTCCCACCACCTTATAAGAGAGGTACAGGTATCATACTAAAAGTCGTAAATTCAGTTTTTGACAAATAAGTACATTGCAAGACAGTCAACTGTGTCTCATTTGGTTAGCGCGTTTCGACTTCTGAGCAGAGTGTGAGATTTCTAGCGTCGCCAACTATTAACCAAACAAAAATACAACTGTAACAAGTAACAACAGAAATATAGTAACACTGGATCGTGCACTAGCGGCGCCAACTCAATCCGAGAGACAGCCTGTCACAGGTGTTTCTGTCCTTTTCGTACAGTTTGTGTGAAAAGTTTCTAACGTCACAAAATGCCAATTATGCGAAATGTCAACCACGCGAAATGTCAACCGTGTGAAATGATCACTACAAACGTATGAGTATTTTACAAGAGAACTTTTGCAGGGTACTTTTTCTCTCCAATGAGTCGCTACCGGTTCATTATTTATAGAAAAACTGAGATTCAAAAAAATAATTCCATTGATTTTCATTCTCAATATGATTCATTACGTATCCGAAAGAGAATAAATGTGTATTTGGTTGCTTAACAGATTTGCAAACCTTAACACAGCAATGTCATACCATTTTACATATCAGCTATTTATTTTTAAATTTTGACATTCAAAATTAACAAGAGCTGTCAAAGACACAGTTCCTGCGGTCGTAAACAACGATACGAAACTAGTGCGTCAGAATGTATGCCATATTTCTTGCGTTCAAAATACGCATGCGAACATGTGTTAGACAATGATGGATATACCTTGTATAAACGGTCTCTCTCGGCTCATTTTTTATATTTTTATTTATTTATTATAAATCTTGTTCTTAAATATACATTTTTTTATTGGTACATTAATTTACTGTTAACCAAATTTAAACCAACCAGCCAATATAGTACGAACTTAATGGTTTCGTTTTTAACAGAGAAAGTTCATGTCCATTATGTTTGTAGGAGGAAAGCTAATTTAGGATTAAATTTTCCTTTATACAACATGCCAAAAATCCTTGTAGCCTATTGTAAAGTAAACCAGTCCAAGAATTTAATTAATCTTGCTTGGAATTGATGATCGTTGTACGCAGAAAGGAAACGAACGAAGATGTTGTAATGGTTTGTTTTTAATAATCAATCAAATGTCTGTACAACAATAAACAACGATTAGTACAATAATTAATGAGTACATATAATGTTTCACAATTATTTTTTTAATACTTAACGTCCATAGTTAATGTATTTGTAGTTTTATTTGAGGTGCTTGTATTATATAGTGTAATACTCCTACGTGTAATATATAATGAAAAATTCATTTTCAGTGGTTACCATAAGCAAACAAGAAAGATATTGTATTATGCTAAAAATTTAATATAAAGATTTGAGAGTAAACAGTTTTGAGTTCGATGATCGATTTGTGTGTTTGAGGAGGACAAGATATGTCAAATATTCTGACATAAAAGCTTGATAGAAAATGTATACATTTATTTTAAAAGTTTTAAAGAGAAATGTTTTTAAAGAAATTTACATTGAAATTCAATTAAAGAATAAAATAGAGTATAGTGACTTAAAAATTATTAGATAATGTTCAAGATATAAAAAAAATCATTGAATTTAGAAAGTCAGCTTGTCTCTGTGATGTCGCATCCCCGAAGATTGATTTGTCATACTCTTGTGTTCAAAGTTTATCATTACTTATGTTTCTCTTTCGCCTAATGTGCTCATAGTAATGTCACAAAAAAAATTACAATAGTAATAAAATACTCGTGTAATAATTTTATTTGAAAGTAAATATGTACATTTAAATAATACCATAAAAAACAAGAATAATCGCATCATCGCACTTGAAGAAATCGTTTGCTGACATGTTTGAAAGAATTTATTTTTCTTATTCGTGTATTTTCAGTAATCAATAGCTGAATTATTCATTTTTGCAAAAAAAAGGTGAACTCGGTGTCAATATTGAAATGTGTGAAGTGGAAATGTATTAGCCACATCAGATTTTTCTTAATGTACTCGTAGTCGTAATAATGGCAATGAAATATTAACATATTACAATGTTCTTGAAGAACATGACAATTTCATAGTACAGTAAATTAATGGTGGTTAGTCATATTTATTATTCATGCCACAGAAGATGAGTCATAAAATGTGGTTCACAAATTTAACTGGATTAATTAAGACTCATATGGCACATACGAGTATATTATTGCTATGTCTGTAGCTTTATAGTTTGTATATAATACTAAATATAATGTATAGAAAATACAATGTAAATTTACTTTTAAACATTATTGTGTTATGGAAAAAATGTAGCATTATAATTACAAATGTTATCGGTTGAAAATTAAAATTAGTAATTCAATGAAATAAAACCGTTACAGAACAAGGAATTTAAGTATGAAAGTGGGAAGATGAGTCATAAGCAAAGCAAACATGAAATATGACTGTATTATTTACAGAAACGTGGGATTCAACAAAAACCCTGAAAATGTAAATTAAATCAAGGCGACAGAAAAAATCTCAACCATCTTCTCAGCCAACTATATTCTAACAAAGATTATTATGATGTATTCATAACATAAAATTATAGGTATTATATATCGCTAATGAGCTAACTATTAAAGTAAATAGCGTGAAATATATTATTAACGGATTTGCAAGCACATGAAGTGGTCATTAAAAATGATTTAATATTCAATTTCAATTTTGATGTCGTCGTATAAACTTACAAGATGAAATTTCAGTTATGTCCAATCTTTCTGCAACAAATCACACATCTCCAGATATTTTTGATTCTCGGTATTGAAAGTATGATTTACACTTCCACATGCTACATAAAGTTTCTAGGCAAATATTTTACGAGTCTCGACACATATTGGTTGTAAAGATAGCGATAAACTGGTAATTCTATAAATGTCCGAAATGTGTAGCAAGTGATAAATATTTTGTCGCAAACAATGTTAAAGAAATCCAAATTATCTGTACGACTATATTCGAAATACAAATAGTGACCTGTTTTCTAATCCGCTTTATTTATTTATTTATTCTTCACTATGTCACAAAATTGTGTTTACAGTATTTTATAAAATATCAATAACATAATATTAATAACAATAAGTACACACTGTCGTATGAAAACGTGTTATTGACTGTTATTTTATTTTAAATTATCGATCAGTATTTGTGGTGTTACAAGGTGTCATTTATAATACTAAACATACGGAGTATTATTGTTTAACTACAAAAATTCTACTTTGTAATTAAAATTACATATACTTTTTAAGATTATTTATCAGTATGACGAATCCGAGATTGTTTTATATTATATCATTTTTACATAACTGTTTTTAAAACATTATGAAATGGGTTTTTCCATATGATTTTTAAAGAACAGGTTTTTAAATTACAAGAAGTGGAGATCAAATTCGATGCCCTAGTTAGAGAGCGATTTACCATTTGTGTTTACTAAGGACTGTGATCCTTCTGTTTCTATTGCACTTATTATCATGATAGTGACGTCACGATTTTTTTTTTTATCCAATTATTAGATAGATATTCTAAATTTATATATACAGACAGTTTCACAACAATAAATGGCAGTTAGTATACATATAATGAACTAATACGACCATTTTTTAAAAATTAAAATTCGCAATATTAATTACACTTATAATCGAGGGGCAAGTCACTACGCTAATTTTGTACACCTGACTGTACAATCACACGATTGTAAGTTATTTTCAGTGATTGTTTGATTTTATACAATTTTATGTGTGACTGTAAGGAATGGATTAGATTTTCTTAAGATTGTAAGATTGTAAATACAATATGTATTGATTATGGTGATTGTATAACTAAAAATAGAGATTGTAAGGATTGTAACCTTCAAATGAAACAAGTAAATAGTAAATTTTATTCGTTTTTAAAAATAAAAAACAATATTTATAAGCCAATAATATTCTATCTACTTTTTTTTGGACTTACGAAATTCAAAAGTAGACACCCGGTATACCGGGTGTCCCAGCTCGACCGACACATGGGAGTTTTACATGGGAAATCAGTTAATTATGAATAGTATCTCCCCAGTGCAAGATATTAACTTCAAATTTTGTATGCTTAATGGGGAATATTATTTCTATGGATTACAGTTATTTGAAATATGTAATTTCGTCTGCAAGACGAGATTTATTAAATTATAAAATCTAACATTTTCGTTGAAAATCAGTCAGCCATGGAAATGTCTGATTTTGAACGAAAATATTAGATTTTAAATTTAATAAATCTCGCCCTGCAGACGAAATTGCATATTTCAAGTAAGTGTGATCCATAGAATTAATATTCTCCGATAAGTATACAGAATTTCAAGTTAATATCTTGCATTGGGGAGATACTATTCATAATTAACTGATTTCCCACCTATGTGTCGGTCGAGCTGGGACACCCGGTATACAGGCTGTCCCATTTAAGGTACGAATGCATTGGTATCTCGAGAACCGTAAGAGCTACGAGGTTGGTTAAATTAGACAAAAGTTGCAACGTTAGGAGGCTATTTTAATGGTGTTTTGTTATTTGCGAAAAAATGCATAGGTCAATAGATATAGGGGAAAATGTAAATTTAGCGATTTTCTTTTTTTGCTTATAACTTTGTTATATGAAATAATACTAGATTCTGGTTTGCACTTTCTTAAGGCACTTTTGTATGGTGAATTTGTAGAAATACTCAATTTTTTTTATATCTAACCATTTACGAGTTACTGATAGCAACTTTTATTTTTCATATGGAGGTCATATTAAGTTATGGTATTTTTAAATAGAGATTTTTTCTAGCTTTACAATGATATAACACAGTAATAATTTATTTTTATAATTAACAGAAAAAATTGTTATTTGTACTAAAATTGCATTGAAAAAAGTAAATTAAAGGCTGCAGTGAAAGAAAATAACTATTTCATAACATATATTGCAACAAGTTTATTTAATTAAAGTTAAAAATACAAAAATAATTAGCGAAAACTTAACAATAAGTTTATTTAGAAAAAAGTAAATCGAAGGCTGCTGTGGAAGAATTTAACTAAATTTATTGTGAAGTTTTCACAAATTATTTTTGAATTTTTAACTTTAATTAAATAAACTTGTTGCAATGTATGTTATGAACTAGTTATTTTCTTAGACTGCAGCCTTTAATTTACTTTTTTCAATGCAATTTTAGTATAAATAACATTTTTTGTTAATTTTTCTGTTAATTATAAAAATAAAGTATTACTGTTTTATATCATTGTAAAGCTAAAAAAAATCTCTATTTAAAAATACCATAGCTTAATATGACCTCCATATGACAAATAAAAGTTGCTATCAGTAACTCGTAAATGGTTAGATATAAAAAATAATTGAGTACTTCTGCAAATTCACCATACAAAAGTGCCTTAAGAAAGTGCAAACCAGAATCTCGTATTATTTCGTATAACAAAGTTATAAGCAAAAAAAGAAAATCGCTAAATTTACATTTTCCCCTATTTCTAGTGACCTATGCATTTTTTCGCAAATAACAAAACTCTATTAAAATAGCCTCCTAACGGGGCAACTTTTGTCTAATTTAACCAACCTCGTAGCTCTTACGGTTCTCGAGATACCAATGCATTCGTATCTTAAATGGGACACCCTGTATACATACATATACCAGTAAATGTTACATACATAAATCATTACATAATTCAAATTATGTTTAGTTTTTTTTATTTTTTAAATTCTCGTTTAAATTATCCAGCTCTGTATCTGTACTGTCAAATCTCCGGACACTGTATCACTGCCCAGAAAAATATCAGTCGCTATTTTCTGAACTAGTAATATTTTTTTCTAAATCTGGCTGTTTTTACCTCCCGCCTATCAATATATAGATAAGGGAGGTATTGTTTTTGGTCAGATTTCTCGAGTATGAGTTTTCAACATATGAGCACGATTTAGGGTCTCTAGAATACGATTTTGCTATTTTTAGCGTGATGTCTGTATGTCCGTGTGTGTGTGTGTGTGTGTGTGTGTGTGTGTGTGTGTGTGTGTGTGTGTGTGTGTGTGTGTGTGTTGTGTGTCTGTGACGATTTTTCGTCCACTATAACTCCAACATGATACATGTAAAAAATATAATATTTGGTATTTAAGACTTATATTCAAATATGATGAACTAATTAGATTCTGACTACAATTGGTTAACCGGAAGCAGTACTTTACTTGAAGCTTTAAACAGTTTTTCTTAAAAAAAATACCTCTAAATGGCATTTTTTTACAAATTACGTTATTATTAAATATAAAGATTTTTTAATTTTCTACTGATCTGCATAATTACGTTTATATATAGCTTCTTGCTAGATAAAAAAAATCTGATGTGTCCAACACAATACCTCCCGCTACTGTAGCAATATTTTCAATATAAGTTTTTTAATACATTTAATTTGTAGTTTTAAAATTAGTTTGTTATTACAGTTGAGAATACTTTGAATTCATTTCATACCTAAAATTTCCTTCATAAAATTTGTGTGACCAATATGACAGCTATTTTTAACGTTACTAAAACCAGAACCGACTTACTTTGATTCATGCACGCAAATACATTCCTTATATATTTCTTCCACCATTTTTAATTTTACAATAAAACTACTTCATATTTACTTATTTTATCTTTTAAACTTACTTACATCAAATTTGACATTATGTATGTCAAATTTTGTGAACATATGAATAATTCATCTGTTTTATCGAAATTTCTCAGCCTAAACGATATTCAAAATTATTATAATTTATATATTTTTTTCTATCTAGCTAGAAGCTATACATAAACGTAATTATGCAGATCAGTAGAAAATTAAAAAATCTTTATATTTAATAATAACGTAAAACGTAACAGAAAAACTGTTTAAAGCTTCAAGTAAAGTATTGCTTCCGGTTAACCAAATGTAGTCAGAATCTAATCAGTTCATCATATTTGAATATAAGTCTTAAATACCAAACATTATATTTTTTACATGTATCATGTTGGAGTTATCGTGGACGAAAAATCGTCACAGACACACACACGGACATACAGACATCACGTTAAAAATAGTATAATCGTATTGTAGGGACCCTAAATCGTGCTCATATGTTGAAAACTCATACTCGAGAAATCTGACCAAAAACAATACCTCCCTTATCTATATATTGATAGGCGGGAGGTAAAAAACAACTAAACGAAGGTACTGCGATGAGCCCAGGTGTAGTTGACTGCAGTGATTGTTAAAAAGACTGTAATGATTGTACATGTGATTGTATTGATTGTATGTGTGACTGCAGAGATTGTAAGACTGACTGTAGCGACTGTATAGTGATTGTTCGGACTGCATGGTGATTGCAAGATTGTACGGTTGACTGTAAACCGATTGTAAGGATTGGAGAAGATTGTAAATGACTCTTTATGTGACTGTAGGCGATTTGTACACCGATTGTAAGAGTGACTTACCCCTCGCTTATAATTTAATACTTTAATGGTCGGTTGCATCGATATTACTTAAATTTTAAGCTTCCTGTAAATGAACAGTATCATATCGGAAAAAAATTCAAATGAAGTATTCAAGAGAGTTATTTAAAGTTAGGAGTTATTTAAAATTTTAGCCTCGATTTTAGCTTTTGTTGGTGCAGCTGGACATTAGTACCGCAGGGTGCAATTAGTAGATATGCCGAAACCCAATTATTGAAATTATTTATTAAAATCAAACTTTAATCCGTTTAGGTGGTAGGTCGAAACGAGAAAATAAAATCCAGGTTCTTCAATTTCGAGACTTCTCGAGGTTTTAAAATTATTTTTCTTCAAATGTCATCTTTTGTGACTGTGACTACATTTAAAATGAGACGATACCAGAAAAGAAAACTATCATCTCGTCTCGACTCAGTGATTCATTATATAGGTAACACAAAAATATATCACACAAATAAACCACCATTAATTTTATTAATTTTAATAAAATTCTTTTTGATTGGTTATTAATACATCATGAAATATCTGCCATTTTTACTCTGTGTATAAAATATATGCAAAATTTCATTGCTAGCGACAATATAATAAGTTTTTTTGTATGTGTATTGTACAGAATGTTGTATCATACAGGGTAGACGATTAGAAGCGATGCAAGAGAAATTATTGCTTTTATCAGTAAGGCATGTGTACGTACAAAGAAGCAAAATGTAAAAAATTAGTTTCTTGTCAAAACATTTATTATTTTGTACTATGTATGCTTTTATATCTATTATATATGTTTCATAATATAAAATAGTTAAAAATAAATAAACGACCCCCCAATTATTACAATTGTATGTAGTCTTAACAGTGAAAAAGAAAAACGTTAGGCACTTTTATAGCTTTAGTTACGTACATTTTTCCTTTTTCCTCGTTACTGGTTTCGTTCGGTTAATAGACATCATCAGAATACTAAGGAGAACTATAAATCTACAGCAGCCTAAAACGGTAGTCTGATATTATATGATCGGCACCAATAAATAAAAGTTGTTTTTCAAAACATTTGATTAAGATTAAGGCTATACCGATCGTAATGAATGTAAACTGTCTGACGGTCTGTAAAATGTAAAAGAAATTAGTAAAAGTTGTCAAACAATTGATCGTAATCAAACTTACTCGCGTACTATTTAGAAATAAGAGATTGTTTGATAACAACTGGCTAATAAACAATAATTCAAATTGATAAAACATTTTAATGTAACAATTTCTAGTTAGCAATTTCTAGAACATCTAACAATGAATAAACTATATTGTACAGATTCGTAAAGCATCGTAATACTGATCTCAAAGTAATCTTCTGAAAAAATCTTTGTGTTATGTGTTTCTTTTATGTTTCTGTTTGTTCATTGTTCGTGTTAGTATCACATAAGAGATAGGTTTTTTGTTCTTTTGGAAAATCAGTGAGGAGAAAGGCTTTGGGAAACGTAAGAGCCTATTTCCATCAAACAAACGACGTATCCTGATGCATCGCCTGAGAACGTTAACTACATTTCCCCAGACAGACAACAGCATTTTCTCCTAAGTTTACACCCTTCACGTGTTTCTCAAACCTGTTCGCCGTTCTCTTCGATGTTGGTAATTAACTTTACCTTGATTAACGGCTCCATTTTCAACGTAATTGAAACTCACGCCATGTTTAGAAACATTCATGATCGGGCTCCTATTGCTGAAGAGAATACTAAATCTTATTCCTAACACGCCTTTCGTTGCACCACTGTTTCTTATTGTGCTTTTAAATTAAAATTACTCTACTTTTTATGGATTTTCCCAACTCATAACATTTCTATGAAATCGCGTTAGAATCTGTAACGAATTCGTCGAAATTGAAGTTATAAAATTACCTACTCAATAAATTACTCGTACGTGCATACATTTTTAGCCTGCAGTTATAAGCATCATTCTTTGACTTTAAAATCCCTGGAATTACTCTTTACTACAATTTCTAAATTAGATAATAAGAGAAAATTATGAAGATTATATAAGTACAACAAATCTAAAAAATTAGAGAAATAAATAAACAAGAACTGTACTACTACATATTATTTTTGAAAATAAATTTCTAAGAATGGACACGTTTGAAATATACATATATGAGTAGATTCTTCTATATTTGTGTATAAAACAATAAAATTTCATAGTTAGGATCCTTTATCTACTATAGAGCGTAAATTTGACAATTAGTTGTGAATTTTTAGTTTGTAAAACAATTGTTTAATAACTAGACTTCATTAACCACAAGTTGTTCAGCAACGACTGTTTACAATTTTAAAGTACGCAAAATTTGACACAATTATAAATAAATAGCCGAACAATAATCGGTATTTAACTTGATTTTTTTTTTCAAAGCAAACTAATATTTTATTTAAGGATCCCAAAAAAATTTTTCGGGTTTCCTACATTCTATCGTAAATAAAATAAAATATACAGGATAAAACATTTAACTTGTGATATATCATATATTCGTAATTTCCGATTTCCCTAATTGTTTATTATAAAGTAAAAAAGCTTTAAATAAAAGTTGTAGAGCATAAAATTTTGCATCCGAATCAGTCAGAAAAAATAAATTAAAGTGGCTTTTAAGCTCACAAATTACGTATGAAAATGTATCTAAAAATTAGCGGTAATCATGGAATTGACACAAAATTGAACAAATGTTTAACGGTTTATCTGTCAAGTTAGCAGCGTTTGTTTAATTTTATTATTATTATAAATTACTATTGAAGGAAACAATATTACATAAATTAATTTTGAATTTAAAAACTTTAACTTTACTTACTTAACGGTAATTACAACTAGTAATAAAAATAAACTAACGTAGCTAATTTGACAGATAAACCGTAAAATTTTTGTTATTTTTGTCTCCATTCCATGGCTACTGAAATTTTAGGGGTGATATACGTTATTTATCTGCTATCTTACTAATTATGAAAAATAAAAGGTTGACGCTGTACTTGAACTTCTCATAATAGTTTCAATGTTACAATAACACCGCAAGATAAAAAGCCACATGTAAACAATGAAAGTATTATACAATTCTGATTTGATTTAAATAATAACATTAATCTGATAATGTATTAAAAGTTAATTTAAAATTACAAGCGCATTATAATGAAACGTAATTTATTAATTATACTGTTGCGTACTTACTATATTTAATTAATTTAAATATTGCGAAACCAACAAATGATTTTAAAGTGAAATTAATAATTAGGTAACATTTAAATTACCTCTATAAATGCAGCAAAGTAAATTAATTTATTCACTCTTGCATAAATAAATAGAACTTTGTTTACTCACATACGAGTAAATTGCTATTTTCTAATTCTGATCTAGAAAAGCTACTTTGTTATTAATTAGTTATCATTAATTACAATTGACGTTGAATATGCGAAACTAGGTGTTGCGGGTTTGAATCCCAAGAAAGTATAAATGTGTCTAACCATTTCTTTCATTCAAGATATGTACAGTGGCTCACAGAATTATTCGTATACCTAAGTTTTCTATTTAAAAAGTGATAAATAGAGTACTTTTAAAAATAATATTGATATATTACTGACGGGATCATATTCTCTCATATTCCAGTAATAAAATGCAATAGCCAATTATGAAAAAAATATTATTTTTCTTATGTAAATTAAATAAAAACAAAATGCATACAAAAAACAGGTACACAAAATTATTCGTACACTTATGAAATCTTACATATAACGAGTCAATATTAATAGTTATAAGTATAATACATCTGTGATTACATAATTATCATTTGTTTGAGTATTTTGTAAAAGGTTTTTTCAAAAATGGGTCGCAAAAACAAGAAATTATGGTAGTTGAAAGACGAATCTATGTGAAATGACTTTGCCAGTATAAATCTTTAAGGGAGGTTGTCAAAATTGTATGAATATTGTTCTCAATTGTTAAGAACATTAGAAGTAAATATAAAAATGAGGAGTAGTTGAAAAATATTTGCCGTGGGGACCGTAAGAAAATTTTTAATCAGCAGAATGAAGGAGTTATTGAGCATTAAATGAAATTAAATACTAAAAACTCTTGAATAAATTAACAAAAAATATATCTGAAATATTTGGAGGATATATTGAAACATAGACTATTCGAAGAACTCTAAGACATTTTGATTTTAATGGCCATATAGTCATAACTAGCTCCTACATATCCCCAAACTAATATGATCCTGCCGCCGTGTTTCACTGTACTACATAAATTGCAGTTATTAAGCTCAGAATTTGGATTTCTCCAATCAAAAGATTTGCCATTCCACTTAAATCCGCAAAATTATCAATTTCCAAAAACACAATCCGTGCTAATGTACTATTTCCAAATACGAGTCTCTTTATTTTATTTTGTTTGGAATTATAGGGGCCACTTTTTACTATAAGACCATTAAAACCAAAATTTCTTAAAGTTCTTTGAATAGTCTATGTTCCAATAGACCCTCAAAAAAAATTAGTTATTCTTAATATTAATTTATTCAGGGGATTTTTAGGGTTTGATTTCACTTAACGCTCAATATATAGTTTATTCTGATGACTTAAAAATAATTTAAGGCCTCCACTGTGAATATTTTTCTACTGGTTCTCATTTTTATATTTACTTATAATGTTCTCAACATTTAGTGCGATCTTCGTTTAATTTTGTCAACTGCCCTTAAAGATTTACACTGGCAAAGTAATTTCAAGCAAATTCGCCTTTCAACTACCATAATTTCTTATTTTTGTGAACTATTTTAAAAAAAATCTTATACAAAATACTCAGACAAATGATAATTATGCAATCACAGATGTTTCATGTTTATAAATATAAATATTGACTCGTTATATGCAAGATTTCATAAGTGTACGAATAATTTTGTGTACCTAGTTCTTATACACATTTTGTTTTTATTTAATTAACATAAGAAAAATAATATTTTTTTCATAATTGGCTATTGCATTTTGTTTCTGGAAAATAAGAGAATCTGATCCCGTCAATAATACATCAATATTTTTTTGAAAGTACTCCATTTTTCACTTTTTAAATATAAAACTTAGGTGTACGAATAATTTTGTGAGCCACTGTATATCACTTATTGGAATGCATACGAACTTAGTAAATGAGCTGTTGGTAGACATTAGAGGAAAAAATAATAGTGACACATGTCATTTTTACCCAATCAGAATATTTCATTCGATTGGAAAAATGCAGTTTTTCAACGATAAAACTTGATAAAACCGCAGTAGGATCGTCATGGTTATGGTTACGTAGGTACTGTTGATATGAAAATTTTTATGTTTGAACTGTTGGCATTCGTGAAATAATAAAGCAGATATAATAAAATCCACTAATACTTTCTTACTAAACATTATGGACTATTGTTACAATGGTTAGCTAATACATTATAGTTATATTTCTTGCGATATTTAAACTGAGATATTTAATTAGCTTTTCATTGTACAATCTTGTTATTACTTGGTTTGCTGTTCCTTAAGTTAGAGGTGGGTTCTTACAGTTATCGACTTTTATATAAGGCAATTGTGTAATAACTTTTAAGTAATATGTAAGCTAGTGTTTGTGTGTTATTTTGACGAAAGATTTCTGTAATATACAGTGGCTCACAGAATTATTCGTACACCTAAGTTTTCTATTTAAAATCTGATAAATAGAGTACTTTCAAAAATAATATATACATTTTACTGACGGGATCATGTTGTCTCATATTCCAGAAATAAAATGCAATAACCATTTATGAAAAAAATATTATTTTTCTTATGTAAATTAAATGAAAACAAAAAGCATACAAAAAACAGGTACACAAAATTATTCGTACACTTATGAAATCTTACAAATAACGAGTCAATATTTATATTTATAAATATAATACATCTGTGATTACGTAATTATCATTTGTTTAAGTATTTTGTAAAAGGTTTTTTCAAAAATGGGTCGCAAAAACAAGAAATTACGGTAGTTGAAAGACGAATCTATTTGAAATGACTTTGCCAGTGTAAATCTTTAAGGGAGGTTGTCAAAATTGTAAGAATATTGCTCTCAATTGTTAAGAACATTAGAAGTAAATATAAAAATGAGGAGTAGTTGAAAAATATTTGCCGTGGGGACCGTAAAAAAATTTTTAATCAGCAGAATGAACGATTTATTGAGCATTAAATGAAATTAAATACTAAAATCCCCTGAATAAATTAACAAATAAAATATCTGAAATTTTTGAAGGATATATTGAAACATAGACTATTCGAAGAACTCTAAGAAATTTTGATTTTAATGGCCGTATAGTCATAAGGAGCTCCTACATATTCCCAATCTATTATGATCCTGCCGCCGTGTTTCACTGTACTACATAAATTGCAGTTATTAAGCTCAGAATTTGGATTTCTCCAATCAAAAGATTTGCCATTTCACTCAAATCCGCAAAATTACCAATTTCCAAAAAACACAATCCGTGCTATACTATTTCCTCGACTATTTCCAAATGCGAGTCTCTTTATTTTATTTTGTTTGGAATTGTATGGGCTACTTTTTACTATAAGACTATTAGAACCAAAATTTCTTAAAGTTCTTTGAACAGTCTATGTTCCAATAGACCCTTAAAAATTTTAGTTATTCTTAATATTAATTTATTCAGGGGATTTTTAGGATTTGATTTCACTTAACGCTCAATACAAAGTTTATTCTGCTGACTTAAAAATAATTTAAGGCCTCCACGGAGAATATTTTTCTAATGGTTCTCATTTTTATATTTACTTATAAGGTTCTCAACATTTGAGTGCGATCTTCATTCAATTTTGACAACCTCCCGTAAAGATTTACACTGGAGAAGTAATTTCAAGTAGGGTCGCCTTTCAACTACCGTAATTTATTGTTTTTGTGACCTATTTTAAACAAAATCTTATATAAAATACTCAGACAAATGATAATTATGCAATCACAGTTGTTTCATATTTATAAATATAAATATCTACTCGTTATATGCAAGATTTCATAAGTGTACGAATAATTTTGTGTACCTATTTCCTGTACACATTTTGTTTTTATTTAATTAACACAAGAAAAATAATATTTTTTTCATAATTGGCTATTGAATTTTGTTTCTGGAAAATAAGAGAATCTGATCCCGTCAATAATATATCAATATTTTTTTAAAAGTACTCCATTTTTCACTTTTTAAATACAAAACTTAGGTGTACGAATAATTTTGTGAGCCACTGTACATGTTTAACTTTTTATTTTTAGCTGTATTAGTGCATGGATTTTATTAAATCACTGCAAAATACCTTTCTTTTATAAAAAATTCAGTCCAATAAAACCAATCCTGTAAAGCAAATGTAATTCGAACTATAAATTTATTCTACCTAAAATTTAACGACAACTCAGGTCAAAAATGACACGTTTGTCTGTTACAACGCAAGAACTATTCGTAAATTTTGCCGAATTTATCTTATAAATTTACGTCTCGCCACTATTATTATGAAAACATATAATCCTCCGAGTTTAGGTCTAAAGTCATCATTTTTTTAAAGTTTTATCTTCATATTCAAATTTATAAGATATTTAAAAGAAAGAATCTATTTTTATTTATTTATTTATCTTGTTCTTTTTTTGCTATTTATCTTGCAAAATATCTGTATAGCTATAAATATTCTTGAAATTTGTTTGATTTTTTTTAAAGTGTTTTAGGTGTTCGGCATATGTTTCATGCTTATTTATATTTGTGTGAAGTTTGGTTATGGTGCGTAACTTAGTGATTATATTTATATATCGTAATAAACATCCAGTAGGCGGTTTCACCGACAGGAACTGACCGGAAACCGTGCTTCCGTCAGATGAGTCGAAACTTGGGCGATGAGGACATCAGTATGTCAAGCTGGCGTGCTAAAACAAAACACTATCGCACACGCCGCCTTTATCATTACCAAATGAGCGATGTTCGTTTGTATGCAAGATCCATAGTTCTTTACATTAGACTGCGATCACATTAATCGATTTAGGAAAGTGTGTATGTGTGTCAAAATTTAAACAGGTTAATTGTTCATTAAATCATTAATATTTATATCCAGTAATACATGCGTAAGGAATTAATGTAATAAATTATTTATAGGAACCCCTTAATAGATATTTCCTTAATAGGCTTTGTTATATTGATATATTCTTAGTACTGCAAAAGTATACATATGTATAATATTCCCGTTCTTAAATTAAAAACTACTGAATAATTATTTTTTGTGGAACGATATTTGGGAACTTCATTTTACCTTTATAGTTCCATATATTTTGAGGTAATAATTATGTTCAAATTCGGATGTTCCAGTCCGAAAGTAAATCCATCATCAGTATGATTTAGTTGGGTTTTTCAATCCCTTGGAGATATTAAATTTAATATATGTTACAAATAATTTATTTCTGTATTATATTCTACCTTCGATAAAATATTTTAGAAATTAAAATATAATGTTATAACATAATTATAAATTTTTACTTAACGTTACCAAATATTTATTAAAATAATTCAGTCTTCATTTCAATCTTTGCTAAAAATTAATCAATTCATAACTTTTTATTTCTAAAACAGAGATAAAAAAAGGTATGGAAAAGATATAGTATGCGGAACAATATTTTACGACATGAAATATTTTCAAAATTTAATATAATAACAAAATATACAATAAATTTACCTTTTTATTAATTTTTTTTATTTGTGAACATAATTGTATTGACGATAATATCATCTTTTTTGTATTTTTTAAATGAAGAATGTACTTCAAAATATGTATGTACATTGTTTATACATGCATTACTTAAAAATACAAAAGTGGAGATAAATTATTTACTGTCTGAACATATTTATTTGTTTTGAATGTACTAAATTTATAAATTGTGTAATATTTGATTTGGTTTTTCGTATCAAATATTATGAAATGGAAATAAATAACGGAAATTACTCAGCTAGTTTTAAACAGATGTCAGACAAGAAAAGTACCTCCCAGAGTGCTGATGAAGCAAAATATATCAAAATAACATTTATAAGAGTTCTTAAATTAAAAAATAATGACTAAGCCTTTTTTATTTTTTAAATACAAGTATAACATTTAGATGCCTAATATTCCACATTCTTAGAATGATGCAATATGTATACCACACGCTATTCATTTTATTAAATACTGCAGCGTTTTTATGACGTACCAGCTGTTCATTAAAATACAAACTGTTGTTTAAATGTGACATAAAATATTCATTTGCAAAACATTAACCTACAAATTGTGTTATAGTCCGCATTTCATTTATAATCTGTGTCAGTTTCATCATTCTTAATAAAAGAAATTTACACACAGTAAAATTTGTTTCATTCAAAATTAATTAGTAGTTTTCACTGATACTCTTTGCTCTTTGATGTTCACTGGTTCGAACATTCGAAGTTACACAAGCAAGAAAAAGTAACTAATTTAAATTTTAATTGAAACTCACTCTTTGGTTAGAATTGGTAATGAATTCCCTACTGGAATTTTTTATTCCTGATTTTTTTTCTCTAAAATTACATCACGCATTCATGTGTTTTTTCACTGATGTCTGCGTTGGTAATTTAAGTTTTTGTGTATCTTTTCTTTTGTGGTTTTGTCCACTGCCTACCAGAACAGAAGTTCTATTGAACCGATAATTCGGGTCGCAGAAGCGACATTAGTAAAGAAGCCAGCATCATTCCAGCGACCTTCCCAACGAAATCGATTGGCAGGAAGCCAAATGGCCTACAAATATTATAAGTTTTCGATTAAATTACTGCATTCAAACCTTTTATTGATCGAATGGCATGCCACTACGAGTTTATATAAGGAAAGTTATTGATTGTACTGTAATGCATTTGATCTAATTGTTCTTCAATTAGGTTACATAAATTTATTAACGGATATTGATGACGAATCGTATAATATTTTTTAAAAAAAAATCTGTTTCTCGCATATATTTTTAACACTCGCTACTCAGTAAGAGAGGTATTGGAATCGTGCTAAAAAGTGGATATTTAGTTTTCAATGAATAATCACCTTTTGAAGTCCCTAGAACACAGTTTTATTAGTTTTACGATGATCTCTGTTTGTATGTGTGGATGGATGGATAGATGGATGGATGAATATATGGATGGATGTGTGGCTAGATGTTGTAACGATTTTTCAAATAAGTACTAGTGAATAAAAAAAAGTTGAAATTTTGGATATAACATTCTGGCACCTTACATTACATCTGATTAGAAATAATTCTGGTTATAATGGAAAATGTAAACAGGACAAGCTAGAGGTAATGTGCTGACCATATCAGATTTTTTTAAATTGTAATAAATAATTGTTTTCTTAGGAACGAGCAAACAATAAAAGCATTAAGCGACAATGCAATCCCAAATAACTTCATATAATCAAATGAAAATATAGTTTTGGACAAAATATGATGATTTTAGAATTATATATCTTGAATGCTTATATGCTTGTAAAACATTATTAGTAATTATCAAAGTAATAATGAGGTAATTACTAACACAGAGTGTTGTAGAAATAATACCAGTAAACAATATTTAAATGTGAATTTGAATCATTATATGTTTAATACAAAAATTCAGACAGGAAAGAATTCAGTGTTTAGGTATATCGTATACTATATTACTAGAGTAGAGCACAGTAGTAGAATTAGAGTTGCGTGTGTGCTCCTTAATTATAATAATCAATTTATTAGTTTCATATTATTTAAAGAAAATAATGTGGAACAAAATGTAGTATTTTATAAAAAGTGACTTAAATCAATGATTAAAAAAAAATACTTGATTGAAACCAAGGCGAAAAACGACTGATTTAAATTAAATCGTAATAATTATTGTTTCCAGAAACGAGTTCTATAAATATGTGATATAGGTTAGAACAATAATTGCTAAAATTGTAAGAATCAGAACCATATATTAGTTGACCGCTTATACTTTACGAGAAAATAAAGGAATTTATAAAATAATACAACAAATGTCAATTCTCTATATGAGGCCTGGAATCTCAAATATGATTTCATAAGTAGAATATTTATTTCAGCTGTTCTAACTTCTCACATATGGTACACATATAATCATAATGTATTCCACCAACTCATTTTATAATCTATCGGAATGTTTCTATGTTTCATTATTTTTTTATGAGAATATATGATGATTACAGTAATTTTCTCTTCTCCGTAGACAATTTTCTTGTAGCCTCAATCAAGTGTAATGAAGAGGAAGAGAAAGGCGGGGAGTGTTACACAGGCTTTATTTAATGCAGCATTTTTAAGATTTTACAAAATTAATCTTGGAAAACTCATATTTTATAATGAAAAGAATTTATGACAGCAACTTTCTCTTAAATGTCTTTTCTGAACTTGGCAAATTCTTTTGTATTGTTTTACTGATAGAGTTCATTTAAGTTTAATATAAAAAACTAACGACGAATGACAATACCACACAACATCGTATTGTTTTTGAAATTAATGACTATGTAAAAATAAGTAATTGTTCATTGTTAACACTTTTTATGTGAGTATAAAAACAATGTAGTCTGAGATATCTATTAAATGTAATAGGTATTAATTGCATCGGCGTTGCTAACATTATCTGGCAGTTTTGAAATTAAGTAATTTACTTTAATCACTGTCTCAAGTCAGCTAACCCCAAGTCGAATGGGTGCAATCTACTTAAAAGCTCTATCAATTTAAATAATTATGTCGTTACATTAATGATATTTGTACTGCATCTCCTGTGGAATATACAATATAAAATAAGCAAGTGAGTTGGTTGACGTCATTTAATTAACTTTCCATAATTAGATTTCCAGATGTTTAAAGATGATATTCAATTATAATTGTGTGGGAACAAACCGTATTGAAAATAAACAGTGGTAATATAGCCAGTAAATATTAAGAAAAAATTACAGGAATTCAATCGAATAAATGTATTTCCTCTCTGACCGGTTTCAACCCCAAAAAGGGGTCTTCCTTGAGGAACTATTAATAATTTACATAAGAAAAATATGTTTTTCATAATTGGCGACTATATTTTATTTCTGGAATTTGAAATATGATCCCGTCATTAATATTTCAATATTGTTCTTGAAAGTACTCCATTTTTAAATTTTTACGAATATTTTTTTCGATTCATTGGGAATATTAGTTTTATACTATAGGTATACTCCTTATCAATTTCTATAATATTTATTATTGTTTATGTTGTTGCAAGGTTAACAAGAATTTTAATAAATATAGAATTGTATAAATTTAAAATCTGTTTTTAATTTGTTTGGGTGTAACACATAACAAGGAATTTTAAATATCTAGGTTGGAGTAGTTCTCACAATTTTCCTGTGATTTATAACAAGCAAATAATTGAAATCTCAAGGATTTTACACAAAACACAGATATTAAATTTGCGTATTTTACATCGTGCTTTTATTATTCTTTTAATTAAATACTAATGCAAGGTTTCACAAACAAAAATTTAATTTTAAACCGCGTATCTAAATGTTGAAAAGAATGATAAATAAATTATTTGATATTTTATTTCGATATAATGAGTGCATTGTTTTTACACAAATTATCATATCATATCAGCTAATTCACTTATTTTGGTTGTTCTTTTTATCACAAATCAATTGATGCAGTAATAAGATCTATTCACTTACCGACGTTGCTTGATCCGTGAAGTTGTGCTAGTTGACGTTTTAATGTCGCTTGAAGAATTGGGTTGTGTTGTCAGCCAAAATTTTTTATATTTTTTTTCCTTCCATTTTATGATTCTATACAAAAAATATCCTTAATTGTTGATAGTTTTGGAGAAAAACAATAATAATGTTTTGAAGAGGGGAAATTTATCTATCATAGAATAATTTACATTATTTCATTAAGAGTTATGACTAATTACTAAATGAAGAGGTAAATGATGCGAACATTTTTATCGTATTTATATCTATTTCGAAGAATATTACAGATTTTTGGAGATAGTTCTGAAGGTGATCATAATTGTCATACATTTTACTTTTAAAAACTATCAGTTCCACCTACTTAACTTTAAATATAAGTGGAGTGAAAAGGATGACAAATAAAATATTTATGGCGGAAAGAACTGTTACATTCCAATCAGCAATCAGGCTTTACATTTAAATTATTTCAATTTTATTTTGTGACAAATTAAGTATAATAGCCACTATTTATTGTAATTTACAATATTGCAAAGTCATTTTTTATTTATAAACCGTTATTGCAAAACAATAATTAATATTTTACTAAATCGGAAGTGATGGTATAAGGAAGTCTATATTTTTGTTTTTAATTACACGAAGGTTAACCAGCATAAATAAAATAAAAATAGTGTTATATTATTCATCAATCTAAATTTATCAGAGTTGAAATGATCAGATAAGAATACAGACGTGTCAGTCCATTTGCACCACATAAAAGTCTGCGATGCACATGGCTCTCAGCTCCCATTGACGTATGTGTGTGCTTAAATTTAACGTCTATGTTCATGTGTCACGGCCACAAATGCAACTTACCTTGTGTAACAATAAACTGTTTTAATAAAACTTTTTGAATATAACCTACAATAATTAAGTGAAGTTTGTATTATTCACCTGGATTCTTTATTATAGATAAAGAACGGAGGACTATTGTTAACGTTGAATAATATGATCAGTGGAATATTCCTGCTTCAAAATATATTGCAATACATATTAATGTTTCATTATAAATAAATTTGTCTGATCGCAATATACAGCATTGGTATAATATATATCGTTTTCTTTAATAACACGGGTATTGTAAAAAAACAATAAAATAGTAATGGGAAAATTTACGTGGTAATGGTTTGGAATCGAAAGTAATATTAAATTTCTCTATTACATTTCTCATTAATATGAGTAATATAAATTTCTAGTTTCTATGAAACTTAAAAAATAAAATAAAAATACTAGGTTAAGGAGGACGGATTATTTTTAAAAAAGGCAAAATAATATTTGTTTTATATTCTTTTTTGTTGTTTTTTAAATACGGGACTATAATGTTACTTTTACTCTTATAAAAATTATAACAGATAAACAAAATTACCATAGCAACATGTACACTATCTGTCTTTATAAGGCAATTTGTTTTCCCTTAAATTTCATCTCGAGAAATAAACTGCACCTCCCTGTTATATCTATCTATCTTTATTACTAAATATTGTACTTATTTACTATTTAATTTTTGATTACATCATCTTTGTAATTTGCGAAATTTTTTTCCAGGAAGACCAATTTAGATCTTTAAGTAATGTAACACTTCCGGTTGAATAATTATAGCCAAAATGTAATCAACTTCTCTTAATAACAAAACTTTTAGATTGTTGCATTTTTGGGAACTCTTATGTTTAGGTTATGTGAATTAATATGGAGGCCTTTAGGTCCTGTGTTATTTATGTTATTAGGATGTTTCAGGCTAAGTTAACCCATCATCAGGAGTTACAAAAGTTATTGGACATGTTGTAAAATTCAGAATTCGGACAGTATTAGAATTATCAATGTAGAAATTTGGACATAGTTTGTCTTTTCATTAATGACTATGTACCTAATAACAATGTAACAAAAATATTTTCGAAAGTTAACAAATATTTATTATTCTCTAAATATTACGACATGTACAATAACTTTTGAATTACTGCTGATGATGGGTTAACTTAGCCCGAAACGTCCTAATAAAATAAATAACTGAGGAACCTAAAGGCCTCTATATTAATTCACATAATAAAACATTTCCGCAATATATACCTCTCTAATGTTGCTAGCGAAGTAGATATAATGTAATTGTTTATAAATAATGTATTTATTACGAGCGTGGTACATTATGTAGTATATGGCACCCTCACGGGCATTATAGTTGAGATAATATTAAAAAAAAAGTTATCATTTTTATGGGCTATTCCATAAATTGTATTCAAAAGTTTTGATCTAATAATAAAAAATGATAATGTAAAATGTATTATTGATAACGTAGAGCATTAATTTTCGTATGTAGTACATACCTACATAGGTATACCTATTCACATTCATAAATGAACCGTGGTTTGGTGCACCGCACCAACACCAAAGCGTTCATTACTCGTGCGTGGTTTCTAAACCACACGGTTTCCATTTGAAACCACGCACGAATAATGAGCGCTTTGGTGTTGGTGCGGTGTCACATAAACTGTCAATTATGTTTATTTAGAAAGTTGCTGGAATTCTTTAGTCGAAGAAAAGTCAAATACATTTTTTAAATTTATTTTAACACATACTTATTATCACGCTCAAAAGGAATTCCCAACCATAGAACGTTTCTAACCTTCAATCAAATCCTGTTAACCATCACCAGTGGCGGGTTTTCAGCAATTTTATTGAAGAAGCAAAAATAGTCTTTATATCAACTCTGAAATATATAATTTTGTATTATAATTAAATACTTAATTCGTACAGATTCCATATATAACAAAAATTGAAATTTAACCCGCGGGCAAAAAGAGTTAAATTAGTATAATCTGCCCTAATAATTTTCTTTAAAATTTTCTAGGGCGGGGGAAGATGTGGCTAAATGCCGCCCCTTAGAAATCCCCCCCCCCCCCAACTCTTTCCATATAAGCATGCTTACAGTTCTTATGCGAAAATAAACAAGCATGTCACAAACCTTGTTCGAAATTAACCGGTTGCTGAAGAATCTAACCGTGATGGGGTTTTTCAGCAAATAGAAATTTAAGTTTAAATATAAGCAAAAATTAAAAAATATTAATAGGTTATACAATAACGATAAAAAATATGACTTCCCCATATGAGGCGCCAATGGTTGAGATACAGAAACAAAAGGAAATATAAATATTCATCTACCTAAATAAGTAGTATTCTCATACAAGTTTCAAAAGTTTAGAACAACCGGAGTTATTAATAAAAATGTGTCTGATTAGGTGCACTTTCAAAGTGCTGTAACTCTATAACGAATAATTTCCGGACGTACCTTCACATTTTTTACTTTTTTTTCTTCAAATGACTCACCCTGTACATAAAAAAATCGAAAATGATCGAAAACCCCATTAGCGTTTGACTTTTTTCTCTCGGGTTACTTACAAACCTTCGCCTTTAAAAACTTGTCGCCCTCAGACGAACATAAACATCTTTATAATGCTATTGGCAATAACAATATTTACAAATACAGATTTCAATATCTAAATGCATACCATATAAAGTAAATTTCAATTTTACTATCGATTGAAATATACCACAGAGTGAAATGACGCAACTGCTGTCCACTGTCTCGATCGGATTCATATCCATATTTGACACAGATAACAAGACAGCAAAGGTTTCCTGCTCGCTTGTTACTGATACCCCTGTGCCCCGCCCATGCCCCCGCGTCCTCTAACCAGAACACTGCGGTGCAGACTGTCAGTTGTCTGTGACGTCACCGCATATTGGATTATATTGGCTACTTCCTTTCGCTACAATTTGTACGAAAGGATATTGCGATAAAGAGTATTACAGTGAATTAAAATGAGGTTTCCATGTTTTAAGGAAATTAACTTGGACTTTCAAGTCCGCGATAAATTTAGGTAGAGCTTTCAATGTAATTGGAACTTTTCTTGATTGTTCCTCCGAATTCATTTTTGCGTATATTAAAATGACTGGAATAGAATCAAAATGATATAAATATATTTTTTTTATTTTCTTTAATACATGTAATTTAAGTTATTTACAAGTAGGTGTAACATTATATTGAAAAATATTTCTTTTTAATCAGCATATTTTCGTTTTTATGTTCATTTTTATTATAACTTATATTTTATGAAACGAATTTCACCTTCGTGAAAGCGTGGGGTAACTGTAAATCAATTTATTTTATTATTGGATTTACTCATGTCATGAGTTATACGCATATATAGTATAGTAAATAAAACTAATTGATAATTAAATTTCATATTTTTTCTTTTTTGCATTCTGCACTATGTACAAATGACGATACTTAATAAAATTAATAAATATAGTTTTCATTTTAAATTAAATTAATGTTTTAAGTTTTTAAAGATTTTCTCAAAATTTACATTAATACTTGTTTCTGAACTACTATCGGAGAAATAATTATAGTCAGTTCACTTGGAACGTGAATATTTTCTATAATCCATATAAATACTTGCGGTAAATTTTTAAATGATCATCATTCTTTTCGTGATAAATATGGACAAACAATAATAGAAAAAGTATATAAAAATACAGCATTTTTTGATACGAATTCAAATATGAAGAAGTTTAAACTTAAATTAAAAATAAACTTGTTTGCACTATTATTTTAAAACTTTTTAATATTATAAATTGATCTTCTTAGAAAAGAATTATATAAACGGAAAAGAAAAAAGTGACATAGTATTGTTTATATAAAGTAAAAACAAAAAGACAGCATTTCATTTATTGTTTGTGATATCGGTTTTGAAGATGAATATTTGAATAAATTACACATTCTTAATTATACTTAAATATATCATCTTCTCGGGTAAAGTCGTGTGACTTCCGAACTCCGAAGTAAATAAATTGTCAAAGCTGACAATATTATATACAAATATAATAATGGATGAAACATACTTACAAAGAGAGTTGTAGATTAAACTAACAAAATCATAACCGACACTCAATGAAGCATAAATTGTCAACGCCAAAATCACCATAATTGACAATGATATGGAATGACATTCATTTTTTTTTAATATTGGAAAATATCCCCTAACGCGGATACATTACTATTTTTAATTCATTTTTGTCGTTGGTTGGACACGCGTAGCATATATGTATACTCAATATCACGTACAATAATGAAATAGCGAATAAAATCTCATTTACTCTATGAGTCAACTGCGGGAAATTGACTGGAGTTATGAACTGCAATAAAAACTGAATCAATAATATCTAACTGTATTGTATTTTGAAATTGTATTCCAACAAATTTTAGATATATGCCCCCTAGATTTTAGCTTACACTTTTGTGTTCATGAGAATAATAAAACAGTTTTAATGAAATTGAATAAATTCAAATAAACTTTACCAGGTGAAACTTACTGTACGATTTTTTTTAATAGATTTATATTAACTATATTATGCTTTTGTATGTGCCTTTTTTCTTATACGTAATTAATTTTCATTGCAGCATTTCATTTATTAAAATAAAAAATTGATTTATGATTTTTTATTGTACCAAGTTATTCTCTTTAAAGTTATATTACTCTATCACACCTGTAAATACATGTGTTATGCAATGTTTGTATAAATATATTTTATGAATTCCAAATAAGTACGATAGAAAATGCATTTGTTCGTCAAGGATGGAATAGCAATATACAACTACAAATTACGCAATAATATAAGATAAAAGTGTATGAAAGAAAGTGTTAATCTTGCCATTGGCAAAATGGTAATACATTCCAAAACCCACAGTATAACCTCAAAACATTCAACCTGACTCTCAATTCCGAGGCATCTAAAGCGTAAATATAAATACTAACCTTGGACTATACAAACCAGTTTACCTACAAAAATATTCAAATATTTACATCTAACCGTTTCTAACATAAACTTGTCGTAGGACTACTGCAAAATGTATACGGGTGTTATGAATGAAATTTTCCAGAGAAAAGGCTACTTCCAATGAGTTGTCTTCGGTTTTTAGCAGGCCGCACTCATTTCTAAATATACCCACCTTGGAATGAGATGCCTTCGGACTGCATATTTCTCTTTGGCGAGCGCATTTTCTGGGGACATTACACGCCTATTTATTATATAAATTACTTCTTGTTAAAATAAAGAAAGGTTTAAATATCCTCTACAACATTCCTTCAATTAGCCACAGCAATTTGAGTCAGGATAAATAATATAATGTACCTTCAGCGTTTATCACAGTAACATTTCACTTTTAGTAACATTCCTAAAATTTCATTTTTAATATCACTTTCGAAATGGAGAAATTTTTAAACATATAACTTTGCATAACCAATTCCGTTATCACGATATGTTTTAATATTATGTTTCTTCTTTTGTTAGAATTTAAGAATGAAAATTAGAAATGAATTATTTTTAACGTATAAGTTGTTTAACACAATTTTGAGAAATGAGCACATTCAAAGATTCCTAAAATCCAATTTCAACGACTTTATTTACGATGTCTTGTGTTTGTATAGATGTGGAAATCTCATATGAACTCTATAATCTACATCAATCGGAAAATTATGGAAATTATTGTCATATTGGTTGTAACAAAAATAAAGTTAATTGATCTGACTTAGTAATGCAAGAAGTTTACATTTCGTAGAAGGGGTACTTGTAGATTGTAAGTAGACATGTATGTATATTTAATACAACTTTAAATCACATTGGCTGGGAGTATGATTAGGTAATTAAAGTTAGTCAATGTGATTAGCTTGTAATTAGTAGGGTTTTACATGTTAAATCAAATGCTAGTAACTCACTAATCATTGTGACTAACGGTAATCATCTAATCATAATACCGCCCATTGATGGTTTTATTTTATAAAAATCAGTGATTTAAATAACTTTTTCGGCAAATGTTATTTAACATCCCATGTTTACAAAAATGGGAGAAAAAATCGTGTAGGTAGTGTTACCATGTGGCAATATATAGCAAGAACTACTAAATTTCTTTAGCTTAGTTGCGAAAAAGCAAATACATTATTTTGAATTTATAACGCAGAAAATTTTTTGCAATTTTTAATGTGTACTTTTTGTTTAAATTACTTTAAAATGTATTATAATAAAATCTGATTATAACGTTTAACTCCATATTTGTTTAAGTTTTTTAAGAAATTTTGTCAATTTTTTTGGTAAAAAAACCAAGATCCGAATACTAGCATTTTCAGACCTAATGAAACAATTAACTATTAAATCCAACTCTGATTCTTAAAGTATATTATAGTATTAATTTTAACAAATAGAAATAAAAAATAATAGGAATAATTATGAGAAATGTCTTACACACAACAGTAATATAGAATGTAATAGTTAGATGTGTACTTTCCATCTGAACGGGATATGCATTAGATATATTGTTATATTTGAAAAATACAAATTGTATTATGCATTGTTTAAGTCACAATACCCAGTTTATAACGGTTTTTACTTGACTATACAAATTGCATTTTTCTCTGTATTATTTCAGTCACATTTTATCTAAGGTCGTAGATGCAGTAAAAATGAAGTGATAAAACATTTCCAGAGAATCCAAAATAAATAACGTCATGATTTTATATAAAATTTCCTGTATACATACGTCAGCTTTCGTTTACAAATAAAGGAAGAGGAATGAGTCGAATAAACACACATAGAAGTGGAGTGAAACCCAATATATAACCACAAGTATGTGTAATGTGTTCGGAAAGTTAGTCTCATACAGAATAAACATTTTTTTCTAAAAATAAACAGTCTGTTCTATTTTGATTGATGTCGCGTCTACATCTTATTCTATGTCTTATCGTTTTGCAATACCGGATTTGAAAAACTTGTAAAAACAGGAAAGTCAACCACATGAGAGTTTTTCGTAAATAGATAATGAAGCGTAGTGAAGAAAGATAGTAGACACAGACAAGTTTACCAATGCTTTGATATTTTGACCTAAATCAATGTATTGTACAAACGTCTTTCGTGTGAATAAATACGTACATCAAGATAAGTCTGTGATTACTTTATGCTCTATTTAAACCTACATGCTGTGTAGAAATTTTTATGTTTTTTGCTGTACGAAATATATTTACGAGAATATTTTAAACATATTGCAAATTTGAGTGTATGTGGCTCTGTCGGTTACAATGTTTAATTTTGCTGATATACTGATATCAAATATTCTGTAAAATGAGATTTTCTTATTGAAATATTTGAAATAAAAATAGAAATGAAAAATAAATTTCTCTTTGACAGTTCTCGTTTATATTTAAGTAGTTTGAATTTTTTCAGGCAGTGTACCATAATCGAATGGATATGTAGGTACATGACTTTGTAAACAGAATTCTTTGTGTAGTCCGAGTTCGGGATCGGAATAGTCTTATGTTTTTCTTTTAAAGAAACAGTTTAATAGATTTTATCTTGAAATGAATTTTTATTGGCAATGAATATAAATATTATTATAATTTATTATGAAAGAGTGAAGTGAAAGGGAAATTAAACATTATTAAATTCGTAATAAAATTTAAAATTTCTCTTCTGTTTATGTAAACCTATATCATTTGTAGTAGTATTCAACCTGTATATAAATATCTAGAGATAGTTCTAAATATTACAATAAATGAGTATGTTATAAAATTTTAATATTCACCTACTTAATAATTTGTTAAACTGGATAATTTGAATGGATTTGTCATTTAACGGTTATTTTAATTGGTTCATATTCTACATATATTGGAATTGTATATTTACTCCCAAAACTATTTGATTAAAATATTTAAAAGTCACGCGATAAAAAAATCTAGTTTCTTATTTCAGATATACAAATTTGTTCATCGCATATCTATTTTTAAACATACTTAAAATTCTACGACTGAGTGAAGAATTTCTAAATAGGTCTCATTTTTTAGAGGAAATGTGGGGGAAGGCGAATACGAAAGAACAAATGAGGGGAAATATCTCCATTTCCACCCTAGTAAATCCAAATTTATCTCGCAATTTGTCCGTCTTCCCTCGTGCTTCTTACATCTTCATCTACTCATATTTTAGTCATGATATATTTGAAACTGTAGCCGAAACTTCTCACATCGCATTTTTTTTTACTCCCTTCATCCTTCATCATTCATTCAGACTCTTTTGTCAATCAGTGAAACATGTCATCTTTAACGAATCTCTTCACATCTTGACATAAACACGACAGCGTTTTGTATAAGCTGCGATGAGCTAACTACAGACCATTATCATAGAAACATATCTTTCAGCTTGTAAAAGAAAGTGTAAACCTTAAAATACATGCGTGAGCACGCATTGGTGTACGGAAAGTAAAACATTTAGGTTATGTTCCTGCGCATTTCGCATTTTAATTTATTAAATAACAATTGGTTCTACAGGGCTGCGTTCACTGCAAGACTCAGATTTAATTCCAACAAAAAAATATTTGATTAAAATAAAGCTACACATTTTGTTAAAAGGACATACTATGTATTTCGTATGCATAATAATGAACACTTACACTCGGGAGACTGATAGTGAAGTGATATTGATATATTATATAGTAGGAATACCTTGTTTTTTTTTTATTATTTAGAAGGTTTAGCATTAGATCATAGTGAGTGCTTAAATATAAACAATTAATTAATGAAATTTTTTTATATACTTCGCGAAATCTAAGGATAAATCTACAAAGCAGCAGCAAAAATATACAAAATTTAATAAAAATAAGAATCGAGTATTGAAACATCAACTACTACTTCTACTACTATTACTACTACTACTACTACTACTACTACAAAAACAAATAATACTGCAGACTGCCAAAGTTATAATGCACCTGAAACAATTGCACACAACCACTGCACAAAATATGATGAAAACAAAACAATATTAGAACAGCAAACGAAAGAATCTTTCCTCAACCACGAAAATGTCGTAGAGAAATAACAGTCCCCTGTACAAAATGCAAGATAAGATTGAAATTACAGTACAGGTCTATACAGGGCGTGCTCAGACCTTAATTATAATAAAAAAAAGTACAGATAATTTTTTATACTACAACTACCTAATTGAATTTAGACGAATTGCAGGCAGAATTACAGAAATTTAACTTTATATATGTCTGAAGGTTTAATTGTTCCACATGAAATAGTTATTTGTTAAACTAGAGAAAAAAGCGTATTGCATTAGAGTGAGAGTGGAAATTAATATATTGTGAATCGAAAGCAGAAAAGCATTCATATCCATGCTCGTATAATTTTATATGAACATGGGTATGAGTTTTTTTTGACGAGTTGTACACTAATTTTTTTAGGCGACTACATAAAAAACTATTGTATATTCACACAAACAATTGGTTTGTTATCAAACAGTCAATAGTGGTGAAATATTTATTTTCATCGCTCAATCATAAGTCGTGGGCACTTGTTCCTTTTGATAGATGGTTTATTAAATGGAAATGAATCATTTTCTGTGGACTTGTTACAGTAGCCGTCTAAAAAAATCGATTTATTCAGACGAAAAGACACAACATGATAAGTTAGAAAAATAGGTTATGACTGCACTGTAAACATTAATGTTTATTTAAAATTGCAAATGTTGCTGAATTACCAATGTGCCAATTCAAGTTCAAGTTGCCAAATTGTGGTATAATGTGAAAAAAAGAAAAGAACAAGACATAATTGTCATATTTGTTTTTAAAGAATGTCATTAATAAATAAGAATTTTTTAAATAATAATTTTAAAAAATCTACTCTTGGTAGCAAAGGAGAAGGAAAAGTAAATGCATATCGTGACAAAAATATTTTTCCATACTTAAAAATATAAAATTCTTTTTACATTTCCCAATTATGACATAATTTTAAGACTGTATCTAATCTTGCCAATTAACATCACTGAAGGAGAGCGAAATTTTGAAACGATGTGGTTGTAGTATAATAGTGAATAAATATTATAAACGAAGCGTTTGCGAATATACCAGTATCTTGTGTACGTAAATTAATTAATTGTTTTGGTATATAGACCCTCTCCTATTTGGAAATCGTTCTGTATAAAGACGACTTACAGCAACCGAATTTTGATACGTTTCCCTATAAATAAACATCATGTCAAGAACTAATTCAGTATTAGAAAATCGATAGTTCATCGTTCGTCTTTTACAAAACTAACAAGTAATAACTAAGAGCGCACCGTAAACATCTGTATAATCCGCTGGGATCTTTTCTATTCTCTAGGGTCTGAAAATTTCTAAATGCGGCTCTGGGTTTCTACAAAAGGTTTTCCAGACGTGATTTTATGCAGAACGTGATAATTATCGGAAAAATTTTCTGGGATTGGAAATCTGGCACTGTTGTGCGTAGTTGTTCCACGCGCCCTCGAGAATTGGTTTCTGGTTGCTAGGCGATGGTTGACGTCAGAATTTTCCACAGATTCCACGATCTCTGCTTTTTGCGATATAATTTTAATGTGTATTTTTAGCGTTATATTGACCTTTTTAACCTTGCGTTTTTGGTTTATTTATTTATGATTTTTAAACACTTTTTATAATTTCGTGCCACGAAACAGTAACTTTATCAGTACAAAGCAAACTTCAAACAAAATTTAATATTACATTCATATAATAATAACAATTCGCTTAATAGAATATATCAAATGTATTATCATTTATTTGTTAGTTATTATGGAATATATTTGTGAAATTGAGATTAACATGCAATTCATATATGTTATCTATATTTAGCACTAACATAGCGAGAAATATGTGCATCATATGCTCTGTTTGTATAAAATATAATAGTTTCTAACAAATACTCAAACAAACACTCTATATTGTGTGTTTATCTGCATGTTATCTGAAAACAATTAGTTGGTATTAATGGTACTAAAGATTATATTATATCAAAGAAAGAAATCAAATATATATTTGATATGTATGAAATATCAACTAGATAAATATTTTAAAATTAATAATTAATTTAATACATTTAATTTGAGACTTGTCACATATCTATATAATTAAATATTTATAAACTTTTATGTACGTTTGTATATGTGTATCTGACTATGTAAAATATAATAAATTATTTCCAAAAACCCAGTATTACAATAAAGTGAAAAATATAGACATTTATACTTTTAAATAAATAACACATATATTAAGTTAAATTAGATCAACATATGTCTATTTTTATTGGATTTAATTTATATAAAAATTATGAAAGATTAAAATTAATAAACATATCTTATCGTCTATTTTTTCCTTATCATAAGTATTTGAGTATACTATAAGACCACGTATATTTATAGAGTCAATTTGAAAAACCTGAAATAATATGTATAAATGTACATACCTATGTAGGTGTTATTATATCTGAGCTACACATAATTACGAGTAGGTACTTTGAACATTTTCTTGTGACACATAATATGGATTTTATAACCACGAGAAGAGACTATAAGTATAAACAGAATTAAACGTTACATATATTTACGAATCACGAAATTGGTATACCAGATAACATGAATTAGGCTAAATATTATTGCTTGTAATTTTTTATATAAAATTTATTTATGAAAAGCGTTAAATGCAAGTAAAAAGTTCAGAGACTCCAAAAATCGAAGCTTAACTGCATGAGAAAGTAAAATTCAAATCAAGAATTTATAAACAAAAACAAAATGTTGCCAACACAAGGAAATCTTGTGAGTTAATATCCTTCACCTATTGAATATATTAATTAATAATACATAAAATTAATTAACAATATTATTTTTGTTATATTTTTAATTTTAAACAACTTTCTTCTGATTCTTTATTCTCTTTCGTGTGTCTAAAAATAATGTATCCATATTTGGAGCAAATATAACATTTAGTATTTCGGTCAACCGATACTTTCACAAGCTATCATATTCAAATTTATCATAAGCTATAATTTTGCGTTTAAACAAAGGTATCAGTAACTCGCGAACTAGTTATTGTAAATTATTATACGTTAGACGCCAATAAATTACACATCTCTTTACATTTGAACATAAGTGAACTCAGGTACTCAGATAGTGCCTACCATAAATGGTTACCATGTCAAGAACGTACGCTTACGTAAGCATACTCTGCCGAAACAAAATTGCATGTGTCTACCGAAAGAATAATACTAACGATAAAATTACACAAATTATATCTTATTAGCACTAAATATGCACATTCTAATGAGTGGGCAGATGATGAGAACTGTGAAAACGTTAGACGATCTATTGTTTTTGTTGATGTTCCCTAGTGGCAAAAAGTATGACGCACTTCTCATAGCTTCATTAACTGTTTTTAATGTTAGATTATAATGTGTGCGGTTTTTATTATGTATTAATTATTTATAAAAAATATGAGAAAAACTATCGTGAATAAAACAGTTATGTCAAATTATTCAAAGTTGTTTGTAAATATTTATGAATGAAATAACATGTCTCCCAATTGTTTTATTAGTATGCCTTTGTTTATTAAGGAAATGAGTACGAGATACATAATGACAATGAGGTATTTTATACCCGTGCGGACTTTATAACATCATATAGTGATGGGAACAAATATTGACATTGGAATAAAGTCTAGAACAGAAGCAATCACATTTATAGACTACTTTGTATATTTTCTTTAAAATTTGTGATCTGTTAAATTATTAAGAAAGGAGAGATGAGAGAAAACCAATGTATTACAAACAGTAGAGACAGATATATGTTGTTTATATATGCATGTAAATAAATCAAATGTATTACCATATTTCGTTTTTTTTTATCTATGTAAGAGTAGTTTCAAGCAACCCTCAAAAAATGTAAGATGTAAGGTGACCTTCATTTGTAATTCGCTATAACGACTTGCGGTACTTCGGAAGTGAGGAATACCTGCCAATTTTTTTTTACTAAGGGCCAGTTTTTCCATCTTTTGTTAAAGTGCTAGTTACCTTAATCATCGGTTAATAGAAAAATATCACATCTAAAGATTGATGTAGTTATCAAAAATATACGTCATTTATTATTTCGATGCGATATGTTTCTATTAACATAATGGTTAAGGTAACCGACACTTTAACCAGAGGTGGAAAAACCGGCCCTTATTTTGGAGCAATTAAATAGGAAAAAAAATTAGCGGTATATATTTTCTCGGTTTACGGAAAACCGGTTAAGGGGATAGTTTACCTACAAAAAATGTTATTAAAAAATGTTTTTAAAATAAAATACTTAATACCGAACTCTTTTTCAAATTTCGATTTTTCAGTAAAAATCAAAATTTAAATTATTTTTTATTAAAAAATATGAAAAACAGTTATAGTATTTTTCTTTCTAAAATGTATTAAAAATGAGCTATTAGAATGACATAGGTAGGTAGACTGTCGCCTTAAAGAACAAATGGATGGTAAATAACAAAATAAAGTTAACGTGAATAAATATAAATATATAATAAAGAAGAACCTTCATTTAATAAGAAATAAAACAATAGGTAATAAATAATAAAAATCACAAATTAAAATAATATGTTTTCTTTACTCGCAAATGACATTTTTCTACTCGCAAATTTCGAGCTTGCGAGTCGATTATCTACTTTTTGTAGATCAAAAGGAAAAAATTCTAGACAATTTTCTAACTATTTTTCATGAGTAATATCATAAAGCTATATGAATTAATAGTTAAAATTTACGAATAGACAAAAAGACAAACTAGTATCAAAAATGAAATTTAAATAGCAACAGAGATTTAAGAATCATTGTTGACCCGATGTCGTTACTTCGCAGGGATTATGAGTAAATATTACCGATTAAAGGAATAGCACCAATTATAATTGGTTGATTATGTCTTGAATGATAGCAGTTAATATATATATTTTTTTTCATTTCAACAAAATGTTACTAGAACGATCCACTGTGGTTTTGTCAAATTTTTTCGCTGAAAAACTGTCTTCTGTCCATCAAATGAAGCATTCTGATTGTGTAAAAATGACGTATATGGAATAATTTGTATAAAATAGATTGATAGCTTTTGTATTCTTAAGTAAAATCAAGCATAATTGCCTAAAGCAACAGCAAAGTACACTAATGAAGTATTGAAGAAACTATGGACAAACTGATTTCTAAAGGTTGGCTGGCTGACACGTGCCAATAAATTGTCCAAGTCTTTTTCAAGTTACTGGTGCGTGTAAAGGAGGGAAATTCAACAATTTATTTTAAAAAGAAATTGACCAAGTAAATTAGAAAAATAGTTTTATTAATTTTTAATTTGAAAATTTTTGGCTATTTTTCTTTTATCAACTTTATACTTTTTTATATTTCAGTTATTTAATGATATATTTGATATTTGTATTTATAATTTATACCTTATATTTTGAGTCCATAATTCATGTTCCAAAAATTTTTGAAGTAGTTACAAAATTTTATAATCCTATTCGAAAAATATATTGGAATATGATACGCGTGAAAATTCATATTTTCTTCATAAATTTGACCGATTTATTTTCAAATAATTTTTTCAAATTAAAAATTTTGTTTATTATTAAATTTAAACTGTGGGAATAATTTTAATTAGAAATAGAAATCATTTTACAAACTTATCATTTGGGAAGTTTAGTACAAATATTTGTGTTTTAGTTTGTTTGTTTTTTCTACTTATATATAGATACGTCATATTTGATCGTCTCACCAGTACTGATTAACCATAAAATTATCAAAGAGTTGGTGAATATTTCTGCAACAGGGCAATGATAGTTTTTTGTACTTTTTTGTTTATTAAAATGTAGAACAGACATAAAATATGTAAATAAGGTTATCAGACTTGTTGTGAAGGAATTTTATTATCTAATCAATTTTTTTTATTTATTTATAAACCTGATATTTTAAGAAATACAATTATACTAATCTCAAAATATAGTGACTGCCATGTCATAACGTAATTTCTCTTCTACCTTGGTTGGTAAATTAAAAATAAACGTGCGTTTAACACTTCTACGTCGTAAATAATAATCATTTGTGTCTAAAAAATGAAAGCCTAACCTAAATGGGAGGACAAACGATTTATAGTATTACGTAAAGCGTGCTAGTTCTTTTAAAAGTTGTAGGTACATTGGCTTGAAATGTGTGCGGGTCTTTTTCCAACACGCGTGCATATTTCACAGCGTTTGCCTTTTGTGTCGCCACCTGCTCCGAGTAAATCTACCTGCGTGAAACCACTTTTCATGCCACAAAGACGCTACCTGAGGAGACATTTAGCCTTTAATTCCTCTTTTTAAAGCAAGACTCAAATTTGTTACTATAATAGCAACGTATATCCTGTTTATTCACGTCATCCAAACAGTCAGTAATGATAAAATTATGACGATGCACTTCGTTTATTTACAATAAAATAGATAAGTGTAAAAAGGAAAAAATCCGCAAAACTAATATGTAAATAATCGTTTTTATCAAAATTTATGATAAAATGTTTAATATTGAAATAAGTTATTTATGTCATGCGCCTTACTTAATTTTATATATTTTATGTTCACTCTATTTCTCGCATTTGATCATCAATTGTAACCATGTGATTTAAATCGTTGAGGGGAACAAGAGATTGATGATATCATCTTGTCTCACCCACACTATGCGTATAGGACAAAAATGCAAGATAAAAGTTTAATATTTCTTGCAACAAAAATTGATGACATGAAGATCGACTGCAGAAAATAGAGTGTATGTGTATTCGAATTCTTTTAACCCACCAGAGTGTTAAAAAATAGTTTTATTAAAATTCTCATATTTAGGGGGTTTTGCTTAAAATACATATTTTTAGTGCCACTGGTTCGATATCTTTCATATAAACAGATTTTAATTAATTAATAAAAACTTTTATTGTTAATATCTAATATAATATTAGAAATACCTTATAAAACAAGTAGCACTAGAAATTTTGAAAAAAAAAACCTCATGTAATATCTGCCATATTCTTTTATTGTGAACATGTAAAATACTCCGTATTTCAATATTATAAGGCAAGAACTTGTATGTACATTATGTTGAGTAATTAGTGTTTTAATAAGAATTTTTTTAATGTTACATTTCAAAATGACATTTGATTAAACTACACTAAACAATGATACAAAGTATTTACGTTACTTATGAATTATTAACAATATATTTAATTAAAATAACTACAATAACTATATTTTTAATTATTATTAATAAAATAACATCACTTCAATGGATTTATTCATTTTCTTTCGTATATACTTATTTAAACTGCGTATTGTCATAGGCTAATTAATATATTACTTACCTACTATTGCATAAAAATTTCACTTTCGTCTGGTTTCTTAAATTTAAATGTTGTTTTTTATTATATAAATTAGCAGGAATGTGGAGGTGGGAAATCACATTTTACAGAAAAATTTATTCATGAATCTAACATTTTAGAAAATTTCATTTTTTGAAATATCTAGACATCTTTGAGCCGTATATACTGCTTTGGATTTGTCAGAATACTAGCTGTTTTTACGATTGGATTAAAGGAAGAATTTAAAGATAGTGACGAATCCTCGATTTACCGTGAGACAAATTATATGCAGAAGCATAAAAAAACAGCAAATTTCTGTCCGCATTGTGCAATTTTCTAATGAAAATAATTATATATTTTATTTAATATGTGTACATCGTTATTAAAATGAATAAAATTAGAATACTTATATTCTTATATACTTATACCTATAAATATTGTAGAATATACTTGTATATGTACACTTGCCTTTATATATAATTCCTATTTTCATTCTTAGTATACACTTAATATGGATTTTTATGTCTACTAATCTTCAGAAACATTTATTGCTTTTACGAGCAATATCCCATCTCTTTAAACGTGAAACACCTGTTAAAATAACCTTAAAATGACAAACATCCTTGAAGAACTATTAACAAAACGTTAGTGTATCCCGTTGTCCATACCAATGAGCTTATGCACTGTGGCTCACTATCTTTCTCACAATCTTAAAATATATCAGTGCTCTTGAACTAAAGTTTATTTTTGTCACCGAAGAACAATATTATTATTCCGAGATTTATTTAAATGTGATCTCGTACTTAGATCACAATTAAAATTAGTTTCACTCCTTTGTAATATAAATTGAGTAGGTTGATATTTTTTCTCGTGATTACTTTGTGTATGAACATATGATTTACAAGTTTATTATAAAATGTATCGTGAATCCAGTTTTTAACAACTGTTACATCAAATAAAATTTACATTTTACCTTATTAAGATAAGTCTTTATATGGCAATATCTGATATACATATGTATGTAACTATTCAAATGTATAATCTTCTAATTTTAAAATTACTGTTATTGGAATGTTTTAAGTTAAAGAAGCTAAAAAATTCTACTTTAAAAATAAAGTAAAAAATAATTATTATACAGTCATACAGTGACTCCCATTCAAAATGATATGCATGATCTCTTAATATTTTTTTTTCGTATAAGTAACGAACAAACAGTTTTAAAATAAAAAAATGTATATAATTGATTAACTTTACCCTTTCTTTAATACAAAAATATAAAATATAATAATTTGAAGTTTTACAGCTCTATACAAAAATAGATGTTTACAGAACCGTTAAATTTACAGACACAATGAAAATGATAATCCATAATTATTGCATATACATGGTTAATATTTAGTTGGGTCTCCTTTATTTTCTAACACCATTTTCATTCGATTTGGAATAGATTTTACTAAATTTCTGATGTAGTCAGGATTAATTCTTATCCATAATTCATTTAAAGTTTTCTTATATCACTTTTCTTAGTTACAAAGTATTTCATTTTTTTGTGTGGAACGTTTCTGTCAATAATAAAACTGCATTAAATTACTTTGTAAATGTGAGAAATGTTTTCAAATTTTAACAGGTCCTTAATAATGACCCAACAGGTGGCAAAATATTCATGAAAATTTTTTGCTCTTAGATTCCCATTTAAAGTGTAAGTAAGTGCTGTGGAAAAATTATGTATAAATTTTTAACCATAATTTGTTTATCCATTTTGATATTGATGATATACTGGTAGAATTGTAATGTAAACGTATTATTTTTTATTGATTGTACAATTATAGAAATCAACAATTAATAATAATAAAATAATTCCACTAATAATTATACACTTAAATTGAGATATTTTATTTTGCAATAGTAGTAAAAATATATGTTTTATATGTTTCATAGTATTGCCATATATAGTAAAACAATATGTTTTAAAATTGCAAAATAACATAGGTAATAAACACCATTTTTTTGTTATATAAAACAAAACTTTCATTCGCAGAATTTACGTACCCTTGGTCTTCTTAGTTTATTGATCTTAAAACTCTGTTACGCGTATAAATAAATCAACTTCTTAACCTACCGTTAAAATGAATATTTATGTTTTCTTCAAATGTAATTTGCACGCATTGGTTATTACTTCTCTGTAATGTTCAGTTACCCTAATGGTGCAGACTTAATAAATAAATATTAATTTATGTTAATTCTATGTTTCTAAAACAACAATCTGAATCTAGTCGTGCATAAAATATGGTTCTGTATAAAAAGCCGTCTCCGCCAACGTAGGATATTCACTTGTCAGTGAGTGACCGGGAGGGTTAATTCTTTGTCTTCGATACCGCCATCCGACAAGCGAAATCCGCCTCTATTGCTTTACCGTTCCAAACGCCCGTCAAAGATGATCCCTAAGTGCATTCCGGGACCCAACATAACTGGTTTTTATGAAAACGCTACTACTATTTTTAAAACTTTTCTCCGAAGATGCTCATTCTGGCCATAGTTGGATGTTGACAACTCGAGAAATGTAATGTAGTTGCATTCTACTACATTCTTTGTTCTAGTAGATATCTGCGAGAGAAAATAAAACTCAAACTGAACGAATGGTCTTGATAAGTCTAATATAATAGTCGCTATTAAAATTTATTTTACAATATAATTTACTTTACAGTATGAATAAAAGATAGAAGGTAATTGCAAAGTGAAATGTATGCAAATTGAGAAGTGATGTAGAGAAGGAAAAGTACAGCGTAAAATTGAATTACTGCTATTGAATAGAAAGGCCACACTGCAGCTTTGTATAGAAAACAATAATTAAAATGCAATTAAAGTACATCTTTGTCCTTCCATGAGTAGGAGTATTTCATCCTGGATACAAAGATTCTTTTTATTTTACTAAAATTAACTTGAGATTTTTTTAATGTATACATAGGGCACTAAAAGTTATGACTCATGAAATTTATAATAGGTTTGTTCAAATTATCAATTCGGAACTGTTCCACAAATGGGAGTTCTGCGCATGTCATCTTTGGTTTAAATTTGGCGGTATACTTGTCACGTGCATTTATTTTGAATAATGTTTTTTTCATATATTTATAACAGTTCAATACATATAGTATCATACATAGTAGAGTTCTATGTAACATTTATCAAATATATAACTATAGACTTTAGTTATAACACTTTTTTATTATTCGGGTAGTTTTAAGTTTAATTTACATCGTGGATCTTTCGATATAACCTTAAAATAGAGTATTATTATATTCTTAATAAAATTGGTGTATATTTCGTATGTAACAGATAGCAGATTTCCATACTTTTTCACTGGGCATGATCATAATTTGAAATACTTGATCCCTAGCAAGAACTATCAGAATCTTTCCACTAGAATTGCCAAACTGATAATTGTCAGAATTTCAAATTCCAGAACTATAGAGTTCGAACGCTTTTTGATAAAATAAGCTTCCTCACAAGTTCAAGAACTTCTTAGAACTGTCGGTTCGAACAAACCTATAATGATCAGTGAATCCTTTGACTAGAATGCTCCGACTCGAACTGAGCGGAGTGTTATATCAGGGCTTCAAATCTCAGCGTCGCTACTGTCCGAGTTGGTCAAACCCCATTATATGCTAGAAGTTCCTTGTAGAAGTTTTAGGCTAACAACTTAGTTATACCAATACAATGGAGTATGTGACCATAATCGAATTTATGTATATAAAAAAACGTAAAATATAAAAATTAATTACTATATCTGCTTATTATAATATTAAAAATTAAACATTAGTTTGCAATAATAATAATATAGTTATTAGCAATTTAATGTTCAGGAGAAGGGATATGTGACTTCAGCATGGTAGGATTGTGGAAAACGGCTGATTGACTTTCTCTTATGCTCCCAGTCTCTTTCTTCTTTCATGATTCTACCACAATGATGTCACAGCATCCCTTCCCCAACTTTTTGATAATTTTTTTCTTAAAAACTACGAAATGAATCGAAATAGAAATAGGTATCCAAATAATTTAAAACAGCTTCCATGACATCTGTAAACTTTTTTGAAATGTGTGAAGAGTTCGAAATAGTTATACTTATTTCTCATAGAACCAAAAGACAAATTCAACACTGCAACGTTGTGACAATACTACTAATAGAGACTGTTTGATAACACAAAAATTATTTTTGGAGTTTTATGTGGTTTTTGCCAAATTATTCAGGTTTTACCGTAAGTATAACACACCTACAAAAATATGTAGTGAAGAAATTGAAGAACTGAAACTTTGATGGCTACACATTATTAACTAATAGTGGAAATGTACTAAAAAATGCTCATCAGGTATTTGTAATGAGCTACGAAAAAATATATCAAATAGTACAAAAAAATGTACCAAAAATTAAAGAAAGCTTTAATGGGGTAGGTGACCAAGGTAGAATTTTAATGAAAAAACTATTGAATTATAGAAAGTATATTTATTTATTAACGTTGACATTAAAAAAGTTAAATATTTATCAGCAATTGTTTAGTAATTTGCGTTAAATAGAAACAGCGTCCTTTACTATGACGTTCACTAAGTTAGCACTATCTCACTCACACCACCTATTTCCGTCTGTCTACCTTCGCCGCTCTCATGAACTTCGTTGACGTCATAATCCCCTCCCAAGTACTATATTATTTATTTACTTCAAAACAACATATAATTAACAATTTTAAAAAAATACGGGTATATTATTTTTGTACAAGCTATCACATATACCAAATTTAGAAATTGGTCACCTACCCCATTGCGTTATAGATACAAACTCATGTCATATTACATATTATGGTTACAATGTATATATTATGCGTTTGTTATATTTTACTTATACGTATACATTAATGAGATTTTTAAAATTTATATACGTGTTATGTATAATAAAAACAATTTCCATGTTAAATTTTTGGTTCCCTTTAAAAACATCCTCTAAAAAAATACTGCATACGCCACTGCCTGTACCTATTAATATCAGTTAACTTGTATTTTGCCAATTTTGTTATCATAAAAGATATTTACCAAACGTAAAAATGCGATAAAAATATGTACATAAAACTATCTAGTGTCTAATGAGATGTCTTTGTGATGTACCGTCAATGCAATAAATATTATTTGAGAGTCAATACCTCTGATTGACATCCCCGACAATTAAAGCCCTCAATCTGTACAACTTGCAATTACCTGATGCGACAATAGAGTATATTTTTATCTATGCAGTTATTATTATCATTTTATTGTTTAACTTTTGTGGTCATATGACTTGTATGCAGACGAAGTTCTTGTATGTAGGAGAGGTGATGAGATTATGAGAAATTATGAACAGACGTACTCCTACTAATGTCTATACTCTGATGCTTTGACAGCAGACAGCATGTATTGTTATAAGTATTATGACTTTATTTTGCTCGAAAATATTAGCATACAAGTCAGGAAATTCAAGTTATAATACTCTCGAAATCTGATCATTTTTTTCTGCACATTTATTCACATTGTAAAAGATTACAAAAAATACGGATTTTTATTTCTTTTACCATTCAAATAGTAGTAGTGGCTTAACACTCCCATGAGATAATACCGCTTCCTCCAAAGCTTTCTAGCTCCTATTTTTATTGCAGTGGATCAATCTTATTTGCTGTTCCTTAGATGTTCTTTATAATCTTTTTCAACTCCTTATCTCTTGTTTTACTCTTGTTGTTAATTTCGGTTTCTTTTAGGTCTTCTTCCACTTCTCTTAGCTATCTTTATCTGAATCTACCTCTTCTTCTTCTGCCTGGCTCCACTCGATTATATCTTTCTATGATCAAGCCACCTCATTCTTTGTTGTTTTATTTTTCACTATATTTACCTTCTAATTCATATTCTATATTCATTCATTCTCATAATGATAATGGTACTATTATCGTTTTATATACCCATATTAGTAGCTTTTGTTAGTATTCATAGTAGGAAATAAAAATTTTCTAAAAATTATAATAAATCAATTCCTGTTTCAAGATCGCTTAGCTATTAATCTCATATAATTTCTCCGCGGAATACGCATTCGAAACACTCGGGTTGCAAAGTTGAGCGCTAATTAGCAAAAACTAGGTTATTAAGTTGTAAAATTCAGCGTATAGTGGACGAAGAAAACGGTTACACATATGAGACATACAAATATCTACATATGTAAAAACAGCAAAAACATATTTTAAGAATTCTAAAACGTATTTATTTACCAGAAAATCATAATTTGTTTTTTATTATTTTTTATTCATACGTACTTTATGAAAAGTATATACATCTAGGTCACATTAATATTTATGTTACAAATAATGCAAAAAAGGTGTGACAATTACAGAAAATTACAAATCTTATCTCCCATCGCACAAAGTACAACTGGAATATTAAACAAACAATACGTACGCACCTAACAACCTGAAATCAACGTTTTTAGTTGAAATGTGATACAAATCTTCTAATTTTTAATTGCGTCCAGTTAATAAATAAGCAACAATTATTATTCACTGAAATAAAAACTGTATAATATCGCGAATGATCTCATGCTAATTTGAAACCCCAAATGACAGCTTTGTCAATACGTATTTAAATACATCTATGTAGATATTTAAGTAAGTAAGAATATCAGTTAATGAAAATTGCAGTGTATTTCATTGCCAACTATCTTATAAGAAAAAGAAGCACATTTGACAAGCAAAAAAAGGTCATCAGGATAGCAAAATGATAAATTATTCCTTAATCGTTAAATACTTTATTTATAACTAGCGGAGTAAGTAACATGATGGATTTAACTTAAAATTTGTGATAGTTTCTAGCAGTTACTATAGAAGGGTTTTAATCGATTTAAAACATAAAATTCAGAACAAGTCATGTTAAAATTTCCATACACTACTTACTTAGTAATTCTTCTTGTATTGAACTAATTTCAGCTAAAAACACAACTATATGAAGTGAAATTTTTATATTGTATTATTATTTTACAAACTACTGGAATAACGCTTTTCAAATTAATATTTAAAATTGATAGTAATTATACAATTATTTTTGGTGGATGTCGTTTATAAAGAACGTGTAAGGGACAATAAAGAAAACTATTAATCGTATCACTAACGTCCTTAATCGTAACTATGCGAAATGATCTCTTTGAAGTGCAGTCACTAATGCAAATGTGGAAATTAATTATGCGAGGTTCTATAACAAACTTTGTGCTTGTCACTCACTACTGATCCAATAATACTACATAACGTGATTTACTTAAATGAAGTCAGTGTTGTCCACGTAACAAGTAATTTAATTATATTGTTACATAGTTCAAACACGAACATATGTTATAATTAGTTACGTACCTGCCAGCTTTGAAGTGTTCTTGATGACAAGCTCTTAAAATAATAAAGACTGTTATGAAGATATTAAGAAAAGGTGCATACGTTACCAGCAAGCAGCAATACCAACCTCGACGCTAAAAATGATCGTACTTTATATATAAAAAAAATAATGATAGGATATTCTACACTTACAAATTTTTATAGTTGGGGGGACATTCAGAATTATAGTTCATTTATTAATTTTCTAAAATAAAATCATTATTATTATATCTCCAGATTCCGAAAGTGATATGTCGTTTTTGAGTTTTGGATACAAGCTATTTTTGTTCCTTCTCGTGATTATTGTTGTGGTTCGAACAAAATTGGTACAACTACTATCATTTTTAAAATGTGTGCACCGACAGTTTTTTGTTTAAAACTTAAACTAAACCGCAGCAGATCGTTTTAATAAAAATATAAAATACTTTTATAATCAACTTTCTCCACATTAATATATACGAATACTTAATATTAAATTATTAATTTTATCCAACATTGTTTAATTATAGCGCTATAACTATGGCTTTTTAGATAAATAAAGTATGTCATAAGTGGGGAAATAATAACTCACTGTTTGTAGGTTCGTATCATAGTAACTGTGTTACAAAACATTCTCTACGCTCTTCTTTATTGAATGTCATTTTGAAATGTCAACCGTCAATTTATTTTTATGTTTTACATCAATTATTAAAGGTGGTGAATAAAAATGGTGTGTGGTACTCGTGGGTTAATTTCCTAAGTCACTTGAGAAAAATACCCCACTCGTGAGCTAAATATTTCTCACATGACTTATTTGTAATGTAACACACTTGTACCGTAGATAACTATAGTATATCTTCAGTATTGATATTTCCTATCTTTTTATTAAAATTAATAGAATGCTTCCGAATACTACGAATGATGTAGTTCGGACTTAAAAGTTTGATATATTTCAAAAATTTTCAATTTCCGGACATAAAATAATATAACTATAACACAGAGGAGGCGGTAATACAATCAAAAGGGGTGCACAAAAAAAACAGTCTAACAATGCCACTGCCTTTGTACTTGGGGGGGCTCAGGTAATTTCACCGGTAGTAGTTGTAGTTACGCCACTGGTTCCTGGTATTCTATATTTTACTTGTGTCAAGTGTTACGTACAGTACTTGTACCGGTAACATACTCGTATATAATGTTATTTTATCTGGATTCAAAGTTAGAATCCGGATTGAATAAATGAATAATACAAAGAAAATATAAATTGTATGCCTCCAAGTGAACGTAAGATTAGGTTCAATGATTAACGACAAAGTCTTACTGTAATATCAAGATGTGATAAAGAATGAAAAATGTAGAGAAGAAAATATAAAAGGAATTGGAAATGTCATTTCTTCCATACATATATTAAAGTATGTCAAAAAAAAACATAAGTTTAAAAAGGTATGAAAACATGTCTCCTGTTTTTCTAAATATATAACTAATTGAAGTTGTTCTTGTGGCACCTTTGATTATTCCCATTTTAACTTTTTCTGATACCTTTAAAATATTTTATAAAGTTTTAAACATCAAACTAAATTTTTAATCCTGAAATAAAACAAACAAAACATCAACTCATGTAACATTTAGTAATTATAAAAAACTAATTATAAAAGTTACGAACTCGATGTGTATGTTTTGCACATAAATTATTAATCCTCTTAAAATTTTCAATATATGTATGTACCTAATCGAAAAAACGAGAGATTGAACTTCTGAAATATTAATACATTACAATACTAATATACTTTACATCTTATTTCGTGACTTGTCAAAACTTCATCGATTCAAAATTTATAACAACTTGTATAGCAATACATTAAAAGAAACTTGTTGGTCCACATTAAAAATTATGTCCTATCGTATCTTATAAATAAAAAATACTATATTTGGAGTTAGACATCTGAAAAACTGTTTAAAATTAGTAAACCCTTATTATATGGTAATAATTTTTATGCATTTCATACTATATAATGCATAATTATATATTTCAAATTTAGTTGCATGTTATAAAAGAATTATCAAAAATACAAATACGGTATTAGTTAATCTCGACCTTTAATTTTCTTGAATGTAAGTACAGACATCGCTTATTACTACTAAGTTACTCAAAAATTACACACAAATGAATCCACACTAAGTGAACCATTATTTATTATTTTTATGGAAAAATTAATAATTTGTAACAAATTTTTTTTCAAACAGTGAAAATTATTTACCTAAAATTAACAGAAAATCAGAAAAGGGCAAAATGAAATAATTGTTTATTAAAAAATATTTTTCAAGAGAATAAAAATTGATAAAACTATAGTAGGATCGTCTTGGTTACATTTGTTGATAAGAAAAATTTTATGTTTGAACTGCCATTTGTGAAATAATCAAACAAATATAATTTGAGCTATCGCGAATTAAATATCGTTTTTGACACTCCTTTATCTGTTATTTACGCAACAACTATTCGTAAATTTTAAGGATTAATTCATTGCTCTTAATATGTTACGCAAATAAAAAAAAAACTTAATTGTTTATTAAAAAACAAAAGGAAATAATGATTATCCACACATATCATTTCCATCCATTTGTTCGTTTTATGGAAAAAGACAGTTTTCAACAAAAAATCATAAAATAACATTAGGATCGTGATGGTTACATTTTGTTGACATGTTGACACTCCTTTGTCTCTTTACGCAACTTTATTCGTAAGTTTTATGAATAAATATTCATGACTTACGAGAAAATCAGCCAAAATTTTTGCACCGTTTTGCGTGAAATTTTAAATTATACATATTAAACTTTTCCAACCGCTTAACAGTGAAGTAATCCGTGCTAAATGAAAATTATAACTCAAACTGCAAACCATACTATAGAGAGATCCGCAATCCGCAATAAATGAAACAAATTTATAGGCCACCTAATTTTTTATATTAACTAAATCAAATTTATTTTTTAAATAACACGTACAAGTCAATTTATTTATTTACATTACAGTCTTCTTACCAACTTCATATTTTAGAATTTTTAATAAAAAACAAGAAATAATGAGATTAAGTTCGCCATAAATTTAAGATTTAGTTCTTTTTAATGTTGTAGTTTACGTACGTTATATACGTAACTTAGATTAGTGACAGGCCAATGTCCTCAGTTACAAGTCGAACAAGTTTGTTATTGGATTATTGGTGGAATTCTTATATTTTTATCAACTACGTGTCGAGGAGTGAGCTTACTGTAAATAAAAGACGTTATAGTATTTAAATATTACAAGCATCTGCGGTGTGTATTTTACATAGTTCTGGAGTTTGTCACATATTTTAGTATGATACATATACATGTGCTAATAATATCAAATTAGTTAAGGTTTGATTTGATAGTTCCATTGGTCATAGTTTAGTTTAATTTATAAGGTAAGACCTTTGGTAAATGTATACTGAATGCTAAAAATATAATTTGTACAAAAATTAGAACAACTAGATTAACAATGGGTTATAATCAGAAGTTGATTGTGTTAGCTGTTGACAATCGGTAATCGATTAGGGAAGAGTCAGGTATTCGTATGCACCTAATAAAAAGAATTTGTCATTCAACTTTATCTATAAGATACATTCGGGTCTTTGCTACAATATTTTGCATTCAAATTCATAAAAAATTAGCAATGCCACGATTATCTGACCTTTGCGGCTAATAATTGTGCGCATCTACAAAAATATTGTAGAACTCATAATATATATTAAATGTAAAATGTATTAAACATATGAACTCATGTAAAAGCACCAACTTACAAATATTGACAATTTCGAAACTCTTAAAGGAACAAATGAGTAGAATTTTGTCTTAAGGTAGGCAAATAATTTGCAAAGAAAAGACCGACTAAGCAAACACTTTTTTGAACATCACACAAATCGCAAACACATCCTTCTGGAGAATCTACGTCGGACACAAAACTTGTGCCCAACTTTAGAAAACTCTTAGATCGTCCAGCCCATTATTCTGCTTTGTTTTACGTTGATAGTTTGGCATCTAAAATAACACACGGAATAAAAAGTAAAATAATGATTTTACAATGTTTTAATGCTTAACACAAAGCAAATTCCACCAAACTCTACCCAAACTGGAGGTGTTAGGTACTTTTCAACTCAAATAGTTCTATTTGCAAATAATCAGATTAAGAAAAGGAATCTATATTTAACTTAATAAATAAATAATATTAAAATACAGATAATAAAAATTATAATCATTGATACTTCACTAAACTGTGACATCGAAATTTTCTTTTATTTCCATGGTTGTCTAATTTTTCAAAAAAGTGATAAATTTTATATTTAATAAATCTAGTACTGCATACGTGCTGTTAAACTCTTAAACTATAATCTTATTTAATATGGAATTTAATTTAGAAAAACTTTGCACTCTTTTAGTTTTGCTCTCTGTAAAGAGAGAAAGAGAGCATCCGCAATTTTTTGAAATCCATGTTAAAGACCTATGTTCCGCGTTTCGTTGCACACACTGTATATTATTTTCACAACATAGATTATTATTTTCTTTTGATGGCCAAATAACCGATACTATAGTTATGATTAAACATTGAAACAAAAGCAAGTGATATCCTTAAATTTTATTCAGAGATGATACATTTATTTAAGTTTAAAACTCGCATAAACATTTTTATGTCTCATAAATATACTTAGATGTATAAAATAAATAATTTGCATTGGAAACACACCGAGAAAATACGACGGCGTAGAAGGGTCAGGATGTGATTTTTTTAAACTCAGGATCCCGACTTTTTAAACTCGGGATCCCGACTTTTAAACTCGGGATCCCGACATTAAACTCGGGATCCCGACTTTTAAAACTCGGGATCCCGACTTTTAAAACTCGGGATCCCGACTTTTTAAACTCGGGATCCCGACTTTATAAACTCGGGATCCCGACTTTTTAAACACGGGATCCCGACTTTTTAATCTCGGGATCCCGACTTTTTAAACTCGGGATCCCGACTTTTTAAACTCGGGATCCCGACTTTTTAAACTCGGGATCCCGACTTTTTAAAGTTAGGATTCTTTCGTTATACAGGGTGTTCATTTTATTTTGTCCATTATTGCTATCTCGAGAACAATAAGAGCTACGAGGTCGGTTGAATTAGCAAACAATTTCTATTTTACAAGACTATAGCCCAGTCATATAGTACATTAAAATCGCGAACTAACGGCTAGTTCTGATTTTTTAATATGTTGTTAGGACCACTACCAGCAGTGTATATCCAAGTTTGCAGCTTCGAAAGACCTGTGCCAATTTCGTAGCACTCGAAAAACTGCGAAATTTTTGCACTCTTTTCGGTATTTTCACTATATCTCTTAAACTATGCTTTTTTTCATGAAACGTCTTATTTATATTTTTAAAGTAGATTAAATTTGCGACAATTTGAGTCTAGAACCAGCTCTCTAGGTCTAATAGTTACCAAGATACGGCCTTCCAAAAATTGACATTATTTTCCAAAAAAGTGAAGTGTTAAGATTTGGTCAATTTTTGACCCCGAATTCGGGGAAAATACTTATTTCACCGAAAAAGTTTTAGGGGGAGATGTTGTAGCGAATGTAATTAGCTTTAATTTAAGCACAGAACAACGTCAGTAGGCCTGATAGTTTCCTCATAATGTTAAAAAATCCAAAAAAATGGGAAAACTGCATTTTTCGCAAATTTGCTGTGTTGAGTTCTCACAATGGTTTGAGGGTAGTTTGAAAGGAAAACCCATGAACATCCACAAAAAAATGTATATTTGGCCTATTAATAATGTATTTACTATGGTCCGTATTCAGTTCTTCTAGTGTTAATTATAACTACATTCGGCAACCATCTCTAAGCTTTGTATAAAAGAAAATATTCTTTTACTAAACTACATTGACTATGTCATCAATATCATGCACATATTCTGCCATTTTCATGACTAAACAAGAGACGGCCACTGACTATCTTCCAGCGTTTGTGTATCATCAAGCAGTCGGACAATGAGTTGACGGAACATTTCAAGTACGAGTTGGCTCCATACCCCATGGCATTGTTCACAAAAGAGGATATGCGCAAAGGAACGAAATCAAAGTTCTACTGAGCTTTTAATCGTCCCTCAAAACATCTCAGTAGGAGCCAAATGGTTTGTTGTGGTAGATGGGGGTTACTTATTGTAAAAGGTGATATGGCATCGTTACGACTCTGTGAGGGGTATTGTCGCAGGATACGTCAGCTACACCTTCAACAAGTTCGGACGGAACGTTGCTGTGGTCTGATATCCTGAGGATGGGGCAGAGTAGTACACAATAACTGCCAAACGCGTAAGGCGCTATGATTCTCTACAGGGCAGCGAAGTCATCTTTGAAGAATCAAATATCATAAAATTGGCCCAGGAGAAGTTGCTGGCCAACGACAACAACAAACGACGACTGATTGCTCTAATATGCTCCGCATTCCAATGCCAGGGAATTGAGACAAAGCAGACAGTCGAGGATGCTGACTGATACATCGTTAAGGTGGCACTTGATAAGAGCACCTCTTTTCAGTCAGTGCTATGGACCTCCTCGTCCTTTTCAATGATTTATGATCGGCTGTGAAGAACGTTTTTCTCCAGAAAAGTGGCAGAGGTGACTCTGGTCCTTCACAATATTCTTCAGTCATTCAATCGTGGAGATTTAGAAGTCTCCCAAGGATTCGAGTTGTTTCTCCACGCCTTCACTGGGTGCGACACCACCTCTGCCCTATTCTGGTATGGGAAGAATAAACTATGGAGCGCCATCTAAAAATAGCCTCATCTCATCACCACAGCTAAAGTGTTCCTTCAGCCTACTTCAATTCACCAAGCCATCGCAAATGCCGAAGCGAAGTGCCTAGTATCTCTGTATGGAGGAGACTATACTGACGATACCCTCCAAAGCCTGTGCTATAATTTTTTTGTGAAAACAGCCGCCTCCGCTGGTCTTGTTGACCTCGCTCGTTTGCCTCCAACAGAAGATGGTGCAACATTCCACGCCTATCGAACTTACCACCAAGCTCAGAAGTGGTTGGGGGTGAAAAAAGATGCTACTCAATGGGGATGGAAGAAGGCAGATCAAGAGCTCATTCCAACAACAATGATGAGCGAAGTGGCATCCCCCTCCCTTCTGAAATTTCTATCATGCCGGTGCAAGACCATTGGTCACTAATTCTTGTAAATGATATAAATGTTGTTACACTATGTAGTTTTGTTGAATATATGATATTATTCGTTACATTTCATTCAGTAAATTTAGGTCTGGTAGACAATTAATAAACGACTGTGTGATCGGAATTTTGTGTTTTACTCTATACGTTGTGTATTTGTTACATTCTTTGATTATTTGTTTGACTGTGAGTTGGGTGGCACAGGTGTCACAAATTTTGGGCTCTGTTCTTTTGAGGCAATCTAATAATATATTTTGTAAATATGCAAATACATATACATCAGTAAATAAAAATGTTACATTAATTTCATTGTAAATACTTTATTAATAGGCCAAATATACATTTCTTGTGGATGTTTCAAACTACCCTCAAACCATTGTGAGGATTCAACACAGCAAATTTGCGAAAAATGTAGTTTTCCCATTTTTTGTATTTTTTAACATCATGAGGAAACTATCAGGCCTAGGGACGTTGTTCTGTACTTAAATTAAAGCTAATTACATTCGCTACAACATCACTCCCTAAAACTTTTCCCATAAAATGAGTATTTTCCCCGAATTCGGGGTAAAAAATTGACCAAATCTTAACACTTCACTTTTTTGGAAAATAATGTCAATTTTTGGAAGGCCGTATCTTGGTACCTATTAGGCCTAGAGAGCTGGTTCTTGACTTAAATTGTCGCAAATTTAATCTACTTTAAAAATATAAATAAGACGTTTCATGAAAAAAAGCATAGTTTAGGAGATATAGTGAAAATACCGAAAAGAGTGCGAAAATTTCGAGGTTTTTCGAGTGGTACGAAATTGGCACAGGTCTTTCGAAGCTGCAAACTTGGATATACACTACTGGTAGTAGTCCTAACAACATATTAAAAAATCAGAACTAGCCGTTAGTTTGCGATTTTAACGATTTCTAGTGTACTATTTGACTGGCCTACTATTAAAATGAGACAAACAAATTTTGTTTTAAACCAGTGGTTCTCAAGATATGGGGCTCAACTTTCTTATATTTCTTATATTAATAGCAATAATGGACAAAATAAAATGAACACCCTGTATAACGAAAGAATCCTAACTTTAAAAAGTCGGGATCCCGAGTTTAAAAAGTCGGGATCCCGAGTTTAAAAAGTCGGGATCCCGAGTTTAAAAAGTCGGGATCCCGAGATTAAAAAGTCGGGATCCCGTGTTTAAAAAGTCGGGATCCCGTGTTTAAAAAGTCGGGATCCCGACTTTATAAACTCGGGATCCCGAGTTTAAAAAGTCGGGATCCCGAGTTTTAAAAGTCGGGATCCCGAGTTAAAAGTCGGGATCCCGAGTTTAAAAAGTCGGGATCTCGAGTTTAAAAAGTCGGGATACCGAGTTTAAAAAAACACATCCTGACCCTTCTACGCCGTCGTAAGAAAACGATACGCCTAGAAAAAGACGAATAAAAACTTCCTCGTTGTAACCACAAGTCAGAGCAAGAGCAAACCCTAACAACCATCCTTATCCTCGAACAATGCATGGCCGGCGGCAGTCACAGGTGGTGTTCAGTCCTCCGGTTCCCACATCACGCCACTCGGCCACTCCAAGCCGAGCCGTGCCATCCTCGGGGCTGCAGTCTGCAGTGCGCCGCTGTGACCCCAAGGTCAACTGGTTCACTAGCACCGCACTCTACTGCACTCGTACTCTGCTGCACAGAGCAGCCGCTTACTGGGTGAAATTACGAATTCAGTGTGATTTACCGATGAATTCTCTACTGGGTTTCTACTAAGCACGATACAGTGCAAGTAACTGTATAATATTGCAAAGTACTGATATTTGCGCAAATTGTATAATTTAATATTTATGTACGAGTGGGAATATTGAAAACACTTTATAAATTAAAAATTCTATTCGTCAATTAATGTGTAATATCTTTCTAAGTATTATTATTAAATATGGTGGTTTTGTTTCGAGTATCTGGATGATATTTCGTAAATTAAATATATTATATTAGAAAATCGTTTTTCATATAAAACTTAGTCAGTTCTTTACAATTTCAAAGAGAAAATAATATTCTGAATACTATAATGTAAAGTTTAATATAACATTTCATTTAAATTATTTAAAGTATTACATTTTAAAAACATATTAACATCAAAATAAAGATAAATTAAAAATCTTTAATACTTAGTTTATTCGTTTCTAGACAATTGAGTTGCTCTAATTAATAATGTGTAGATATAATAAAAAGATAAAACATTCATAGATTCATCTTTATTTCGATAATATTATGATATTAAAAGCTATTATTTTAGATAAATTAAATGACAAAAATTAAAAAAAGTCACATTTGTTCTAACCAATCTATAAAATAAAACGAATGTGAAATGATATTTTTCAACAATTAACGTAATCATAATCATACAAGACGAGTATAATATAAATAATAAATCAAAAATAGTTGTTTTAATTAACGTTTTACATATACATTATTTCAGTTGGCATCCATATATATTTTGTCGGCTTATGGAGACTAGTCATAATGAGAGGGAGGCGTGAAAAAAATATGTTCGTAATTGAAAAATAGTTATTTGTGTATCAAGGTTCTAAAAGTAATATTTTTGGGCCGAAACCGAAGTTTGCAGCCGAGGCAAAGCCGAGGCTACAAATCAGATGAGGCCCAAAAAGAACTTTTAACCGAGGTGCACACAACATTTTTTAGGCGATTACAACAAGAAATTATGAATTTTCATTCAAAATCAATTTTTGACATCTGTCAAAATTTACTTTACGGCCGCATTTACTTTACGGCCGCATTTACCTTACGGCCGCATTTACTTTACGGCCGCTATTTTTACTCGGAAATTCATTACTTTTTCATTAATATTTGTAAAGGAATAGTTAAAATTTTACTTACATTTGTTATTATATTCTAAAATAATTAATCACATTAATATGAACTATGTAAATCAATAATGAACAAACAAGCGGCCAAAAAATTTTGACTTTGACAGATGTCAAATAAAAATTGATACTTTAAGGTTGTCAGCAGATACGAAAAACAACAATTTATGTACCAGCCGCCTAAAAAAATATTTTTTTCTACAAAAACATCTCATCAAACGAAACAAACTTTATGAAATACATAATATTGGATAAGTTTTATTTGATATACTTTTTTCTAATATTTTTAATTTACGGAATACCACCCTAAAAATCATTAATAAAAAAGCAATTGTTACAATGGGTTTTTCTTATTGCTTGCATGTTCTACAACCACTTCTTTCTGTTGTTTTGTGTCGCCGTTTTTCTCTGATATTTACAAAAAAAAAAAACTTTAAAATGGCTAGCGTAAACTTCCGGTTGACCGATTTTTACCAGGCTGGTGTTTTCACATCAGATACTTAAATTTTATTAAAAGCTAAAACAGCGATGGTATCTTTCAAATAATGCACCCTGCGATTTTGGTGAAATTATTAAAACTAATAATAAAACAAGATTTACTTAATTGTGTCGTTTAATTTGTCAGCCTACTGCTTATAGTAGATTCCGAAGTACTCGGACTCAGCTCTATTTTTATTTGGATAAAGATTGGCAAAGCTGGGAGCATAAAAATTATAGTTACATGACAAATTTAATTGTGATAGTATAGAAGAGTTTATAATTCGTTGTACATATTTACTTAATAAAAGTTTATGTACTTATCAAAGTACAGAGTAACTAAAAATTGGGTGAGATATCATATTTTTAGTTAATATTTTATAAATTTATTGTACAAATTTTAACCAAGTATTAATTATTATTTATTAAATAAAAGCAACTTATAATTATATTTTATATGAAAATATACAAATATTGTGTTTACAACAGATTGTTAACGTATAAAATAAATATATTGTATTCTTTAAAAATTATTATTTTTTTGTAGAATTCACGTAATTACACGATAATTACAAAATAATTTCTAACAAATGTTTGTTGCATTTCTATGTACAACGTGTAATCCAACTTAATGTTCTTGTTTATTTTGGTTCTTACAAAGTTTGTAACGATGTAAGAGATACGTGCTGTTTACAGTTAGATGTTGACAACCAACATTACTCATGTGTAAAGAAAAATACTATTGTATTTCTACTGCATTTATATACGATACAAACAGTAAATAAATATGCATAAACGCATCGGTTATATTTTTATATTAAATTTATTACTGTTTATGGAAAATTTAATTATTTTTACTTCTTACATACATGTATGTTATACCTACTTGAATTTATTTGTTATGTGTGAGAATTTGCGAACAAAATTTAAACGCACTCTCAAGTATAAGAGATTAATTGGTGACATTTTTCTTGTGTTCTATGGTTATACATACCGTATTTTATTTGATTTGATTAATAGTTAAGTATTCTGGGATACGACTCCTTGCATAATTCATTTAGTCAAATCAGAGCACGCTGACTAGTAAGTCACCGTTGGTAGTAATTGCTTACATATTTAGATTTATTGTTGTTTAAAAAAAAATGATTAACTTACATTCCATGTGTCCTAAAGGAGTATTGTCACATACATTTAACACGGGAAAACAGATTTAAACTACCCGGCTAATAACTAAGTCACCATATTGCGCAAGACAATAGATACCTTATTTTAATAGCATAATCAAAGAAATTTATAAAAAAAGTATTAATTTATTTTGTCTCATGCTTTTATTGTTCGACATCCTATATCAATCAATTAATTAGTTTGGGGTAACTGGGAATTTCTTTTCAATATTCTGCCTTTTTTTTGAAATTATGCATTTCTTTGGTTTGTAATCAATTAATCCTGTTTACAGGTTATTTGCTAATATTTGTTTACTGCATGCTTCTATCTTTATAATTTGATTTATTTCTCATTAAATATTTTTTACAGAATATGTTATTAATTTTGTTTTAACATTTATAAAAATAATTCCCACAAGCAGAATCGAAGTGAAAACCTATTTTTTTTTATTTCACTAAACCCATACATAACCTTGAATTGTGTATAGCAATGAGGATTTTTTTTTTATAATTTCGTTGAATTATGCTAATAAAATAAAGTAACTGTATTAAATAAAGTATAGTGATACATGTAATATTATTCTTTACAATATAATAACTTAGTTATTATTACACATACTCGAGCACATACTATTTACCAAAAACTGTTTTTCCATGTTAAATGCCAATGACAACAATTCTCTGGAACATACGGTATGTTTCTAATAAACTTACTAAATATTTGTTGTACATTTTACGTTAAAAGAGTAAATACCCATTTTTTGTACATATTTAAGGTATTAAAAAAGGTCTCAAACTTTTTTTAATTTACAAAATTGACTTTAATTTAAAAAACTAAAAGTTTTGTGTCACCGAATTTGAATATTTCTTTGTTTCAAAAATAAATATTTTAATGAACACATTTATTTACTGTTATTTACTTTTTCACATATTATTTAATCTCATTAATTGGGTAATAATAATGCAGAAATTATATTACGCAGTTTAGTATACTTTTATCTTGAATTTTTATGTTGGTATGGCCTATTGTTCCATTTAACGACCTTTTGCATTTTTATAGTGCTGGTCTATTGATTTTCAGTTGCAATGTTCGATTTTACAAAGAGAACATGTTTAGAAATGAACACCAGAACAAATTTTATATCTATTAGAATTTAATTAATTGTAAGTAAAATACTAAGTATTTTATATTATCTAATTAAATATACAACGTGGAATGTGTCACTGTTATTTTTACTACAATATAAGTAAATTTAACAGTTTAACTCATTTTCATTTTCAGTGCATGTATACCGTCAAAAATCAACAAAACTGAAAATTTTAATTAGTCAGTACCTATGTTATACACTACTTTCACTGTTATGAAATTGATAACGAAGTATATATTCTTTAAATGTATTTTTATGAATAATCTGTGCTGTTAGAAATCAATGAATATGTAATAATTGAATTTGTATTTATTGTTACAGAATGTGGTGGACAATAACGGGCAACTTCGGCAATATTTTACCAATCGACTGGTCCAAATCCTACGCTCGGAAACTGCACATGCCAGCATTAAATTTGAATGATAACAAAGTAAGTTTTAACTTTATTGATAAGAAATCTATTAGTATTTAAGTACTATTTATTTAACATTAAATGAAAAAAATGCTTACAACAATACCTATACACATTTTCTAAATCTCAAATCAATTCGTAAAATAATGTTTCACGAACACTGCAGAATTAAAATAAAAGTATTTTAAAAATTATAAATGGAGTTAATAATTTAAATAAAGTTATAGAATGATGCATTTCGAGATAAAAAAATATTTTCATATTAAAAGAAGTCACACTTGTCAATAATCAACTTTACCAATGAGTGTCAACAAAACATTTAAATAATTGGTAGTACCAGTACCTACTTCAGTTCTTGCCAAAGTTCACAATGAACAAAACTATCAAACAATATGAAGTATAAAAATATTAGAGATGCAATATAAAAAAATGACAGCTAAAATTGTGTCAAAAGAATTGATATTCAAGTGTCCGTTTTAAGAGGCTAACTATTAGGATTTCGAGAATCATAAGAGAAACGAAGTCGGTTAAATTGGGGCAAAGTTGCCACATTAGTTGGCCTTTTTAATGTTTTTGTTTTCCCGAAAAAATGCATAGGTGACTAAGATATGAGCAAAAAACTGATATTGGCGAATTTACTTATTGAAAACTGATACAAGTTTCTAGTTTTCACATTCTGCAGAAATTTTTTTACAAGGAATTGACAGCGGTCCTCAATATTTTTGTAGCTCGAACACTTTTGGAGAAATTCATGCTAACTTTCAATTTGCATATGGAGCAGAAGTCCGGGAAGTCACTTTTCCTACGTGTTACACATACAATTTTTTTTTATCAGTTTATATTAATAATAATGAAATAAATATGATTGTATTTTTATTTATGGAAAACAATGGACAGCGTCCTGTACGGGAATGTTTTGTCACCGACGGGAAACAACTTTTCCGGACTTTTATTTTTCGTAGCCTATAGAAACTAAACTAAAATACCCGAATAATACATTTCTCGGTTCGAAATCACAACGGAAAGGTTTCAGTTTTCGTTCGATCGAAAAAAAGTATTTTTAACGCCACTTATTATTTTCAAAATTCATCTCTTTTTTTTTGGCCGACATAAATAACTTTTATTTTATATTATTTTTGGATGGAAATATGCGTTCTTTGTAATATTAATTGTACTAAAATAAATCTTAATTTGAGAATAGATAGTTTTTTTTTAAATACTTTATTCAATTGAATACAATACGATAAGAATAAGAATTTATTTTTAAAATGTAAAATAATATTATTATTTTTATCATCAATCATATTAAAAATTATCAAATGTAAAACTGTTACATAATTGAAATAATTTCTTATCTATATCGAAGTTTAAAACATTGCAGGCTGGCATTTTTTCCATTCATTTGAAAATAAAGAGTAAATCATTACTGGCAATTTAAGTTTTTGTAATTGAATTGATTTGGTGTTGTTGAAGCCCACTCGCATGAGTCAAAGCGCTGGTGGCAATGAGTGATCAAACAAGAGCAGGAACAGCAACGCATGTGCGCATTCTTCTGTTAAATGATATTAACACGTAGTGACCGCCTCTGCAGCTCTACTTCGCACTAAATATTTTATCTACAAATATAAATTATTATTAGGAATGACGGCATTCTGACTCTAGTCTCTAAATTAATCTTAATTGCACATTATTCTTACTTAACTGCTATTTAATCATCTTTTAGAAAAACATATTCAAAATAATTCATTTAAACAAAAGAGAAAACGACTATATTTTCAAAATTCTTAAATATCATCATATTTATTAATATGTATATAGAAGAAAATGTACAGTGTTACCAACAGTATAATATGGATATTATAAAGGAATGAAATATTGAAAAATTATTATTATATTAAATTTTCTTATTTAATAATGATATTCTTTTAAAAAAATGATGGCAATTATATCTTGTTTTTTTCTTTTTTCTTATTATTTCTCTATTTAACAACTTGAACATTAATAGGCATATTGGCAATACTACAACAATGGGGTATTCCGACATTTTTTGTTTATTTTTTCAGTAGGACTACGAATATCTATTTTTGAGTAAGAAAAAATATATATCAAGTGATATATGAATTTTTAGAAATTTCTTCGTATTTCAAATTGGCGCGCTTAAAACGTGTTAGTGCTTGTTGACATTTGCTGCGAACTTCACCGCCTAACCCTACGTGTTCATAGTCAACCATTTGCTTTTAAACAAGAAAACGTGGATTTAAAGAAGAAAACGTGGTTAAATATGAAAAATATTCTAAAGACACGAGTGATCACAGCAAACAAATTGAATGAAATGTCAAATACAAAATATACGCGCTGCTAGCTACTAACGCCATCTATGTACTTCTAACTGCATATATTCAACATGAAATGAGCAACAACATATCACTACTACATCACAGTTTTCAAGTTAGTTTCTAGATTTCAATTTTCTAAAACTAAATTATGATTGAAAACTTTTTACTAAAGATGTTTTATTATATTTCCCTACTATACGATCATATAAACTATAGAAAAAAGTTAATACCTATTTTGCATAAATTCCATATCATCGGAATACCCCGTTGCACTGCTAAACGTCAAAATTTACTTAATCTAATTTTCTAGCTTCTCATGTTGCTGCGCCTTTTGGTCCGAATAAATCAATTTTTGAAATATGTCGTGAAAAAATGTGTCTAACACTATAGGAAAGCACTTGTGAGTCAAACTCGAGCTCGACTGGTAAAGAGTTACGCTAGGCTCTTGGATCAAACTCGAGCTCGAGTGGTAAAGAGTTACGCTAGGCTCGTGAGTCAAACTCGAGCTCGAGTGGTAAAGAGTTACTCAAGGCTCGTAAGTCAAATTCGAGCTCGAGTGGTAAAGAGTTACGCTAGGCTCGTGAGTCAAACTCGAGCTCGAGTGGTAAAGAGTTACGCTAGACTCGTGAGTCAAACTCGAGCTCGAGTGGTAAAGAGATACGCTTTCCTCTCTAGGTTGACAATTATTTATTTATTGTAATTTTTTTAATTAAGTTACACTAAAGAAAATGTATTAAATTGGGTACATAATTGTCGGACTGCCAATCAATATTTGAAATATTTAAGCTTCCAATATTTTTACTGCACAGCAATCTTCCTCATGATTAGTGTCAAAATTGAAGATTTAAAAGAACTTTTTGTTTGGAAGATATTTATTGATAATCCAGATTAACCTGATGGTTATGGCATATCTGACCCAGAATATGGTGATTGTGAAGTATTTGTTATTGATACATTTTCAACCATGAGATTCAATTTCATTTTAAAGAAGAAAAAATATCCACTTTAATTTATGTTCTACAATATTCAGGTAGTTTAATGTTACTTATTCACGTTGTTTTACTGCTTTTTCTTTTCTCATTAAGTATCCTTTCCTGGATGAAGAAAACTACTTACAAGTAATTTTTTAGTACAAAAAGCATCGAGTTTTAAGTATTTTATTCCCTGTCCTCTGTTCAACGACATCCTATTATCAAAATGTATACGTACTATTAATAATCTCAATTAGTTATTTATATTTAATAATTATGTAATTGATATAAAATATGTAGCAACAAAAAAAAAATGACCAAAATAAATATTCATATAGTTACATGCCGGCACTACGATATTTTTGTATGGTAATAAGAACGCAGTCTTAACAACAGTGGAGAAAATATCTTTAAACAGCCGTCAATTTTAAATTTGTTACTATTTTTAACCTATCTTTTGACAATTTTCACATATTTCGGACATCTATTTCAAGTTTCCCGATATGCAAAACCAAAAAACAATTGTTTTATTTCTTAAGATTTTATAATATACGGGACATATTGTGATTGTTATTAATAGTTTTATAGTAAATAAATACATTTTCATTATAATTAGTATTTTCTTTGTTTTGATAAAAATCAATTATTTTTATTAAAAAATTCAGTTGTTTAAATCAGGCCAACCCTGTGCAAAACGATCATAGCACCGGTCTCTCATATTATATTTATTTTACATTATATTTCATATAAATTAAAATTTAATAAAACATTGTAGCAGTTTTTCTGTATTCAATGGTTAATTAAAAATAACTTTAAAATGTACTACATAAAAATTTATATGAGCTTTACAGAGTTTAGTAAAAGTAAGAATGAAAAGTAAAATTTTATTGTAAATTGTATAATGAGATGCCATAACAACATATTTTACTTGCTTATTTGCATTTTTTCAAAGAGAAATAAATAAAAACTATTTTTTATTATTTCATTTGTAATTACATTGTAGTAGAAAGTCTAATAAATTTCAAAACTGTTTTTGAAATTATATTCCTATAGTATAATACTTATAATGAAACAGTAGCGAGTAGTAGTATATAAACTTTAGTTTTTGCTCAATGTATAAATTTTCGCTCATTTTTTTGTTACAAAATTTTTCATTATTCATCCTATTTTAAATCTTAATTTTTAAAAAAATAGCAATATTTTTTCGTTATAATATAAACAAACTCATTATATTTTGTAAATATTATCTTAAACAGAATAATACAAATATTTATATTTGCAGGATGCTATGTCGCCAGACGATGATCTTGAACTGAGCTCTGAAGACGAAGCTGTTGCGAGCGACCTTGATATGCACGCTTTGATCCTTGGCGGACTACACCAAGACACTGAGCCTCTGAAGACCGCTGACGAAGTCATCCAAGAGATCGACGACATGATGCAAGAAGAAAGCCCATCCTTGGAGAGGTCATCCAGGGATTCTCTCGACGATCCCAACGAAACGCTGGAAAAAGGAAAAGAAGTTTTAAGCTCGCCTCTTTATGAAGACAGTAAGAATTAGGTTCAAAGAAAAACTGCAGGATACTAATAAATATTTGCTTTTTAGAATTGAGAAGTTTGAGTCTATCCCAATTGAATGAATTGTACCTGGAACTTGAAGTATTAATCAGAGAATTTTCTGAAACATTAATTTCAGAATTAGCACTTCGTGATGAATTAGAATATGAAAAGGAATTAAAAAATACATTTATTTCACTGTTATTGGCCGTACAGAACAAAAGAAGACAATATCACGTTGAAAAGAAAAGGAATTCTAAATCAAATACAGTTCGCACTTCAAATGGGTTAGATCCCAAAGTAAGTTAATCACCTTTAGTAATTTCCTCAGAGTGAATCTTCAGTACTTGTATGTACTTTATTAAAAATAACTGATGTGGACACCACATGACTTCCTTATACACCTAATAAATTATACACATTTTTTGCTGCAACTTATGTAAACTTGTGAGATGCGATCCTCCAATCAGTCTCACATACAAAATTTCAACATTCTACGGCTAATCGTTTTTGAATTATGCGAATAATTTAAAGAAACACTACGAGCGATGTGCTTCTTTGATTGCAATACAAAAGGGAGGTGCACAACTAGATGTAATAGGAGTCCCATATAAAAAAATTCAACATTTTACGGCATTTTTTAGTTCTGGTTTTAATTTAATATTAAAGAATTAATTCGCTGAAAAGTAATTATAAAATTTTATGCCTATTCAAACCTAGAAATGTTTAAAAATATTCTGAATAATACATAAAAATATTTGATGTTTTTTAAATCAAAATTTTTATTACAAAATTAAATTTTCTTTAATAAAAAATTCGATTAACATGAAAAATTAGGAGCAGTTCTACGAATTGGCACTGATGAATTGAATCCTAATTTTGATGCAATCATAACCCAGATACCCAGAAGTATTTCAATCACTCACATTAAAGTTTTTGTAACAATAAGTTTTCTCCAATTACTATTATTTTTGTTAAATCGTTCAAGCTATTTCGGCACGCGACATAATAAAAAAATTACATTCCGCCCAGAGACAGAAAAGTTGGTCACCCTTGCTGGAATCTGCAATTTCCTTAAATCTAATTTGCTTTACAAATTATGTATATCTACAGGGCTGGACAGACGAATATTATCCAAAAAATAAAAATACATACACTAAAAATCTCCATTCGTACACAAATGCATCTCCATCATAATACCAAAATCAATGTTGGTGTAGATTATTATATTCTTCATTTTATGCACAATGATTTTTTTCTCTTGTACCAACAGACTGACACACTTACATACATTGAACAATCAACACGTAATGTAAAAGACCCCAATGAACATCCATTAAAATTTTAAAATGTAAAATTGGTATTATTTGAAATACATTCTTATGTAGAATGTCATCGGGTTGAGTTTACTATTTCGAAATCTTAAATTCTGTACAACAGAATCGATGCAGAAATTAGTGCAAAATATATCGTATGTAATTGTCCAAGTGCAAACTTCCACACTCGCCACACAAAGTATCACTTTTACTCTTAATAAAACAATATACTATTGTAATTAAATTAAATTAAAAAGATATACATAATAGAGAAAACAATGAAAATTGTTTACCAAAACATTTAAATAATAATTTTACTTCAAAAACATATCGAACTCAGAGTGATTCATTATATGTTTTATATTAAAATTTTATCATACAAATGTATCTCGACTATTTATGATTGTTATTGTCGATTAAACAATAAAAGTTGTAAGCTATATCAATGCCAAGAAATAGGTCAAGCGTCTTTTAGAAATTAGTGGTGATCTATGTTCGTAAAGGAAATGACGACTGCCAAAAAATCTTTATTTACTTTGCCAAAATACACCGGATATTTTCTTTTAACTTTATTGTTTCCTTAATACAAATTAAATTAAATTAATAAAAAATCATCAAATTATTTAACAAAATATATTTACGGACTTGATTGATCATATGAAATAAAATGAGAAATTATAGATTGTTGGTTGGTTACTATATAAATCTTTTGTATAATATGAACTTCAAATTTGAGTTTATATTTATTGTATTTTATATTCTAGTACCTGACCACCGTAATTCCATACCATTTGGACAGTGGACCGCCAGATAATCAAGCTTTGCAAGTTTTGATCAAAAGTAAGAATGTAAAAATTATATAATTAGCCCTTATCTAATATTGATTTATATTTTAGTTTTAAAAGCGATTAATGAAGACAGCCCCACTGTTCCAACTTTGCTGACAGATTATATATTAAAAGGTTTGTGTTTATAAATCATTGTGTTATAATTGTATTAACATAATTTGTTTGTTTGCAGTGCTATGCCCAACATAAAGCATTAGATGAATTAAAAGGAGAGATTATCAATGAAACAGAATGTTTTATTTTACCTAGTTTTAAGACGTGCAAAGCCATGCATTTAGGAAGGAAACCACCTTTAATTGACTTGAGCTTCTGAATCTACTTCACGTGGTCTTATGTGCATATTTAATTTATTGTTGATAATATTGTTCCTTATTGTATATTATTATATTTGAATTATGTTTGTGAATGTCAGTATGTATTGATTGCTTGTATAATTACATCTTCTAGTCTATAGTTGTAAAACATATTATTGTATTTATTATTATCGAATTTGAGGCTGTAAATTAATGAAACACTGATATAATAGTATATAAGAAAGAAAATACTTTCATCTGCAAAATAATAAAAATAGTATTCTACAGATTCAAAAAAATTTAAATTATGATTAAAGATAATAATTTGCACAAAATTAAATCGCTTGTCTAGTATTTGTGTACAACATGCGTGTTTTATATGTAAGATCGTGATATGATAAGTATATTTTATTAAAGTGATTTTTAAGTATTTTATCGTACAAATTAAGTTCAAGCTTCTTGCCACTTGTGAAAAATTATTGTTGCCTAATTTAATTTCTCTAAACAATTACTTGAAAAATAAAATGTAGTATTTAACATGGATATTACAGAAATTATTGTTTTAAACTGTAGAGATCTCAAGTAATTAAATAAAGTTATAACAATTTTAAACGTACTACTTTATTGAACACTATCCCAACGACCTAATTATAAAATCGAACAGCAATTTTGTTTGCAATAAAAGTGGGAAGACATTTCAAATAATTTTCAAGTTTATAAAATAGTTACTAGGGGGCAGCACAATACAAGCTATATTTAAGAAATATGAACTTCGTCCAGTACAAAATTAGGAAAATAGACAGTTAATATTTTCAAAACATTTACCTAATTTTATAACTTATTAAATTACATTGTTGAATAATTTCAAATAAAACTTATATACATTTTAACTTATTTCAAAAACTTTTGAAGTTAACCCAACTTCATTCTTATCAGACTCCATCTTCTTTCTCCTGTCATGTTTCTGACTCTGGCAAGAGTAGGAAGCCCGTTTTTACTCCAAAGAACTTCCATTTTTAAGTATTTCTTTATATATTGCTAAAATATGTTAAGGTGTATAGTTTATACAGTATTTTATTATTCTTAAGTGCTAGAAGAAAGTGTCAACATAATTTTAAAGTGAAGAAAAGCTCATTTTAAATCAGAATATGATCGACATAGATAATTCACATTTTCATTATGCCAAGGTATGTCTTATTATTGTATCACAAATTTGTTATACAGTTATTTTATACCAAACCAACATTATTTTAAGTTGTAAGTATCATAGTGTATTGTATATTAGCCCATTATGGAGTGTCAGAATAAAATTTATTTTGGCGCCTTTTAAGTATCTTTTAATGTCACATTCATTCTTTGAAAAAATATTTTCCAGAAAAAGAATGTAAAGAATAATATTGGTTCTGCTTGTTTAATTTATTTACAATGTCAAATAGATTTTCTTAGTACAATATGAATGTAGTTCATACTTGATTTCAGATGAGTCAAGATCAAATCTCTGTAGCTTCTTTTGTTGGATCTCTACCGGTTGTACCAAAATATGAATGGAAGTACAACATGCGTCGAACTATGCAGGAAATTATTCCCGGAGTATTTCTTGGACCTCACTCTGCAGCAATGCGATCTCACTTGGATGACCTCATAAACCAAGGAATCACTCACATTATTTGTGTAAGGCAAGACATTGAAGCTCATTTCATTCGCCCGCATTTCGTCGAGAGATTTAAGTATTTAACATTGGACATAGCCGACTCAGCCAATGAGAACATTATTCCGCATTTTGCAAAAGTTAGGCATTTCATAGACGAATGTTTAACTTTAGGAGGGAAAGTATTGATACATGGAAATAGCGGAATATCACGAAGCGCTACCCTGGTTTTAGCCTACGTTATGCAGAAGCTGGGATTGACATGCACGTAAGTATTTCTTTTTATATGAATATCACTTCTTTTGTCGATTTTCTAAAAATATCACTTTGCACTTACTATCAGAAAAACTTGTTGAAATTCATATGGAACTCATTTACATATAGTTTTTCTACAAACACAATTAAAAAGACGACTTTTAATTTTTGTTTTTAATTTGAACAATATCATCTATGCCATTGGAAAAAATTAATTACTAGAGTTAAATAGTTCATAGGTAAGAAATCGAAAATAACTGGTATTCCTACAATTTCCCATTTTCCAATTCGCCTTATTGTTTTAATTAATTTATAATAAATATCAATCTAACACAAATTTTTATGATTAAATTAATCTACAATGTATAAAGAGCATTTTATAAGCCATGTGATATTTGTATTAATTACTAATATACCTTAATTTTTATGAGTTATTAACACTTTCAAATAGTAATTGTAGAAAGAAATATTGTATAATAACTTGTTAAAATGTTTATCCAACACCGTGTAATTATAACGCTATAAATATGATGTTTTAAATAAATAAAGTAGATCATAAAACATAGGTGGGTAGAAATTATAACTCACTGTTTCTTGGTTTGTGTCGTATTAACTACATTATAAAACCTTCTCTACTCTATTTTTTTTATTAAAATGCATTTTGTCATGTCAACTGTTAAAAAAACCTTTATATATTTTATATCAATGATTAAAAAGTGTTGGATAAAATGTTGTATGACAAAAAAATCCTTATGGACAGGTTTCTAAGTCGGTTTAATTGTGAACATTTCTATATTTTTTTTTTAATTACTTAAATCCCTTGAGAAAATACCCTAAACATTTCTCACGTGACTTATTTGTAATATAACACACTTGTACCATAATACCTAACTATTTTTTTACAGTGGCTATAATATAAATAGTTGTTTTATATATTTATTGGCAGATTAAAAGTATCAATTTTTATTTGACATCCGTAAAAGTTTAAATTTTCGATCGCTTGTTTGTTCCTTATTGATTTAGATAATTCTTATTAATGTGATTAATTATTATATAATATAATTACTACTGCAAGATAAATTGTAACTATTTTTTTACATATATTAATTAAAATGTGATGAATTTGAATGTGGCAATAGCGGCCGTAAAGTAAATGCGGCCGTAAGGTACAGATGTCAAAAATAGATAAATAGATTTTGAATGAAAATTTATGTATTTCTTTTTTGTTATAATTGCCTAAAAATGGTGTGTGCATTTTTTTTTGCCTCATCTGGTTTGTTCGGCTGCAAACTTCGATTTCGGTCAAAAAAAGAACACTTACGACCTTGATACACAACCATTATTATTATTTTCAAAACTATGAGCTACTCCACTGCATGTCTATAAAATAAAAAGACATCGGTCCTTATTTCGAGCTTTTATGAAGGTTTTCGTTAAAAATGACGTTTCGCCTCGTAAGATTATAATGTAAAATCAGGCTACCTAAAATCGATTATATTTTAAAAGTGGGCTATTTTTTTATAAATGACCATTGAAACAAAGTTAAGGAATAAATATTTCCATTGCCTTTTCAAATCTAATATCCAATTACACCAATAAACCTTAAATTTTAAGCAACATTTAAACAAAAAAATGCTAATCGAATTTTTTATCCAAAGTATCACATCATAGTAGCTATATTTTTTTACTTGTCAAAAAAATCAGTTTTTATTGCCTAATTATTTCATGTTTAAGTCCAACACTCTTATATGAGAAAGAGAAAAATTGAAATAAACTCGACTGTAACCTACTTATAAAACTCTTATGGCCAATTACATCAATATTATTTAAATTTTAAGTTTCCATTGAATGAACTATATCACATTGGAATAAAATATATTTTTTTGTTTAAGTGTGGACCTTAAAAAAAATTGTTATACGCGTCTATTATAAAGAAAAATATTCACTCTCTAGCTAATTGTACACATTTTCTTAAAAGTAAATCAATTTAACAAGGCAGTCTATCCTTATGTACAGGTTTCTAATTAGGTTTAATTGTAAACATTTCTATTTTTTTTTTAATAAAAATGATTTTTTGACGTATTTTTGCAAAAAATTGTCAATTTTCTTCTTCGAAAATGATTTCTTTCATTGTAAGCTACTACTATTTTATCATTTATGGTATAGTAGTTCAATAAATTAAACTGAATATACAATAATAAAATGAGTAGATCGCAAGCTATCACAGTCAAAGTATATAAAACTAAGAATCACCGGTGGTACCATCTCCGGCCTCCCCTTGTTCTACTTTTGCGTGACGTACATCATTATAACCATGAAATATAAATCTTCATTGTTTTCTGATAACATTTGCTGTAAAGGAATTATGTATAAGCATGCTCAAAATACAGTACATAGTTGCGGAGAAAAGTATGGAAAATTTTTAATTTCTAAATAATGAATTTATTATAAATATTTGAAATAAAATAGACATAAAGAAAAGAAATAAAGATTTATTATTTACATTTCATGATATAAATTTAAAAAAACAATACATTTTTAATAAAAAATTTAAAAACACAATAATGTGGACGAATGTATGGAAATTTATACATTAAAAACATGAAAGTAAAGAAACTAAAACATAATTAATATTTGTTGGAGAACTATTTGTTAGGATTACAACTTGACATCTGGAGATTGATTCTACTAAATTTCTACTATACATCAACAGGAATTTTTTGACATTTGTCTTGTAATGCATTCCATAATTTATTCTTGTTTTCCATTGTTCTTTTATGAATTTGTTGCTTTAAATGTTCCCAAAAGTGTTCAATGGGATTTAAGTAAGGCGACTGAGAAGACTTTTTTCTTTAAATAAATTGGACAAATTTTTCGGATTAGCTTAAAAACGAAATGGAGAGACATTTCCTCCTCAGCGAGTGGCACTATTTTATTTTGTAAAATGTCTGATACAAACCAGTTTATTTTTTGAAATATTTGCACCAGTGGCCGTGAAAATCATCCCCAGACTATAGCACTGCTTCCACCATGTTAGATAGTGGGCTTTTGGTACCTAGAATCCAATCTCATATACTCTTCCGTCAGATCCGAATAATTTAAATTTATTTTCATCGCTTTAGAGGATAGTTTTTTTTCTAATTTTTAAGTGTTTATGATTGAAAAATTTTAGCAAACGGGTCTCTTATTCCAATTTCTTGAGATTAGAGGTGTTTTAATAGCGACCCCTATTAAATCAAGTACCTACCATTCATAAGAGGTCATCTTTGTTTTTATCACACTGGTCTTAAATTTCCAAACAAATATTTCTTGTTGTCTTAGTAGAAATTGCTTTTGCAAGACGTTTTATTATTTCTTTTAGTGATTTTTTCTTGATCGACCACGTTTTATTTTTGTCTTTATACTCTCATTATGTGAAAAATAGAATATTTAGGTTCCCTTACGTTTGTCCATGAAAAATACAAGAACAAGCTATTTTAATTACACTGTACACTCGTGCTTACAAATTTTCTATATATTTTACTCTTTCAAAAACTGAAGTATAATGCAATTTTATTTCAACGAAATATACATATTTGTAGAAAAAGATATTTCTATGCTTTTGTCAGCCATTGTAAATACAAGTGGTATTCAGATGAAGAATTAATTTTCTTTATTATAAACAAACGTTCCTTATATCTGGAGTAGGTTATATCTCTATAGTCTATAGTTCTTTTTAAATATGCATGAAAGTTTAGACTAAGTAATATTACTTAGTCTATGATTAAAGATATTTCAAATGTAAAATAATTCCGAAGACATGTATATTTAAATTTGGATATTTCTTGGCAGGGTAGTTGAATAAATACTAGATATTTATTGGGATTCCGTTACAGGGTGGTAGGTTTCATTTTTATATATTCCATATGCAGGGTGGTGGCCGGAACAGCTGAACATAAGGATTTAATATGTAAAATCATTTTCGTAATTTCTTGCTTTCCTAATTATTTTACGTAAAACAGCTTCAAATAACAGTTGTAGGACATATAAATCTGCTTCTTCTTTTACATCTTAAATCCCTTTGTGTGTTTAGGTCACCACCCTGTATATATATATTTTTATGTTTGATACATCAATTTTATTTTATTAAGTTTACTATTTCCATGTTGAATTTAACATTCTGTCGAGACAAAGTAAATAAATGTGGCTAAATCCCAGTAAACATCTCATGTTCATGTATTGGAGTTGTATCTTTGTGTTATTTAACTAAAAAATATTTTTACTTTCAGTGAAGCATATGCCTTAGTAAAAAACCGAAGGTATTGCATTAAACCCAACGAAGGATTCGTCGCTCAGCTTGTAGAATTCGAACCAATTTACCGCGCTCAACAAACACTACAGCACGGCCAGAGCTCCACGAGCCACAACCAGTCCAAGAAGCGGAAAGCCGAGCAGCTAGACGTGGACTCCGAGATGCTGCCGCTGCCTCCCCCGCCCAGCCCGGTGTCTGGCGACGGCGACCTCATGGACTTATGCATTACGTAACAAAGGATATGTTTTCTTTTTCATTATGTTTCCATGACAACATATTTTCGTTAAATGTTTATTTTTGTTATTTGACCATTTCCAAAAGTTACGTTCCTTAGATTTTATGTTGGCTGATAATAAGTGCCATCATTGTTAAAGAATCTTTGTTCATTTAAGTGTAAGATATCTATTTAACTTTATGGATAGAATATGAGAGATTGTCCGTCCGATTTGAAGATAAATCACATTTCAAAATTCAAATATGTATATTGAAAAAATCTAAATTAAAATACAATTTGTGTTTATATTTTTTACATAAAATGGATTTGAAAGTAACATATTTATAATAACAAAAAAAAAACTTCAATGATCGTAGATTGATGTGTAAGTAACAAAACATTTTAATTTAAATAATAGAAAATTATTTTTGATAGACAATAAAAATGGAAAGTAAAATTGAATATTTAAAATGTGATTTATACGATAAATGTTTGGTAATAAACAATATTGTACTCTTTTAAAGAAAATAGATAATATATGTACATATCTTTTTCATTATAGTTTATATTAATTCGCAATTTTCAAGTGATTGGATCTCCTTCAGAAATTTCGTATAACAACTAAAATTTCAGTGAAACCCACTTGAAATAAATTATTCGAAGTTTAGTTTTATTATTAATTAGGAATATTGTAACGACTGCCTATAAATTAAAATATTTGTGTACCTCCTATACATTGTAAGATCCAGTTGTGTAGTTTCCAGTAATATAAGTGGTGCTACAATTTTATATTTCATTTTATTATTAAGAGCCTGTGTGATACATACTGCTAAAGTGTAACGAAGTACTTCTGCTAAAGTTGTATTTTTTCAAAGGTTGTACAAAATGTACATTATTTTTGAATTAAACTTGTTATATTTATACTTCAATCATTTTTTAATTAGAATCCTTTTTAATTGTTCTTAAACTAGCTCTGAAAACAAAGTGAGCTATCATTGTTACCTTTTTTATTTGAAAAACGAATAAATGAACAAAGTTATCCTACTTTGGTTGGATCTATTTCATTAAAGGTTGTTCAGAAATATTATATTTTGCCCTCAATTAGAAGTGTCACAAGTAAATAATAAATCACGTGAAAATAAATATTAACATTTTCGATCATTGTTATTATTGTTCTATCAAGGTGTATTTATTTATTTCGAACAGTTTTTCTAACTTATTCAATTATAGTTCACTTACGATTGATCATCTTGTATTAATAAAAATAGTCGAAAGTAGGAGAGAATAAATTTGAAAAATATATTAAAACAATATGTTATAATATTTTTTTCTACGACCGCTACGGAAAATGGCATTTTTCTCACACTATATAATGAATCAAAATTGCGTAGTTCCTACAATCGTGTGAAAATCATTTCTCACAGTGTTTGCCAACACTGCGCACGTGCAGTGTGCGAAATATTATTTCTTACAGTAATTGCCAACGCTTTGCGGTTTGTTTTTTATGTCAAATAGCTTTCGTGTATGTATTTTTGTTGTGTAACGTTTATCAGTGTGGTCTAAGAAAAAGTACAGTATGCTACTCGTGCAGAATCACCTATATCCCAACTTGTGTGATTCCAGCACTCGTCTTCGTCTCATACCGAAATTTTTACACCTCGTAGGAAACAAGCAACTTTCTGCATTGGTTGCACAATATACTATTATAAATGTTTAAATTATAATTATTTGTTTATTAATTGCATATACTTCATTTGGCTATTTAGTTTAAGATTGCACGGGTGAGAATAGTTCACCCAGCAACCTTTTTAAGGATAAGATAATAATATTACAGTAATTTAATTATCAATATCCATCAATTTTTATGGGCCTTTTTCACCAAACATGCGAAACTGCATAATTCTAGATAGGCTGTATCTGCGAATCCCCCTAACTTTTTTATTAGAATAAATAAAAAAAATGCTTTATATAATTTTGCTCCTTTTTCTTTATTTTGAGGAACTATAAAGACCATATTAATTTTTTAAATGTATATTATTAGTACCCATTAAATTTCCTTTAAACTCATTGTTAGTTTGCGTAATAATTCAACTTTTTTCCTTTGTTAATACATATTTTAAATTCTATATTTATTTTTATGAAGCCGTTCGCTTCGGTGAGTAATTTTGGCCTTATTGTAAACATTTACTAATCATGACCTGCTACTCCTGAGAGTTTACCTTAGTAGACTCTCATGGCAATCAATTGCTACAACTGGAATTGTCTACAAACTACAATACCCACATTTATTAATTACACCACGTTGATGAGTTCCAATATAAATTAAACGCGTCTGTGGTAACAGACTGAATGCCAAATGGCCGGCTTTTATTGTGTTTTGAGGAACTATAAAGCTATAAATATTCCGTAAACTTTATATAAAATAACTATTACATTAAATTGAGATTTTATTACATGCAGAGAAAAATTATTAAAGTCGGGAATACTATCAATTTTTATTTTTTATGAATTTAGAATTATCAAAAATGAAAAAAATAACTAAAGCCATCTTAAAAAATAATTTATATAAATTAAATGGTGGAAATATGATAACAAATAAAAAGGTTGAAAGATGTGATATTTATTTGTTTCACATAAGTTCTACCTTGAATTTCTCAGGTATCATAATTCTGTTGAAGTTGACCACAATTGTCATCTTTATAATTCTAAAAACTGTCAGTTCCATTCTTCCATGTTCCATTCACTTCGCATTAAATAAAGTGATGTAATCAGTTGTGCGAAAAGAAAGTATTTTATTTTAAATGTAATATACCTCCAGATGGCACAAGTCAAAATACATACACCTTAAGCTCAACAGATGGCACTAGTAATACTGCCAAAGGAAATTGCAAACATATAAATAAAATAATATAAATATTTAAATTTCGAAATATAAATATTTTAAAGATGTTGTATATATTTATTAATTAAAATAAACTAGAAAAAAATTAAGATTATTCTCTAAATACCATGCATGTTACGGTAAAATATTCCATTCTACTTCTGTAGCTCGGTTATCCATAGCGTATTATAGACCTAGGGGAGCATAAGTCCAGCAAAGCATACTTACCTGGCGTAGGGGTTACCGTGATCAACAAGGCGGTTCCCCCAGGGTGAGGCTTTTCCATTGCACTGCGGTTAGGCTGACCCCTGCGATTATCCCTAATGCGGATAACTCGGGCGCGTAATTTTTGGTAGTCGGGACTGCGTACGCGCTGTCCCGGTCCGAATAAATGTAAACATAGATATTTCACATATGATACTGTGCCATGTAACCTTTAGACACTCTTAGTTATAGAGCTCTATAACTTTGACATTTCAATTCTTATAGAATGACGATTTTCCTATTCTGTTACTCATTCTATAACCGATCATTCTATACTTGGTATAGCAACGACTTTTATAGAGTAACTAACTTCAAATATATTGTGGCTCTTCAAATTGAGAGCAAATTATAATATTTTCTGGAAAACAATTGAAGATTGGTATTTCGTGCAAGCAAGCAAACGGTACTAACTTCCATCAGTCAGTCAGTTTCATATTATTTATCGACGAAAATTAGGTAGTAGTTGTAAGTAGGTACAAGAAAAGTAGACTGTCCGTAAACGACACATGTCACCCAAAATGCCTTGGTGTGTCACCTTCGACATGCGTTCGCTATCACTGGTGTATTGTACAGCGGAGAGTCGGGTAAAGGTGCGCGGCGGTTAATCGTGCGCACCGCAGACCGCAGTATCATGTATTTTGATTGAAATTCTATTAAATTAAAAAGTGGTATGCCACCCTTATTAGATTTATTAAGTAATGTGACAACAACCAACAAAACCCGCTATGTTACCGGTCAACAATAGCTTCTGTGTTTTGCTATAATTTGTGTCTTCGAGAAAATAAGCAGTAAGTGGAATGTTTTTCGTAGGTTTTTAAAATGAAGCATATGGAGGTATTTACTACATATGCGGAAAAATACTCAATAATTTGATTTTCAAAGTAATTATAAGTGTCTGAAAAAAAATCAAAAATTAAATTTAACTCATCAAACACATTCTATTACAAGGAGTATTGTTATCAAAATTTGTCCTACAGAATTTGGTGTAAAAAACTGGTTGATATCTATTATTAATTCGTGGTACTAAAAATAAAATTTTAGCATCATTATCTACGCTATGAATAACTATGTAGGTATGTATACAGCATATATACTCTCATAGCTATAGACCCAGAAAGAACTCAGCCGTTACTCTATTTCGCATTGTCTTCTCAAAATCTACGATAATATTACTAAACTTCAAATTTTGAAAAAGCGGATTAGAAACATTTTGTCGTATGTGGTAGTGGTGGGGGAAAGTTTCTTCCTAAGTTTGTTTTTATTTGAATGTTTTTGTTTTCTTACAAAACAAGCTGTGTTCATTTTTCATTTACGTTAAGCAATTTAAACAAGTATAAACTAAAAACCCAATTAACACTTAAATTAATGATTTAAAAATTTAATTTTATATCCCAGCTTCTTACTAACTGCTCTTTATTCTTTATTAATGCGTGGTTAACTATTCAGTCAAATTATTATTAAGTTAAACTATTTTGTTATGTTGCCCCGGGCGCCTCAGTTTAGGGGGCGGCCAAATCAGTTTTGAATGAGCAGACCAAATAGTATATTTTGTATCCAGCAAATGTTATGCCTGAAGTGCTAAAATGCTACTTGCGCCACTTTTTATAATAATAACGTCTGCATTAAAATGAAAATGAATTATAATTTGTAGTTGTATTTTAATATGTTCAGTAAAAACATTTTAAATTTTCAGTATTTAGTTTCAATGAAATATGTAGCAATATGACCTTAATGTATTTTTATATAGGCTGTCTCACATGGATATCGGTTTCATTCGGATATTAGGTTCATTCGGATAACGGTTTCATATGGATACCGAGTTATCCAGATAACCGGTTTATCCGAGTTGAGGATTAACGAATATTGAATATTAATAAAAGGTGGACTATTTACAAGTAGTTTATAGTATGAATGACGATGGGTACCCGGGTACTCGGAACCTACCCGATAATAATGTACCAGGGTATCAAAAATAGTACCCGATTACCCGAAATATACCCGTTACCCGTTTATTACCCGTTACCCGAAATCTACCTAAAATCTGTTGTTGTCAGTTAAAGACAGTTTTCAGCTGCCGGAAACATTGTAACCACACGAAGATCAAGACTGAGTGCAGATACATAAATCAAAATATACTTCCTTAATAAGTTTTAATTTTTATAGGTATAAAATAACAATGTTTTTTTTTTATTTCCATACCAGAAAATAATATTTTTTTCTTAATTTAATAAATGAATGTGGAACAATAATGGATATTTTAAGGGTATCAGGCAATTTTCGGGTATCAGGTTATTAACGGGTATCGGGTAATTATCGGGTATCGGGTAATTATCGGGTAACGGGTAATTATCGAATATCCGGTACTACCCGGGTATTCATGTCGGGTACCCGGGTACCAAATTTTCAGGTTTCGTCATTCCTAGTTTATAGAACTTACATTTCGCAACCATCATAACATGTAAGTATGTGATATGAATATATATACTATGCATTTCTGTACGTGAAATTAAGTGTTTATCAATTATATTTAAATATGTACTGTTAATTTTAATATTTTTTTCTTACTTTATTATAAATATAATAAGTGAAAATAAAGTTGTAAATTTATTATTTTGATGATTGCATCTAATTATTACAGAAATAAAATTGAAGTTGTAGTCACTATCGATGCTTCTGCAGTTATTTTACAAATGCAGGTTGTAAGACTATAGTTTAGAAATAAGATTTTGGCATCGCTTCTCGGCTCAATGAGCTAAGATCAAAGTGTAGTATCTGTTCTTATCAGCTTAATATCTGATATGCCCTGCATGTCAGGGCCAGTATATTAAACTGATTTTTGGGAACTGATGAGGTCGTAGGGGCTTGCTCCACCCTCATCATGGGTTGGCTCAGCATTGCAGTGCCGCTGAGATCAGCCCTCATTTATTAATCCAAATATAGTGTCGTTAAACTTAGGACTATTCGATTACAGTTTTTAATAATCGATTATTGATCATGAAAAGTAATCGGTGGTTATTTTGAGCCCTCATATAATAAATACATAATAATACTCTTTCATAAAGATAATTAACTAATTTTATATATTCTCAATTCCCGGATATCCGGTTTTATTCAATATTTTTCATTCCGGATAAACAGGTATCCGAGTGAAACCGCTAACCGAATGAAAATAGTATTCGGACGGAACCAGTATCCGGAAAAAAACCGATATGTAATTCATTCGGATATCGGTATAACCTATTTATCCGTATATCGCATACAATATGATAATGTTTCAATTTGGTTACCCGGATATCGGATACATTTGAATACCGGGATAATCCGGATATATAGTGACAGAAGACACTGTTAAGCATTGCGATCTCGAGAACTATAAGCGATACAAAGCCGGTTAAATTTAGACAAAAGTTGCCTCATGTGGAGATAATTTTATACATGTTTTCGAGAAATTGATACCAACTTTCAATTTTCATATAGGCCTCAAGTAAGCTGTGTCAAATAGATTTTTTTCTCTTTTCACCGATGTCAAAATATAAACATGTTAAAAATTAAATAAAAGTATTTTATATCGGAAGAATGAAATATCGATAAAATTATTAAAATTAACATAAATTAAACAAAAGCAATTATTTTTTATCAAAAACTACAAAAAATGGAAACAAATAAAAGGGATAAGTTGTCATGGACAATCATTTTAATTAATATTAAATAACCAAAATTTATTTTAGTTAGAAAACGTTGCTACGTGCTGTAATAATTTTAATGGTTTTACAATAAAATGCAAGTGTAACGCACCCTAGTTCTTTTGGAATGCGGCCGCCAGTTTTTAGAGAGTGGAGTCGGTGTGGATATATCAAACAATAAATAAAAAGAAACGGGCGCCACGTAATTGCTATGTTCCGTACCCGATATGTAACTACGTAAAAATCGGATGATATCTTTATTTTCATTAATATTCAATATCCTAAATAACAGTGTAAGGACTACGAATAGTAACAAAAGTCAATTAAACGTGGAATAGCGCAACCAAAATACGACAATCTATTTGAAATAGGACAATCTATTTGACACAGCCTACTTGAGGCCTATATGAAAATTGAAAGTTGGTATCAATAGGCTCATCAACCATTTTTATTTATTTTTTATTTTTTATAAATCTGCATAAAGAAATATGTTGATAAGTGCAAATCCGGTTTGAAAATTCTTCGTATTAAGGGAGAAAATAATTATTTAATGTACAGCGCTGCAATGTGACGTCATCAGTACTAAATAGTGGTATAGTCAAACCGGAGAAGGAGAAGACTCACGTCATCAACCTGAAAAAAAACTTTATAAAATGAAATATAACTTGTTAAGATTATTGGGTGTTATTTATTTTTAAAAAAAGAAAAAGAAAAATATATGTATTAAGAAACGTATATATTAATGAATTTACAATTATTTCTAAAGTCAATCCGTATTCCTCTGAGAGAATATAAAATTATTTGAAATAATTGTAGTTGATTTTCATACCATACATTGGCAGTAATAAAAATGATCTTGTTTATATTATATTTTATACCGATCGAATATTGATCTTGTCATTCGATTGTCAGTGTCAGTCAGAAAGTATCGTGTCAGTTTTTTTATGTTACTGACAAATCATGCTTAAAGCTTTATCAAAGCAGTCAAAAAAAACTGACAATGAATGTAGTGCATTATTTTGAACGGGAACTGGACAAGGTTGGTCCATTAATTCCATTGAAAACCGTACGAGAGATAATTTTTTTTCTATTTTTTTTATAATTTAATTGAATTATGTACTTTTAGAGAACAGCTAATGCCCTTCAATTTACTAAATGCACTTATTCACTATCGTTTCCGTCACAAATTAACTGTGATGACGCCGACAGACTTCGAGAGGTTGTGGTTATTAATTTGTCAACTGTCACTTGAAGAAATAGGTTATAGCAAGTTATGCAACATGCACTGCACTTTTATTCTAATAAAAATCAGTATCCCATATATTCATAGTAGTACATGACGTCATTACTTTAGTAATATTATTTGATGACGTGAGTCTTCTCCTTCTCCGGTTTGACTATACTCAACCAGTATGTTCACGCCTACTCACACTTTTTACTGTTATAATTTTATGAATTTTGTTACCATAGTTATGGTGTTTATTTTTTGAGAATGTCAGAATAAAAACATTAATATTGTCTTTCAAATTCATTCTATTAATTCATTTTAAAGATAAGTCAATACAGTCCGTTAAATCGAATTTTATTCATGGTCCTTCGAGCCGTATACTTGGAAGCAAGTATTTGAACCATATAATTGTGAAAAATAGTGCAGTGAATCAACGCCGGGGTACAAGGTACTTCGCAGCACAGATCCAGGCATTATACAGAAGTCTTGGAAGTCAACGGAAGAGTCAGGCAGTGCAGTGGTTCAACGCCGGAGTACGAGGTATTTCGCAGCACAGATCCAGACATTGATTGACATTGGACGGCACAAGGCATCGCATTGAGGTAAAGCAGGTATCGTCCATAAGGGGTGAGTACGTGATCGAATTAAGCTAACTATTACAAGAAGCGTATAGATAAAAATTAATTTTAATAAAATGGCATTATCTGAAAATCTTTTTCGAAAACGCGGTTCAATAAAAGCAAAGTTAACGTCATTTTCAAAATATACAAGTCTACTTGAAAGTAAATTAAATAAATCAGAGAAACTCACTCAAACTGACATAATTACGTTAGAGAAAAGAATAGATCGAATAAATAAACTCATTGATGAATTTGAAGACATTCAGACACAAATTGAAGTTACAAGTAGTACTGAAGATCTTGACAAAGAATATCAAGAACGAGAAGATTTCGATAATTTATATTACAGTCAACTGGCAACGGCACAACACATAATGAAAGAAGAAAAAGGGGCAACTGCGAACCCTGCAGAAAATGAAGTTTACATTGAAGAAAATACTGCAGAATTAAATCAATACAAAAGCAATAGTTATTTGAACAATGTTAAATTACCGACAATTCATTTACCAAGGTTCGATGGTGCATATCAACATTGGTTAGAATATAAAGACACTTTTCAATCATTGATACATGACAACAATAACATTAGTGATATCCAACAATATTATTATTTATGTTCATCCTTAGAAGATGGTGCAGCGCAAGTGATCAAATCTATTGAACTTTCATCAAAGAATTATAAAATTGCATGGGATACGCTTTGTGAGCGCTTTGACAATACAACACTTCTGACACACAATCATATCAAAGCGTTATTCAATTTAGAAGTCATCCATAAAGAATCATCTCACAAGATAAGAAAACTAGTTGATGACGTATCCAAAAATATACGTTCACTAGAACAATGAAATCAACTCTCATGGGAGACATTAATTATGTACCTAATTTCCACAAAACTTGATACCTCTACAATTAAGGTCGCTTTATAATGACGCAAAGTAAGAGGTAACGCGGACGCAGTAGGTAACGTAGAAAGATGAGCGCGCACTATGGCTAGGGATGATTCATAAAGCGGTAACGTAGACAGTAACGGGACGCAAGGAACGCAAGAGATGGTCAACTTTTATCTTTCTGCGTTGCGTCTTTACCGCTGACCAATAAGAAATCAGTATTTCATACTTGTACCTGTAAACTGTCAGCTGTTTATCAGAGATACAGAGGTTAGACTAAAATAATTTTATTTGAAAAAGGAATCATGGATGATTCGAAATTAATTGCAGTTGCAGAACAACATAAAATATATTGTATGACAAGTCCTGTAAGGAGTTTAAAAATATATAAAAAAAATTGTTATATGGACAGATATAGCTGCAATAATGAATTCTACTGGTAAGTTTTTTGTACATTATCAATGAATCGTAAATTTTCATATGTAAAAACATGTTTACGTAAAAACCATTTTCTTTGCGTCTTCGATTAATAGGTCGAACAGAATATTTCCTATTTCTTTTTTTCTTTATGATTTTCTTTTTTAGAAATAATAAATGTAGTGCTACAGCAGCTAATTCCTCATCACTTTCCATCGCTAAGTCAATGAAATCACAAAAACAAAAAAAAATCATATAAATAACTTCAATTAAATGTAAAATCTAAAGACTGTCAGTACGAAATTGATAAACGAGATGTCGTCTTCTGATTGGCTAGCTGTTACCGGACTGCGGTGGTTATAAATTAGACAAATTTTCTTGCTTTGCGTTTGCGTTACTGAATACGTTGCGTCTTTACGTTACCGCTTACTTTACGTCATTATAAACCCCGCTTTAGAGAATGGGAAAAATTCAAGATTGAGAAGAGAGATCCTACATTAAATGATTTAAAATCATTCTTAAGATCAAAGGCTAATATGTTAGAAACATTGGAAAGCAATAGCAATGAAAGAAAATATCTTCGACCACATATGAATACAAAGACATTCTTGTCTAACAATATACAATGCAACAATTGCAAGAAAGATCATTATATATCCAACTGTAGCGAATTTCTGAAATTAACACCACACGAAAGAGCTGTTAGAGTAAAAGAGTTAAAATTATGCTTAAATTGTTTAAGAGTTGGGCATCTTAGTAATATATGCCGTATGGGAAATTGTAAAAAATGTAATGCGAAGCATCATACATTATTACATATGGAAAGGAAACAACGTGAAGAATCCAAAGAAGTAATTTCTGAAACTAAAAATAATTCTAATAAAGAACTAAATTATTCTTTGTCATTCCACAATGAAACCAAACATGTTTTACTATCAACAACTCTTGTACATATTTTAGACAAGAAAAATAAAATATGGACAGCCAGGGCACTTTTAGATTCTAGCTCACAATCTAATTTTATAACAACTGATCTCTGTAAACAATTAAAATTAAATATATCTGATATAAATCTATCAGTCGCTGGATTGAATTTTACAAATTCTAAAATTAATCAACAGTGTGAAACTACCATTCAGTCGATACATACAGAATATAATATTCGCATGAAATTATTGGTGGTATCTGGGATATCTGATAATTTACCTAGTACAAAAATTAATATTGATTTTTCAATTCCTAATAACATAAAATTGGCAGATCCTTCATTTTATAAACCTGGAAAAATTGACATACTTATAGGAGCAGAATTATTTTGGCATCTCATATGTGTAGGACAACATTCTCTGGGTCCAAATAAGCCAATATTACAAAAGACACGATAATATCTGGTCCTATAAATAATCAGATATTAAAAACAAAAACACATTGCAATTTTACAGAAAATACAGATATTCAAGAACAATTAAGCAAATTTTGGGAGATTGAAGAATTGAAATCCACCAAATTACTGTCAAAAGAAGAAATTGATTGCGAAAATCACTATCAAAAACATACGATGCGCGACGAAAACGGACGATTTATAGTAAGTTTACCATTCAAAGAATCCTTAGAGAATTTAGGAGACTCTTTTGAACAGGCAAAAAGAAGATTTGAATCGTTAGAAAAGCGATTTGAAAAGATCAAGAAATTGAAAGAAATGTATCCGGACTTTCTGCTTGAATATGAAAAATTAGGTCATATGAATAAAGTAGATAAAGAAAATTGTGATAGACTTGTTTATTATATGCCACACTATGGCGTTTTGCGCGAAGATAGTTTAACTACAAAATTACGGGTTGTTTTCGACGCATCTGCACCAACTACATCTGGATATTCACTTAATAATTTACAAATGACAGGACCTACAATTCAACAAGACCTGTTTTCAATTTTACTTCGATTCAGAAAGCACCATTTTGTTATTGCAGGGGATGTGGAAAAAATGTACCGACAGATATTAGTAAACCCAAATCAAAGAGCATTACAAAGGATTCTGTGGAGATATGATCCATCAGACACATTGCAAGTTTACAACTTGAATACAGTTACATACGGTACCAGATCAGCTCCATTTTTGGCAATTAGAAGTCTCATACAATTAGGTAAAGAAAATGAATCTAAGTTTCCCGAAGCAGCAAAAATTATACAAGAAGATTTCTACGTAGATGATTTACTTACCGGCGCAAATACATTAGAAGAAGCTACTCGAATTGTTACTGAAGTTACGCAGATCCTGAAAGGTGGTGGATTTGATTTACGAAAATTTTATTCTAACGATACTCAAATTCTGAAGCATATACAAGAAGATAATTCATCAAAACTTCTTCAATTTGGAGAAAATGAAAATGCGAAGACTCTTGGACTCATATGGTGTCCAACTACAGATAAATTATCATACAAAATAAATGAAATGTCTAACAAAGAAAGAATTACAAGGCGTACAGTTTTATCCAATATTTCTCAAATTTTTGATCCGTTGGGATTACTAAGTCCGTGCATTATTGTAGCAAAAAGTATGTTACAAAAACTGTGGTTGGAAAAGTTGTCATGGGATGAAAGTTTTCCACAAAATCTTCACAAAAAATGGTTAGAATTTAGAAATGAATTATTAGTTCTAAATAAATTACGAAAACAAATTGATATCTATTATTAATTCGTGGTACTAAAAAATAAAATTTTTATATCATTATCTACGCTATAAGCTTTAGACCCAGAAAGAACTCAGATGTTACTCAAGTTCGTATACAATTTGTCTTCTCAAAATCTACGATAATATTACTAAAGCTCAAATTTTGAAAACGCGGATTAGAAACATTTTGTCGTATGTGGTAGTGGGGGGGGAAAGTTTCTTCCTAAGTTTGTTTTTATTTGAATGTTTTTGTTTTAGCTGTGTTCATTTTTCATTTAGGTTAAGCAATTTAAACAATAAATAGACAATATTTGGGTTTTAGTTCTGTAAAAACTTATTAATTACAACGTTTCGACAGCTCAGTGCTGCCTTCGTCAGGTAAATTTTTTGGATGAAGTTTTCTTGAAAAATGGTTACAAACCTCTACCAATTCCACAAGTGGTTCCTGAAAAGAAATTATTTGCTACTTTGCCATTTATTGCCAATGTCACCGACAAAATTGGCAGGATTCTTAATAAACATGACATAAAAACTGCATATAAATCAAGTTTAAAAATCCGTGATCTTCTTGGCAATGTCAAAGATACAGTTCCTCTACAATGTTCTGGCATTTATAAGATTCCTTGTCAGTGTGGTAAAATAAAACTGTAGCAACGAGATTAAAGGAAAACAAACGGCATATTAGATTAAACCAACCTGAGAAGTCTGCAGTTGCAGAACATGCAATTCAGGAATTACATGGAATTGATTTCGAAAACACGAAGATTCTTGCAAGAGAAAATCACTGGATAAGAAGACTTATTAGAGAAGCAATTGAAATCAAGAAATCTCCTAATAATTTTAATTTAAATACAGGCTTTGAACTAAATAAGTCGGGTTACCTGTCATCCGTTTTTAATTTTATGTCAGTGTCTTTTGTATGTTTTCATTTGTTACCTATGTTACGTGTTGTCTTGACTACTTATTTATTTGTTATTTACCTGACGAAGGCAGCACTGAGCTGTCGAAACGTTGTAATTAATAAATTTTTACAGAACTAAAACCCAAATATTATCTATTTATTAATTATGATTTCTGAAAGCTTCTTTCAATATTCAATTTAAACAAGCAAACACTAAAAACGCAATTGACACTTAAATTAATGATTTAAAAATCTAATTTTATATCCCAGCTTCTTACTAACAGCTATATTTATAGCGCATGCACTTATCTTTATGCCCTTCAGAATACGATGCCGCTGTCCATTTTAAACAAAAAGCAGTCAAATTATTATTAATTTAAACTAATTTGTTATGTTGCCCCGGGCGCCTCAGTTTAGGGGGCGGCCAAATCAGTTTTGAATGAGCAGACCAAATAGTATATTTTGTATCCAGCGAATGTTATGCCAGGGGCGCTAAAAATGCTACTTACACCACTTTTTATAATAATAACAGTCTGCATTAAAATGAAAATAAATTATAATTTGTAGTTGTATTTTAATATGTTCAGTAAAAACATTTTAAATTTTCAGTATTTAGTTTCAATGAAATGTGTAGCAGTATGACCTTAATGTATTTTTATATAGGCTGTTTCACATGGATATCGGTTTCATTCGGATACTAGGTTCATTCGGATAACGGTTTCATATGGATACCGAGTTATCCAGATAACCAGTTTATCCGAGTTGAGGATTAACAAATATTGAATATTTAATAAAAGGTGGACTATTTACAAGTAGTTTATAGAACTTACATTTCGCAACCATCATAACATGTAAGTATGTGATATGAATGTATATACTATGTATTTCTGTACGTGAACTTAAGTGTTTATCAATTGTATTTAAATATGTACTGTTAATTTTAATTGTTTTTTCTTACTTTATTAAAAATATAATAAGTGAAAATGAAGTTGTAAATTTATTATTTTGATGATTGCATCTAATAATTACAGAAATAAAAGTGAAGTTGTAGTCACTATCGATGCTTCTGCAGATAGTTTATCAATGCAGGTTGTAAGACTATAGTTTAGAAATAAGATTTCTGCATCGCTTCTCGGATCATTGAGCTAAGATCAAAGTGTAGTATCTACACTCGAGAAGTGAGGCTGTTCATCGCGAGTGATGTGCATGGTCGCATGGACTGAGCGGTGGTCTTGTTGTGGCAACGATGGCCGCAGCACCCCCGACCGTGACTCGCGACGGTTCGCAGCTCATCATCCTCCACCCGTGCGGCACAACTTTCTACTGCACGGAGGCAGGGTGTAATGCTGCGTTCCGGAGCACAACCTGGACCTCCAGCAGGAGATCTCTCGAGAGGCACATCGCCGATGTGCATGGACTACAACTAGACAGGGTGTTGAACAAGTGCAGACACTGTGAGTCGGTACTCGGCCTGAGACCCACCCTGCACGTGTGTAGGGCAGCAGCCGCCGCTCCACCACAACAGGAAGAACAACCGGCCGAGGAGTTCCAGCACCGCTGTGGTAGGTGCAACATGTCGTTCCCGTCCAAGCACGCGATCTACGAGCGTCGCGAGCGAGTCAACGTCGCGCTCCCCGCTCCACGCACCGGCCGCAGACGACTCCAGCCAGAGCCAGACCCGCTCCCGGACGCCCCCGACGCCCCTACCATCGCGCCGGACTCACCACCACCACCACCCGACCCACAGGCACGAGTTCCGCCCCTGCACGGCGACTACAGTCCGTCGCACGCTGTGCGCTCTCCGTCGCCGCTCCCCTCACCAGCCAGGGAGCCCCCACCGGACCTGACCACGACCTCGGATCTGGACGACATCTCGCCAACCCTGCAGCGGGACATCGGAGCCTCTCAAGCCTCCGAACTGGGAGACCGTCAACGCTCTGTTGCAGGAACTAGAGACCGCCGTTCACGCGGCTTGCAACATCCGTCCCCGCCCCGAGGCCGCCACCACCACCAGAGCCACCCCCGCACCTGGCCCCGACCGCGTCACCTACCACCATTGGCGGCGCGTCGACCCCGAGGCCAAGGTGCTGGCGGAGGTGTTCAGCATCTGCCTACGACACCAGCGGATCCCAGAGGCTTGGAAGAAGACGACCACCATCTTACTTCCAAAGAAAGGCGCGCCAGAGGACCTCAGCAACTGGCGGCTCATAGCACTGTCGTGCACAGTATACAAGCTGTACACCGGGTGCTGGGCTGCGCGCCTCGCCAGATGGGCCGAAGAGACTGGTGCCATCCACCCTTCCCAAAAGGGGTTCATGGCACACGACGGTGTCCTGGAGCACAACTACGCGCTCAGGAGGACGATCGCCGAAGCACGACGTGGGCGTCGTGAGCTGTGTGTAGCCTGGCTCGACCTCACCAACGCCTTCGGGTCAGTGCCGCACACAGCTGTTCGCGCAGCTGTCCAAGCTGCTGGAGTAGGCGACGTGTTCACAACCATCGTCAGCGACCTCCTCCAGGACACCACCACCCAGATTGTGACGCCAACCGGGTTGACTTCCGACATCGCCGTCAGCGCGGGTGTTAAACAAGGCTGCCCACTCAGCGGCCTACTGTTTAACTTGACCATCGACCCGTGCCTCCATAAGCTGCAGAGCGACGACTACCAGGTCCTGACCTACACGGACGACCTCGCCCTGCTCTGCCGCTCCCAGCAGGTCCTGCAAGACCGACTGGACGACGCGTGCCGCCTCATGGAGAGGCTCAACATGGCATTCAACCCGGCCAAATCCCGGACATTACACATCGGTAGAGTGAGAAGGCAACAGATCGGTGTCTTGCAGACATCCTTCTCCATCGCCGGCGCCGCAGTGCCCCACATCGAGGACGCCCTGGACAGCGAGTCCTTCCTTGGCGCCCCCGTCGGGTACTCACCGGTACCCAGCAATGCTAGCCTGGACAACATCGTGTCCACTGGCCTGAAGATCATGACGTCCAAGCTCGCGCCATGGCAGCGTCTCGACGCCTACAAGACCTTCGTCGTGCCGTCAATGCGCCATCACATGCGCGTCGGCACGTACGGCAAGAGCGAATGGGCCGAGCTGGACCGAATCTTCAGAGCAGAGATCAAGAAGACGCTGTATGTCCCCACGGAGTGTGCGAACGAGTACCTGTACGGCCCTCGTTCTGCAGGCTTGGTAGGCGTGCCCGTCGCAGCTGACATCGCCGACTTCACCATCGTCGACTCGGCGTTTAAGCTGCTGACGTCACGCGACCCCAACATCGCCAGCCTCGCAGGAGACGACTTGGACGACGCCACCGAGCAGCGGACCCACGAAGAAGCCACCGACGACCTGCGTGGCCGCTTCCTGTCCGGTGACATGGCCGCTCCGTTCCACCACCGTACCTTCGGACAATGCAGCGTCTGGACCCAGGCTAGGAAGGCCTCCACCCGCAACTCCTGCACGTGGACCTTCGAGAAGGGCGAACCCGCTCTGTCCATTCCAGGAGGGAAGACCCTCGGCGCGACTGACCGTCGCAAAGTTCTCGGCGACCTGACTCAGCACCGGCAGCAGTCATATCTACAGCGTCTCGTTGGACTCCCATCGCAAGGGAAGGCAATCGAGTGTGTCGCTACGTCGGCTACTAATAGCCACTTTATCACCGACGGAGCGTACATGAGATTCGCCGACTGGCGGTTCGTCCACCGAGCGCGAGTCAACCTGGTTCCTCTAAACAAGAACGTCCGGCGCAAACCTGGTGAACCCGTGGACACTAGGTGCCGGCGTTGCTTCCACCCCGAGGAGACTCTGCCCCATGTGTTGAACCACTGTATGCGGTACTCGAACGCCTACACCCTGCGGCACAACGCGATCGTTGATCGCATACGCAACGCCGCCCGAGTCAAGTACCGCATCCTCGCCGAGAACCAACCCTTCGGCGGCACCTCCCTCCGGACCTGGTGATAGCCCGAGGCAGGACCGTCCACATCGTCGACGTCACCGTGGCCTTCGAGAACCGCTTGGAGGCCCTGCAGACCGCCCGAGACGCCAAGATAGAGAAGTACGAGCCACTGGCAGAGACGTTGTGCTCACGCTACGAGAGCGTAACTGTCGAGCCCGTGGTGGTCGGCTCTCTCGGCACCTGGCACCACGCGAACGACGCCTTTCTGCGGAAGATCTGCAGCCGACGCTACGGACACCTGCTGCGGAAGCTGGTCACCTGCGACACCGTCCGATGGTCGAGGGACATCTACGTGGAGCACCTCACCGGTCATCGACAGTGGACCCTCCCCACCGACGCCGCTGCTGCCGCCACCGCCCCCGTCGCCCCTCCTGGAACTGGCCCCCGCCCTGCCGCCCCCGCTGCTGCCACCACCGCCCCGACTTGACCACCCCCACCCACTGTGATATGCATATGACTGTCTGTGATTGAACGGCTGTGTATTCTTTTAATGTGTGATTTTTTTAACTGTGATGTCTACATTTTAACATTGTTTTATGCATGTATGCTTACATTGTCCATGTTGTTTTTTTACTTGTTTTTTATATTTTAAATTATTTTTATTACTCGTACACTAATTGTAAATTTTTTTTCGCACATCCAGGCGTAAAAGTCGGACAAATAACATTGTTTTAAGGGCGAAATGACACTCTTTTTCGCCTGAGGGCGAAAAAGTAGTCATTTTCGCCTGAGGGCGAAAAAGTAGTCATTTTCGCCCTAGAACTTTTCGTGTTTCACCCATTTTTATAATAAATTTTTGACGTGTCACCGCTTTTTTGCTACTTTGTTTACTTACTACTTACTTGTTTTCATTGTTATCCATGACAACGTACATATGTCAAATAGACTACTATGATCTGAATTTGATTTGAACATCGTTTTACTTTGATCGCGGTGATGAAGTAATTCTACTTCGGATGTGCAAAAAATATTGTATGTATTACGAGCGAAATATATTTTGGCCCTAGGTGCATTGTAACCCTCCGCTGCGCGTCGGACTTCAATTTTGCACCGCGGGCCAAAATCTATATCATTTCGCCCTTAATACATAAATAGCTATTTCTAAATAAATATCTGTTCTTATCAGCTTAATATCAGATATGCCCTGCATGTCAGGGCCAGTATATTAAACTGATTTTTGGGAACTGATGAGGTTGTAGGGGCTTGCTCCACCCTCATCATGGGTTGGCTCAGCATTGCAGTGCCGCTGAGATCAGCCCTCATTTATTAATCCAAGTATAGTATCGTTAAACTTAAAACTATTCGTTACACCTTTTAATAATCGATTATTGATCATAAAAAGTAATCGGTGGGTATTTTGAGCCCTCATATAATAAATACATAATTATACTCTTTCATAAAAATAATTTAACTAATTTTATATATTCTCAATTCCCGGATATCCGGTTTTATTCAATATTTTTCATTCCGGATAAACAGGTATCCGAGTGAAACCGCTATCCGAATGAAAATATTATTCGGACGGAACCAGTATCCGGATAAAACCGATATCTAACTCATTCGGATATCGGTATAACCTATTTATCCGTATATCGCATACATTATGATAATGTTTCATTTTAGTTACCCGGATATCGGATACTTGAATACCGGGATAATCCGGATATATAGTGACAGAAGAAACTGTTAAGCATTGCGATCTCGAGAATTATAAGCGATACAAAGCCGATTAAATTTAGACAAAAGTTGTCTCATGTGGAGGTAATTTTATACATGTTTTCGAGAAATAGGCTCATCAACCATAATCAAATTATGGTAAATATGTATTGTAAATAATATTTATATATTTAGCAAATATGATTAACAAAAAAAAAATATTAAAAATTTATTCAGTTCCGAGATATTAAGGTTTATAAATATCATCGCGTCATCAGTACTAGTTTTAAAATGAAGCTTCTGATTGGCTAAAAAATGAAAGCCCGCTGCTGGCCATTAACTCAGGCAGGCAACATAATGGATACATATTTATATGCATTTCTAAAATAATGTCAAGTTTCATATAAAATAATAACAATAATATAAAGTGTTTACATATCTTAATGTTTTTATATTTTTCGTCTATGCAGACACATACATTGGATTTTAATAATAATAATAATAATAATATTACTTTATTGAGGTAATCTCAATGGCGAGGTTCAGCCAAGACTGATCTTCCACCTAACCAATACAAAAGAAATACAAAAACCAAAAGGGTACATTATAAATTATACTTAATACTAATCACAAAAAAGGAGAAAAGTACTAAAAATATAGTAACAATACAAAAACAATAATAAATAGTTAAACAATGTTTACAATTTTAATAAGTGTAGAAGTAAAGCAGAAATGTTTTATAATTTAACTTATCGAAAAATACTTTTTTAAATGAAATTTAAAAGAACTACATGACAGATTTTAAGTTTGAGATAAATAACTCAATAGCATAGATAAATCTACAGCAGGTAAATTGCCTGAATCGGCTTTAATAAAACCTGGATCCATTTTATTTAAAAACGAATTACAAAAACTCGAAACTGTAGTATACAACACAAAGTTTTAAAGTTTGTCGTAGTTCAAACACATGACTCAAGCCCACTAGCGCCACAGAAATGTCAAAATGAAAAAGTTGTCAAAATGTACAACAATATTTACCTACTTTCTATAAAATAGTATATTGTGTTATTAAGAGTAAAAGTGATACTTTGTGTGGCGAGCATGGAAGTTTGCACGACGAGCGAAGCGAGTCGGACAATTACATGCGAGGCACACAAAGACACTTTTACTCTGAATAACACATGCTATTTTTTCTTCAAATGTAGAAATTTTAAAAAAAAATTACTATTTGACGTTTAATATGTAGGTTACCTGTCAGTTATTCATAATTTTTAGTAACTTTATTCTTAGGTTATCTAGTTTTTATAGTGACATTTAGGGCGATATTACAGATTTCTATTGTACAAGTTACTTCTTATTGGCTGATTCTACATACGGCGGCGATAATATTATACGGCGGCTAGAATAAAAATTATATTACGGAGGCATAGAAATTAAACTTCAACCTTGTCAATCACGTCACAGAAGATGTCACTTTTATGACGTTTGAAGAAAAAATAAATTTGTTAATCTTTTTAAAGAAAATTATTGAACAAAGATAACATTTAATACATGTTTAATTTTTTATCAAATATAAAATGAAGGAAATGCAAATCACATGAAAACCTACTGTGAATAAAATTCGATTTAACGGACTGTATTGACTTATCTTTAAAATGAATTAATAGAATGAATTTGAAAGACAATATTAATGTTTTTATTCTGACATTCTCAAAAAATACACACCATAACTATAGTAACAAAATTCATAAAATTATAATAGTAAAAAGTGTGAGTAGGCGTGAACATGCCCCCCGCCTTGCAAGACCAAAGGTCTTCAACTATTTAACGGAAGTGGGCAGATTTTCGGAAAAAATCTTTTCATTAAACCAGTTTGTGTCTTCAATACTGCTACTCGGTTGATTCCATCTTTGCCTGGGAATAGTTGTTCTACGCGTCCCAATTTCCATTTCATAGGTGGTAAATTATCTTCTTTAATTAGTACTAAATCACTTGTCTTTATTTGGTATTTATTTTGTTTCCACTTATACCGAATTTGTAGCTCAGAAATGTATTCTTTGTAAAAATGCTGTTGTACAGCTTGAATATGTTGATAGTAAGATAAACGATTTTCAGATACATTTGTGTAATTTTCTTCTTGCACTGAGGTAAGAGGTCTTCCAATCAAGAAGTGAGCAGGTGTTAATGGATATAGATCGCTCGGATCAGAAGATAAAGGTGACAGAGGACGTGAATTAAGAATAGCTTCAACTTGAACAAGAAGCGAATAGAATTCTTCAAAAGTAAAAATTGATAACCCTACCACACGTTTTAAATGATGTTTAAAACTTTTTATCCCTGCTTCCCACAAACCTCCGAAATGCGGTGACAGAGGTGGAATAAATTCCCAATTGATTTTTTCGTTACTAAAATATTGAATTAGTGTTTGAGAATTAGATGATAAAAATTCTCCTAAATATTTTAATTTATTATTTGTTGCAATAAAATTAGTTCCATTATCTGAAAATATTTTAACCGGTTTACCCCGACGCGAAATAAAACGTTTCGAAGATAAAATGAATGATTCTTTTGTTAAATCTGTTACTAATTCTAAATGAACGGCTTTGACAGAAAAACATACGAACAAACAGACATAACATTTAGAAATCTTAGAACCACGACCTTTTCTGTCCTTAATCGCAAATGGACCAGCATAATCTACTCCTGTGACGTTGAATGGAAATTTTGCTTCTAAGCGTTCTGGAGGTAAATTTCCCATTGTTCTTTGAAGGGTTTTTGGATTGAATCGGAAACATTTTATGCATTTTTGAACGATTTTTCTTGCTAAACTTCGTCCTCGAATTGGCCAAAATTTCTGTCTTAATGATGTTAGCAATAGTTGGGGTCCAGCGTGTAATAATCGTAAGTGTTCATCTTCAAAAATTAGAACTGTTAAATGATGATGTCCAGATAAAACAATAGGATGTTTTTTGTCGTAAAGAAGTTCAGAATTATTTATACGTCCTCCAACACGTAAAATCCCTGCATTATCCAAAAATGGATTTAAAATTGATAATTTACTCTTCCTTTTCACAAACTTTCCTTTATTAAGACATGAGATTCCTTCTGTGCAATTTTTATTAATATGTTAAATGCTTCATTTATTTCACGCAATGTCAAAATATTTTTGAGCTTTTCTTCATTTCTTTTTTGACAATTATTCTTGAATCTAATCATGTAGGCAATAATTCGATTTAGTCGTGTTAAATTTGAATATCGATGGAATGGAAAACTTTCTTCTTCTTGTACGATCGTTAACGTGTGAAGATTTTTGCGCATTTCAGGCATTTCTTTAACTTGCTTCGCTGTATTTGGCCATTTCGAATGATCTTCTACAAGCCATTTTGGACCTTCCCACCAAAGTTTCGCATGTAAAATTTTTGAAGGAGAAATTCCTCGAGATGCCATGGCTGCTGGATTGTCAATACTTGGTACATGTCGCCATTGATAAGAACTGGTAAGTTGTTGTATTTCGGAAACTCGATTGGCTACAAATGATTTTAGACAACTGGGAGATGTTTTTAGCCAACATAAAACTATAATTGAATCTGTCCATAAAATACAACCATCAAACTTCATATTTATGAATTTGGTTATTCTGTAAATTAATTTGGCTAATAGAAATGCACCACATAATTCTAAACGTGGCATACTAATTGTTTTTAAAGGTGCTACTTTCGTTTTAGAACATAATAAGGAGGTAGCAGTATTATTGGATGCATCTGTACTGCGAATGTATATACAGGCACCATAAGCGCTTTCCGAGGCATTCGAAAATCCGTGTATTTCAACTCGTACTGGATTTATACAAACTGTGTTCCGTTCAATTCGTAATTCATTTAGAACTAATAATTCATTTCTAAATTCTAACCATTTTTTGTGAAGATTTTGTGGAAAACTTTCATCCCATGACAACTTTTCCAACCACAGTTTTTGTAACATACTTTTTGCTACAATAATGCACGGACTTAGTAATCCCAACGGATCAAAAATTTGAGAAATATTGGATAAAACTGTACGCCTTGTAATTCTTTCTTTGTTAGACATTTCATTTATTTTGTATGATAATTTATCTGTAGTTGGACACCATATGAGTCCAAGAGTCTTCGCATTTTCATTTTCTCCAAATTGAAGAAGTTTTGATGAATTATCTTCTTGTATATGCTTCAGAATTTGAGTATCGTTAGAATAAAATTTTCGTAAATCAAATCCACCACCTTTCAGGATCTGCGTAACTTCAGTAACAATTCGAGTAGCTTCTTCTAATGTATTTGCGCCGGTAAGTAAATCATCTACGTAGAAATCTTCTTGTATAATTTTTGCTGCTTCGGGAAACTTAGATTCATTTTCTTTACCTAATTGTATGAGACTTCTAATTGCCAAAAATGGAGCTGATCTGGTACCGTATGTAACTGTATTCAAGTTGTAAACTTGCAATGTGTCTGATGGATCATATCTCCACAGAATCCTTTGTAATGCTCTTTGATTTGGGTTTACTAATATCTGTCGGTACATTTTTTCCACATCCCCTGCAATAACAAAATGGTGCTTTCTGAATCGAAGTAAAATTGAAAACAGGTCTTGTTGAATTGTAGGTCCTGTCATTTGTAAATTATTAAGTGAATATCCAGATGTAGTTGGTGCAGATGCGTCGAAAACAACCCGTAATTTTGTAGTTAAACTATCTTCGCGCAAAACGCCATAGTGTGGCATATAATAAACAAGTCTATCACAATTTTCTTTATCTACTTTATTCATATGACCTAATTTTTCATATTCAAGCAGAAAGTCCGGATACATTTCTTTCAATTTCTTGATCTTTTCAAATCACTTTTCTAACGATTCAAATCTTCTTTTTGCCTGTTCAAAAGAGTCTCCTAAATTCTCTAAGGATTCTTTGAATGGTAAACTTACTATAAATCGTCCGTTTTCGTCGCGCATCGTATGTTTTTGATAGTGATTTTCGCAATCAATTTCTTCTTTTGACAGTAATTTGGTGGATTTCAATTCTTCAATCTCCCAAAATTTGCTTAATTGTTCTTGAATATCTGTATTTTCTGTAAAATTGCAATGTGTTTTTGTTTTTAATATCTGATTATTTATAGGACCAGATATTATCGTGTCTTTTGTAATATTGGCTTATTTGGACCCAGAGAATGTTGTCCTACACATATGAGATGCCAAAATAATTCTGCTCCTATAAGTATGTCAATTTTTCCAGGTTTATAAAATGAAGGATCTGCCAATTTTATGTTATTAGGAATTGAAAAATCAATATTAATTTTTGTACTAGGTAAATTATCAGATATCCCAGATACCACCAATAATTTCATGCGAATATTATATTCTGTATGTATCGACTGAATGGTAGTTTCACACTGTTGATTAATTTTAGAATTTGTAAAATTCAATCCAGCGACTGATAGATTTATATCAGATATATTTAATTTTAATTGTTTACAGAGATCAGTTGTTATAAAATTAGATTGTGAGCTAGAATCTAAAAGTGCCCTGGCTGTCCATATTTTATTTTTCTTGTCTAAAATATGTACAAGAGTTGTTGATAGTAAAACATGTTTGGTTTCATTGTGGAATGACAAAGAATAATTTAGTTCTTTATTAGAATTATTTTTAGTTTCAGAAATTACTTCTTTGGATTCTTCACGTTGTTTCCTTTCCATATGTAATAATGTATGATGCTTCGCATTACATTTTTTACAATTTCCCATACGGCATATATTACTAAGATGCCCAACTCTTAAACAATTTAAGCATAATTTTAACTCTTTTACTCTAACAGCTCTTTCGTGTGGTGTTAATTTCAGAAATTCGCTACAGTTGGATATATAATGATCTTTCTTGCAATTGTTGCATTGTATATTGTTAGACAAGAATGTCTTTGTATTCATATGTGGTCGAAGATATTTTCTTTCATTGCTATTGCTTTCCAATGTTTCTAACATATTAGCCTTTGATCTTAAGAATGATTTTAAATCATTTAATGTAGGATCTCTCTTCTCAATCTTGAATTTTTCCCATTCTCTTAATTGTAGAGGTATCAAGTTTTGTGGAAATTAGGTACATAATTAATGTCTCCCATGAGAGTTGATTTCATTGTTCTAGTGAACGTATATTTTTGGATACGTCATCAACTAGTTTTCTTATCTTGTGAGATGATTCTTTATGGATGACTTCTAAATTGAATAACGCTTTGATATGATTGTGTGTCAGAAGTGTTGTATTGTCAAAGCGCTCACAAAGCGTATCCCATGCAATTTTATAATTCTTTGATGAAAGTTCAATAGATTTGATCACTTGCGCTGCACCATCTTCTAAGGATGAACATAAATAATAATATTGTTGGATATCACTAATGTTATTGTTGTCATGTATCAATGATTGAAAAGTGTCTTTATATTCTAACCAATGTTGATATGCACCATCGAACCTTGGTAAATGAATTGTCGGTAATTTAACATTGTTCAAATAACTATTGCTTTTGTATTGATTTAATTCTGCAGTATTTTCTTCAATGTAAACTTCATTTTCTGCAGGGTTCGCAGTTGCCCCTTTTTCTTCTTTCATTATGTGTTGTGCCGTTGCCAGTTGACTGTAATATAAATTATCGAAATCTTCTCGTTCTTGATATTCTTTGTCAAGATCTTCAGTACTACTTGTAACTTCAATTTGTGTCTGAATGTCTTCAAATTCATCAATGAGTTTATTTATTCGATCTATTCTTTTCTCTAACGTAATTATGTCAGTTTGAGTGAGTTTCTCTGATTTATTTAATTTACTTTCAAGTAGACTTGTATATTTTGAAAATGACGTTAACTTTGCTTTTATTGAACCGCGTTTTCGAAAAAGATTTTCAGATAATGCCATTTTATTAAAATTAATTTTTATCTATACGCTTCTTGTAATAGTTAGCTTAATTCGATCACGTACTCACCCCTTATGGACGATACCTGCTTTACCTCAATGCGATGCCTTGTGCCGTCCAATGTCAATCAATGTCTGGATCTGTGCTGCGAAATACCTCGTACTCCGGCGTTGAACCACTGCACTGCCTGACTCTTCCGTTGACTTCCAAGACTTCTGTATAATGCCTGGATCTGTGCTGCGAAGTACCTTGTACCCCGGCGTTGATTCACTGCACTATTTTTCACAATTATATGGTTCAAATACTTGCTTCCAAGTATACGGCTCGAAGGACCATGAATAAAATTCGATTTAACGGACTGTATTGACTTATCTTTAAAATGAATTAATAGAATGAATTTGAAAGACAATATTAATGTTTTTATTCTGACATTCTCAAAAAATAAACACCATAACTATGGTAACAAAATTCATAAAATTATAACAGTAAAAAGTGTGAGTAGGCGTGAACATACTGGTTGAGTATAGTCAAACCGGAGAAGGAGAAGACTCACGTCATCAAATAATATTACTAAAGTAATGACGTCATGTACTACTATGAATATATGGGATACTGATTTTTATTAGAATAAAAGTGCAGTGCATGTTGCATAACTTGCTATAACCTATTTCTTCAAGTGACAGTTGACAAATTAATAACCACAACCTCTCGAAGTCTGTCGGCGTCATCACAGTTAATTTGTGACGGAAACGATAGTGAATAAGTGCATTTAGTAAATTGAAGGGCATTAGCTGTTCTCTAAAAGTACATAATTCAATTAAATTATAAAAAAAATAGAAAAAAAATTATCTCTCGTACGGTTTTCAATGGAATTAATGGACCAACCTTGTCCAGTTCCCGTTCAAAATAATGCACTACATTCATTGTCAGTTTTTTTTGACTGCTTTGATAAAGCTTTAAGCATGATTTGTCAGTAACATAAAAAAACTGACACGATACTTTCTGACTGACACTGACAATCGAATGACAAGATCAATATTCGATCGGTATAAAATATAATATAAACAAGATCATTTTTATTACTGCCAATGTATGGTATGAAAATCAACTACAATTATTTCAAATAATTTTATATTCTCTAAGAGGAATACGGATTGACTTTAGAAATAATTGTAAATTCATTAATATATACGTTTCTTAATACATATATTTTTCTTTTTCTTTTTTTAAAAATAAATAACACCCAATAATCTTAACAAGTTATATTTCATTTTATAAAGTTTTTTTTCAGGTTGATGACGTGAGTCTTCTCCTTCTCCGGTTTGACTATACCACTATTTAGTACTGATGACGTCACATTGCAGCGCTGTACATTAAATAATTATTTTCTCCCTTAATACGAAGAATTTTCAAACCGGATTTGCACTTATCAACATATTTCTTTATGCAGATTTATAAAAAATAAAAAATAAATAAAAATGGTTGATGAGCCTATTGATACCAACTTTCAATTTTCATATAGGCCTCAAGTAGGCTGTGTCAAATAGATTGTCCTATTTCAAATAGATTGTCGTATTTTGGTTGCGCTATTCCACGTTTAATTGACTTTTGTTACTATTCGTAGTCCTTACACTGTTATTTAGGATATTGAATATTAATGAAAATAAAGATATCATCCGATTTTTACGTAGTTACATATCGGGTACGGAACATAGCAATTACGTGGCGCCCGTTTCTTTTTATTTATTGTTTGATATATCCACACCGACTCCACTCTCTAAAAACTGGCGGCCGCATTCCAAAAGAACTAGGGTGCGTTACACTTGCATTTTATTGTAAAACCATTAAAATTATTACAGCACGTAGCAACGTTTTCTAACTAAAATAAATTTTGGTTATTTAATATTAATTAAAATGATTGTCCATGACAACTTATCCCTTTTATTTGTTTCCATTTTTTGTAGTTTTTGATAAAAAATAATTGCTTTTGTTTAATTTATGTTAATTTTAATAATTTTATCGATATTTCATTCTTCCGATATAAAATACTTTTATTTAATTTTTAACATGTTTATATTTTGACATCGGTGAAAAGAGAAAAAAATCTATTTGACACAGCTTACTTGAGGCCTATATGAAAATTGAAAGTTGGTATCAATTTCTCGAAAACATGTATAAAATTACCTCCACATGAGACAACTTTTGTCTAAATTTAATCGGCTTTGTATCGCTTATAATTCTCGAGATCGCAATGCTTAACAGTTTCTCCTGTCACTATATATCCGGATTATCCCGGTATTCAAGTATCCGATATCCGGGTAACTAAAATGAAACATTATCATAATGTATGCGATATACGGATAAATAGGTTATACCGATATCCGAATGAGTTAGATATCGGTTTTATCCGGATACTGGTTCCGTCCGAATAATATTTTCATTCGGATAGCGGTTTCACTCGGATACCTATTTATCCGGAATGAAAAATATTGAATAAAACCGGATATCCGGGAATTGAGAATATATAAAATTAGTTCAATTATCTTTATGAAAGAGTATTATTATGTATTTATTATATGAGGGCTCAAAATAACCACCGATTACTTTTCATGATCAATAATCGATTATTAAAAACTGTAATCGAATAGTCCTAAATTTAACGACACTATATTTGGATTAATAAATGAGGGCTGATCTCAGCGGCACTGCAATGCTGAGCCAACCCATGATGAGGGTGGAGCAAGCCCCTACGACCTCATCAGTTCCCAAAAATCAGTTTAATATACTGGCCCTGACATGCAGGGCATATCAGATATTAAGCTGATAAGAACAGATATTTATTTAGAAAAAAAATTTTTACAATTAGAGTACAAGTAAAAAAATAATGTAAAATATAAAAAAACAAGTAAAAAAGCAAAATGTAGACATCACAAAAAATCACACATTAAAAGAATATACAGCCGTTCAATCACAGATATGCATATCACAGTGGTTGGGGGCGGTCAAGTCGGGGCGGTGGTGGCAGCAGCGGCGTCGGTGGGAAGGGTCCACTGTCGATGACCGGTGAGGTGCTCGACCATCGGACGGTGTCGCAGGTGACCAGCTTCCGCAGCAGGTGTCCGTAGCGTCGGCTGCAGATCTTCCGCAGGAAGGCGTCGTTCGCGCGGTGCCAGGTGCCGAGAGAGCCGACCACCACGGGCTCGACAGTTACGCTCTCGTAGCGTGAGCGCAACGCCTCTGCCAGTGGCTCGTACTTCTCTATCTTGGCGTCTCGGGCGGTCTGCAGGGCCTCCAAGCGGTTCTCGAAGGCCACGGTGACGTCGACGATGTGGACGGTCCTGCCTCGGGCTATCACCAGGTCGGGCCGGAGGGTGGTGCCGCCGATGGGTTGGTTCTTGGCGAGGATGCGGTACTTGACTCGGGCGGCGTTGCGTATGCGATCAACGATCGCGTTGTGCCGCAGGGTGTAGGCGTTCGAGTACCGCATACAGTGGTTCAGCACATGGGGCAGAGTCTCCTCGGGGTGGAAGCAACGCCGGCACCTAGTGTCCACGGGTTCACCAGGTTTGCGCCGGACGTTCTTGTTTAGAGGAACCAGGTTGACTCGCGCTCGGTGGACGAACCGCCAGTCGGCAAATCTCATGTACGCTCCGTCGGTGATAAAGTGGCTATTAGTAGCCGACGTAGCGACACACTCGATTGCCTTCCCTTGCGATGGGAGTCCAACGAGACGCTGTAGGTAAGACTGCTGCCGGTGCTGAGTCAGGCCGCCGAGAACTTTGCGACGGTCAGTCGCGCCGAGGGTCTTCCCTCCTGGAATGGACAGAGCGGGTTCGCCCTTCTCGAAGGTCCACGTGCAGGAGTTGCGGGTGGAGGCCTTCCTAGCCTGGGTCCAGACGCTGCATTGTCCGAAGGTACGGTGGTGGAACGGAGCGGCCATGTCACCGGACAGGAAGCGGCCACGCAGGTCGTCGGTGGCTTCTTCGTGGGTCCGCTGCTCGGTGGCGTCGTCCAAGTCGTCTCCTGCGAGGCTGGCGATGTTGGGGTCGCGTGACGTCAGCAGCTTGAACGCCGAGTCGACGATGGTGAAGTCGGCGATGTCAGCTGCGACGGGCACGCCTACCAAGCCTGCAGAACGAGGGCCGTACAAGTACTCGTTCGCACACTCCGTGGGGACATACAGCGTCTTCTTGATCTCCGCTCTGAAGATTCGGTCCAGCTCGGCCCATTCGCTTTTGCCGTACGTGCCGACGCGCATGTGATGGCGCATTGACGGCACGACGAAGGTCTTGTAGGCGTCGAGACGCTGCCATGGCGCGAGCTTGGACGTCATGATCTTCAGGCCAGTGGACACGATGTTGTCCAGGCTAGCATTGCCGGGGACCGGTGAGTACCCGACTGGGGCGCCAAGGAAGGACTCGCTGTCCAGGGCGTCCTCGATGTAGGGCACTGCGGCGCCGGCGATGGAGAAGGATGTCTGCAAGACACCGATCTGTTGCCCTCTCACTCTGCCGATGTGTAATGTCCGGGATTTGGCCGGGTTGAATGCCATGTTGAGCCTCTCCATGAGGCGGCACGCGTCGTCCAGTCGGTCTTGCAGGACCTGCTGGGAGCGGCAGAGCAGAGCGAGGTCGTCCGCGTAGGCCAGGACCTGGCAGTCGTCGCTCTGCAGCTCATGGAGGCACGGGTCGATGGCCAGGTTAAACAGTAGGCCGCTGAGTGGACAGCCCTGTTTAACACCCGCGCTGACGGCGATGTCGGAAGTCAACCCGGTTGGCGTCACAATTTGGGTGGTGGTGTCCTGGAGGAGGTCGCTGACGATAGTTGTGAAGACGTCGCCTACTCCAGCAGCTTGGACAGCTGCGCGAACAGCTGTGTGCGGCACTGACCCGAAGGCGTTGGTGAGGTCGAGCCAGGCTACACACAGTTCACGACGTCCGCGTCGTGCTTCGGCGATCGTCCTCCTGAGCGCGTAATTGTGCTCCAGGACACCGTCGTGTGCCATGAACCCCTTTTGGGAGGGGTGGATGGCACCAGTCTCTTCGGCCCATCTGGCGAGGCGCGCAGCCCAGCACCCGGTGTACAGCTTGTACACTGTGCACGACAGTGCTATGGGCCGCCAGTTGCTGAGGTCCTCTGGCGCGCCTTTCTTTGGAAGTAAGATGGTGGTCGTCTTCTTCCAAGCCTCTGGGATCCGCTGGTGTCGTAGGCAGATGCTGAACACCTCCGCCAGCACCTTGGCCTCGGGGTCGACGCGCCGCCAATGGTGGTAGGTGACGCGGTCGGGGCCAGGTGCGGTGTTCTCGCATCTGCGGAGTCTGGCGGCCACCTCAGCCGGCGTGAAGTCCTCGGTGGAGAGGGGCGCTCGGCCTCGGACCTGCTGGTACTGGGGGCGGAAGGCGGGGTCTCCAGCCCACACGCGCTTGAAGTGCGCGGCGACGGTCTCCTTGGCGACGGGGCACGTGGTCCTCTGCTCGCCCAGGATCAGGCGCACCGCGCGCCTCCTGTTGTTGCGGTATAGGCGCTGGATGTACCTAGCGTCGTCCGGGTCGGGGGTGGCTCTGGTGGTGGTGACGGCCTCGGGGCGGGGACGGATGTTGCAAGCCGCGTGGACGGCGGTCTCTAGTTCCTGCAACAGAGCGCTGAAGGTCTCCCAGTTCCTGGGAGTCGCAGGGCGGCGCACCAGGTCGCGCAGGCGGGGGATGAAGGCGGCCAGCGGGAACTCGTCCTTGGACGGGGCGGGTTGCGTGGTCGTTGCTTCCTCCTCGTCCTGCATGGAGGCTTGGGAGGCTCCGATGTCCTGCTGCAGGGTTGGCGAGATGTCGTCCAGGTCCGAGGTCGTGGTCAGGTCCGGTGGGGGCTCCCTGGATGGTGAGGGGAGCGGCGACGGAGAGCGCACAGCGTGCGACGGACTGTAGTCGCCGTGCAGGGGCGGAACTCGTGCCTGTGGGTCGGGTGGTGGTGGTGGTGAGTCCGGCGCGATGGTAGGGGCGTCGGGGGCGTCCGGGAGCGGGTCTGGCTCTGGCTGGAGTCGTCTGCGGCCGGTGCGTGGAGCGGGGAGCGCGACGTTGACTCGCTCGCGACGCTCGTTGATCGCGTGCTGGCGCACGTGATTCCGGAGACCCTGCTTGGACGGGAACGACATGTTGCACCTACCACAGCGGTGCTGGAACTCCTCGGCCGGTTGTTCTCCCTGTTGTGGTGGAGCGGCGGCTGCTGCCCTACACACGTGCAGGGTGGGTCTCAGGCCGAGTACCGACTCACAGTGTCTGCACTTGTTCAGCACCCTGTCTAGTTGTAGTCCATGCACATCGGTGAGATGCCTCTCGAGGGATCTCCTGCTGGAGGTCCAGGTTGTGCTCCGGAACGCAGCGTTACACCCTGCCTCCGTGCAGTGGAAAGTTGTGCCGCACGGGTGAAGGATGACGATCTGCGAACCATCGCGAGTCACGGTCGGGGGTGCTGCGGCCATCGTCGCCACAGCAAGACCACCGCACAGTCCATGTGACCATGCACATCATTCGCGATGAACAGCCTCACTTCTCGAGTGTAGACACTATACTTTGATCTTAGCTCATTGAGCCGAGAAGCGATGCCAAAATCTTATTTCTAAACTATAGTCTTACAACCTGCATTTGTAAAATAACTGCAGAAGCATCGATAGTGACTACAACTTCAATTTTATTTCTGTAATAATTAGATGCAATCATCAAAATAATAAATTTACAACTTTATTTTCACTTATTATATTTATAATAAAGTAAGAAAAAAATATTAAAATTAACAGTACATATTTAAATATAATTGATAAACACTTAATTTCACGTACAGAAATGCATAGTATATATATTCATATCACATACTTACATGTTATGATGGTTGCGAAATGTAAGTTCTATAAACTAGGAATGACGAAACCTGAAAATTTGGTACCCGGGTACCCGACATGAATACCCGGGTAGTACCGGATATTCGATAATTACCCGTTACCCGATAATTACCCGATACCCGATAATTACCCGATACCCGTTAATAACCTGATACCCGAAAATTGCCTGATACCCTTAAAATATCCATTATTGTTCCACATTCATTTATTAAATTAAGAAAAAAATATTATTTTCTGGTATGGAAATAAAAAAAAACATTGTTATTTTATACCTATAACATACGAGTATATCAGCAGTATAAAATTATAAAATTAAAACTTATTAAGGAAGTATATTTGATTTAATTATTTAGGAATATCTCATATTTCTCGCAAATATCAGCATGGATGATGTATCTGCACTCAGTCTTGATCTTCGTGTGGTTACAATGTTTCCGGCAGCTGAAAACTGTCTTTAACTGACAACAACAGATTTTAGGTAGATTTCGGGTAACGGGTAATAAACGGGTAACGGGTACATTTCGGGTAATCGGGTACTATTTTTGATACCCTGGTACATTATTATCGGGTAGGTTCTGAGTACCCGGGTACCCATCGTCATTCCTACTATAAACTACTTGTAAATAGTCCACCTTTTATTAATATTCTCTTTCTTATTAATATTCAATATTCGTTAATCCTCAACTCGGATAAACCGGTTATCTGGATAACTCGGTATCCATATGAAACCGTTATCCGAATGAACCTAATATCCGAATGAAACCGATATCCATGTGAAACAGCCTATATAAAAATACATTAAGGTCATATTGCTACACATTTCATTGAAACTAAATACTGAAAATTTAAAATGTTTTTACTGAACATATTAAAATACAACTACAAATTATAATTCATTTTCATTTTAATGCAGACTGTTATTATTATAAAAAGTGGCGCAAGTAGCATTTTAGAGCCCCAGGCATAACATTTGCTGGATACAAAATATACTATTTGGTCTGCTCATTCAAAACTGATTTGGCCGCCCCCTAAACTGAGGCGCCCGGGGCAACATAACAAAATAGTTAAACTTAATAATAATTTGACTGAATAGTTAACCACGCATTAATACAGAATAAAGAGCAGTTAGTAAGAAGCTGGGATATAAAATTAGATTTTTAAATCTTTAATGTAAGTGTTAATTATGGGTTTTTAGTGTATACTTGTTTAAATTGCTTAATGTAAATGAAAAATGAACACAACTTCTTTTGTAAGAAAACAAAAACATTCAAATAAAAACAAACTAGTATACAGGGTGTAAATGAAACTAGGGAACGCGATTTTTCTCGAAAGATATAAGAGATACAAAGAAATCTTTCAAATAAAATTGTTAGTGTTTTTAGTAAGCTACATAAATTAATGTAAATCAGAAAAAATATATTTTAATTTTCGGAGATATACCTATTTTTGCCTTTTTTTTTAATGGTACGTCCTGTATATTTTTATACTATTTAGTACGAAATAATTTTTGCTTTAAAAAAGTTCCATTAGTTGTACCTTCTAAACTTAATAGTATTCGAGATATTGAAAAAAATATTAAAATAATTTTACTGGAAAATAAAGCTGGCTATGGAAACAAAATTTGACATTTGTATTAGTTTATTGTTATAAGTTTGTGAAAAGGATTGATAACTTAGACTATTATTTGTTGTAAAAAGGAAGGATACTCAATTAACGAGAATGTGAAGAATTTGAAGTACATTGGTAAATTAAAATGTGTCGTAATTCAATAATTTTGTTTTCATAGCCAGTTTTAATTTCGAGTAAAACTATTTTAATATTTTCTTCAATATCTCGAATTCTATGAAGTTTAGAAGCTACAACTTATGAAACTTTTTTAAAGCAAAAATTATTTCGTTCTAAATAGTATAAAAATATACAGGGCGTACCATTTAAAAAAAAGACAAAAATAGGTATATCTCCGAAAATTCAAATATTTTTTTTCTGATTTGCACTAATTTATGTAACTTACTAAAAACACTAACAATTTTATTTGAAAGATTTCTTTGTATCTCTTATAATTTCCAAGAAAAATCGCGTTCCCTAGTTTCATTTACACCCTGTATATGCTGTATACATACATAGTTATTCATAGCGTAGATAATGATACTAAAATTTTATTTTTAGTACCACGAATTAATAATAGATATCAACCAGTTTTTTACACCAAATTCTGTAGGACAAATTTTTATAACAATACTCCTTGTAGTAGAATGTGTTTGATGAGTTAAATTTAATTTTTGATATTTTTTCAGACACTTATAATTACTTTGAAAATCAAATTATTGAGTATTTTTCCGCTTATATAGTAAATACCTCCATATGCTTCATTTCAAAAACCTATGAAAAACATTCCACTTACTGCTTACTTTCTCGAAGACACAAATTATAGCAAAACACAGAAGCTATTGTGAGCCGGTAACATAGCGGGTTTTGTTGGTTGTTGTCACATTACTTAATAAATCTAATAAGGGTGGCATACCACTTTTTAATTTAATAGAATTTCAATCAAAATACATGATACTGCGGTCTGCGGTGCGCACGATTAAACGCCGCGCACCTTTACCCGACTCTCCGCTGTACAATACACCAGTGATAGCGAACGCATGTCGAAGGTGACACACCAAGGCACTTTGGGTGACATGTGTTGTTTTCGGACAGTCTGCTTTTCTTGTACCTACTTACAACTACTACCTAATTTTCGTCGATAAATAATATGAAACTGACTGACTGATGGAAGTTAGTACCGTTTGCTTGCTTGCACGAAATACCAATCTTCAATTGTTTTCCAGAAAATATTATAATTTGCTCCCAATTTGAAGAGCCACAATATATTAGTTACTCTATAAAAGTCGTTGCTATACCAAGTATAGAATGATCGGTTATAGAATGAGTAAAGCAATAGGAAAATCGTCATTATATACGAATCGAAATGTCGAAGTTATAGAGCTCTGTAACTAAGAGTGTCTGAAGGTTACAAAGCACAGTATCATATGTGACATATCTATGTTTATGTTTATTCAGACCGGGACAGCGCGTACGCAGTCCCGACTACCAAAAATTACGCGCCCGAGTTATCCGCATTAGGGATAATCGCAGGGGTCAGCCTAACCGCAGTGCAATGGAAAAGCCTCACCCTGGGGGAACCGCCTTGCTGATCACGGTAACCCCTACGCCAGGTAAGTATGCTTTGCTAGACTTATGCTCCCGTAGGTCTATAATACGCTATGGACAACCGAGCTACAGAAGTAGGATGGAATATTTTATCGTAACATGCATGACATTTGGAGAATAATGTTAATTTTTTTTAGTTTATTTTAATTAATAAATATATACAACTTCTTCGAAATATTTGTATTTCGAAATTTAAATATTTACATTATTTTATTTATATGTTTGCAATTTCCTTTGGCAGTATTACTACTGCCATCTGTTGAGCTTGAGGTGTATGTATTTTGACTTGTGCCATCTGGAGGTATATTACATTTAAAATAAAATACTTTCTTTTCGCACAACTGATCACATCACTTTATTTAATGCGAAGTGAATGGAACATGGAAGAATGGAACTGACAGTTTTTAGAATTACAAAGATGACAATTGTGGTCAACTTCAACAGAATTATGATACCTGAGAAATTCAAGGTAGAACTTATGTGAAACAAATAAATATCACATCTTTCAACCTTTTTATTTGTTATCTTATTTCCACCATTTAATTTATATAAATTATTTTTTAAGATGGCTTTAGTTATTTTTTTCATTTTTGATAATTCTAAATTCATAAAAAATAAAAATTGATAGTATTCCCGACTTTAATAATTTTTCTCTGCATGTAATAAAATCTCAATTTCATGTAATAGTTATTTTATATAAAGTTTACGGAATATTTATAGCTTTATAGTTCCTCAAAACACAATAAAAGCCGGCCATTTGGCATTCAGTCTGTTACCACACACGCGTTTCATTTTTATTGGAACTCATCAACGTGGTGTAATTAATAAATGTGGGTATTGTAGTTTGTAGACAATTCCAGTTGTAGCAATTGATTGCCATGAGAGTCTACTAAGGTAAACTCTCAGGAATAGCAGGTCATGATTAGTAAATGTTTACAATAAGACCAAAATATGTACACAATATACTACACAATTTTGATGCTTATATTGTTTGAGAAAAGTGCCACTTTCCGTAGCGGTCGTAGAAAAAAACTATTATAACTATTATATTTTCAAATTTATTCTCTCCTACTTTCAATTATTTTTATTAATACAGGATGATCAATCGCGCAAGTGAACTTTAATTGAATAAGTTGATATGATCGAAAATGTTAATACTTATTTCCGCGGAATAAAATTTGAGAACTACGCATGTCACGTGGTTTATTATTTACTTGTGACACTTCAAATTGAGGGCAAAATATAACATTTTCTGAACAACCTTCATGTATTAAATAGATCCATCCAAAGTAGGACAACTTTGTTCATTTATTCATTTTTCTAATAAAAAAGGTATCAATGATAGCTCACTTTGTTTCGAGAGCAAGTTTAAGAACAATTAAAAAGGATTTTAATTAAAAATGATTGAAGTATAAATATAACAAGTTTAATTAAAAAATAATGTACATTTTGTATAACCTTTGAAAAAATACAACTTTAGCAGAAGTACTTCGTTACACGTTAGCAGTATGTATCACACAGGTTCTTAATAATAAAATGAAATATAAAATTGTAGCATCACTTATATTAACTATTTGTTACAATTGGTGACTCCGAAAAAGTTAAGAATATGATTGGTGATGCGCTGTATAATGTATCTGACCGAAATTCTTCAAATTTTGTAGCAGTAGTGAATCCGTTAAAGTTGCCTGAGTTTTGGCCAGATGATCCTATTCTCTGATTTGCACAAGCCGAAGCACAATTTGAGCAACATCTGAATTAAGCAAATATATAAAATTGATTAATTCGCTTAAGCGAGAATATGCTTTCGAATTTCGCGATCTTATTATTGATCGTCCTTCTCTTGAGCCATATATTACAATCAAAACAGCTCTTATCAAAAGGCTGACGCTTTCGGATCGTGAAAAGTTTAATTTACTATTATCTAATTTGAAATTGGGTAACAGGAAGCCAACTCAAACAAATATTAGGAGACAAGAAGTTAGATCCTTCCTTTTTAGAAGAAATTTTCCTTCAAAAGCTACCGGTTAATATTAGGATGCTACTAGTTACTTCTAATAATACCACTTTGGAAGTAAAAGCTGATCTAACAGATAAATAGTTGGATTTAAACTCAAAAACTTTCGTTTCGATTAGCCGAAAAGCTGATGAGATATCATCGCTACAACAAGAAATTTTAGAAATCAAGAAAATGGTTAACCAGTTGATTGATCAAAGAAGTTTATCTGCGAATCGTCCAATTGGAGTTTCAACGGATTTATGTTGGTATCAAAATTAATAGACATCAAACTAGAAACTGTATTCCTCCTTGTAATTGGAAAACTTCAATAAGCAATGACGTTTGTGTAATGGCTAGAGATAAAAAAAAAACTGAAAGTGTTAATCAATTTTTAATTTCCAGTAATAAGCACTTCTCTTCTTCTTCTTTTTCTTCTCACATGCTCTTCGTAGAGGATCGGCTTTCAAGACATCGCTTCTTAGTCGATACTGGTGCAGAGGTCAGTATTGTTAAACCACATGCAGGACAAAAGATTCACAAAGATAAATTTTCTACATTACATGCTATTAACAACTCAATTATTAACACGTTTGGCTTCCTTCATTTAAAATTAGATTTAGGCCTAAATAATTTTTAATTGGAGGTTTATTGTAGCAGATGTTCAGTATTCAGTTTTAGGGGCAGAATCAACGTTATAAAGATTGATAACTGTAAATAACAATTTAAGTCCAATTGTTGGCAATATTTCTTTGGACTGTTCTTATCTTAAGTTACTTTTACAATTTCCTTCATTAACAAATGCTTTCAATTCCCAACGTCAAATTAAACATAACGTCAGTCATTGTATAGAAACTAAAGGATTACCAGTTTTTGCCAAACCTAGGCGATTATCTCCTGATCGTTTAGAGATTGGGCAAAAAAAATTCAATGAAATGTTGAAAATGGGGATTATCAGACCGTCCGCAAGCAACTGGTCTTCAACTCTTCATATGGTTCCGAAAAAAGACCGTACAGAGTGGAAACCATGCGGTGATTTTCGTGCTTTAAATTTAATAACTACCTTAGATAAATATCCATTACTCCATATACAAGATTTCGTTATTAAATTGCAAAACTGTAATATTTTTTCAAAAATTGATTTAGTCAAGGCTTACCATCAAATCCCTAAGGATCCTAAATCAATTCCTAAAACTGCTATAACTACACCTTTTGGATTGTATGAATATATTGTAATGCCTTTCGGATTGAGAAACAGCGCGCAAACCTTTCAAAGGTTTATTGATGAAGTAGTAAGAAGATTAAACTTTTGCTTTGCATATATAGACGATATTTAATAGCTAGCAAAAATTCTGAAGAACAAATGGATCATTTAAAAAAACTGTTTACAAGATTAGAACAATATGGAATTTTAATTAATTCAAAAAAATGCTCATTTGAGTGCAGTGACATAATTTTTAGGCCACCTTATAAAGAAAAATAAAATTGAACCTTTAGAAAAAAAAGTTGATGTTATTAAAAGATTTCCTGAACCTAAGACACAAAAATCTTTAAAATAATTTTTAGGAATGATTAATTTTTATCATCGATTTATACCAAATTGTTCTATCATTGCTCAACCATTATATAAATTAATCGATAATAAATGATCAGTTCAAAGGCTGTAGTTTTAACATATTCAGAATCACAAGTTTTTTTGAATTTAAAAAATGCACTTATATATTTTACAACTTTGACAGTTTTTAGATTGGAAGCTGAAAATAGTTTGATGGAATATGCTTCTGATACAGAAGTAGGTGTAGTCCTTCAACAATTTTATGAAAATAAATGGTATTCCATTGCATTTTTTTCTACATGTTTTAAATCTCCCGCTCAACGTTATACCGTGAATATTTTTTAACGTGAAACATGGGGATTTATTATATCCATAGTTCTGACTTGATGTTTGATTGACAGCAATGTATACTTGCTTGTCTCATTTTAAATAAAACATAGGGAATGAATTTGACAGAAGTATTAAATTTTAATATTGTAAGTATAATAACGAACAATTAAAAAATAATTACAATAAATTTTCAAAAATCCATCCATATTATCTGGTAAGCAATGAATCAATCTGCTATAAAACTTTTGAATTGTAATATATTGAAAAATGATTTGAATTTTAACTTTTAATTGATCTTATTTTTGAAGGATTTCCCTGGTAGAAACTTCTAATTTTAAAGATCACCAATAAAAAGTATCTAGATGTGTAAGATCGAGTGATCCAGCAGCATTGGCGTCCATAAGGAGGGGCAAGAAGGGGCATTTGCCCTACCCTGGCTATTTCACTACCGTTATGTTCTCTATCAGAAATTTATTTATGTTTGCTTAAGATCGGGCTTGGGTTTTTTATATGTGGGACATTAATATTTATGGTAAATTATTTAAACTGGAAGGAATTAAAAAATTGTCTTTACAAATCAATAAAAAATATAAGAATTTTTACATTACGTTTGTATATTTTCTTTTTCAATACAATTTTATTTTTTTACTTATAAGTACTTATATGTTTGCAGTTTATCTCTGTAATATATATTTTTTATATTATATATTCGATTCATAGTATCCTGAGGGTGTTGAGGTAATTTTTTTATAAATATGTATAATGACCGGATGCAACAATATTACTTAAATTTTTATGTTCTTCTTAAATGGACAATATTGCTTCGGAATGGGATCTTGACTCAACATTAACATTATTTGTTTAAGTATTTCTTAAAATTTAAGCTTTGTTTTTTTTTAAACAATTGCAGATACTCTCTATCCTTATAAAATTAGAACAAAACTACAAGAGTACAAATTTGTTCAAAATTTAATTCTACGTCAGATAAGATCATAATTGTTTCAATAGCAGGACTGTAATACGAGATATATTAAATATAAAATGTAATACTTTCGTTAAAAATCAGATAGCAATGGAAATAAAAGAAAATATCTATCTGTCAGTTTAGAGAAGTTTCACTAATTATAATATTTATTGTCTATATTTTAATATTATTTAAGTTGGATTTATATTCATTTCTTTAACAATATGCTAATATTTAAAAAATAGTACAAATATAATTTTAAGAAATATTGAACATAAAGTAAGCTTACTAACTGTCACAATTAACACATAGATATTTTCTTTCATTTCCATGGGTGTCTGATTTTGAACGAAAATGTTACATATTATATTTAATATATCTTGTACTGCAGACCTGCTGTTGCAATAATTATGATCTTATCTGAAGTAGAATGTAATTTCGAACAACTTTGTACTCTTGCAGTTTTGCCCTGAGTGTCTTTTGGTAGGCTCGTGTAATGATGGCAACACTGTGGCTCTGTCGCGGAGTTTAGTGTAGTGTGTGTGATGTAGGACTGTGGCCAAATTTCAGTCTCCGAACCCAAATATCTCGTGACCAAACCAGGACCAGGTGGACTATACAACTTAAAAAAATTAGGCAACAAATTGCACTGCATATAATTATAATAAAAATATAACAAAAAAAATAGCTCGTTGATAAATACAAATATAACATTGATATTAACGCTAATAAAGAATAAAGATTTGGTACCAATAAGAATAGTAAAAAGATAGAATAAGGATAAAAAGAAAAAAAGGCAGAATGTTCGTTTTACCCGCGAAACATAAGTTTCAATGAAAGAATTTTCAATACAAGAATTGATCAGTTTTTTTCTGGCAATCGAATAAAGATAAATAAAACGGTAATAAAGCGATATCCAGAAAAAATATAACGATAATTAATAACTAAATACTCAAAAATAAATTGTACTCTAACTGTTAAATTAGCATAAGACTAAGTCAAAATTCTATCAGACAGAGAGGCTAAACGAAATAAAATAAAAAAATAAACTACATGGAGAGAATCGAGTCAAGAAATAAGGTAATCATAAATTGTAACTGCTAGTCACACTGGGAGATGAGAAACATGTGGCTTCCGCCATTAATAAAAAAAAATTAAAAACAGAAAAAAAAATAATTATAACTCACCATAAAAACAGTAAATTGTATCAACCAACAACACTAAATCAAAAATAAATGTAACAAACGAACAAACCGTGGATGACAAAAGATAATAAATTTTGGAACAAAATTTAGAAATCGCAAGAATCATACCTTATCAGCTCCGAGTCTGAACCAAGTCTCCCGCCGTCGAGAATAATTTTTAGTACCAAATTTAAATTTAAAGTAAAAAATGCGAAACGATGTCGAAATCGTTTCAATATATATATACCGGGTGTCCCATTTAAGATACGAATGCATTGGTATCTCGAGAACCGTAAGAGCTACGAGGTTGGTTAAATTAGACAAAAGTTGCCCCGTTAGGAGGCTATTTTAATAGTGTTTTTTTATTTGCGAAAAAATGCATAGATCACTAGATATAGGGGAAAATGTAAATTTAGCGATTTTCTTTTTTTGCTTATAACTTTGTTATATGAAATAATACGATATTCTGGTTTGCACTTTCTTAAGGCACTTTTGTATGGTGAATTTGCAGAAATACTGAATTTTTTTTTATATCTAACCATTTACGATTTACTGATAGTAACTTTTATTTTTCATATGGAGGTCATATTAAGCTATGGTATTTTTAAATAGAGATTTTTTTAGCTTTACAATGATATAAAACAGTAATAATTTATTTTTATAATTAACAGAAAAATTAACAAAAATTGTTATTTATACTAAAATTGCATTGAAAAAAGTAAATCGAAGGCTGCTGTGGAAGAAAAAAACTATTTCATAACATATATGGCAACAAGTTTATTTAATTAAAGTTAAAAATACATAAATAATTTGCGAAAACTTTACAATAAATTTAGTTATTTTCTTCCACAGCCGCCTTCGATTTACTTTTTTCTAACTAAGTTTATTGTTAAGTATATATATATATATATATATATATATATATATATATATATATTGATTTTGATATTTCCACGAGTGTTGTTAATGATATTTGGATTTTTCTTCCGGGTTTCTTCTCGTGTTGGTCTGGTCTTCTCTTCTTCTTCGTTTACTTGACGACGTTTCGGCAAGGTCTCACTTGCCAACTTCAGGTCTTTGAAAAATTTCTTGTTCTCGATCTGGTATTCGGTCTCGAACTGACATTCATTGGCGATGGTGCAGGTTTATATACCGTGGTTGTGGTCATAGTTGAACGTTTCACTGAGCTGCTCCTGGTTGTTGGTCCTGATTGGTGTGCTGAGTCTTTCTGCGTCGCTTGTTCTGTTGCTGGTGTTGTGTTGGACGTCTGTTCCTTTCTTTTTCGTGTCAACTTGTTTAGTGCTGGTTTCCATGTGAGTGGTAGCCTTTGCAGTCAGTTGTGTGCAGTGAGCCACCTGCCCCAAGCCCAAGCCCCAATTACATAGTGATAGTTACTAGACGCCGGTAGCAGCCATCTCCGGACGAGAACATGTGTGATAACAAGATTGTGCCGAAACGCCGTCTTAATTCACCAACCAGTGACTTGGTGCTCTTAGAGAGTAATCTCTTGAAAAAGAAACGCCCCGACTCACCGATCCAGGACACCAGCCGCCAAGACTGAGGGCATCTCCATAACATCAGCCAAGAACCGGGCGGAATCCATTGGAATCCGCACAGACAATGCCAACAACTACAGGGCCGCCACGTCCAAGTTAGATGCCCTAAAAATACCATATCACACGTACGCGCTACCAGAAGATAAGCTGGTAAAAGTCGTAATACGTGGGATTTCCGAAGGAATCTCTGAAGAAGAAATCAGAGAAGATCTGATTCGCCAACAGCTGCCCGTTGAGACCGTCAAACGCATGACGTCCTTGCGCACCAAAGCCACGTTGCCAATAGTTCTGGTGCAACTCAAGAAGCCAGAGGGAAAGAAAATATTCGACATCACGAGTGTTCTGCAACTAAGAATTACAATGGAACAGCAAAGAAGGAGGAAATAAGTTGGACAATGCTTCCGATGCCAGCGCCAATTCACTGACGCCGTCGCTTCTCTGCTACCGCTGCTCACGGCATTCAATATAGAAAATGCCATGAGTCATATCTCAGACGCAGCTAGCAGACTAGTGGCAACTAATTCGCAATTTGAAAAAATCAATATTCCCATCTCCACTGCCATCAACATCTTCAATGACTTGAGGAATTAAACCAAGCTCGTTGAAGATAGCATTTTGGAATGCCGAAGGCCTCCACAATGCCAGAGATGAAGCCAACCTGTTTGTCAACGAGCACAACATCAACATTCTGCTCGTTGGCGAAACACACTTAAATGCTAGCCAGAGTTCCACCATCCCAGGCTACCAACTGTACCGAGCCGACAGAGCAGCACGAGGCGGCGGCACAGCAATCTATATTCAGAAGAATATAGAACACTACGACGCAGGGCCACAGCAGCTACAAGAAATGGAGGCAAAATCAATCGTAGTGCAGACAACGCACGGGCCACTACGATTTACGGCTGTCTACAAAAGCCCGCCAAAACCTCTACTCGAAGCCGACATGAACCAGCTACTGGGTTCGCAGCTACCCACTATTCTTGCCGGGGACTTCAACTGCAAACACCAGTCTTGGAACAGCCGCCGCGCAAACCGCAACGGCCTCGTACTCTTCAACTACGCCAACAACAACAACATTGCCGTGTACGGACCGGAAGAGCCAACGTTCTATCACCGATCCGGCTATCCACCAGACGTGCTGGACATCCTAATTGCAAAAGATGTCCGCCATAACATAGAGCTGGAAGCAGTCCGTGAGAACAGCTCCGACCACGACCCAGTGATCGCATGGATTAACAGTGATGGCGACAACACTGTTCGGCAAGTTGAAAGCACAAGAGTATGCAGGCCGCGATTCCAAGACATCATGGAAAATACTGTATCTTGCTCACAAAAGATACAGACTACGCAAGAGCTGGAACAAGCAGTTGAAGTCTTCACTACCACAGCACGAGCAGCACTATAGGCAGCAATGAAAGTAATCACAAAACCAATAGCTACCTATGAAATTCCTGACGAAATCAAGGAACTCATCAAGGAAAAAACAGAGCCAGAAGAGCCTGGCAGAGACATGGAGACCAGGCCGCACGCATACTCATGAACCGGCTAGTTCGAGAGGTGCGCACTGCACTCAACAACCACAGGAACGAGCGATGGCAACAAAAGCTGGAAACTCTCACCACAGAGGACAACTCCGTCTGGAGTATAAAAATGCTATCAGACGGAAGAAATCCAGCGTCCCACCGATCCATGGCCACACCGGGATAGTATACAGCGACAAGGAGAAAGCTGAAGCGTTCGCAGAGCAGCTGGAACTGCAATGCAGCCCTAGCTTCAGTCACTGCGACCTGGACGAAGTGGAAAACATAGAGTGCGAAGTCAACAAAAGACTTCACGAGAGTAACACTTCGACTCCAAAATTCACGAGCCCAGCTGAGATCTCCAGCATAACAACAAACAAGGCGCTCCAACAACTCGGCCGCAAGAGTAAGGTAGCCCTTGCAAACATTTGCAACGCCGCGCTACGCCTGCGACACTTTCCACAGCAGTGGAAACTCGCAGATGTTGTTATGATTCCGAAGCCAGGCCAGAGTCGTACTCATCCGCAGAACTACCGACCGATAAGCCTGTTGTCGACGATCGGAAAGCTCCTGGAAAAAATCATTCTCATAAGAATGCAGTCCTGGGTCGATGATAACGACATAGTGCCAGAACATCAACATGGCTTCCGCGCTGAGCATAGCACATGTCACCAGCTGTTGCGAGTAGTGGAGCACATCACCCGAGGCTTCAACCACCGTCAAGTAACAGGAGGACTATTACTCTACATTGCGAAGGCCTTCGACAAGGTATGGCACGAAGGCCTGATCTGCAAGTTGTTAAGGCTAGAAGCTTCACGCTGGATCACTCGGATCATCGCCAGTTACCTCACCGAACGCGAATTCCGCGTCAAACTCAATGACGTGAGGTCAGCAGTTAAACCGATCACAGCTGGAACACCACAAGGAAGCCTGCTGTCGCCTCTACTATTCTCGGTCTATATATACGACTTCCCAAAAGATCCGAGAACGAAGCTAGCACAGTATGCCGACGATATTGCAGTGCTAACAAAGTCAAGAAGCCCAAAGTTGGCAGTCAAACATCTTCAGGAATCAGCCCAGCAGATGGAAGATTGGTTTACTCAATGGAGAATTGACGTAAATCTTTCCAAAAGCGCGGCTGTACTATTCTCCAGACGTCGGCAGGAGGCAGAAGATAATGTCGAGCTGTTCGATGAGCACGTCCTATGGGTTTCCTCGATAAAATATCTGGGAGTAACCCTAGATCGAAAATTAAGTTGGCGACTACAAAAGCAAACATTGCAATCAGCTCGATATACAGTATGGTAAACAGGAGTAGCAGAATGTCTCTCTGCAACAAGCTGCTACTATACAAAGCCATCGTACGGCCAGTATTCACCTACGCAGCGCCAATTTGGGGTTACGAGGGTTCAGTCCGAACCCGTAAGTTACAAGTCGTGCAGAATAAATTCTGTCGAATGATAAATGACGCACCACGGTTCGTCAGAAACAAAAATATACATGCTGACTTGAAACTCGAAAGCATCGAAGAATTTATTGTAAAGCTAGCTACAAAATTCTTCGGAACTGTAGATAATCACGACAACTACACGTTACGATCTAGCACCGAGGACTACAACGAAAACATGCAACTCAAGTACAAGAGACCCCGAATGGTACTGGCCAACCCACATTAAAAAAACAACAGAAAATCCACATATGGAAGAAAAAAAAAACAAAGCGTTCAAACACGTACACAAAAAAAAACTAAATAACGTCATTTGAACATAAAAGTCAAGATGAAAGTGTTAAAATCCAAAGGCTTGGGGCAGTATTTGGAAAAACAGGAATACTATATAATGAATGTCAGTTCGAGACCGAATACCAGATCGAGAACAAGAAATTTTTCAAAGACCTGAAGTTGGCAAGTGAGACCTTGCCGAAACGTCGTCAAGTAAACGAAGAAGAAGAGAAGACCAGACCAACACGAGAAGAAACCTAGAAGAAAAATCCAAATATCATTAACAACACTCGTGGAAATATCAAAATCAATATACCGGGTGTCCCAGCTCGACCGACACATGGGAGTTTTACATGGGAAATCAGTTAATTATGAATAGTATCTCCCCAGTGCAAGATATTACCTTGAAATTTTGTATACTTATTGGGGAATATTATTTCTATGGATTACAGTTATTTGAAATATGTAATTTCGTCTGCAAGACGAGATTTATGAAATTATAAAATCTAACATTTTCGATCAAAATCAGTCAGCCATGGAAATAAAAGAAAATATCTATGTGACAATTCTGACAGTTAATGACATGCCATTGTAGATATTTATATTTTTGTAATATTGGTATATTATTTAACAAAAAGAAACTAAATTCAACTTAAATAATATTAAATATAAGGAATAAGAATTAAAATCAGTGATACTTCACTAAACTGTCAGATAAATATTTTCTTTTATTTCCATGGCTGTCCGATTTTGAACGAAAATATTAGATTTTAAAGTTAATAAATCTCGCCCTGCAGACGAAATTGCATATTTCAAATAAGTGTGATCCATAGAATTAATATTCTCCGATAAGTAAACAAAATTTCAAGTTAATATATTGCACTGGGGAGATACTATTCATAATTAACTGATTTCCCATGTAAAACACCCATGTGTCGGTCGAGCTGGGACACCCGGTATATATATATATATATATATATATATATATATATATATTAATAATATATAATTAATATTCTCCGATAAGTAAACAAAATTTCAAGTTAATATATTGCACTGGGGAGATACTATTCATAATTAACTGATTTCCCATGTAAAATACCCATGTGTCGGTCGAGCTGGGACACCCGGTATATATATATATATATATATATATATATATATATATATATATATATATATTTATATATATCGTGCCCTGGTACCCACCGTAGGTTTAGTAACATTAGTTTGTTTTGTTTTTTGGTGACATTTTTATGAATCTATATTTTATCATTAAGTGTCACATGAAATTCTTTTATTTTCTATTTTCTTTGACATGTTAGACAAATTTTGATTTGTAATCAATGTAAAATATTTGATGAGAAGACTATAATTTTTTGTGTTGAATTTATAGTAGCTTTTTTGATGAACGTTCATGAGTTCTTGTTGAAGATCATCTTTGCTGACATCATAGACCTAGCGTGCCCCCTTGGTTTCCGGGATCTTGTATTGTGGCATTTTTTTTTAATAACGTCCCTGCTCGAGCGCCATACGGAGTGTTTAATCCGTAGCAAAAATATTGGTGAATAAAATATAAACACCCCACAATAACACGAAAATTTTAAAATAAAGTTTTAAAATTATATTATTCATTGTGTTCATTAATAAATATTTCACATAATGGTAACTGCTTAATAATGACGTTAATAAAATGAATTACAATAAAGAAGAAAGAAATGACAAACAAAAAATAAAAAAATTTTAACTGTGAGGATCGACATTACCGGCCGTTGACGCACATGTCAAATTTAGTTTCCGAAGCCGATCCTAAGGGGCGTTAAAATTTGTTTTCACAAATGATAAGGTAGATAGATATCCAATCTTCTACAAATATATTTCCTTACAGTGTTGCCAGATATCTGAAAGCGACGATAGCCAATAATTTTTCACAATGTAGCCAAAAGTAGCCACTTGACCACAAAAGTGTTGCCAAAATAACATACGTATATACAGAAATAAATAAATGTTTATTCATTTTTATTAATACATATTATCTATAATTATTTATACATATGTATAATACTTCATACATCCTTACACAGCCCTTTAGAGTATTGCTTTACATTTTTAAATCAATCAGATAAACTTATACATGGTAGATCTTCAAATTCTTTAAAAATTTCAAAGTCATTCTTAATTTCTTCATTGTTGTTATCTACCGAGACTAATGGTTTATACATTTTACTATTGAAATATTTTAACATTTGAAGTGAAGGTTTAAATTATTTACAACAAATATTGTTATTATATGAATAAATTCTAATACGTATTAAACTAGATAACATTTCTGTTTGAATTCTATTTCTTAATTTACTTTTATCCAACACCGTGTAATTATAACGATATAAGTACGCTGATTTTAGATAAATAAAGTAGGTCATAAGTCACTAGTGAGCTAAATATATTAGCTCACTGTTTTTTGGTTCGTATCATAGTAACTACGTTATAAAACCTTCTCTACACTATTTTGTTCCTAAATGTTATTTCGAAATTCCATCTGTCAAAAATCTTATATGTATTTCATATCAATGATTAAAATGTGTTGGATAAAATGTTGTATGGCGCACGTGTGTTAATTACCTAAGTCACTTGAAAAAATACCACACTCGGCCTACCGGCCTCGTGAGCTAAACTTTTTCCGCATGATTTATCTGTAATGTAATACACTTGTACCATAAATAACTATTAATACAATTCATTATACTAAATACTCGCTCTACTACAGCGTTTGATGTAGGGAGAGATAATAATGTCAAAACAAATTCTGCGAGTTCTTTAAACACATAAGAACCACCAGCATCTTGATATTCATAAATAAACGGCCAAAATGCGTTAGCATTTCGTAGTATGTCACTGTTCTCTAGTTTAGACCAATTAACATCTAATAACTTATTATACTGTGTTTCAAGCAATGCTAAATTATTTTTTTCGGCAAATAAATTCAAAAATGGTAGCTTTTCAAATTTGCACCTGACAGATGGTGACAAACAAACAGTTGGAGAAAAATATGATAGATTTTTAAAAAACTGTATATTATCTGGAAGCCTCATAACAATTTGTCTAAGCAGTTCTTTTACATATAAAAATGCTTTTTGTTGTACAATTTTTTTTTCTCATTTGTTATAATTACAGTTTGTAATAATCTGATATAATCAATACCGAAATCACAATTTTTGGGAGACAAATACTCTAAATTGTTATTAATATTGTTAACAACAGTACAATAACCGTCGTTCAAAAATACTTTTTTCATTATTTTTCTAAGAAGAAACATTACAAAACTGATTAAGTCGTCATATGCTTTACTAATATCAACATTAGATTTCTGAAATATTTTGTTTATCATATTATTTGAAACTAAATATTGTTACTATATAGTAATGTTATTATTTAATTTTTAGGATCCATGTCATCTTAAAAAAGTTTGTTATTTCAATGTAGATTTATTTTTCTTTACCTAGCAGGCATAAAAATTAAACACAAATAAATTTAAAACTTTAAATTGTAATATGAATCTTAAAAGCACGGGCGCATCTAGTGAGCAATAGTCAAACAATACTTTCATATATCTATCTCTATGTTTCTCTTTCTGGCTTACCGAAAACATAACAAACCCGTGAAGCTTTGTCTAGTTATACTTTGCTGTTGAGTTTCAAAAAACATTAACAAATACAGCTAAGTGCTGATCGTTCACTGTTGTGCGCAAATGCAGCAATGCAACCAAGCCTAACTGAAGGTTCGAATTTCAATTTTAGGCGCCAAAATATATTAAAAGTAGTAGAGGATTTAAATGAAATATTAGCCTTAAATAGAAAAATACTTAATAGCCCAAAATTGTAACCAGTAGCCCATTTACAAATTTTACCGCCAAATACAAAGTTTTAGTAGCCCAATTGGCTATAAGTAGCCACAGTTGGCAACACTGTTTCCTTAATCTGTGCTCTGATGTTACTGATTTTCTTGATATAGCAAACTGTCAAACGAAAGATAAAAATTTAAAAATCCTAGAACAGGATCAGTGTAGTTCACTTAAATTTCATAAACTTGATTTACCTTCTTCCAATATAAAAATTATTTGTGATATGTCAACAGGTAAACCTAGATCATATATTTCAGTTAAATTTAGAAAACTTATTTTCAATAAATTCCATTCTCTCTCACATCCTGGAATTAATGCGACTAGAAAACTTATTTGTTCCCGGTTTGTTTGGGAAAACATGAATAGTGATATAAGAGATTGGACAAAATCCTGTACAAAATGTCAAAGTTGCAAAATCACAAGGTCACTCAAAGACTCCTATCAATCAATGTATATCTCCAAAAAAAGATTCGATATGATTCATATAGATTTGGTAGATCCGTTACCATATTCTTCAGGGTATACGTACATGTTAATATGCATACACAGATTCACACGGTGGCCTGAGGTAATTCCCTTTGAAAATAATAAAGCCGAAACGGTAGTTAAGGCATTTCTAAACGGTTGGGTTTCTAGTTTCGGAGTTCCATCCACAATTACTACGGATCGAGGAGCTCAATTTGAATCTTACCTATTCAATCAATTAGTTTCTATACTTGGCTCTAAAAGAATTAGGACAATTTCTTATCACCCAGAATCGAACGGTATTTTAGAACGTTTTCATAGACAACGAAAATATTCATTAAAGTCTTGTGATTGTCCCCACAATGGGGTATTCCAAGTTTTTTTCATTTTTTAATATGTTATTCTATGCATAAAAATATTAGACCCGTATTTTTTCTTTTCGCCGAAAGGTTTCAAACACGCCAGAAATAAATTCTTAAAGTTTCAATAAATTACACCCTAGAAAATCGGCCGTGCGTGTGACGTCACTGGCACTGAGAATCAGCTGAGAACATTATTCGTAGGTCTGAGTCAGAGGCGTGGCGCGTTCGAACAAGAGCCAATAGGCTGACGCGGGTGCCGTCTTCGTCGCAACAAGGCTGATACTGAATTTTACGTACTCGATTCAAATGCATTACAATTTCATTTTGATATTATGGTATTAAAAATCAAAAAAATAATGATTATATTCACTTTAATATTACTTATATATGGTAAACAATGATATCCAATAAGAATTTCTTTAAAAGCCGTAGGCTTGGAATACCCCATTGGACTGAAAACTTACCTTTAGTATTACTTAGAATTAGAACTGCTTTCAAAGAATCTATTAAATGCAGTTCATCGAAATTGGTTTACGGGACAATTTTAACATTACCTGGAGAATTATCTTTTACATCAGATAACGATATTAACCTACCTAAATTTCTAAAAAATCTTAAAAAAAAACATTTCAATAACCTCGAAATTGCTAATCCATAAAAATAAAATCTCATATCTTATATCCATCCAGATTTGTCAAGTACTACACAAGTATTTGTTAAGTATGATGCTCTAAAAAAACTACTCCAACCAAATTATGATGGACCATTTAAAATTCTTGCACTGTTTTCAAAATACTTTACACTTGACATACGAGGAATCATTGACAACATCTCAATTGACAGACTTAAACTTAAAATTAATATACTTTGTTACGCACTCTTAGATCGGGTGTGAGTGGGTGCGTCGTGTGGTGCCCTCTCCTCCTAGGTGGACAGTATCTTGGGCGCCAATAACTGCGGTACCTAGGGCGAAGGGAGATATTTGCCTTGGGTGCTCTAGATCGGTTGGGCCAGGGGCTAGCACAGAAATACTGTAGACCTTTCAATAATCTTAACTTGCGCCACTTTTATAATAATAACAGTCTGCATTAAAATGAAAATGAATTATAATTTGTAGCTGTATTTTAATAGCTTCAGTACAAACAACATGGACCTATTGTTCTGTCTAACATTGTTTCATTATTTGTTGTCAAATTTTTTGTTCATAAACTGTCAGTTTTAAGAAGAAAATGATTTTTTTTCTATCCATAGCACTCTTGTTTCAGATATAAATAAATACATATAAATCCAACATGCATTTTTCTCAGTTATTTTGTTATACTAGTATATGATATGTTTATATTGTTGAATTCAGAAAAAAATAATTTATCGAATAACCTAAAAATAAACATATGTTCCCATTTAAAATAAGAAAGTTGTGTCCAGTACTTTGAGAAACACTGGTCGAAAAAAAATTTTTTTTTGCTCATTGTATTAGTCTTGTAAAATAGTGGTTCTTTGCTAATTTAACCAACCTCGTAGCTCTTATAGTTCTCGAGATAGCAATGGTGGCACACTTAAATGGAACATCCTGTATACAGTACGCATTTCTATATGTGAAATTAAGTGTTTATCAATTATATTTAAATATGTACTCTTAATTTTAATTTTATATCTTACTTTATTATAAATATAATAAGTGAAAATTAAGTTGTAAATAAACATAGTAGGACTCACCGAAACTCGGACTACACCATGGCACCAGCTGAGACTGCCCGGCTTCACTTCATATCGCCGAGACCGAGATCCTGACGCCCAAGGAAGAAGTGCTTTGTTGGTGAACTCTAGCCTCCCTTCGGAGCAAGTCTAGCTCCCTCAGTCGCTGTCAGAACTCAACGTGGTAGCAGTTAAAATACACGCCAGGCCACAACCTTTTTACGCCTGATAGCGGAAAAGAGACGTCTCTACCACCGATATCCCCGGAACCGCGACCCAGTGACAAAAACGGAGTACAACCACCTCAACGCCATCATTAGACGGGAGGTGATTAAAGTGAAGGAGGACAAATGGACTGCTGAATGCCTCAAACTCGACCCCCGAGACGGTGGCCAGTTCTGGAGAAAATTCAAACTCCTCACAGGCCAACTCAGTAGTGAGGCAACCCCGCTTAGGTCCGCTAATTCTGTGGCAGTTTCGCCTAAGGAGAAGGCCTCTATCCACGCTGACACCAAGGAACAGGTCCACTGTCTTCCCGAGGGAGACATCTTCCACGAGGACCACAGAGCTTGGGTCAACAATACGTTCAACGCCACCGTCAATCAACAGCTACCAGACCCTCCTGCCGCCCCTTACATAACGAATGAGGACTTCATGGAGGCGATCTGTGCGAATCTGTTCCAGGCGAAGATGGTATCACGTACTCCGCAGTGAGAAAACTTCCGAACAATGCAATCACATTCCTCTCACTTATCCTCAACTGGTCCTTCATCCTTGGCTACTTCCCAACCCTTTGGAGATCTGCCACAATTATGATTCCCAAACCCGGTAAACCTCGTCACGACCCCAACTTCTACAGACCCATATCCCTTCTCAGCACCTTATACAAAATCTTTGAGAAAATCCTTTCCTTGAAATTATTATCCTTTCTCTCCGAGAGGAATGTGATTTTCGTTCCATTTCGACTCAGGACGCCGTCTTTCGCTTGATCACGGACATCTCCTTGGCCCTTAACAAGAGACACCTCGTGGCAGCTGCCTTCCTAGACCTGGAGCGAGCCTTCGACCGTGTGTGGTAGGAGGGCCTTATCGCTAAACTTGCCTCGCTCGGCACTCCACTTCTCTTGCTGGATACGTGTGAACGGTGCTCTCTCCAGGGAATTCCGCATATCGGCAGGAGTCCCGCAGGGTTCGGTTCTCTCGCCAATCCTTTTCCTAGCCTTCACAAGTGACATGTCCCAGCATACCAAGCTGCAGCTCTATGCGGACGACACGGCAACCGAACCTATAAAAAACACAGGTGGTCCTGTTCCGCCACCAACGGGTCAGCATTCCCACCCCGGTGAGACTGCAACTATAGGGGGAGCAAATCCCAGCTAGGGACAACGCGTCCTACCTGGATCTCACGCTCACCAAGACTTTCAACTGGGCCAACGACATAAATAACTGTGCTTTAAGAATGCGGCAGAGGCTTGGGCTACTCAAGCGCCTTCGTGGACGACTTCGTGGATGCTCGGTTGCCGCAAAGAGGACAACGTACGTGGCATTTATCTGGCCAGTGTACGACTTTCGAGCGGTTGCCTATAGCAGCGTTTGGAGGAATAAGTTGCAATCCCTCATCATGCTCGAAAGGAGAATACTGAGGGTAGTTGCAGACCTCCACCCATTCCACCCTAGCCGGGAAGTCCACAAAATGCCAACGTCCCAGCTAAGCCATCTGCAGAGGAACTTTGTAAACAGGAAAATCCTGCAAGACCGAACAGAAGCCAAGCAAAAATAATAATAAGACGAAATATAAATTCCCCCCTGCAGCCCTATTACAGAAATAAAATTGAAGTTGTAGTCACTATCGATGCTTCTGCAATTATTTTACCAATGCAGGTTGTAAGACTATAGTTTAGAAATAAGATTTTGGCATCGCTTCTCGGCTCATTGAGCTAAGATCAAAGTGTTTACACTCGAGAAGCGAGGTTGTTCATCGCAAGTGATGTGCATGGTCACATTGACTAAGCGGTGGTTTTGTTGTGGCGAGGTGTTGGACAAGTGTGTTGGAGCAGTTGTAGATGGCGAACCAGGTGAGTAACTGTGAAAGGCGCGCGTCATTTTTTGTAAGCTCTTTCCCCACAATTCCGCCTACTCTACCCTAATCCCGCGGCATACATTGCGCTCACGATGGCCGCAGCACCCCCGACCGTGACTCGCGACGGTTCGCAGCTTATCATCCTCCACCCGTGCGGCACAACTTTCTACTGCACGGAGGCAGGGTGTAATGCTGCGTTCCGGAGCACAACCTGGACCTCCAGCAGGAGATCCCTCGAGAGGCACCTCGCCGATGTGCACGGACTACAACCAGACAGGATGCTGAACAAGTGCAGACACTGCGAGTCGGTACTCGGCCTGAGACCCACCCTGCACGTGTGTAGGGCAGCAGCCGCCGCTCCACCACAACAGGAAGAACAACCGGCCGAGGAGTTCCAGCACCGCGTCACCTACCACCATTGGCGGCGCGTCGACCCCGAGGCCAAGGTGCTGGCGGAGGTGTTCAGCATCTGCCTACGACACCAGCGGATCCCAGAGGCTTGGAAGAAGACGACCACCATCTTACTTCCAAAGAAAGGCGCGCCAGAGGACCATTAGCAACTGGCGGCCCATAGCACTGTCGTGCACAGTATATAAGCTGTACACCGGGTGCTGGGCTGCGCGCCTCGCCAGATGGGCCGAAGAGACTGGTGCCATCCACCCCTCCCAAAAGGGGTTCATGGCACACGACGGTGTCCTGGAGCACAATTACGCGCTCAGGAGGACGATCGCCGAAGCACGACGCGAGCGTCGTGAGCTATGTGTAGCCTGGCTCGACCTTACCAACACCTTCTAATCAGTGCCGCACACAGCTGTTCGCGCAGCTGTCCAAGCTGCTGGAGTAGGCGACGTGTTCACAACCATCGTCAGCGACCTCCTCCAGGACACCACCACCCAAATTGTGACGCCAACCGGGTTGACTTCCGACATCGCCGTCAGCGCGGGTGTTAAACAGGGCTGCCCACTCAGCGGCCTACTGTTTAACCTGGCCATCGACCCGTGCCTCCATAAGCTGCAGAGCGACGACTACCAGGTCCTGACCTACACGGACGACCTCGCCCTGCTCTGCCGCTCCCAGCAGGTCCTGCAAGACCGACTGGACGACGCGTGCCGCCTCATGGAGAGGCTCAACATGGCATTCAACCCGGCCAAATCCCGGACATTACACATCGGCAGAGTGAGAGGGCAACAGATCGGTGTCTTGCAGACATCCTTCTCCATCGCCGGCGCCGCAGTGCCCCACATCGAAGACGCCCTGGACAGCGAGTTCTTCCTTGGCGCCCCCGTCGGGTACTCACCGGTCCCCGGCAATGCTAGTCTGGACAACATCGTGTCTACTGACCTGAAGTTAATGACGTCAAAGCTCGCGCCATGGCAGCGTCTCGACGCCTATAAGACCTTCGTCGTGTCGTCAATGCGCCATCACATGCGCGTCGGCACGTACGGCAAGAGCGAATGGGCCGAGCTGGACCGAATCTTCCGAGCTGAGATCAAGAAGACGCTGTATGTCCCCACGGAGTGTGCGAACGAGTATCTGTACGGCCCTCGTTCTGGAGGCTTGGTAGGCGCCTCGCAGGAGACGACTTGGACGACGCCACCGAGCAGCGGACCCACGAAGAAGCCACCGACGACCTACGTGGCCGCTTCCTGTCCAGTAACATGGCCGCTCCGTTCCACCACCGTACCTTCGGACAATGCAGCGTCTGGACCCAGGCTAGGAAGGCCTCCACCCGCAACTCCTGCACGTGGACCTTCGAGAAGGGCGAACCCGCTCTGTCCATTCCAGGAGGGAAGACCCTCGGCGCGAATGACCGTCGTAAAGTTCTCGGCGACCTGACTCGGAACCGGCAGCAGTCATATCTACAGCGTCTCGTTGGACTCCCATCGCAAGGAAAGGCAATCGAGTGTGTCGCTACGTCGGCTACTAATAGCCACTTTATCACCGACGGAGCGTACATGAGATTCGCCGACTGGCGGTTCGTCCACCGAGCGCGAGTCAACCTGGTTCCTCTGAATAAGAACGTCTGGCGCAAACCTGGTGAACCCGTGGACTCCAGGTGCCGGCGTTGCTTCCAGCCCGACTTGACCACTCCCACCCACTGTGATATGCATATGACTGTCTGTGATTGAACGGCTGTGTATTCTTTTAATGTGTTGTGATTTTTTAACTGTGATGTCTACATTTTAACATTGTTTTATGCATGTATGCTTACATTGTCCATGTTGCTTTTTTACTTGTTTTTTATGTTTTAATTATTTTATTGCTTGTACACTATTTGTAAAAAAAATTTCGTTTAAATAAATATCTGTTCTTATCGCTTCTCGGCCACCGACGAACTACGTGGCCGCTTTCTGTCCGGGGACATGGCCAACCCATTCCACCTCCGTTGTTCGGGATTGTCCAGCGTCTGGACGCAAGACCGAAAGGCGTCGACACGCAATATCTGCACGTGGTCCTTCGACAAAGGATCCCCCACCCTAGTGACTCCAGGAGGCAGGACCCTCGGCGCGGCAGACCGCCGCAAGGTGCTCAGCGAGTTGGCTCAGCACAAGCAGCTCTCCCACCTCCAAAGGCTCGTGGAACTCCCGTCTCAAGGTAATCGAGTGCATTGCGACGTCAGCTACCAATAGTCATTTTATCACCGACGGATCTTACTCTCGTTTTGCTGACTGAAGATTTGTTCACCAGGCCCGACTTAACCTTGTTCCCTTGAACAAGAATTGCCGGCGCAAACCTGGCCAACAGACCTGGTGCTTGTCAGAGGCAGGACCGCCCATATCGTGCACGTCACCGTGGCGTTCGAGAACCGTCTCGAAGCCCTGCAGTCTGCCCGAGAGAAGAAGATCCGGAAGTACGGACCACTGGCTGAGACGTTACGGGACCGGTATGAGACCGTAACCGTGCAACAAGTGGTTGTCGGCTTCCTTGGTACCTGGCATCGAGCCAACGACCCGTTCCTCCGGAAGATTTGCAGCCGTCGGTATGGACACCTCCTGCGGAAGCTCGTCACCAGCGACACCATCCGCTGGTCCAGGGACATTTACGTGGAGCACGTGACCGGCCACCGACAGTGGACCCTGCCCAGCGCCGCATTCCGCTCGTCGAGGTGCATGAGCTAAAGCTGGAAAGGGTGGTCAACAAGTACAGATTCTGCGACACCATGGTCGGCATCAAGCCGAAACTACACAATTGTGCTGCAGCTCGAGTAGCTGCAGTGCAGGAGGTAGAAGAAGACGCCGACAGATTCGCCCACCGATGCGACCAGTGCCCGATGTCCTTCCCATCGAAGGTTGGTCTGAGAAACCATGTGCGTCAACACGCAATGGCACAAAGACGCGAACACGACGTCGACCTCCCAGCTCCCAGAACTGGAAGGCGTCGCGCCGCTCCCATCCCCAGGCCTGAACCAGACCCGCCTCCAGATGACATCGTGGAGACTATCGTCATCGTGGACGACTCGACACCCGTGGATCCAGACGCACGCGTCCTACCTCTCCACGGCGACAACAGCCCGGTGCACGTGCCGCGCACCGTCTCATAGAGAGGCTCAACATGCTGTTCAATCCGACTAAATCAAGGACTTTACACATCAGCAAGGTGGGTAGAAATAGGGTGGATGTACTGCAGACGCTCTTCCAGATTACTGGCGCCACCGTCCCGAACATCTAAGACCTAATCTAATGAATAAAATGTACACCAAAGGTACTAACATTTCTATATTATATGATAAATTAGAAGCTCAGTTGGGAGCTAGGTGTAGACACTGATACTTGTTCAGCAATGCTGTACCCCCTGGTAGAGTCATGTCTACCAGAAGAATTGTTAAAGATATGGCAAAGATCTTCCGAGCTTTCTGGCCAGTCATATGACACTCTGAAATTCAAACTCAAGCAATTGATGAAATTTATAAAAATAGAAGTACAAGCTGCACAGCGCATCTCACTTGCTGTAGAAAGTTTTGGTCGGAATACTAAAGAAAATGCGAAAAAGAATAAATTGAAATTTGCCGAACAGTAGATTCCCACAGCAGCTGGTTTAATGAACCAAAATACACCGACAAAATGTTAATTTTGTGATGGTACTCACTTGTCGGAGAGGTGTTTCAAGGCACAAAAATTCTCTTACGCATAAAAGATTAATATTCTTAACAACAAGAATGCATGTTTTTATGTAAAAATAAGTCATTCTAGTCGAAAGTGTAATAGACGATTGAAATGTGTAGTAGACAACACCTAGAACTATTATGTCCTAATTTATGCAGTAAAAATGTTCAAAGTTTGAAATCAGAAAAGTGCTCTGAAATCAATAATAAAGTAAAAAATGAAACTGCAATAGGGAACAACAATGACACACGTATATTTTTACAAACGTTGATGGTAAAAGTATACAGCGAGAGTGGTGAAGAAAAAGAAGCACGAGCGATTATCGATACAGGATCGCAACGGTCCTATATTATTAAAGAGTTAGCTGAACAACTAAATTACAAACCAAAACATAAGGACAGCATTGTTCATGCGTTATTCGGTGGATGTCAGACCACAGAACAACAGCATATGTGCTATGAAGTGAGATTGGAGAATTTGAATGGTAAATTTTCTTGTAGATTGCTTTAGATCAACCCGTTATATGTAATAATATTCAGTCAGTGTACACAGAAATATGAACAAAAGAGTTAAAGAGGCGAATATTTATTTGACAGATATTGCGGGAAAATTATTTACTGGTCAGAAAGAAATTTTTCTTTGTAGGCTGGTAGCTCTTGAAACTCTTCTGGGATGGGTTTTAATGGGGAAAATACCCAGTAATAAAAGAGCAACTACCAGTTCTACAATGATAGTTAGTAATTTTCTAAATAAAGATGCATCGATTGCAGCATTATCGCAGTTAGACGTTTTAGATATTTCAGACCTGGGGCTCGCCAGTGACAAAAGAGTCAAGTGCTACAACTAAAATATGACCAGTTTTTGATGCATCAGCAAAAGAAAAGGAAAGCCGTCTTTGAATGATTGTTTAGACAAAGGTATAAATTTAATTGAAAAGATACCAGTTTTGTTATTACGTTTCAGAAAATATAAATTTGGAGTTACGTCTGATATTAGAAAAGCACTTCTTCAGATAAGTTTAAATAAAAGAGATAGAGATTTTATTAGATTTTTATGGAAAAGAACCAATAGAGAGGACATAATTTTCCGGCACAGAAAAGTTGTTTTCGGTGTAAATACAAGCCCATTTCTACTGGGAGCCACCATTGAATGCCATTTGAAAAAAAGTTTGATTAAACGTGAAGAAAGAAGGAGTATATATAATAAGACGACCGTAGAAACATTGATGACTACTTTTTATGTCGAAAATTGTGTTGCGAGCTTGCCAGATAGAGAAATATTAGAAAATTTTATCTCTGAAGCACGTGACTTAATGGCAGAAGCTAAATTTCCACTTCCACCCCGAGGAGATGCTGCCACACGGGCTGAACCACTTTATGCGGAACTCGAACGCTTACACCCTGAGGCACAACGCGGTAGTAGATCGCCTACGCAACGCTGCCCGCGTGAAGTACCGCATCCTCGCCGAAAATCAACCCTTCGGCGGCACCACCCTCCGGCCCGACCTGGTGATAGCCCGAGGCAGGACCGTCCACATCGTCGACGTCACCGTGGCCTTCGAGAACCGCTTGGAGGCCCTGCAGACCGCCCGAGACGCCAAGATAGAGAAGTACGATAAGCTATTTTTGTTGATAATTAAATATTAATATGAAAATTTTTTAATTGATTAGAGAAAAGGTCAATGCATTGAAGTTTGGTTAGTGGTGTTCTAGAGAAATCGTTATCATTCGTTTTAAATTATTCTAGAAAAAGTTGTAATTGTAAGAATATTATTGTTAGTATTCCATTAATTATAATTATTATTAATTTTGTTCGAAGAGAATAACAATTATTTGTTCTGTTTATTTTAACAAGTTGAAATAGGCCATTTGAAAAATATAAAACCGCGAATGAAAATAAACAATATATAGTCAAATCCACTTATAAATGGCATTCCAATGTGCTGACGTCACTTACTACGTTTATAAGAGATAGTAGTTTGATTTTTTTAAATTAAATAAATGTAATAAATTTACTTTTACTAATCACATCATAGATAGTTCATCAAATTGCAGAATAAGTAAATTCATCAATTCCTGTAACTTGCTTTTTACGATTTCTTTTTTTGGCGATGATAAGGATCTACATTTCATTTCATTCAGGATTTTTGATATTATGGAATGTGACACACCGAAAGCAGCACAAACTCTCTAAGACAATAACCAACAATAACAATATCGAAAAATGTATAAATATAAAAAACACTTACTGTCATTAAACATATAACCTCAAAATATAATACTTACATCTTCTGAAGAAGAAAATGAAATTAGAGGACCAACTAAACGTTTTTCTTCATGAAAGAATGCAGAAGCAATGTCTAGATAATTTTTTATCACTCATATTCAACTACAAAACGATGAAGTGCGGATATAAACATAGAAAATATTTATGCAGTTCAAGTACAGACGTACGTCAACACACGCTTTATGATATTAGCAACACTCCAAACAATCTCATAACTACTAATGCATTTGCGTCATTTAATACATACACTCTAGTGACGTCATCACATTGGAATTTCAAATAATGCCATTTTTACGTGGATTTGACTATAGATGGTCATTATTTAAATAAATATATTAACTATTTATTTCATTATTACTAAGAAGAAATTATAAAAATATTTCAGACTCAAGAAAAAAAGTTTTCAATCGTGTAGGATACATATATATTCTGACCAGGGTGAATTTTATTTATTTATTATTTTCCATAATTATTATTACTTTTGTTTAAAGAGAATAACAATTATTTGTTTTGTTTGGAAATAGATTTCAACAAGATGAATGAAATATGCTATTTGGAAAAACATAAAACCAGCTAATGAAAATAATCAATATAGAATTTTATTATTTAAAATAAAACTCCAAACATCTTATTCATACTGTTCAGTTAATAACAGAAAATTAGTTAAAGTGTTTATCATCATCTGTGATGTTCAAAACACATATTGTTATCTTGTTCCTCAGTTACTTGGAGAAAATACATTCTTATGTAGAAACAGTTATTTTTGTTTAGAATAGATATTATATATTCTTATAATAAATCACAAACAATTAGTTGATGTGATAAGTTATTATTGTTTAAAATAGATATTATATCTGCAGCAAAATATTTAAATAAATTCTTATGAATCTTAAATACTCATAATTAGTTTAATGTTATCGCTGATGACAAATTTTGTTTTTCCCTTACTTGGAGAAAATGTACTTGGTATCAGTGTTTAAACACTGAATAATAACCCCATAGTTTAAATAGGACGGTTTGAAAGGAAATATGCATAGTTAGTGTCACACGCAGCTGCAACAACCATCTTCAAAATGAATTTTGAAAACTTCAAAAGTTTAGACAACGTCATATTCGTCGAATCGGAACGGTAAGTAAATCAATGTTATTATTATTATTATTATTATTAATGTAACTGTCTCCATTATTTGAAAAACAATTTCTGCTCAGGTCGGGAACTTCCCCGTCGGGGTTAGAGTCCGAGCCGCAGCCGTCAATCCCGTGTATACAGGAAGAAGCCAACCCGCGGATCGACGATTCACCTGAAAGCCTGGTCAAGGTCACCTCCGTCGAGCAGGAATGGTAAGTAAATTTAAAAGAAAAAATCAATGTTATTAACGTTGATGTAAACTGTCTTCATCATCTAAAACACAATTTTGCTCAGCCCTACGACTTTAGAGACCGGCGGCGTGCAAGAAGAAGCCAGACCGCTGACCGACGATCCAACACCCGCTATGACCATCGCCATCGAACAGGAACGGTAAGTAAACTTACAAGAAAATCAAAATTATTAACGTTGATGTAACGGTCTTCATCATTTATAACAATTTTTTTTTGCTTAGGCCGGCCTCTGCATCGCCTGCCTTCGAGCCCGCGCCCCAACCATCAACGCTGTGTACACAGCCGCGGGGCGAAAAGCGGGTTTATGAAGAAGCCGAACCTCTCGTCGACGACCCGACACCAGGACCGTCTTCACAAGGAGAAAAAAACGACGGATCTCGATCTCGTCAGCATCGTCATCATCAGAATGCATCATCGTCGAAGACGAGGAGCCCGATATGGGGGGCCAAGTCTTCGAGGAGTATGCCCAACGGTGGACGGAAGATGATGATACGCAGATAGAAAATGCGGAAATCATCTTCGAAGACGACGACGAGTTCATCGTGGATGATGACCTGGCTTTGCTGACGGGGTCAGCTGCGGTGGTGCCCTTTAATATGCCCAATAATAGGGATTATCGGGACAATTGGGATCGCCTTCTAGCCTGTCGGATGTTTCCCTTAGACACGTCGCTAAAAAGGTATTTAGCCGTGGGTATTAAACCCAAATACTTTTAAAATGGAAATCCGCTTATTTAGTGACGTGACTTAAAAACCTTTTATAGTTATAAGTAATTTTAAGGTATTTACAAATTTTTAAATAATTTAGAAGAAAATATTATTCATAATATATTAGATTTTAAAATAAGATTAGTAAATAATATTTTAGAAATTAGGCAAGGAAGTAGGGTTGTAGAAGTTAGCAAATTCAACATGGTAAGTATTAGAATGGTAAGTGTAGAGGTAAATACTATAATTAATTGTTACAATAAAAAAATATAAAAATACAAACTTAGATTATAGGAAATTATTACAGAATATTAGTATATATAAATTAAGATATCAACTATGTTTAGATTTAAGTATATATCAATATATTACATATCATAATACCAGTTATAAGGATTTTTTTTTAAGTTAGTAAGTTAATTAAGGACTGTAGTTATGCAAATTTATAGAAAAAGAAAAAATATATTATATAATTTATTGACTTATATATGAATTTTATTTTCCTAATTAATAATCCTCAATAAATATATTTGGTTCTTGAGAAAATAAACATTTTCACTTACTTATTCACGATAATTAGCGTTTTACGATCTCTGTTTTTAAAAATTAAATTTTTGACAAACAATGACGAACGAATAGATAACGTGTTTCCAAACATAAGGCGGGGGGTGATATTATATATAAATAAAGACAGGGAAACAGACATGTAGCTGTCCAGTATCTACATAGTATTCTGTTTAGCACGTGTTTTGGTGAATTGCGTAGAGAAATGGATTATCAGGAGAATTTTAATCGTTTTTTCAATATCTGCGATAAAATTATTCAGTCTTCAATCAGCAAAGATAATTATAATAATTTTTTCGATATATGCGAAAATATCATTCAATCTTCGCTGATTGAAAACCGTGAAGACAATATTAATCCCGGTGACCAGGAGGGAGCAGGCGTCGGTAATCGTATTGTCAACGACCACGAAATCAGGCGGTACGAAGTCGTGCAAGACGTAGAAAAACACGTCAAAAGATTCGGAATCAGAGGCCGACGTTTGACGTTTCAAATGACCGATCCTCCAAATCATGAAAATCCGATCAATTGGTTTCACGACAGCATCGAACAGGTAGGAAAATATAAATATATATGTTATAATAATAACAAAACAGACTAGATATTAATTATTTAATTTAACAGGTCATATCTGACGTTCTTAAAGATATGAATGCTGGGGATTTTGTGGGGTTCACGTTTTATACCCCCCGTTTGGAGAGTGGACCAGCCTGGGTGAGTTTTAGACGCGTTGATCAAATCCACATCGATGTACTAGGGGACGCCATTGACAGAATTCTGCAGAGTAATGCCGAAGTTTTTTCTGACGGTCAGTTTACCCTGGAATTAACCCAGGTAGCTATGCCGGTCGGTAATGGTAAAACATTTAAAGGCCATGGACTTAGCTATCCAGAATTATGTCGACGGAAATATGGTATCATCGAGATCAATAACGTGGATAATCTTTGCCTTCCTCGTGCGCTTATCGTAGCCGAAGCGCTCGTCACGAAAGACCCTTGTTTCAATAACATTCGGAAAGACAACAGCGTAATTCAACGTACGAGAGTAGAGGAGTTACTGGTTCAAACAGATGTCAAAATAAATGAAAACGGAGCGGGTATACCTGAATTAACAGAATTTCAACGGTATTATAGGCAATACAACATATGTGTATATGAATATAATTCGCGTGGTGAAGTGATTTTTGAGGGTGCCCGAGATCAAAATCTTCCGAGATTAAATCTCCTGCACTATCAGAATCATTATTCTGTAATTAAGAGTTTAACTGCTGCATTTTCAAGCAGATATTTTTGTGAACAATGTCATGTTCCTTATAATTCGGTAAAAGGTCACTCTTGCGAAAATATTTGCGTATTTTGTAAATCATCTCCAGTCTGCGATCGTACGCTGCAATTATTACATTGTGACAAATGTAACCGAAATTTTCGCGGACAAGACTGCTATAACAATCACAAAAGAACAGTATGTAATTTATTTCACAAATGTAAAAAATGTTTTAAGACATTTAATTTTCAAAGAAATAAAGCACATACGTGTGGTGAAATTTTCTGTAGACTTTGTGATTGTTATAAAATACAAGGACATAAATGTTACATACAACCAGATACAACCACTATGAAAGACAAAACTTTATTTATTTATTACGATTTTGAAACGCGACAGGAAGAAATTGTAAATGGACACAACGAACACGAGGTTAATTTGTGTGTAACTCAGCAATTTTGCTCTACTTGTTGTAATATAGATGATTTAAAAATTCTATGCAATGCATGTGGTGTTCGACAAAAAATATTTAGAGACGATCCGATTAAAAATTTTATTTTGTATGTTTTGGCCCCGCGAACTTCCTTTTCTTCAGTAACATGCATTGCCCACAATGCTAAATCTTTTGATGCGCAATTTATTTTGAAATTTCTTGTATATATATATATATATATATTTATATATATATATATATATATATATATATATAAATATGAATTTGAAATCGAAATTAATATTAAACGGAAATAGAATTTTATTAATTGAAGTTAATAACACCATTAGATTTATTGATTCGATAAATTTTTTATCGATGTCTTTAGCTGCTTTACCTAAAGCAATGGGGTTATCAGCGTTAATTAAAAAAGGTTATTTTCCTCATTTGTTCAATACCTTGGAAAATACTGATTATGTAGGACCTCTACCGAGAGCTGAATATTACGGGATGGACAGTATGAATTCTTCTGCAAGACAAGACTTTTTGGTTTGGTATAATGAACAATTAGAAAATAACGCGTTATTTGATATGAAAAGAGAATTGATAGAGTATTGCGTGTCTGACGTCGATATCTTGCGTCGTGTCTGTACAAAATTTCGGGAAACATTTATTAATGATTGTAAATTTTGTCCATTTACAGAATCTGTAACCATTGCTTCATCATGTAATAAGGCATTCCGTCGTTTGTTTTTGAAACCCGATACTATCGGTATTATTCCACTGCGATGCTATAGATTGAAAGACAATCAATCTAAAATTGCGTTGCAGTGGTTAATATCGCAAGAAAACGAACGAGGAATACGTATACAGCATTCTGGGCATGGTTCGGAGGCTGTAATAGGTAGTAATATAAAAGTTGATGGTTTTTACGCGCAGGACAAATTAGTTTTTGAATTTTTTGGGTGTTTTTGGCATGTGTGTAAATCTTACTATAGATCTAACAGAGACAAATCAATTTATAGTACTACAAAGGAAACAATGGATTTTCGGCTTCAAAATACACTGGCTAAATTAGAAAAAATTCAAAATTTAGGTTATAGAGTAATTAGTATTTGGGAATGCGAATTTAGAAATTATTTAAAACAAAACAAAATTTTAGAAAAGGAATTAAAAAACCATCATATTTTTAACAACCTACCTTTAAACGCGCGCGATTCCTTGTACGGCTGCCGGACAGGCAATACTTTTTTATATAAAAAAAGTCGAAAATAATGAGAAAATTAAATATGTCGACGTGTGTTCATTATACCCATATGTTTGCAAGTATGGCAAATATCCAATTGGCCATCCAAAAATTTTTGTAGATGCAGAATGTAATTCATTATGTCCTAACAATAATATAGACTCGGTAGAGGGGTTAATAAAATGCACCATTTTACCTCCTACTAATCTGTATCATTCGGTATTGCCGAGAAAAGCTCATGTTGTGATAAGTTAGAGCAGGATGACTGTACTCATAACGATGACGAAAGACAATTCACCGGGACTTGGGTTGTGGACGAGGTGAAAGTAGCCGTTTCGTATGGCTACAAAATAATAAAAGTACACGAGATATGGCAGTACGAAACTACCCAGTACAATAAATCCACTAAAACGGGGGGTTTATTTGTTGAATACATCAACAATTTTTTGAAAATTAAACAAGAGGCGTCGGTATTTCCGGTAGAATGTACCACAGACGAGGCGAAATCTATTAAAGATTTCTTAGACCCGGAAGGAGTTCAGCTTGATGCGAATTTAATTGAAAAAAAAAACGCTGGGAAACGAGCATTGGCGAAAATTTCATTGAATTCGTTATGGGGTGAGATATAATGTATTTTTTTATCAGGATAATTAATCAATTTATTTGTATGTTAACAGATAAATTCGCACAAGCTGAAAATCGACCACGTACAACAACTGTGTCATCGGCTGGAGAACTCTACGAGTTGTTGGCTAATCCAGCCGTTATAGTCAGCAAGATTATTCCAGCAGGTGACCGGATGGTGTACGTGAACTGGATCTGCCAGGACGAGTCTGTGGAACAGCTTCCGACCATGAATGTGGTCGTCGCAGTCTTTACTACAGCCCAAGCACGCTTAGAACTTTACAAATATTTATATCGTTTAGATAATAGAGTTCTATATTACGATACAGACTCCATTATTTACTCTTATTCTCCAGGACAATATGAACCAATGACAGGTAATTTTTTGGGTGATTTAACAAACGAATTAGCTTGTTTTGGTTCTAAAACCTATATTAACGAATTTGTTTGTGGTGGTCCGAAAAATTACGCGAATAAAACGTATTGTCCGGAAAATGAAAGTACTAATGAAGTTTGTAAAGTACAGGGTTTCACGCTGAATTATAAAAATTCAAAAAAAAATCATTTTAATTGTATTAAGGACTTAGTATTAGGAAATAGTGATAGAAAACCAGTTATTAGTAGTTTTAATATTAGATGTACTTTAGATCATAGCGTAATAACAAAAAAAGAAAACAAGAAATTTTCTCTAAATTTTATGAAAAGAAAATTAATAGCTGATTACAATTCTATTCCTTATGGTTTAAACAAATTAAATTATAATTAGAAGTATACTTATTTATTTATTTGTTAATGTTACAAAGGAGTTTATGAAATAAAACTATTGTGATTATTTAAAACTGAAATCATTTTTTTATTGAACCAGAACTATACAAATGTTTCAAAAATAATTATTAAAATAATAATTCGACATATACCTTACGAATCTATCGTTGTTATATTTATTACATTTATTAAATAATGATATAAAATTATTATGGCTATAATTATTAACTCTAAATAACAAATATACTATACAGTAATGACCACAAACAGCTGAGAAATAATCTTGTAAAACAACAGAACTATAGGTCCATGTTTTTGTATTACGTTTCATGAAATCTTCATGTTCCTTGACTATGGGCGATCTTCCGAAACTGTCGAAATACATTCCATGGCCATAGCGATCAATAAAAATAGCGATCCAGTGATATCTAGACTTGGTGTCAGGGTCTGTGTTGACAATAATTGTGCATGGATAATTTACCCGGTATGGCAATCTATTTGCAGCATAAACTCCATAATGCCCCACATTTTGGAAATTCTGTTGAAATATTGTTTCTATCTGAACTGTATTCATTCTCAACAAACCAAAAGATGTACGTTTTTTACAGCACAGACCATTCCTTCATGAGATCTCGGTGTTACACACGAAACGACGTCTTTCTTGTCTGATAATTTCAATAACGACGGACATCCACGTTCTGATAACTCGATTATATCAGTTCTTAATAAAGTATCCTCGATTATTTTCTTTTTTTCAGTTCCTTTCACATAAATGTTATCGGATGTTTTAAAAATACTTTGTAATATATGGTCGTTGTATATATTCCACATAACCATAACTCCAATCAAACCCGTGGTAATTATGCTTTAACCAACGGACTTGTTTTTGATACTTTTCATTCAATTCCTCAATATTAAATGGTGATTTAAATACATAATGTTGAAAATATAACCCGTTTATAGAAATAACAGCTAGTTCTTTTACAATAAACTCCCCTGTATTGTAGAAACCTTGCATATCAACTATATAACCTGCCATGACGACGGTTTAAAATGAAATAACATGTTTTCTCAAGATTACATTTATTTTATATGATACAAATTTATTACAATTACAATAATTATTATCCCTAACTTCCAAAGTCCACTATTACATTTCTATTTTTATCAATTTCAATTATATTATCGAATTCTGCATAGATAACACAGTTTACTGTTTGCTCTAGAGCTGCTTCGAAACCAACTTCAATCCTTAGAGAACCATGACGTCTCAAATTCCAATGCATCATCGAATTTGCAGATAAATCAGGAGTTAAGTCGAATGCTGTTAAACAATATCCCAAAGGATAGTCTTCTCTGTTGATTTCATTTCCGGCATTTCCAAAATGTATACTTGTTCCTGAGAACAAGGTATTATGCATTTGTATATATGGTTTTTTACCCGTGAATGATGGCTGTAATGGCTTTGAAGGCAATTGTTGACCATTTACAAATAATGATAAATAATTCAATTTTAAATTTTCAAAGTTGAAAGGATTTGCTGTAAAATCACCATTGAACGCCTGTTAGACACAAAACCGATGACACAACGTTTTGGAAGTTGGCCTAAGAAGATATTATCTAGCGACTTTCCCTGCACGCCCGTTGATATTGTGATAGCTTTCACTTCGGCCCTAGTCACTGGATATTTTGCGGTATTAATTTCTAATGCTGAATTATGTGCAAGTAATATGCTTGGATTTAATTTCATCCGGCGGACATATAACGTGGCTTCGTTAATATGGAGTTTATAAACAGTTGTAGCCGACATTAGATGAAAATTATCACGTGCGCGAACAAGTCTAACTCTCATTTCAACACCATTAATTAAAAATTTTTCTTGATTAAATATATCAACATGTAGATTGCTAACGTCCGTGTTATTAATTTTTCCTGCTTCGTCAGCATACCACAGAGATGAGGTAAGGTGAGACTTTTTTGCATCTTTACCATAATTCAGTAATGTTTCAATATAGGATCTGTATGCGTAAGTATTGTTCGGTGGAGACACTAGTTTCTGATTTAAATAAACATCAACTTGACTGAAAATTGAATGAAGCCAGTTATTAACAGGTGCTACACTATCAACGTCCGCTATTAAGCCAGTATTATCAGCTTTAATTATTTTTGCATTTATATACAGCATTGTTTGTGATAAATCTAAATATTCTTCTCCATGACCAGGAATTACAAATTCAATAGGACCATCTTCAGTAAGCGACGATAAAGGCTTGTAATTGATCCATTGTCCATTTTCAATGCTTGTTTGTGTTGGAGGTAAAGCAAATCAATCTAATTCTGTTTTAATACATTCACACGATTGAGCATGTAAAAATGCCATTTTAAGAAAATATATCTGACTGTTTTGAGCGTTTATTTTTCTTCTTCTTTACTCGGGGATGTAAAGTCGTGGAATGAGTACGATTACTCATTAACCTTTTCTTTTTATAGCCTACACCGTTTATTAACTTATCAATTTTATTCTCAGCTTTACGTTTTAAATTTACTCCCGCCTCTGCTATACGTTTTTGAAATTATTCTTTCGCAGGCTGATTTTCATTGAGATCACCCAAAAATTGTATTCCCGTGTTTATTGCTTGTTTATCAACTGCACCGACGCCTTTTTTTATTAATGGCATAATACTTTGAAATAACCCGCTAAAAAAACTACCGAGACCATGGCCTCTTTGATTCAATTCAATTCAATTCAATTCAAAGAAGTTTATTTTTACATATATACATAATTACAATAAGTTACAAAGAAAAAGGTATTTAGAGCTGTTATAGGGTCTATATGACCCTCTTCAGCACATGTCATACATTATATTAGAAGTAACATAATGATTTGTGGTCGTCTATAAAGAAATATATATAAAAAAACAACAATACGGTAAAACATGAAAATATTTTACATAAGAAAATAATATAAGTAGAAAATAATAACTTCACTTATATACATGGGTTGCAGCTCCAGAGTTCTTACAGTTACACTGGGGCGTTGATAGGGTTAGCGATGTAAAGCAGGACAGCAGCTATGTGGTTTAATAGCTCTGAGACGGAATGGGATAATGTCATTTTATGGAGGAATGGAATGGCTGCTGACGGTGTGGGCCTCTCCGCAGTTGCAGCAAGTCGGGGCTCCGATCTGCTTGTTGCGACAGGTGGAGATGTGATGCTGTCCGCCGCATCGGACGCAGCGCTCGCGGCCTTGACAGCCGCTGCTGGCGTGGCCGAAGCATTGGCATCTGTGGCACTGCTTAACGTCAGATTGCGGGCGCTTTCGTTTCACAGTTATCCGTAGAGAAAACAGAGATTTTAGCTTGAAGATCTCTCTGCTGGACGACGTCTTCTCCAGGTTGATGTGGACCATTGGCAGTGGTTTCTTGGTGCGGGCGGATGTCATCCTGCGCACAAAAACGGGACGGTAGATGAGGTGCAATAGCTCCTCGCGGATGACCTCTTCGGAGATAGATTCTGGGATTCCACGCAGAACCACTTGGAGAAGCTTGTCTTCCTGTAGCTGGAAAGTGTGGAACTCCACGTTGCCAGCCTCCAGCAACACCTTTGCTGAGCGGAAGTCGGATGAGTTGTTCAAAAACAACCGGATACCGTCCTTCGCGTTCACTGCCTTCTTGACAAGAATGCCCTGGCTGGCGAGCGCTTTGATGAGGCGGATGTAGTTCTCTTGGCTGTGCAGGACGATGGGTGGCACACGTTCTCGCTGCAACTGCACGCATGGACTCGGACTGGATTTTTCCATAGGCAGGACAGAGAACTTGTTGGAAGTCTCTGTCGGGGCTACTTCCTCCATCCTCGGCCTGCTGGGTTTGGACGCCAGAACGAAGCCCTCGACGTCGGGTTGACTCTTCCTACGGCCTGTGGTAGACTGGTTTTTTCTAGAATTGGCTGGACTGGACGGGTCCTTTTCAGGACCGGCTGCAACTGACCGCTGGCAGACGGTTGCCACGGATGGGTCCTTTTCAGGACCGGCTGCTGCAGGCTGGGGTGGGCTGACTGACTGGTCGTCCTTCATCCCCTTCCTTTTTTCTTCTTCTCTTCCACGAGATATTATCTGAAGATGAACGGACCGCCCACGATCACGCTGGTATTGACCTTCATCATTTTCGGGAGGGTAGACCTCATCACTTTCTTTCCACTTGGCTATTATCTCACGAATATAGTATTCATCCTTATAGCGAGCTAGTATCTGAACGGCTTTTAGCTCTCGTACATAGTCTTCATCCTTATCTTCTGCCACGGATGGGTCCTTTTCAGGACCGGCTGCATCGGACTGGTTCTTTTTGGACCTGGCCATCATGGACGGGTCCTTTTCAGGGCCGGCTGCGACTGACCGCTTCTTAACCATTCTGGAGATGATAGCGAACTCTAGTGTTACAGTGTGCTGTACCCCTGTGTGGGGGCTCGATAGAGGCTCCCGGAGGCTGCTCTAACCCTTTGACAACACACTGTTCACGATGTTGCACAGTCAACGTGTCAAGCACGACTGTGGTCTCTTTGAAACTGATTCCCTTTGAATACAGACCCCACTCCACTTCCAGCCTGTAAATTGTAATATTGTTGATACGGACACGTCTTCATTATGCAACTCTTCTAAAATGATGTTTAACGCATAAAATTCCGAATTGAAATGGTGCTGCGTACCCGTCGTTACACCTTATATCAATTTCTATATTTGTAAATTCTCTTCCCAAAACTGAAACGAAGTGTGACTGGGGGTAGGATATCATTTTATTAGAACTAAAAACATAGTTACCTGTGTTTATATGAATTATTCTTAATAACGGTGTAACAATATCGCCGACCAACTGCGGTTCAATTATGTCACAGTAAATATATAACTGTGGTGGTACACCTAGCACCAAATTTGGTAAATTAATTGAAGTTTTTTGTTGGTGCACCCGTTTTTCTGTCTTATCATAAGAAAATGATACATATTTATTTATTTCGACGTGTACATTCATTTCGTGTAATACACTATCGATATTTTCGTAATTTTTCGAAGGAATTTTTTCCTAAATTAAATTCATTTGTCACGACTTCAAACAGCTTGCGTAATGAAATAGACTGGAAATAATAAAATCCACACTAGTCAGCATATATATGTATTCCGTACGATTAGATAACAACTTTTTCTAGAATACCAGTAATATCCAGAAACCAACCTTTCATGCTTTAACCCCCTAAAAATAACGTATTAAATGTTTATATTTAATTATCAACCCCAAATAGTTTATCAATGTTTATGTTTATTTATTCCTAGAAATATCACATGAAATGTTTATATTTTAATTTTAATTATCAACAAAAATAGCTTATCAATGTTTATGTTTATTTATTTAAACAAAAATAACTTCTCTCTTGATAAGACTAGCGCCAGTGTAACCTTTGACCGAAGTGCCAGAAACTTCTACAATACTACTCTGGCGCCACCGTCCCGAACTTCTTGGACGGCGACTGAAAAGAAATTATTAGTCTTGTCAGTGCACTTGTTACGACAACATTCAAATAAAATATGTAATACGTAAATTAAACTTGTAGACATGAACGAAAAATATTTAGATTATAAAGATCTAATTTATTATATTTTTTATAACAATAGGTTTGAAGTACCTGAGTTAGCGTACGGTTCCAGCGTGTGTTTGCAATAAATTCCGGACAAATTCCATCGGGATAACAACTTCCCTGATGCTAACTTCCTCTGTATTCCCCAAAACTGGCTATAAAGAATTTAATTCACGAACGAAGATCGAAATAACAAACAGATAAATATATTTATTTCACGTAGGAGCAGCGGGCACAAACAAAGCCCGAGTACAAGTGACCAGGTCCGCTTAAATTAGTTCCGGACAGTTCTTATTCAATTTTACGGTATTATGCGAGAAGAAAAACATTAAAGTATTAAAAGAAGAAAAATAAAATATTGTAGCGATCCGAAGGTCACGTCGCGGTCGATGGCCGCTAGCAGACCTGTCAAAACTTACTCGCAATGCTTCTATTTTCTAACGCTCGAAGATACGAGAACATTCTCGAACTTCTTATAGTCTTATGTTGGCTATGTTCAGGATGCACGTCGATCAGGACTAATCCATTTAAAGAAAATGTATTACAGTATTACTATTTATTAATAATAATCCACGGCGCTAATATATGCATTATAAAAATATGTTAATAAACACATCACATTCCTTGACCTGAAAACGGCGTCTACATGTTTCCTCTCCATCAGCGTCGGATCAAACCATTAGGATCCGTACCCCTAAGGTGTACAAAACACACATTGTCATTCTAGTTACAATAATTGTCACAAGCATGCACATGAACTCATGACATAGAAAGGAGTTGCGACAGGTGACTCTCAAGTCCTAGACTTGGGGAAGTAATCCGCGAGTAGTGAACGCTAATTGTATCTACACTCATTACTATATCATCACAGCAGAGTGAGTCAGTCAAGCCCAGCTCCTGGCGTGTTCACTCCCCGGAACACGGCCCGAGGGAGGAGGGACCTCCAGTACTTAACTCAATCTCTATAATGAATGCGGGCTAGCACCTCGTGATTACCAATACCCACTTTTTACACACATGAGTACTGTAACCCCTTACAGAGTCCCACGACTTTGCCTGAGAGGCTTGCAACCACGGAAGTCATAGACTTCCTAACACACGTAGATCCCCGATCTACTAATGAATCCTCGATTTATAAACCAGCTCTGCAGACGCTCTTGTGAGTGTCATTCTCACCGTAAGTCTCTCCCCACGGATTGCACACCCATTCTGTTAGTAGGTACGAGGGCGTCGTAGGCACCCACCAGGTAGGTGAAGGTATTCTCTACGTTTGCGGCCACAAACAAATTGTACATCTTGATACATTTACACCATGCACAATAAATACATAAACAGTGAATAATATGTCTACCATTCAGTAATTCATCCATGAGCATCAACAATATTTATAACTAGAATAACCGTGAGTTACCACTCACCTATAATTACTTCTTTACTCATTGACATCAGGTCACAAGGCACAGTCTTGAGTTCACTTATTACTGCCTAACAACCGCACTATTTGGCATGGACTGACTAACTAACCCCCGGGCCAGCGAATGTTTATGTTTACAGGAGCCTTTGGTTTCTTTCTCAAGTGGTTTGTATCAGTAGTTCTAAATAAGTTGGACTAAGCCAGAATCTGAGTCTTACATAAATATCATATAAATAAATAGTGCGTAGTGTTAAATGTGTAAATAAATAATCTTAGTGTTTAAGTTTTTATTAATAATTGTCATTCTTAAATTAGTGTTTATATTTGTTTATTCATAGTGTTACTTATTTTTATTATCTTTTATTATTCATATTTCGTTTATTAAACTTATTTATATTGTGGCGGCATGTGTACGGACCGCACCCCAGTTGCTATGCTGACTGAACGAAGCGCTCCCCTACTACAGTTGAGAAAACACGTGTCCGAAGAAGTCCAATAGGAATCCACCCCTACGGCTGCTCGGGGTATAAAAGACCGGCCGTTCGAGGGAGAAAATGAGTAAGCTAGCCTTACCACTGCCGCAAGGTAGACATTAGGCTGCTTACAAACCCTGCCGCAAGGCTGATACACTGGCGCAAGGTGGAGAACACTGCCGCAAGGCGGAGAGCACTGCCGCAAGGCGGGAAAACACTGCCGCAAGGCGGGAACACTGCCGCAAGGTGGAAATACAGTTTCAGGCACGACAACGACGAGAAGCTAGCTCCCGGTCCTCTCCATCTCAACCGGCCGAACGCGGCTAAGGCGCGCCGGAACCTTCGTCGCCAGGTCGAAGCGGACTCGGCCCTCATCGCCGCACACGAGGCAGCAGTCGTGCCCCGAGCCATCTCGCCGCTGCCGCCTACACCACCAAAGACCAGGCAGCGTCCAGTTGGCCGTTCCCCGGTCAAGCGACTCACCCGTCTACCGACCTCACCGAGGAAGCGGGGCACGAGGAAGTTGCCACCGTCCAGGACCCCGGCCTACATCCTACGGCCCATAGACGTGCCAGTCATCACCCTGCGATCAGTCGATCGAACCCGAGTTCACCCCCTTGACCCGCGATTGGTATTGTTGTAAATATGTATATATGTAAATAATAAACACTGATCATAAAATAAAAAGTGAGACTTAATAACCACACCAAGTCTCACAAATTGGTGACCCCGACGTGATCAGTGTACAGAGAAAAATATATACATATTGAAACAGACGGGGAACAGACTGACCCAGCTAATCAGGTGCACCGCATTCAAATGAAGGTTCCTCCTTTTTGGCACCAGGACCCAGAGATCTGGTTCATGCAATTGGAGCATTCCTTCGCGCTTAGCGGCGTCACAACGGACGACACTAAATTTAGCTATGTAGTAGCTAATTTGGAGGCGAAAATGTTTAATGATGTTAGAGATGTCGCAAATCCACCGGCGCTTAACAAGTACGAAAAAATAAAAACAGAATTAATCCGTCGATTGTGCATAAGCCAAGAGCAAAAAACCAAACAACTTCTGGAGCACGAAAATCTCGGTGACCGCAAACCGTCCCAGTTCCTTCGGCATCTTCAGGCATTAGCAGGAACCGTCATCCCCGAGAAGCTCATGAAGTCGATATGGCTAAACCGGCTACCAGCACACATCCAAGCTATACTCGCTACCCGCGAAGAAGACACGTTGGACAAATTAACACACACGGCTGATGTTATAATGGAAACAAACTTCCACAACAGCATAAGCGAGGTCAAATCAACCCCAGAATCTGCTCAGCCATGGCAAACTGCTATACAGCAATTAGAGGGAAATTTACGCACCCTTGCACTGGAGCTAAAAGGACAAATTGCAGAGATCGCAACACAGCATAAGTCCGGAATGAAAAGTCCGCAACACCAACGTTCACCATCCCGAACTCGATACGAACTATGCTGGTACAAATTTAAAGTCCGTGCCAGGAAATGTACACCTCCGTGCAACTTCAAGAAGTCGGAAAACCCCAACAGTGGGCACTAATGGCGGCCAGTGGCCCACACGCGACGCCTCGCCGCCTGTGCATCTGCGAACAAAACACGAAATTGAATTTTCTAGTCGACACAGGTGCCGATCTTTGCGTCTTCCCAAAAAAAGTTCGTACATAGGAAATGTTCACGCACAACATACGATCTGTACACCGCCAACAACAGCGTCATTCATACATATAGAACTATTGCTTTAACACTCAATCTTAAATTAAGAAGAAATTTTTCGTGGCAATTTATCATAGCGGACGTCTCGAAACCTATCATTGGCGCGGATTTTTTATCCTACTACAATTTAATAGTCGACATCAGACACAAAAGACTCATAGACGGGTCAACGACGCTAGTCAGCCACGGGCAACCAGCGGAGGAGAAGGTAACAGAACCAGAAAGTGTTACAAGAGTTCAAGGGGCTTACTAACCCAACGGGCCTGCCAACTACAGTGAAGCATGCGACACAGCATCACATTCACACGACATCAGGTCCGCCAGTTGCAAATAAGCCCCTACGTCTTGCTCCTGACAAATACAAAATAGCGAAAAATTAATTTGACACTATGGTACGTCTCGGAATCGCTCAACCTTCAAAAAGTGCGTGGGCAGCGTCTCTGCACCTGGTTAGCAAGAAAAATAACGAATGGAGGCCATGGGGTGATTACAGAGCACTAAACAATCGAACCATCCCTGATAAATACGCGATTCCACACATCAGCGACTTTGCACACCAACTTCATGGCCGGGTAATATTTTCAAAAATCGACTTAGTCAGAGCATACCACCAGATACCCGTAGCACCCGACGATATTTTCAAGACAGCCATAACTACTCCATTTGGTCTGTTTGAATTTCCTTTCATGACGTTCGGACTCCGCAACGCAGCACAAACATTCTAGCGTTTTATGGACGAAGTTTTAAGAGGATTAGACTTCTGCTACGTGTACATAGATGACATCCTTGTCACGTCGGCCTCCGAAGAGCAGCACCAGCAACACCTACACATGCTTTTCAACAGGTTACAAGAGTATGGAGTCATAATCAATGCTTCTAAATGCGTCTTCGGCGGCAAAGAAGTGAATTTTCTGGGATATCAGGTGTTCAATAAAGGAATCAGTCCGCTACCAGAAAGAACAGCTGCAATACAAGCATTCCCAAAGCCACAATCAGCCAAGCAATTGCGACGTTTCTTAGGCATGGTAAATTATTACCGTCAATACCTACCAAGACTTGCAGAAAATCAGGCACCACTGGATGAAGTGCTAAAAAAAAATTAAGAGAAATACGGAGATCAGCTGGACTGTATTAGCCGACAAGGCATTCAAAACGCTGAAAAACCAGTTAACAGTAGCAGTGCAGCTAAACCATCCAGATCCCACAGCGAGACTATCGTTAGTATGCGACGCATCAGACATCGCCGTAGGAGGAGTACTTCAGCAACGCTCAGAAACACAAGAATGGCAACCACTAGCATTCTTCTCATGTAAGCTGTCTAAAACGGAGCAGAAGTATGCAGCGTATGATCGGGAACTCCTCGCAATTTACCTATCAATAAAAAAGTTTCGTCATCATTTGGAAGGCCGCGACTTTACAATATATACAGACCACAAACCGATCACGTATGCTTTCAAACAAAAACCCGAGAAATGCACACCCAGGCAATTCCGACATTTGGACTACATCAGTCAGTTTTCTACGGATATTCGCCATATTAGCGGACAGGAAAACATAGTAGCTGATGCATTGTCAAGCATTGAAGAGGTATCTACAACCATCAATGAAGAAGAGCTAGCACAGAGTCAAGCTAACGACAAAGACCTCGCAGCATGCATAACAAAATCTAGTCTCAAACTGGAAAAAATAAAGACACCTGCAAATGTTGAATTGTACTGCGACACGTCTATGCCTAAACCACGGCTATATCTAACGCCAGAATTTCGCAAAACCGCATTCAACATGTTGCACAACCTGTCTCATCCTGGAATAAAGGCAACAACAAGATTAGTATCGGAGAGATATGTTTCGCTCAGCATCAAAAAAGACTGCAAGAAATGGAGCCAACAATGCTTATCTTGTCAACGTAACAAAATTACAGGGCATGTCATTACACCAGTCGGCTCGTTCAAAAGACCTTCAACACGCTTTGAACATGTTCATGTCGACCTGGTAGGCCCACTACCCATTTCGGAAGGATACCGATATATATTTACATGTATCGACCGGTATACGAGATGGCCCGAAGCTATTCCACTCGCAGACATCGAAGCAGAAACTATCGCTCGAGCATTTTATGAAAACTGGATTACACGATTCGGTGTACCGCTACGAGTAACAACCGATCAAGGCCGACAATTCGAATCCCAGCTTTTCATGCGACTCGGAGATATTCTTGGATACTCACGTATCCGAACAACCGCTTACAATCCAGCAGCCAACGGCATCGTGGAACGCTTCCATCGGCAACTAAAATCAGCACTTAGATGTCATGATAATCACCAGTGGACCAAGACATTACCAACGGTCATGTTGGGGATCCGAAACTCATGGCAAAATGACCTCCAATCCATTGTCGCCGAGCTTGTGTACGGAGAACCACTCCGTCTACCTGGAGAGTATCTTTAGTCTCCGCTAAAAAGCAACGAATGTCAGCCAGCAGACTTTGTAACCGAACTTCGCCAGCATTTCCAAGAACACAAGCCGACACCTGGAACCAAGCACGATGAAAGAAAGATCTTCATTTTCAAAGATCTCGCTACTTCCTCACACGTTTTCGTTCGCTACGATGGATACAAGCACCCTTTGCAGAACCCGTATGATGGACCTTATCCTGTAGTAACAAGAAATAAAAAACACTATGTAATCAACAAAAGAGGCCATCACATCACGGTATCCATCAACCGACTCAAACCAGCATACCAAGATACAGAGGTACAAGAGTCAGTTCAGCAACAAGCAACTCCATCAAAAGCAGCATTACCGTTACCAGAAACCACCAGAAGTAGAAGAGTAACTCGCATGCCAGTACGATTTTTATCGTGATTACTAACATAATCACTAGCGGGGGGGTACTGTGGCGGCATGCGTACGGACCGCACCTCAGTTACTATGCTGACTGAACGAAGCGCTCCCCTACTACAGTCGAGAAAACATGTGTCCGAAGAAGTCCAATAGGAATCCACCCCTACGGCTACTCGGGGTATAAAAGACCGGCCGTTCGAGGGAGAAAATGAGTAAGCTAGCCTTACCACTGCCGCAAGGTAGACATTAGGCTGCTTACAAACCCTGCCGCAAGGCTGATACACTGGCGCAAGGCGGAGAACACTGCCGCAAGGCGGGAAAACACTGCCGCAAGGCGGGAACACTGCCGCAAGGTGGAAATACAGTTTCAGGCACGACAACGACGAGAAGCTGGCTCCTGGTCCTCTCCATCGCAACCGGCCGAACGCGGCTAAGGCGCGCCGGAACCGTCGACGCCAGGTCGAAGCGGACTCGGCCCTCATCGCCGCACACGAGGCAGCAGTCGTGCCCCGAGCCATCTCGCCGCTGCCGCCTACACCACCAAAGACCAGGCAGCGTCCATTTGGCCGTTCCCCGGTCAAGCGACTCACCCGTCTGCCGACCTCATCGAGGAAGCGGGGCCCGAGGAAGTTGCCACCGTCCAGGACCCCGGCCTACATCCTACGGCCCACAGACGTGCCAGTCATCCCCCTGCGGTCAGTCGATCGAACCCGAGTTCACCCCCTTGACCCGCGATTGGTATTGTTGTAAATATGTATATATGTAAATAATAAACACTGATCATAAAATAAAAAGTGAGACTTAATAACCACACCAAGTCCCACAATATTATTTAAATAAATAAACGTTACAATATAATATTAACCAATTAAATATGAAATTGTGAAAGTAGACTGTAAGCAGGTGTTCATATTTATAGTTTTCCGTGGTAAAGTAAAATTAAGAAATTCTGGCTTTGCAATTTAAATTTATCGTTCTTGCAACTGTTCATTGTATTGATGAAACATCCAAAAGTTTTTCGGTTGCACTGACTTTTCTCCAGAAAATATTTAATTCTCCGTATGTAGATTCGCGCGTAACGAGATTAATTTTCATTTCATCACTGCGCTAAATCGAAAATTAACAAGTACTCTCTCATCTTAAACATAGGTCGAGAAAGACCTCAGCCATAGTCTTATACTACTACATTCATTTTAGGTCTAGGCCGAGAAAAAAGTCAATCAGAGTCTTATACTTCTACCACTGATTTTATATGTATGTTACTTTATAAAATCAATGTTACTACTCTCACTTTAGCTGTAGGCCGAGGAAGAACTCATTCGTGGTCTTATACTACTACTTTTATCTTAGCTATAGCCCGAGAAAGAACTCAGTCGGGAAAGAATTGAGCCACGTACTTTATTTTACTTGAGAGGACTTAGTAGAGAAGGAACTCGGCTATAATATTACACTACTACTCTCATCTTAGTTACAGACTGAGAAAAAATACAGCTTTAGTCCTATTGTACTACTCTCAACTTAGCATAAGGTCGAGAATGAAGTATACGAAAAAAGCAGCCTTAATCTTTGAAAAAAATTCTGCGGAGAAAAAAGTCCGCCACAGGTTACTCTTATCTTAGCTACAGATCGAAAAAGAACTCAGCCGAGAAATAATGGAGCCATAGTCTAATATTACTGCTCTCTTTTTAGATATAGGTTGAGGACAAATTAGGCAGAGAGAGTCAGCCATAGTCTTATGCTACTACTCTCATTTTAGCTATAGACCGAAAATGAACTTACCAGAGAAAAAATCGGCCAAAGTCTTATATTAGTCTTACTTACCTACAGGCTGAGACAGAACTCGGCCGAGTTATAAACTCATCCGTAGTCTTACTCTACTCTTAGCTATAGGCCGAAAACGATCTAAGACGAGGAAAATATCAGCCCTATTCTTATACTATTACTATTACCAACTGTGGCGTTTATTAATTATCAATTTCGAAGATTTTTTTCTTTTTTTCCAAAAAGTAACTATATTATTATATATAAGTACATCTAAATTTAAATTTTGAGGATTATATGGGTACTTAATTTCAATTACTGTAATCTATTAATCCTTCTGGAGTTGCTGCCAGAAAAAAATTCTTTATCAACAAACATGCCACACTTAACAATAGGTTTCTTTATTTCCTTTTCAAAAATTTCCATTGCAATTGGTTCAAATCCTTTCCCATGTTTTACTGAAGCAACATGAGAAATATCTTTTCCATATAATATTTTTTTACCTAATTATCACACCTTGTAGTAGGTAAGCGCCGAAAAAACATTAAAAATATTAGAAGCAGTCAATAACTTTTTTCTTTCCTCTAACCAAATAGAACTTTCAGATTGAAAAATTGTACTTTGTTCAAATTCTTGACGCTGTTCTTCATTATTTATTAATTTTTCCAAAAACATTTTCTTTTCGGTTTCAAATTCTTCAGCGTCCATGATAGGTTTTTGACAATTATCTCCATAGTCTTTATCTTCTACACTTTTTGGTTGTCTCCTTGAGGGTTTTCAAAATTTCAATTTCAATCTTTTCACTGCTTTTAATTTCATAATTTGTCTTTGTTTTAGTTCGACTTTTTTCTACTATTCTTTTATGAAATGAATAATGAGGCTGCTGCGTAACAACGAGATTGATACGATCTGTCTTTAGCAAAATTTATTCTTTTTCTACCCATAAATTTGGCTACAATTGAATGAAGTTGCTCTACGATTGAATTAATTAAAAAACAAAAATCAATTTTTTATACATTTCCGGGCAGTTTTTCTCTTCTGTTTTTTGTTTACAAAAATATATGTTACAATTCATATGATCTCCAAAGACATGATTTAAACTGTACTCAATATCTTGCTTTAAAATTTGTATTATTTTACTAACAATAGCTGTACGTAATCTTAATATTCTAACTATTAATAATATTCTTAAGTTTAAAGAAAATCTTGTATCTGTACTAATTGTTCTCAATTTATTGCAAAAATTACGCAAAATATGATTTCGGCATTCTATTTTTTCTACGGAAGTTTTTTTATAAGGTTTTGTACCTAATATTTTTTTTATAAGTCAAAATCAAAATAAAAACATCCTCCCAAACAAATATGTATCCATTCCAAGTACAGGTTATCTGGCGCGAAATATAAAACTCCTACTTAAAACAAATTTGCCAATAACAATAACATTAAAACCAGTGAAACCATTAAAACCACTTTTCAGCCATACAAAAGAGAAAATTGACAAAAATGAACAAATAAACGTCGTCTACAAAATAAAATGCAAAGATTGCCCTAAAACATACACCGGGCAAGCAAAAAGACACCTTAAAACGCGAACTACAGAACATAAAAGGAACTCGACAAAACAAAATACAAATGGATACTGTGCACTAACACAACACTGCATAGAAACACAACACACGTTTGATTTTGAAACAAATAAAATCATAGACATTAAACCAAACTTGAAAAAAAGACTGATCCTAGAAATGTTTCCAATTAGAAACGACCCCAACAACGTAAATATCAAAACCGACATTGATCATTTAAGCACAATATACAGCAGGATCTGCAAATTGTTCCATCATCCACCATAGCTCATTGAAGACATCCTCACTTCACTACTTGTTACATCAGGTTCCTTCGTTCTGCAAGGATTTTTTTGCATATTCATCTCCCTCGCCATTGTAGATTTTTCACCAAATTCAGACAGTCTTCTCGAATGACGCGTGTTACATTTTTTTCAAAATTGATTTTAAATTTCGACGATAACTTTATGTTTGACCTTTTTAACTTTAATACATGTTATATTGTGTGACTCTAGTCTGTAAGTAATTTGTTTAATTGTAATTCATACATTTTATAAATTTATAATCTTTCTCACCAGTTTTCCCTGAGGAAGCTACAAATAGTAGCGAAACGTCGGCCTAAGACTTCAATAAAATTTATGACTGCATAGTTTGTTTTTATTTGAATGTTTTTCTTTTCTTACAAAAGATGCTGTGTTTATTTTTTATTTACGTTAAGCAATATGAACAAGCATATACTAAATACCAATTAACACTTAAGAAAATGATTTAAAAATTTAATTTTATATCCCAGCTTCTTAATAACTGTAGTAGATTGTAACAGTTGGCAAAGCTGAACGCTGATGTAACTAAGAAGGATGTATGTGTTTGTACCAAAACTGAAGAGTGTAAAACATATAATATAAAACATATTTTATTGGTAATGTTAATGACCCACATCAACATATTACACTAACTACTCTTTATTATTTGTTAATGCTTGTTTAACTATTGCTCTTAATGTGCATGGGTTAAGTAAGCTGTTGTTGCAAGAGCGAGACAAGTTTATAACAAATTTATAGCCCTTCAGAATACGATGCCGCTGTCAATTTTAAACGAAAACCAACCAAATAATTATTAAGTTAAACTATTTTGTTATGTTGTCCCGGGTAATAGTACATTTTGTATCCAGCAAATGTTATGATGCCTGGGGCATATAATAACAGTCTGCATTAAAATGAAAATAAATTATAATTTGTAGTTGTATTTTAATAGCTTCAGTAAAATCATTTTAAATTTTCAGTAATTAGTTTCAACAAAATGTGACCTTAAAGACTTATAAAGGCTGTTTCACAGAGATATCGGTTTCATTCGGATAGCGGTTTCATACGGACGCCGAGTTATCCAAATAACCGGTTCATCCGAACTGAGGATTAACGAATATTGAATATTAATAAAAGGTGGACTATTTACAAGTAGTTTATAAAACTTTCATTTCGCAACCATCATAACATGTATGTGTGTGATATGGATATATATATATATATATATATATATATATATATATATTCTGACGAAGCACTCGTCACAAGGACACTTACCTGTCTCCCTCAGTGCTCCAAGCAGTCACTAGCACCTGACTCCACAAGGTCCGAACCGCACATCGGATTAAAGCCGAGATTAAAGCGAACCCACCGTCCGGACCAGTAGCCGCCGACCGCTATGAAAACCGTCAGCGGGCTGTACGACAACTCCAGCAGCGTCCCGAATTGCCAAAAAGGCGCCGAAAAATACTTTGGCAGAAGCACATGGCACGCAGCAGGATTTTAAGACTACCATTTAATTATAATTGATAAACACTTAATTTCACAAATAGAATTGCATACTATATGTACATACCTGCCTTCCTCGTTGCTCCACCAGGTCACCACACCGACTTCACGAGGTCCGGACCGCACACCAGGTCAAGCGAACCCGCCGTCGAAACCAGTCGCCGCTAACCACTGGAAACACCTTCAGGAGGCGGTGCGACATCTCCAACCGTCTGCCGGATTCCCGAATAGTCGCCGGGAAACACTTTTGTAGAACGCACATGGCCGGAGACATAACCTCAAGAACACGTGGGTCTAAACTTGCACCAATATTTAACCTACAACCACAGCACTTGGGGAAACAATAATAAATACATTTTAACACTTACCGCTGTTACTTTTCCTTATCTTTTCTTGTTATTTTCACAGTTTTCAAATTTTCACAAAAACACCTGTTCGCCGCGCCAGCGCGTGCGCGCGCCCTCAGTACTGCCAACTTCAAACACAAAACGCTTCGGAGGACCGAATTCCCATGATATATTTTTATAAAATATGTAAATCAGATCAAATACAATACAAAACTCTGTAAAGCCAAGGGAAGTGATTTTGCGAATTTTTAAAATAAAAATCAATTTATTAAACGAAAATAACAATACATAAAGTCAATCTGTCTCACTTTAAAATCAGTAGCTACAGGATTAATTAAATTTCGGGTATAAATACGACCGCCGGGGCCGTATTTCTTCAGTCTACGACGACTATAACGTCTAACAGTCAGCCGAGAAGAGTTCCAGTCCGTTTCCGCACCGTTCTGTTCCGAATCGAGTCTTTTTGTAAGTTGCTTGTTTATTTTTGCATTTTTCTTGAATTCCGCTGCTGTCAGAGGATACAGGTTGGTAGCTTCTACCGCCGTTCCTTAGAGGCTTCAGCTCGCTGCACTCCACGCCTAAAGGGAAACTCCGTAGGTGGTTACCACCGCGTGTTTCTACGGCTGTCGGGCAGATCCGCGTTTTAACTTAGTAGTTTTTTTTCTCTTTTCTCATTGCTTTACGTTCCGTAGTTATCGGAGAAGACCCGTTGGTGGTTCCCCACCGCGAACTCCGTCGACGGCTGAGTAGAACCGCGATTAGTTTATCACTATTTCACTTCTTACGGCTCAGTAAAACACTAGGTGTAGTAATTTTAGTACAATAAAATATTAAACTTACTTTTGTCTGTCTGTGCTAAACCCTGGCCCGACCGACCTAGAGCTCCCGTGGCACACGTCACTTTCCTCGCAGGTTCCGCAGATTGGCGCCCGAGAACAACCCAACATCCTGCGAGAGAACCCACGACATCGCGGACCAACAACATCCCGCAGCGGCCCAAGTGATCGTCGCAAATTGGCGCCCCCGAACAGGGACGCGTCACAAATTGACGCCCGAGCACAGACACGACATCCTGCGAGAGAACCCACGACATCGCGGACCAACAACATCCCGCAGCGGCCCAAGTGATCGTCGCAATATATATATATATATATATATATATATATATATATATATATATATATATATATATATATATATAGCAGCTTATGCCACTATATATTATTATTTATAAATAAATAATTTTATATATATTAGAAATAATTTATAAATAGATTTTGGCAGAAGGGTCTAAACTTGTTTGAGCTAGTTGTTACTTGTTATTGAATGGTTACGATATGTTCTTTTTTATTGGTATAACAAACTTCACAACAAACCAGTTTTTTCTTGTCGCAAGCCGACTTGAACCCTTCATCAAAACAAACCAAGCCGACTTGCTACAATTACCCCTCCCCAAAAAAATGCATATATTTCAAAATATGAATACATTAAATAACAATAATTTTTAAATTAATTAATATACAAAATGTTGATATAAATATATAAAAGTAACATAAATTAACTCTATTAGATCCTTCCGTTGTCTTCACTACCTGTTCGCTGATAATTCTCGAAGTTCTGAAAATATAGCTGGTGCAGTTGCATAGTAATATATATGACTTTGTGTTTTTTTGTAGAGTAAAAAGAACAAAAATAGTATTAGTAGGCTGGTTTTAATCTGTCAATGGAAATGTTTTCATACTTGCCATTTATGTCAATGGTAAAAAATTTTGGAAAACGTTTGATAACTTTATAAGGTCCATCATAATTTTGTTGTAGTGGTCTTTTAATAGCGTCATGTCTTATGAAGATATGTGAACAAGAGAATAAATTTGGATGGATAAAAGTTTTAGTATTTTGGTTTTTTGGAGGCTTAGCTTTAAGATATTGAAAATGTCTTTTTAATTTTTTAAGGAAAAATGATAAGTCTACAGTAGAATCCGGTTTTGAGTCAAATTCTCCAGGAAGACGTAGACGTGTTCCATAGACTAACTCATCCGAACTACATTGAATGCTTTCTTTGAATGAGGTTCTAATACCTAATAAAACCAAAGGTAAATTTTCTACCCAATTATCAGGATAAGAACAGGCTTTCAATGAAGTTTTGAGTTGTCTGTGAAAACGTTCTATAATTCCATTTGACTCAGGATGATAAGATGTAGTTCTGATATGTTTAGTTCCCAAAACTGATAACAATTCTAGAAAAAAATGAGATCCAAATTGTGCACCACGATCGGTAGTAATTGATGACGGTACACCGAATCTTGCTACCCAATTTTCTATAAAAGATCTTGCTATTGTATCTACCTTGGTATTTTGAAGTGGAATTGCCTCTGGCCATCGGGTATATCTGTCAATGCAAGTCAATATGTGAGTATAGCCCGAGGACCAAGGCAAGGGGCCTACTATATCAAGGTGTACCATGTCAAAACGTTTTTGAGGTACAATAAAATTACCTATCTCTGCCTTAGAATGTCTAATAACTTTACAACATTGACATTTCAAACATGATTTAGTCCAATCTTTGATATCCACATTCATATTTTCCCAAACGAAACGAGAAGAAATTAATTTCTTTGTAGCATTAATCCCTGGATGTGAGAGGGAATGTAACTTATTAAAAATATCTTTTCTAAAAGGAAGTGGAATGTAAGGTCTTGCTGTTCCAGTAGTAACGTCACAAGTAAGAGTCAATTGATTGTCTGCCAACGGAATTTCTTTGAATGAGAGAGATGTGTTTTTGTTTTTAAAAAAATTAATAGTGTCACTATCTGACTTTTGAAATTTAGCAATTTCATTGTAATCAATGATATCTGAATGGTTTAACGTATTAATAGAAATTCGTGATAACGCATCTGCAACCGTATTCTCCGAACCAGGTATATGTCTAATGTCATTAGTAAATTGTAATATGTAGTCCAGGTGACGTATTTCACGAGGGGAGTAAGTGTTTGAATTTTTATGTAAAGAATATGTCAATGCTTTATGATCTGTCAGAATGAAAAATTCACGTCCTTCTACAAAATATCGAAATTTTTTAATTGCCAAATACACCGCTAAAAGTTCTCTTCCAAACGTACTATAACGACAAGCTGCAGGTTGGAAACATGTTGAATAAAAAGCTATTGGATGCCAAGAGTTATCATAAAATTGCTGCAGTACAGCTCCTACCCCAGTATCCGAAGCATCGACCATAATACTAGTTTCCACATTATTTCGTGGGACTGTCAATGTAGTAAAATTAATCAGAGCGTTTTTGACATTTGAAAAAGCTTGATATTGTAATTCTGTCAAAACAATTTCTTTCGTACTCTTCGAATGATTATCAATTAATTGAGTTAAAGGTTTTGATATAATAGAACAATGAGGAATAAATCTATGATAAAAATTGACCATCCCTAAAAATTCACGTAAAGCCTTTTGTGTTTTAGGAGGAGGAAAATTTTTAACAGCGTTAACTTTATCTTCTAAAGGTTCAATTTTGTTATTTGAAATACGATGGCCTAAAAATTCAATCTTATCACATCCAAATTTGCATTTATTAATATTTACTAATACTCCATAATCTTCTAAACGTTTAAAAATAATACTTAAATGTTTTTTATGGGATTCTACATTATTACTTGCAATTAATATATCATCAATATAAGCAAAACAGAAATCTAAACCTTTAATTACCTCATTAATAAATCTTTGAAAAGTTTGCGCACTGTTTCGTAAACCAAAAGGCATAACAACATATTCGAATAGTCCGAAAGGAGTTGTAATAGCAGTTTTAGCAATTGAGTCTGGTTCCATAGGTATTTGATGATATGCCTTAACAAGGTCAATTTTAGAAAATATTTCACAATTTTGTAAATTATTTATAAAATCTTGGATATGAGGAAGAGGGTACCTGTCAGGAACAGTAATGTTGTTAAGAGCTCTAAAATCACCACAAGGACGCCATTCACCTGGTTCCTTTTTCGGAACCATATGAAGGGGTGAAGACCAATTACTATTAGATGCCCGAATAATACCCATCTTCAGCATTTTATTAAATTCAGTTTGAGCTGCATTTAACCGATCTGGAGCCAATCTCCTTGGTTTAGCAAAAATTGGTAAACCATTTGTTATAATCGAATGCTTTACGTTATGTTTAATTTTACGATGAATATTGAATTCACTAGTTAAAGATGGAAATTTAGATAAAATTTGTTTAAAAGGACAAAAATTAACATTATTTGAAAAAATATTATTTATTTGACTATTAAAAAATGATAAATTTGCATTTATTAAACGTTTGTGTCTTTGATCAACCAATAAATTATAGTAACTTAAAAAATCTGCCCCCAAAATAGAATACTGAACATTAGCAATTATAAAATTCCAACTAAAAATTTTATTAAGATTAATGTCTATATTAATTTTGATAGAACCAAATGTTGCAATTTGAGTGTTATTAACTGCTCGCAAAAGAAAAGGTTGTTTAATATATTGTTGTGTAGGATTTGGTGTAATGATACTAACCTCTGCACCAGTGTCAACAAGAAATCGATGACCAGAGAACCTGTCTTCAACGAACAGTAAGTGAGGAGAAAAGGAAGGTCTATTTCTGGAAAGGAGAGGCAAACTATTAATAACTTCAAAATTTTGATTCTCAAAATTTTGACAAACGGTATGCGATCTAGAGGTAGAAGTCCAATTGCAAGGAGGTACACACTTCTTGGCTTTCGTCCCGTAGTGGAAATGATACCAACAGGAATCAGAAGAAATATCTCCATTTGATGCAGTAGAAATATTCTTCTTTGGAGACAAGTTTGTGAGTAAACGTTTTATTTCCAACATCTCTTGTTTTAAATTTCGTATTTCGTCAGATCTCACATTCTCAGTGAATAAATGACATTACGATAAATTTAATATTTTATCAGCCATTTCCGCTTTTTCTTCCAAACTGCTTGATTGTGCAGTAACAAGTGAAGTTCGAATATTAAGTGGCAATTTTTGTAAAAATAATTCTTCTAATAGAGTAGGATCCATAACTTTATTTCCTAATAATTGCTTAATATATCTTAGCAATTGGGTGGGTTTTCTTCCTCCTAATTCAAGTTTCGAAAATAATATATTAAATCTTTCTTCTTCAGAAATTGTAAATCGTTTAATAATTTCACATTTAACTGTAGTATACGGGTTTTGCGACGGACGATATATATATATATATATATATATATATATATATATATATATATATATATATATATATAGTATGTAATTCTATTTGTGAAATTAAATGTTTATCAATTATAATTAAATATGTACTATTAATTTTAATTTTTTTAACTTACTTTATTATAAATATAATAAGTGTAAATTTATTGTTTTGATGTTTATATCTAATTATCACAAAAATAAAATTGAAGTTGTTGTCACTATTCATGCTTCTGCAGTTATTTTACCAGTGCAGGTTGTAAGACTAGATTAGAAATAAGATTTCGGCATCGCTACTCGGCCTATGGCTAAGATAAAAAAAAATTTGAATCAAGCAACCGCTCAAGGCCAGCGCTCGCATGTCTAGAAATGGCAGAACAACATGGAATTATATTTATTTACATTGTGTTTTTCTGAAGTTGTTCTGCAAACCATCACTCTGATTTTCTTGATTCGAACACCATGAGATAATGTTCAACGTAGTGTAGTGCCAAACACATCGTAGTGGTTTTTGTGAAAGTGGAGTTTTAAAAAACATAACCATCGAACATGTGTTTGGGTTGTAGTCAAATTGCTCGTTCAGTTAATTTCATGCGGTGAAATTAACTCTTTTAGTGATTTAAGGCAATAGTAAGTGTATTGTTTTTATTACTGTTTATATTGTACTTTATGTTTTTTATTTATATTTATTTTTATATATTGTTTTGTGACTATGTTCACCTCCGATAATGGGTACGAGGAGAAGGGAATGAACATTTATAAAAGCGCGGTCGTTGACCGACTCGTGGCTTTTTTTGAGGAAGTTTTTTGCCAAATAAAGACATAATAAATAAAAGTTGAGAAGCATAGTTTTTTTATTTGAATTCTTTTCATTTGTTTTCCTATTCTTCCACTGGTGAACGTAAGGTAGGTGGAAGTGAAGTATTTATGGGAAAATTGGAATAGGGGTTTGCCGTTTTTCACACCCTTATGTGATCAAAAGGTGTGTGTGAGAAAATCGTTCTTTTTCATCTCGTGCACGAGTTGTGTTTGAGTTGCGATAGTTTGTGAATTCCGATTACTAGGAGCGGAGAAGAACTAGTGATGGCATTACCACTATTGAGATAATTTTGGATGAATTTCGGCGTAGAAAGAATCCTCGAATCCGTCATTTTGCTTCGTGAGCCGCGGAACAGGATTCGGCTTGTCCATCGGCAAACGCCAGGACTAATCAAGGATAGTTCTGCTGAATTTGGTTTGGAGTTCCTTTTTTTTTAAGCCTGCGAGTTAGAGGTCTCTACCGAGTGGCGCCCGAGATTTGGAAACGAATAGTGCGACAACGTTTATATATTTTATTATATCGTACCTGTCGATTAATTATTGTGCTTTTGCACGAGTTACTGTTTTGTAGGCTGTGACGACGTATTTTACAATATGTGACGCGAAGGTAACGCCGTAGTCCGTCACACGTTTTCGAGAACGATAAGGACTGGCGACGTAACGACGTCACATAATTTTTGGCGCTCGAGCAGGGACCTATCGACGTCACATAATTTTTGGCTTCTTGGCCTTTGGCTTCTCGGCTCTTTGAGCTGAGATCAAAGTGTAGTGTAGTGTGTAGTGTTTACACTCGAGAAGCGAGGTTGTTCATCGCAAGTGATGTGCATTGTCACATTGACTGAGCGGTAATTTTGTCGTGGCAAGGTGTTAGACAAGTGTGTTGGAGCAGTTGCAGATGGCGAACCAGCACAGGAGTTCAGGTGAGTGCAGGGTGCCTGCGGGTTAGTGGTGAGTTATTGTGAAAGGCGCGCGTCAGTTTTTTATAAGCCCTTTCCCCACAATTCCGCCTACTCTACCCTAACCCCGCGGCATACATTGCGCTCACGATGGCCGCAGCACCCCCGACCGTGACTCGCGACGGTTCGCAGCTCATCATCCTCCACCCGTGCGACACAACTTTCTACTGCACGGAGGCAGGGTGTAACACTGCGTTCCGGTGCGAAACCTGGACCTCCAGCAGGAGATCCCTCGAGAGGCACCTCGCCGATGTGCACGGACTACAACTGGACAGGGTGTTGAACAAGTGCAGACACTGTGAGTCGGTACTCGGCCTGAGACCCAACCTGCACGTGTATAGGGCAGCAGCCGCCGCTCCACCACAACAGGAAGAACAACCGGCCGAGGAATTCCAGCACCGCTGTAGTAGGTGCAACATGTCGTTCCCGTCCAAGCAGGGTCTCCGGAATCACGTGCGCCAGCACGCGATCAACGAGCGTCGCGAACGAGTCAACGTCGCGCTCCCCGCTCCACGTACCGGCCGCAGACGACTCCTGCCAGAGCCAGACCCGCTCCCGGACGCCCCCGACGCCCCTACTATCGCGGTGGACTCACCACCACCACCACCACCCGATCCACAGGCACGAGTTCCGCCCCTGCACGGCGACTACAGTCCGTCGCTGGATGTGCGCTTTCTGTCGCCGCTCCCCTCACCAGCCAGGGAGCCCCCACCCAACCTGAACACGACCTCGGACCTGGACGACATCTCGCCAACCCTACAGCAGGACATCGGAGCCTCCCAAGCCTCCATGCAGGACGAGGAGTTCCCGCTGGCCGCCTTCATCCCCCGCCTGCGCCGCCCTGCGACTCCCATGAACTGGGAGACCTTCAACGCTCTGTTGCAGGAAATAGAGACCGCCGTTCACGCGGCTTGCAACATCCGTCCCCGTCCCGAGGCCGTCACCACCACCAGAGCCACCCCCGACCCGGACGACGCTAGGTACATACAGCGCCTATACCGCAACAACCGGACCGTAACCGCGCACTTCCAGCGCGTTTGGGCTGGAGACTCCGCCTTCCGCCCCCAGTATCAGCAGGTCCGAGGCAGAGCGACCCTCTCCACCGAGGACTTCACGCCGGCTGAGGTGGCCGCCAGACTCCGCAGATGCGAGAACACCGCACCTGGCTCCTACCACATCACCTACCACCATTGGCGGCGCGTCGACCCCGAGGCCAAGGTGCTGGCGTAGGTGTTCAGCATCTACCTACGACACCAGCGGATCCCAGAGGCTTGGAAGAAGACGACCACCATCTTACTTCCAAAGAAAGGCGCGCCAGAGGACCTCAGCAACTGTCGGCCCATAGCACTGTCGTGCACAGTATACAAGCTATACACCGGGTGCTGGACTGCGCCCCTCGCCAGATGGGCCGAAGAGACTGGTTCCATCCACCCCTCCCAAAAAGGTTTCATGGCACACGACGGTGTCCTGGAGCACAATTATGCGCTCAGGACGACGATCGCCTTCGGGTCAGTGCCGCACACAGCTGTTCGCGCAGCTGTCCAAGCTGCTGGAGTAGGCGACGTCTTCACAACCATCGTCAGCGACCTCCTCCAGGACACCACCACCCAGATTGTGACGTCAACCGGGTCGACTTCCAACATCGCCGTCAGCGCGGGTGTTAAACAAGGCTGCTCACTCAGCGGTCTACTGTTTAACCTGGCCATCGACCCGTGCCTCCATGAGCTGCAGAGCGACGACTGCCAGGTCCTGGCCTACGCAGATGACCTCGCCCTGTTCTGCAAGACCGACTGGACGACGCGTGCCGCCTCATGTAAAGGCTTAACATGGTATTCAACCCGACCAAATCCCGGACACTACATATCGGCAGAGTGAGAAGGTGTCTTGCAGACATCCATCGCCGGCGCCGCAGTGCCCCACATCGAGGACGCCCTGAACAGCGAGTCCTTCCTTGGCGCCCCCGTCGGATACTCACCGGTCTCCGGCAATGGTAGCCTGGACAACATCGTGTCCACTGGCCTGAAGTTAATAACGTCCAAGCTCGCGCCATGGCAGCGTCTCGACGCCTACAAGACCTTCGTCGTGCCGTCAATGCTCCATCACATGCGCGTCGGCACGTACGGCAAGAGCGAATGGGTCGAGCTGGACCGAATCTTCAGAGCAGAAATCAAGAAGACGCTGTATGTCCCCACGGAATGTGCGAACGAGTACCTGTACGGCCCTCGTTCTGCAGGCTTGGTAGGCGTGACCGTCGCAGCTGACATCGCCGACTCGGCGTTCAAACTGCTGACGTCACGCGACCCCAACATCGCCAGCCTCGCAGGAGACGACTTGGAAGACGCCATCGAGCAGCGGACCCACGAAGAAGCCACCGACGACCTGCGTGGCCGCTTCCTGTCCGGTGACATGGGCGCTCAGTTCCACCACCGTACCTTTGGACAATGCAGCGTCTGGACCCAGGCTAGGAAGGCCTCCACCCGCAACTCCTGCACGTGGACCTTTGAAAAAGGCGAACCCGCTCTGTCCATTCCAGGAGGGAAGACCCTCGGCGCGACTGACCGTCGCAAAGTTCTCGGCGACCTGACTCAGCACCGGCAGCAGTCATATCTACAGCGTCTCGTTGGACTCCCATCGCAAGGGAAGGCAATCGAGTGTGTCGCTACGTCGGCTACTTATAACCACTTTATCACCGATGGAGCGTACATGAGATTCGCCGACTGGCGGTTCATCCACCGAGCGCGAGTCAACCTGCTTCCTCTAAATAAGAACGTCCGGCGCAAACCTGGTGAACCCGTGGACTCCAGGTGCCGGCGTTGCTTCCACCCCGAGGAGACTCTGCCCCATGTGTTGAACCACTGTATGTATGTATGTGTTTTTTATCCATTGATTTGTCAATTTTAATATGTTGTTATGTCCATTTTATTTCAAATGTTTATATATTTTAACTTCATTTTTCTGTGATACATCGTTGTATAAACATTCTTTTATTGCACCACGCAGTATATGTTTTTGTCCCGTCAATACATCTTATCTCACGCGAAAAAATAATCTAATGCAATCATATCGGTGTCAGTGTTGTGAAGTGTGTGCAACGAGAGGAGCGGATTCCCAGCTGATCGGAAGACGGAGGATCACGGAAATCCGGTGAGGATCGGTCTTGCAACGACGAGTCGCGGGGAAGTTCACTGACCCGCAATAAATCCGATCAGGACTCCCTTTTTTCACATTTATTTTGCCCATCTCACCCCAATCCCATACCCCCTGTACTTACCATAGCCGCAGCAACCACAAACGTGACGCACGAGTGGACACAGATCTTCGTCCTGCACCCGTGCAGCACCACATTCCGCTGCACGGAGGAGGATTGCAGCGCCGTCTTTCATTGCGCCACCTGGACCCCATCCAGAAGGTCCTTGGAGCGGCACCTCATCGAGGTGCACGAGCTAAAGCTGGAAAGGGTGGTCAACAAGTGCAGATACTGCGACTCCATCGTCGGCATCAGGCCTGTGCCCGATATCCTTCCCATCAAAGGTTGGTCAACAACGAGAACTTCCTCGGGGCTCCTGTGGGCTTTTCTCATGTCCCCAGCAATGCGTGTCTGGCCGACATCTCATCCACCGGCCTAAAGATATTAACATCGAAACTCGCCACATGGCAGCGTCTCGACGCTTATAAGACCTTCGTCGTACCCTCCATGCGCCATCACAGGCGCGTGGGAACATACAAAAAAACCGAATGGGCCAAGCTCGACAAAATATTCAGGGCCGAGATCAAGAAGACGCTGAGCCTCCCCACCGAAGGTGCGAATGATTACCTCTAAGACCCTCGCTCAGCAGGTCTGGTAGGCGTGTCGGTAACAGCTGACATCGCTGACTTCACAGTCATCGACTCAGCGTTTGAGCTGCTCACCTCACGTGACCCCAATATCGCAAGCCTCGCGAGCGAGACGCTCACGGAAGCCACCGAGCAACGGACACGAGAACCAGCCACCGACGAACTACGTGGCCGCTTTTTGTCTGGGGACATGGCCAACCCATTTCACCTCCGTTCTTCGGGATTGTCCAGCGTCTGGACGCAGGCCCGAAAGGCGTCGACAAAACCTGCACGTGGTCCTTCGATAAAGGATCCCCACCCTACTGACTCCAGGAGGCAAGACCCTCGGCGCGGCAGACCACCGCAAGATGCTCAGCGTGCTGGCTCAGCACAGGCAGCTCTCCTACCTCCAAAGGCTCGTGGAACTCCCGTCTCAAGGGAAGGTGATAGAGTGTATACAAGATTATGCAGATAATAGACTTAGATTATTAGGGGAAAATATTTGAAGGGTATGGGGAAAGAACAAGGTATGTCACATTTTTAACAAAATTTGAATTGTTAGTGCCATCTATTGAAAATGCCGGTCTCTATCTTTGGTAAAATTATAGGGGGATATAAGTAGATAGGTTTCACTTTATTTTAAAAATTAAAATCACTGCATGGGGGAAAAACAAGGATTGTCCGCGCGCAAAGTGTAAAGAACAAGGAATGTCCATTCTCACGATAATGAAAATTATGTGTTTCATTAGATGTCGTTCTACTTATTTAAGGTTATATTATTTTCTGTACTGTCATAAGAAATTTAGTAATAATTTAGATTGAAATAAACATGCCACCGCTTAAATTTTTTAATTCTATCAGTAGTGTAAGTAGTGAGAATAGTGTAAGTGAAAATTTGTGTTAAAAAAAAAGACAGGGAGAATGTCCGATGTACTAAAAAAAATGAGACTTCAGACGCATGAAGAAGGTGATCCTTGTCAATGCAAACGCCTTAAGTTATTAATTAAAAATGAAAAATTTAAGGACTTAATGGTTTTGAAACAATTCTGTGGGCCAGTTGCTGCCGAGTTCTTTTCCAAGCTACCGCACGATTAAATGGACATTCCCTCTTTTTTTCGCATCTTATATGTATGAGTGACATTTTATTTTATTATCAATAGAAGACAAAATATTTTTTATCTGTAAAGTTTAGTTTAGAAAATAAACATATTATAATTTATCTATAATTTATTTGAGCCCATTCCTTCAACAAATTAATAAGGTATTCGAGCAGTAAATCTTAAAATTCAATTTACTGGAATTCTTGTCTGCGGGACATACCTTATTTTTTCCTCATACCCTTCATTTATGAAATACCAAAAAATCCAGGCGAACAAAAATACCGAAATAAATTTGTATAATCTCGATTAGTGCAAGAATTTTTAACAGAAAGCCTTCCGCATTTACATAGAGATTTAATTAGAAGTAATCCGACTACCTTAAGAAAAGCTGTTGAAATAGCCATTCAGTCCGAAAGAATAGAAAATCATCTAAGAATTAATAGCAGTAACACAAATAATTTATATAGAGATGAAAATTTAGTAGCTAGCATTGAATCGCGAGTGTTAGAACGAATAAATGTGATTACGTCAAATAACGCTCAGCCTAGCACTAGTTCAAATAATTGGAGGGGTAGAAATCAAAATTTTAATTCACAAAGGCAACAAAATTTTTGATCCACGTTGGACTCAAAATTCGGGAAACAGGAATAGATTCCATTTTAAATGTAAAGAAAAGGGACTTTTTGCAAGAGACTGTACAGCCAAATTGAAATCAAATAATTCCGAATGAAACAGATGTAGAGCTCATGAACACACGGGTAGTAAATTAAACTATGTGGAAAAATCATTGACAACCCCATCACAAGAGTCTCAGTCTTTAAACTAGGAATAGTCGCCGACAACCCTGAGTCGAGTGACTTTCACCACAAAATAGTTATAAAAGAGTACGTTTCAGCTATTCCAGAACAAAAATTTAGAATTAATAGTGAAGTATTTTTAGGAATAAATGGAAAAAAAAAAATTTTTTAATTTATACGGGAACCAGCGTAAGTGTGATAAAACATTTTGTGATTAAGGGGACAAATGTAAAAATTTCAAAAATAACAAATAGATGGATAACAGGCATTACCGGTCAGCCGTTACCAGTGCTCGGAACCGCGGAAGTACAAGTACTAAAAACAGTTCGTGATGTCCGAGCATTTCTAGGATTGGTAGGATTTTATCGAAGGTTTATAAATAATTTTGCAACCATCGCAAAACCGCTCACTACTCTTACAAAGAAAAACCATCGTTTCAAGTGGGAAGAAAATGCTCAGATTGCCTTTAAAGAGTTACGAACATGTCTCATCCAAAATCCTGTGTTAAAATTTCCAAATTTTGAGGAACCCTTTATTTTAGCTACATAATATAAATGGACAGGAACATCCGATCTGTTATATTAGTAGAACTTTACATGCCGCTGAAGAAAATTATAGTACAACGGAAAAGGAATGCCTCACCATAGTATGGGGAATGAAAACATTTCGATGTTATTTATACGGCAGACCGTTTACTATTATAACGGACCATCGTCCACTTAATTGGTTATTTAAAGTCAAAGATCCAAATAGCGGATTAATTCGTTGGAACCTTACACTAGCGGAATATGATTACAAAATTATTTATCGTCCAGGGCGAAAACATGAAAACGTAGACGCGCTTTCCAGAATATGTATAGCCGCTATTCAAGACTTTGGACCAATATGGGATCAACAACGAATTTGCGAAGAACAGCAAGACGATGAAGCAATACAAAAATTGTTAAAAGCCGCTAACAATGATTTTTATACTGATACTGATGGCATGGTATATAAACTAAGAACAAAAAATGAATGGGAAGATAGGGTAGTAGTTCCGAATAGAATGAAATCCAAAATAATGAAAATATACCACGATTTACCACAAGCAGGACATTTGGGATACGACCAATCATTGGCAAAAACTAAGAAAACATTCTACTGGAAAGGAATGGAATCAGATATAAAAGAATATTGTTCAAAATGCCTGTCAAAGGAAAACTTCACCACATCTTCGACCAGCACCACTACAAAAATTTTCAGAGAATTTAGCACCGTTCCAGCGCGTCTCCATGGATATCGTAGGACCGCTACAAACCACAAGAAAAAGAAATAAGTATATTCTTACATTTCAAGATGCGTTGTCCCGGTATCCAGAAGCAATAGCATTGCCAAATCAACGGGCAGAAACTGTTGCTAAAGCCTTTATGAATGAAATTGTCTCATGTCATAGAACCCCGAAGCAATTATTAACTGATCAAGGATCAAACTTTGTTTCAGAACTATTTACTAACATCTGTAAAATGCTGAGAATAAAAAAACTACCGTCAACAGCGTACCATCCAATGTGTAACGGACGCATTGAGTGATTCCATCGTACTCTCGCAGACCGCATGTCACATTACGTAAGTTAGGATCAGAGATTGGAATATTTGGTTGCTATACGTCGTAATGGCTCTTAGAAACTCTGTAAACTCTGCAACAGGCGAGACTCCATTCTTTTTATTGTATGGTCGCGAAGGTGAACTTCCCTTCAACGATATAATGAAACCAAACAACGGAAGTATGAAGCCAGTAGAACAAGATATTCGAAAGCATTTACAGGACGTGTATAAAATAGTTCGACAAAAACAAAAACAGGCTCAGGAGAGAAATGAACGACTTTACAATCGAAATACGGCATCTGTAACTCTTTGTGTAGGTGACAGAGTGTTCCTGCACAATCCAACTGTGCCAATTGGTTTGTCAAAGAAGTTCATAAAACCATGGAAAGGTCCGTTTACGATAACAAAACAACTAAGTTCTGTTAACTTCGTGATCAAAGACGAACAAAATGGCAAAGAAAAAGTTGTCCATGCAATTAGGTTGAAACCCTGTCTTAAAGCTGCCGAAAAGGATTACGAAATTGAAAACCCGCTACCGAAACTAGAGAAAACTGATAATTTTCAAGATTTTCATCTACTACCTCCGGTGACGTCACCAAGTACATTAAAAACCGCAGAAGAAGTTAACAATGATGACGAGGTAGTTGATACCAGTAGTATAGAAAGTCCATCAGTACACAGCGATCAATCCAATTATCGAACGGACGAGTCTGATAATTCCGATACTTCACCCCCCGATTACAATAGTAATAGCACTCTAGAGGAAGAACCCAGAACACTTGAAAAAACTGATACAAACATGTATCTCACAAGAAGATCGGGCAGACATCCAGAGTTACCATGGATATCGAATAACCGGATTTAGAAAAATATATATAACATTATTAATAAAATGATAATTTTAATGCTCGGTTGTATTTATATATTTATTGGTTGTCCTTACATATATTCTAGTATTTTAAGTTTTAGCGTTAATATTTTTATCAATTCCGTGGCTTGCATTGTCTGAGTATGTTGCTGTATTAGACAAGGGAATTGTATTCCTTAAGAAAGACGAGATACTCCTTACCGGGGACAATTGGATTATTAGGAGTGATGTTAAGTTAGCAGACTACTGTCGAACCATAGAATCGTTTGACGCATTACTGGATCACGCCCTCCAAATAGAAGTTGCACTTGGAGCAAATATGGACAAGAACACGAGAAACAGCATCAACTATATGGTAAATAAAGAAATTAAATTAATAAAAAAAGACCTAAGCAAAGCAATGGATAAGCTACAAGGATTAATTCAGACTATTGCTCCTTATGAGAGATCAAAAAGAGGCTTAATCAATGTGGGAGGAAATATTCTAAAATTTCTGTTTGGCACTCCGAATTCAGACGATTTAATTTCAGTAAATTCAAAAATAAATTATTTAAATGCAAAAACTGACGGAATTACAAATTTATTAGACGAACAAGTAACAATTATTAGAAATATTCAGGAAAATGATAAAAAATTAAACTCAAATTTTTATCACTTCAAAGTTTACTAAATAATAAAACTGAAATTCTTATTAAAGAAAAGCAAAATAATCAACGCATAATAGAAGAAGAAATTGCACAAGTGATAAACCTAAATGTCGCTATACGTACCGCGGAATATATTCTTAACGATATTAAAGAATCAATAAGTGATGTTGGAGATGCTCTGAATATTACCGCATTACATAAGTTAAGCCCAGTATTTATTGATGCCAATACGTTAAAAGATGCTTTACAACAAATTCAATTTTCTTTGCCAAGTAGCTTATCCTTGCTAACTACAAATTTACAGAAAGATTTATATATTGTGTTACGATATCGCTTCAGTTCATGCCGCTTTCTTTAATGATACGCTTAGGCTATTTGTTAAAATTCCGCTAAAGGCATCAGGTCGGTATTTTTACGTCCACAAAGCGCTTCCCTTACCGTACACTTCATATCAAAATAACACCCAGACAAAATTGTACATCGAATCTGACGTAGAATTTCTTGCCGTGTTGGAAGACGGTCAGTTCTTTTTCGAGTTAAGCACATCTGATTTAATTATTTGTAGAGGTGGGCCCGGAAAAATTTGTCCGCCTACGAAACCTATTCGTAGAATTTTAGATGCTACCTGTTTATCGTCTCCTTGAAATAGCACAGAAAACATGCCGCCACAAAGTTACACAAGTAGACAAATCAATTTTGTATAGAGCTAGTAATTCAAATTTTTGGGTATATAGCGTTAAACGAGATGTTTTAACCCTAAATTGTCCCAGTTCAAGTGATACGTCTCAAGTAAACATTACAAAACACATAATATCCGGGACAGAAGTCATGACCATACCACCTGCATGTGTTGTTCACACACCCAACTATTTCTTGCTATCTCATAATTTAACTACGTCTAAAATTGAAACTAATTTCTGGAATCATTTAACGATTTCTCCTTTTAAGACCAACGTATTAAATATTTCTAATTTTACGCACAAGTCACGTTCAAATGAAGAAATTAAAACAGTGTTTCAGGAAATTGATACTAAAGAACTAGAAGACGGTATAGATGTAAGTCGCTGGCATGAGCGAATCGAAAACTTAAGATACTCTAAGTACAAAGAAACCTTACATTACTACTCCGTAACCGTTTCAGTTACATTGGCCATATAAATTGCAATTATTTTTGTATTGTATAAAAATAAACTATTTCCATTCCGATCGAGAGAGGATATAGAAAATAATAACCTCCAGCAGGAAGTTGAACTCTCTACGATTCATATACCAGTTCCTATGTCCGAACCTAGCACATCGGAAACTAAATTAAATATATATAAAAAGAAAACACAAGAGCAAATTTTAATTGAAGCCTTTCTTAAAAATTCTCCTGGAAAAAGTAAATTGGCTGTTGAAAATTAAAAAGAAGCATTTTTTTTTATAATACTATTGATTTTATATTTTTATGTAGAATAACGGATGTCAGGGCATACGTTGATATGTTCCCAGGAAGTTGCCTCTCCTGTCCGTTGGTAGGCAAGTAGAGCTTTAGATTGAATGATTTATGTGTACAATTTAATGGTTCAAACTAAACCTTTAGTGGTATAGAATAGTATAATTATTATAAATCATATATACAACGGGTTTTATTGTTATTTAGAAAATGTGGGAATTAAATAGATAAATGTATTTAGTTAGAATATATACTTTTAAATTAGCATTTGGTAATGTAAACACGATACTGCTCAGGGCAGAGCCTTTGTCAACTCCAGCACTCGAGACATTTGTCGATATGGAGATGTTAAGACAACCTTCTGAGTAATGCAACTAACATCTACCAACGCCGTCAACAAGAGAGGACAAGAGCTGGCACTTCCAACACTACGTGCAGAGGGTCATCGTAACCAGAATCTAGTATACTTAATAATTATAATTCTAACTTAGTTAAGTTACTTTTTTTGAAAAAAAAAAAAAGGTAACTTAATTTAAGGGGGAAAGAGTTGTAACAGTTAGATCCTAGGGTAGTATTGGTTATTGTTTAAACAAATTGAGTATTTATAAATGTATGTATGTATTTTCTGATAGTCTGGTTACATTTCAAATTCCGTTCTCATGACTCACAGGCCATTGATCTTGCTTGACATTTAAAAATTTGCTGTTCCAAAGGGATGTTTGCTTGATCAACAGAACTTTGAGTCATTTTGAACCTTCGTTAGCCAATGAGATACGGAGTTAGTGATGTCACTGGACAATGAGAAAATACGTTCTTCGGGGTGAAAATTATTCGAGAGTTCAGTTGTCAATGTACCAGTGTGTGAGACCAACGTTGAGATCCAGTCACCCCGAGAGGACTATATTATGTAATTAATTCTTTTTATTATTCTTGTATTATTATTGTTGTATGTAAAGTCAGAACTTCTAACTTGTTATATTATTGTATTAAAGTTAGAAATTCTAACTTGTGGTATTTTTGTAATAATCTTTTAAACATCATTCGTTTATTTTGCATATCTCCATTTTTTCATATCTATATTATTTAATTAATTTGTAAATATATATTATTATTATCCAGCATTGTTTTCGTCTGCGAATCCTCAGTCCACAAAAGTAGAGTTAATTGTAAATTTTTGGCTACGTTTTTAAATTGTTTAAAGGTGGGATTTATTTAATATAATTCCCTCCAAGTCACATCACACAGTGTTGTGATAGCACCAATATAACGTTGGAGATCCCTTTAAACGCATTGCGATTGACGTGGCCGGACCATTCCCAGAAACTGACGAGTGAAATAAATACATAGTGGTAGTAATGGACTACTTCACTATTTGGGTTGAGGCCTACCCATTACCTAACCAGGAAGCCGTAAGGGTCGCTAAAGTTTTGGTAAAAGAATGCATCTGCCGATTTGGAGTACCGCGAGAGATACATTCCGACCAAGGAAGGAATTTCGAGTCTGCTCTGTTTCAAAATATCTGTAAGATATTAGGAATAAAGAAAACCAGAACTAATGCATTACATCCGCAGTATGATGGCATGGTTGAACGGATTAATAGAACAATAAATCGGTATTTGTCGAAGGTAGTCTCTAACCATCAACGAGACTGGGACCGACATCTTCATCTGTTCTTGTTGGCTTACCGTTCATCCGTGCATGAGACAACAGGGCAGACACCAGTTAATATCTTATTCGGGTGGCAGTTGCGCTTACCATGCGACCTAATATTTGGCAGCACAGACCATCACATATCAGACTGGTCAAGTAAGTACTATAATAATTTACACGGTTCTCTGCGCCACCTACAGTATCGGGGGAGGAACTAAAACGGCGAAAAATTTGTGCGGCTGGTTCAAATTTTAATATATATTACGATATTAATTAGAAGACAGGTTTAAATAAAAACAGAATAGAAGTTTGAATTATGTTTATTTTATAAAGATTTTTTTTTTAAATCATCTATTATAGTTGACTCTATAATATTGTCTTTTAAATTTAACCTTTTATTCACAATTTTAATAAAATGGTTAATCATAATTAAATGTAATAATTGATTCATTTTATAAATAATACCTATCTCGTGCTGCGCGCAGAAAGGTTGAGGGATGGGAGTATGGGAAATATGGGATAATAAATTGGATTGATGGATGATATTAGGAATATTTGAAAAAATCTTATCTTTACTATCTGCTAAATATTCTACAAAAGTACCTGAAGGGTGCTTCAAAAAACTAACGTCTACCCCACAGTCACGGAGAACTGTTAAATTATGAATGTCAGTTGTTGCATCAGCACAAAAGAACTGCTCACAAAACTGACATTCATAATTGAACAGTTTTTTTTATAACAAAACCGGCAACGTACGCGGATTTGTTCATTTCTACACTACTTGGCTACGATGAAGTATCTATGAATTCAGTATCGCTAAAGGAAGTGGAAGTAGAAGAGGAAGTGGAAGTAAAAGGAGTAGGGTTCAAAAGGTCTGTACTGGTGGAATTAGAGGGATTAGCGAGAAGGATATCATATGACAGCAAAAGGCTATCACCATCATCTTCACAATTCGCACCAACGCCACACTTAACAGTATTATTTAAAATAACTGTTCTGAAGGCATCTGCGAATTGAGAAGTTGATGGTTTAGCATTGCCGCCACACAAACCTCTTGCAATACTGAATAAATTCTCTAAAGGATCTTGATTCAAAGATCTCGTAGTGAGATACTTATAACCAAGATCCTGTAAAGATTTCCACAAATACTTCATGTTGCCAATGGTAGCAATGAGCAAATTAACCGATGGCGGATTCTTTGCACTCCCATCTTGGACGAGGAACTTAATTCTATTTAAATAACGAAGCGACTGATCCCAAAACGCAACATGAGTTGATCCGTCAGTAACTCGACTCGCGTATGGTTTTGGAGAAGAGAAAACAGAATTTAGAGTATCAAACAGGTCATTCATGAATTTAACAAATTTCACTGTTCCCGTAGCCTCCATGGATTTGTCTTTCGTCAAAATCTGAAGGAAAGCAGCAGTGGAATGACTGAAAACTTGTGCCGCAAGCTTCACCCTCATCTTCTGACGGTTGGTGGGATTAACGTGGGCACTAGTAAGCTTTGTAGCCTTTAGTACACCGCTTCTCCCATCCAACTCGTACAGCTTCCGAATGTCAGACCACTTTGCTACTTTCCCTTCGAATACAACATCTTTAGTAATGAAATTATTCCTTATACATTTAAGTAAATGAGGAGCATCAAAATGATGAACGATTTCATTACCATCTATGTTGTACAGGAATTTGTGGGACACTTTTCCAGATTCTGACGCAAGACTACGCATAGCGGCTACGTTCCAGGAGCCACCGTCACAAACTGATGCAACGATTTTAAAATCGGTCTTTTCATGAACAGCCCGAATAACTTCGCTGATCAAACGCTTAAGTACATATTGATTCGCGGTTTTGCGCGTAAAATAGAAGGCAACTGGTTGCTTCCACTTTTTCGCAATGCCCCGAATCATAAATACTAAAACGTGTTTAGCTATTTTATGACTCCGTTCTGTCCCTACTTCTACAAAACCGTCTACGCGCCAAACCTCCTTACTCACAGATAAACTTAAATATTTACTTAACTCTATCTCGTCAAACATGAGAGTGCAATACCTATCCATCGGTGACAAACCCCCGGAAACACTCTTCAGATAATCAAAAAAATGATTGTTAATTCCCGATGTTAATTGAAAATTTGACAAGGTTCTTCACAAAGTCCGGGCAGATGGTAAAGATAAGAGTTTTTGTAAATAGCGGTAACAGAGAGGACCATGTTTCATAATGGACAGGAAAAGGGATTTTTCTTCTAAAGTGTAACGGCGGGATTTTTTGGTTTTATGGAAATTTCGGAGGAGGGACAAAACAAAGATGCGAAGTGGTCGGGGTAAACTATAAATGTTTTCTATATTGGATAACGAAGAAGAGGAGAGGGCATCAACTTTCCCGCGCTTGCACTTTTCTGAAAAATATCTTCCCCGCTTCCTACTTAATGTGAGCAGCCTCTCAGCGGTCTGTAGTTTTTTATACAAATTCTGCTTTTTTGGGGTCAACTTCGCAAATCGTTGAACACCCAAGTCTCGAAGATTAATGCGTTTTGGCGCACCTGTGAAATAAAAAAATGTAATTTAGTTCTTGATAATCATGAAACTAATCGTGATATTATATATGTAGTTTAACTAAATTTGATGAGAGTGAAATTAGCAGCCGATTCGCAGCGCGGACAGCGACGGTAGGCAACTGTATCTTATGAAAACTGATACATATCTTATATACATGTTACTTAACGTTTGTAGCCATATCTCAAGCCAGATAGTAATTAAAACTTTATTATTAAATAAAAATGCACATGATTAGGGTGCGTATGATAGATATTATACATTATTAATATGAATGACTTTTATGACCTTGAGCTCTTACGCGCGAAATATGAATTATCGCCAACGGTTTCATAATAATTCATATTAACATTTATAATAATATATGTCTGTTGTTCATATTTTCCATATATTATCCATATAAGAACGCAAAATTATCCAGCAAATAAAAAAAATCTGTATAATATATCTCTTTACGTATCAACAATTATTTATTTATTATTGCCAAACTAACAAATGTCTGTTGTTTATATTTTGCACTTATTATACCTATAATTATGCCAACATGACCTGGGTATTAAAAACAACCGGCATCCTTCAGGATAATAAGGATGTATGATTGATATTTATATCATATCAACGTAACAACTATTATTTACTTATTACTGCCAAACTAACAAATGTGTGTTGTTCATATTTTACATATATTATCCCTATAATTGAAAATAATGAACCAAATATTACAAGTAAAGAAAAAGAAGCAAAATGTAAATGTAGTTTAGTTAAATGTATAGCGGATAGTCATTTAGAACTTACCAAAGATTGTGAAACAGCGAAAGAAATAGTCAAAAAACTAGAAAGTAATTATAGAAGACATGGAGTAGCATCACAATTAATTTTACGAAAAAGATTGTTAACTATGAAATGTAAAGACGAAGATATGTTAAAAGATTTCTTCATAGAATTTGATGAATTAGTTAGCGAACTTAAAGATACAGATGTAGAACCTTCTACAAACGAAATTGGATGTTATCTACTTTTAGCGATGCCACCATTATAAGAAAACATAATAATAGCAATAGAAACAATCAATGCAAAATATTTAAGGATAGACCTTATAGAACAGAGGTTGTTAGATGAAGAAATAAAGAGAAAAGGATTTAAAAATAATGAAACTGAAACAAATATACCTGAAGTTTTTATAGGGTAGAAGAAAGAGAAATCAAAGAAGAATTTTCTTTTTGAATGTTATGATTGTGGAAAGAAGGGCCTCAAGAAATCAGATTGCAAATTCAAAAGAAATACAAAGAAATTTGCATATACAACCCAACAAGAATTACAGGAGGAATTCTCTTTCATAACAAATAACTCGGGTAAGTGTCAAAGAAACATTTTTTTGTATAATAACTTTATCGAATTTGGAGCAGACTCAGGAGCTACAGACCATTTAGTAAACAATGAAAAATATTTTTCTGAGGTAGAAATGCTTCAGGTACCAATAATTATAAATATAGCAAAAGAAGGTGAAAGAATTATCGCTACAAAAAGAGGAACCATACAAACAGAAAAAGTAAAAATAAAAAATGTGTTGTATGTTCCTACGTTAAGATGTAATCTTCTGTCAATCACAAAAATCGAAGAACTTGGATTTACAATTTGATTTCAGAATAATAAAATGTGAATTTATTATAAAAATTCATTAGTTAAAGAAGGTTTTAAGAAGGATAAACTATATAAATTGGCATTTAAATTAAAGGAAAGAGTTTCAAGCAAAGCTTATAGTATTGCAGATACCTAACAACTTTGGCACAGATGATTAGGACATGCATCATCCGAAAAATTAAATGAATTGAAAAGAAGAAATTTAATAAACCGTGAACCAGGCATCAATGATATTATATGCGAATCTTGTTTGAAAGGTAGACAAAGAAGATTACCGTTCAAGGACAATGAATATCAATCAATGTATTGGAATTCATTCATTCTGATCTGTGTGGTCCAATAAATATCACCACATACGACTACAAAAGATGTGCACTTAGTTTCCTTGATGACTATACTCATTTTGCAGCAGTATTTCTTCTTGAATCAAAAACAGAAGTATTGAAATTCTTCATATTATATGTTGAGATGGTAGAAATAAAGTTTAATGTAAACGTAACTACTCTTAGATGTGATAATGGGAAAGAGAATAAGAATAGTAATTTTATTAGTTATTGTAACAGCAAAGGAATTAAAATAGAATTTACCATTAGTTACACACCGCAACAAAATGGTAAATCTGAACGGTTGAATAGAACTTTGGTGGAAAAGGCTAGAACAATTCTTGCAGACATAAAATTTGATAAAAATTTATGGGCCGAAACCGTGATTACATCAGCTTATCTAATAAATAGATTACCAACTTATAAAAGAATACCTGCTGAACTATGGTATAAAAAATTCCGAATTATGATAAAATAAAAGTTTTTGGTTCCGAAGATTCACCCATATTCCCAAAGAACAAAGAAAAGGAAGAAAAAAGAAGAAGAAACGAATAGAAATGAAGAGAAACGAATAGAAATGAAGAAGAAGCGAATAGAAATAAAGAAGAAAAGCGAATAAGACAACCACCTTGCTGGCTAGAAGACTACGAGACTTATCACGCCGCTCTACTATCAGAAAATTTTACAAATGATGAACCTAGAAATTGTCGAGAAGCTTTAGAGACACCAGAGAAAGAATTATGGCAAGGTGCAATGAACGAAGAATTGAATTCTCATGAGAAACATAAAACATGGACCATCGTTGCGAGGCCAGACAATAAAAAGGTCATAGATAGCAAATGGGTTTTTAAGAAGAAAGGTGAGAACAAATATAAAGTAAGACTAGTGGCAAAGGGCTTCCAGTCTACAGATTTCGATGAAACGTACTCTCCCGTTGGACTACGGTCGCTACTAGTCATCGCAAATCAAGAAAGTTTAGTGATTGAACAAATGGACGTAAAAACTGCTTTTCTCCACAGTGAGCTACAGGAGGAGATTTTTATGAACTTGCCGGAAGAACATAAAGAAAAGGTTTGTAAATTAAATAAGTCTTTATATGGACTTAAACAGATTCCCCGATCTCGGAATGAAACTTTTCACTAATTCATGATTGATAAAGGCTTTAAGTGTTCAGAATATGATAACTGTTTATATATTGATAAAGTATCAAAACTATACAGGGTGAATACTGAAAACCTTGACATAGGGAAATAACATGGGAAAACAGTTTTTTGCTGTTTCCATCCGTCCCGCTAAATAAAATCGGATGTATATGGTATCGTTAGTTAGATTACTTAATTTTGCATCTAATAATACCAAATGTTGTGTAATATATAATGTGTTCCTGTATCTCCTAAGCGGAGCATAGGGCAACCGAACACACCGAGCCGCAGTTCTAACTGCCGTACTGTCGGTTGTTTCATTTGCCAGTGCTACTTCTATTTAAGATGTATAGATGGCAAGTCTATAGCATCCGAGTGTGATACACAAGAAGCTGTGTTTTTTATTTTACGACAAATCACACGTTGTCGGTCGCTGGGACTTGAACTGAGGATCTCAGGTTCGTATGACGTCACAGCGAGTAGAGATGTACGCTAGCTCGCTCAGCCATCCATACAATTAAAATGTCATTACCGTATAAAAATACATACAGGGTGAATACTGAAAACCTTGACATAGGGAAATAACATGGGAAAACAGTTTTTTGCTGTTTCCATCTGTCCCGCTATATAAAATCGGGTGTATATGGTATCGTTAGTTAGATTACTTAATTTTGCATCTAATAAAACCAAATGTTGTGTAATATGGCCTCTTCTAACTGAAATATTTGATAAAATAATTTGTATTTTGAAGGTTATCGTTCATATTTTCGAATAAGAAACGTCAAAAACAAAATGCTCCATAACCGAGTGGATACGAGGGCTGATTCATAACATAAATAATCTACAAGACCTGGTTCGAGACCACCTCAGCCCTACTTTTTTTTAATTAAATTATGCTTAAAATATCTTTATTATATCAGACTATTTTAATAAAATAGCAATATTCATATTTTTATAAATAAAAAAATCCAAATATTTAATAGAATTATTATTTGCTGTTTGTCAAACTTAACAATTAATTCGAATTTAGTTTTTGGTGTATAATTTTGTATTTCATGTTTCGAAACATGATATTTTAACGATAATTAATTTTAAAAAAAATAGGGCCGAAGTGGTCTCGAACCAGGTCTTGTAGATTATTTATATTATGAATCAGCCCTCGTATCCACTCGGCTGGATATAAACAGTAACAATAAAACCAATAATACTGTGGAAACCAAGATAGAAAATAAGATAAGGCAAACCAGTATTATAAAGACTACAAGAAGTTGAAAAAAATAAAACATAATATTTAAAAAATGGCAGGAGAAAACAGAAGATATGGAGGCGAGTAAGTAAAGCAGATTAATACAAGAAATATGAACACAGAAAAAATCCTGTTTGAGGCCAAAATAAGGGGAAAAAACAAATACAATTCATGTTAAATAAGACAAATAAGTACATTATTTTATATTTGTGGCTAATTGTCGTATAAAACTGTTTGTAGATGTGAAACCATGTGGTGGTTCAGTAAATATTTTTGGTAAATGTACTAGCAAATCTGAAATAAAAGATGTTTCATCATCAAACAACAATCGATATCTACGTTATTCGTTTGTGGTTGTTTTTAATTTTCCATCCTCTTCAATTAATAATTGCATGATCCACATTCTTATTTGCATCATATTATCTTCACTAAATGTGAATGTTTTGCCAGAGCATATCAAGTATGACCAGACACATATATGAACGCCACAGTTGGATCCAGCTTCTCCTCTAACTAATTGACTGGGTATATCAGTACAATTAAAAATGCGCCAATCATTAGAGGTAATATTCTTTTTGTATTTAAAGAAAAACTGGTGATTAAGGAACATAAAAACTTTTTCCATGATTTTTTTAAGAATAGAACCGTGAAGCGAATCAAAATACAATATATATTTATATTCCAACGACACCATTATTAGAGTCCAATGTAATGAACTCAAATTTATTGGTATAAACCAAATGTCATAATCCAGACCCCATTCATTTAAAGAAAATGACCGCTCACACATTAACTTAGTAATAAAAAAAGTATGAAATGACAAACATTTTTTATTTATATTGAAATGTTTTCGACACATTATGGTTAAAAAAACATTAATGATTTGGTCATCTAACCAATTAGGGAAGACAAGACTTTGTAGAGATTGAAGATTTATAACAAAGTTATATATTTTGTAATGATCCTTACATAAATTGGGGTATGACAAAACAAATTCCCATGATGCTTTGTTTTCTTGTACAGAATGTAGTTTCGTTGGATTCAAAGAAAAATTCAATGTTTTTTAATTTTATTGATAGGTGAGACGTCGATTATTAAGTTAGACTTTGATATATTTTGAAATGGTGTACTTGTGTCACATTTAATTAGGTTGGTTTCATTAGAAAACATATATTTGGTATGGGGAGATAAATTTATATATTTTTTTATGTCTGCGGGACTACTCAAAAAGTCTGAAAAAGAATTTTTATTTTTTGCCTGGGCTTGTACGGGTGACTCAACTTTTTTCCATATTTCTTCTGATAATGAAATATTAAAACTATCATTTTTATCAGGGTTGTTACAAATTGGTTTTGATTTATTTTTGGTACATTCTAATGAAATACTTTGATCAAGAATTCTACCGTTAAGTAAACTTTCCATTCTTCTAATAAATCTTGGAATTCTTATTCTTAATTTACTAGCAAATGTATCTTTTTTGACTATTTTAAACCAGTTCTCCACAACGGCATTATTATCTTTTCTGATGCTAATTTTTTTTATAATTATACCAGACAATAGGGGATAGAATGGAAAAAAGTCACGAAGTAAGTATTTAATGAATCCTGGCAGATACATACTATTTGTTTTATTTGTGACTACAGTATTTTTTACAATATTTTCATAAATTTTATTAAAATACAGAAAAAAGGGAGAACTTTTTCTTAACGAATTATTTTCTGGAATGTCACTAATTTTATTTATTTCTTTGTTTTTAAATTTTCTTAAAATATTTTAACTTTGTGTAATATATTTCAAAGATTCATTAAAATCTATACATATGTTGGGCAAACCAAAAACTTTTATTACATGTATCCAAAATATCGTTGTTGACATTATATCGTTGCTATGAATAAAAGCAGCGAATATTTTATTTGCTAAAGTTTTCGTATGACCTTTTTTGGTTAATGCTTTTATTTTTATTGTGCCTGCATGGAACAAATGAGTAGAACATACGTACAAAACAACGAGAAAATCTATATTTTGCAATCCATTTATATAAAGCCACATTTGTCGTAAATACATTTTTAAATTCATTTTGTTGAATGATAAGAGAACTGACTGTATCAGTGCCATGCTAAAATCTGTTTCTATTTTATGGACTAACAATTTTTTACCAAAATATACTTTATTTAAGTCAAAAATGAAACATGATAAAAAATATTGTATAGTTGTGTGGCGGCATGCGTACGGAACGCACCCCAGTTGCTATGCTGACTGAACGAAGCGCTCCCCTACTACAGTCGAGAAAACACGTGTCCGAAGAAGTCCAATAGAAATCCACCCCTACGGCTGCTCGGGGTATAAAATACCGGCCGTTCGAAGGTGAAAATTCGGAGACTCTTCAACGTTTATCCATGCAGGCAACGGAGGCTCATCCATCATCGACCACATCACTGCATCAGGCTGCCTGCTGCCGCACCTGGCCGACTACACCTTCATCGGCAGTAGTGTAGCTTCAGACCATCTGCCTGTCCTACTGGACGCCTTCTTCCTAGAGCCACTGGTGCCCACGCCACGCTACCGGCTCGTGGAAGACCTCAACCGCGTCGACTGGGACGTATTCCAGGCCAGGGTCAATGATGGACTGCAGAACACTCCAGCTGTTCTCCACACTGTCGAGGAAGCTGATGCAGCCCTCCACACTGCTGTCCAAGCAGCCAAGGAAGCCGCAACTCCCTGGAAAACCGTCAGGCAGGGCAAGCCTGCGCTACCACCTCACATCGTCCAGCTAATCAGGGACAAGCGGCGCGTCTATCGCGAGTACGTGAGGACTCACGACTTGCCTGTGAAGACGCAGTGGAACAGGATGAACGCGTTGGTACGTCGAGCCGTCTCCAGGCACCGGCAGCAGTCCTGGACCCAAGCCTGTGCCGACCTGGACCCGAGGAACGGAGCCGCCTTCTGGTCAACCTTCAAGAGGATGACCGGCCAGCAGAAGCGATCAACCCAGGCTCTCAAAACCCCGACTGGCGTCGCGACGACCGCTGACGACAAGGCTGCTGTATTCGCCGAGTTGCTGGAAGAGGTTCACCAAGAACCAGCCCACCCTAGCTTCTCACAGCAGTTCTTCGAAAAAACCAACCGGCAGGTGGCTGCATACCTGGCGTCTAATTACTGTATTTTTGTATATTATCTATGTATATATTATGTATATTACTCTTATAAATTAACTTATTTGACTTGACTTGACTTGACTTGGGTGAAAATCAGTAAGCTAGCCTTACCACTGCCGCAAGGTAGACATTAGGCTGCTTACAAACCCTGCCGCAAGGCGGATACACTGCCGCAAGGCGGAGAACACTGCCGCAAGGCGGAGAGCGCTGCCGCAAGGCGGGAATACACTGCCGCAAGGCGGGAACACTGCCGCAAGATGGAAATACAGTTTCAGGCACGACAACGACGAGAAGCTAGCTCCCGGTCCTCTCCATCTCAACCGGCCGAACGCGGCTAAGGCGCGCCGGAACCTTCGTCGCCAGGTCGAAGCGGACTCGGCCCTCATCGCCGCACACGAGGCAGCAGTCGTGCCCCGAGCCATCTCGCCGCTGCCGCCTACACCACCAAAGACCAGGCAGCGTCCAGTTGGCCGTTCCCCGGTCAAGCGACTCACCCGTCTACCGACCTCACCGAGGAAGCGGGGCACGAGGAAGTTGCCACCGTCCAGGATCCCGGCCTACATCCTACGGCCCATAGACGTGCCAGTCATCACCCTGCGGTCAGTCGATCGAACCCGAGTTCACCCCCTTGATCCGCGATTGGTATTGTTGTAAATATGTATATATGTAAATAATAAATACTGATCATAAAATAAAAAGTGAGACTTAATAACCAAACCAAGTCCCACAAATTGGTGACCCCGACGTGATCAGTGTACAGAGAAAAATATATACATATTGAAACATGGACGGGGAACAGACTGACCCGGCATTCAAATGAAGGTTCCTGCTTTCTGGCACCAGGACCCAAAGATCTGGTTCATGCAATTGGAGCATTCCTTCGCGCTTAGCGGCGTCACAGCGGACGACACTAAATTTAGCTATGTAGTAACTAATTTGGAGGCGAAAATTTTTAATGATGTTAGAGATGTCGTCGCAAATCCACCGACGCTTAACAAGTACGAAAAAATAAAAACAGAATTAATCCGTCGATTGTGCATAAGCCAAGAGCAAAAAACCAAACAACTTCTGGAGCACGAAAATCTCGGTGACCGCAAACCGTCCCAGTTCCTTCGGCATCTTCAAGCATTAGCAAGAACCGTCATCCCCGAGAAGCTCTTGAAGTCGATATGGCTAAACCGGCTACCAGCACACGTCCAAGCTATACTCGCTACCCGCGAAGAAGACACATTGGACAAATTAACACACACGGCTGATGTTATAATGGAAACAAACTTCCACAGCAGCATAAGCGAGGACAAGGCAGCCCCAGAACCTGCTCAGCCATGGCAAACTGCTATACAGCAATTAGAGGGAAATTTACGCACCCTTGCACTGGAGCTAAAAGGACAAATTGCAGAGATCGCAACACAGCATAAGTCCGGAATGAAAAGTCCGCAACGCCAACGTTCACCATCCCGAACTCGATACGAACTATGCTGGTACCATTACAAATTTAAGGACCGTGCCAGGAAATGTACACCTCCGTGCAACTTCAAGAAGACGGAAAACCCCAACAGTGGGCACTAACGGCGGCCAGTGACCCACACGCGACGCCTCGCCGCCTGTACATCTGTGAACAAAACACGAAACTGAATTTTCTAGTCGACACAGGTGCCGATCTTTGCGTCTTCACAAAAAAAACTCGTACATCGGAAATGTTCACCCACAACATACGATCTGTACACCGCCAACAACAGCGTCATTCATACATATGGAACTATTGCCTTAACACTCAATCTTAAATTAAGAAGAGATTTTTCGTAGCAATTTATCACAGCGGACGTCTCGAAACCTATCATTGGCGCGGATTTCTTATCCTACTACAATTTAATAGTCGACATCAGACACAAAAAACTGATAGACGGGTCAACGACGCTAGTCAGCCACGGGCAACCAGCGGATGAGAAGGTAACACCCAAGATCGCTACTATCAACAACCCGACATACCAGAAAATGTTACAAGAGCTCAAGGGGCTTACTAAACCAACGGGCCTGCCAACTACAGTGAAGCATGCGACACAGCATCACATTCACACGACACCAGCTCCGCCAGTTGCAAATAAGCCACGACGTCTTGCTCCTGACAAATACAAAATAGCGAAAAATGAATTTGACACTATGGTACATCTCGGAATCGCTCAACCTTCAAAAAAAGCGTGGGCAGCGCCTCTGCACCTGGTTAGCAAGAAAAATAACGAATGGAGGCCATGCGGTGATTACAGAGCACTAAACAATCGAACCATCCCTGACAAATACCCGATTCCACACATCAGCGACTTTGCACACCAACTTCATGGCCGGGTAATATTTTCAAAAATCGACTTGGTCAGAGCATACCACCAGATACCCGTAGCACCCGACGATATTTCCAAGACAGCCATAACTACTCCATTTGGTCTGTTTGAATTTCCTTTCATGACGTTCGGACTCCGCAACACAGCACAAACATTCCAGCGTTTTATGGACGAAGTTTTAAGAGGATTAGACTTCTGCTACGTGTACATAGATGACATCCTTATCGCGTCGGCCTCCGAAGAGCAGCACCAGCAACACCTACACATGCTTTTCAACAGGTTACAAGAGTATGGAGTCATAATCAATCCTTCTAAATGCGTCTTCGGCGTCAAAGAAGTGAATTTTCTGGGATATCAGGTGTCCGAGAAAGGAATCAGTCCGCTACCAGAAAGAACAGCTGCAATACAAGCATTCCCAAAACCACAATCAGCCAAGCAATTGCGACGTTTCTTAGGCATGGTAAATTATTACCGTCAATGCCTACCAAGACTTGCAGAAAATCAGGCACCACTGGATGAAGTGCTTAAAAAAATTAAGAGAAATACGGAGATCAGCTGGACTGTATTAGCCGACAAGGCATTCAAATCGCTGAAAAACCAGTTAACAGCAGCAGTGCATGTGCAGCTAAACCATCCAGATCCTACAGCGAGAGTATCGTTAATATGCGACGCATCAGACATCGCCGTAGGAGGAGTACTACAGGAACGCTCAGAAACACAAGAATGGCAACCACTAGCATTCTTCTCATGTAAGCTGTCTAAAACGGAGCAGAAGTATGCAGCGTACGATCGCGAACTCCTCGCAATTTACCTATCAATAAAATAAAAGTTCATAAAGCTAATTACCCATTAAGACCAATTGTATTTGGTATAAATTCTCCCCTGGATGAAATGGCCAAGTTCCTTGCGTCTAATCTGAAAGGACTAGAAAAAGAAGAATATTACATCAGAAATTCATTTGAATTCCAGCAAAACATCACACAAATAATAGTACCTGAAAGTCATATATTTATTTCATTAGATGTTGTATCCCTTTTCACAAACATACCCCTGGAATTAGTACTTGATGCTATAAAAGAAGAATGGACCCACATATCACAAAGAACAAAAATACCCATGAAAGAATTTTTTTATTTAATTAACTTATTTTTGAAAGAAGGTTATTTTAAGTACAAAGACAAATATTACAAACAGGTATGGGGGACGGCAATGGGTTCATCACTCAGCCCGATTGTTGCAAACTTAGTAATGGATAGGCTACTGGATACTGTGTTACCGTTACTTTCATTTCAATGTACAACCATAAAAAATATGTGGATGATTTGTTCCTAATAATACCTGCAGACAAAGTAGATGAAACACTCACTACGTTTAATAACTATAACGTTAATTTACAATTTACAGTTGAAATAGAGAAACAAAATTCTCTTCCATTTCTTGATATGACAATAATGAGACACAATGATGGAACTATTACTACTAAATGGTACAAAAAACCCACTGCCAGCACCAGATACCTTAATTACAAATCAAAACATCCGAAAAATTAGTTAATTAATAACGCAACGAATCTTATACACAAAGCACTCAAACTAACCTCAAATTCGCATCGAGAAGAGATATTAGAATATGTAACATATCTTCTTAAAGAAAATGATTATCCGAAAGGAATTATTAATGGTGTCGTAAATAAAATAAAAAATAAAATAGAGCAAGCTGATAATAAAGATGATGTAAATAACCGTACAACAATAAATAATATAGACCCGGACAAAAAATATTTTCCGTACACATATGTAGATGGCCTAGCTTTACATTTAAAAAACCTTTTTATGACAAATTTAAATATTACAATAGCATTCAAGTAAACCAAAACAATTGGTAATTTATTTAGTAAAACAAAGGCGCCCATTGACAATAAACAAAAATCCAACGTCATATACAAAATTCCCTGCTCCGAATGTAATGCACAATATACTGGACAAACTAAACGCTACCTACAAATAAGATTAGAAGAACACAAAAGAAATTGCCAAAATAATAACAGTAACAAAGGAAAATGTGCCTTAGTTAATCATGTACAATCAACTGGCCACAGCTTTAACTTCGAAAACACAAAAATCTTAGACACTGAACACAATTTAAACAAAAAGCTAACACTTGAAATGTTACATATTAACAATGATAAAAATAACATTAACTTAAAAACAGATATAACTAACCTAAGCTCAATATACAATAACATAATAAAATATAATAATAAATACAAATAACATACAATAATAAAATACAAAGTTAAAACAAATAAAATAAAATAACAAAAATAAGAAGAAATACATAAAATTTAAACGTGGCGGTAATATAAAATTTAAAATAAACTAATTGAACAAGTTAAAACAAAATTTAAAATTTTCACAGGGTGCAAGTTTATCACATTTTTTATATATTTGACGATTTATGAGAATTTTACACTATTTATATATTTATTTTTTTAATTGTGACGTCCAAATATGTGTTGTTAGTATGTTTTTCGGAAATTTAATGTGTTTTACTGTCTATATGTATAATTACTACAATTTTTAAAAATCACGTAAGTTTAAACTTTAAAACAATTTTTTGTAAAACTTTTTATAACAAATAGATATATTGTTAACAGCTCCTGAAGAAGGCTAAGGAGTAGCCGAAACCGGTAGAGGCCGATTTTAATAAAAATTATTGACTGCTATCCAGGAAGTTTTTTATCACCTCACAATTTTTCCAGTCAAGAAGTCTTCCTTTCATCGGAGAGATATGTTTGGCCCAGCATCAAAAAAGACTGCAAGGAATGGAGCCAGCAATGCTTATCTTGTCAACGTAACAAAATTACAAGGCATGTCATTACACCAGTCGGCTCGTTCAAAACACCTTCAACACGCTTTGAACATGTTCATGTCGACCTGGTAGGCACACTATCCATTTCGGAAGGATACCGATATATATTTACATGTATCGACCGGTATACGAGATGGCCCGAAGCTATTCCACTCGCAGACATCGAAGCAGAAACTATCGCTCGAGCATTTTATGAAAACTGGATTACACGATTCGGTGTACCGATACGAGTAACAACCGATCAAGGCCGACAATTCGAATCCCAGCTTTTCAAGCGACTCGGAGATATTCTTGGATACTCACGTATCCGAACAACCGCTTACAATCCAGCAGCCAACGGCATCGTGGAACGCTTCCATCGGCAACTAAAATCAGCACATAGATGTCATGATAATCACCAGTGGACCAAGACATTACCAACGGTCATGTTGGGGATCCGAAACACTTGGAAAAATGATCTCCAATCCACTGTCGCCGAGCTTGTGTACGGAGAACCACTCCGTCTACCTGGAGAGTATCTTTTGTCTCCGCTAAAAAGCAACGAATGTCAGCCAGCAGACTTTGTAACAGAACTTCGCCAGCATTTCCAGGAACACAAGTCGACACCTGGAACCAAGCACGATGAACGAAAGATCTTCATTTTCAAAGATCTCGCTACTTCCTCACACGTTTTCGTTCGCTACGATGGATACAAACACCCTTTGCAGAACCCGTACGATGGACCTTATCCTGTAGTTACAAGATAAAAAACACTATGTAATCAACAAAAGAGGCCATCACATCACGGTATCCATCAACCGACTCAAACCAGCATATCAAGATACAGAGGTACAAGAGTCAGTTCAGCAACAAGCAACTCCATCAACAGCAGCATTACCGTTACCAGAAACCACCAGAAGTGGAAGAGTAACTCGCATGCCAGTACGATTTTTATCGTGATTACTAACATAATCACTGGCGGGGGGGGGTACTGTGGCGGCATGCGTACGGAACGCACCCCAGTTGCTATGCTGACTGAACGAAGCGCTCCCCTACTACAGTCGAGAAAACACGTATCCGAAGAAGTCCAATAGGAATCCACCCCTACGGCTGCTCGGGGGGCAAGGCGGAGAGCGCTGCCGCAAGGCGGAAAAACACTGCCGCAAGACGGGAAAACTGCCGCAAGGTGGAAATACAGTTTCAGGCACGACAACGACGAGAAGCTGGCTCCCGGTCCTCTTCATCGCAACCGGCCGAACGCGGCTAAGGCGCGCCGAAACCTTCGTCGCCAGGACGAAGCGGACTCGGCCCTCATCGCCGCACATGAGGCAGCAGTCGTGCCCCAAACCATCTCGCCGCTGCCGCCTACACCACCAAAGACCAGGCAGCGTCCAGTTGGCCGTTCCCCGGTGAAGCGACTCACCCGTCTGCCGACCTCACCGAGGAAGCGGAGCCCGAGGAAGTTGCCACCGTCCAGGATCCCGGCCTACATCCTACGGCCCATAGACGTGCCAGTCATCACCCTGCGGTCAGTCGATCGAACCCGAGTTCATCCCCTTGATCCGCGATTGGTATTGTTGTAAATATGTATATATGTAAATAATAAACTGATCATAAAATAAAAAGTGAGACTTAATAACCAAACCAAGTCCCACAGTTGGTATATTATGCCTGGATGAAATAAATTCAGCTATGGGCAATGGAGATTAATTTTTTGGGCCTGGTAAAATTAAGGCATAATAATAAATTTGTTTTTCTGTGTCCAGTGGTCTTTTACAAATACTTCCCAAATAAAGAAATATAGGACTTTTTTTTAGAGAAATCAAGTATCTTAGCTGTTTTTCAGTTTGTAACACATTTTATTTTTAAATGTTAATAACTCGTTTATTTTTAAAAATTGTACATAAACAATATTACCTTCTTGAAAAGAGAAAAAAAAAACTCTTTCTAATTAGAAAATAAAAAATATATGATTCCATTTAAAAAATACATATTTTATCCCACATTTTGGCAACCACTGGTAATATTTTATTTTTTCAAGAACCATTAAATTTCTTGTTTAAAATGGCACAATTTTGCTCATTTAACCAAACTTGTAACTCTTCAAATAAAAAAGTTAGCAATAGTGAGCAAGCTTATAGGGACACCATGCATACTTTTAAATCTAGAGTAAACTATTCAAATAATAATGTATTTTAAATGCCGTCTTTTACTTTCAATTTGTAAATTGAGAAGAAATTAAATTATTAAAATAAATTCTACCGTAAATTTTAAATACAACCAGTTATTAAATAAATGTAAGAAATAACAGGAAATACGAATAAATATACTTTACAAAAAATTTTTAGTATTTATACATAGAAGAACAAAGACAGAAACTAAGTATTAACCATCTTTTCAATGGTAAGAATATCTAAAAAGGATTAAAGCGGAGAGATCAATGGATATTTGACTAAATCAAGTTGTTCATTCTTAAGGTTTTTCTTTTCACTGTGTGATCTTTAGATTTGCAATTATAAATTCTAAGAACTCCATTATTAGTTATTAAACATTTTCTTTAGAGGTACACGGTCAGTTTTGGATAAATCAACAAAACGTAAAGTTATTTCTGTGTTTATTGTATCTTATCTCTTATTATATATTTTCAGTTTACAAATTTTATACAAAGTAAGTACAGTAAGAATTTATTTAATACGGACCTGTTCTTACTTTTCAAGTGATACCTTTGAGTTAGGATAATTTATTTAACTCTTGGCCACAAAGCTTTCCACCCTTCCATAAAAGGTTGAAAAACCCGCATAAGTCAGTTTCATATACCTAAACTTGTACTATATAGCAACGACTTTTATAGAGTAACAAACGTCAAATATATTGTGGTTCTTCAAATTGAGAGCAAATTATAACATTTTCTGGAAAATAAGTGAAGATTGATATTTCGTGCAAGCAAGTAAACGGTACTAACTTCCTCAGTCATTTAAATTAGTATTATTTATCTACGAAAATTAGGTCTCACTAAAGTAGGTACATGAAAAGCAGACTGTCCGTAAACGTAAATGCTTTCGTGTGTCACCTTCAATATGCGTTCGCCATCACTGGTATATTGGACAGCGGAGAGTCGGGTGACGGTGCGCGGCGGCTAATCGTGCGCACCGCAGACCGCCGTATCTTGTATTTTGATTGAAATACTATCAAATTAAACAGTGGTATGCCGCCCTTATTAGATTTATTAAGTTCCGCCCGCAGTACCAGCGCATCCCTGGCTGATCGAACCTCAACACGGAGAACTTCACGTCGGCGGAGGTAGCTAAGCGAATTTGCAGGTGTAAGAACACTGCACTTGGCCACGACCGGATCGCCTACAACCACTGGCGGCGAGTCCACCCCGAGGCCAAGGTGCTCGCAGCGGTGTTCAACATCTGCCTTCACCACCAACGGATCCCACAGGCGTGGAAGACAACGACCACCATTCTTCTCTTGTGCACCATCTACAAGGTGTACACCGGGTGCTGGGCCGCGCGCCTCGCCAAGTGGACCGAAGAGACCGGCGCCATCTACCCCTCCCAAAAGGGGTCCATGGCCCACGACAGTGTGCTGGAGCACAACTTCGCCCTGAAGACGTGCATCGCCGAAGCACGACGTGGACATCGCGAGCTCTGTGTGGCCTGGCTCGATCTCAGCAATGCGTTCGGGTCAGTTCCTCACGCAGCCGTTCGTGCCGCCATCCACGCAGCCGAAGTAAGTGACGTCTTTACCACCATCGTATACGACCTGCTCCAGAACACCACCACCCAGATAGTGACAGTCGCCGGATTGACAGTGCCCATAGCCATCAGCGCAGGGGTTAAGCAAGGATGCCCGCTCAGCGGGCTACTGTTCAACCTCTCCATCGACCCGTGCCTCCATGAGCTGCAGAACGAGGACTGCCAGGGTCTCGCATACGCGGACGACCTCGCGCTGCTCTGCCGCTCACAGCAGATCCTCCAAGACCGGTTAGATGCCGCGCACCGCCTCATGGAGAGGCTCAACAAGCTGTTCAATCCAGCAAAATCCCGGACCCTACACATCGGCAAGGTGGCTAGAAATTGGGTGGACGTACTGCAGACGCCCTTCCAGATTTCTGGCGCCACCGCCCTGAACATCTCGGACACGCTCGACAGCGAGAACTTCCTCGGGGCTCTTGTGGGTTTCTCTTCTGTCCGCTCCCAGCAGGTCCTCCAGGACCGGCTGGATGCCGCGCACCGCCTCATGAAGAGGCTCAACATGCTGTTTAATCCGGCTAAATCAAGGACTTTACACATCGGCAAGGTGGGTAGAAATAGAGTGGATGTACTGCAGACGCCCTTCCACATTGCTGGCTCCATCGTCCCCAACATCTCAGACGCGCTCGACAGCGAGAACTTCCTCGGGGCTCTTGTGGGTTTCTCTCCTATCCCCAGCTGTTACAAAATGCTATGATAAAAAATTATTCTTATTTTCAAAAAAATATAGTAGTCATAAAAAAAAGATTTGTTATGAATATTATGTGTCAATTTTGAGAAGATTATTGATTTATTTTATGTAACCTTTCTATTTGAATACGAACAACATTTGTTTGTATGTGATTATTTGCGGGTTGCATTTGGATTGCATACCAAGAAGTTGTGGATTTGCAACATTTGGCGACCGTGACAGGACCCGTCGAGTGGTAGTTAAAGTCCGGGTGTGTCTAGCTGCAGATATCAGCGCACAACGGACACTACATTGTTTGATTCACTTTTGCCAATCATGGATATTTTGAAAAAGAAACGAGGGGTACTCCGTAATGCGTTTACGCGAGTGACCAATGAATTTGATCAATTTATTAGGGACAAAGAAATAGACATTGTTGACGCAGAAGGAATTTTTGAATTGCTGCAGCAAAAGATAGACGTGTTGAAGACAGCTGATGAGGAAATATTCAATTTAATGTTAGCAATGTTTCCGAAATTGAATTAACTGCGCAAATCAGTACATGTGATGAATATTCCGTACGATTTTCAAAATTAAGTATTCGTTTTAATAAACTTTTTGAAAAACCTGATAATCAATCGCGAAAAAGTATTGGTAGTGCAAGTGCCGATGCAAGTGTGCAAAATTTAAGATTTAGACTTCCTAAAATTGAATTATTTAAATTCAGTGGAGATGTTCGTGAATGGTTACCGTTCTGGAGCCAGTTTAAAAAAAATCACGAAGCTGAAGATCTCGCCGCTGAGGATAAGTTTCAGTATCTTATACAAGGTACTGTTCCAAAGACGAGGGCCAGAGATATGGTTGACAGTTTCCCTTATACTGCTGAGAACTACACGAAGGTGATCCAGAGTCTGCAGTCCCGATTTGGCCGTAAAGATCTTCTCGTCGAGATGTATGTAAGGAAGATGTTAAAACTAATAATGAAAAAATGAACACCAAAGGTACCAACATTTCTATATTATAAGATAAATTAGAAGCTCACTTGAAAGCTTGGTGTAGACACTGATATTTCTTCAGCAATGCTGTACCCCCTGGTAGAGTCAAGTCTAGCAGAAGAATTGTTAAAGATATGGCAAAGGTCCTCCGAGCTTTCTGGCCAGTCAGATGACACTCTGAAATTAAAACTCAAGCAATTGATGAAATTTATAAAAATAGAAGTACAAGCTGCAGAGCGCATCTCACTTGTTGTAGAAGGTTTTGGTCGGAATACTGAAGAAAAGAATAAATTGAAATTTGCCGAACAGGAGATTCCCACAGCAGCTGGTTTAATGAACCAAAATACACCGACAAAATGTGCATTTTGTGATGGTACTCACTTGTCGGAGAGGTGTTTCAAAGCACTATAATTCTCTTATGCAGAAAAGATAAATATTCTTAGGAACAAGAATGCATGTTTTTTATGTGCAAAATTAGGTCATTCTAGTCGAAAGTGTAATAGACGATTGAATGTGTTCTGTGTAGTAGACAACACCTAGAAGTATTATGTCCTAATTTATGCAGTAAAAATGTTCGAAGTTTGAAATCAGAAAATTGCTCTGAAATCAATAATAAAGTAAAAAGAAACTGCTATGGGGAACAACAATGACACACGTATATTTTTACAAACGTTGATGGTAAAAGTATACAGCGAGAGTGGTGAAGACAAAGAAGCACGAGCGATTATCGATGCAGGATCGCAATGGTCCTATATTATTAAAGAATTAGCTGAACAACTAAATTACAAACCAAAACATAAGGAGAGCATTGTTCATGCGTTATTCGGTGGATGTCAAACCCGTTATATGTAATAATATTCAGTCAGTGTACCCAGGAATATGGACAAAAGAGTTAAAACAGGCGAATATTTATTTGACAAAGGAAAATTAATTACTGGTCAGAAAGAAGTTGTTCCTTCTGGGCTGGTAGCTCTTAAAACTCTTCTGGGATGGGTTTTAATGGGGAAAATACCCGGTAATAAAAGAGCAACTACCAGTTCTACAATGATAGTAAGTTTTTTGCTAAATAAAGATGCATCGATTGCAGCATTATGGCAGTTAGACGTTTTAGGTATTTCAGACCCGGGGCTCGCCAGTGATAAAAGAGTCAAGTGCAACAACTAAAATATGACCAGTTTTTGATGCATCAGCAAGAGAAAAGGAAAGCCTTCTTTGAATGATTGTTTAGAGAAAGGTATAAATTTAATTGAAAAGATACCAGTTTTGTTATTACGTTTCAGAAAATATAAATTTAGAGTTACATCTGATATTAGAAAAGCACTTCTTCAGATTAGTTTGAATAAAAGAGATAGATTTTCTTAAATTTATATGGAAAAGAACCAATGGAGAGGACAGAATTTTCCGGCACAAAAAAAATTGTTTTCGGTGTAAATACAAGCCCATTTTTTCTAGGAGCCACCATTGAATGTCATTTGAAAAGAAGTTTGGTTGAATGTGAAGAAAGAAGGAGTAAATATAATAAGACAACCGTAGAAACATTGATGACTACTTTTAATGTCGAGAACTGTGTTGCGAGCTTGCCAGATAGAGAAACATTAGAAAATTTTATCTCTGAAGCACGTGACTTAATGGCAGAAGCTAAATTTGACTTAAGAGGTTGGGAGTATTCAAAGAAAATCGATGATGGTGATATAAACATGCCACTTTTGGGTTTAAAATGGAATAAGAAAAATTATACTCTTGCTCTCAGTTCCATCAAAGGATTAGGTTACGAAAATCTGAGAAAAAGGATCATTTTGTCATGGGCTCTACAAATATTTAGGTTTGAGTTGTAAAGCTGTGTTACAAAGCGTAACCTGGACCTCCAGCAGGAGATCCCTCGAGAGGCACCTCGCTTATGTGCACGGACTATACTTGGACAGGATGCTGAACAAGTGCAGACACTGTGAGTCGATGCTTAGCCTGAAACCCACCCTGCACGTGTGTAGGGCCGCTTCCTGTCCGGAGACATGGCCGCGCCGTTCCACTTTAGTACTTTCGGGCAATGCAGTGTCTGGACCCAGGCCAGTAAGGCCTCCACTCGCAAATTCTGTAAGTGGATCTTCGAGAAGGGAAAATCCGCCCTGTCCATTCCAGGAGGGAAGACCCTCGACTCGACAGACCGTCGCAAAGTTCTCGGCGAACTAACCCAGCACCGGCAGCAGTCATACCTACAGCGTCTCGTTGGACTCCCATCTGAAGGGAATGCAATCAAGTGTGTCGCTACGTCGGCTACAAATAGCCATTTCATTACCGACGGAGCGTACATGAGATTTGCAGACTAGCGGTTCATCCATCGAGTGCAAGTCGACTTGATTCCTCTTAACAAGAACGTCCGGCGCAAACCTGGTGAGCCCGTGGATACCAGGTGCCGGCGTTGCTTTCATCCCGAGGAGATGCCTCGATCTGGTACAAGCTTAAGGCAGGACCGTCCACATTGTCGACGTCACAGTGGCCTTCGAAAACCGTTTTGAAGGCCCTGCAGACCGCCAGGGACGCCAAGATAAAAACGTACGGACCACTGGCAGAGACATTATGTTCACGTTACGAGAATGTAACTGTCGAGCCCGTGGTTGTCGGCTCTCTCGGCACTTGGCACCGCGTGAACGACGCCTTCCTGCGGAAGATCTGCAGCCGACGGCACGGACACTTGCTGCGGAAGCTGGTCACCTGCGATACCGTCAGATGGTCGAGGGACATCTACGTCGAGCATCTCACCGGTCATCGACGTGGACCCTCTCCACCGAGCTGACACCCACCTTGCCAACCCCGCTGCTGCCTCCCACACCCTCAACTCGACCACCTCAACCACCTGTCTAGTGATCGAACGGCTGTGTATTTTATTATATTGTGATTTTTTAACTGTGATATCTATATTTTACCATTATTTTATGCATGTATGCTTACAAAATCCATGTTGCTTTTTAATTATGTTTTATATATTTGAGATTATGTCATTGAAAAAATTTTCGTTCAAATAAATAATCAATTAAATCAGTTTAATATTTAATTTGCCCGGCATGTCAGGACCAGTATATTTAACTGATTTTTGAGAACTATTAAGGTCATAGGAGGTTGCTCCACCCTTGTCATGGGTTGGCTCAGCGTTGCAGTGTCGCTGAGATCAGCCTTCGTCGCGGTGACGAACCAGAACTTCCACCGAACGACATCGGAGAAGTCATCACCATCGTAGATGTGCCAACACCCGTGGATCTAGACGCGCGCATCCCACCGGATTTGACCGTGATGTCAGCCACCGAGGACGTCTCACAATCCACGCAGTACGAAGACGAACTAGCCACGCAGTTCGAGCCATCCAAGGACGAGTCAGCACTGGTCGAATTCTTCACCAGACTGCATAATCCGGCGCGTCGCGCAACGACGCCCAGGAACTGAGAAATATTTAACAGTTTGTTGCAGGAAATCGAGAATACGGTTCACGCGGCCAGCAAAATCCGTCCTCGGCCCGATGTCACCATTTCCCGAGCTGTCCAAGACCTAGAGGATGCCAGGTACATCCAGCGCCTGTACCGCCAGAACCGAAGACGAGCAGTGCATCTTATCCTTGGCGAACAACACGCCACGTGCCCAATACCCAAGGAGATGATAGCCGCCCACTTCAAGCTCGTGTAGGCGGGAAACGCTGCTTTCCGCCCGCAGTACTAGCGCATCCCTGGCCGAAGGAACCTCAACACCGAGGACTTCACGTCGACAGAGGTAGCTGATCGACTTCCTAGACGCAAAAATACCGCACCTGGCCTCGAGCGGATCGCCTACAACCATTGCCGGCACATGGACCCCGAAGCTAAAGTGCTGACAGCCCGCGATCAATATCTGCCTGCATCACCAACGGATCCCGGAGGCGTGGAAGAAGACCACAACCATTCTTCTCCCGAAGAAAGGCGTACAAGAGGAAATTTCCAACTGGCGACCCATTGCACTCTCGAGGACCATCTACAAAGTGTACACAGGGTGCTGGGCCGCGCGTCTCGTCAAATGGACCAACGACTAAAGCACAATTTCGCTTTCAAATCGAACGAGCATCGCCGAAGCGCGACGTGGACAACGCGAGCACTGCATAGCCTGGCTCAACATCAGCAATGCGTTCGGGTCAGTCCCTCACGCAGCCGGGGTAGATGACGTCTTCACCACCATCATCTGCGACCTGCTCCAGGACACCACCACCCAGATTGTGACTGCCTTTGGTTTGACACTGCCCATAGCCGTCAGCGCGGTGGCCAAACAAGGGTGCCTGCTCAGCGGGATACTTTTTAACCTCGCCATTGACCCGTGCCTCTATGAGCTGCCGAATGAGAACTGACAGGCTCTTGCCTACGCAAACAACTTCGCGCTGCTCTGCCTCCAAGACTGGCTAGATGCCGCGCACCGGCTTATGGACAGGCTGAACATATTTTTCAATCCGGCTAAATCCAGGACGCTACATATTGCCAAGGTGGGTAGAAACAGAATCCCAACATCTCGAACGCGCTCGACAGTGAAATAGCAACGCGTGCCTGGCCGATTCTCGTCCACCAGCCTGAAGATTCTTACATCGAAACTCGCCCCATGACAGCACTTAGACGTATACAAGACCTTTGTTGTACTTTCCTTGCGAGATCATATGCGTATGACCACCGATAACAATGGACCGAGCTCGATAAGATATTCAGAGTCGAGATCAAGTGACGTTGAACATCCCAACTGAAGGCGCGAACGACTACCTGACATCGCTGACTTCACCGTCATCGACTCAGCGTTTAAGCTGCTCACCTCATGCAACCTCAACATCGCCAGCCTCGTGAGCGAATCGCTCATGGAAGCCACCGAGCAACGGACACGCAAACCCGCCACCGACGAACTGCGTGGCCGATTTCTGTCCGGAGATATGGCCAGCCCGTTCTACTTTCGATATGCAAAATTGTCCAGCGTCTGGGCGCAGGCCCGAAAGACGTGAACAAGCAATGTGTGCTCGTGTTCCTTTGACAAAGAATCACCAAGTCTGCAGACCCGAGGGAAGTTTGATCGATTTTATCCCGAAGTTGGCTACCAATATCCACTAGAATAATCGACGGTTCCTACACTCGATTTGCCGATTGGAGATTCGTTCACCGGGCCAGACTCAATCTTGTTCCCCTGTACGTGCTGAATCACTGTATGTACTCGCACGCTTTTCTGATGCGGTAAAACGCGATCACAGATCGCATCTGGAACGCGGCCCGCGAGAAGTACTACCTACTCGCATTAGCTTCACAAAAGATAACAATGTACAACTTCGAATTACTTAAATTAATAGATAAACCCAATATTTGCATTAACAATAATTTAACTCAACTAGTTCGAGTCCCAAATAATAAAAAAGAAACGTAACAATTATTGTAAGAGATAAATATATATAATATAAACAATTATTGATTTTAGAAAAAAAAACAACCTGGTTGTTATCGTAGTAATACGAAATCTCTTTGTAAAGATAACAACTATTATAAAATCGCCTGTATCAACATGTATCTTGCCTTTTTTGTTAATTATTATGTAAGAATAAAGAACGTAAATTAGAGCTGTTGTAATTTTATTTCTATTTAAAAATTCACATTCCCGGACAACAAACAAAATTGGCGCAGTCGGTAGGATACTCGAAATTATTCGTATCCAACGGGTAATTTATGTCTTAACAGTTAATCGAGTATCACATTTCGGTACGGGAGTGAAAATCGAGCGCATATCGGTTACCACGAGCCCAGCATCTGAAATCGGAGAACGAGAGAGAAGAAAATACAATACAAATACAAAATATAAATAATTTGAAATAAGCCACAACCAAATATTCATGTCTCAAAACCAAATCTTAAATCTATCCGAAATATTAACGCAATTTAATTTGGGAGACATAGATACAGAAATAGCACCACCAAAGACCCAAGCTCAACCCCAAATAATAGCCCCAGTCAATTACCAATTCTTAAGATTATATGTACACTCTATTCCACATTAGGAAAAATTTAATTAATTCTTTTGGAACTCACACAAATATAACATTAGATAATTTTCTTGTACGACCTATATTAGGAAAATTAACAGACAGATTAATTGGATCCCGTACAGAACTCAGTACGTGGCAAGAAGTAAAAAATACTCTAAGATTAATTTTTAGTGTTCAAAGAACTATTGATTGTCTTGTTCAGGATTTGATATCGCTTCGTCAGAATAAAAATGAACGACCCTATAATGTTGGTATGAGATGAACGACTCAGCACTGAAAACATTTATTTGCGGCTTTTCACCGTGCATATAGACAAAAATCAGATTACAGAACTCTGAAAGTTTAGAGAAAGCAATGAGTTTAGTTATTGAAGAAGAAAATTTCGCCTCTTCTACACTCAAGCAAAGTTCAATAAACTCACAGTCAAATTCTAAACCCGATCATAGAATCTTACTAGTCAGACAACAAATAACGTCCAATTATAGCCAAAATTACCAATACCGAGCAAATTCAATTCCTACACCAAATTACCAAATTTTTCAACAACATCCTACATTACATTTACCTCAAAAAATTAACCCTTTCCGAAATACTACTCAACCCAATTACAGACCCGTGCATTATGCATAAAGACAACCACAAATTAAAATGCGTCCACATACACTTAATTACTCACGTCCAAATGTACAATAAAATACCTTCCGCCTTAATTTTCAACAAAATTTTGCACGTCCAAATTAAGCCAAACCATTTAAACCCGAACAGATGGACACCTCAACAAACCATTCCAAAACAAGCAATCCTCAAAAAACATTGACATCAACCCAACTATTTAATCAGAATATCTAGTCTAATACGGAACAATCACCCCAAACTTTCCAAGACATATCCTATAACACCAAATATAAAACCTATGAGAACAAACTTGAAACTATAAATATGATACATATTATAACTATTCACACACTTTACTTTACGACGATTCTTATTAGAACAATTATAACATTACATATGAAGAATCCGCTATCAACAATGGTGACTCAAATATAAATTTTCCTATGCTGGTTGGTCTATACCAAACCTAATCCCCTGCGTTGAACATCTGAGGTCTCCCCGTTGTTCACGGCCGACAGGTCCTTTACGGGGAGGCCGGTGAGCAGGTATTGAACCTAACCACTCCAACTCCATCGAGTACTGGACCTTACCTCTCTTCTCACGAAGGGGGTTAAGATTTTAAAAACAGGACAGCTGACGAAAATTCAGGATGCAATCCTGGATTTGATTATTAAAGAGGCTAAAGGATCTGTGAAGCCTAAGTTTCTTGGGACAACCTTTAAGTCCGGATGGCTGAGCGTCAACTGCGCCGACAAAGCCACCGCCGAGTGACTAATAGGCAAAGTCGACAGCTTAAAGCCTTGGGAAGGAGCCCATCTAAAAGCTGTAGAGGAAGAGGATTTGCCGAAGTCCAGCATTGTAAATGCATATTTCCCTAACAGCAAAAACAATCCAATAGATAAGATATTAAATCTGATAGAGGGCCAAAACGAGGGCCTGGATACGCAGCAGTGGAGGGTTTTAAAGAGGACAGATGAAAGCTCGGCAGTGCTTCTTACACTGTCCATAGACTCGACGTCCTTAAGCACCCTTAAAAAAGCTGATTTCAAAGGCTAAAGGGTAAAAAACCCAACAAAAAGCCTACCGACGTCACTGCCAAAAAAGCCACTACCAGCATTGCTACAGGTAAGGGTAACATAAAAAAGGAGGCAGGGAAAAATGCCACCAATATTAACACTGGAAATTCCAGATTAAAAGTAGGTAAAGGTAAAGAGGCTGCCTCAAAGCCTCTACTCAATCCCACACCTACACACTCCAAGACACCACGGGCCGTCGGAATCACGCACAAAGGGAAACAAGTTCCTAGCTGCGACGTGGCTCTGAACAAAACGTGATGTCCAGCAGTAATATAAAGATGCTGCAAGTGAATCTTCAACACTGCAAAACTGCCTCTGATGTGTTGAACAAAACATTCACCACCACTAACACCGATATAGTGCTAGTTCAAGAGCCTTACGTGTATGAAGGCGTAGTAAGGAAACTTACTACACCAGTAGGTAAGTTAACCTACTGTAATGAACAAGATGTCACTTCAAGAGCAGCATTGCTCATTAAGACATCGATTAAATTTGTTACATTAAATAAATTTATATCTAGGGATTTGGTAGCTGTGGAAGCTACACTGCCTATATCAGGAGGTATGCAAGAGGTAATCATTGCATCAGCATATTTTCCGGGAGAAACGATGGAAGCCCCACCACCGCTGGTAAGGGACCTGATCTCCTACTGCAAACATAGAAACAGAAACCTCATTCTGGGATGTGATGCAAACGCACACCATACAGTTTGGGGTAGTACGGACATAAATACAAGGGGTGAGTACCTTTTCGAATTTATTTCTAGTACTAAAATAGATATAATAAATAGGGGTAAAGAACCCACTTTTATAACTAAAAACAGGGGAGAGGTATTGGACATTACGTTAGCTACTCCTCAAATTAGCTCTGAAATATATAATTGGCATGTCTCAAATGAAGCCTCAATATCGGATCATAGATATTTAAGGTTCGAGATAAAGGCTAATAAAGTACTTAAAACTCAAATTCGTATTCCAAAACTAACAGACTGGGTCTTGTACGAAGGCCACTTAAAGTGTGAAGTGGAAGAACTTACGAAAATTAATATTAACACAATTGAGAAACTGGAAACAGCCTCTATTGACTTTCATAATGCGCTACACACAGCATATGAAAACAGCTGTACAGTAAAGCTTCGACAAAGTACAAGGAAAGTACTTTGGTGGACCGAGGAGCTAAGTAAACAAAGAGTCACTGTTAGAAGGTTATACAATAAAACCAAAACCAGTGGCAGCGATGAGAGCTGGGAGCAATATAGAAGTGCCCTAACCTCATATAATAAAGAAATTCGCAGATCTAAAAGGAATGCATGGCGTAGTTTTTGTGAGGGCTTATCAGAAACGCCCACGGTAGCTCGCCTTCAGAAAGTCCTATCAAAAGATCATACGAATGAAATAGACCTACTAAGGAAACCAGACGGGGACTTTACGACAGATTCAAAGGAAACATTGGAGCTTCTGTTAAGCACACACTTCCCAGGATCGTCGTGGCCAGTTGAGGAGGAGGACAATTCCTCCGAAGCTACAACTAAGCTAAGCCTAATTAACAGTCTTAACACTGCTAATAATATTTTTACAGAAAACAGAGTTGAATGGGCGATAAATACTTTCAAACCCTACAAGACACCTGGTGGAGATGGTATTTTTCCGGCACTTTTGCAGAAATGCATAAAGGATATACTGCCAATACTCTGTGAACTATACAAGGGAAGCCTAAAGTTAGGGTACATTCCCAAATTGTGAAGGAAAACTAATGTAGTCTTTATACATAAAGGTGGAGGGCGTCCAAGCGTCCAGCCTAAGTCATATAGACCCATTAGTTTATCATCATTTATACTGAAAGGTATGGAAAAGGTCTTAGATCAATACCTTAGGAATGAAGTGATAACTGCTTCACCACTAAACGTAAATCAATTTGCTTACCAGGAAGCAAAATCGACAACTACGGCTGTCCATAGCCTTGTCAATAAAAGAGAAAACCTTTATGGCAAAAGAATTAGCTCTGGGAATATTTATAGATATTGAGGGTGCCTTTGATAACACCTCCTATAAGTCTATTGAAAGAGCTGCTAGGTCAAAAGGTTTCGACCCAGCTGTAGTGGAATGGATAAAAGCCATGCTGCAAAGTCGAACGATTACAGCCTCGATAGGAGGAGAATCAGTAATGATAAAAACCAACAGAGGATGCCCACAAGGTGGGGTTTTATCACCTCTACTCTGGTGTATTGTCATTGATGACCTACTGAATAGGCTCAATAAAGCTGGCTATTTTGCAAACGGATATGCAGATGACGTTGCAATTATGTTCAGAGGACGTAGTGACACCACTATCTCGTACCTTACACAAAAAGCTCTAAATCTAGTGCATGAGTGGTGCCTGGAACATGAACGTAGTGTAAATCCTACCAAAACTACAATCGTCCCCTTCACAAAGAGAAGGAAGCTAAATCTTCAAGTTCCCTACTTGAAGGGTACTATAATTGAGTTTTCTACAGAGGTTAAGTATCTAGGAATCATTCTAGACCAAAAACTCACGTGGAACTCACATATCAACAAGATTACAAAGAAATCAGCAGTGGCGTTAAACACATGCCGTCGGCTTCTGGGTAAAAACTGGGAACTACAGCCAAAAATGACCCATTGGGCATATACTACTGTTGTAAGACCCATGATCACCTACGCGTCACTTGTATGGTGGCCAAAAGTGAAACAAATCACAGCACAGGCTTCACTGCGGAAACTACAACGCATGGCCTGCCTCAGTATTACAGGTGCTATGAGTACCTGTGCGACTGCAGCAATGGAAGTGATTCTGGGGCTAACACCTCTACACCTTCAGGTGAAAAGAGGCGATGCAACAGGCACTGACTCTCTGTAGAACGAAACACTTTATGCCCGGAGATTTCGTAGGCCACTTGGAAATTCTAAGGGAAGTACAACCAGATAAACTGGCCTTGTCTGTCTGTGATAAGATGACAACAAAATACAATTTTGACCAGAAGTATAAGATTGTTATTGGTAATCGCCTTGAATGGGCAACGGAAAGACCTGTTGAAAGGGATTCTTTGTCCTGGTTCACTGATGGTTCAAAATTGGACACAGGAGGAACTGGAGTAGGTGTGCTTGGCCCAGATTGCCGAATTAAGGAATCCTTAGGCACCTGCTCCACAATTTTTCAGGCTGAGATTTATGCACTAAATCTCTGTGCTCACATAAACCTAGATAAAGGTCTAAAAGGAGCATTAATAAATATAATGTCAGACAGGCAGGCAGCTTTAAAGGCATTGAATGCCTTCACATGTAAATCAAAGCTAGTCTGGGGAGACCCTCCAATTGCTATCCGAAGCAAACCACGTCACCCTACGGTGGGTACCAGGGCACGAGGGAATCCTAGAAAACGAGAAAGCTGATGAACTTGCAAAAAAATGGGCTAAACTTTCATACCACGGGCCGGAACCTTCATGTGGTCTTCCACAAAGCCACTATAAGAAGGTGGTCAAAAACTGGGAAGAATCTGCCATATCCTCATATTGGAAGCTTTGACAAACGCCAAAGAGTTACTAGCTCTCAGCAAAAAAGACCTTAACATAATGACAAGAATTCTCACTGGCCACTGTCCTTTAAAGTACCATGTGCACAAAATTGGTATAGCTGAAAATGAAACCTGTCGACTCTGTGAAGACGACGAAGAATCGTCGGAACACATACTGTGTGAATGTCCAGCCGTAACTGCGCAGAGACTCAATCAACTAGGTAAAATGTATGTTACGGCAGAGGAGATCAAGAACTTGACTCCTGGAGCTATAATCGGCTTCATCAAAAATCTGGATCTACTTCCGGAAAACTAAGTAAGGGCTGTGTCACAATAGATCTTCTAGGTCGCGTTGACAAAAAGCGACAAAACGCTTAAACCCTCATACCGGGTGTCCCAGCTCGACCGACACATGGGAGTTTTACATGGGAAATCAGTTAATTATAAATAGTATCTCCCCAGTGCAAGATATTAACTTGAAACTTTGAATACTTATAGGATAATATTAATTCTATGGATCACACTTATTTGAAATATGCAATTTCGTCTGCAGGGCGAGATTTATTAAATATAAAATCTAACATTTTCGTTCAAAATCAGACAGCCATGGAAATAAAAGAAAATATTTATCTGACAGTTTAGTGAAGTATCACAGATTTTAATTCGTATTCCCTGTATTTTAATATTACTTAAGTTGAATTTAGTTTCTTTTTGTTAAATAATATACAAATATTACAAAAATATAAATATCTACAATGGCATGTCATTAACTGTCAGAACTGTCACATAGATATTTTCTTTTATTTCCATGGCTGACTGGTTTTGAACGAAAATGTTAGATTATATAATTTAATAAATCTCGTCTTGCAGACGAAATTACATATTTCAAATAACTGTAATCCATAGAAATTATATTCTCCGATAAGTATACAAAATTCCAAGTTAATATCATGCACTGGGGAGATACTATTCATAATTAACTGATTTCCCATGTAAAACTCTCATGTGTCGGTCGAGCTGGGACACCCGGTATACATACAATACACTACAATACTCACGTCCAAATGTACAATAAAATATATTCCGCCTTAATTTTCAACAAAATTTTGCACGTCCAAATTAAGCCAAACCATTTAAACCCGAACAGATGGACACCTCAACAAACCATTCCAAAAGAAGCAATCCTCAAAAAACATTCACATCAATCCAACTATTTAATCAGAATATCTCGTCTAATACGGAACAATCACCCCAAACTTTCCAAGACATATCCTATAACACCATATATAAAACCTATGAGAACAATCCTGTAGACTATGAATATGACATATAATATGATTATTCATACACTTTACTTTTCGACGGTTCTCATTACAACAATTATAACATTACATATGAAGAATCCGCTATCAACAATGGTGACTCAAATGTAAATTTTCCTCTGACCAACAATATAAACAATCAGACGTATTACATTACAATTAAATGCATTAGAAGCAAATTTGCTCCACATATACATATCATATAAACCCAAATTAAATGCCAATTTTTTTTATCGATACTGGTAGTACTTAAAGTTTAATAAATCTGGAATTAGCATACACATTTTATCCGAATTACATTTATAATCAAAATTTTAACATTCAAACAGGACATGATGTATCATACCATAATGAAGTTTCAGAAATCCATATTTTCGAAATTTTTAATATTCGCGAAACCCTTAACTTTATTTGTTTAAATTCAGTAACATATACGATGTCCTCATCGGTGTTGATCTTTTATGACAACTAGACGCCAATGTAAACGTCACAAACAAACAACTTACAACACTATCCGCCGTAATACCCATAATTTTCAACACCAACAACGAAAGAAAAGTCTATAATAATTCAGCCTTTTCACATTCCATCTCGAACGTTATTTGTAGTAAAATTACCTGTTAATATGAGAAACGGTATAGGTATTTTAGATCATTTTGAAAATGGTGCACAAATACCAAAAGCTTTTGTAAACTTTTCACACAATTTTGCTATAACTACATTGACAAATATTAAAGAGAACTCTGTTCAGATAAACATTTAGAACCATTAGAAATTGAACCTTAGATCCTATCGAAATTAATTTTGTTGAAAATATGGAAATTGATGAAGAAGCTGATACCAAATATGATAATTTTGTAAAGCAAAACTTGAAAAATATTAGAATAAATCATTGTAATAAAGAAGAAAAAGAAGCATTTAGAAAATTATGCTTCGAATATAAAAGTATATTTTATTGTGAGAAAACGCCTTTGAGTTTTTCGAACGAAATAACCCACAAAATTCAATTAAAAGACGATACACCAATCCATGTAAAATCATATCGATTCCCCGCAATTCATAAAAATGAAGTTAAATTTCAAATTTATAAAATGCTTGAACAAGGTATAATACAAGATCCCTATCTGAATAGTTCCGAAGAAACTCACCGCTTCTGGTACGAAGAAATGGCACGTAGTTATAGATACCAAAAATTAAACGAACGAACCATTGGCGACAAGTACCCATTACGAAACATTTCTGATGAAATACTAGACAAACTTGGCAAAGCAACTTACTTTTCGACTTTAAACCTAGCTAGCGGCTTCCATTGGATAGAAGGAGATCCTAATGATATTCAAAAAACTGCATTTTCTGTAGTAGGCGGACATTATTAATTTAAACGCATGTACATGTACAGAACTACGTACAAACGATCCCATACTACAGTACCCTGATTTTCACAAACCTTTTGTACTAACGAGAGAGGCCAGTGATTTCGCGATAGATGCCGTTCTTTCGAAAGTAGAAATTTCACTTGACAAACCTATAACTTACGCATCTAGAACTTTGAATGATACTGAGACACGCTTCTCCGCTATCGAAAAAGATCTATCAGTGATAGTTCAGGCATGTATTTATTTATTTATTTATTTAATTAATTTACAGCTATCCTAACAGGACAAGCCCAATAGAGGATAGCAATAGGAAATACAAATATATATAATACAATACAAAAAACATATTATACTGACAGATAAAATATGAAGAATAGAAAAACAATTAAGACTTGTTCAGTAATTTTAAAAGTGACTTAAAATTCAAGAAGAAAATATCTATGCTAGAAAATTTAGTATTATATAAGGTACACATGCGATATAAAGGAGATGAGATGAGAAGATTGGTGCGACAGAGTGGAATATAGAAAACGAATGATGATCGAGTGGAGATAGCACGGACATGAAAATTAAGGAAAGACAGGCAATTGGGGTCATCAATGCGATTATTAATAAGGTTATAGAGGTGAATAATGGCGAAGTTCTCACGGCGTTGGAAGAGGCTTTTAATATTAAACGTATGGCATAGATTAGGATAAGGAAGATTTCGGTCGGGGTAGATAAGATGAAGTTTGAAATATAAATATTTGAGAAATTTTTTTTGAAGAGATTCCAGAAGATTTTGGTGAACTTCATATATTGGGTTCCAGATAATGTTGCAATACTCTAGTTTAGAGCGGACATAGGCATAATAGAGAACTAAAATTGCTGAAATATTATGAAAATCCTTAGTGTTTCTGATCACGAAACCCAACATACGAGCTGCAGAGTTACGGATATCACGAATGTGGTCCGTGAAGGTAAGTTTAGGATCAAATTTCACACCAAGATCCATGATAGTTTTAGGGCGGGACAGGGTAACATCATTAATTGTGTATTCAAATTTAATTGGCGACATTTTCCTACAAAAGGACATAACTGAACATTTACTTAGGTTAAGATGAAGTTTATTTTTAGTGCACCAAGATGATAAATTGTCCAAGTCTTGTTGTAGAAGAAGGCAATCTCTAATCGTCGAGATGGAATGGAAAATTTTGAGATCATCCGCAAAGAGTAATTTAAGACAATGTAGGGAATTTGAGATGTCATTTATGAAAAGAAGGAAAAGTAAAGGACCGAGATGTGAGCCTTGGGGAACGCCAGAGGTGGCAAAATAACTGAGAGAGTTGGAACCATGAAAGTTAACAAATAACTCACGTCCATGAAGATAGGAAGATATTAGTTTAATTAAGGAGAAGGAAAAAGAAAAAGATTCAAGTTTACTGGTTAAGATGTTGTGATCAAGTCTGTCAAAGGCTTTAGAGAAGTCGGTGTATATACAATCTACTTGACCACAGGAATCAAGAATGGAGGAAACTTTCTGCGTGAAAAACATAAGATTAGTAATCGTGGAACGCTTACCAATGAACCCATGTTGACAAGGCGAGATGAGATGTCTTACTGCAGGATAAATATTGTTATATATCACCTTCTCAAAAACTTTGCTAAAACTGGACAGTATGGCTATAGGACGGTAATTACATACTGCCGAAGCGTCACCAGATTTTAGGATGGGAGTTATACGAGTTATTTTCCAGATATTGGGGAAAGTATTCGTTTTGAGGGATAGGTTGAAGATGAAGTAAAGAGCTTTGGATAGAGGATGAGCACAGTCTTTGATCAACAGGCTGGGAATGAGGTCAGGGCCACAAGAGAGAGAAGATTTAAGAGACTTGATGGATGATTCAATTTCACGAATGCTTATATGATCAAGACAGATGGGAGGGTATGATAGAGTTGAGGATGAAAATGAAGTTGAAGAAGTAGTAGTAGGGGAAGAGGAAGGAAGATAAGTAGATTGAAAAAAGGAAGCGAAAGCATTAGATATATCATTAGGTTTAGATGAAGTGGTGTTGTTATAGACGAAAGAGTTAGAGTAGCTAGATATTTTTTTCTTAGAGTTGACATAATTCCAAAATTTTTTAGGATCAGACTTAATTGCATTTTCACTAGATTTCACATAGTCAGCGTACGATTTTTTTATGAGAGATTTTACTTCAGATCTTAATAATTTAAATTTAGTAATATACGACTGATTATGTGGAAACCGATTCAATAACTTTCTGGCGCGAATCTTAGCCTTGAGTTTCCGAATGATAGTCTTATTAAACCAGGGTGGGTAGTTGCTACCATTGGTAATTTTAGTGGGAACACATAAGTCTATAAAAGAATATAATTTCGAATACAAAAACTCACAGGCAAGATTAACGTCAGAAAATTCCTCAAGACAATTCCAATTATAATTACCAATAAGTTCATACAGTTTCACAAAATTTGCTTTTTTAAAATCATATTTAACAGATGGTAAAGTCTTAGGATTCGGGTAATGTGCAAAGTTGAGATCTAGAGTGATACTAAGTGCAGGGTGATGAAGGGGATAGTCTATATCAAACACCAGATCAGTAGCCCGTGAGACATTGCACTGACTGTTACAAATAACTAAATCTAATAACCTATTATTAGCGTTTCTTACATTGTTCATCTGACTTGCATTAAAAAATTCAAGTAACAAATTTAGTTCATTAACTTTGGGAGAATCTGAATTTAATGTTAATTCAGGGATATTAAAATCACCACAAATCAAGAAATTGCTATTATTTAAGAAAGGCAGATGTTCAAAAAAATCGTTAACCGCAATATATGAACTCACAGGTGAAGCTGGTGGCATATATACAGTAAATATATAAAGATTAGAATTAACAGTTGGTATTTTTGCACAGACAATGTCAACGTTAACGGGTAAAATGTCAGTATAATCAGTGAGATCAACTACAGAGGATGAAAGATGATTTTTGATCAATAAAAGAACACCTCCTCCCCTAGTAAGACGGCATGCAGTGAAATCTCGGTCGCACCTGTACACACTGAACGAGTCTGAACCAAGTTCTGCGTTGTAAACACTGCCGGTGAGCCATGTTTCAGTGAGTGCGATGACATCGTAGTCGATTGATGAATGAGAGGACTGCAGATGACCCAGTTTGGAGTTGAGACCTTGGATATTCTGGTAGAAAATGGTAAGTCGGCGCTGGGGGTTTGGGGAACTTGAAGTGATGGGTGATTGCTATTGTGATCCAACAATATTGGCTTTAAAACGTTTCAGGATATCAATGTATGTGTGGCAATTTTTATCCCATACATCATGAGATATATCGAGTTTGGTTTTGTGGATTTCATTAAATTTAATGCAGTTGATACACTTGGATTCCTTGGATGGACAGTCTTTGGCCTCATGGTTGCCAGTGCATTTACCACAAACTTGGTCAGATTTGACACATTGTTTAGATGTGTGATGAAAACCACAACATTTGAAACACCTGCGTAGTTCGATAGCATCATAGATAGCACACATGTCAAAGCCAATAAATATTTTCTGAGCCTTAAGTAAGCATTTCTGTCCGTATCTTTATGGTAGAAAGTTCATAATAATGACAGACCATCGTCCTCTTACTTGCCTATTTAATATTAAAAAACTAAATTCCAAACTTGTTAGATGGCGATTGAAATTAGAAGAATACGACTGACATTCAATACAAAAAAGGAAAATTTAACACCAAGGAAGACTGTCTTTCTAGAATGAAACAGAATCCACAATTAATTAACTAATTAATTAATTAATTGATATGAGGTGTAAGAACAATATTCCTGTAAAAAATTCAACGGACATCCTTTAATAAGTGTAATATTAATTAATTAGTTCAAGTACAGCAACATAATTTAAGTTTGCTTTATAATTCTGAAATCCTTACGGCTGGATAATGAACAGAGACATTGATTTAATTGATGTGAGGTGTAAGAATAATATTCCTGTAAGAAAAATCGACGGACATCCTTTAATAAGTCTAATATTAATTAATTAGTTCAAGTACAACAACATAATTTAAGTTTTCTTTATAATTCTGCAATGCTTACGGCAGGACAATGAGTAAAGACACTGATTTGATTGAATTGAGGTATCGGAATAATATTTCAGCATAAAAATTCAACTGACATTCGTTTATAGGTGTAATATTATATAATAACTAAAAATACATCATTTAGTTTAAGTTATATTTATAATCCTACAATCCTTATGGCTGAACATTGAATATAGCCCGTCCTTTAAATGATAGTATTGATCCTAAAATAATTATTCATAAACTTGATGCTTTCGGATTTTCTGCATCTCTAATGCCCGGTTTCACCATTGTAGGTTAAATCTACAGATAGTTGTCTGACGAATAAATTTTATTCATCTAATAGTCAAAGTTCCGTCAGCCAGTACGGTTATGTGGTCGTGGCGTGTCTTGTCTGATCGTGTAGATAAGCAACATAGCCCGCCCTGTCCAATTGGATGGGTTGCCGCACAACGGCTCGGTGTGTGCTGGCCTTGCAGAGACTGTAGGCTGACAACCTGCATCACTAAAATGCAAGTAAAACATGTCACGAAACAAGTACTTCAGGTACTTGAGGCCTAATCGGCTTCACCAAAAATCTGGATCTACTTCCGGAAAACTAAGTAAGGGCTGTCACAATAGATCTTCTAGGTCGCGTTGACAAAAAGCGACAAAAACGCTTAAAACCCTCATATACATACAATACATACAATACAATACAAAGTTCTGTTTCACCAACCAAAATCGGTGGATAGTTAGTTATTCGTCGAATAATACTTTTCTGCCATTTTTTTTGCATTGAGTGTACAGAATCGCCTAGGCGACGAATGCAAACATCTGCCCAACTATTATAAAATATTTGAAATTTGTAATATTGAACTGTTAGCGTTTTCACAGATTAAAAGTAGATATGGAAAGAAAAGATAATAAGAAAAGAGAAAGAAGCAGAAATTATCTGGAAGAAGAAAAAGAAAATTTAATAAATATAATAGAAGAATATTTAAATATAATAGAAAATAAAAAAACAGACGCTGTATCTTTACAAAAAAAGATGAAAACATGGAGTGTAATTGCTGAAAAATATCATTCTTCAGCAAAAACTGGCGATAGAACCGGAATTCAGTTGAAATTACTATATGAATCAATGAAAAAATTAGCAAAAAAGCATAAGGCGGATGATAAAGTATTTTATATATATTTTTCATTTTTGTTTTTTAAAGAAATTACGTAATTCCTATTTCTCAGGTTGAAACCTATAAAACAGGAAGTGGCTCATTTATTCCTACAACTTCCAATGTAGATTGTACAGTAATTGCAATGTTAGAACTGCAAATAAATTCCCTTCGAAATCCTTTCGATTCAAACCACCTACTCCCACTAGAAATTACAGTTGATGGTAACGCAATATAAAACACAAATATTATATTAACATTATTACTATTACTATTACATTTCGATACAATAATGCCGGAAGAATTATCCCAAGTTGAATTTGTACTATCTGCTAACTCTTCTTCAACAAAAAATGGTTCTGCTAGTGATGTCCATTTGACAGTCACAAACGTCACAAATGAAGATACCAAAACTGTTTCATCTCCTACAATAGGAATAAAAAAATATTTTTTTAATAATATAAACAAAAATAAACCATTACAAAAAAAGAAGAAAATATATACGAAAAAAAAATGTTTGAAATGATACAAGAACGACACAATAAGAAAATGGAAATTTTAGAAATAATAAAGAAAAAGGAATTATTTGATTTAAAAATTAAAGAGCGAGAATTTAGTCGTCTTGAATAAAATAATTGTTTATTTATGTTTTAAATATAATACTATTTATTTAATCTCTTTCGTTATTATTTTAAAAATAAATCGATACAAAAATAATAGAATTTTAATTTTTAAATAATTCTCTACTACTCTTGAATATGCGCCAATATTTATAGCTACTTTTCTTTTTGATAACCATTTGTTAAATTCGTAATACATATTTATTGTAGTGTTTAACAATAACAAGTTAGTATTAACATGAACTAAAGTTTTATTCAACCACTATAAACATACAACGAACATATATATTTCAAATACAAAATTATTGTCTCTTCCACACGTGCTAACACACCGCTCGCTACATCAGTACTGCCGGCCCCTCGTGTCGTTCGCGTTTCCCCGGCAACCGGCACTCCTTAAATTCCGAACGCATAGGCGTCCCATCCGACTTTTTCAACTCACTACATCACTTCCTCCCCTATAAGAAGCTTCCTCCTGGAAGCTTTATCCAACGTCCTAATGTACTTATCGACAAAGGATTCTCCATGGATTTGCCTAAACTTCCTTCAACCTCATCGACTCTCTCTTGACTTCCATTTTCTTTTAATCTAGTTCGTAGCTCTGCAAGCGGAAGCTCATCTTCGCTACTCCAATCTTCTGCCTTCTCTTTATTCTCCTTTTCTTTTAAAATTCTTCTCAATTCTGAAAGCGGAAGTACATCTTCGCTACTCCATTGTTCTTCCTTAGTTTTCTTTTCATTCTCTTCTAATCTTCTTCTTAATTCTACAAGTGGAAGCTCGTCTTCGCTACTCCACTCTTCTTATTCTACTTCCCTTCCTTTCTGATTCTTGCCAGTGTTAATTTCTTCCGCATCTCTATTTTTGTCAAAAGTTTCTTTCCGATTCTCGCCTGTTTCCAGACTTCTTTCCTCCCCCTTTCTTTGTCTAACAACATTTCTCACGTTCTCTCTTTCCCTTTCCCCGTGCGTCCTTTCTCTGCGATCTATTTCTTCTGTCCTCTCCCTCCAATACGTACTACCATTCCAATGGTAAACAACAATGTGACAATCTGTATCTTTGAATATGTTTGCTATTATATCCCTAACTTTTTTCCATCTTAACCCGTCCAATCCACACCCAATAGTGGGCATAGCTAACTTAGTGATTTTCCTTTCTTCTAATATTTTTCGCAGACTTCTTAAACTTAATTCCAAACTTCTATATGTGGGCTTGTCAGTACTAAATTGTTTGGTAACTAGATAAAACACTTGCCTTCTTCCCCGTTGCAACTTGCCTACTCCTCCTGTAGTAATCTCTTGCCTTAGTAATTCGGCTTTTCCTCCGAAATGTTCCTTAAAATCTCGGGCAATTCCCGCGCTCATACGGAAGTCTTCCGCAACGCAATGTGTCAGAGCGAATTCAATGGGTGCTGTAAAAACATCCCCATCTATTTCCTCAAATTTGAATTTTGGATTTATTGTTTCTAAATTCTTCTTCGGTCGTCCTGGTTGTTTTGCAGCGCGCTCCGTTTCAGCCCCAGTTGTTGACTCAGGTATTTTCTCGCATGGTTTAAATCTATCTTGGTGAGCCACTACTCTCTTGTGTTTAAATTTGCAGTGTTGGATTCGGAACGTCCTGAATCCAGTCTCTTTAACTATTTTATATGGTCCCGACCAGGGTCGTTGTAACTTTGCGCTCTCTCCCGTTCTTGGTGTAGGCTGATGTAACCAGACAAGGTCTCCCACATTATAATTTCTAACTCGTGCATTTTTATCATAATAAGCCTTTTGTCTTCTATGTGCTGAATTGAGATTGTCCCGTACTTTTTCATACGCTTCATCTAATGAAGATCTTAGTTCTTTCACATACGTTTGTTCTGAGTTGAATGACGACCCTGGCGGCAATCCGTATTGCACGTCGAGGGGTAAACGAATTTCCCTTCCAAACATGAGTGAAAATGGGGTATACCTTGAGCTTTCATGTACACTGCTTCTATACGCCATCATGACTTGGGCTAATTTTAAATCCCAGGTACGTTGATGCTCTCCCGCCCAATGCGCTAACATATTGAGAAGTGTGCGATTTAGGCGTTCAATCATACCGTCTGACTGTGGCCTAAAGGGTGTTGTACGTGTTTTATTGATGTCTAGTAGGTTGCACATTTCTTTAAAAAGTTGTGACTCAAACTGCGCCCCTTGATCACTATGTATTATCTCCGGAGCCCCATATCGACAGATAAATTCGTCTACAATAACTTTTGCCACTGTCTCAGCTTTCTGGTCCTTTAGTGCATATGCTTCTGCCCATTTTGTGAAATAGTCCCCGATTACCAACACATATTTATTCCCTTGTGCACTAGGTGGTAACGATAATATGTCAACGGCGACACGTTCTAAAGGCCTTGTAGCAACGTACGTTTGTAATGGTGATTTAGCTCTACACGACGGTGAGTTACGTCGATTACAGTCTTCACAGTTCCGGCACCAATTAGTAATGTCCTGCGCCATGTTAAACCAATAAAATCTGTCGCGCACTTTTGCTAACGTTTTGTTAATACCCAAGTGGGCTCCAGCTGCTGCATTTCCGTGATACATTCGTAATATGTCAGACACCATTGATCTTGGAATCACTACTCGATATTTACGCGAGTTATTGTCATTTGATATACACAGTAAGTCTTGTACGATTTTAGGTTTTAGATCCCATAGTTTACGCGCCGAACCCGATAGATTAGATGAATCCTTTTTACGCGTACGAATTTGTTCTATTACTTCCGCACAGCACTCGTCTTTCTGCTGGGCAATTAATAAGTCTTTGCGGGCCACTTCATCTTCCGGCATAGTACTTAACTCGGAATCCGAATCATCTCCGACTGCACAGACTTTATGTTCTGTCCATTTTTCCTCTCGATCCAAATCTTCTCGACCACATTGCGGACATGGTCGCCTCGACAATCCATCGGCGTTACTATGTCGTTTTCCCGGACGATGTATTACTTCCACATCATACTCCGCAAGAGCCTCTAGCCATCGGGCCACCTGCCCTTCTGGTTCACGGAAGTTTCTTAACCACTGGAGACAATTATGATCAGTTCGCGCAATGAAACGTGCCCCAACCAAATAGCTCTTAAAATGCTTGCACACACTCACCAGCGAAAGTAATTCACGTCGTGTAGCGCAGTATTGTCTTTCAGGCTTAGTTAAGGCTCTACTGTAATAGGCCACGACGCGTTCTTCTCCTTCTTGGCGCTGACTAAGTACTCCTCCAATACCAGTCCCGCTCGCGTCCACATCGATAATGAAGATTCCCTCACGTCGCGGGTATGCCAAAATAGGAGCACTTGTTAAACACTGTTTAAGTGTTTGGAATGCAATGTCGCATTCTTCATTCCAATGGAACTTCTCATTTTTGTTTAATAATTTATGTAGTGGGTTAGCGATGCTAGCAAATGATTTAATAAATCTCCGATAGTATGATGCCAAACCCAAGAAAGCTCGAAGATCTGTTAAGTTTCGTGGGATCGGCCAATCTTGCACGGCATTTACTTTGCCGGGGTCGGTAGAAATCCCATCACGCCCTACGATGTGCCCTAGAAACTCTACTTCGCGCTTGAAAAGTCTACACTTTTTCGGATTTACTTTTAATCCAGCCATTTGCAATCGCTCTAATACAGCCGATAATCGAGCCAGATGCTCATCAAAATCTCGTCCAAAAATAATGACGTCATCCAAGTAGACTAAAGCAGACTCCCAGTTTAGTCCTTCCAATACTACATCCATTAGTCGCTGGAACGTTGCAGGCCCATTACAGACACCGAATGGTAAAACATTAAACTGGAACAATCCAGAGCCAATAGAGAACGCCGTTTTCTCTCGATCTTGCTCAGCGACTTCACACTGCCAATAGCCTGTCTGTAAGTCCAATGCAGTAAAAAGTGTTGACCCTGACAGTGAATCTAGGACCGTGTCGATACGTGGAATCGGGTAACTATCTTTGATAGTTACCTCATTCAATTTCCGGAAATCAACACAAAATCTAAGCGATCCGTCTTTTTTTCTTACTAAAACAACTGGGGAACACCATGGCGAAGTTGAAGGGCTAATCACGCCGGCTTCCAGCATATTCTGGACCTCTTGTTGAGCTTCGTCTCGATAAAACAATGGCAACCGACGTGGACTTTGACGAATGGGGGTTACTAGGCCGGTATTAATATTATGACGTAACACATTAGTACGTCCATTGTCTCTTTTATGTTTGGAAACAACATTTACATACTGGCTGATGCACTGCTTGGCTCTCTCTAATTCTTCTGGATTCAAATTGAGAGAAGCTTCTTCCCAATCGAATAAATTGACAGATAGTTCGCTGTCAGACTCTCGTTGATTATTTATTAGAGTACAAACAACTGCCGTTCCTACTTTCGTATTCTTTCTTAAAGTAACAGGATCCGTGCTCGGGTTCCGAATCAAAACGGCTCCTGCGGCCCCTTGCGCCACTGAACGGCCAACCATACAGCCCAATTTCTCTACGCAATTAGTTAATGGTTCAATCAGTCTCGGTACATTATACAGTTCTCCCGAAATTTCTACACGACCTATAACTTCGGTACGAGCAGGCACGATTACAGTTTCGCAGAGACTCACTGCTGCTGGCCACACCGAGTATTCATCGATTCGATGTCCTTTTACAAAAATACAGTTTTGAGTTGGGTCCACGACACATTTATGCTCCCGTATAAAATTGCACCCGAGTACGAATTGTTCAGTTAGATTTTCACATACAGTCACTTCCGTAAGAGCCACGAAATTGTCTAATGTAACCGTAACATGACCAACTCCAGCAACTATTATTGAGTCTGTATTAGCTTGCACAATCTTCTTCGCACAAGGTCTTAGATACCCTTTTCCCGCTTTGTCCCACACATCTTTACGAATAAAGCATCGCGTGGCACCTGTGTCCACTAAAAATGTCACCGAGTGTTCATTCACTTTTCCGCGCACTCGCACTACATAATCGTCTTCTTTGGTTTGCCCCTGCAGTGTTACAGATGTCGATTCGGGGCTAGTAGACATCTGGTCTAGTTTCCCTGTTGTTCACTGTTTCGTCTCATGCGTGATGATTTTTGTGGACAACTTTGTCGGAAATGTCCTGTTCGACCGCAGCCATAACATCGTGGGCCAGATGAACTATTTTGTTCTTCCGAGAGATGATCATCTCGCCAGCGGCGCCTGTACTCTTCCTCTCTTGGTCGAAAAGGAGTTGAATTATTTAATTCGGCATGTGTTCCCCCACGCGCAGGTGAAAATCTTCGAGATCTCGGCGACACTTCTCGGCGTTGATACTCCGGTGAACGCGCTACCCACCGTTGCGGAGAATACATGTCTGATCGTTCATGTGATCGGGTATACTCGGGTGATCGAAAACGAACACGACCTCTGTAATCATTCGTATTTGATCTACTTACGCTGTCTTTCATTGCAAGTTGTTTTACAGCGTCTGTCAATTCAGCCATTCTATTTTTTAAATCTTTTATTTCCTCTGTACATTCAGGTTGAAGCATTTTGATTTCTGTCTTCACACCAGTTTTTTCATCTTGATACTGGCGTATTTCTTCCATACGTTTAGTGACACACAACGAATTTTGCGCAGCTACAACTGCTGCTGCTAACGTAGTCGGGTTTTGTCGAATCGTTTCTTCTGCAACCTGTTTATCAATACCCAGGAAGAATTGTTTCAACAAAAGCTTTTCCCGTGTAGTATCATTATGATCTGGAAAAGCTCGACCAGCTAACGTTCGTAACCCGGCTGCAAAACAGGCAATCGTTTCATCTTGTCCCTGCTTACGTGCCCGAAACAATCCCTCAGCACCATCTTCCTCCTGTTGAAACAACTGTTTCAACGCTTCACACGTTGTCACCCAGTTCGCTCGTTGCGCCGCCGACAGACTCTTGTAAGCTTGTTTCGCTGGTCCCTCCAAATATAGCGGTAATATTAAAACCTTCTTCGCACTGTCCCACGATTTTAATTCAGCGAAAGCTTCAAAGTATTGCAGCCACTCCTCCCAATCTCCTGACTCAAAACGTGAGCACTGAATATCCGACATTTTGTTTTATAATACAGCTGAACTATCACACTATCACATTCACGGCGCTTCTATCCCACCGCTGTCACCAATGTAGTGTTTAACAATAACAAGTTAGTATTAACATGAACTAAAGTTTTATTCAACCACTATAAACATACAACGAACATATATATTTCAAATACAAAATTATTGTCTCTTCCACACGTGCTAACACACCGCTCGCTACATCAGTACTGCCGGCCCCTCGTGTCGTTCGCGTTTCCCCGGCAACCGGCACTCCTTAAATTCCGAACGCATAGGCGTCCCATCCGACTTTTTCAACTCACTACATTATTTTTATTTATTTTTTTGCCCACGTCATATACTGCGCATATACCAGTGTTCAAATTAAGTCAGCTGTTTCTTTCAAACACGCAAACCTCAAATCGTGCTCCAGTCGATACCGACTGAGCTGGTAACAAACAAAGTTGGCTCAAAATCCGTATTCAACATTTTGAACCTTGCACGGTTGAATTCAATATTTACAATAACAAACAACAAAATTATTTAAATTATTGTTCAATATCTACTAATATATAAAACAATAATAAAAAGTTATAGAATCGTAAAAAAAAAATCCTCTGCCTGCTAGTTTTCTTTTGTCTGGTAGGTTGGCAACACTGCTGACCCCTATGTATAATTGTCAACGATTCTATGTAATAAACGCATTTTTTATTCTTATTATCTTCTTATATTAAAAAAGATATTGTTATATTCTCCAAGGTATGTACATATTACATTGAATAAAAATAAATCAATGAATTAAATAACATTTGTTCTTTATTATAATAGGATTTACATTTAATAATGTCGAAAAAAAAAGTGGTTGGGAAAGAGAAAAAATAAAACAGCAGAAGCTTTTGAAAGTTGAAGCTGAAAAATGTTATAAATTAAGTAACATATTTCGTACTTCAGCGACAGTTGAAACAACTGTTTCCAAGTACGTCCCTATGGCAAGAACTTTAAAATCCGAACTTGATGTCTTAGAATATCATGAACAGCACGAAGTAGAAGCAGGAAGCAAAGTTGAAAAAAAAACTCAAGAAGAAGAAAGAAAACTTGAAGAAAATACGAAAGGAAAAGAACAAGAAAATCAAGAATAAATTCAAGTCAATATACAGCAATACGAAAGTTTAGAAGCAGAAGTTTCATCCCGTACAACCAAATTTACAATCAAAATATAATTTAAATGATCAAAAATTTTACTTTCGCAAATATGGTGTACGTAGATGTTGGTTAACTTTTAATGAAAAAAATGGAAAAGTTTTTTGTTCATTCTGCCTTGCTTTTTCTAATAATTCAGATGAATCTATTTTTATAAACGGTTATGACATGACATTACGAAAACTAAACATTTATACCAAAGAATTAATGAACATGAAACATCGGTACTTCATACTACAAGTATCGAAGCTTATATTTTGAAAGTTAATAATAAGGATATATTTAGTTTATTAAATAAAAATAAACTAGAAGATGTCAACAGAAATGGAAAAATTTTATATAGAATAATTGAAACAATTAAGTTGATCGGAAAACGCGGGCTTAGCTACCGTAGCATAAACGAATCAACTTCTACTTTATTAGATCCAAATTTGGACCACGGTAATATCTTAGAATTACTACTATTAATAAGTAAATTTGACCCCCTATTAAATGTTCATATTGAAAATTCCGTTAAAAAAAGTAGAGATACTAAAGGTAAAGGGCGAGGTAGTTTAGTGACATTATTTTCTAAAACTACTGCAAATAATGTAATAGATGCCATTCATTCTCTCATGAAAGAAACAATAGCTAAAGAAATAATAAATGCTGAAATGTTTAGCATACAGATTGATACCACGCAAGATATTAACGTAGAAGATCAATGTGCAATTATTATTAGATATATAGCTTGTTCATAGATATAAGAAAATCTACCTGGGTCACTAATGACGGTAGCAAACCGCTCCACAGCATGCGGTCCAAGCACCGATTGAAGGGGCCGGATTACGGGAAAAATGAACTTTACTGTTATTTCTAGTAATTCAGTTAAAATTAAAAAATTCTATACTTAACGGTAATTCTATCATTAACATAAAACAAGATTACTGTTTATCCAACCATAGGTTTTGTTTAGAATCGTACAGCTACATAGATAATCCCTTTTCTAAATTATTCCTTTATAAAGGGAGATCTCGAGGGAGATGGACGAAATGTATTCGACATGTTATTGATATTGAAAATCAATATATTAATATAAATAATATTAATGACGAGTTCATTATTAATCTTAATGAATGTAGTAGTAGTTCTGAAAGTGAGTTAGATTTTTGTAATGACAGTGACATATAGGTTCATAGTAGATTGATAATTCTAAAATTGTGTTATTTTAATGTTGATTTTTAACATTCTTTATAAAATATTATGTATATTACAGTGACATACATGCAATAGTAAATAATTCTTAGGTTTTTATTTTTATATTGACTTTTAACTTTGTTAATAAAATAAATTGTGTATTATTATATGTTGTGTTTTATTTCATGAAAATCAACAAATTACCTCGGGAAAATAAATTTTCAATTATTCTAAATCTATCTCTGGAAATTTTGACATTTTTGCAACCATAAATCTTCTTTAATCCACTTAGGGTTTACTCACTGCAGTGGTCCAATGGGAATAGTTTTCTTATACGAACATTACGTTTTCCGTTGATATGATTCAAACATTTCAAGATATGTCTGTCACAAATGAATTTAATAATGATATTCGACATAAAGCAAAATCAATTTTAGATTCATTATTACAGTTCAAAATTATTCTTACCGCTCAAATTTTTTTACATATATTTGAAGAAACAACACCCTTGTCATTGTACTTGCAAACAAAAGGGATGGATATAATTACGGCTTTTAATATGATGAAAAACACATCAGACAATCTATCAAAAATTTCAAGAAAATTTGAAGAGGTATATGGGGTAGCAATTAATTTTGTAACATCTGCCAATAAGGAAATAGAATCACGAGATATTGATATTTTTATTGAACCACATCTACACGATAAAAGAAGAAAAAAATATGTTAATCAAAGCCAAAGATTTATTTCGAATAAACTTTCATAACATAATAATGAATAATGTAGTAAATGGTTTAAATGAAAGATTTATGAAAAATGATAATTTATATAAGGATGTTTTTTATTTAGATCCAAATAACTTTTATCAAATTATAAATAATAACATACCTGATATAACGTTTGATATAATAATTGATTTAATTAATAAAAAAATTAATAAAAATATAAGTACGGAAGATGTACATGCAGAAATTAAAGATTTTGCAAAAAAGTGTCAAATGTTTAATCAAACTTTAAACTTTATTTATATTTTTATATATTTATTTCATTGCTAAATGGTCGGCTTTTATTGTTAGCTTGCTCTTTTGTAATTTTAGGAACTTATGAGCCCATATTAATTTATCAAATGTAAAAGTGTTAGTTCCCATTAGATTCCCCTATCAAACTTTAAACAGTTTAAACATTAACGAAACAGAAGAACGCAATGATCATTACTCTGATGATGAAGCTGATAATAACACGATGTACCTGGAAGCAAATTTGAATTTATCTACTACTTGTATGCAAAAATTGCATCAACTGTTGTTATACCTCTTACAAAAATTTAACTTACATCCTTTGCTTATTCAAATTCATTTTTAATTTACAAATTTATTGTAACATTATCATCAACACAAGTATCCTGCGAACGAACATTTTCAAAACTAAAGTACGTATTAAACAGATTAAGGAATTGTCTCGGACAAAGTAAATTAGAAGCATGCATGATTGTCATGCGAAAAAGATATCTTAAACAGCATAGAAAATGACCAAATTATAGATGTTTTAAAAGAAAAAAGTAGATTATTAAATAAAATATTATCATATTTTTTTTTACCATTATTGTTTCGAAAATATTTATTTTGTCTTTTTTACAACCTATACCATAGTGTAAAGCGAATATATTTACATATTTACATATGTATATACGCTTTATACTTTATTATAACCCGTTTTTCGTCCAAATGGCTGGCCTGACCCAAATCCATCCAGATTTCCCGGTACTAAATATGCTCCCAGTCCAGCCCTGAGTATTACTAGGCATTGGAAAAAATATGATATGTTGAGTTGTTATATTCGTTGTCAAAGTAATGCATATCATGCTGCAGAAATGTATTTTGACTTATATCCAGAAAGCCGGCAACCGAATATGCAAATATTTTCAAGATTACGTCATAATTAACTTGAATATGGATCTTTTACAAAGCCTAAAAGGGATGAAAGGTCAACGGATTAAGATTAAGAAAACACTGTGATTCAAGCGGTAGTAGAAAATCCGGAAACATCAGTGAGAAAAATTGAAAATAATTTTAATATTCCTAAATCTACTGCTCATAAAATTTAAAAAAAAAACTACACTACCCCTATACTATAAATTCACAATTTGTCAAGAACTTAGACCAGGTGATAATATGAGACGATTAGGTTATTGTCAATGGTTTATAAACCAATGTGCAAATAATCCACAATTTAAATTCATTGTTTTATTTTCTGATGAATGCAACATTTCAAATAATGGCTTAGGTATTTAATAGACACAACAACTATAACTGGTATACAGAAAATCCTCATTTATTAAAAGAATCACGCCATCAAGTTAGATTTGGTTTCAATGTATGATGTGGTATACTAGGAACTCGGCTAATTGGCACAATCATATTTAACGAAAATTTAAATGGCCCAAGATATTTAAATATGTTACAAAATGGTATTGAAGATATTCTGGATACATTGCCACGTCGTCAAATACAGAATATGTGGTTTCAGCTTACAATTCACAGGCCACAGTTCAATATTTAAATATTAGATTTGAAGGACAATGGATACAGATCAGCAGCGAAATTAGGTGGCCTGCTCGATCTCCCGATTTAACACCTTTAGATTTCTTTTTATGGGGATATTTAAAAAATAAACTTTTTATTCGGGAATATCAGAATGAAAATGAATTACGAAATGCCACTGTAAGAATTCTAAATCGAATTAGGCCAAGAATGCTGAGAAAAATTATAGAAGAAACAGAACGAGGGGCGCAGAAGTGCGTGGAACGAAACGGCGGATTAATTGAAAATTTATTGTAAAGTTTTCGCAAATTATTTTTGTATTTTTAACTTTAATTAAATAAACTTGTTGCAATATATGTTATGAAATAGTTATTTTCTTCCACAGCAATACATACACGGAAAAAAATTTATTTGAAAATTTTAAGGAGAGAAGATATATGTACTGTATTTTTTTAAAAACATAAAGTAAACAATCTGATGTGGCCACCTGCCAGCACATTACCTTCCTTGGCTTGGTGTACTTTCTATATTTTAATTTCTTGTTTCTATAAGCTATTCATTAATAATTATCACACTATTATTGATATTTATCGATATTTAGAGATTCATCGATTTTTACTGATCGATATATCGACGTATCAAAAAAATCGATATTATTTTATTATCGAACATCGAAATTTAAATTCGCAGCCCTAGTCTACGCTGAAGCCCAGGGACCCACCAGCAAAAAGAAGCCCCTACCAAGTTCAGAAAATTGTCAATAATATACTCTATTGGAAAATAAAAAAAATCCAGCGTGGAAAATTTAAAAAAATAATTACTTATATTCGTGGAAGTCATCTTGAGAATCTATCTTGTTTTCATGACAACAAATTGCAACGCAGAAACAGTTACGACTGAACAACGTCTAAAACATCTAGCATTTCTGAGCATCTATAATGATATTTTAAAACTTAAAAGTATTATCATTTGTAAATATTATAGAATATGTTGCACAGAAAAAATAACAAAAGCACCTGTGTGCATTTTTATAAAACAATAAATCTAAAAAATGATATATACGAGTATATGAACGAAAATGTAAATTTTACGGTTTTTAATTTTTGCTCTTAACTTCCCAAATTAAAAGATTAAATGATTTTGGTTTGCACCTTCTTCAGACACTTTTTTTATTCTAAATTTACAGGGGTTCTCAAAATTTTTCATCGCTTACCGTTTACAAGTTATCGGTGTCAACTTTAATTTTTTCTTATGGAGCTTATTATATGTTGTGATAATTTTGAGTAGAGCCTTTTTTGCCTTTTTAAGGAAAACCTTTTTTGTCTATCAAAATAATCACTGTATCGTAGTTTGCTATGAAAACAAAAATAATAAAAGCGCCTGCCTTAAACGTTGTGACGAACTGTTCGTCACAGGCACACTAACCTACTCATAGAAGGGTCCCGTCACTACCAGGATCTTCCTTAGGACACCGTCACACGCTGCGTACTGTCTGTCGCGCCGAACCCACTTCGGGTTCGAGCGAACCCCGACCAGTAGCCGCTGACTGCCGGTACCACCATCACCATGCCGCCGACATCCAACCAGTCACACGGGTCTCTAGAGAGCCGTGTAGAAAATATAATCAGCGAAGCTTCCAACTCCTCACCGCGTGGACGAAGATTTTCACACCGCCGTCTTTCCTACAACACCAGACATGGAGGAAACCGTCCGAAACGTTATAAACCACTCACCAGAACATAACTTTCTCTATTTCCTTTGATTTTTATAGATTTTCATATTTTTTCACTATCCACCTGTCAACCGGGTCCCAACTATGCATGTCCGACACCTGCAAACGTTCAAAAGTACCTAACACATCTCGAGTTCTAAATATTGAGTTATACTTTTTAAAAATCTGTAAATTAGAACACTATAAATATTAAAGTCTTGAAAGTCCAGGGAAGCTATTTTACGAATTTTTATAATAAAAATCAATTTATTAAACAAAAACCACACTACTTTCTCGCTTTAAAATCTGTATTTACATGTTCAATTAAATTTCGGGCATCAATCATTTTTGTACCTATAATAATAAAGAAAATAATGGCGGTGGTAGGTTTTGGTGTTACACCCTGTATATTAACATAAATTAATATTGCGGTAATTAAAAATAGGCCTTTAGGTTCCTATAATTAATATTATAATTTTATGTACAGTTTTTTCCGTTTTTTATATTCAACTTAATGCTTCCTAGAGTTACATCGACTGCACGACATGTATTTATTTATTATTTCATTTGTTTTACCAAAACAAAAATAAAAGTCTTCTGAGAAAAATTATATTAAAATTGCACACTATATCGCAAATTTAACTATTTCCTAAAGTCAATAGATAACCTATTAGGGTTATCTTTAGCCATAATTATGGGATAAACCGAAGTAGAAATTATTTCGTACATGGCAGTTTTTTAGAAATTATTTTTTAGGCCCAGTTGCACCAACAAGTTTTAATTTGCAATGTTGAATAGTTTATTTAACATTTATTTCAATATGATATATACACGATATAATATTATAATTAACAAACTGTTCATACAATATATTATTTATTAATTTTTCTTTATTGGTATATACAGTATGAAAAAATAACAAGATAAAACAAAAGCATGCAGTTACAAATATATAATTATTATATTCATGTTTCCTTGCATTATCACTATATAATTTGTTTTCATGACATTTTCCAAACATTTCTAAGTAAATTATAATTAGGTCTTATATTTATTGTTATTTATATAAATTGAACTAATATATCATAATCTCTTAATTTACTAACAGTACACTGATTATAACTTTTGACTACTGAATTTTTGAGGGGATCAAAGTACACAAAATCATTTCTCCTTTTTCATTCCGCAACTCCCATTTCACATCAACTGTTACCTGAAACAAAAAAAAATCTTTTCATGATCATTTGTATTAAAAATTGTTCATAAAATAATAAATACATATTTTTTAATTTATTTTTAAAAGAATCACCTATAGATATTTTTTTTACTATCTAACTTAACCTGTACTGTTTCTAAGACCAGACTGTAAAATTATTCTTAAATTTAAAATTATCATTTATAAAATCCATAAGAATCCTTTCCGAATATATTTTGTTAAAATTTATTTTGTTTGCTTTTTTATTCTGCTAAATATAAATATTTTAAAAGAAATAAAGATAACGTAGTGCAATTATGAGATTATTCATAAAAAAATAATTCATAAAACACCAAAATAATATCAAAAATTGCGAAACATTTGTAACATCTGGCGGCAGTCACAGACATGTGATAATAAAAATTTTATCACACGCCAAAAAAACGTTTGTCTTAATTAAGATTAAAATATCAATAAATAGTATTTTTATAATGGGACAATTTGTTACATGATTTCAAATTTTTATTTACAATTATAAAGGAGTAAAAATTGTATGTTACATTTAATTGAAATAATATTGTAAATTTAAAGTAAAAATAAAACTGATAAAACATATAATGTCATAATAAATTAGTAAAATACTATTTCTAGTTACCTTTCAATTATTAATGATACTTTTTTTTTAGTTTAAGCATAAAATATAATGGAGTATGTGACCAAATTTTGAATTTTACATAATATACAGGGTGAGTCACCGAAATGCCCGTCTTCGATATCTCCCTTGTCGTTAGAAATACAGCATAAATTTATTAACAAAAGTTATTGGTCAACTCAAGGACCATAACGTAAAATTATTTTCACATATACAAGGTGTTGCGTTACGGCTCGGCGAAAATTGTTTGCCTTTTATTAAATGGAACACCCTGTATATTTTTATATTTTTTCAAGTGTATTTCATTCCTCTATACGGACATATACATTTTGTTTTAGTTTTCCGCGGCGTTGCCAAGTTATTCCGTTTATTCTCTAAAAAAGACCAAATACACGCATTGCTTTATAATGACGTACTGAAGTTATTTTAATAGTAAAAATTAAGAATTTTTTTTTCTGTACAACTGTAACTACACTCTATGTCCACATATATTTTTTTAAATATAATTATACAGGGTGTTCAATAAAGCGAATCAAATTTACTCAATTTCAAATGACTAAAACTCGTCATTTTCAAATGGAACACCCTATATTTTATAATTCAGTTGTGCGTCTTTTTGTCTTATCTTCATATTTTATTAAGGGTACCCTATGCCTAAAACCAATACCCATATTTCAAATAATATAAATTCAACTTAAATAATATTAAAATAAAGGCAATAAGAATTATCATCAATGACAATATTACATTTTGTATTTAATATATCCCGTACTGTAGACGTGCTGTTGCATCAATTATGATATTATCTGACGTATAAAATTTAATTTTGAATATCTTTGTGCTCTTGTAGTTTTGTTCTAAATTTATCAAGAGATAGAGTACCTGCAATTTTTTGAAATCCCATGTTAAAATCCTATGTTCCGTATTTCGTTGCACATTCTGTACATCATGACATGAATAATATTTGTTTATACATCTGTTTATTTAACAAACTAAAAGGCGTGCGAAACCGAAGTTAATACAATCCGTGTTTTAAAGTTGCTAAGCAATAAAATAGTATATTATTTAACAAGCATAATATGTAGGCTATATTACACGAGGATGTAATTAAAAATACGAGCGGTAGCGAGTATATTTAATCATCCGAGTGTAATGTAGCCGTATTATGCGAGTCAAATACTATACTTTATCTACAACTAACAGGCATATAAAAAATCTGATATTATTTGTTAAATATTCAGTTAGGTTTGAGTAGTTTATATACAGTTTAACAGATGGCGCCACAGTAGCACTTAAATGTCAAAATAACTATTCAAATTATATTTATTATACTTTTATAATCATTTATATTGATATTTATAATAAAAAATATATCGATAATAAATTAACAGGTTATTAAAATGTTATGTGTTAAATTATATACTCTATTTACTAGAGAAAAATGTAGCGTGTAATATAACATTTCATATTATACTTGTGTAATATGAGAAGTATATTATATGTAGTATCACACTTATAATGTACCCATATTTGTAGATAAATTACATTATCTATAGTTGTAGATAAATTACATTATCTATAATGACATGTCAACAACAGTCACAACTGTCACATAGATATTTTCTTTTATTTCCATGGCTCTCTAATTTTTAACGAAAATGTTACATTTTATATTTAACAAATCTCGTACTGTAGACGAACTGTTATATCAATTATGATCTTATCTGATGTAGAATTTAATTTCGAACAACTTTGTACTTTTGTAGTTTTGTTCTAAATCTAACAGGAGAGAGAGTATACATAATTTCAAAACGACGTTAATGCTGCTCCAGATTCGAAACTTTTGGTAAAAGCTTCTTCAAAACGGACCAAAGCATACGCTGTTATTACCAAGGAAAAAAGGAAAATATGAAAAACAAAATTTGATTAAAATATTAAAGCAGACAAAATTTAGTATATTAACGGAGGAAAGCATTGATATTAGTGTTATTAAAAATAATGCAACTGTTGTACGGTTTTATTGCCAGGAAACAAAAAAAATTGTTAGTAAATTTTACGATTTTACAAATGTATTTCCTGACCGTAATACTAGATGCAACGCTGAAACTTTATATAAATTAATTACAAAGGCATTTTTTTACCTCGAATTCCATAAAATTTTGCCAGAAATATATATAATTTTTTTAAGGTATTTTCAAACAATTTTAATTGAGAATGCTTGTTTAATTACAATTGTCATGTCTGTAGTTGTAAGGATGTTAGAGCAATGGAATGTACTTGTGCTGTTTTTTAATGAAAAATATTTGAGCGAAAAATTAATTGCTGTTGAGAGAATTCACATATCTTCAAATGATTCATTTATTGCTTTGTATTTTAAGTTTCTGGATTGGATTTTACCAAAATTTTCGAAACTTAACTTATATTTTCAAAAAAAAAAAACATTGACATCATTTTAAATTTGCATTCAAAAATTAAAAGTGATTACACCGATATTCTTTTATATTACATGAAAAATTATTACGTTCTGCAAAACGACATTAATTTAGTTGTTCCTAAAAATATTTCCCAAATTAAATCAAAATCGGAGTATAATACCTACTTAGGAGTAAATGTTTTAAATGATTTAAATATTCCAGATATTCAAGCAAAGTTGTACTCGATCATTTTTACGATAGGTATTTTGCATTTTTTTTCTAAAGCATGCTCTCAAATTAAAGACAGATATGATTTTGGAGATCTTTTATTATGTCAATTGCACATTTTCTTGCCACGTAATGCAATATCAGTAGACAAAACAACCAGTTTAGTTCGATTATTAACTCTCTGTAAAAGATTCGCCAACTTGACAGATTGGCAAAAAAATGATGATTGGAGAAGATTATCGACTTTTCCTACAAGTGACTTGCCAGATTTAGATTTAGAAGTAGATATATTTTGAGGCCAATTATCAAATTTAGAAGTAACAGGTGAATAATTGTTTAAAAAACTGTCAATATATGTTCTGAATATTTTGAGTCTACTACACTTTAATGCAGAATGCGAAAAAGTATTCAGCAAATTAAATTTAATTAAAACAAAAACTAGAAACAGGTTCATTATTAACACAATCAATGGTACAATGCTTACCGCTCAGTATATTTGTAAAAAGGGCGGCAGCTAAATTAAAACCACCAAATGATTTAATAAATGAAGAACAATATTGTGAGTCCGATTCTGATTAGTGCAATATTTTTTCCTTTTTATTTTTAATTTTTATTACGTGTATATATTTAAATAGTTTATTTTTATTTATTTTTGCTATGATGTGTTTTCAATATAGTTTATATCTATATAGTATTTTTTATTTTTTATGTGTACGATAATTTAATACGATATTTTTTGACGTAATCTAGGGATACATATGTGAAATATGGTAACTCTGTTGAATGAAGTTATGCACATTTATCTGTCAAAATGCATTTAAAATATTGTGAAAATATTTAGAAATATATAGTTAATGACTTACGAAATTTTAGTATCCTTTTAAATTAGTTTTGTTTATTCGGTTTTCACACTCAGAAATAATATAAATTGTATTAAAAAAACATTCAAAAATATTTGAGATTATCAATTTGACATTTAAAGTAGGGTACAATTGTTAGAAGTACCTACCAATTTTTCAAAAACCAAAATACCAAAAACAGTTTAACAATATCTGATATTATTAAACCGTTTTCGATATAACAATTGGAAATTGTGCAATTGGAAATTGTGCAATTGGAAATTGTCCAACGCAAAGTATAAAAAAAAATATTATAAGATTTGGTATTTATTTTTTATTTTGCTACAGGCTCGAAAATTATCCGCATCCTAACATTAGAACGATTTAACTTTGCCCCGTGATTTACTTCAAAATTTTATTATCCTTGAAACGAGAATTAACCAGTGGCGTCGTTACGACTGTTTTTAGGGAGACGATTTCCGATTTTATACATTATTTTTATATATAAATATTTTCTTAAATTATTCTGCCATAACAGTATTGTCGTTGCTGAAAACGTACCTTAGGATATTTCTTCTCGACTGGCATGGTGGCTACATAAGTGTAAGGCCCTCCAGCTGCCAGCGGGCAAGTCAGTCCGCAGTCCAAACAGGCGTTGGGGTTCGGCAAGGCGAATGGAACTGGAACTCCCAGGACAACTCCATACACCACCGATGTCACGTTCTCCACAGCCTGACCTGTTCAAATTTACATTTACTTTTGTTAACAAAAAACTAACTATTTGTTAATGTATTGTTTGGAAGAAGATTTAAAAACAGAATAGGCAACACATTTCTGCAAATCAACATCGAGCTATTTATTAATGTATTGTTTGGAAGAAGATTTAAAAACATTGATTAGTCAAAATAGAATAGGCAACACATTTCTGCAAATCAATCAATTTTGAAAATAATAATTATAATATAACTTTATTGAGGTAATCTCAATGGCGTGGTTCAGCTAAAGCTGATCTTTCACCTAACCAGTACAAAAAGAAAAAAATACATAAGAAATACAAAAACAAAATGTACATTACAAATTATAATAATACATAAAAAAGGAGAAAATAACAAAAAAAAGTAACAATACAAAGAGCAATACTAAATCCGAACAATATTTACAATTTTAATAACTGCAGAAGTAAAGCAGAAATGTTTTATAATTTAACTTATCGAAAAATATTTTTTTAGGCGGCTGGTACATAAATTGTTGTTTTTCGTATCTGCTGGCAACCTTAAAGTATCAATTTTTATTTGACATCTGTCAAAGCCAAAATTTTTGGCCGCTAGTTTGTTCATTATTGATTTACATAGTTCATATTAATGTTACTAATTATTTTAGAATATAATAACAAATGTAAGTAAAATTTGAACTATTCCTTTACAAATATTATTGAAAAAGTAATGAATTTGCGAGTAAAAATAGCGGCCGTAAAGTAAATGCGGCCGTAAGGTACATGCGGCCGTAAAGTAAATGCGGCCGTAAAGTAAATTTTGACAGATGTCAAAAATTGATTTTGAATGAAAATTCATAATTTATTGTTGTAATCGCCTAAAAAATGTGTGCACCTCGGCTAAAAGTTCTTTTTGGGCCTCATCTGATTTGTAGCCTCGGCTTTGCCTCGGCTGCAAACTTCTGTTTCGGCCCAAAAAGATTACTTTTAGAACCTTGATACACAAATAACTATTATATGAAATTTAAAAGAACCACATGTCAGAGATTTTAAGTTGAATGGAATTTTATTGTATAGAATAAGAGCTATACTTAATATAAATTATAAATAAATATGAAAAAGAATTTCTATATTTAATTTTGTTGAAAGATGACAACATATACATCATTTTCACGTAAATTATATTTGTTTTGTTTTAATTCTAGTACTTATTATTTTATGTATGAGTCAGAGAAAAAAGATTCTTACTCGATCTTCAATGATATTAGACTAATTTTAGAACGGTAAAGGGAGATATGATCAAATTTACGTATACCAAAAACAAATCTCAACTATTTTGAAATAGGTTAATTTTTTGTGTATCTCCTTTTGTTAAATTTGGTAAGTAAATACATGAACAGTAGTCTAATAAAGGAAACATTAATGAATTGACAAGGCGGAATTTAACCTCAGAAGATAGGAAATGACGGTACAGAAACAGTGTTCTTAATTTAAATTTAGCAGCAGTTAATTTTTTAGTCAAATGTTCTCGGAAAAGTAAATTTTTATTAATTAACATGCTCAGACTCTTGATTACAGTACTACGTCGTAGTTTTGTACCATTAGGTTCAATGTGTGGAGATTCACTTGAACTATACACAAATAACGAGGATTTACCAGCATTAATTGAAAAACCATTATTTAGTACCCAGATAGGGAATTTTTTAAGGTCAGCATTAATAAAAGCTATCATTTATATTATTTTTATCTACCGTTGCCAAAATTTACGTGTCATCTGCATATGCAAGTGCAGTGCAAAATTTTAAAGTATTAGGTAGATCAGCAAAATAAAATAGATAAAACAAAGGGCCTAAAATAGACCCTTGTGGTACTCCTAGAGTTAAGGGGTAAAATTTAGAGTGAAATGTATTAGAATTTGATGACATTACCACCTGAAAAGATCTATTTGATAAATAGCTAGTGCACCATTTCAAAGCACTCTAACCGAAATTATAATATTTTAACTTCTTTAAGAGCAAATTATGATCCACATACCATGTCAAAAGCTTTAGAAAAATTTATTTGAATTAAAAGGGTAGCTTTTGAATTATTATAATTTCTATATTTCTTTATCGGCATGGATAGAAGATTGATTTACAAAAATTTATTTCACTGTCCTATTATTGGTACGTGTTTTGAAAAATATGTCGGTACAATAATAGAGTTGCCATATATAAAAATGTTAACCCAGGACAATATCGTTCAAAATGTAGGACAATTATAGGACAATTTCTAAAAAGAAAATAAATCTAGTACTCGCCACTAATATTTTTTTGTTAAAATTATAGTCAAAAATGATATCTTTCTTATTATATATTTATTGCACTAAAGAAGTGAAATAATGTTATTTAGATAGAATAATGTAACGAGCGAGACATAAAGTCATCACGGCTGACCTGTCTCGGCAGGTAGCCGCATCAAAAATTAAGTGAGAATGGAGCGACGCCGCTATTGTCCGAGAATTTTGTAGAGTCCGGAAGGCTGAAGAATGTTCTAGAAATTAATTGGCGGCAGGTATATAAGGGTCGCATTGGTCTGTTCATGGAGTTCAGTAAGACAGTATCGGTCAGAATGTGCAGTCACTGAAGTCAGTCAATGTCAGTCAGTGCATGTCAGCGACATGTAAAGTAAATATAAATAAATAGTTAGTCATATAAATGAATAGTCAGTGTCATAAATAAATAGTTGGTGATATAAATGAATAGTTGGTGATATAAATGAATAGTTGGTGATATAAATAAATAAATAGTTGGTCATATAAATATACAGGTTGGCCCAATGAAAATTATCAGCGCAATTTTTGGCGACTTAACATCAATTTTGCAAAAAATGCTCGAACACGTCATTTTTAGTGATAGTGATAGGGGGATACCAGAATTGATTACTACCAATGGCATATCTTCAACCCTAAAATGGGAGTAAACTACACCTCAAAAATTTTAAATGGAAAAGGGTGTCAAACATGACAGTTCGAAAGGCCTTTCAATTCTCTTTTGAACAGTTTTTTTATTTTTCAAATCCGATCATTAGTTCCAGAGAAATATCGTTTAAAACAAATTTTATCAGGTGTTCAAAATTGCAATCTAGTAGGCTTAAACAAATGAAATTTAATTTTTACATTATTTTTTCATTGCATTCGAACCTCAATCGCGGGTTTATAAAAGTTTGTATTATTGATTGGTACACTATTGTTTCTATTTCATGTTTGTAGTTGGTTAGACGCAGGTAGCATATATACCCCTCTGTAATACTTACGATAATGAGGTAAGCGAATAAAAATGTCATCTACGCTTGAGCATATATACGACAAAGACATAAGATAAAAATTTAATCATTCTTGCAACAGAAATTGATGGCATAAGGATCAACAGTGGGAAATAGAGTATACTTTTATTTTGCATATTGTAATAATAGTTATTTGTGCTGCTAGGTAGGAAAGTTGTTCTTTTCTGGTCCGAAGGATATGTATACGGCCGAGACACAGTCGAGGCTGGATACTTCTTGAGGACCAGAAAACAACTTTACTGCCATGTAGCACACACTATTTTTTATCCTACACAACAACACAACATAATGAAATAATATAAACATCTTACGAATACTATGTAATTTAACATTTAACTTAACCTCAAAGAAATTTCTGAAATTGAATACCAACATAATAAGAACAAAAAACAAACATTTTATTTTGACATATAAATAAGGTTAACTACTATGTTCTATTATTTACAGAATATATAATAAAAATACCTTGAATCTAACGTAAGTATCAAAATTATATAAAGTTACAATATTTTAAAATCATGTTCACATATTTCATTCTGATTATTAGTTCTAACACATTAAACGCCATCTGTTTGTCCGCACATAAACTGTTTTTTTTTCTTCCCTAGGGAATAGTGAGATTTTGTAGGTCTAGACCATTGATTTAATAAATATACATGGATGGAGCTATACGAATAGCTGTACACAGTGAATGGTGTGGCTAACATAAGAGAGAGATAGTTATATATAAAGTTTTGCGGTGGGAGAGGGATAGATGATTTGTACCACGTGACTTGTGGCAAGAAAGCATTAAGGCTGTTCGACAAATACGTTAAGCCAGCAAAACCATTGCAGCACAACCAAAAAAATATGAGAATATTTAGTACTTATTAATTACTAATTAATTACAAAAAAAAAATTATTACTGTTATTTTTAAAAAAATAAATGGGGTTGTGCCAGCTTAATCGTTAAGCTAGCACAACCCAAAAAAAAAGTAAATATAACAAATACCTTAATATTCATTGATTACAAATTTATTACTAATTAATTACTGCATATTTATTAATTAATTGATAATTAATTACTTATAAATTACACCAGTAATGAACTTGGATGTTGTTTCTACTGATCTTTCATTGCCGTATTGGCACAATTAAAAAAAACTATCCTATTATTTAGTACTAATTAATAACTAATTAATTACCGCAAAAATAAAATTATTACCCTTGCAGTTTAAAAAAAAAAGTGGCTGTGCCAGCTTCTCAGTGAAGCTAGCACACCACAAAAAAAAGAGTAATTTTTATGTTATTATTTAGTACTAATTAATTACTAATTAATTACTAGTTCATTACTACAAGCAAAATTAATTACCATTATCATTCACGAGAAAATGCAACTTTTCCAAATTTCCAAACGAAGCTAGTGCACGAACGCGAAAGAACATTTTCCTATGTGAAAATGCTTCAAAAATAAAATAAATGAAGTTGACAACTATACCTAACAACAATAATTGTAGAAATAAACTATTTAGAAGAGATTGTGTTGGAGTAATAAATGGTCAAATAATGTTTAGCGCACGGTTTAGATTGAAAGATAGATTTTCGAACAGGTTTTAATCTGGAACTACATTTTGGCAATAGTAATTTTTATAAATCAAGTTGCTATATACAGGGTGAGTCTGGGAAGACGCCCCCCCCTTTAACTTTTTTATTATAAGTAATAGAAAAAAATGGCTCATATAAAAGTTTTATTATTTTACATATACTATTTGATGGCAGATGTAGATATTTTTTATAAAGTCAGGTTTACAAGATACGACTATCAACTTTTATTTTTCAAATGGTAATCTATAATTATTTTAATAAAATAGAAACCGTCATTTTTTTCTCTTTTCAACGATGTATTCATTTTTATTAATGTATTTGAAAAATTTCGAGAAAAATGAGAATTTAGAAGTATTAGAAATCATTTTTAAACAAATATTATAGGTGGCCATGTTTCTCCAAACCGGGTAAAAATTCTTCTCAGTGTTCTTAAACTCGGTTTCCAACGTCTGCAACGTATGATGCAAGTCGATTAACCAATTATTAGAATCGTATCAAATAATTCGTTCATCGTGAACTTTTCAAAATTTTTTTTTTTGTTTACAAAATAAGTTAAATTAAGTAACAAACAAATGTATACATTTTTGACATTAATTTAATTGTTTTTCATTGTTACGTTTTGTTTATTTTGTGTAAAAATGATTTCTAATATTTTTAAATTATCTCATTTTTCTCGAAAATTTTCAAATACATTAATAAAAATAAATACATCATTGAAAAGAGAAAAAAATGGCGGTTTCTATTTTATTAAAATAATTATAGGTTACCATTTGAAAAATAAAAGTTGATAGTCGTATCTTGTAAACCTGACTTTATAAAAAATATCTACATCTGCCATCAAATAGTATATGTAAAATTATAAAACTTTTATATGAGCCATTTTATTCTATTACTTATAATAAAAAAGTTAAGAGGGGGGGCGTCTTCCCAGACTCACCCTGTATACCCAACAATAATAATTCTCGATATAAACAATTTATGAGAAATTGTGCTGGACTAATAAATTATTAAATATAGTTTAGAGAACGATTTCCTTGGAAAGATAAATTTTCGAAGAGATTTTAATCTCAAACTAAATTTCGGCAATGATAATTTTTATAAACTAAGTTGCTAAATATACCTAACAATAATAACTGTCGATATAAACTATTTAAGAGAGATTAAGCAAAATATTTTAAAATTCGGCAGCGTAATGACTGAAGGTAACACGTTTCTTGCCACAAGTCACGTGGTTTTCTCTCTGTCTTTGTTGCACTATACTAACCACAGACTGTCTCTCTTTAAGCCCCTTCCATTTACGAAGTATTATAAGTTCTATGGTCTAGACCGGCAAATGTCTACTTTCTTGCGCACGCACACGCAGGAAAATCTTACTTTCAATATGTGTAGGATAAAAAAATAATTTAATAATTAGGTACTTTATAATAAAGAATAAAATCTTATTGTTCTTCTACATGTTCTTACTGTAGGAAACAACTAATTTGTAATGTTTTATTCTTTTATTACGAACAGAATTAATGCAATTATGCTATTGAAGAATGAGGTCAAACTTTAAAAATATCAAAAATTTTAAATTTCTCGTTTTATACAATTTTAAAAACAATTTACTTACTTATCGATTTTTAATCATTTGTATTATTTTCTGCTTTTCTATGAATTTAGAGAAATAATAATGAACAATATTTCATATCGTATGATTCATTATGATAGACATGGTAGATTAAAACATTTGCGACCATATAAAACTTAACAAATATTTATGTTTGCTACTAACAGCAATGATATACAAATGGGAATGTCAGAAATATTTACATATTTTACAACCAGGGATGGAAAATGTAAATGTGTACTCGATTTGCTATTTTTTATTAACAACGGAACAATAACAAAATAACGTAATGCAACCGTAACTGTAACGTAGTAAATAACGATACACTATTTAATAATAATAATATTTTTCGTTATAAATATGTATTATGTTTAAAGACTGTTTCAAATGCGCCAATCACAAACCTTCCTATTTAGTAGTACTTGTTTTGTAGGTAGTGATCAGATTCTGGCAAAATGCTTATTTCCCGTATTATAAACATGTAATTAAGACTATTACCAATTGTTATTGCAGTTTTTAGAGTCATTTGAGCCTAAATTAATTTTGTCTAAAATGCTTTTTTTTGATATTTTCTGAAAATTTTCCTAATTGTAATTATTTTGCCTAAATTATAACTTTTTCGGTTTTTTTTTTAACTACTATTAAAATTTTTTAGAAAATCTGAACAAAATATTTTCCAGAGAACAAGTACCACCACCGATTGGGAGTCCCATATAAATAGTGCCAAATATTAAAATTATATATTATTATATTATAATTATATTATATAAAATATAATCTTTAAGATAAATTCTTTTTCTTGATTTTTTATATTATCGAAATCCTGATGAACTTTGTTTATATCACCAAGGCCGTACTCAGGGGGGGGTTTTCGGGGTTCAAACCCCCCCCGAAATTTTATTCGGTTTGGCACTTATGAGCATCCATAGAGATATCTACTTAGATCCTGAAGAAATAATTGATTGATTTGCAATTGAAAAAGATCGTAGAATAAATATTGTACTAAGTTAAATGTTCAATAAAATATAATATAAGTAACACATTTTTTAAAATTTAAAAACCCCCCCTGAAATTTATTTCTGGTTACGGCCCTGTATATCACTGTTTAGTTTAAACATAGACAGAAATGCTAAATTTGCAAGTTCTTCTTGACTAATAGAATTGCGTAAATTTATCTTCGTCCTCCTTAATATTGACAAAGACCTATCACCACTTGCGTTTGTACTTGGAATGTCAAAAAATTCTAGAAGCTTTTAATTTACTCTCTATAAAAATAGTTCCCTTAGTTTGGACACATTCAAATTTGACCTTTATTCTCATGAAATTGTCGTTTATGGAAATGACTTAGCTTCATACGAGTATATTTTTCGTATGTATGTATGTACCTATTATCTTTTAGTAATCATTTTCCTTTCCATGCTCTTCCTAAACATTAATTGAGCTCGTACTATAGAGACTGAATTAATTGATATGGTGCTATGGGAACAATATTTATTAACATAATTTAATTTAGATTTCTAATTTGATTTCAGATAAATATTCAAAAATTATTTTAATTATTTTAGAATTTTTGGTAGCTAACAAGACACTAGTTTTACTTGGAAATTTTACATTTTCTTGAAGTAACTTGAAAAAGAGATCCTTTTGGAAATGTTTGTATAGTTTACAACTAAATAAATAGTGGTCGATGTCAGCAGTTTCCAGGGTATTGCAGTCACATTTATCTGAAGTTATTATTTTTAATTTAAACAAATGGTTGGGAAGTCTATGGTGATTTAATCGAAGTCTACTTATGGAGGATATTGCTTTTTTACTCATGTTAATTTTGTTGAACCAAGGTTTCCGAAGAATTTCTGGCTGGATTTGATAATAGTTTTTATATTTTTATAGAATTCTTTCCAAAATTTGTCGTGCTGCTTATTGAAATATGATACATATTCGTCAAATGTTGTCAATAAAAATAGATATTCCATCTGCAGTTGTTTTGGCCCATGCGTCAACAATTTCATTTCCAATGAATGTGCTTTTATCCATGGAATTTTAATGTTGATATATAATAATTCAATAAATTTTTTAATAAGATGAATAATTTCTTAAATAATAATATTATTGTTTTTAAAGCCAGGAGATTTTAAAATCTTAGTTGCAGATTTACTGTCTGTGAAAATAACAAAGTTTGGTTTTAGTATTATTTGATTTGCTATATATTTTATAGCAAATAGTTCAGCATTAAAAATAGACGTATAATTTGGTCATTTATATTTTTCTGAATATCCAAGAAAAGGATCATAAATGGCAGCTCCAGTATTCGTATTAATTTTGGAGGCGTCTGTATATAAAACATAGTGATCTGGGAAATAGTGCGTAGAATTTTCTTGAAATAAGTTATTCCTAACTGTTTTACTAGATACTTCTTCTACTAAATTCAAGTCATCGTAAATATTTTCATTATAGATTGAGTAGGAAAAATTGTATAAATAGCATGATAAATAATTTTGTTCAGTAATAGGTTTATTTTCACAAGTGTAGTTGATATACATTTCAATTATTGGTGGGGTATTTTTAAACTTCCAAAATGGGTTTGTGAGAAATCCTGTGGATAAGGCGGCTATTTTGTTAACAGTCGGATATTTACAGCAGTTTATATATCAATAATTGGTATCCATTTTTGACGTGTTACTGACTTTGCCATAACTGAATAATAACACTATCATGTGATATTTCTTACATAGTCTAGCGGCAGTTGTCACAAGAACTAAAAAAGTGCCATAAATGTTCTTACAGTACATTAAATGAAATCCAAAATTATAAAGCACCGCTTGCGTTACAGCACCCCTAGGTAATTGTCTAGTGGTTAATCCGGCCCTGATTCGAGTGATAATTTGTTTAAGAATTAAAAAGTAATATATTTTTAGTTATAAAATCACAAATAAAAGAAAAACCTGCGTGCAATAAATTAAGATAATGATTTTAACTACAACTATAAATCCAAGGGTAAGGTCACTGTGCACTTGTATAATAATCTCATGCAACGAAAAGGTTTCCATTGTCAAATAAGATCAGTTTCTTTATTTTTAGAAAATAATAGAAAATAAAATTTTTTGTTCTATCTTCGATTAAATCCTGTTGCAAAATATATAATATGAACTACAATATATTCCTGACAATATACGAGTATATATACCTTTACTTACAAATATATTAATACCTATATACAGAGTGTCCCAGCTCGACCGACACATGAGAGATTTACATAGGAAATCAGTTAATTATGAATAGTATTTCCCCAGTGCAAGATATTAACTTGAAATTTTGTATGCTTATTGAGGAATATTATTTCTTTGGATTACTGTTATGTGAAATATGTAATTTCGTCTGCAAGACGAGATTTATTAAATTATAAAATCTAACATTTTCGTTCAAAATCAGTCAGCCATGGAAATAAAAGAAAATATCTATGTGACAGTTAATGACATGCCATTGTAGATATTTATATTTTTGCAATATTGGTATATTATTTAACAAAAAGGAACTAAATTCAAGTTAAATAATATTAAAATACAGGGAATAAGAATAAAAATCAGTGATACTTCACTAAACTGTCAGATAAATATTTTCTTTTATTTCCATGGCTGTCTGATTTTCAAAGAAAATGTTAGATTTTATAATTTAATAAATCTCGACTTGCAGACGAAATTACATACTTCAAATAACTGTAATCCGTAGAAATAATATTCCCCAATAAGCATACAAAATTTCAAGTTAATATCTTGCACTGGGGAGATACTATTCATAGTTAACTGATTTCCTATGTAAATCTCTCATGTGTCGGTCAAACTGGGACACCCGGTATAGTCAATTTTTTACTGATCGCTAAATATTTAAGGCAAATGGAAGTAATGTAATCTTACCTATTTTTAGAGTTTATCAAATGTTCTTGTATTAAAAATGGTACTAAATTATATTTATTTATTTTTTTCTTAACATTTATGACAAGAGTCTATGTATCTATATATCTATATCTATTAGTGGTGGCAAAGTCCGGAAAAATTTGAGTCCGGACCCAAAGAAAAAAAAAGTCCGGACTTAAAAAAGTCCGAACTTTTCGGACAGTGTAAAATGCACCTTCACGGTCCGGACCCGTCCGGTGCATTTGTGTACCAGTGCACGGTCCGGTCCGGTGCGGTGCATAAATAAATTTACGAAGCAAATAAAATTAAGTTTAAGTGAAAAGTATATTTTTGACAGCAATGATTTTAATACCCTAAAAGAAAGAAAACCGATTATTATATGTTAAATTAAATAAATTTGCACGGAAGTAATTTACTTGGCTGTATATAAAATCGGCCATAAAGCAAATAAAAGTGAAGTACTATCGCAGGTCCGGACTATCGCAGGTCCGAACACGGACGGGTCCGGACTCGGACGGGTCCGGATTTTTTTATTAATAGGGTCCGGACTTAGTCCGGACCCAAAGTACGGACTCAAAAAAATCCGGTCTTCGTTGCCAGCACTAATATCTATCTAGGAATTATTAAAAAATGTTTTTTTATCTTCATCGTTATTCAATGTTTAAGTATAAAGTAAACATTTTATAATTTTTCATATGATGCAGGACACCATTGGTGATGATTCAATTATTTTATTTAAATAAAATGTATTATTAATATGAATTCGAAATATTTATTTTTTACGAAATAATATTTTTTCATTTAGTTTTCAGTTATCTGATTCGTGGTCAGTGACCACAAAACCGTCTAAGTACCGATTTTGAAGAAAACTAAACATTTTCTTTTTAATTTTTGGTTCGCCTTATAGACTACGCAAATAGCTGTTCCTGTAAATCCCCGCATCAACCCGCGGATTTTTTCATAATTAGCGTTAGTGTCATTTTAAATGTCATCATATAGAATGAATGTTTATTAAGAGCAATTTTTATAATATAAAAGAAATTTTATAGGAGAAAAATGTCTATTGTAATACGTTGTGCTTATGAAACAATTAACATAACTACTTTTAGAAAAAAAAGTCTTAAAATGGGAAAATTATATCAAAAATGACCTGTTAGACAAGAAACTGAAAAAAATAAGAGGGAAATAAAAACACTTGGTTGTTTCACTAGAATAAAAATATTTATTATAACGACGATCGTTATCAGATACATATTTTGTTTAGCTTTTAAAATTCAGTTTGTAACTTGACAATGACCGTGAGGTCGAAACGATCGTCGTTATCATAAATATTTTTATTCTAGTGAAACATATGATGTCAAATTTGATGTAAGTAAATGTAAAAGATAAAATAAGTAAAAATGAAGTCATTTTATTGTAAAAATTAAAAATGTGGAAGAAATATATTAGGAATGTATTTGCATGCGTGAATCAAAGTAAGTTCAGTTCCGGTTTTAGTAACGTCAAAAATAGCTGTCATATTGGTCATACAAAATTTATGAAGGAAATTTTAGGTATGAAATGAATTATAGTTATTTGTCAAACTAGAGAGGAAAGCGTATCTTTTTACCACTCGAGCTCGTGTGTGACTCACGAGCGCAGCGAGTGAGACATTCGAGTGAGAGTGGTAAAAGTGCTTTCTTTTCGTGTTAAGCCTGTTTTACATTCAGCAACATTTTCCTGCAACTTGTTGCACTAGTTGCGCAACACAAGTTGCCGAATGTAAAACCAAAGTTGCGGGCAACTCGTGTTGTGCAACTAGTTGTGCAACACATTCTTCAAATAGGACATGTTCTAATTTTGTTGCCTGCAACTTGCAACTTTCCCCCAGATTTAGTAATATTTTGGTTACTTTTTGTTTTACCAATCGAAATATTGCAGTTGCCTGCTTTAAATTTCAAGCACATATGCTCTTTTGCGATTCATTTTTGTTTTTTTGTTCCAATTTACAATTTTACACGAAGATCAACAAAACGTATATTTTTGTAAAAATGCAAAAGGTTACAAAAACAATAAATAAACATGAACGTATGTATATAGTAACTGTCAACTGTAACTGACTACAAACTTTCCTCGGATATATGTTGATAAAAAATTTAAAAGAACTAGTAAAGTAGCTAAAAAATGTTTTCAAATGTAATACATAAGAAAATTGGTCAGCAACAAGTTCCACAACTTCGTGTTGCGCAACTAGTTGCGCAACGAGTTGCTGAAAATGTTACTGAATGTAAAACGGGCTTTAGACACAACATATTTCAAAAATCCATTTATTTGAATGAATAGGCGCAGCAATATGATAAGTTAAGTTATAACTGTACTGTAAACTTCGACGTTTACCGATACAGTTGTTTATTTCCAATATGTCAATTTAAGTTGTTAAATTGCGAAATAATGTGAAAAAAGAAAAGAACAAGACATAATTGCCATAATATAATTATTAAATAAAAAAATTTAATATAACTATGAATTTTTTCAATATTACGTACTATACTGTTGGTAACACAGTACATTTTCCTCTCTAGAGAGGGAAAAGTAACTTTCCTCTCTATATCGCGAGAAGAAAGTAGAGCTTTCTATGCATGTCGTGAAAAAAAAATATTCTGAACTGCAATAGCAAACTAATTTTAAAACTACAAATTAAATGTATTGAAAAACTTATATAGAATATATTACTACAGTGGCGGGAGGTATTGTGTTGGACACACCAGATTTTTTAAACATGTTTGGCCAAATGCCCTCCATTGAAACAATAGATATTAAGAAACTGAAAAATTATTTTCTAAAAAATGTTATTTTGCACATTCATACTGCATCATAATTTATCGTTATGTAATATTTTGTTGTTTAAAATTAAACGTATTCTATCATTTACAAGTATATGTTATATATAAACATAATTAATATAAATAAGTATGGATTTTCCTTAATTAGTAATATGAAACTAAGAATAATAAAAAGTAAGAAAATAGTGTTTAAGAAACAAAATAATGAATTGATTATAAAGCGGTATTTAATTAAAATTTAAAACTATCATTTGAATTTGTGATTCATGCATTTTATACATACTAAAAGTTATATTATTTTCTTAATATTTTAATATTTACAACCATTTACCATATATTAATAATTAATAGTTTCTTATTATAAATTTTTACTGCTTGATTATAACAGATCCATTTTAGATGGATTTTGCACTTGCAAAAAAAGAAAATCTTTTTGTAAACCTGCGCTCGCGAAATGCCAGTATGCTATCGAAAACAATGCTGTCATACGGTAATAAATAATATGACACTGTTTCATCTTCTCCGCACTTGCTTTTACACCCCATAACACAACAACTATTATTACAAGGATTCTTCTTTGAATTTGATCTCATTTTTAATGTAGCTATCAACATTGCCATTGACTAACGCTAATTTATAAAAACATTACATGGCGGCGCTGCGATAGGTGCTTGCCATTTATAATTTTAAAATTCTGAACCCAGATTTGTGCTCAGCGATCTTAAGCACGCCTACGTGCAGGCTGCAAACTATGAAGAAAATTAACCTTTTTTTTAGTCCTTGATCCAAAATTTTGAGTTCGCCATTTTGAATTTCAAAAATTTGACTCCAAATTCGTGCTCAGCGGCTCTAAAAATCTCCGAGTAGTGATTTTTGTTCACAGTAAAGGAAAAAAGCCAAAAATCGCGTTGTCTTATAAATCGTGTTTGAAGCATGGATTAATTCAAAAAGTCTTAAAAAGTTTAGTTTTTATTTTTATATTTTGGAGGCACTTATTTTTTTACTGAACGGACTCCTGCAAAATCATACAAAAATAAAAAGTCGTAAGTAGCCCTTCTTAAAAGCTTCCAAAGAAACAAAAAATGAGTGGAATTTCCGAAGTTCAGTAAATATACATATTTCAACAGAATATTGTTGTGTAATTTTAACGCCCTATAGTTTTAGAAAAGAGACATAATGCATAACACACTAACATAAAACTTAGCAATCATTACCTTTCGAGATAACTAAGCATCAGCAAGATTAGAAGGAAATAACTCTCCTCATCTCTAACAAAAAGAACGGTCAAAGCGAGTCAACTGAGGAGAGCTAAGTTACCCTAAGATTTTTTGTAAAAAGAATACTTTCAACTTTGTGTAAAAACAATGCAAATAATATCTCCCTTAAATTAATAAAATATTTTTCAGAATTCATAGTAATTGAATGAAACAACTTTTTTAGTTTTAGTTTTGTTATTATTTATTTAATTTATTTTAATAAATAAATAATTACAGAACTAGAACTAAAAAAGGTGTTTTATTCAATATTTCTCCCTTATAACATGAGACAGTTACCAATAAATTGCATATGTATACAAAACATTTTCAGATTTTATAATTTGTAACATTTATTTATTCTTTCATTTAATATTCACTGAAATGTTTCATTGTGTTAGTGTACTTAATAATAATTTTTATGCATTAATTTCAACATAATCAATTGATAAGTATATATTAGTAGGTATGTTGAAGTGGAAAATAATACGTGTGTTAATAATAGAGGTATGTGACGATATTTACTTGTTTTGAATTCCATTGTTAGAGTAACGTTAGTATTTCTGTGGAGGACACATCTCTGCTGAAGGTCCGGGCAGCCAGTCACAGAGATTTGTTCGAGCTGACCAAGTTTTGACCCTAGATAAACAAATACAAATATTAACACAAACATTAAAATAAGATTACGTTTAATGGTCATGGCTTTATTTCTTTCTTATAATAATAAATAGATAACTTATCAGGGGGATAAATATATGTACAGTGTGTCAACAAAACGTGTATCACAGGAATTTAACATAGTATTTAAAAAAATTGCGGTTACTCTCTCTCTCGTGTTACTTGAAGCAAAACTACAAAAGTACAAAGTTGTTCAAAATTAAAATCTTCATCAGATGAAATCATAATTGATGTAATAGCGCGTCTTCAGTAAGAGATTTATTAAATATAAACTATAAAATTTTCGTTCAAAATCAAAAAGCTATGGAAATAAAAGAAAATATCTATGACAGTTTTTATAGTAAATCGAAGTAAAATATGAAAAATTAGTCATACATGGCACTACAGGAGTGGGATTCCATAACTCATAACAATCACAAATAACAATTGTACTTGTTATTTGTTATTATATCAATTTTAAACGTCAAACGTCAAATATCATCACGGCGAAAAATTCAAATTATAATAAATATCCTCACAAGAATGTAGATTTGTAGAGTAAAGTCCTAATGATAGCAACCGGAGTTATGGAATCCCACCCCCAGATTTGAAAATGTAAATAACGTTATTAGAAAAAATATCATAGAGATCTTATTACAGTATTTAAAATTTAATTTTTTTTTAGATTCCGATTCAATGGACAAAATTTATCACCGTTCATTATGTGTGAAAATTAATACATTATTAAATTTAAACTAATTTTATCAAAAAATTTCTTATAATTAAATTAACAAGAAATATTTTGTTATCAATTTATAAATATTTGATACAAATTCAGCAATTCATTATAATAACTAACTTTTAATTTTAATGACCGTCCCTTCGTCTGAATTAATTTAATTTATTAAAGTTTTACTAAATGAAAGTTGTTAAAATATAACCACGCCATAAATTCTAAGGATGTACGAGTATTCATTTTAAAAAGTAAAAGTAATGTATCACTGGATTTGAATATTTCTTTTCTTAAAAATAATTACATTCATGTGCCATGCAATATTAAGTATTGTTTAACTAATAATTTACTATCTTAAATAAAATATTTTTCTCCCGGCTATACGAACAAACTGTCACATTACATGTTTGACAAATTACAATTGACACATACTAGACTATTTTATTTCCCAGGGAATAATAGTTATTTATGGTACAAATGTGTTACATTACAGATAAGTCGAATGGGAAAGTTTAGCTCACGAGGCTGTTAGGCCGAGTGTGATATTTTTTTCAAGTGACTTAGGTAATTAACACACGTGTGCCATACAACATTTTATACAACACATTTTAATCATTGATATAAAATACATATAAGATTTTTGACAGATGGAATTTCGAAATTACATTTAGGAACAAAATAGTGTAGAGAAGGCTTTATAACCAAAAAACAGTGAGCTAATATATTTAGCTCACTAGTGACTTATGACCTACTTTATTTATCTAAAAACAGCATACTTATATCGTTATAATTACACTGTGTTGGATAAAATAATATAATATAGTAAATGAGGAAATAAAATAGAAATAAATAACAAATACAGAATTTAAAAAAAAAGAAAACAAGCTTCATTCTTTGTGCCAATTAAGTATTAAGTAAAAATAAATTAAATAATTTAAATTTAATGATTGGAAGAAAATACGAAATGTATATAAAATTATCATTTTTTATAAAACTCAGTAGTCAAAGAAATTTGAAATATATTTTTTCTTTATTCCCTCATTTACTTTCTTTCCTTAATAAATAAATAACCAAAAATCTCTATCTTACTTGCAAGTGTCTAAAAAACGTTACTTCAAAAACTTTAAAATCAAATTTCCGAAATTTGAATTTATTTATTTTTAACAGTTTCAAGACATCGACATAAAAAAAGTTTAATACCATTTTTTTTACTAGAAGGACTATTATTACAGATTTAGTCAACTGTTACAATCCCTTGTACTGATAAACAATTTGAAACATTTTGTACTGATTTTCACACGATAGATGTTTATATATTTTACACATTTTAAATATTAATTAAAATTTCAGACATCTATCTGTCAACTCCATTAACAAAACAATTGATATAATTGAATAGTAAGAAAATTATAGCAATAGTATTGCTAAAATTTTTCCATTATTTGCCTTAACATGTGACCCAATAATACATATCGATATATAATTTCATGATTTCATTTTTTGTATTGATTTCATCAAAAAAATAAATGGTCACTCTAATTTTAACACTGCATATTGCACTTAAACTCCTCGAATTAATATAAATGATGTGAGTTTACTTGTTCACTTTTAAAAAACATCTTAACTAGGCACGTAAGGGAAAATAGGAACGTAATTCTCAAGGTGCACATTTTATCTTAACAATTGGTTTATGTACAATTTTCAAGTACATAACAATTTAAGTAGATTTTATTTCCGCTTCTATCAGGTCAACTAGCTACACGTGCCATATTCCATAAAGTTGCTATATTTTTCTAGTAAGTAATTCGAATTCTCACTTAAGAATAATTCACACAAATCTTTCGAATACAAGTATAAGTATATTTATTGCAAAAAATAAACTAAAATATGAAATGAAATATATTTGCAATTGTAAAATAAAACTTATTTAGTGATTTAGGAAGACAAATAATGTACCAAAAATACAATTGCATTTATAGCAATTAATACAAAATTAAATTAAGTTATTTTAAAGGTCAAACTAGGAACAAGGACGGTGCCAGGCCCGGATTTAACGGCGGGCAGACTGGGCTGCAACCCGGAGGTCCAAATCAAAAATTTTATCAACCATGTACACTACAATAAAAAAGAGCAACACTGGAAAATACCAAAATTTAATTACTTGTAATTTTATTACATTTTAACGCAACTATTTAATTTTTTAATAAAAGAAAATAATAGTTTCTTTAATCCAGAACATTTTATGTATAATTTAATTATAAAAAAAAGTGCCGGATGTTTTTCCAAAATCTATCTTGTTTTTATGATAACAAATTGCACTGCTGAAAGATTGTTCTCAAAATTAAAATGATTAACAATTAAGATCAGAAAGGTTTTAAGCGAACAACGCCTAAAACATCTAGTAGGTACTTCTAAGCATCTATCATTTGAAGATATTATATATAGAAGATTTTACACAAAAGAAAGTAGGAAATTTCATTTATAAAAAAAATCATATATTAAATTTTTATTCCATATGGAAAAAAGGGCCCCCATCAAACTTTTGCCAACATAAATCCGGCCCTGGAAGGTGCAAAGTAAATTTTAGTAATAGAGAAACACGTATGTTCATGTTTATTTCAAAAATAGAATATTATATTATGAAGTAGTACTATTAAATTGACGATACCTATACATTTAATACACTGCATATGTCAATTAGACAATTAAATTCATTGACCTATATTCATACCTATTAAAAATAATTAATAATAATATATCAATCTCTGATGTATCATTTGTAAATAAAAATAATATAAACGTAATATATTATTCAAATGTGTACATTAATAGCTTAAAATTTTGGATATTTGTAATTTTGTATTATTTCGAACACTACTGCTTCTCTTTAAATTCAAAATTAATTATTTTCCGACCTTATTTTTAATCATTTACTAATATTAATTACTATATAACATTAAAATAATGCATTTTCCTTAAAGCTATCACATTAACAAGAAAATATGTATTACATGTAATAAATTCAAGTTATCAGAAAATTTTATATCCATTTAGGTATATGTATATTATAGTTTATATGTGTAATATGTAGCTATTCTACTGTTTTTCTATTTATAAAATAATTATAATTAGAAATTTCGTTATTTAGTTTATTTTTTTTTTATTTATTATAAAATACCTATCTAGTGCAATTTTACGATAGGGACAATTGCATACTGATATGCTAATTACAAAATTTGTGGTTCAGACATTCATAGTTTTGACATAACTTTTTAAATATGGAAGGTAATATTTTATCGTTTCTCTTGTTTTATATAGTTATAGTTATACGAATATTGATGTATTGATCAAGAACTATAGGATCTGTGATTTTAAAATAGGAATGTTTGAATTTTAATCATTTCTGTATACAAATAAATCTCAATTTAATTTTGATGTTAGTTAGTTTTTGAACTTCTATTCTATTAAATTATTCTACTAATTTAATCTGAAAACAAAACTAGAAGTTAAAGATGTATACAATATAATCGTATTCCGATTATTCAGAAAAAAAAAACTATTGGGTTCAACATTCTGAGATAAGAGTTTAGAAGAATATGGATAAGTTTTAAAATAAATTATCATAAAATAAAAAAAATAAAAATTTTACATACCTAACTAATTTGGAATTATTTAAATATAAATTATTTTTTTGTTTTATTTCTTATATATTTTATTTATTATTAAAACTATAAATACACGACTATGTATCAAAAAGTGTTACAAAAAAAATATATAAAAAAATAGCATTTCTTTTGTTTTTCAATTTGGAAACCAAAGTATATAATTTTATATAAATTGGAGTATTACATTTTTTAAATACATATTAATAGTTAAACATGGAAATACATCTTATTTGTAAATTAATAAATATCATTTATTCACTTATCAAAATTAGCTTAATTCAGGGAATTATGAGTATTATACGAGTACATATATTTGCAAACGTATATGTACACATTTGAATAGTTTTGATTTTCACAATTTTTTTCAAAATATTTTTAAATAATTCATTAATATTTCCAAAAAAATATTTTAGATAAATATACGGATAAAAGCATTGTAACCAGTGTCAATATTTTTGTAAATTTCTTAAATATATTGTGTTAAATATTAAGCTAAACAGTGTTTTTGGATAACTGTTAAAATAAATTTAATGGTCACACAGATAATATTCTTTTTCCCAGAAATAAATAAATTTCTCATGTTATTATTGAAATAATTACAGAAAAAAAATTATAAAAAAAAAAATTGTAAAAATTTAACAATTTTTATACTAATTCTAATAACCAATTAAAAATTCAATAGTATAAATAAAAGTTACATATACATAGAAAATATAATAATAACAATAATAAAAATAGTTTATCTACAAAATATATTTTATCTTACCGCAGTCTTCAAGAGCGAATGAAAAAGACACAAAAAGTGTTACTAAAGCCACAAATATGAATTGATTTTTCATTTTGACTATCTCAAAACTCAGTTTGAACCTGCTCGAAACGTATACCCGATGTTTACTACACAACGAACTTAACTATAATGAAAGTATTGTCATGAGGTTTGCCAAGATAAAAGCACAGGATGTCTACGTTATTATGAATGTGTAATATACTACTACTGTACATTAACTTTAAAAGATATCTCATAATTGTTTACAATGACAAATTGCTACTATTATTAATATGAATATATCTTATATTTATTGCGACAAACTGAAATATTGTTGTAAATTATTTGTAGGAAAGTATACAAAGGAATGTTAAAAAATATAAATAAAAATAATTGTTATTCATAACACAAATTCAATAATAATTTTATACATTTTTTTTAATACATACAATTGTAAATTTTTGTTATTTAATAGATACTTTAAAAATATAATTTTATAAACTGGATGACCTGACACCGGAGATACGTTTTTGTATGGCATGAAGTAGACATTAAGGAGCAGCGGTTTCAAGAATGGACAAAAATTGATTATGTTTATATCATGCAAAGGTATAAAATACGTTTCTCATATTATCGATGTAGTAAATTAATGATACAATAGTCAGTGTATAATTTTGAAAATCAATTTATAAAAGTAAATGCGCAATTTATATAATGTTCGTTTTACCAGTTTTAAGCTGTGAAATATCGACAAACGAACGCAGTTAGTTACACGTCACAACATTCTGCCATCGTGGCGTTCGTGTTGTCGCTTTGCGTTGTCCATGTCATTTTGAGATTGTGGAGTGGTGACGGTAGCAGACAGAACTTCTCATTGAGGTCGTCATTTTTCATACACCAGGCTAACTAACAGGTAATTCTTGCTTACAGTTAATAAATTGATTTATTATAGTTAAATAATTATTCATATAATTCATTCTGTCATTTCTTTTCAAGATATTTGACGAAATGGATCAAATCGCTAAATTCATTGAACCTGGACGCCAGTTCACCAAGGATTCCATAAGGTTGGTGAAAAGGTGCACGAAACCAGACAGAAAAGGTGAGATAATTTTTTATTACATATGGAGAACAAGTAAAATGAATTTCTACCAGTCATTAACAAACTGTAATTCCATTTACTGTTATTTTTTTTACATCTACATTCAAACGTTTTAAAAAGTACATCGATTCTACAAATAAAATATGTAATAATAGATTATAAGGTAATTCGTATATAAGTAAGCATCGCAATATTTCTTGGCATATTCCCCAATATGTTACAAATACATAAGTAAAATATTGTTCTGGTTACCTTATTATATATTCAAAATTATACAATATCGAAATTAAAATATAAACTAACAAAATCGACAACCTTTATACAACTTATTTCTTTAGTTTTAGATTTAATTCAGTATTATTCCTATAAACATTCAAATATGACATATATTATTACATATTAAATTATTTTGAATGTAGATAATATTTTTAAGTAAATTTTTAATTTGCTGTACTCACTGTGAAAGAATTTGTTTTATATATTTAAAGATTAGTATACCTCAAATGCAAATTATACTCTGACGCAAATAGATTGTTAGATTTGTGAATTTCTTATGTTGAAATTAAACATTCGATGTTTCTTTTCAGAATTCCAGAAAATTGCTATTGCAACTGCCATTGGTTTCTGCATCATGGGCTTCATCGGATTCTTCGTTAAACTGATCCACATACCTATTAATAATATCATCGTTGGTTCATAAAATAAATATGTAAATTAAGATATTTTTTATTATACACATTTATTTAAATCATCCGTTTATATTTTTGTTTCTGATTATCCAAATATCATAATACATTTTTATAATAAACTTCATTGTTAATGTAATGTATTTGTATTTTCTTCCTATTGCTGGTAAATAATCAATGATCTACATACTTACTACAGAGAAAAACTAGTGCATAATTAGAAATAAAACTTTCAATATTAGAGGAAATTAACTACTTTATTAGTACAAGTGTTTATTATTTAACATTTTATATTATGAACACAATTAAATTTAGTAATATTTTTATTTATTTTATGTTAAATTATTAACATTAATTGAAAATTCAACTTTTTTTAAATATGGGACCAGCATTCTAATTTACTGATTTGCATGGCTAATATTTCGAATAATTTAATTTCTAAAAATTCAGAAAATTATTTTGTGAATTTTCTTTAAACCAATGAAAGGTTTCATTGTTTGTCATGTGTTTGTATTTTCACCAATTTTGTTATAGTGAGAATAAAGTTTTAGAGATTATTTCCAAGAAAAATTTCTGTAACTTGAATTTCTTGACAAATATCTATTAGAAAGTGAAATGAGCGAAATACAGATTTTGTTTCGATGCTGTCAAAAAATAATCTAAGAAAATATAACTCGAGAGTTTGATAAATTAGAAAAAAATTCTTTAAGGCCAATTAATTTATTGTTAATGATTTTACAAAAAATAAGTATTCCAATATTTTTAAAACATGTGAACTTTTATATTTGAAATTACTCAAAGTATCAGACCATGAAATACTTGTATAACATGAAAATTAGAAATTTTGACTCAGTGCATAGAAAAAATTTCGTAATTATGATAAAAAAATTAAATATACAAATAAAACAGCATGAAGAAAAATAATAATTAATTTATGATTTTATTACTTTAATACTAGTAAAATATAGAATAAGGCAATAATTTATCGAATTCATTCTAAACTTCGAAGGCTTTATTTCAGCTCCGTTGGATTCTAAATCTACATTGATCGTCTTCAGGGAATGAAAGTGAAGAAAACCCATATAAGGTCGAAACTGGTCGAGATTAGCCTTCGAAATTTTGGTTGAATTCCAGTAATTATTACCCTGTCCTATTTACTGACCAATCAAGAAAATCTCATTAATAAAATGTATGGAAAAATTTAACTTGTATAGTTTAAATTTTATTTAATACTAAACAATATTAACATAAATTTTTGAAAAATATATTTTTTTTTTCAGAATAATATTCTGTGCTTCAAGTACTATTTCCAATTAATCAATTTTTACCAAAAGCTACTCAGTTTATCGTACATAATGATACATATTGAAATTAATATTTAATCTCCTTTAATATGTTGATGAATATATGCATTTGGCTGGTTTTTAATAAGGAAATATAAAATTTACGAAGAATTCCATTTTCCCGGGAAGCATATATCATGTTTCAAACAATAAATCTTGAACTGGGAGTAATGAAGACTAAAAAGAAATTGGTACATACCTTAACAACTGCAAATTCGGATAGTAGGGAATCTAAGACGTACTATTTAGCAAAAACTCACAATGTAGTTTAACCACAATTAACTCATACGAGTTCAAAGTAGATATTAGGTATGATTTAAAGTGATAGGAATGGTAGGGTAAGTATTGATAAACAATGTTCTTTCCAATTTCGAATTTTATTTCTAACTTTTACTGAAGGCACAAATTTACAATTGTTAATAACGATTACGATCAGTATCAGGTATCTTATAAACCCGTTATTCGACTTAAAATATAGGTAACCACATTCATAGAGTTGTGAAAATACAAGAAAGGAAATTTTGAGCACCAAGAAAATTTAACATGGAATTTAAGCTGGCAAGGCATACCAACTACAATAAAAAAATTACAAATAAATTAGATATAGTGTATATGGACGAAACATGCTTCTAGCATGTGAAGATGGAAAAAGCATTGTAATACTATATGTGCGCTTAAATGGCTTATCATTACAGCACCAGTAAAAAATCTTAATCTAAAGCACATTTATAATGTAAATTATAAATTGAAAAACAATGTTTCTTAAAATATTAACTGTAAATATAAAATTATACTTAAAATATATTTTAATAGTACAACAATTTTATAGATATATTTTCAGCCCTTTGGGCACTAACCAAGGCACTAATGGCACGTAAGATTTCATAAATCGTCAACAGCAGCACTGGTAACTCAAAGGCACGAAAGCAAATTCAGATTGTAAATATCACAAACGACAATGTCTTTTCAAAAAAAATATTTTTCAACTTTTACAATTTTATAAACAATTTCACTTTTCATAACAATTAATATCTTCTAAAGTATATTGTCATAAAATGATACAAAAAATCACAAGAAAACTACTATCTAAGCTAGCATGATAATAGTAATTTGTGATACTTTTAAGTAGTCAATCACAGCAATAATACTTGTATGAAATATAGTCTTATATATTAATAAAAGTATTTTTGCTTGAGTAAAGCGAGTTGTAAGCATGTCACAGTAATTTTATAAACTGACAAAAATGCTTTGCTTCAATAACGAATACAAAAAAATCAAAATTGGTAAACAAAACAAATGTTCCAAACATTCTGGTTACTATATCGCCAAGTAATAATCAATTCTGCGATTAATACAATACACTTCATGCAGCTAATAAGTTAGTTGGAGAACGAGTTTGTCATCACAATAAATAATTTATTCCACTTGAAAGTAGAGAGGTAAATGGAAAGAAGGTACTTTTCGTATGTAATAATATAAATATATATCTAACTCTAACAGATTAGACAAATAATAAAAAGCAAATAGAAAAATATGTAATATAAAAAGAAACAACATATTTATAGTAGTATGATCTGTAACATTTGGCAGTTCAAATAAAAATATATTTTAAAATAATTTTTAGTATATGACAATCATACTACATATGAGGAATGCTAATTACTGTACTTAAATTAATTTTGCACGTTTTACTTATTTCTAAGATATGTTTTCAAAATATATTCAGATCGATTAAAAATCCGTTAAGTATTTATTTGATTTGTCATTCGATTTGATTAGGTGTTAAGCCATGCAACCGTTGTCCATAGTAGGACTACTGTAATTCTGATTGCCACCATTTGATGAACTGTAATTGTGGCATTGCTGAGAATTGAAGTGGTAAATTCCAGAGTTATCCAAGTTGGTTAATTGTGAGGGTGGAGAGTAATTCTCTTCTTCTACAATAATAGCGGGTGGCTTGGCATACTGGATAGTTGAACGGGAGTAAGAATTGTTATCATTTGCAATTCCAACGCTGGCCGGCCGGTTACAGTACTCAATGCTCTGGTTTCGGAAAGTGGTCCCAATGTCGACTGACGCAGGCCGGTTATATCCGTGGTTCGTTTCAATCACGGACGTCGCTAGGGATGTGACGGGAGGTAGAGGACCCTCAGGACTGTAGCACTGGTGGTCATCGTCTACAATGAATCTTCCATCTGCAGGTTGTGGGTAATGGTCGGACTGGTTCGTCGACTTGATACAAGATGGCGTGTGCATCGTCAACATATCAACAAGTCGTCGTCGCTGAGACTCGAGTTCCTGAATTTGAGATTTCAAATCGATATTTTGTGTTTCTAAGATCTCGGATTCGTGGACTAAATTCACTGTTTTTTCGCGCTTCTTTAATCGGCACTTGGTAGCCGCGATTTTGTTGCGTTCTCGACGACGTCTTCTGCGTTCTTCATCTTCCGGCGTCAACTGTAAAATAAATATAACTGTAGTTATTTGTATTATCTATTTAAAATAGCTACATTTATTAATGTTACAATATTTGTATGTTCAAAAATTTAACGACTAAATTATCTTATATTCTTGTTTATTAAACCATAAAATATAAGATAATGGTAACATACTGATAATTCATTACTTTAAAGCAAGTCCTTTTAATATAAACTAGCAATTTATATATCCAATTACTTAATTTCCCTTGATATGAATTAGCAAATGCTAACCCATAATTAAATCATGCATCAATTAATTTCCCATGCATATTTCCATTAAAATATAAGTACTTTGAAAAGGCTGTTTTGAAATGTATAAAAACAATGTTTTAATTCTATTATAGAGTTTTAACACTATATTTGTTAAAAAAACAATTCTTTTTATTAACAAAAATTTTATCAGTAAATATTAAACGGTTAAACAGTAAATTTATATAAGTAATCTTAAAACTACAATAATCGTTCTCAAAACAGTGATTTCAGTCGTATCTTTCACCTCTTCAATCATTTCCATTCAAACACATGTTGATTTTGTAATAAAAGCTTTCATAATCAAATCATTCAAAAAATTTTAATAGACAAATGTTAGTATGTGCTCCATCATGCCAACTTCACTGTTCGAATTATAAGCATCTTTTAAACATTCAATACTTTTTTCTAATTACAAATTTAGCACAAACTCCTCCTTAAATTTCAACAAGGAACGCGTTTAAAACACCAAAATTATTTTGTCCTTAATAAATTTCAAAATCCTAAATTAAAATATACCAAAGCTTCCGTACATTGTCACTAGATGGTAGGAAAATTTAATTATTCTATTCTCTGCTAGAATGCGTTGCAATTATAGACACAGATGTTTTCAACAACAGACTTTATTTTCCTGAAATTACCAATCTTCCTGCTTATTTCACGAACCCGGTAAAATAAAAAAGTTATAACTTTTTTATACTTTACGTTAACAATTGCTATATTGTTATGTCGAATAAGGTTTAATAATTTGTACTGTTCTTGATATTTTTTTTGTTAATTTGGTAATTTTATAAACTGCGTCCCAAAGTAAATATCAAATTGAAAACCTCAAATATTTGAAAATGTTTTTAATACAATTTATAATTATTTCGTCATATATAGCTTTGAGAATTTTTAAAAATTTTAAAAGCTTATTGACATCCAATTCCTTTCAACAGGTTTACCGTATTTCACATAAAATCCTAGATTATACAGTATTATTATTTATAATTGAAACTTTTAATTTTTTTAAAATAAGTTAAACAAAATATAAAAATATAATATAGTATATAGTTCCATTCCTGCAATATGCAACAATTCATCATCTTATAAAAGAAGTAATATAACTAAAATATCAAATATAAAAAAAAATGTGTAATAAAAAAGGAATTTTAATGGGGAGTATTATAAAATTTATTATAAACATATTTGAAGAACACCAATAATTCCTATCGTCCATTATGTGATTAAAATATGACGCATTCTAGCAGCGAATAGAATTACTACAATTTTGCTGCCATCTAGTGCCAGACTATTAAATATAGTCGCCAACTTGAATTTTAAAATTTTTCGTATATTTCGATCTTGAATATGCACCATGACATAGAATGTTACATATTAAGAATTGTAAGATGCATATTACGCACGAAGAGGAAAAGTTACAGGTTGCGAGTTTATAATTCTACAACTCGAATTATGTGCTATATTTTTCTACGATCACTGTTTAACTGTTTTTCCAACTATAGGACATAAAAAATAAAAAACTATGTCAAACTGTGAACCTCTAAATATTGAATTGGATCTATTTAAAAGCCAATAAAACAATACTATGTAGAACATTTCTTGTTTATTTCTCCAGTATTTTGTCTTATTTATATTGCTACCATAATTCCTTTACAGTGCGATTGGTGTACTTTACATACGGCCGCCTATGTGTCACTTAGATAACCTTATAAGTTGTACAATAATGGTTATTTACATTAGTGGTCGTAAGTAAAGTAACTTATAAGTAGTAATGGTTCGGTTGAAGAAAGAAGAAAATAATATGGTTCGGTAACGTACCCCCTGGTTTGGTGACCGAGACCGATCTCCATCCTCGTCGTCGCTCCTCTTGATGCGCTTGATGTTGTCCAGGTCGAGGAAGTCGTCGTGGTCTACGGAGTGCTTTCGTTTGGATTCGATCGAGAGTTTGAGTCCAGCCTTGATGAGCTGGCTGCAGGTGTGCTGCACGCTGGGCGGCGACGTGGCCGTGGGCGAGTCGGCCTCCTTGGAGCTGGAGCTGTCGGAGTCGAGCAGCGCGGCGCTGGGCCCGCTGCCCGCGCCGCCGCCGCCGCCCTTGGCCGCCTCGCCGCCGAAGCTGTACCCGTCCAGCGGGTTCGTCATCGCGATCAGCGAGTTGAGGATCTCCGGCGTGCGCGGAGTGGTGCATGCGCTCTCCACCGCGAGCAGGTTGTTCACGGCTGTGCCCGCCGCGCTCACGTTCACGTTTAAATTATACATTATTATAATATCACTATATGCTAAATCACAACGGCTCCCAAGCCTATTCTATCAGTTTATGTGTGTAAGGAACGAGTTGAGTGTCCTATGCACCACTCTGCTAAACTAGGGTTGTCAGTGGATTCTATCTCCAAGGCGAGTGTAATCTGAAACAATATAAAAATAGTTAATTGCTGAAAACAAACTCTAGCGCCAGATTTCATTCATTTTAATTTTTAACACTTAGGTATATTTATTTTGGCGTATATTTTTGTTTCATTCATAAGTATTTAAAAATAATTTCCACTATATGCCAATGTAGATAGTAAAAAAAATATACTTATATGTATATTCGTTTTAGTTTTATAGCTTGTGATTATTGTATTATTTGTAAAACATTTAAAAATGTTAGTTATAATACTTAAATATAATAGTCAGTTGTCAGGATGTCAAATTTTATTTAACTCGTATTTATAGGATTTAAGTTATTGATGTGATTCTGTAATGTACCGTGGCGTGACGTAGAGCCAAAGTGTGGTACTAAAATAAGACCAACATGTGGTTTTGCAGCAGTAGAAACTGTGGACGAGACCGAAAATCTCCCAACGCTTGACACACAACCATCGGGCACTCCCTAATTCGCGAATTTCGCCCGTACCAAACATATGATTTTGTTTTGTCACGGTCCCGTTAGTTTTTTATTTCATATCATCCTTTATACCCGACATAAACAAACTGCAATTATGTTTGCTTTTTATAAACTGCGATAAGAGCAAAAAACGTTGATTAAATTTACGTGAGCAATTGTTTTTGAATTGTTGCAAAAGTGTTTTCCATTTTATTTAATTGGCAAGTTTATGTTTCATTAAAAATGTAAAAGAAAACGAGTATGTGATGTGACAGTCCAATTATTATTATCTTAAATAGTAGTAAAGAATATTGTCATAAATCATACATTTAGTTTAACAATAATTTGAAACCATAATTAATTTCATAAATGTCAGAGTTAAATATAGTTTGAAAGGCAATATATTGTTGTTGATTGGTTTAATTTCGTGGCATCACTGTAGGAGGCATGGAGTGATTCCAGAACAGCAGCAGCAACGAACAACCGTGGTCAATTTACACAGCGGCGATATGTGTATTATTTTATTCACATGCGGGTGGACAATAACCAAGTTTATGACTTGGCGTTAACGGAACTTGTTCTTTATGGAACGTGAGTATAAAACAATATACTATGTACACACATCACGAATTAACGAAGCATTGTAGAAAGGATCATAAAACAACATCCGAGTGGCCTTGGATGAGAAATAGCGAACAAAACACCATCGCTGATATTATCACCATTTGCCTATGATCATGAACACGTTCCCTGTTGCAGTTGTTAATTGTGATGTAAATCATCGCATAATCAATGATTTAATTCGAACCGTGTCAAGGGTTCGAGGTGTTTGAAGTTTGCGCGGATTTCGAGTATTTTTTTATAGTTGAGGCCCGGCGTGGGTTGCGAGCGCTGCGGACGTGATCCTCTTGCAAACCGCGCCGAAAACAGCGGACAGACGATCATTTGCATGGCAGAGGAAACAAAGAGTGGGACTTGGTCCTTCTGATAAACATCGACAGGTTTTGCCGCTTGTGAACACTCGCTTATCGTCCCTCGTAAATGCCATTGCTTTATTTGTGTCACCAAACTATTATTTTGGCAAATTGGATGTAATTTAATGGAAGTAATTGTACGAATGATTCAATTATTTTTCGTTGTGAACAGAAAGTGTTTCCACTTTTTTTAACATCACGCGATTTACACTTTTTATATTGTAAAATGTTTATTATTCTTTATATTATGCAAAGTTTGTTTATTATATAATTTATAATTTTAAAACGGAATATGTTTTAGTAAAAGTGAAAAATAAAGGCATGTATATTATTAAGTGTTGCAAAAATTGATAAGAATATTATTCACTCTTTGACATATTTCTTAGAAAATTACACAAATTTGGCTATTTTCTATACCGCAAATATATGATTATGTTCAGAATAATTAAATGAAATTTCTGACTAACTATTAATTACAGATCCAGATTTGTGGTTTCGCAAACAAAATTCGACCAACCACAATATCCTTTAGTTTGTACATTCTGCAGAACATTAGAATATGGGTCTCGGTAGTTATGAATTGCGCATTTCTGCAAGTATGCCGTAAAATTAGGTCGAGCTTAAAGGTTTCGATTACGCATAGAGTGAGTCTTAGTAAAATTGCTTGAGGCTCTGCGGCTCACCTTCAACTATAAAAAATGCCGGCAAGGATGGGCTCCGTTTGTAATATTCATCAAATTGTAGTAGGCTAGGCGCGACTGTCTAGTGTTCTAAATTACATATACGGACAAATGAATGCGTAATAAAATGTTATTAACTCAAATTGTACATTTCATTATGGCTTGTGTATTTTAAATTTTAACATTCTTTTGTACTTTTATGGGACATTACTATTGTACAACTACGCATTTCATTGTTTTAAAAACTGATTAAATAATAACTGGAATTCGAATGTTTGTTTCTCCTCCAATTACAACCTATAAGGAAATATTTACTACACCTTATTTTTACTAATCTAATCAATAGCATTAATGCATAAACATTTACTGATACGAATGTGTTTGTTTAAATAATTATACATATTTTAACACATGAAGTCGGTTTCTCCGCGTCATTAATTTCTGGTGCAAATATTAATAATATTATTAATTTTTCATTTACCATCTTCGTCGTGTAAACATGGCATATAGGTGGGACTTTTATTTGCTGTCTTATCGCACGTGTTACAGAAGGTTGTGACCTGCGTGCAACCAACGACAAAAATTATACAGTAACCACGGTAATGGATATTTTCAAAAATTTAAAAGTTTTAAAATGTCATTCATGTAATTTATTAAGATAATTTTGACGTCTACAATTTGTATTTCATTGTGTTGATAGTTTCGTTTGTTTAATCTACAACACTTTTTATATATTTCATCCATTATATTTACATATAATACTGTCAATTTTGACATTTATTTATTCTGAAAATCACACGATTTCACCCGATAAGATGATGCCAATCCTCATTTTCCTCTTGGCGATTTGAATCGTACGGTTACGATTGATGATATTAAAATCAACGCATATATCTATTTTTAAACCTAACTATTTATTGTGGATTCATAGGTAAACATATAATATCGTGCACTGAATACCAAAACAGCGATTTTCAATATGTAAAATTTACAACTTTGTAGTATAAATACATATTTTACCAATCAGATACACTGACACATATGCCTGAATGAATATATTTACATTTTAAAAATATAAAATTGTTTTGTTCTTTATAAAAACTAATAAATAACATATTTAAAGTAGGTAGGTGTGAATATTCTTTTAAAAACATTGTAAAAGTTAGTAGGTGCAAATATAATGTAGGAGAAAAATGCCCACTATATTGCACTTTTTTTAAAAAACATAAAATTCTTGTTTATATAAATGCAGCAAACATTTGTTATAAATACGATGTTAAATATAATTTAGAACGTTAACATTTTTTCCAAATATAAATTTAAAGTTTTGGGTACAAGGTTAAAACACATTTGATGTTTGTGTTTGTAAACAGAAGAAATAAATTTATTTCTCGTATACATTACAATTCACAATGCAAGCCAACAAAAAACAGTATTACACATAAAAATAAAAATATAACTTTTATTTATATTCCAATGTTAAACATAATAAAAAATCAGGAGCTGAAAATCATCTTGTAGTTATTTCTGTCTTGAGATTATTAATTGTTATTCTAAAACGAATTCAACCAATAGCGTTGCATATTAATGAAATTTAATTGGTTAATTTTAAATATAATTTTAAATTTAAATAGCAGCCCAGTAGTAAATGAAGACCCAACAGATGTTTTAATTGGTAAACAAGTCTTCACTGTTAAATAATTATCTAATCTGCTCATCTTTATGCTTCCAACATGATAATTAGGACATATTAAAAATCAATACATCATATGGTATACACTACCTATAACAAGATATATTGTTATTTTTCATTTTCTATATATGTATCATTCATAATATGCAAAATACGAGTATATGTTGTAAAAACACACTTTGTTGCAAATAGAAATGTGAATTTAATTTCATGCTCATTATAATTTTACAGTAATTTTACAGAACAATTTGAATTGTATTTATTCATAATTTTTAATAAGCAATTATGTAAGCATATAGGTAATATTTTTTCCATGACATTTGCAGAATGACTTGAATATTTATGACCTCACAAAATCAATTGATTATTGTAATTAAATAAAATTTAATAACCCATTATTAAACTGAATATATTTTGTGGGTGCGATATTTCTTAAGTAATAACTTAATACTGACCTAAAAAGAACAATTTACATACAAAAAATATATTTTTTAATTAACGCACACAAGTGTTTTCTATGTATTCTTGAATTGCATAAACTAGTTATATTAATGTTTATTTTCTCTTACTCATACAATATACTGCGCAGTTTATTTGACAAGGATTTTTCAAATCTTCTTGTTAAATATGAGAATTTCAACGAATATTCTCTCATAAGTGCATATTTTATTGCACATAAATATTATTCTAGATTAATACTGTATGTAGACTGAATAATCTTAGAATTATATTATTTGCATAATATAAGGAAAACACCTAAAATATACATATACATTTAGAGCTTATAAATGTCTTTTGCATTTTCTTGTATATTTAGAAGTTCTATTTACTAGTATTTCATATAAAAATATAAATGTATTATCATATTAAATTTTATTTCAATATCGCCATTTTGTTTATTACTTATCTATGATGGCGGCTTATTTTTTATCTTTGTTAAATACATGTTTGTATCAAAGTACTGTTTCTAGTACTAGATGAGTAATCAATGTAATTTAGATAAAAAAGTCAATCATACAGATTAATATTTCAAATAATGATGCATTAATACCCTCAAAGACGTATAAATTTTTCAATTAAATAAAGTACCTACCTAGGTATTTGTAAAATTTAAAAATTAATCTTTCTTTTATATTTAAATTTTACTGAACGCCATATAACAAGAAAGAAATAAAAGAGACGTTGAAATCATACTGATTTTGAAATTTTGAAAATTTAATATATTTAGATATCGTTGAATCCCTTTGTATGTATGAATGTGTAAATATTTATAGGTACATGAAGAGCAAATTTCAAGTTTTAATGAAACGTCATATTTAAGATTTTTGTTTAGGCGCATTCTTTTTACGCAAAATATCAACTCACATTAGTTAATTCACTTATTTTGACTATTATTTTGTCATATCTCAATTGATGAGATTTCTCCTCCTCTGCCTGACCTCGCAAGGTTGTACTTGTTGAGTTTTTAATATAATTTTGAGAATTGGGTTTTTTTTCTGTTAGTCGAATCAACAAATTTTATTTCATTGTTGAATTTGAAATATTTCTATTTTATTTGTAATAATAAGTGTCAATAATATTAAAGCTATTCCGTTAGTCAGTTTTAATTTTATTAATAAAAAAATGAATAAAAAAGGACATTTTAAATTTTTTTTCTACTTCCGTTTAATAAGTCTCCTTATTTTATTAATTTCAGTTAGATTATTAATTCCATTATTTTACTAGTGAAGTAATATATCATTGTTTTATGCGAAATCAAAATGGAACGTAGGCATATGTTTATAGAAACATTAACAGCTACAAAAATAGGATATTTAGTTCTTATTCTCTTTACAAATATTTACAGTGACTATTATTTCACAATACAAAAATTTCGAATGACAACTTTATATATCATTTATCTGTAAATAACCAACAATTTTATTATATTACCTTAGTAACGCACAAAACGAACGTTAAATGGCTTAAAAATGTCAAAAATATCTACATTTTGTACTTATTCAAATAGAAGTAGTAGGCTGCGTCTCGTTTTGTAATTTTCGTATACGTTAAGTAACCACCTTTGTTTCCTTACTTTTTAGATAAATAGCTAATAACTATGTTTTAAATTTATTGTTTATTAAATGAAGATGTAAATGGTACGAAGTAATTCTTCTTTATATCTAGTTCGAAGGATGGAACAGATTTACAGAGATAGTTCTGAAGTTGACCAGAACTGTCGTTCTTTTTTTAAATTTAAGTGAAATAAAACGGATGACAAAAATAATGCTACTATTAATAACTTTTGGTAAAATCAGTCAACTGAAAATAAAAATTTACTTTTGAAATTTTTGATTTTATTTTTTAAAAAATTAAAAAAAAGCTGCAAAAAATAAATGCAACAGCTTTAACTTAAAAAAAAATTAATGAGATATGTACCATATATCTTGAATATGCGGTGATGGTGATGGCGATTAGTTCTATGGTGGATACAGCTGATTTTAATTTTTAAAAGTGTACTGAAATTTATATCTACAAAAATATTTTTGGTTGTAAATAAGCCAGGAATATAGGTGATGAAAGCAATAAATTTAATTTGAAATCTTTATTATGAAACTATATTAAATGATGCAAATATTGAACAGTGAAGACAAAATTAAAATTACTCAGTATAATGGATAGTACATTAAAATACATAAAATACTCAAAAACTGATTTATATTAAATAGTATCTTTGCTATTCGTTTTTAATTTGCAACAGTCAATTCAAAAGTATGTAAATGAATTTTATTTAATTAATCTCTCTCCTAAAGAATTTTTATTTTTAAAAATATACTATACATTATCAATCTGTCTAAAGGAAATTTATGTTCACAAAAATATTTTTGGTTGCAAATGAGCCAAAAATACAAGGTGTTGAAAGCTATTAGTTTGAATTCTTCATTATCAAATAAAATTCAAAAATATACAAACGCAGCAAATAGAACACTAAAAAATGTAAACAAAAAAAATCTATGAAATATCCAAAAATATTAAATTACAAATAACCATTTTCTACATTCAATTATATGTTTGTGAAATTATATTTAATAAAATTAATATTTATAGCAACTTAACTGAATATTCCCTAGGCCTCTGGAGCTAGTCACTTTTTTATTTAATTTATACAAATACCCATAAAGGCATACTGTATAGTGTAAAACCGTAATTGAACAAATAATTATTTTTTAATACATTTTTGCACCAGGTAAAGGTCACAAAAAAACACAAGCCAATCGACCTATCAAATTTTACGTTCTTGAGAAAACCAGAATTTGTCTAGACCTGTCATACGATACCAACCACGATATCTGACTACTCTTAATAAAAAACAAAAGCTGATCGACCTGTCAAATTTCAAATTATTGTGCAAGCTATCATTTGTCGATAGCTTTCATATAAAGAACACGAGATATATTTGACACAAAGACAAAAGCTGAGCAGTTTGTCCTAGTACCTTATATTTTTTATGTAGTTATATTATTATATTTACTTTGGTAATCCTTAAATTTTTATTTCTAAGAAATATACTATTTATTATCAATCAGTCTAAATAGAATTTACACATGTTTACAAAAATATTTAGATATATTTGACACAAAGACAAAAGCCGAGCAGTTTGTCCTAGTACCTTATATTTTTTATGTAGTTATATTATTATATTTACTTTGGTAATCCTTAAATTTTTATTTCTAAGAAATATACTATTTATTATCAATCAGTCTAAATAGAATTTACACATGTTTACAAAAATATTTTTGGTTGCAAATGAGCCAAAAATATAGGTGTTAAAAGCTATAACTTTAAATTTAAATTCTTCATTACCAAACTATATTCAAAAATATGCGAACATTGTGAACAGATGCTATGTTCAAAGGCAAAAATATGCAGAATTAGAGTAACAGCCGTGAAGTTAATTCGGGTAATTTATCAGAAATACAAATTGCATAAGATTTCCTTGGATGATAATTCTATTTTGTGAATAAAATGAATTAGAAGCATTTGTGTCATGCGGGCCACACAGGAAACGCGCGTTGCCTAAGGTCCAACTAGACAGAAAGCAATTAATATAGTTACGATAGTGTCCCTGTTGTCTCGTAATTTAACATGGACAGATGTTCCGAAATAACGTTCCAGACACCCATACGTCCACTATATAAATCATTGCTTTTGGCGTTTTTCTTCTTTATGTTGTCAGCCTTTGGTTGTTAGACGAATAAATATTTGGGACAGTGGTCCTCAAACCAAATGTTTCAACACCTACTAACACTTCAAAAACATATTTGCTTTATTCATATTTCTTGCATGAAATGACATGTAATTAACAATTTTCTTAATGAAATACTTATTTATGTTATAAACAGTTACGAAATAACAGAAAAAACATTTGTGGAGTTTAGTAATTTTTTTAGGTTCTCATCAGGGAGTCAATGTAACTAAAATCGTGTACAATAAAATAGATTTTTTTTTTGTTTTTACAGAAAACAGCATATACTACTATACATCGGTCAATTATAAATAAAATATATTCTGCTTACAGATTTTTTTTTTGATTTATTTAAGCACGAGATCAACGGCTAACTGAGTTATGAAATAGTGGATACTGATGATATTTTTAGAACCATTCAACTCTACGTTTGACCAAACATAAAAAATTAATCAGTTTGAAATTAATTTCAAACTTTCTATAATTTAACTGAATGGTTAATTTGAATTTAAATATTTATTTTGAATAACATGTAAGTACAAAAATATTTGTTTCGTGATTTGCTGCTATGAACGTATAGGTTAATTACACAATTACAGTTTTCCGTATTTTTTTGGGATTGTTTTTCGATTTAAAACAGTTATTTCATGACATCAATGTTAAATTGAATTATTGCTGCTTTCGACTTTTTTTATAGTAACTCATAAACATAAGTTTCTTTTTTTCAGCTGGAATGTAGGTATATTTTTTTATTATTTTTTTCACAATCGGACATTACAAAAGATTTATTGAATGATATCGATTTTGATATTTCGCGATTTTAACAGATGTAAGATCTTTTCTATTCGCTTTGACTATATTGAACGTGATGTCCGCAATGTAAAGTGTAATCTGTCACTTCCGGTTGACCAATTTTTACAAAAAGTTAATCAACTTCTGCTCTGAATGTCAGATTAAATATAAAAGTTTATTAAAATCCGTTCAGTTGAATTTGCTCTACATGTACACATATACATCAGTTTCAAAATAGCAAAACGTATTATTTATTACTTGTTGACGGTAAACCTTAAGTCGTAGACATAATAAATCAGTGAAATTCAGATTTTTATATTTCGAAAAAAAAATTGATGAAAAAATAAACAAACAAAATAATTATAAAACAGTAAAAAGGAAGCATAGTTATACATATATGCAGAGGAATATTATTTCATATTTACATAATAATCAAACCAAGGTGAACTGAAAATTGGCGGAATTTCCCAAGATAAGTTTACTAAATATCTTTCAACAGAATATTAGTGTGAAATTTTGACGCCCTTTAAATTTTAGCCCCCTGATTCCAGGAACGCGTTTCGCCCCTAAAAATAGTTCGGGAACAACGCATAAAGTACAAAATTTTTAGATTTCAGCTGTGAAAAAAAAATATGTGTATAGATATAAAATTAATATTTACATTATAGAATCTACTGTTAATGAAATGTTTGAGAAGATTTATTGTGTATTAAAATAAAGTACCAGCATATTCTATTATCGTATTATTTCAATTCCATACGACAATGCAATGCAACATAATCTAACCTTTGAGAACTACTGATTAAGTTGTTTGTTGTCCGACGTTCTTTATGAGACATTTAGAATGAGAATTGTTGAAAATGTAATACATTTCGCAATGTAGGTTATGTTTTGTAGATTTTATGGAGTTTGAATTGTTGTTTATTGAATGTGACTGTGTTTTAAAGTAGTTTGTTTTGATATTTGAAAGATGTCTGCCTACATTTAGCATTCCCACACTACTACCAGGTTGTTTGGTAAATGAAGACATATATGTGATAATTTGTAAACAAGATTTTGTACACAAACCTACATAATTCAAGGAAACTATTATTTATCATTGCGATCAAACCAGGTACAAGAGTTATTATAAGAACTATATAACAATAGATATTGAAGTAAGTCATTGAAAATACTTTAATAATTTTCTTTTTCATATTAATATAAAGAATATGATATTTCACATACAGAAACATGTAGTATTAATAAATATGTCACCGGAAGGTTGTAAGCATATAAAAAACATATTATTACAAATTCCGCATACATTAATAAAATTTATTATAGAAATAAAAATGTCCTATTTTTGTCCCATTTTTCATAGCAGATAAACTTTAGATAAAGTATAGTGTACTATGTTACGAAAAGTATTAATTTTGTAAGGTATATTTCATGACCCGTATAAAAATAAAATGTTTTTACTGCCCAGCATATGCAGTCATAAAGGATGGTGTAAGTATTTCCGATTTCATTTCATTTCATCAATCATGCAAAATATATGATTCGGTACTACCTTACTGGCCGGATAATATTCTGGAATTTTTTTAGCAATACATCACTTTTGTCCGTCTATCTATAGGTCAGTTACGAATGTAGAACAAATTCGGCTTGACGGTATTTTTTTGTATTTTGTCATGTCAATGACACCGTTTATTTATTTATTAAAAAATCTCAACTTTTGTTAAAACAAACCGGAAATAGAAATTTACTCTCATATTATATGAATGTGTGTATAGAAATAGTATATTGTGCGACAAGTGCAGAATGTCGCCTATTTCCCACAAGGTGTTCCGGCACGAGACGAAGTCAAGTGCTGGAATCACACAAGGTGGGAAATAGATGATTCTGCACGAGTGGTAAACTATTCCTTTCCTACAACTACACTACACAACTGCTAAACGTTACAGAGGAAAAATACACGTACGAAAGTTATTTGACAATGGCGCAGGTATCCTCAAAAAGAGTACCTTCACGCATGCGTATTATTGACAATTACAGTGAGAAATGATATTACCCATACTGTACATGTGCAGTGTTGGTAAATATTGTAAGAAATGATTTCTCAAACTTTAACTCACGATTGTGGAAAATACGCAACTTTCAAGCTTTATATAGTGTGAGAAAACTGCCACTTTACATAGTCGTAGAAAAACAAGTTTAAAACAAAATTGTCTGAAGAAATTTGATAAATTTATTTGAGTTTTTTTTTTTAATTAAACATAGTATCTACCATATTTTATAATGGCTAACGTACTTATTTTATAGTTTTTATGTATTTCGAAATACTAACCCGTATAATAGGTACTAGATAATTGCTACTAAAAATTTTAATACCAGGAAACAGGGACATTTATTATAAATTTATTATTAAACGTGTTTTTTCAGAAAAACCGGAGAAAATAATAAATAATTTATTTTGTATATGGCTTAACTAAGAAAAGTAACGATACACCTCGTTTCAAGTTGTATTGTCTTTCCAGCTTTCCAATGTCATATTTCTAATGAATTCGATACAATGCTGTTAAATTCGATAAATTGGCATTATTAATAATTTTTTTATATGCAAGCAATTTTTAAGTTTCGAAGTAAATAATAAATTTTAACTTTAATAATTAAAAATTTGGATTCAAGTAAAATTTTAATTTGATAATTATGTAAAACTCGTTGCTTACTTTTTACAAAAGTTTGAGGTACAATTATGAGGTAAAAAAAAGAAAAAGCTGTTATATATTTTATAATTAAGTAAATTAAATGATGTTTTGCGTAATAATAAAATGCCGCTCATAATTCTCTGTTAAAATTCAGTCCACTTAATAGCCATTATTTGTTAATTTACGACTGTTTTTGAAAATTTTGAACATTATGGTGTCGTTATCTATTGTCGGTACCAATGGTACAAAAAACAATAATTTATTTTGTCACAAAACAAAGGATTATATATATTTGTAGAATTGTTATCGTAAATAAGTATTTTAGTTCCATAGAATATTTTCTTTATTATCTCCGAGTCTAATAATTGCTTAGCATTTTGCTTGATTTAACGACTCCGTTTCAGCACATAAAACTGTTTATACCTAGCTTCCTACTGGGCCATTAGTGCCATTAGCTGGGATCATTAATGCAGTCACAGTGTCGGATCGGAAGAACAGCGAGCTTTATTACCACGATCGCGGGAATCTGCCAGGGATATATCAGAATTCGTGTCACGCATATACAGATAGCATCTGGGTATAAATAGGAATCAACATATTACTTTTATATATACGAAGAATACCAACGCGAAATATGAAATTATATTTTATTTTTACTAATTTTATGTAAACACGGAATTAAAGCATTAAATATTATAATTTATATGGCATATGGCAATCCATGATAAAACTACAGTTGTGGTAAGGAAAGTTAAGCTCTGTTTCAAACAGAGGAGAGGTTTATCGAATCAAACATGTCAGTGCGTCATTTTTTATCGTATAAAAACAAAATAATGAATATTTTGACATTGGAGGAAATTTTAACCTGTTACTGCACTTGCCCCAATGTCGTGTGCAATAATTTCTCTTGCATCTCTTCTAACAGTCTGTTCTTTTACGATTCGGCATTTTTTACAATATATAGACAAACCAACTAGTCTCCGTACACTCGTACACAAATCTTTGCGCTTTGTTTTGAAATATATAAACTACCCTGAAATCTTCTGGAACTCAGTAATTGTTTCAGATAAAAAATAAACCTTTTTGGATCAGATGGACAAATTATTGTTTGGAAAAGGAAGAACAAATAAGTGAAAACAAAAAATATATGCCCATAACAGTGAAATATGGAGAAGTTTCTGTTCTTGTATGGGGCTGTATGAGTGCAGAAGGGGTGGGAAACATAATTTGAATTGATGGGAAAGTGGATTATTCGAATATTTTAAAAGAGCATTTGGAAAAATCTGCTGGAAAATTGGGTTTAAGGGATTCTCATATATTTTTCGACAAGATAATATCTTCCAATATACTAGACGTAAAGTGCTAGAATAGTTATGTACAATTGTAGACAACAATTAAAAACGCCTCCACAGTCTCCAGATATAAATCTCATTGAACATCTCTGTAAGTTATTTTAAAAAATGTGTAGAATAAGACGCCCAAAGAATATAAAAGAACTACTACATTTATGATGGAAGAATGGGGTAAAATTGACTCCCAAAGTAAGTAATTCTAATGACTGACGGATCAAAAGATAATTATTTCTGTATAATTTATATGTGTAAATGTGTTCCTGAATCTCCCAAAATATATATGTGTACGAAGACTAAATGGGGTAGGTGACCAATTTCTAAATTTGGTATATGTGATAGCTTGTACAAAAATAATATACCCGTATTTTTTTAAAATTGTTAATTATATGTTGTTTTGAAGTAAATAAATAATATAGTACTTGGGAGGGGATTATGACGTCAACGAAGTTCATGAGAGCGGCGAAGGTAGACAGACGGAAATAGGTGGTGTGAGTGAGATAGTGCTAACTTAGTGAACGTCATAGTAAAGGACGCTGTTTCTATTTAACGCAAATTACTAAACAATTGCTGATAAATATTTAACTTTTTTAATGTCAACGTTAGTAAATAAATATACTTTCTATAATTCAATAGTTTTTTCATTAAAATTCTACCTTGGTCACCTACCCCATTGGCGTACTTAGTTGTTATAATAAATATATATTTTTTTCTTAATTTCATAACGAAAAATTTAGGAAGTCAATGCATCAATATATTTATTAATATATTAAGTACAATATAAAATTTATTTCGTGTTTATAAATTCAATAAATAACTTTAACAGAACAGATTACATTTTCCTTTACTGATGTACGGAGACTAATTGGTTTGAGTGTATGTACATAGGTCTTTGGTCATTAATTTCTGCCATAATTTAATTTATAGAATAATACAATTAGCCAGTTATGTGATCTCAGAAACAAATCGATAAAATAACAAAAACTTACCTCGGCAATTGTTATTTAGTTCTACGTACAGGTAAATTAACTATCGTATAACAAAATTCTCTAGCACTTCATACTAATAGTGACAAACGTTACATTCTTTCGGTAACTCTTCTTTCGTTACCACAACTATGTACATATCTTTTGATCTACAAAAATTCACCTATTAATCAGAATTACATTTCGAAAGTACATCTTTAGTTTTCGAAATATATACATATGTAGGTACGTGACTTTCAGAATGAGCACAAGTAAAATAAAACAGAGACCGTCCTTAAATTACGTAACGTACACTTGAACACTTTTTGATACCTCCGCCTCCTCTTGTAACGCATCCGTAAGGCCAACATGAACCCCTAAATTACGTAACGCAATACTTGACTCCCTATTTTATATAAAACAATCCAAAGTTCTTTTATCGAAATGTGAAAATCAAATGGAAAAATATTTTTTAATTATATTTTTTACGTAAGGCACACATTCATCCCCTTTCCTAGCCTCTCGTAATGCTACTCTGAATCCCCTCCCCATCCTTGGATCCTTACGTAATTTAAGAAAAGATCCATAATTGCTTCTTTATTTATTTTTTATTTGTTACTCAATATTAAAAACATTTTTTTATGATGAATGTGAATGTATCCATAACTTTCTCATGGAAAAGATTAGGTAAGTCACACTTCAATAAAGTAACAAACTGTTCAAATGTGTGTACACCGAAATAAATTTGTAAAACTATCCATACAGACTATTTTTCAAAGGTGTGTATAAGATCAGGACTTCGTTTAAGATTATTTTAGATTAAAAATTTTGATAGGGAATAAATGAAAATGAGGACACAATTTTTGCATATTTTATCCTTGAAATTTATATTGAATGCCTAATTATTTAATTTGTGATACAAACTGAAAAAAATCAGTCAGAAAGAATAACTCTATTTTTCATACCGTGAGAAAGTAATATTTTTAACTATAATTTTTATAGATATGTACAAAAAATTGACATTATGTTTTTCTACTTCCGTTAAATCTGAGATAACAGCAACGCACTTATTTTCAGGTTGGTAAATAACACCTTATTATAAACACACAGCCTAAACCGCCCGAAGTTAGCTACCCCAAATATTATGTAAAATAACTAATATAAGGTCTATTCTTTTATGAGAACAATATTCTAGGAAGATAGATGCAGTTTGATACTATTTTTTGATTGGATAGTATTGGCGTATAATTCAATCAGAAAACAAGATCAAACTGCTTGTATCTTTCCAGCATATTGTTCTTATAAAAAATAGACAATACATTTTTTTTCTTAATGTTGACTTTATCAAACTTGTTTCAATACTATACTTATTTTCAGTGGCGTTATTCGACTGTTTTAGGGGGGCTACTATAAAAACAATGATGTCGTCTCGTTAGTCATTAACAAAATGTGTATCTATTTTAAGTACTCTTGCACTTTTTTTTATTAAATGTCATATGAAATAACTTTTAAATAAAATTTAAATCATTATAATGTGTTACTAATTTATTTGAATAAAATACCTTATTTATCTTACCGATTTCTAGGGTTATACTTATAGGTCGGTACACATACCTATATAGGTACTTTGCCTATCTATCTATTTTAAGTACTCTTGCACAAAACTTTAAATAATTTTTTAAATATATTTTTTGACCTGAGTAGAATACACTTATTTTTATTGATAAATTTATAGTTTGTTTGCATATGTAGAAAGTAGGTATAATTTTTATTGACTTTTGATTCTTTATCAATTTATTTTTGTTTATATTTTGTTCTTAATTTGATTTCATAGTTGAGTAATAAAAGCATTATTATTTAGACTAGAGAAATTAAAACATATCGATACAAATAATAATCTTTGTGTACTTTTGATAATATTAAATAATTTCTAATCCTATTTTTATAGGAAATGCATTATATGAATAGAGATAATAAAATTGTATTTTGCATTGTGTTTTATTATTTGTTTGCGTCGAACATAAAGTTTATTAGGGGATCAATCTGCCAACAGCTCGCCGGGATAGATTAGAATCGGTGTCAGTCATATGCAGATAAGATTGTTGCTAAAAATATCCGCTAGGCGTCGTGTGGCGCCTGCCTTGGTTCCGGCTGTGAAGTTCTAATGTTCTAACGCAAGAATGGCCACCGGGGTGGTAGACAAAAGTAGAAACGACACAATGAGTTGTGCCAGTGTTCTAATTTGTAGGCCAACTAATCTCTTGTCACTTTTTTCAACTCGCACATCATAAATATTTTTAATATCAAAATATATATCATATTGGCTTATATTTATCTTGTGTTCCTTTTACTCGAATGTTGAAATTACAAGCAGAAATTTATGAAATTTTACACTTCTACTTTTGACATATTAATAGGGGCATTCTTTTTATACAAATTATCACATCACATCAGCTAATATTAATATACACTGATTGTAATAGTTCTTTTTGTCACAAATCAATCCTTTATGGACGTTGTCTGTGATCGTGAGACGCTTATATCATTGGCGGAGTTAGACTTTAGAATTGAGGGGACCGTTAGTCCTTCCTTAAAATAAAACCAAAAATTGGTTTACAAAATAAAACAGAATATATTTGTTTAATTTTTAAATAAAAATATTTCACAAGTTGCTATTTTTAAGCAGAATGAATGTAATAAGTTTATTATTGTCAAATAAAATGTACTTTTAGCTTTCCAAATATCTTTAATCTTTATTTAGTCCAAAACCGATATAATTATCTTTATGCACTTCTAGAAGTAAAATCCTACTGTACAATTCATTATCGAAGGCTAAAGTAGCATTTTTAATCGTTGAGGGATTAAATATGAAATTAACTCCTTAGGGATTTACTTTACCACAGAAAGAAATAAATGTATGTAACCTAGCCTAGCCTACCAGAAAATGTACATAATGATGTTTTGTTTTCAAAGCTGGCATGTATTTGATGGTTATATGTATAAATAAAACCAAATAATTATTATTTTAAAATGTATATGCAAAAGTGCAAGAAATAATGTATATACCACAAGACTAAAGTGCCTTTAATCTCTTAAGTGATTATTTCCCTCCACTTCTACTAGTGAAATAAACCTTCTTCTCAGGACTAACTCAAGCATTTTAGTCCCTCAGTTTAGGAAAGAATCTTTAATACAATTCATCATTATAAATCAATATTTGCACTTCTGGGAGTAAAAGCCTACTTTATTTTTTATTTTCGAAGATTGAAGTAGCACTTTTAATCCCTGAGAGATTAAATTAATAAACAAGCATTATGTTACCATAGAACATGTATGTAGCCAAAGTTGTCTTGTATTTGACAGTTATATATAACCAAATAATAATTTTAAAATGTATATGTAAGTGCAAAAAATACTGTATGTACCACAGGACTAAAATGCCTTTAATTCCTCAAGTGAAATAAACCTCACTCTCAGGATTAAATCATGCCCTTTAGTCTCTCACCTCTCAGTATATAATATATTTTGGTATGCGGAAGAAAATATTTGTTTGTATTTTGTATTAGTTAATTTTATCCCATGCTAAACAACTAAATGTTTATACTTACCCTACTATAAGGACAATTATTTTCTATAATACTCCATTGCACAGGCGTAGTTAGACTTTAAAACTGAGATGTGTTTAAGTCCTTACCTGAAAATAAAACAAAAATTAGTTTGCAGAATAAAAAAGTGTTTACTTGTTCAATTTATAAACAAAAACATAAAATACGTATTATTAGTTAAAGTTAAAATAATATGTCATATAGCATACAACATATTTTACTGTAATTGTTTCCCATTCTAAAGAATAAAAACTTTGTGTATTAATTTTTCTGAAATATTATTTCAATATTTATGAGTGTAACGTTTATAAAGTTTTCAATAATTATCAAATAAAAAAATATATCTTTGTTTACTCCAAAAGCAGTGAAATTATCTATAAATTTGTATATTTAAAGTAAAATCGATTTTTAGGTGTATAGTTATTGTATCAATTACACGGTGGCAAATATTAATTAGAAACATTTAATAAAATTCAAAATAAATCAATTTTCATTTTGCAGGAAAAAATATTTCTCTGTCATTCTAGACGCATAGAGGCATTTTATCGTTCAAAATCGATGCTTCCTATTAAAATGAAGATAACCTTTATTAAAATTTGCAGAAATTTTGTTTGGGAGTCCTAATTCAAAACTTGGAGGTGTTTAGCACCCCCAACTGTACCCCTAGCTTCGCTTATGTGCTTGCTGATGTTTTAATGTCACTTGAAAAATTTGGTTATGTTTTGCGGTATTGTTGAATTAAAAATATTTTATTTTATTTGTAATAGTAACAAAAACCAAAATAGTCAATAATAATGAAGGTATTGTGTTCGAAAATTTCAATTTTATTTATAGACAAATAGTTGACAATTCGACATTTTAAAATTCATAACAATATTTTAAATTTATCGTGTATTCAATGAAGACGTATTTTTTTTTCTTATTTATATCTAGTTCGAAGAGGATAATACAGATTTGTAGAGATAGTTCTGAAGTTGACAAAATTTTTTTTTACTTGCCAAATATATCAGTTTCGGTCACTTCTCTTTACATATAAGCATATGAAACAGATCACGAAAAGAATGTACCTAATTATCATTTTTTAACACATTAACAGCTATCTATAACACAGATGAAAAAGAAACAAAATCATTATTATATATTATTATTATTAACTTATTAATAGCACTATTTGAAGTTTCATTTTATTGCACAGTTATTATATTAATAGTCTGTAAAATTATTTATGGCTATTTCTTACATTGTGACGTAAATTCGAAGTACTTGGTGCTTCAAAATAAGTTTAGAGTAAATTAAGATTATTTATCTAGCATCTCCTAATAATGGCACAGTAACTATGGTGTTCTATATACATACATAAAGTAAGTTGTAACTAACTAGTGAGCAAGAAATTCTAGATCACTGTTTATTGTAGCATTATTAGTGCAACTACACTATATAAACTCGTTTATATAATTTTTATTAAATGACATTTTGAAATGTCAAATGTAGTATTTTTTTAATAGATTTTAAAACATTGTAATTAAATTTTACGGCACACATGTGTAAATTATATAATTCATTTGAATATAGTTCCCTATTCGGTTTAATACTCTGCAAATTTTTTCGCATAAATTATTTGTAATATAACTCACTTGTACCCTAATTAACTATTATTTATTGCAAAATTTATGGCCGGCTGCAACACATTTTAAACTGCTTTTCTAAAAGAAAAAAATTTATAAATAAATATTACATTCAGAGCTTATTATCTATTGTTGAATGTGCTAGATCTGATTTGACAGGTAGGAATCGATAATTTCTAATAATAAATTTCTACCGTATAAAGCGTTTACCAGACGTTACTGCCCAAGGAATCTAGTTGGTGTGGAGAGTACACCACAGCCATTTTTAGCGGAAATAGAAGAAAATAAATATATATAGTAAAATAAAATATAATCTTTATTTTTACAGATACCTCTTAAAACCATAGCTATATATCTTTAAGGTCAATAATTAATTGTTTTATGGGATCTCTAGCTCTAGTAGGTCATTTAAATCAAGTGATTTCATAAAAAAACACTGTTTTAAATAAAATTTTGTCCAAATTTCTAATTTTTATTAACAGTATCAATGTACTACCTACAGTTATTTTTATAAGCAGGGTAATCAATATTACACTGAATTCTAGCCTTACTGGTTTTATGAAGTGATCATGCAATTATACTGGTACAAGCCAGCCCAACAGGCATTAGGAATTATAAATTTCGGATAGAGATAAATATATTCTGTGTGTTTCGGGTTTTACAACAGTGTTTTGAAATTTTTTTACGATATATCCCTTTAAAAAATAATTTTTAATAATTCTAAAACATTTTAAAATGAGTTTAGTCAATAAATATATTATTATTACAAAAAATCATGATTTTTTCAAAAAGAAACGCCGGTTTGAGTTGCCTTATTAAATTTTATTAATAAATATAATTAACACTTCTAGTAATGGTTTAAATGCAATATTTCCACAATTGTTTTTTTAATATAGAAATTCTTGTACTGTGATTCTTTTTCATATTATCATTTCCGTTTTAAGGCAAATAATACAGAAACAAATTATAAATTCTTTAAACATTTAAATTAGCTCGTGACGTACATCAGCCTTTGACGTTTCGAGAGCGCTGCAGTGGACATCTATGGTATCACAAACATACAATAAACTCTAAGAATAAGAATATAACTACAATTATATGTAAAAATAACAACCGAGTCTTCCTGTTCCTATTGACAATAAAAACAAAGGCCCGTATTACGAGCTCACTTTTATAATAAAATCGCGATTTTAACGCCCACTTTTACATCATAATCTTACGTAAAATTGAAAGTTAAAATCACGATATTATTATAAAAGTGAGCTAGTTCACTTTTATAATAAAATCGCGATTTTAACGTTCGTTTTTACAAAAGATTTTTATGTAAAAGTGAGCGTTAAAATCGCGATATTATTATAAAAGTGAGCTCGTAATACGGGCCAAAATGTTTTTGTTTGTTTACAAATTTTCTGCGCTGTATTTTATGTTTGTCTTTGTTCTGTTCTTTTATTTGGATAGCGGTAAACGTCTCGTACATCGTACATTTAATAATTTTTATGAACTATATACTTTTTAAATGAAATTACACATTTCACTTGTTTTATAGCATTGACACCGTATTCAAAAATTTAAATATACGGGAGCCATTGGATAAGTTAAATAATTTATTTAGCCATTTAAAAACCGGCTTTAGAAAAGAAAATAAAGGTATGTCATACCGTCAATGCTGATGGTAATGAAGGCAGCGAGCAGCATCAATCGCCTTGTCGCTCTGAATTTCAGCAACTGCATTCCGCGGGACATTTCTGCCATTGTGCGGGGTACAAGTGCCCACTAATTACAAGTATTCCTGTGTGGACGACTGCGCCCGGCGCGTCTCTGAAGTTTTATTTTGGTAACCGAGCCTCCGGCGCCTAATGGAACCCATTGTTCGCACTTCCGCGTGTCATGTGATGTGCTTCTTTGATTTTCAACTGTCAACCCAGTATACAGACGAAGATTTAACACATCCGCAAATTACTAACTCTGAATTGTTCATGCTGGTTCTAATTTACTGAATTAACTCATTTCGGATGTGTTGCAACAAATGGAATTGGGTTTAATTTTACCGTTTTATTTATTTATCTGACATAATTGACGGATTTATGGATGATTTAGTCAATGCCAGCCATAATTATTTTATTTACAGTTCATAATTTTAATATACAGGCTTTAAAAAATTAAGCTAAGATCGTCAATTTTTATTAAAAAAAAACTTTTTTTTATTTAAGTAGGTAGAATAGTTTTATTTAAATAAGAATTTTTTGATTTTTTTCAAGAGAGTATAATATTTTCAAAAACATGTTTCACAAAAAATCATTCATTGTGGAAATACTCATATTGTAATTTATAAGTAACAATTTAAAGTAACAATAAAAATACAGCAAAATCCGTTTTTGTATATACGACCACTAATAATAGCCATTATTGTACAACTTATAGATTATCTTAGTCTCACATTACGGAAGGCTGTGTGTATAGTACGCAATCGCACAGTTAGGGAATTTTTGATTTATGAAATTATCTTAGCAGTATAAATAAGACTAAATTAATTATAATTCATTTAAAACATTATATCTAATGAAATAATAACTAAGAAATGTTCTACATAGTATTGTTTTACTGGATTGTAAATAGTTTCAATTTATTATTTAAAATTGACAATTTGACATAGTTGTTTTTATAATTTTAGTTGCCGCTATTTACTAGTGATACATCAATTCTTTCAATGTATTGTGTGATTATGATTTGATCGAAAAACAGTCAAATAATTGTCGTAGAAAAAGTTTAGTACATAATTCGAATTGTAAAGAAATTACGCACTTGTGGAATTACAACAAAATTTTTGAGGTTCCTTCCATGTCGTTATAACCGGATTTTCCTGTATCACAATGCAAAGTAAAAGAAACAAAAAAAATACATATTATTGAAAAAATGTAGGTTATAAATTCAAATTAATACATGAATATAAAATCGTTTTACCGAAAAATTTAAACAGATTTAATTATTTCACACGATTTTTCCTCAACAGATTTTAAATCAATGTAACTCTGAAATAAGTACATTAAATATAACCAGTGAAAGAACTCTTCCAGAACAACAATAATTATTAAATTGGTATTTTTTTCGTAATCATATTTTTTTAGCACGTATATATTGTGTTATTAACTATCTATAACGAATATTTAAATGTAATTTTTCATCATTCATAAAAAGAAGAATGGTGTAGGTGATCTGCTGATAGTATGTAATTAATATAATAAATATAATATCCCGGCTAATATTTACTCAGGTGTTTACAAAGACAATTAACTTAATAACAATGCAGTGAATCTTATGCATTAGTGCAATAATGATAATTCATTTTCAGTATTTAACAAACATCAGTGATCATCAAAGTCACGAGTAGAGTCTATTGTGTTTTATGTTGTAATAAAACAATATTTTTTAGCACAACTTTATTAAGAATCAATAGAAAAAGCATAAATTTGTTTCCACCAGACATAAAATTATGCAATGGCGTGGAAACAGCGTCTTGGTGTGTTCCCATCGGTAGGACACGGAGAATATCCGCCGAGGTATGTTCGAAATTTCACATTCACTTTTAGTCAGCTTGTTGATGATTAGGTTATCTTTGACTTATACATGAAGCGTAAGCAGTTAAATCCTGAAAATTGACTGCAAATCACCCATCACCGATAGCGACATCAAATATCAATCAGTAGATAACGCAGTTTAATTATTCGCCATTAGGCAAACACCTTGAAACACGTAGAGAGTCAAGCTGGCTGGCCGATCATAAACACAGCAGCACCGTATTAGGAAACATTCTTTCTAAATACTCTCCTACGAACATAGTTAAATCACGTTTCTAGGTCTAAAAATCAGGTAAGTTGAATTCAGCAGTATCTGAGAAATCTACATGAAATTTGTTTTGAATCTACAGATTATAGATGACAGGGTGTTTGCGGTCCTTTTTTATTGGGTGATAATACAGGTCCAAAGAAGGTAACAACTTTAAAACACCTTAGTAGAAGTTTTATAATAAAAGATATATTATTTTTTAAGGAGGCGATACATTAATGTTAGAATTTGTAGTAACCGGCGAACTGACTAATTTCATTTGATTATTTATCAGATGCAGGTCATTATCAACTGTAAGTATTGGTTTTTAGTTTTGTAAAAAAAGAACGATGAACTATTGGTATTCTAATATTGAATTAGTTAACGTGATACTTTTTTATGGGGAAGAGTAGTGTTCGACAACCATTATGTAATGAAGTGTTACATTCTTTAAACTCTTAAATTTCATCCATGTCGCGTGCCACTAAATGAAAAGGCAGAAGTAAAAAAATGTAACGAAATACTACAAAAGGGTAACTTTAACTAGGTTAACTGGAGAGGAATAACCTTGCGCAGTAACTGTAGCACAATATTATTAAAAAAAAATTCTCGATAGAATAAAGGAAAAGATTAAGCTTAAATGAAGTAGAACATAAGGTATTCGAGAAGAATGATCTTGCACAGGACACAAACACAATCAGGATTACTATTATTACTAAAGTCCTTTAAAATATATACCATAAATCTTTTTCCCAAATGGACTTGGTAAATTTTTAAATTTTAAGGAAATTCCTAGAATTTAGCAATACTGATTTGAGATTTGAGCGTGCAATTTCAAAAGTCTGCAAGTCGACTTTACGCAGAGCGATCTCCAAAGGCAATGCCATATACTTCTCTAATTTAATAAGTACTAGTGCTCGTGAAATAAAAATTTTGTAATATTTTGTTACTGTGGCTGTGGATATATTTAATAAACCAATTATAATTTCTAGAATCAATATTAGTTTTATAAGATAAATATGGATACTATTGTGTAATTTGTTTCTCTTCTATGTAGTTATAAAGCACACATTAAATATGTTTCACTTACATAGTTCGCTTGCATTTTAATGGATTCCTATGTAAACTTACAGTACAGACCAAGTGGTAATATATTAAATTATTTGGAAGATCACGTTGCTTACTAATATTTATTAGATGAAACCTTGGCTTGATCAAATACCTTTACAGGCCGTACCAAAAGTAATTCTAAAAAATAATACACATAAATAAATAAAATCGAATCCTTGATCAAAGAGATAAATATGTATATATTAGACACAATCGCTGAGGATGTTTATTCAAGTTTCGTAATGTTTTTCTAATAAAAGCCTACAAAAATTTTATTTTTAAATGAAACTACCGCAACTTTATAGATTCGAAGAGTTGATAATTTTGGAAATAGTTGCACAATATATAAACATTTCCTTCCAAAATTGTACAAGTTATTTCCTTCATTAATTTATGAAAAAGAAAGTAGTTTAAGTTTACATAACTAGCATTCAAAGGGCCATCAAGAAAGTCAGGCATTTTCTTTTATTTCACTTTATATTAATACTGTCCTATCCTCAAAACTCAATCTTTGAGATTTAAGAAAACTGTCCATTACAAGAATTATTATTTAATACAAATTAGAGGTAAGATATTTTACATTAAACTTTTTTCTACTTATGAGTAGCGAATGAGTGGCGAAAAATTGAAACTGGATTGTTGATTTTAGGTACTCGTCTTCAGAAAATACCCCGCGGTCAAACGACACGCCAACAAATTTCCATCCCGTGAAGTAACCACTTCGTCAAAAAATTCTCCCACCATAGATTCCGTGTCACCAAAACTCCTCCCATTTCACCATGCCATCAAAATGTACCTCCTCTCTATTTAATGCAAGTTTTTTTTCACAGATGGTGTTAAATATTACGATTAGGTTAGCTTAGGTTTGTCGAATTGCAACATAAAATGTTATTGTATTTGGTTAATACAGTTGTCGAAGTTTTGTACTCCACTCAATTTAAGTCTCGTGCATTAACTAATTGAATCAGAACTTTTTTGTTTTGATTTGAATCAGTGATTGCAAATACAATTTTAATTAATCTTAACAAATCTAGAAAATATCAGGAATGTAATCTCAAAATACCGTTCGTAAATAAACAAATAATGAGGTCTTATATTCGAGTTATTTTCTGCAGTTCTTGATGCATAAACTTATACTTTAAAAATTTATTTGGCATAAACAATATGGAAACCGGTCCTGTTTTAGTGAGTGGGTGCACTAGCAAATATCCCATCTTTCTCTTCATTATAAAACCACAAGAGTCTGTCTCACTCTTGCTCCTCCCACAAAATCCAAAGTTTATGCTAATGCAATGTAATGTACGCGAACAGCAGGACTCCAGTTTAGAAACGCATTTGAAAACAGTTGAAAAAACAAACTGTTCGTCCTAAGCAATTCGACGTGGTTGTGCAATGTTTCCACTGGTTACACGGTGATTTATAGGCTGTTTATGTGCTAAATACTGTTGACAAATCACTTGATTTTTTTGTATGATAATTTTTCGAAGATTATTTATTTGTTTATTTCAATCTATAAAATACGGTACATAATTAAAACTGCTTTCATAATACAGATATGAATGATTTCCTTTTGATCAAAGATCAAATTCCAAAAGTTGTACAACTTTTTGGTAATTTGTAACTACTATTATTAAAATTTTTCTTTGTATCATTTGTTTTAAAATTATAATTTTGATAAGGAAATAAATTATTTATACAGAAAATTAATTAACATTTTTTCTGGTTATATTTCATTTTTAGAGGTAATAATTTTACAACCAAAACAATACTAAATTATATTTATTCAATTTATCACTTACGATATATAAAATTAAAATTCAATAATAAATCAAAAGATGTTTAACTTATGAAAAAGGATGTAAATACTTTCCATTTGGTTAATGATGTGTGTAAAATCATCTTATTAAATGTGTGTAAACGATTATTTAAAATTTAATATACGTGTAATTTTTTTATACTGTTCAACAATGTTTCTGTGATTTAGCATTGTTTTAAACGGCCAAGGCTAACCAGTTCACATACACGTGTGATAGATGATCTCTACGATTTTTAAGACAATTGAAACATGAATTATGATCGTATTTATTTTAAAGATTATTTCTTTGTAACATTATTTATTAAAGTGTTAGAAACATTTAATATTTCCTTTGATAAAGATTAAACAGAGAAAAATGCGTTATCGGCTAAAGAAAATTTTTCATATATGATTTTATAAACATTTATTAATGATTAACAATCGTCAAGGATTCAATTTTCTCATAAATGTTTACAGAAATATTTTCGTAGTTATGTTAAACAAATTATTGCAAAGGAAAATATTTTGATTAACATTTATTCTATAAAACTCTATTTATAGAAATACGTAAGTAAATATACAATTTTATTCTTTCTACATTCTTCAAATATTCTTGCTTAATTTATGTATGTAATTCTATTATTTTTTGTTAATAATTCTATACAATAATTACGTAGTTGCTCTTTTTTTTCTATGTAACAATACACCTGGTACGTTTTTTTTAAAAATAAACTAATTATAATTTAATAATACACCTCAGGTTAGGATCGCAATCCATATGTTGCTGTTTCGAAATTCGCGAAGGCAATTTTTTATTAATTTAATAGTGAGAGCAATCTTCAGTTTTATTTCATTTCTACTCTCCGAAGCTCTGAAATTGGTATGACATTAAAACTTTACGATAAGACCGTTACTAACGGATAATATAATTTTACGATAACAGATTTTTATGCATAACTCCAACTTAAATTCGTAACACCGTACGACTTCAAATGCTTCTGGTTCTTTTTGTGAGGTTGGCAATATATTTTAAATTTTATGACATTAAAAATGTCTAAGAAAGTGAATATCTATAGAGTTTATAAACAAGTCATATGCTGCACTTTTTTCTACAAATTTAAATTAAGAAAGTAGAAACTTACACAAAAATATTATAGGTTAGTTATTTTTACACAATAACAGTTGCTTTCCGTGTTGTATGAACTAGTACCATCTGTTGCTATTGAAACGAAAACTCTACAAACTTTGGCCAGATTAGCCATGTATAATTAACATTTGTTAGTTGTAGCTTCATGTGGTTTAGATCGTGTGTAAAACGTTTTGATGTCACATTTGTTTAGTTTGAAATAAAATGTTACAGTGATGCAATATACTAATTATTCTGATTGTCGATTCATTAAATTTGCTTGAATAATTTAAATTTATTCGGTATTTATCTTCTGTTTACTGGTTGCATTCAAAGAAAATGAGGTAAGAATTTAAAGAAGTGAATGAGAAACAGGAAATTCAACGTATAAAGTTAGTAATATTGTATACATTAGATTTTCATCCTATGACAACATAAAGTAAGGAAAATATTGTAATTTGTAATCATACATCTTTTGACATCACGAGATTTAAGCGTTTGTTTGTCCGTTCGTCAATCCATCCGAGATGTATGTGTGTACACAATATCTGTAGAGCAATGGACCCACTCCCTGGCTTTTAAAAAGAAGAAAAAAAAGGATAATTTATGTGAAAAAATAATAATTTACGTATTTCAGTGAATCATTCTTCGAACAAAACCTGAAGACGTTTTAGTTACTGTCCAAATTTGTTTATCATATTATCGGTATATTCGTCTTTTACTCAGTTCAATATGGTGTTATCGAACCTCACCTGATTTGTATGTCGATCAAATTGGGTTAATCTGATGATATTATTTATAAAAAATTAAAACAATAAAATATAATCTCATATGATACTAATTAAAATTGACGCTATATGAATATAATATAGATAAGTCAGAAAAGTGACACTATATTGTATTTAACTTTTCATGATTTATGTCATTTTGAGAGAAATCAGAAAAGAATCATATCAGATAATAATTTTAACTACAATTAAATTTTAAAATGTTCTTTTTTTAATTTATTGTTATATGTAATTATCAAAATAGAAAAAAATATACATAAAAAACATGAACAGTAAAATACAGAGAAAAACTGTGACTGTTTTTTCTTTCATCTGGGTGCTTCCGCATGAATAAAATCCTGCCGGCGCCCTTGTGTAAAGCAAACTTGAATGAAGACATTATAATGAAACTACATATTCAAGTTTCTGACATTAAGTCAGGAAGTGACAGTTTACACTGTTGTTATTTTTATTTTTTTATTATTCCACACACATATCATTTTCATTTGTTAAAACAAGACCAAAAGTAGAATCGTGGTTAGTGTTTGTTAATGTTAAAAATTTTATGTTTGAACTGCTGTCATTCGTTTAATAATCAAGCAAATTTAATTGGAGCTACGGATTTAATCGATAAAATGTACTCATAATTCATGTGAAATAATGACAACTCGGATTAAAAGTGACTCTTATTAATTCACTCTAGGTAAATGTCAATTTTGACCCGTTTATCTGTTAGTACACAACAACTATTCGTAAATATTACCGGTTAATTCAAATCTTTTTTTATATAACCTACTTCTGAAAAAACAAATTTTGTGGTTTTTGTTCTCGAATAGCGTACAAATTTGGCAGTAGGCGATTAGTTTTGAGGTGGCAACATCTGATTTTTTTTACACATAGTAAGAATAATGTTTGGTATCTTTCATAAATACGTATTTCCGAGTTTGTTTACCAATAGCACAAATAATGATAAATAAGCGATATTCATTCGATAACGTATGTATTTACATGTGGAAACAATGAATGTACTATATAATTCTTTCTAAGAATTTGGAATGGGCGAGGCAGTGACAGTAGCTACTTAAAGTTCAAAATTCAAATTACTTGATTCATGTTTTAGCGACTGGTAAACTTTACTTATACTTTATCGTTCGAAAGATATTAAAAATAATGTATCTTTGCTATTTGCAATCTATTTATTCAGTTACCAGAAATCAATAAAATAAACGATGGATGTAGGTTTGCTACTGTAGGAAGTTCCTGGTTACTATCAGTAGAGGTTTCTGATAAGTTTCAACGGAAGAAGTTGTAAAACTTCCAGTCCCTATCTCTCTTCCGGTTTTCCTCGTATGAATTATTGTTTATAAGAAATCTGAGGTTTGGCTGCTGAAGTTGAATCATAATGATAAATATTAGTGTTGGATTAATTGGTTAATCAGTAAATTACGTAACAATCCCGAATATTTGACATTTCCTAAAGAAAATATAACAATTACTAATCTAAAAATACAATTACCCCCTAACCTTAAAATCAATTCAAACAAACATTTTAAGATTGAAAGTACTTTTAATTATATGTTATAGTTGAACTTTAATTTCTATAGAAAAAAAATATTCTAATAAATAGTCATTTAAAGCAATTATTTTCTTTTTTATCCAACTTTGATAATGCCTGGACCAAATTTAACCACTTTAAACCGCCATTTAAGAAGTATTGTTTCACGTTTCGGCCTTTTAACGGATGACCACGAATTTAAGATCTTTACAATTCGTTTAGATTATTGTGAGTGCCTCACCAAACAAAATGAGGAGAGGAGAATTTTACATTGTAAATTATATTTCAATCTTCTAGAAATTTTTAATTTAGCACGAAATATATCCACAAGATCTACTTTTCAAGTTCCCATATCCCATTGTTTCTATATATCATGTCGAATAAAGCATTCGTATGCCCAGTGCAGTACCAACTACAGAAGTATCGAGGCAAAAATTCTCCTGCCTCAAATTTCATCAATGTGTGTATACAACTGTGCTGATTTTACAATGCTCACAGCGTTTATTGATTTTTGTCTAGCTGCTCTATCTGCTCAGAAAAGGTTGTCCTGAGGCATGCCTTAAGTGCTTTCTGATTTGATGCGTTTGCAAGGGGAAGAAGCGAACATGCGACCGAATTGAACGTTTGCAGTTGTTTAAATGGAGTATATGTAAGTGGGTGGATGTGGACACTAGATATTTTTGGATTTTAAATTTAAGTTTACTAAAAAACTGACAACAGTTTCTTCTGGTATGCAGATAATAAGTGACATTCGGAGCACTGATGACATTGTTAATTTTCTGATAAATGAGTGTCATTTCAATATGTTTTATTCAGTTCCTATCTACGAAAAATAACTGTCCAGAAATATTTTTCCCGTGCAGTACACAGTGTATTGTTTTCCGTAAATAAAAATACAGTCATATTTATTTCATTATTATGTAATATAAATCGATTGAAAAAAAAAGAATGTGTAACATGTAGGAAAGTGACTTCTCGGACTCCTGATGTTACTGGCCTCACAATTTTCACCACCGTCTGGGAATATATCACTATTCCCATTAGATACACAATATACTATTTAAAAAAATAATTTCATTTATTGACATTTTTATTGTACATTATCGCTTTTGCGTAAAATTCGGTAATGATAATCAGGTCTGTGGTTTTATTTGTAAACTACCAAATACGTATTCTAATCATGAAGAGTTAGGGATTGTTACCAAAAGATTTTATCAGGTATTGGAGTTATTTTCAAATTTAAATTGTATAAAAACACAATACTTTGCCATTTACTTTATTACAGTATTCATTTATAGTTTTTTTATGTTAATACATATTTTTGGCATTTATGACCAATTTTGTATTATAATTAATAACATTTTGCTATACTTTTACAGTTTTTGTCATTTAACACATATTTTGTCGTTATTTAAAAATTACGTCATATATTTACATATAAAATTTATCGTGAAAACCTTTAATATATCGGAACAAAACTGTTACAACATATTTTAATATAAAATTTTCTGGGAGAAAAACTTTCCATTATCTGAAGATATTAATCATTATTGAAATAGTAAATTTATAAATAATAGGTGTATAAATTACCTTACAAATATTTCATGTTGATTTTAATATCTGAAAATTGCGAAATGAATATTAAATGCATTAAAAATGCTCGAACTAACAAACATTTAAAGATTAGATCATCTAATTTAAATTTCAAAATGCTAACATTTCAACGATAACACGATATTCAAAATTTGATACGTGTTATTAAGTTTACGCTAAAATATAGATAATAATATGGTTCATACAAAACCTATAAAAGAAAAACATAACAATAATTTCATTATACCATACAATAAGTATCCTCAACATGCAATTAACGAAACGCAATAAATAAGTAAATATACATATATGTATGTAGAATGTCATACATTAAACTGATTGGTTCATCTCTTTATTAATTAAAAAATGATAAACTTTAGCCACTTATCTATATTTCATTTTCAAAGCATTATATTATTATTACAGTTTTTTATATTAACAGACATTTATATTCTGATGTTCGCGTTCGAGAAAAAAATGAAATTAGTAGCAACTGCAAAGATCAGACTGCTGGCATCTGATACTTTAATTAAGAAAAATAAGTGCAATAAAAAAAAATTATACCCAAATTGTGACATTGCCAGTTACAAAGCGACTAATTTATATCGACTTAATTAGTATGTTTTTTGTTTATTCTTTTTAAGGTTCAGTACAGATTATTTCAACAAACAAGTGATAAAAATTCACAAAATAATTTATGTTATTTTTGTATTACACTACGAGATTATATTTTCGTTTAAATTATTGCATGTGATTGTCAGACAAAAATTCTATTCTCATAAAGGAAATGTATTATAAAATATGTCGATTGTTAATCTTATTTAATATAAAAATATAAATTATTGATTATTTTATCGCAAATAAACAATTTGCAACAATATTCTAAATTTACAAGAATTTAAAATTCAGGTATAAGAAACAAGAAAAAAAATAACTTCACATTTACTTTTTCAAAGAATTCTAAATTCTCACAAAAATATTGAAAAAATAACAAAATGCATTTTATTTACCTTAATTTTTTTAGTAAACAAATGGGTCAATATTTTGTCAATTACTCGAATGCAATAAACATATTGGTAACGAAATACTAGCAATCAATTAATTCGTAAATATCTAGAAATTAATATTACTTAATTTTTAAATTTCCAATAATTGACAGTATCACATCGGAATTGAATCTCAAATGAACTAATCAACATTGCTGACAAAATATCGATTAGAATTTTATTGTTTATGTTTAATATAATGTAATTTAAATTATTTTTATATAATAATAATATCCTACAATAAAAAAAAATATATAATTTATAACAATTTTATATAATTATTTACTCACGAGAAAAATATTTTATTTTCACATATTTGTGGTCAATTATAAGTAATAGTTAGATATTTCTTAAATTTAATGTTATAATTTGTAGTAATAAAAGTAAATATTTATGCGTAGTATGAAAAACAATTGATGGAATTAGTATACAGTGCAAGCTAACAAAAGGAAACCGCAAAATGATAATATGACATTAAATGTCTCCCAATATCGCATTAAATAAACATTATGTGATTTCATGTTGAAATATTGCAACGCAAAAGACAACATTGTAATATTTGAAAAAAAGTTATTTTTTTTTAATGACAACGTAACACTGCTCTGTAACAATGTAATAATATTGTACACGTAGTACAATATGCATTTAATAAAGTAGTAACGAAAAACAAATAAATGAACATTATAAATCTTGATTCTAATATTACCATAAGTATTTTTATTGCGTAATCTTTGTTTGATTCCGTATTTAAATTTAATTATAACCATATAGTATTATTATATAGATTTAAAAATAGAATATTCATGAATAAAAATATATTTTTCAAATTTGTCGTTTTTTTATAGAAAAAATATAACCTTGTAGAAAATATCTCATCCTTGAAAGCTACAAGAAGAAATAAATCCCCTTTAATTATATTCATGCGAAAATGCACAGTTTGAAGCCATTAAAATAAGTAATAAATGTGGCTATAAATATTTAAACAGCTTTTTACACTAGTATTTAAAATAATATAACTAACAAACATATGCATAACTACAAAGTACTAGAGAAATAATACAATGTTTATATCGCTCTCCACAACTATTTGCGAAGTATTTTAATTTAATCATCCCGATTTGACAATTCGAGATTTGGAGGAAGTACATGAGTTTTAGGCCTTTACGTTACGTTTTAATTTAAAATTCCATTATGAAGGACTGATCAATTTTGTAATATCCGATCAAACAAAAGAGGAAGTTTACTCTCGTTACTGCGGGCAGTGGTAGTTTATTTGGTTAGCGCGCTTCGACGCGGTGAGCGGAATATGAGATCTGGGGTTCAAATCGCAGTGACCATGGCTGTTCCACGCTGCAATGACGTCGGGGTGCAAAAAAAAACAAATTGCCGCCCCCTAAAGTGTTATTTTTTTGTGTATTAAAAATTAAAATTAAAATAGCTATAGAAATATATTTTAAAAGTTACTATCTACTATTTGTATATTTATTTTCATATCAGTCTGGTTTAAAGGCAAATAATCTTTTTTCATTGTCTGTTAGTCCAAAATATTACAAAATTATTTATAAATTAAATCAGCCATCAATTGTTCCTTGGTTTTAATGGAAAAAGTTGCAAAATAGTGTACGTACCAACTTGCTATAATAGAATATGTGGATAAAAATAAATAATACAGCTGCGATATTTACGAACAGAAAATAAGATCTAAAATACCAACTATCGGGGAGCGGATGTCTAAAAAATCGTATTAAAATCTCGAATAGAAGGAAATAGAATTTAATAGTGTTTCATCAATATAAATCTATTGGTTTTGACATTTCTAGATATTAGTGGATGTAGACGCCAAGGTTTTTACAATGCGTTTGGACTATTTTGAGCATTATTGATATCTTTCAGATTGACAGTGCAGAGTGAATATATTTTGACGGATTTTTTTGAAAATTCATATTTCAGCTTCTGACATTAATGACAATAGATAATTAACTTTTGGTAAAATTCGATCAACCAAGAGTACCGTTTTCTATTGTTTGTGATTTTTAGTTATTAAATTATTTATTTTGCCATTAAAATAACTGTTTTATTATTTGGAAATATATTACTGAATTTTTGAAAGTTATTTTGTCATAGTAAATTTTTCAGATAAACATTTCGAACAAAAAAGCTACTTAACTATTTATTAAATGTATAGATTGTTATTTTAAAAGTAAAAGTTACCAGACAGTTTAGTTTATGTTTTGAGATTAAAATGTTTATTTCGGGGCAACATTTAATGACAAATATGTACGTTGGTGATATCTTAATTTATTCCCATTTTTAATATCTAAATATAATCACATGAATTCACGAATCCGTGAACTAAATTTACGATCTATAAATCAGTTTCTGGTACCGGTAAAAAATTAGAGTACAGCAAAATTATAGCCAATTTTGTTGTCTTCCGTTTATAAAGTGGCCTGGAAAAAACATCTGCAAAAAACAATCCCGCAGCGTCTAGATTTTATGATATATTTAATTATACACAATAAAGCAGTGTAGTTTTCCAGGTAAATCTTACAGAAATGCGAATAACAAAACGTGCCGATGTAGAAGGCGTGCGGTTGTCTGACCTTGCAGTGCTAATCACATCTGTTACACTAATTATAAATGCATTAGAGATAGGTCACTTTTTCTCAAAAAAATTAAGCGTGGTCGCCGGCTTTCTATGAACCCTTTTTTGCGCACTATTTTGCAAAACAGATACAAGAATGCTGGAACAGAAGCAGGCATTTGTATTTAAATGATTCCATATTTATTAATGTGTAGATAAAAGAGTAGAATGCAAACCAGTAATGACAGGCTGGTACCCTCATAAACGCGGAAAGGCGTAATGATAATGATAGAAACTCGTGTTGAGAATTAATAAACTACAAGTTTTATAAAGACATTAGTATAATATTTACATTTATCCTGCCATTAACAAGTCTTGAGGTTTTATATTATTAGAATATTTCAGCTTGTTAGAAGTTAGAACATTTACTACGAACAAATGTTAAATGGCTGAGCTATGATTAATTCTACAGTCAAGATCATGTTGAAAACATATACACATTTTACAAAATTATCTTTTCCAAACATTAGTCCAAATAGTATATACTTAAAAACTATTTTTATAAAATAATTTATTTTTATCTTTAGCTAAAAGTAACATTCAGATAGTCTTCAAAAATATACTAAAAGTACATATATTATTTGTTATTTACTGTATTATAAAAATAAAATATTAAAAATAAAATAAATGTATCATTCTTCGTTAGCCATTACTGAATGTGCCAATCTACACTGGGAAAAAGGAAATATTTGAATTTAAACGGTTGTACGTTTTAATTTTTTACATATTAATTCAAGTTGTACTAATTTCAATAAAAAAATATTAAGTATTTGCAAGAAAAATTAAAACGTTTTAACCAATTATATTTCATTCAAAATATATAAGCTTTGAATAGATATTTTTGGATTTAAATTTCATTGGGTAGTTTATTTTCGCTCAATTATTAATGAATAATATTTTCATACAAAATTTTAAAATTTTATTTTTCTTGAATGCAGATGAATTACGCATTACAAATATAGGATGTGCAAAACTTTTTAGCTGAATGTTATACTTAATTTCTCAGTGCTTTACGGCAGATTTTAATTTTAAAGATGTATTTACAACAGAGAGATATATCTGAGTTGGAGACTGCACCACGAGGTACTATTTATTAAATTGAATATAGTTATCAAATTTTGGTTTTGGCGAATTCTATTAATTAATTCTATACTTATAATATGAAAATATTGTATAATTAAAAAAAAAACTTTCAGAATTAAAGGAACTATGACCTAGATATATCCGATTATATTAGTTTTCGTAAGTACCTATAAAAATAAGATTTAACGGCAAATAAATAGGTCATGGCTATAAATCCTGTAATCGATATTTCAGTTTGATAATTATTGGCTGCAACCATATTAATACTCGTGAGCTTGAAACATTATTTTGGAAATACTATTTTGAAATTTATAGAAACAATGACTATTGCACAGCAGTGTAGATATTGTTATATTATATTTTGCCAATATACCTATGTTCCTAAAATGTATACGAGCACATATATCACTCATAGGTAAAACTTATTGCTAATTAATAGTTTATCGCAAAAATCGATGATATATTTACATTTTAAGACACAGTTTATCAAGTCATCTTCCGGGCTCTTTAACTGGCGTGGAAAGTGCACCACAAGGGTAATGTACAGTAAAGAATTTGACTAGGCTGGTCAAGAACTCAGGTTCTCAGAACCAGCGTCAATTACTCTAACCACAAGTTCTTGAACCTCATCATTTTTTATTCCTAAAAAGTATATTATACTACAGGAAATGTTACGTTCTCGCAATTTGATAAAAATTACAGACATATGGGAATAAATGTTTTTTACTTGATATATATAATATTTTTTTCTGCAAATTATAGTTTTTATCAGAAAAAAATTCTAGAAAAGCGTTAGCAGGAAAATATTATCAATATTATTATTATTATTATTATTTCTCTAACAACAATCACTTTCTAGTACGTACTGTTATTTGCTGTTATTGCTAGAACTTTAAGACACTTAATTTTATATATTATCCTCAATTCAAAATATCGGTTTTAGTATTTAAAATCAATGGTGTCGAAACGATTAGGAACTTCATTGCGGTAGTTCTTTTAGGAACGGTAGTTAAAACAAAGAAATTTAAAATTTGACAACAATTTTCTGTTGTTTTGTTATTTTGGGAAATCTTGCCCAATTTATGTTTCTTATAAAATGTATCTATATATTTACACCTATGTTTGTATTGGATGTTTTATAATTATTTTGTTTATTTATTCAATCCATTACATTTTTCCGGAATATAAAAATCTTAATTTTCACTTAGAACGTCTAAAAAATAAAATAAAACCACATAAGTTAACACTCCACATTTAATTGAGTAAGTCAATATCAACAGTTATTGTGTATTATTTTTTACATGACACCAGTGTTCAAAATAGAAAAAAGTCAATGTCTCACTTTATATGTATAAAATATAAAACTGTTGGTTATAAAGCCATCAAAGTTGTATTTATCCATAATTACAACTTTAAACTTGCTATTATCCAGACATGCTACTTAAATCTTATGTGCCTCTGTAATAGTACTTTTAAAACCTACAATTTTTAATTAATAATACCGTAGTATATTGGAAATTTATTAATTTATTATTTTGCAAGAACTATTTATTTGGTGGTAAAATTTCGCTGAAATGTGTAGATAATTTGTACAAAAATTATAATTCCTAATTCCATTGTTAATGCAGTGTTTGTCCAATATTCAGAACTCTATTTCACATTAAATTTAAATGATATATAATTGAGCTAAAATTAATTACATTCAAGTACAAGCATTCTAAAATAAATTGTGCGTGTACTAAAATATACACACAATTTGTTCTCTTATTAGCGCGGAAAAAACGGACGTACTTAACTAAACCGTAATTTTGAATGACATCCACGAATTATGTCTTGACTATTACTATTGTTTCTGTTGCCCTGTCTATTAATCAGTATCGATGTCTTGATGCACATGTACAGCAAATTCAGTTGAATGGATTTTAATAAAAGTTATGTCATTTTTCAGGAAATGAAAACTAAATTACATAATAAGTGACCGACCAAGAGCCAGCAGTTCTGGGTTCGAATTACAAGTAAAGTACAAATGTTGCAAGTGTATAATTTCGTCACTCTAACCTTGTCAAAATGGCAAATACAAATATTTTTGAAAGAATATATTTAAAACTGTCCTCCCCACTAAATATCAGTACTTCATGTATTATTAATATTGTGTTATATAATAATGTGGCTATAAACAATATTTATTTGACATTTTTAATTTGGTTTTTCTTTATCGTATACCAAATATATTCTGTAGTATAGACTATAACATTTTTTTTTAAATTCATTGTTCATTATCATTCATTTGTTATAGTATTTTCTACTATAGCTAGGATAGTTATGAGTATCATAACCGTCGCAGATGTCAATTGAATTCCGTGGTTTGTTCAATAGTTTACCGATTTCGCATTATTAATAAATATTATTTTATAAAATTCCCCTGGGAGTAACGTTTCCTGATCAGGTCTGTATGGGTTGATATGACAGCTATATTATCCAATAGTCCCACGTTATTTTGACAAATCTGTACGGTAATGTTATTACCATACTGACTTACTAAAATTACGTGGGATACAATTATGACATAGCTACCCTGCTTACTTCAGTCTATGTATAAACAAATGTTTAATATCCTGAAACCGGTAAAACAATTTTCACTGCTGATAGGAGGAAATGACTGGCGAACCGGTTAGGCGGCCTGTCACCTCCTTATAGCAGTACAATTGTTACCTTGCTTATATTGTGCAATAGTTTATTTGTTATTCAATTGTAATAGTTATTTACATAACAAGTGTGGAAAGTGGTAAATAGCAAGCGTGTGTAGAGATTGAAGAACGAGGCGTGTAGCGCCGAATGATTAAATACACGAGAGTTGCTATGCACTTTCAAGCAAGTTATGTACACTATTTTTCAGACGACCACAAAATATTGTAATAAAAACAGGGTTTATACAAAAATGTCAATGTCAAACACAACTCACGAAAGCATTGACGGTTGGGTTTGAGGTTAAGTATCACCAGTTAACCGGAAACTGATTTGGAAGTCTAGTACGTATTATTTGAACAATTAATAAAACTATCAGTACATTTTGACCCTTTATTTTTGTTATTAATTCACTACCAATTTTAAAATCGTAGTTTTAAGCAAATTTTCATTAATTTTGTTACATTTCATTATCAAAGTTCCATCTATTGACCACTAATCGTCATATCCGGTTATATAACACACTGGTGTGTAATTATAACACACGCCGTGTGCTATGTTACATTTTCTGGTGTTAATTACAGTGTAAATATGGCTACTTTCATATGTGGTTGTCGGAAAATACAATTAAAATAATCAAATATTACATAACTTTCAATAATGTAAATAATGTAACTAGTAAGTTGAAAATGTTTACAGGTTTGCTGCCAATTTTACAGGTTAGTAGCTTCTAAAGGTTATAGTTTCCCTGGTGAGTAAAAAGTTCAAATAAACGAATGTTCGCAAGTGAGTACCAAATAAAATTTTTAATTATAGCAAGATGAAATTCCTGTATATTATTATGATGTTAATTTCATCATTTATGGCACAATATTCCTAGGTGGAAAAGGGCTTCCGATTCCTGTGATACTCGTTTCGTAACAAATTTTACTTGCATTTAACATATTTATCTTATAGTGGGTGCGAACTATTCGTCATTATTATTTGAGTTATAGTTGGCGACTCTGGGATTTAAATCCTTGAACTCATTTTACTCAATTCGTGTCAAACCATATCTCAATTTCTCAATTTATTTAGCTTGGATAATATCTATTAATTGTTTTTGTTTTAATTTATTTAATTATTGTAAAGACGAAATTCGTGTATATGATTATTTAGTTAATTAATTTCAAAGTTTATTAATGATAAATATTTCCACACCATCAGTTAAGTAATTAAAATTAATAATTTGAGCGCGATGCGTGACAGAAGAATGAAATTTGTCAGTGTCTTGTGCTGTGCGGGCACGCCCACTCCCTCCGCTGGAGAGAATAAATCGCCGCGTCGCCTCTATAGGTCAACTGCTTGCTCTGCTCCGAACCTACACGGCGCATTTCTTGCTCTTTAAATTACGATAAATTCATTCCAACACCACCAATGTCAATAGGCGACACGTGCGCTACATTAGGGCCACTACTTACACGGCACCTGTCATGCTTTCAACAGTGGGCTCACAACAAATTTAGTGCAGACGTACGTATAGTACAGGGTTGCCAGATTTTTAAAATTTGAAGTCGGGATAATAACACAAAAAAAATATTTACCGTCAGCAGCTTAAAATTGATTCATTAAAAATTATCATTAAGATCACAGCATAATTATTATAACAATATTTATTGGATAAAGCCAATATAAATTCTGACTGAATGGGGTATGTGACCAAATTTTGAATTTTATATTATATGACGCTAGACAAAAAAATAAAATATCAGAATTTTTTTTAATAGACTCATTATGCGTAGTTTATGAGAAAATAAATACAAAAAAAATTAGAAAAGGATATTGTATAATAACAGGGAGCGAAAGAGACAGTATACCTGTCTTTTTCCACGATCTTACTATGCTCACGTCACATAACCCTTTTTCAAACCATTTAATTGCTAACAACTATTATTAGAAACTGATGTTTAGTTTTTATTATTGTCATGAGAAGCTATAGAGGTTAGTTTTTATATTCTATTATTTGCGTACTGAAATCCGATTATGGCCACATACCCTATTGTATTGTACCGTTTATAAAAATAACAAAAACAAATTCTTTGATAATATTTTTACATTTCTTCGCCGCACTTCGGCAATCATCGAAATTGTTTGTAATTTTTATTTTTATATAATTTTTGCAGATTTTTGTTAATGCAAAAAAAATCGCATTTCGAAGGCAATGCGGAACGCGGGATTTTTGTACTAAAATCGGGGACATTCCCGCCGAAATCCGGACGTCTGGCATCCCTGAGTGTGAATAATAGTTCAAATAGTTGCCTGTCTGTAGTTTACCAAGGAGTGTTAAATGTTGTTGTTATAGTTATTTAAGCTACAAGGAATGTAAGTACATTATAACCTTCGAGGAGGTTTAAACTCAGTTGGAGCTTGCGGAACCGATGTTATTGTTCCTGAACGAGTATAGTTGTTTGAGGTACTTACATTCCAAGTCGCGCCATCGACAGTTTAGATTTATTTGTTTACAACTTGTTTATAGTTAATTCTGTCCGTTGCTAAACGATCAAATGTTTGTACTTACCCTATTATAAGGACAGTTATTTTCTTATAACATTCCATTGCACAGGTGTAGTTAGACTTTAAAATTGAGAGGTGTTTAAATCCTTACCTGAAAATAAAACAAAAATTAGTTTGCAGAATAAAAAAGTGTTTACTTGTTAAATTTATAAACAAAAACATAAAATACATATTATTAGTTAAAATTACAATAAAATTTTATTTTAATGTCGTATAAGGACAGGAAATAAGATTTCTCTGTCATTCTATAAGCATAGAGTCATTTTATCGTTCTACAACGACGCTTCGTATTAAGATGAAGAAAACCTGTATAAAACAAAAAATTTGTTTGGGGGTGTTAATTCAAAATTTGGAAATTCTTAGCACCTCTAAGTACCCCCCTAACAATACATATGCTCCATTGATAATAGTAACAAAATAATACATGTTATCAGGAACTTCGACTTACGTTGTTATATATTTACGTGAACGGTGGCGCAAAAAAATATATTGCAATACTATTGTTGAAATAATATTTATTTATGCATTAAAAGAATAAACTAATGTTCTATAAACTCAAATGAAAATTAATTTCAGTCTCGGGGTTATTTTATTTCTATATTACACTTACATAGTAGGTATATGTATGAATATCAAAATATTTTTATTTTACTCCGAGATTTACATTTTAAACCTCACCTTCAGGATTAAATCATGCACTTTTTGTCCCTCAATGCATATTGTTATTTCAATTTGAAACGATAATTTTAATATTTACATTTTATTTACAATTTTAATTATTATTTTTCGAAGCCAAATGCTTAATTACCACTTTCCTGTCTTCAAATTCAACCAAACTTACATAGCCTGTACAATGATTTATTAAATAAGAAAATATTTGTGGGTGGGATTGAGGGTGTATACTGCGTGGATCAAGGATGTAGGTTAATGGTTAATGGAAATTCTATGTAGCTGTAGAGCACGTTTTATTGTTTCGGACTTTAGGAATAGTTGGTGCCTATGCATGAATTTAAAATAAAGTACTTAAACTTAATACGAGTGTATTTTGAAACCGTGCATTTGGCTGTTTGGCATGTTTCTAAAGATGAAAATTTATTTTTAATAATTTATGATGTCTTTGTACTCATAAATTACTGTTTATTTAACATAAAATTACCTCAAAGTCGGATATGTTATTTTTAATTTATTATAACCTGACAAAAAAATTTTGGTAATAATTTTTAATGAGTAATAACATTTGTGGATTTATTACTAAAATATACATTACAATTACAGATCTGTTTTTAGATTTTATTTTAATAGTCTTCTTCATGAAAATATTGCTTTTTTATTTATTACTTATTCATTTTATTTAAAATTACTTTAATTATTTTAAGAAACAATTTAATGTAGAATATTAAAATGGAGTATTAAGTAATTTTATACTCTATGACGGCGTATAGTACAGAAAAATTTAATAATTTAATTTCCACAAACACAATTTTTCAGATAAAGAAAAAGCCGTTTTCTTTATTTTAATAATTTGTATATATGTAATAATATATTATAATAACTTTGTTTTTTTAAATAATATTGTATACAGAGTATCCCAAATAACTTTTAAATAACCGTTTTACCGTTCTCGAGATCCCCATGCTTAGTTAGTTAAGTTATATGGGACACTTTGTATATATTTCAAAATTTAGTTTAGTAAATATCTAAATAAAGCCTGCCTTTCTTGTAACTCAGCTAAGGTGGACAAGGTTTCTATAAATTCGTTTGATAATAGCTTTTTAAATATTTTGGAAACAAACGTTATACATAATAAAATTTTAAAATAGGATTAATTATGTTTGAAGTAAATGTCTAAAATAAAAAACAATCATATATTTCAGATCATTTGCAGATTCGTGTTTATTAAGAGTATTTGATTTATTTTTGTACTAGGTATATGTTTTTTTAAGCTTAAGATAGCATGTATGAAATTTGTGTAAAAAAGTGCTATACGAAAGATATTTTTATGTAAATTGAATCAATCAACTTGGGAAGCAATTCTGCTCAAAGAAATGCAAAACCAAAAAGCGAAAGGACAACCGAAGAAAAAGAGATGGCAAAACTGTATCGCAAAGACCCGCGAGAAAAACTACCCGAGAAATATGCTGAACTCAAAAAGTAAACAATAAACATAAGAAACAGTGACCCCTGATAAGGTGAATAAGATGAAAAATAAGAAGGTGTTTTAGTTGCTAGTAAATGTCGACGTAGTATGGTTAGTTTCCCACACAGCTGTGCTAAAGGATTTGAAACACAGTAGACTAATTGATATAAATATTTGAAACATGAATTAGGATGACAATAAGTACCACAAAATGTATGTATGCTTATCAAACATCAGATACGTGCGGTATTTAATTCTCCTTTAGACTAGGAGCTTCAAATGAGTCTGTACATGTTACGTATCGAAATTTAAGTTTTTTTTTTAATTTAACTTTTGTTATTGTAATTGATTTTTTTTTTTTGCTAGTAATACAGCTACAATATAAGTTATATTAACACTTACTAGAATTTTTTGTGCAGTACGAATAAAATTAATTATAAATACAAATACATTAATATTTATATTTTCAATTAAATATTGTAACAACTTTATTTCAATATTCATATGTGTAATTATACAAATATGAAGAAATAAAGTGACATTTCTATTTTTATTACATTTACATACATTCTTTTTATTTCAAATAAAAGGAAGTACCAATTTTTATGAATTTTATGAGATATTTTCAACGAAAATTAAAATACCATTAAATGATAATAAATGGAACATCCTGTGTTCTATTTCATTTAATGGTTATAAAAACATTTTCTCATATTAATAACCATATGCAAAGTGTGGAAATTAGGTTAGATCCAACGCCTCTCGCTTTATTTTTGTTTGAGACAAATTAATCTAAAAATATAAAAAGCGACGTGTAAATGCCACCCTCCTTGTCTGCTGCGTGACTTGAATCTCGGAGTAAATACCAGTTTTTATGCAGTGAAAAATTCCAGTGTCATATTCAATTTCAAGCGCAAGCATATGGTATTAATAAAGCCTTCACCGCTCCAAATTAAAAGTAAAAAACAATTATCAGCACAGTGCGGTCATCATTTATACTTATCACAATCATTTAAAACAGAAATACTCATTTACTAAACAAACCAATGCTGCTTGGGTGGTCAAGTAAACTAGAATTAAATTAATACATAAACACAACGTAAACCTAAATTGAAGTTACGAAACATCTAACAGCCAATAGATGTCGTTAATTGATTTAATTTATACATTTAACTGCACTAGATTAACTTTATTAGGCATCAACAGGAGCAATTAATACGCAAATATAACATAAATATTCTCTGTAGATTTTTATATGGGAGGTACTTGTACTTGTGTTGGTATGTTAAGTGGAGAGATTATGAATGCACGCCGTTCTTCGAGTACAGCTCCTTACGGCATACGCCAAATAAATTCGCAATTCTAACGGCTGTCCATACATGGCGCTAGAAAACTTTTATGACTAATATCACGTGCTCTAGACTTCAAAAACCTTAGATCATATAATTGTACTAGATACACAAGAACGTCCAAATTTCTGTAAAAAATATTCTCCTCTTTGTTACATTAAGCGGAAGTATTCAATGTTGCACTAACATCTTAAAAACTAATATCTATTATTCCATAATACAATTATAAATTAACACATATTATATTATTATTGATGGTAAGGAACATTTCCAACTGTTAATTTTAAAGATAAATATAATTAGTTTTTCATTTTTAACCCGATTTGGTAACACTGCAATTCAAACATCAAAGAAGTTCGAAAGAATCAAAAATATATTTTTTTGCGGTAAGTATTATAAATAACGCGACCACCAATGTATATAGCCATTATTGTACAACTTAGGTTAGGTTATCTAAGTATCACATTACCTATGACCGCATGTAAAATACGCCATCGCCTAGTTATGGAATTTTTAAATTATTGAAATTATGTTAGCAGTATACGACTATTGAAAAAATAAACCAGAATTGTTCTACATAGTACTATTTTATTGGGTTGCAATTAGTTTTAATTTATTTTTTTGAGATTGACAGTTTTGACTTTTCACGTAGTTGTTTTCATGTTCTGTACTTGATGTTATTTATTAGTAATATGTCAATTCTTTCAGTTCAATGTGTGATCGTGGTGTGATCGAAAGTGAAATGATGGTCGTACTCGTAGAAAAAGTATAGTACATAATTCGTGTTGTAAAGTAATTATGGACTTGTGGAATTACAAACTCGCCGCTTCGCGGCTCTTGTGTAAGTTTTCCACTTCGTGCGTAGTATGCATCTTACAACTTAATATATAATAAACTATTATCATTTAATGTTTAAAGTAGCATATTTTTCAAGTTACAAGTTTTCCCTTTTAGCTTTCTGTGAAACAGGCACGTTAGGTTGTAGCTCTATACTTAAATAGTAAAGTAAACTGACAATTGTGTATGTCAGATGTCATGATTGGTTTCAAATTTGACGTATATTCATTTAATAAAAATTAGATGAAAATAGTTTATCCATTCTTCCAGTTTTGGCTAACAATTTAACACCTACAATATCAGACGTATTCCATTTGCCACATGAATCTAATCTAACTTACACTTTTGAATATGGATCACTTATTTTTCATACCATTTGACCGGATCAGTTTACCCCCTCTACTGTATTTACTGATCCTAAGTAATCCACTTGCAAAGGTAGAACAGAAGATTCAGTTCAGGTTTCTTCACGTGTTTTTGCTGTACTATGGGATAATTGTAAATGAAAATGGAGGAAATCAAAACTTAAGTATTAAGTATTACAATCGGAGATGACACGCAAGGAAAAATTAGATGTAATAGAATTTATATAAAATAAAAATAATAAAATTAAAATTTCAACCGCTTCACCTTCACGAGTTAAAGTGATCCAAATGCATTCCATTTGCACCGAAAAATGAACTGATCCAACTAATTTATCTGAACTGATTTAACTGAACCGACTTGCAAAAAGAATATTACTATAGGCAGGTCTTTATCTAGTACAACTATATGATCTAAGTCAAAAACACAAATTTAGTAGAAAGCGGTGTTTGCAATTACGGATACTTATTTTTACCATCTGGAAACTTTTTACTACGTACAATAAAAATGTTGCCCAAATGATTGTGAAAAGGTTACATGTGATTTGGTTAATGTTAAACATACACTCTGTGACAATAAATGTTCTACTGTTTCACTTCAAGGCAAACAAGACCTTTTTGGTGGTATTTTGTAGATTTCTTCCCGCAAAATTACGGTTTTTGTCGAGGTTTTTGTACATTAACTGACAATAGAATTCATTACTTCCGTCGATAAAATATTACGATACGGAAATCGTGTTGTCTAATTAACCGGAAAGAATTTAATGAAAAAACTATAGAGATAATGGAACATTGTTTGTAAGACATTACATAACAAAAGTTACATTTTCATTCATCAACGATCAAGATGAATTGATGAATATAATATATAATATTGAGGTAGGGCGAAAACGACGTAATAAAACTAATCAATGTATTTTTTTTACGAAATTAAAAACTTATTTTCGTCCAAAACTTCTTGATTGGTAGATATCTTCAAAGCAAAACTCCTGGAATTCAATCAATTACCTTTATATTCGAGCTCTACTTGTTTCCATATCTCTTGTACTTTCTTCAAGAGTTAACTTGTAATGGCCGAACATAAAGTTAAATGGTTGAATACTAAATTCTAGTATTTATTCTCTGAATTAAAAACTTTAGTCCGAATATGCTAGTTCTCCTTTGTTTTGAATGTTGACACGTAAAAATAATAAAATATTCATGGGTTCAATAACTTCCCATTCTTGTTTCTAAATAGTAATATAATAATAAAAAATAAATAAAAAGAGTTTTTATGGAGTATAATCTTGCGCTAGAAGTCGATTTCCCGATTCCTATTTTCGGTATGTACTTTACCTATTATCTAGATGTTCAAGTTTACTTTCGGTAATAGCTGGACATTCACATAAATGTCTTCCGAAGTTTCTTCATTCTCTTCGCAGAGTCGACAGATATTATTTTCAGCTTTACCAATGTTATGTACAAAGATGGTATTTGCCATTACTATTAGAAGTTTAAATATGAAAATTCATTAAAAATCAAAAAAATTCTACACTTATTTCAATATCTTCATATCTTCAGACTGACTGACGAAAACATATTACATTAAAGATATTCTAAACATTAATTCGTAGTTATCGTGAAAATTTTAAAATGCAAATTTGGTATTATTTCATTACTTCCTTATGGTTTTACAGTTTAAGTCATAAATAAATTTTAAAGAAATATGAAGTAACAGTAGAGTTTATTTTTGTTTCTAAAAATTTTATTGAACCTGAAATATTTTCTGGACTACCTACCCAGGCAACATTCTTGTCTTTAATCGTAAAGTGCAATCTCAGTTGTTTAAATTTGCAATAAGATCCTAGATCAGCCTGAAATATTATGCTGCTTACATAGAGGTACTCTGTTGTCACTTTATTTTCTCCTGATAATTTGGACTTAATCTATTCAATGCGCATCGTTGTTTTCACGCCAGCCAGGTGTGTACCACAATCAACGCTAAGCTATAAGCTTAGGGCAGTTATACAATGTAAAATAAACTCAGCTAGAGCATTTTGTAGTCAATGTAATATTTTATGGAAATAATAGTTATTTATGATATAAGTGTTAAAAGTGACATTTTATGAGTGAGTGGGGAAGCTTGAAACGAGGCGAAGCCGAGTTTAACAAACCCCACGAACGAAATAAAATCACTTTTAACACAAATATCATACACTATTTTTCCTACGACCACAGTTATGTACCTATTAGTAAATAAAAACTAAGCATTAGAATGACATTTATGACAGGTCATGATGTATTTGTTATGAACAACTGAACATAAGACGTGTTAAAAGTAAATTTGTTTTTTACTTTTAACACGTTGTCAATGGCAACGTTTTAAAAGTATTTACTGTGTTATAAACTGTTATTTTTAACTTGCTAAGCAACCGTTAAAAATACTATTTTTAGCAGTGGTCGTAGGAAAACACATTTAGATTCGACAATAATCAATAAGTCCTACACACTGAAATATAGTAGTAATACTGGAACGAGTACTAGCAGCCCCAAACCAATCCAAGATAGTGTAACAAGATGGAAAATACGGCCCTGATTTTCATCGTGTTTGTAGACTGCATTTCTTCTGTGAACTGTGATTTTTTTATCGGCATATAGATGTTGACATTTTTGTAATAAAAATTAGAAATTATGGGGCCATATGCCGAAAAGATCATATTTCACAGACAAAATTTTGTATTTAGATAAGAAATTGAGAGGGTAGATTTGCCTCTCAACATAGTTTTGTAGACAGTCTTAGATAGATTTAGCTGTAGATTGGACGCAGACAAAATGTAGTCCGTTAAGTTTAATTTTGGTTTAGTTAAGTTTTTTTTGTAATAAAATTAGTTAGTAAAGTAAAGTGTACTTGTGCTCCCGTGTCCCAATCAATGAATTATGTTCCTTTATCGTGTCATCATCATCATCATCATCGCTTCTTTGGTAATCCCCCCGTGTTACAATAGAGCCACTCGCAGGTGTTTCTGTCCTTGTCGCAAATCTGTTTAAAAAGTTTCTAAAGTCATAAAAGGTCAACCATGCGAAATGTCAACCATTTGAAGACAGTAGAAAATTGTATTGTGCAGGAATAATCTGTACAAACGTAAGAGTATTTTCCAAGTGAACTTTTGCCGGCTACTTATCTTTGCAGAAGAGATTGGAAAAAATAATTCCACCGATTTTTATTGTCAAAATGATTTATTACGCATCTGAAAAAGGATAAATATGTATTTCGTTGCCAAACAGATTTGCAAACCTTAACACAGCAATGCCGTATCATTTAAAATTTTGACATTCAAAATTAACAAGAGCTGTCAAAGGCACAGCTTCTTCGATCGTGAACAACGATACGAAACTTGTTCGTCAGAATGTACGCCATGTCACTTGTATTAAAAATCCGCATGTGAACTTGTGTTAGACAGTGATGTATATACCTTGCACAGACTGTCTCTCTCTGCTGGCTTTTTAAATATAGGAGGGGGAGGGGTCATCTCCCTGAACTGTTAGAATAGTAGGTACGATTTTGGTCTTAAATTGCTTTAAAATAGTACAATGTAAAATGATTCGGAAAAAACGCGACAAAAATTTAAGCAGTTAATAACCACGTATCAACAGAAAACAAAAATGAAATTATTAAATTTTACCTAGCGTGAGTAGCGTTGCAAATTTAATTATGGTTATAAATTTAAACCTTATATTTGGAAATTGTGTTTCATATATAACGCGATAATGGATTGCTATTACTACCATTTATTTTAAATACTATACAAATGATAGTACTGTCCTTGGCCTAACTTTAAATGTACCCATTTAATTATAATAATTTTATACCATATTTGATTCCATTTCCTTCAACCATTCCAATGAAAATTTGAATAAAATGCCGCCTTTTAAAAATAATTAATCAAACAAAAAATTTAAATAAAAATTTTATTACCGCTAACAATAATAAAAAAATATAAGAACACAAGTTAATAATTTGTCACAATCTTAAATGTCAAGCTGATAAATTTGAACATGCAGCTTTACTTAAGAGCGTAGTGATAATATTTTATGTTTTTGAGGCATGATAAATGTAATATTTTTAACCTTTCACACGGGGAATTTAATGTCGAGTGAGAATTTTATTCTGAAACGGAACTGAAGTGAGAAGTCTGGACGTAGTGTAATCCAATCTAATGCAAATGTAGTAAATCGTGACTAATCGCGTTGTCGGAATGCATTATTTTAACCCCGTTCGGATTCTTTAAATCTGAACTTTATAGATTTGTGGAAAGGTCAACAAGTTGTTCACTACTCAAATAATTTATATTAGTTTTAAGTTAATTATAAGCCATATACATTTCACATCTAAACCAGTCAAAGAAATCGTAAATCATTTTAAATAAAATTACCGGATTATAAATATTAATTCCAATATGTACATACTTTTATTTGAAATTTGCAGACATCCAATCACTTCTAGTTGTTAATAGAGCTTGTTCCCATATGTGTGCAATATGCCCTCAATTCTAAACATTTATTTACTTTTTACCTAACCGGATCTGAAGTTGGTTGTCCTTCAGCAAACTGATGGCACTTTTCAAACCGCACGTTTACCAAACAATTCTTAAAAGTAACAAACTCTACTCAATGCAACAATTACTACAAGATAAAAAACAAAAAGTGCATTATGCAAAAAAATGCAACACGTGACTATAACTTTACCGCAATTTTTTATCTTTTATAAATATGTATAATGTCTATAATTACGTCATTAATCTATCAGATATAAATCTAACATAAATATATTTGAATTTTTAAGTACGCAGGTATATTTACTTGTGCTAATAGCGTAATGCATTACTAATTTAAAATTTTTAATTTAATTTAAAAATGTAGAGGTCACGGAATATTGTTAGAGTAATACATCACTTAAATGTTCTTTTGACATTGATGAAATATCTGATAAGTGATTGCCAAAAACAAATTAAAATTGGTCTGAACGCATAGTTCAACTGAGAATTTGGAAAGTCGATTTGCCGAATTGATGATATGTATTTCAAATTATAATATTCATGACATCCACAATACCTGGGAGTGAAGACTTTGTAATACAAAATTGATAATGGCGTACAGTTAGAATTTCTAATCGTATATCTAATTCAATGTATGCTGTTTTTATTTGAACTGTCATTACTATTTTTACATATGAAGAAAATACAATAATGTCGATTTAATATCAAATATTTGTTATATCTCTATTAACATAACCAATAACGTCTAATTTATTAACATACATAAGTATTGTATAGGTGTATTGGACATAACTTTCAACCAGTTTATACAATACAAAATTATCGAACAGAGCCATATAATTTTTTCTACTGTTACTAATGCAAATAGCCATTATTGTACAACATAGAAGTTATACAAATGTCCCTTTCCGAACGACAGTGCGTAAAATACGCTGATCGCACAATTATTGAATATTTGATTTATGGAAATCATGTTAGCAGTACAAATAAGAGAAAATTCATTATAATTATAAATAATTTGAAACATTGAGATTAATGAAATGTTTCAGTGTAGTGTGTGATCGTGGTGTGATCCAAAAATGAATCATATAATTGTCGTATACTTGTGGAATTACAAACTCAAACATTAAATACGAGTATACAGGATGAATACTGGAAACCTTGACATAGGGATTAACATGAGAAAACAGTTTTTTGCTGTTTCCATCTGGCCCGCTAAATATAATGGTCTGGTGTGTATGTAGTATCGTTTCGTTTTACATCTACTGATATCAAATATTCTGTATTGTAAGGTTTCCTCATTGAAATATTTGATAATATAAGTTGTATTTTGACAGTTGCCGTTCTTATTTCTGTAATAAGAAAATTTGAAACAAAATGCCCTATATGCGAGTGTATAAGGCTATGGCTTCATAAATAGTCAATAATATTTTAATTTATTGTTATTTGTCATACCTATATGGTTACAACTTCACGTTTGATTGACAGCAATGTATCAAAGCGTCCACTGTCAAATGTAACAGCAGATATGATATTGAGGTAAACAATAATAAAACTCATTTATAATATTTGTAATTTGGGTAAGTTTGATGTTTATAGTTTGATTTTGAATTTTATTATTTAATTATTACACATATTGTCTTTCATGTTCCCCAGTTTAAAAAAATTATATGATTTAAAATCTCAGAAGGCCTAGCGGGCCACGTCCAATCTAACGAAATGTATTATTTAAGAAAGGTCACATTTTGAGAGTTTAAAATGACGTGAATTTGACAACTTAGGTTTCATTATAAAATAAACGCTTTGATAAATTGCTGTTAATCAAATGTAAAGTCGTAACAATGGATATGGCAAATCCCATGTTTCACATTAAAATAAACACACAGTATAATATAGTTTAATTTTTTAGTTTTGAATAAAGGTAAATATAACTGCAAAATATTATATTGGTAAATAACTTTATCAGTTAATTTGTTGTTCTAAGAATTATTTGTATAAGGAAACTATACAGAAGAAAACAATGATTATAAAATAAGTCGCAGAACATTGGACGCAGTTACATAAGAAGCGAAGCGATATTCCCAAAGACTGGAATGTTCTGAATTTGCGGAGCGTCAAGCATGCGAATTAGAATAAAAAGTCGGATGTGAAATTCCGCCTCATCCATATACAAACTCGCTGGATGCGTCGAGGTCAGAACAAGAATCGTTTTATGTAATGCCCCACGCCACCACAGGCACAGCGCGCACGAAATAAAACATCTGGGCCATCACTAAAACACAAAACGGACGTAAAAACGTGTGCATAACATGCTGGAACTTTTTATGGTCCATGGAGCAACCATCACGGGCCATTTCTCACCAGCCGCCATCATGCCCAACAGGACCTTGAGAACTTCCTAGGATAGATCCTAGACCGCGTTTTAATTTATACTCGCGCTGCTCTATTGTTCTCTTGCGTTTTGTTTTGCTCCGATGCGATTTTGTTGCTGTTTAAATTTAATTGAGGCATTTGTTTCTGTCACGATTACAATTCAAATTCAGAATTTGTAATCTGAGGCCGACTAACGACGTTGTTCGAGATTGTTTGTTATCGATTGTTGTCAATCTTTCATCTGTTCTACGGATGGCGTAATGAATTTGAAATTGGATTTACATTCATATAAGTAGTGGAGCTAAATGGGTAGGTGACACTCATATGTCGAAGTCGAATGTCGCACCTTTAGTCATTAACCTATATGGGTTGAAAAATGTCCCTTCTTACGACATCGCTAAACTGGCTGAGGGCATGCGATTCTAACTGACACAACACTTATTTTCATCTTAATTACAACAAACTGTTCACCAAATGATAAATTGCATAAACTGCACTAAACATCAACACTTAAAATATTAACTGAAAATAAGCATTAACATACATATACATATTTGATGAATGTGAATAAATAAACACGATTTTAAAACACAAAAAAAATATTTTTTATAGAACTTCATATTTGCTTCTGATAATGACACTACTTGATTAATTCATGGCATTTTTTATTAAATTCGTTTTTGCTAATGTTTCGTAAGAAACAAATATTCAAAAATAATGTTTAAATACTTTCTACCCTCCAAGTAAGGAAAGGAACATCATGTTTTCGATTAAATTTCTCAATGGTGAGTTGTCAGTAACTGAGTACTTTTAGAGTACCTAGAATCGGATTTTGCTATTTTTAAGATAATGGATGTGTATTGTGAGTGCGTAAACGTGTGGGTCTGTTTGTGACTATTGTTTGCATCCACAATAACTTGAATATTACATGTTAAGCAGATCATTTTTATAAGAATTTGTCCACTGGAAATACTTAGTACTTTATTTGAAGAATCAGTTTTTCTTAAAAAAATCTAATAATACTTTATACTCAACTGTATTTCCTTTAAAAAATCTTTAAATAGATTGTTCTGTAAATTATGTTAATATCAAACATAAATATATTTTTTTAGTCCGAGTTTACGTTCACCTTTTTTGGCAAATAAAAATTTATAAACTATTTAGTTTTCCACATTATTCAAGTTTTTTAATTTCATTAAAACAAATAAGTCAAATGAATGTTTTTTATTTATATGTTTTCAAGAACTTGACAAATATAGTTGTCAAATTTGCCGTAAGTCGTTTTATAATGTACAAGATAAACTGTAAAGTGTTTTTATTGCAAATACAAAAAAAAATAAGTAAACGAAATATAAAGAACAATAAATTAAATGCCAAATACAGGAAAATAATATGGTAACGTATAAATTATTGTTAAAAACATTCAAATATTTGTGACAAGTGTATTATACAACTTTTGAAATTGCGTTTTACTTTACGAACAAATTAATTAAAGATACATTCAAAAATGAAATTAGTTCTCGTTTTGAAAGTCATTCGCAAATTGAGTTTAGTTGTTGTTTTAGTTTAGTATTAATAGTTAATTTAGTGGGAAAGTAACGTAATAATCAAAACTGATGAGATGATAGCTGTACTGTCAAAAATTCTTATTTCTAAGGTATAGTTTGTTCGGATCTTTAAAGGTTATGGCTTTGACTTTCTAATCGTTCGGTGTACCGCATCTCATTGGGGTACGTCGATACCTGGCAGTCAGGGTTGGATTATTTTGAAAATATTTAAAATAATATATAGTTTCTTATATTATATAGGTATCAATTAACTATTGACTTACTATTATTATCTAGTTATTTATTTATGATGTAAATTTTATATTAATGTATTTTTAGTACGTAGATAATTGAATAAACTCAGAAATAAAATACAACCCTACTTTCCTTGAATTTTACTTCCACAAATATTTTACACAGTTACCTTCGTATATATCATATAAACATTTCCTTTTGATTCATTTTAAACAAATTATCAACAGACTAACAAAGCAACATCTTTCTATACTTCCTTTCTATTGGTCAATCCGTAAATATAAAACATAAAATTCATACTAAAGTTAAAACTTTTCGACTTTTATAATAAAACTAAAACTAGACATCTAATTTTGAATGGTTCCATTGTTAACATAAGAACAAAATCAAATAAAACCAAAACGAATACCTAGAATCTACAACTAATTACATTTCTGAATGTATCTTAACTCATATAAAAACTATTTTTGATAAGAAAGAAGGGAGCAGTTTGAACTAATGTTTTCATTGAATAATATACCGCAATATTTTCCAATCAAAAAACAAAATCAAACTGCTCCTAACTCTACCACACTTCGTTCTTTTAACAAATAGACTATAGAAAAGAATATAACAGATTTTCTTTTTTGTAATGATTTTTTCTTGGCATAAGTACCATTTTTTTGTGTTGGCAGTTTTTATTCTACGATGGACAAAACTGATCTTTTAGAAAGAAAAATATGATGATAAATTAAAATAGAAGAAATATCAAATCTCAAAATAAATACTTACAGGAATGTAAATAATTAATACACTGTATGTAGAAAGATATTCTTTTAAGTGTAAACGAATGTAAGTGTGAAATATCTCCGAGTTAAACATATGTAAATGGGTAAGGTAAAGAAAATATATTGCTAAAAATCCGTACATTGATAAATTATTAGTTATTAAGATATATATGGTTAGCAATAAATAATTGCAGTATTAATACCGGTTCATTTAACATAACATTAAACCAATTATATGATTGAATACTTCAATGAGCATACTTCACTTTTATTCAATGATCAAATTGGCATGTTACTGGCATTCACAGCTGCTGCCCAATTTAACATCTCATTGAAAAATAACTGTTGCAATGTAGATATTTCTAACATTCTATTATTATAAATCATTATCATTAGTTCATTTTGAAATAGTAAAAATATTTTTAACACAAATACATATTTAACGAAACTCATATGTATTCGTTGATTCTTTCTTGCTATCAATTAAAATAACTTGTCCTTATATACGATAAGAGTAATTAATTACACTAATGTAAACTGTAAATTTTTGAAGAAATGTAATATGGCTGTTGAAATATAGCCGCTAAACTTTTAAGTGTACATAAAATAGACATCAAGTTTAACGTTGTAAATATTTTGATAATTCTTAATGGCTTTAGATAGAACGGAACATATTCTGGAAATATCAAAGTATGTAACTAATTTACCAGTACCAATGAGATATTGTATTCATTTGATACAATATAGCTACTATTCTTATAAGCATTCTAGAAAATTAAGAGCATAAATTAAAATAATTTTACCAGTAGATTGATATGAAGATTTTTGTTTGAATACGCAGACAATCACCTATGTAACATATTCATATTGTATATTGTATATATCTCTCAGATTTTGAATTGACGAAACCGGAACAGTTTGCTGTCAAGAAAAGGGAGGCTTGTAAACAGGGTCGTAGCCAGGAACCATCAATAGATGGGGCTATAATTTTTTCAGAGGGGGCTGAAAATTAATAAAAATAGTATAAATTTATTATATAGGTACCTACAAAAAAAAATTGTAACATTTTTCGTGATTTTTGTTAATTATATAAAAAAAAACTATTTTATCCGGGTCCATACTAAAATTAATAGCTGATAGCACAAGCCTTGTTTTAACTAAAACGCAGTTTTAAAAATTTCAAATTTCATTATTTAATAATAACGACAAATAATATCAATTTTAACAAAATATGATTTTAAAGCAGAACATAATATTCAAATAAATATTTTTTAAAAAAATCGTTCTTTAAACATAAAGGTAAAATTAAATATTGAAATTTGAATTTGACATTTCTTGAGATTCTAAGTTCATTAATATTTTAATAATACGATCTTTGAACTGCAAAACTTGTTCTATTCTAAGGTAGAGTAGAGGAATAAAAAATAACAATATTTAGTGTTACTGGTAGCCTTAGCCTCTAGTGAGAAATGCTCGAACTGGACTAAATATATCACTATCTCTAGTTGTCTCTTTCTGGCCAGCCGAAATCAAAACATTCATTGGGAAGGGATAGGGAATTACTCGTCTACTTATGTTTGGTCGTTGGTCTCAAACTCTTTCACGATAATCGACAATGTAGGTACTTAAATGTCAATAATACAAACAATTTATGATATTGGTGTACACCCAAGTGTGAAAATATAATAGAAAAGTTGGGGAGTGATGTAAAAAATCACCACAGTCTTATTCACACAGTTCTTTTATTGAAAAAAAAATTCTGTAGTTTTACAGTTCGCACCGCTTGATAATGGTTACGAAGTAACCGAAACCGGTCGCATTTTTAAATAAAAGAACTGTGTGAATAAGACTGTGGTGATTTTTTACATCACTCCCCAACTTTTCTACAAACAATTTAGTTAAGATATATTTAAGATTTTTCTAGGTGGGGCTTGGTTAGTTCGTAGGTGGGGCTCAGCCCCACCTGGCCACCCTCTGACTACGGGCCTGCTTGTAAACTAAACAAATATTCGTAAATTTTATCGATAAATTCATGGCTATATTGTAGCAGTACAAGGATGAAAGTGTCCTTTAATATTTTATACTTGTCAGGTTTTTAATAGAATGTAGTTCTTGAAATATTTATTAATACCAATATTAATGCAACATAAAAAAAATAAGTTTGGTTTAAAACTTTATTTACGTTTAAAGGTTTAGTATTATTACAGTATAAGCAACGAATTAAATTAAAATTTTAAAATGTTGTACTTATTATACTAGATCATAATTAGTTACAGGAATATGCAGATTATTAGAATGAAGCAAATAATTTTATAAAACTATTTTTAATAGTATGCTATTTTGGGTAAAATGATGTTTTATTCACATAATTATTTTCTATTTCAAAAGAAACAATGTTTAACTTTAATTTGCGGTATGACAACATTTGTTAAATGTTGGTATCCTATATTCCTATACAGCACCTCAAGAGTTCTTAAACGCCATTTCTCTGAGTGCATTTTGACTTTTCGTAATTTTCTTTTTAAATAAGCTATTTTTTTATACTTCGTACTAAATTAGAATATTTAAATTCAACATTTTTACCTCCCGCCTATCAATATATAGATAAGGGAGGTATTGTTTTTGGTCATATTTCTCGAGTGTGAGTTTTCAACATATGAGCACGAATTAGGGTCTCTAGAATACGATTTTACTATTTTTACCGTGATGTCTGTATGTCTGTGTGTGTGTGTGTGTGTGTGTGTGTGCGTGTGTCTGTGTGTGTGTATGTATGTCTGTGACGATTTTTCGTCCACGATAACTCCAATACGATACATGTAAAAAATATAATATTTGGTATTTAAGAGTTATATTCTAATATGATGAACTGATTAGATTTTGACTACAATTGGTTAACCGAAAGTAGTACTTTACTTAAAGCTTTAAACCGTTTTTGCTAAAAAGTACCTCTAAATACCATACTTTCGTAAATTTCATTATTATAATTATAAAGATGTTTTAATTTTCTACCAATCTGCATAATTACGTTTATATATAACTTCTAGTTAGATAGAAAAAAATATATAAATTATAATAATTTTACATATCGTTTAGGCTGAGTAATTTTTATAAAACAGATGAGTTATTCATATGTTCACAAAATTTGACATATGATGTCAAATTTGATGTAAATAAATGTAAAAGATAAAATAAGTAAAAATTAAATAATTTTATTGTAATATTTAAAAAGATGGAAGAAATATATTAGGAATGTATTCGCATGCGTGAATCAAAGTAAGTTCGGTTCCGGTTTTAGTAACGTCAAAAATAGGTCATACAAATTTTATGAAGGAAATTTTAGGTATGAAATGAAATAAAAATATTCTGAACTGCAATAACAAACCACTACTACAGTGGCGGGAGGTATTGTGTTGGACACACCAGATTTTTTGAATATGTTGAATAATTTGCTATAAAGGAATATTAACAAATATATAATGTCACTTAAAATGTGTATATTTTATTGATAATTAATTATAGTTTTACCACTATTTAGCTGTGATGTACCAGTGCCTGTAGAAATGAACACATAAGATAAGAGAGAGAAACATATAACATAGCACAGACAATTTTTATTACATATTTGAACAGAATAGTTCTTATTACAGATATCCACTGCGGCGCTCTTGAAACGTCAAAGGCAGAATTTGGAGATGTTTTATAACAATTTATTTCTCACTTATTTGTCTTAAAACGGAAATGAAGATATGAAAAATATTAATACAATATTCTCTATTTATGAGAAATAAAATTTAAAAATTGCGGGAAGAGGTCATTATTAAAAGATTTATACATTTCGTGAGGAATATGAATAACAATCGTAAAGATGTTGTTTCTGCAAAAGTTTTTTTTTTTTGATATTTTGCTACTTTGTGAAAAATGAATACATAGGATGTCAACAAGAATAAAAATGTTGTTAAAAAATTAAAGGAACGTAAAAATATTATAAAATTGAAAGAAAGCATAAAAGTGCTGAAAATTCTGTTTGAGTCTAATAATCTGCAAACGTCTGTACTTTGTAAATCGTTTGTGGTATCTGTTAACTGTTACTACTGCAACACCGACCATAATGAAAATTATTCTTTGGCATATTTAATTCTGTAAGAATAATTTAAAAAATTTACTTTGCAACGCATGTAGAAAATATAGCAGGTATTGTTCGTGATATAATACGTGAAATAAAAGTTAAACTGTATGCCAGGGGAGTGTTTCTTGACTACGTCACAAAACATTGGCAGCCAATAGTACGATAGACGATAATTGCAGTCTTTGTTGATTGGTTGTATAATTAAGATATTCAGTTATGTGGTTCTTACAAACAAAGTGCAAATATTAAAAATATTTGTTTGGACAACTATTGTACTATTTCGCAAATTAGTAAAATAGGTAAATTTCATTTATGACTATGTTACTTGGTATACCATGTTTTTTTGTGATTCTTTCAGTTTGCATAAAATACTATTATATGCTATATGCTATGCTATATTTTCAATCATCTGATTTAGTTCTCTACAGATGTTTGTGTTTACTTAAACTTACCTACATATGTACGTCAAATAGTAAATTTACTTAAATTATTTAGCTATTCATATTTACATAATACCTCCATTGTACAACTATGTTGAAAGTCTATACAATGTTTAATATTTCAATATAAAATATATAGTAATAAATTTTTATTGGGCATTGAACAAAATCGTGAGGTGTTTAAGTTACGAAATAATTAATTGCTAACATATAATTTATACCCAAAACGTGAACCATGAAATGTAATTTTCCGAATGTAATTTATGAAGAACGTCGGCTGATTAAGAATGCACTAATGTGTACCCTCACACGGCTGGCATTTGACGGATTACGTTTCATTTTATTGGATACAATTTCACTTATTAAGCCCGTATCCATTAGAGGTTGATGGACATTTACAAAACTAATTAAATTTTATTTATCCAATATTTATTTTGAATATATAATTTTATTCATATTGTACACAGGTGTTTCTGCACATGGAAATAAGATAAAGGGGTTTTTAAAATTATGAATATACATATATTTTAACAAACTAAAAAAGTAAATTAATAAATGTACAAATAACATTCTAATATATTCTTTATTTTATGTTTGTTTTAAACAATGCATTGAACAATTTATATAAGTTTTTTTTTTCATGACAGACAAAATTATAAAAACAATATTATATTATATGTGAATTATTATTATTATAATTATTTGTTACAGTGCCCAATTAAAGAGAAAGGAAAATTTTATCTTTTTTATTATTATTATTATCATTATTATAGATGGTGTGGATTCATGATACATACATATATATTTTTTATTTATCATCTAGTAATAACAATTACGGGTATTTATGAACGGTTTAAAACAGAAATCATACAATAAATAACATAAATATAACATTCACAATGTATTATCCATTGTTGGGAGTGTCAATTTACTCCATTGCATAGTATTGCATATATCGGTAATCATATTTTGTATACAAAAGAACAGCATTTCTTAACCGAAAATGTACCGGAGGTCCAATAAAATATTTAATTTTCAGACCACGAAAACAAGGTAAAAAGGGAAATGTGAAATTATACTTTAGCTTTTCACAAACAATTATTTTTTGTCTGTGAATTTACAATGATCCACGGATCAACGGTTCAGAAAAACTGTCATAGAGTAGTAATGGAGAACTATTGATAGTTATCGATTGTTTTGACTATAGATAGTTGTCGATTGTTTTGACTATATATAGTTATCGATTGTTTCGACTATCGAAAATTATCGATGGTATCGATTGTTTTGACTATAGATAGTTATCGATTGTTTTGACTATCGAAAATTATCGATGGTAAAATTTCATTATCGATAGGGTTCGATAGTTAATAAATATTTATATTTATACGAATATGTATTGAAAACAGTAACATATTAATTTATGAGTTAACAATATTTCAAGAAGTTTCTTTACTGTAAAAATAACCTTATGCAATATTCCTAGTTCCAGATTGCTTAGCAATTTGTTGGGTATATACGTTTAATGTTTATTGAAGATAAATTGAAACAGATTTCGTAAAGTTATAAAATGTATGTTATGAACCAGTTACTTTTTACTTTTTACCAGCATCTTCTTTCCCGGCATGTACCACTTACATTACATAATTTCGCAATTCCTACACCACAAACGATTGCACGAGTACGGTCGGCAACTTGTCTCATATTTTCCCGTACACCACGCGCATGTGAGGTGGTTTTCTCGTATGCAACATTCGCAATTTGCTTTCGTGTACGCTTGGCGCATCTATATAGATAACAACATGTTTTATAATTGGTATGTTTGCATTGCTTATGCATATCACACGCTCTTTGATTTCGCCGGCAACTGCAAATGTACGCTGTTTATTTGTGCACGCATTATAAATGAAGCTTTAGAAATAGCTTGACGGACTGGGCTATATTTAATACAAATTAATATCAATTACATTTTAAAACATAAGTTGCACAATTTTCACTCATCACACACGTTTTAATTAAAATAAATCTGTTTATTATATTTTTTACAGACTTCGTAAAACTATTCGAAAGCTAGGTCAGTTGCATCTTACAGTTAAAAAAAACATTTATTTATTTAATAACCAATAGGAATCCATTTACGATGTCTTGAAATTTCCAACTTATTTCTTTATGAAATTTTGAAGAATCTGTAAGTAAAAAAGCTTCAAATAAAAATTGTAGAGTATAAAATTCTGCATCTGATTCAATAAGTAAAATTAATTTTACACGACTCGTAAGCGCAAATTAGGTGTAACAATAACGTAAATCACCCCAAAAATAGCGGTAGTCATGGAATTGAGACAAAAATGAACAAATGTTTAACGGTTTATCTGACAACTTAACTGAGTTAGTTTATTTTTATTATTCATTAAAATTACATAAATTAATTTTGAATTTAAAAAATACTAAGAAAATAAAATAGCTATATTATTTAGCATAATTGACAAAACAGTAATTACAAATAACAATAAAAAAATAAACTAATGCAGTTAACTTGACAAATAAAGCGTTAAATATTTGTTATTTTTCTTTCAATTTCGTGGATACCTCTATTTTTGAAGTGACATTTGCATACATTTTCTAAACTTACAAGGCAAGTAAATTTTGTTTGTTGATTCAGATGTAGAATTTTATGCCCTAAAACTGTTATTTAAAGCTTTTTTACTTAAAATAATTAGGGAAACAGGAAATTAGGATTGTAAATGTTAAATCCCTATGTTCAAGTGTTCGAGTCACCACCCTGTATAACATAAATTTGTAAAGAAATTACAAAAAATTGCACTTTTTGGAGATGAAGAGCCCCTTCCCTCTTAGTTACGCCACTGATACTTTGCAATTAATATATTATTATAGACTAGCGAGTACCTCACAGGCATGGCAATTCCAATTGTTGGAACATGTGGAAAAAGTTTAATTATTCTGTGACAACTTTATTTTTCTGCCAGTGTAATAGAACTTTGTAAGAAGCAAAAATAGTATATTTAGAAAGAAAAGTGATACATTCCCGAACGATGGAAGACATTGCGGGACGAGCCGCAAACGAGTACAACAACACCAAGAGTCCCGGAAGATACTTTTCTTACAAGGTGCACATACTATTTTTTTCGATCGATTTATATTCAATAATTATGAAATAAATATGAAAGTATTTTTATTTACGGAAAACAATGAATTTCGTACTGTACGGGAATATTTTGTTATTTTTCGTAGCGTAGCAACTGCACTAAAATATCAAAATAATGCACTTTCTGATTCGAAAACACACCGGAAACGTGTCAATTTCGTCCGATCGTAAAAAAAAGCCAATACGATTTGAGTTGTTATTTTTTTTCAATAAACTTACAGAGTATTTAGTCTACAAAGCAGTACAATAAAGCAAAGTGGCAGAAACACCCTGACATTTACTTAAAATTCCCTCTCTTTGCTTGACCACAATCAAGTATGTGAAGTTAGACTAGCCCTCTGATTGGGACAAAACAAAACAAAACGACAACAGCGCGCTCGTGCCCTATAGCGCCGGCCTGTGGTATCAATAGATTCCATTAGTGGTGGGATTTGAGGGTGCAAGAGGTGACAGTTATTCTCCTCAAAGTTTTATGTATGGTATCTGCATTACTCATTTATGTAATTATTATAATAAAAAAAATATATATATTTTGAAATTAATATAAAAACTTCAATACTGCCCACCCCCTCTAACAGAATCCCACCACCGGATTTCATTATAAGCGATATGTTTACTATAAAAGTCTACTTGTTATCCTGTGTTTCAATATAATTTAACTAAAATGGCGACAGGAATTATGTTAACTCCTACAAATCTGCTGGTTTGATAGTTTAAGCTGAGAGACAGAAGGACGTCGAAGAATAATTGAATAATTGAATTTTCTGTAGAAACATTTTGAAAGTAGCTTCCGGTTTAGTTAACCAAAAATTTATTTAATAAGTCAGTCACAGCTAATGCAATTTATTTACCTACACAAAATATCCACTATAAATTTTAACGTGCATAATTTTTATTTGCAAATTTATGATATAAAAGAATATCAGAAAATTGAATCATAGCATGAGATAATGCACTGAATCAGTCAATTATATAATATATGTATCTTAATTTATAATTGAGTAATAATATGTACATTTATTTTATTTATATAAAATATAAATTTTGTCCGACGCTTAAATTTTATTGGTAACCTAATTCGGCATATTTTGTTATAATTTTCAATAAAAAGAACTGTAATTCATTTTAAGCAAATTTATATTCTTACAGTATTAAACTCGACTACATTTCAAAAACAATAGAACTTCTTCGGAACAAACATGCTTGTGTTATAATATGTTAAATGTGTATTTATAAAAAATAGAAATAAATCACTCTCGGTTTCGTCAATTTAAACATTTATTCTCCTTTAATATAAACTTGTAAAAATATGATTTAGTTTTGTTTCAAGAAGTTCCAGTTAGAATAAAGTGTAAAAAGAAAACTCACCGAAGTTTCTCGAATTTATTCGAAATATACCTACGCCTTATTTAAATTCGTACTTCACTGTTGAATACGAAATTTATGATTAAATTAAATAACAAAAATGATGACACTGTTGATTTATGATATATTAAAATAGAAATCATTAAAATAGATCAAGTAAAAACAACTGTAAAACTGGAAAGAATCTTTTGCCTTATCAATACGTAAAGTATCATAAATTTGATTATATCTATTATAATAAAATATTAATTAATGCTGTGAAAAAGAAGGTGAGATTTTAATTAATTATAAATGATCTACATCTAACGAATTATTCACTTTATCATACAACATTCCATTGTCCTGCGAGAATAATGTAATTATTAATACAATGAAGATAAAATGTGAATTTGTAATTATATTTAACTTTCAATCCTACATTCCAAACAATTTTTTTTCTTTATTATTACTTCACTTAAGATCAAAAGCAAATCTAATCAATATTTGTTTACAAAGTTTTTCAATAAGCAATAATTGCACATAAGAAACAAGTTGTTAAATTAAATAAATTAATGTAATGATAATCCATGATTAGCGCGGCCTTCTGCAGATTCAAAAGATGGCGTCCTTGCAAGAAGTAGAAAAAATAAAAAATAGTGTTATTGTATAGTAAGTCATATTTGTTTTTAAATCATGAACTCATCAGCGTTAGACATCATTGAGGTCAGAACCAGCAGGTAGATTGTGGTTATGAATTCCTAATAAATGCAAATCACAGATTAATAGGAATTGTTTCGAAATAAATTAGCATTGAACTCTGACGGTGATTTTGAGGTTAGGTTTACACATGACACGCCGACAAATCACTAGTGATTGTAGTTGTATGGTAATAGTAAACACAACATGATGTCATGGATTACGTCGAACCGAGAAAATGAAATGTAGAGCTACATTTTTATTTATTTTTTATCTGAGAGTGAATGTGGGCGGCAAGAATGCAAACATAATTTATAATACCACACTATTCCGGGCATTTACGCGTCACTTGTCAATTCCGTATACCTTTCATTTTATAGTTTAAATTGCTTTACTTTGACTTTGCCGCTATGAATATAAATTTCAAGTCAAGTTAATAGTCGTTCTATATTTATTTGTTTATCTCAGTACTACACTGTTTAGAAATGAAGATACTCATATTATTTATTACTTTCTAATATCTATTGTTTGTATATATAGGTATGAACAATATTTACGAAACTATTTACAATATACATATGTCAATTTTTCTTAATATTTAGGTATGCATTTTAGAAAATATGGTCAAAACTAAATAAATGGACACTTATAATTTTGACGCCACACGCTTCAGATAGCTCCGCCTTCCAAAATAAAGGACAACAAGCAAGTAGAGAGTGTTAGTTGACAGACCAAGGCCCATTAGATCAATCCTTATCATAATGTTCTTGGTATACCTTTCCCTTCACCGCACTACGACCCACAGTTCCCTTTAGGTTTGTCAGATGTCAATTGTTTAGTTAGTTGTCAAAAAATCTCTTTCGTATTGTTTGATGCTTGGTATTATGAGTTTAAGTTAAAACGCTGTTCCGGAGGAATGATTAGTGTTTCAACTTTGAGGATTATTCTGTTTTATAATTTGGATATGTTTACAAAATAAACGTCAAACTTAGTTGAGTCTGTACTCACTAATATGCGCTACTCGAATTTTAATTTTATAAATGTCCATTGACAAACGAACAGCGGTAGCTAGCTGATAGGTTAACTTGCTCCTACTCGAACTAAGTGCAGTATGAGATCTAGGATTTAATTTCTAGTGTTGCCAACTATTAAACAAATAAAATAACGCTGCATTCGAGTGGTTCTCACACACTTTGAAATAGTGCAACTTCAAATTATCGCGATTTCAACCATCAAATGTCATCTTAAAATTAAGATATTCTGATTTATATTATGTATTACATTTTAAATATTGTTTATTTAGATTAATGAATATTTAATTTACACGACAATATATTATATTCCTTAAAAATAATATGTTTAAACTAAAAACTGACTGAATTTGACATTTTCGAAGTAGTGCTACTTCGCATGTGAGAATATGAACCAATGTATTCAGTTCTGTGGTCGTAGTGTCAAAGAAAAACAGGATTAAGATAAATTATTATCTAAACAAGAGTAATATGATGTATTAACCGTACTTCTGAGTTCAGAATAAGAATTAGTTGCGTGTTTGGAAGCCGTCGCATAACGAAAAATGTTAAATAAGCGGATGCAAAAATATATTCTCTTTAAATATAAAAATAATAAATATACAGATAGACAAATACGTAGGGGATTACCAAGAGAAAAAAGATTGATCATAAAATTTGATAGAAATGATTTGTATTTTTTCTAAGGTCTATTATGTTTTGTATTTTTGGTAAGGTAATTTTGATAAAATACTATTATTAACCATATTATCATAAAGGGACGATAGATTAAATGTAATATAAAGTATTAACTCTTATCATAGAAATATTATACATTTAAAATCGTGATTAAAATGACATGTGATTTATTAAAATTGGCCTAATTTAAATACATAGTGACAAGTAAATAAAAGAAATTTTCTTTGAGACGTTATTAACATACATCGGCACAGGTACCATATGTAAATATTTATTTTGCCAAGCCCAAATGTTCATAATATATAATAACTCCCTCAGAGAAATTTAGGACAGCAGACATAAACGGCCACGAATTCATCATATTTAGATGCATATTGAGGCTATGGGCTTGTCCAACATAAATTTTAATCCATGTCAAATGTAATCTTTATTCTCTACTGTAATAATTCATCATTTCCTTGGAATATTTTCATGTTTATATCCGTGCATATTGTGTTTATATTAAAACCGATAAAACAAATGAAATATTGTAAAAAATTCGATTTATTGTATGATGTCATTTTTTAATATTCTGATTAACGCGAAACAATAAAGTTTCTGATATGATCAGGTACATTGCAATTCTTTGAAGTGCTACGATTTCACAGTTTTTTGTTTTGAGAATTTTGTTCTACCACTTCCGTCTTGTGGGAGAGTGCTGCAGCACTTTACCACAAGAATGCTTTATGCATGAGAAATATACTGCAGAATTATGCTTCTTACGAATATCTAAATATAGATTTTATTTAACCACTTTATAGAGAGTTTAATCAACTGTCATTCTTTATTAATTGCAAATTACAATTATAAATAAAATATTTTTGTACAGTTGATACATTTCTGATGAAGTTTTTATTTTTTTTCATGACTCGTAATGTTTTAACATCTGTTTCATCTAACAAGTGAGTATTTTTCTTGCATATTGCCGGAAGTGTGCAGCAGTACAATACATTTTGAATAAATTCGCTGAATTCACATAATAAATATTTACATGTAGGAAAGTATAAGCATGCTGTGAGAATGTAAAACAAAGATATATTGTTTGATGTTTGTAATGAATGACATGTTGGTACATCTGTTTAATGGATTCAGGGCATGCTAGATGGAGATGTACAATTAGTTGTCGGTGTTTTTGGAAATGTCAGTCCGAAAGCAGGGTGATACGGCACTAGCAGCAAATAGTACAGGCAAAGGATAGATTATAGAATCATCTGATATCTTTACCTCACGTTTAGCCACCTGCCGCTGTTTTGATTTGAATCGCCACTGCACAACCGACAAATCGGGAGTCTATTTTCATAAAACGATCGTCCGATAGAATTCGGGCACTTTTTCACATACTCGCTACTGAAACACTGACCATTAGTTAGATGTGTAGTGTTATAGATAATATTCATTTCATTTATATCAGCGATAACGTTTGATTAGATGTTGCCTACGCGCCGCGCTGTACCCAAACCAAACCCACATGCAATCGCGCCCTGACTTATATACGAGCTAAAAATAACCTGTGATGTCACTTCGCCGCACTGCGATTGGTCCGCTGTGATGTCACAACCCGCGCTCATTGGCTGAGCGGGAGAACACGAAGTCACGAAGTTACATCTATACTACCCGCCGAGCTGCGCCTATCCTGAACACATCAACATTCAAGAGTAAAATTTAGAATGTAAAATAACTCAAATTGTCATCTTAATCAATACCACCATATCGCACCCAACCCTTTCTTCATTTTATACTTCTATTTTTATTCAATACAAACCATGTCAATCAACAATTCTCGAATTACAATAAGGGCTTCGGTTTATAATTTATCCAATATTATATTATATTATACATTGATTAAACTTTTACTTACCCATTAATTAAATACAGAATTGTATACGTTAATAAATATTATTTTTTAAATAAATTTATATCTATTCCACGTAGATTAAATGATAAAAAAAATCATTCATACTGTAACGTAGACAAATTTTATAAAAAAAAATATTGTAAAATTTTAAATATTTTTAAAAAATGTGAATAAAAAACTAAATTTCTTTTTATATCTCAAGAATATAAAAATCAGATACATTGACAATGTATACTTTACAAAAGTATGATATTTAGTGAATATTAAAAATATTTTTAGATGTATTGCAAGAAAAATATTAAAATTCATAATTATTATTAGTGCGTCAAGTAGTTAATTAAAACCTATTGTTGGCATCGTTTCCTAGCTTAAAGATTCATTTTAAATTTCTTATGTAATGTTTAATTTTGTATTTATTTTTTATATAATTCCTTCTTATATAATCTAATATTTCGTTTAATGTTTTTATTATAAGTATACATATAAGCAGATTTTAGCATATATCGGTCAAACCAAATTTTAAACACTTGATTTTTATCGTAGATTGTGCTGGCATCTTAATTTTTTTTGTCGCACTATTTACATAATATGATATTAACAAATAAAAAAATATAAATAATTATTCAAATATTTAAAACATTGAAATGCTTATAATGTTAATATTATTGTGTAAAATAAGAAAATAAAATAAATAGGTTATTTATTTTCCCGCCAAGTAATTTTGTTAGCGTGTTTGCTGCCATCTATGACGCGCGATTACCTCCATTAAAGAAGCGCCGTTATTGTCCGAGTGAGCTTGAAATTCTTTATAAGTATTTGTTGGTATTTACAACAAATTAGTAGTGTTGTTACTAATTTTCTAAGTTATCATATCGAAAGTAATAAGTGAAGTTACTGCTTGCATATAATACTGGCATATTATATACAATATGACGCATATTACATGAACACAACCACACTTACCAACCAAGCCAACAACAGATTATTTAAAGAAGCAAACTGGAGCACTTCATCAACTTGTATTCAACCTGCAGTGAATGTTATAGTAGTGATAAGTAAAAATGAGTACTAGTGAAGGTGAGAAAACAGAGGAAAACAAAAACGATGTGTCAGAAGACACGGCTTCGTCTCCAATTATTCCTGAACCTGAACCCGAACCAACAGCAGGCATCAATGGTGATAAAGAAATGGACGTTGACGTAGATGAAACTGCTGTTGAAGAAAATAACGAACCAGAACCTCTAATAGAAGAAATTAAAGAAGAAAATGAGGTTGAAGATGATTTACCACCTCCTAAAAAACGAAAATTCAATGATTCTGGTGAATTATCAGACGATTCGTCCTCTACAGAGTTTTTAGGATTCCCAGACACGCGAACTGAGGAAGGTACGTTATAATTTTTGTAACTAATAAAACAGTTGAGTTTTGAGGTTATGATATACATTTTGTTTTATTAATTTTGTTTCTAATAATTATTGTTTTTTAGAGAAGAAAGCAGCAGCTGCTAAAAAAGAAAAGCAAGAAAAAGTGAAACAAGATCTATTAACATTTAATGCAGAAGCTTTTGGTAAAGGAAAACGTTCAAGAATACCGAATAAAAGATATGAGGGCTTGACATCAAGTCTTGGTTTTTCAAAATATTCAAGACATCTGGATAATGATCATGGTAAGGATATAATGAAAACTATAAAAATTCTCTAGTAATATATTTATTCTGTAGATGGTTTTGAAGGAATCTTTGATGACGATGACGACATACCAAGTACCCATAATAGTCCTCGCAGTAAATCTAAAGTCGGGGCTAGTCCAGCTACACCTGTAAGTAAAAAAAACAAACATCCAGATATGTCAAATCCGAACTATTTGAAACCTTTCGAGTTGGGTTGGAAACGAGAACTCGTTTATCGCGCAACGATGGACAACAACATGAGAAGAAATGGGGACATTTATTATTACACGCCCACCGGAAGGAAAATACGATCAATGCGTGAACTAACAGACACGTTAAAATCAGAAAAAAATGCAGAATTAAGTATAGAAGATTTTACGTTTTTTAAAGAACCAGTGGGAATCAATGATCCAGAGAAAGAAATTATTAGAGAAGCAAAGTATAAGAGTTCCACACTTCTCAAGACTGGTTTAAGTAAATCTAAAACAAGAAATTCTAGCCCAAAAATCTCAACTTCCGAATTAATTGCAAAAAATACCAAGTCTCCGAAATTAGGAGGATTTAAGGTATGTTTTATTTTTTAATGTTTATAAAACGTTGATCATTTCTGTTTTATTTTATATATTTACTTACTTTGAATCTTTACGTCTGTTAAAAAAATGATTTTCTCTATTCTTTCCTACTCTAAGCATTTTTTTATATTGGCTATTTTTCTACTTACTTTTTGGTTTGCTTTGTTTTGTTTTGCTTCCTATGTGCATTTCTCATATCACTTTAATTATTTGATAGAACCATCGTCATTGTTTTTATTATTATCAATATACTTTTTGTTGCAAGTATGTTACTTATTATTTCACTTTTTATCTTATCCATTTGTGTTACATATTTACATTTTTACTGAGTTAAATTTTAATATAGTTTATAATGGAATAATTAAACAAATACATTTTATTCCTTTTATTGACGTAGTTCAAAAGTAGGGGATTATAGATACTTTATTATAAAAGAATTTTTAAAATGGAGTAGAATTGTAGAGGGTTATATAATCTTAGCATTTTATTTCTCAAAACGAACTAGAAATTCAATCTCAATAATATTTACTTATCATCTCTTTTTATATTTCCCCCTGTTTACTTACTTTATGATTACATTTTTACAAACTTTTCTACTCTTCGTTCTGTATCATAAAATATAATAACTTTCAAACTGGACGTCGTACCACTTGTTGTTGGAACATTAAAATCTCTTCGTATAATATTAATATCGGTTATTTATCCGTTGGTCGGCTCTATCATGTAACACATCGCTTATATTCATCGATATAGTTAATTGTCAAAACACATATTTACTCGATCATAGGTAATACTACTCGCTAATTCGTAAATATTTAAAGAAAAGGTATGAACTGTCTCTAAAATATGAAAGACATTCTTTTAATTTCAAAATAATAGACAAATTTCCTTTTTTATTGTCCTTAACTTTGTAGTCACAGTAAGTCCTATTTTTTAACAAAAGGTAATATAGCGTTCCACAATTTCTAAAAATTTGCATTACTTCAACTTTTATTGGTATATTCGAACTTTCTCTCTAAAAGGATCACCTGTCGCAATTTTTTTTAAATGTTTATCTCTATTCCTTATTTCATTACGTAAAATTATTTTAATCGTTCAAACACTTGCAAAGAAATAGAATTTTTTTCCAATTATTTGCTACCTAGTTCTCACGAAATATATTCTGACAGATGTTAATTTTTGTCAATCGTACTCAATTATTACAAAAAAATGAAATGCCTTGTATAATTATAAAATTAAATCGCAGATCCTCAAATTTACACTGTTGTCAAATATATTTTTTCCTAAATTGTTACTACTGTTATTTTTATTTGTTATCGACGTCGTAAAATTTAAAGTTTAGCTATTGACTTAGCAATACTTGTTATATATAGAGAAATATAGCAAAGCTCGCTTAAAACAGTCGAAATTACGCTACGTCGATTTATATAAACGATGAGTTAAATGATACAGCTGATAAACATTTAATTCCCAATTATTCGAGAAATATCAGTTATGTTTTTAATATGCGTATTTCGTATACTGCATTTAAAATATTAGGAAACCCCACTTAAAACTATCATAACGGATCTTGGTATTTTTGATAACAATATAAATTTGCGAAAAAATATTTCTGCAAATTTTTATTGTCAAAAAAAATGGGTGAAATAAAAATTCGATTAAAAATTATACAAAATTAAAGAAAAATCAGATAATTAACAACAATTTCTTCAGCTAAATTTGAAAATAAATATGTACTTATTTTAAGTATATATTGTTTGTCATTTATTTCGCGAATATTAGGTGTGACTATCAGAAAACCGTCCACTTTTACCGAATATGTATGATGTACAATAAAAAAACCTCTATGTTTTCACATTAAATGTTGCTTGCAACTTTTTTATTTAAAAAATATTCACAAATATTCTATAAATGATTTATGTATGTGGCTGTTGGTGAAAATTTGTTAAGGCCACCATAAAACTGACTGTTACTACAGAACATGTTTCTTAGGCTATAAAAAATTCACCAATTGTATTTTCAACAGTAACTATACAAGAGCTTTTTATTTTGCCGGATAAATTTCTGTTGATCATCTTTTTACCTAGCATTTTAACAAAAATAGGTAAATAACGGTTTATCACGTGCAGATTTTATTTTCCTTTTTATTCGCTGTCAAAACGATAAAATTGTTTTTACTTTATGGCTTATTTTATATTGAAGTTGATCAATTTGATTAGCTCATATCATTTAAATGTAGAAGTTTAATTTAAATTCAATCAATTGAATTATACGCTTGTACACATATCTCCAGAGAGAACTATTGACAAAACTTAATGTAAAGACTTCAATTCAACAAAGACTGTAAATTATTGAGAATATATACAAAATCATGATTTCTGCAACGATATATTTTTCTGTGGTTGTAATTGTGTATGCACGATCCATTCTTCTCGAGAATAACAATGTTGTCCGTGATTTATATAAATAGCGTGCATTATTTTTGTACTAACGGATAATTAATTATAGTCAGTAGGAAATAAACATCAATAACTTTTACAATAGGCGTTCGATTTTAAAAATTCATACGTCACAGTAAAGCATGAACAATCCTTTTTAACATGTGTAAAAACAAAGGTATGTTACATAAATAAACATTCAAAATGATCAGCATTTTATACACCTTTTTTCTTACATGCTTATTAAACTTAATAATGCTCTTTAACTGTATGGTCAAAAAATTTATTTTTACATATAGTATTCTTTATACAGTATACTTTTAGATAGTACATTTATAGTAATAATATCACAAGCTTATTAGTAATTTAAAATTAAACTTCCTCATACTCGAATTCAAATTAAAAATGCTGTCTTTTCATAAATTTATTGTATTATTTTTTAAATGGCTGTATTTAAAAAATCTTTATCTTCCATATCAAGAAATAAATTATGCTGTTTTTTAGTTTACCGTAATTTCTTATGTCGATTATTATAGAATATATTCACGTTCAAAATGAACTGACTACAATTATTGTTGTTGTTGATCGATACACTTATTTTACTATTTCTATAATTTCTTGTTGGTGTAGGTGAAACTGTCTGGATCATCCAAATTAAGTCAAGGATCAAGTAAAAAGGACAGTAAAAGAGCATCTGCTGACAATGAAATGGAGATTGGCATGTTACCACCAGCATGGTCCCCTAAAAAAGGATCTTCAGCGAAGCAATCCAATTACTCAAAGTATGTATACATTCAAAGCTTTTTTATATGATAAAGACATTATTGTTTATTGCAAAGATGTTCTAAAAATCATCTTCATTTTTGCAAAACAGATACATTTATAATGCGATAAAAATACAAATATACGCAATGGAGGAGTTAAGCTCAAACAAATTGTTACAATTTATCATGAAAAAGTGAAGTGTGGGCAAATGTAAGTGAAGAAATTATTGCAGATTACTATGTTTTAGGGATAAAACACCGTTATTGTTCCCATACTTGTTTTGACTGACATTTCTTAATAATTAATCATTTTTAATATTTTTGTAAATGTAGACGACACTTCGACCGAGTAGAATGTGATATCCGGGGTTCAAATACCAGCGTCGCCAATTTTTAACAAAAAAAAATATTGCTTTGTCTGAGTGGTTCGAAACTCACTACAAGCTGACGAACAACACTTTAAAATGCAAGTAAAATTGTTGAAAAATAGGTCATCTCGATTTCATCTGCCCCATGTTCCTCAGTAGAATACTATTTTTGTAAATAGATTTCGAAATTATATACAGATTATACTTTCTTATAATTTTATTTTAGGAGTGTTCCAGAAACTTTTAAAATCACAAAGAACACAGTGGCTTTGGTTGATCTCCTAATTTTTTTTTTAATACAAAAATATTTTTTTTAAGTCATATTTTGTTAAATACGAATATGTATATTTTCCTTACGCGTACGGTAGAAGTGCGTACTTCTCGTACTGTTTTTCGTTGGAAAAGTGCGTGCTTCTCCAACTGTGGCAGAAGTAAAATTAGTGGAAGAAGTTCGTACTTCTCCCATTATTTTTCCTCCGTAAGCAAAGTGAAGTTAACACCGCGAAGCATTGACTTTATATAAAAGCTGTGGCAATTTTAGCAAATTTGTTTAATCACTCAATGTTTGAGTATCATATGTATTTATTATTATTATTTTGAAGCTCTTTAAAATTTTAAATTAATTCTCATTCAATAAATCTTGAAAATATATATAAAAAAGCAAAAAATAAAAAATGATAATGTAGCAATTTAAATTTATATTTTTATATTAGGGGACAATAAAATCTTTATAAAGTATTCAAATTGAAATAACAAAATAAATTTTAAATTAATATTTTTGTATGATTATTTTTAAAAAGTGTTTATTTTCAAATGAAAACTATTTAATTCAAATGAACTAATTAATTATTAGCATTCAATTAATAATTAAATTCAAGAAAAAATATTGTACTTTACTCTCGGAAGAGGTACGAGTTTCTCCCCCTTCTTGTGAATTGGCAGTATTTGCTTCGCTAGTAGCCAACATCACAGTAGTAAAATATTGTAACGCACTATTAAATCATATACGAGTAGATAATTTTTATTCCAACCTCCGATATTACCAAAAGACATTTAATCATTTTTTATCAGTTAAAAGCATAGTATAAAATAATTAAATGTTATGATATTAGAGGAAACTTTAATCTGTTAAATTTTGCTTCTTCTCATGCCCCAATGACATATGCAATAATTTCTCTTGCACCGCTTTTAATAGTCTGCTATTTACGATTCATCAATTTGTACAATACACATACGCCTATGGTACGACACATTAATTACCGTGTAATTTTAATCAGTCAGTTATATGATTCTCATAACATTACGAAAATTTGTTTGGATAACTAGAATACCGTTTTACTTTGTAAAAACAGTAAAGCGTACAGGAAAATTATTAGTTTTGGTTTCTCAAAATTGTCAATCGCTTCATACTGTTTCTGACAAACGTTACATTCTTTCCGTAGCTCTTCTCTTGTTAGCAGTATTATACTAAAATTTGTTAAATTCAGCGGTTTATCCAATTATTCGCTATCTATCAAATTGTATTGGTTTTTAAAATCAAACCAAAGGCTAGTTATAATTTTTGAATTGCTCCAATATCATAAATTCGAACTCAAGCATTTCATCAATCTCAAGCACTCTGGTAAATATTGGAAAACGCAAATGCGTATTATATGACAAGCCCGGTTAGTCGGTCTGTGAGAAAGAAACATAAAAAGTTGCAGTATTAATTATAAAATTTTTATATTATATAAAATTATTATTAAGTGTTGTGGAAAACATTAACATAACTATAATGCATAATTATAAAGTTATTATGTTAATAAAATGCTTAATTATTTTTAAAAATATGAGTTTAACTTCATGCGACTAATGATTTTTACGGTGTATTTCTTGGATTTTATTCATTACATTTTCGCTAATAATCGTAGTTTCACAAATATGTCTAAATTAAACCAAAAAAGCGAAAAACATGCTTAACTCCATCATTACGTTCTAAAAATTTAATATATAATCAAAAATACATGGTTATTTTTATTGCGTATTTACAAATAATTTGAGAATGTTACTTTAATCTTTCAGTATTCATTTCTTAAATGAAATTGTTACTGTGTTAGAGACATAAGAATGACAGTGTATTGGAGTAAGTTTTGGAAATACCTAAATTTGTATCGTACCTACCATTTCCTCCATCCTTTCCGTGAATGGCTGGTCCTGTAATATTACAGAACTGGCAGTTTGTCGGGCTCTCCGTTGGAAGCGAAGCGCCCGTGCTCCATTCGCTGCCAGGGCGTGGCCGGTCTCATCCCCACGCTGCAGTGTCGGCTTTGTCTTTGCCTTTATCACAAAGAGTGCGCCGGGGAACTCTCGGATGACGTGCCTGCTGGCTACGTGTGTAAGGTACACACAGAGATCATTTTGTAATAATACTACAAAAGCGGCTGGATAGCATGCAGTTCATCCAGTTGCTTCATTAAGATTTGTTTAGTAACACATGTTTTTTTCGCCATAGAACTGCCAGATGGATAATCAAGACAAAATTGAATCAGCATTTGAACCTGTTCCTTCGATAGGTCCGCCACCTCTAACACCTATTAGTTCCTTAAAATCCAATAATACGCAGTCGACAACGCCTCCCAAATTGCAACGAATTCCCAGACTCGGGGAAAAGGCGTTCAATCCTGCTGGTCCCAAACTACCCCCTACTTTACATAATTTGGCAGCTCCGGCCGAACCTACTAAAAGTATTGTTGGTTCTGTTACGACATGGTTTCCACCGAACTCTACTTTAAAAATGAATGCGAATAATTCACAAAGTAAAAGCTCTGACATGTTAACGACGAAACCGCAAAATGTTGTATTTATGGGCGAAAGAAAATTCCTTGTTGTACCAAAGGGTAACGTACTATCTATATCACCTACAATAGGTGCCGCGGTAAACACTCCCAGTGCCAAACGTATAACGTCCCCCACTGCTGACAAAGCTCCAGTTTTTGAAGGGAAAGAAATGGCGAATAAGAACTTAGAAAGCGCTTCTACGAATTTCGATCCCACGCAACAAATCCCAGTTCCTGCGAATGAATCACCTCCTTCCGTACTTCTCCCAAACGATAAATCCAGCCTTTCTGCAGCTAGTGAAAGACCAACAATCCCAGTGTCTAGTGGTCTACTGCCATTCAGGGAAGAACTTGGAATTCCATCAGGAGAAACGCTTAAAGAGTGAGTTTCTCTTTTACTGCAACATTTTACGGGAACTGTATTAATTTTTTGTTTTTATATTTACAGATGGATTCAAAAATTTCTTCCTTACCTTACAATTCCTTTGCCAAAACAAAATTCCAATACATATCGTAGAATGTAGAGTGTGAAAATTGTTTTCAGTTCTCCTAAAATACTATATTATCATTTTTTTATTTAGTTTGATTATATCGTTGTGTGTTTTGTTCCAGGGCTCAAGTGGAGGCGACGCCGCCTAAAACGCGAAAAGGAGCTGCAAATAAGAAAACTCCCGTCGTAGCAGCACCCGCAGTAAAGACCGACGCAGAGTCGCGATTTATGCAAAATTATTTGCAAAACCTTTCTTACGGTTATCAGACTTTACTATATGTATTTCAATATTTAAAAGTTCAAGATTTGCTTCGAGCCGGCTGTGTGTGCACTTTGTGGAGGGACATTGCTGGCCATCCAAGTCTCTGGCATACAGTTCGAATGAAAAATTCACAGGTATCCAATTGGGAAGGATTAGCCGATGCTTTGAAAAAACATAGAACAAAAAACCTAGATCTTCGAAAAATGTTATTACCAAATTCAGGAGATGACATGTGGTCACAGTTCTCTAAAGCTATTGCGCGAGTAGATTCATTAGTAAGAATAGAATTATGTCGCTGTCCAGCTGCAGTTATTGAACAGCTAGCGACAACAAACAGTAATTTACAAGTTATAAACGCTATTATGATTAAATGCGATGCTATGAGCATTACAGCTTTAGATAATTTGGAAAATTTACAAGAATTAAGGTTAAAATCAACAAATGGATTTGTTTTAATGTCAGATTTAACGCCGCTCAAAAAATTAACAAAATTAAAACATCTTTCTCTAACTTCAATAAAAGATTTACATAAACAAAATGTGCAAGTAATTGGAGAGTTAGTAAATTTAGAATCGTTAGATCTCGGCGAATGCAGTGATTTTCCGGATAATTTTGGAACAGATGTCATTACAAAATTAACAAAATTAGAAAAATTGCGATTAGAAAAAGGTCAAGGTTCATGTTGTACGTTTGATATATTAGAGGCTGTAAGTAAAATCCCGTGCTTAGAACAACTAGAATTGGTCAATTTTGACGTGAAAGCTGGTTTTGATAAAGCATTGGGCGCTTGTGCAAATATCAAAAAATTATTAATTATACCTACGTACATATCACAGTCAGCAACTACTAATCATATGGTGTTAGGAGGAGTAATAAAGTTAAAAGCTACTCTTTCTCATTTCGTGTGGGGAGTAACGTTAGAACTATTGCGAGTAACAGAACTTTTCGTAGACCAGTGTGAAGATTCCCCGGGCAAAGATAAGAAAAAGCCAACGGGGAACGGCGATAGTATTCCAGTTCTCAAACCAGTGCCGATAATGAATCCGAATGAGACGAAAGACGAACCCGCAACTAAAGAACAACCACAAGTAGAAATCTTACCTTTGCCCACGTTACAGAAACTGCTCTTGAATTGTTTGCCAACAACGAGAGTGAAAATACTAAAAATCCCCTTCCATGCAACGTGGCGGCAAAGCATAGTCGATACTGTCAACTGAATTAGTGTTTGGAATGAAAATTACTTATCTGTGAAGTAAAATGGAACTATCGCTGAAAGTCCGCGGACTTTGTATTGTGCCTGGGCACATTGTTATTTTCATTTTATACATGTATTAAAGTAGAGGAGCAGATATATTATTATTAACAGCTATTTACAAAATGCTAGAAAGTCGTGATGTGTTTAAATATCGCGTAAGCATTTTCTTAATTTCTTTTTAGTTATTACAAGATCTTGTTTTACTCGCAATGTTACTCTATTTTCGTTTATGTTTACCTGAAATCACATAATTTTTATAATTCGACTGGAACTGAGACATTTTATAATCGCAAATTGTAAAATTTATTACGTGTGGTATGAAATTTCTATTGCTATTTATAATAGGTACAAAGTTGTAATTAATTATACTGTATAAATAAGAAAATAAAGTAATTTGTAATAAAATGTGATTTTTTTACAAGGTGCAGTCCAAGCCTCCAATATTAGTTACGTATGTATGTTTGAAATGCGATTTTCTAGTTTTAAAACTTTCATTTTAAGAGGATTTAAATATGTTTGTTTTTAAAATACGCGTGTATTGTTGTTGTTGAATAAAAAATTAAAATATAAAAAAAAATGCAATAACTTATATTCTTAAAAAGATCTCTATCATTGGATTGCATCTCGTATAATGGGATAGGAAAAATAAATTGGTTGACTGGAGAAATAATTACACTGTATTTATAAAGGAACATGATTTTTTACACCATGTGTAACATAATTGACTAACAACAAATCTTTCTTGTCGCTGTTCATTGCACAACACATTTTTTAATAATAATAGTAATAATTATATACAGTTTATTGCATGAACACATTGTTATAATACACTAGTAACTGCTGTTGTCATCAATTATCCTAATAAAATTTTATTTATATAAAACCAAGATCACTTTCATGTAATTATATATGTAGTAACTACAGCTATAATTAATTTATACATAATTGAAATAACTGTAAAGTACCTTGTACTTGTACTATTTTCATTAACTAAAATATATCACAATGATGTGCATCTTAGTGAGCACTTTTTTAACTGGAAATTTGAGATCAAGAATTTTAATATAATATCTCATTACAGAATAATGTGGTCATTGGTATAATCTTTTTTCATAAATAAGTATTTCATGTATTACAAATTGTAAATACAAGTTTCATAATTACTTCACTCAAAAATGAATGAAAAAAATATATTGTATTCTGTGAAAATGTGACTTAAAATAGCATATGTTTAAGTAAAAACTATTTCGGCCAGTAATTCATGTATGTTACGATAATATTTGTAATAAATTTTATAAGAAAGATTATATTTGTATGTAATAGAAGAAGTAAAAGATAAACCAGTCGAAATATTTTATTGTTTCCCTGTATCAATCTGTGGCTTGCGCGTTTCTCCAATATTCGATTGTGATGCAGTAGTGCGTACTGCAAATCCTTTGCCGTTAATATTACTATAATAGAATTATATTTTCGAGTGAATCTGCCGTATGCGTAGGTTCTCGGCTGCCAGGCCCAGTGTTTCGTCGCTCGTTGTGGTTACTGCTATGGCTGCTGGCACCGCGGAGGTCGTTGGTCAACGTAAGACTAAGAGCCGTGCTGGTGGGCCGGTCCGCCGCACAGAATAGCCGACGTGGTGATGACTGTGATGAGGAAGAACACGGTGAAGAGCAATCTGTCGAGGACGAGGGACGCCTGTTTCCATTCCAGCTCCGTTAGCTCTCGACGCTCTTGTTCTGTGACTCGCTGCTCGTTTCGGTCGATACTTGCGTGCACTTTGTTTAGTATTCGAATGATCCGAGTCTCATAGCTGTCTGCCGCATGGAAACACAAAAATTAACAACGTTAGTCACTTTATATGATACATTACTCTATTTTTTCTATCGCTTCAATTTATAGTTTTTTTGAGACAGAGCTTATTTGTCCAGAATTCTTTATTTACGCTAAACTCTGTCATTAATTTGCCTGCATAAATATTTCATTTCTCCCAAAATTTTTTTTATCCATATTTGAGAATACACAGTAGAAATAATTTTACTCAATCGTTTTGATATCAATAATGTTCATAAGAACAGTCTTAGATTTTTTGGATCTTTTTAAATACACATGCTACAATCAAATTTGTCGATTAATTTAGACCAAAGTAAATTTTTCGGTTATTAATTTTGCTCATAAATTCCAAAATTAAAAGTTAGTCGATTTTGGTGTGCACCTTTTTCAGACACTTCTCTATCATAAATTTATGGGGATTTTTAATAAAATTTTATCGCGTACCGTTTTCAAATATCGGTGTCAACTTTAATTTTTCAAATGGAGCTTAAAGTTGTAATTTTGAATAGAGTTTTTTGTTGCTATTCAGTCGTATAAAAAGTCTTATTTTATTTTAATAAATAATAAGAAAAACAATTTTTGTCTATGAAAATAATAACTTTTGAATTTCGTTTAGGTTTAGAAAAGGAATTATATTGAACTAATTGTTTTTCATTCATTCTGCAGCAACAACATTATTATAACAACATAAAAAAAACACATCACATCGTATTTTTCACTGTTATCGAAAACCATTATTGTCAATAATATTATTAAAACAACTGCTGATATAATATAATAATAGAATATTTGACAAGTACTTACTTTTAATTTTTGTTTTCATAGCTAACTATAATACAGTGATTATTTTGATAGACAAAAAACGTTTTCCTTAATTTTTTTATTTTATTTAATATAATAACATGGAACTTTTTTATATGGCTGAGTAGTAAGAAAATCTCTATACAAAATTATCACAACCTATAAGTTCCTTATGAAAAATTAAAGTTGACATCGATAATTTGAAAATGGTGCGCGATAGAAAAATTTTGAAATTAAATTTATTATAAAAATTGTCTGAGGAAGCAGCACACTAAAATCGCCAAACTTTTAATTTAGGAAATTATGAGTAAAAATTAAAAACCGTAAAATTTAAATTTTCGTTCATATCTAGTAACGTATGTTTTTTAGGAAACTTGTCTATACTTCGTTTTTAAACTATAGATAGCACTAGACGAAGTCACATTTACACCGCTAGAAGTTACCAAAAAAAATCACTAGATTTATTTGGCGGGAGAAATGAAGTGTCAAAATGAAGGTCACGTCAGAATTTATATTTTCCAGACTATATTTTCATCATCCAAAACTATGGTAGATAATCTACTTACACAGCGTTAGTGAAATACTAATAGTTCTGAAAATAACTGGTTTTATTCGTGAAATGTCACAAAAAGAGAAATGAAACGAAAAACACGTGCAAATTCAACAATTGATTTGACAACTTCCGAGAGTTTGACGTTTCAATTACGTTTGAGAAGGTTAGCCTGAAATTTCGTCTTGTTAAATGCGGCTTCAAGAAATGGCGCAACAGCCAATCACAGGCTTTGATTTTCTCACTAGGATTCCTGGTTACTGTCTATAGTTTAAAAACAGAGTATAGTTTATCCGGCCTCGTATCTTTTACTGTTCTCACACTTGTATAATTTCTAATGGTAAGTGCTATATTAAAAATTACTCTGTACATAAATTAAAGAAAACCACTGTCATTTTTACAGTTGAAGTCTTCATTGTATGAATTTTAATCGGAGATGTGTATTGCACTACTTAGGAAAGTTACCTGCAGAAAAATATTTCCATTATGTTTGTTTTTTTAAGTTCGACAGGTTTTTATGAAAATTTTATTTAATTGAACGACATAAATATTTCAACAAACTATGTGATTTAATGATAAAAATTATAAATAAATGACTAAATATGATTTAAAATCATCATGAATAGGTGGAAAATTTTTATTACGGCCAATTGGAAGTTTTGAATGCAAATTAAAGGTTCGAAATATCAATAATGTATTTAGCTGCAAATTATGTAACCAAACGACGTAATAATTCAATAATGACAAAACATGTTGATTGACTGAATCTATTGTTAATTTTGTGGTGAAATGATAAAATTTGTTTCGACGAATACACCATGAGCCAGTGAAAAACTAAAAATATGAGAATGTAATTAATTTTTCTGATTTAAAATGTATTGTTTCAGTTAATTTCGACCTTTAATTGTTTATATTAATAATTTCTAATATTCAGAAATAAAAATAATACAATTTTCTTGGTCCAATTTATGTTCGACATGGTCCATATTTAAATTTGTAGTGCTGAGTAAACATACAAACTCTGACGTATAAAAATTGTCGTTAAAAATTTTACGTTTGTAAAGATAAGATTTATTCTCTTCGTTATATTTTTTAATGAATATAAAATAATTTAATGAGTACCTAATCAAAATTTGCATTTTTGTCTACATCCTGGAAGTACTAAGAGCTAATGGTTTTTTTACTAGATAGTAAATAATACAGAAACTAGAGAATTTGGAATTACGAAGTTTTTGCAACCTTTTTGTGAAACAAGTACATAAGTGAGCCGGAAGAATAAGCAATGGAAGACTTCTGTTTCGGATTGTTTTTCGCGTGCGGTTGAAACTAAGTTCCTTTGAGCGCTCGAGGCAAATTGTCCTTTCCCTTTTCAACCTCTTGTTGTTTCCAATCGTTTGTTATGCTACTGTGTCTACCTATAGGCGATTTTCATTTAAAACAACCAAAAATTGAATATTCTAAAAATTTAAGAATTTTACGGTTTTGTAGTTCTCTAACATCTCATCAACCGTACCGATCGAACATGATGAATAGCATCAGCATGTTTTACACTTAATTTCATATGAGATTTTATAAAAAAAAATATTTCTCAAACAGTCTTGATAGACGAATAAATCGACTGTATGCCTTACAACTTTCAATTTTTGTTTTATGATCTGTTGACCTGATTTCATTCAAATGTGTTTTGCTTAGGAGAAATGAAATTTTGCAGGGTATGACTTCTAAAAACAATTTTGGCGAGAACGAATATTGTTTCGTAAATAATAAATATTTTTGTTTGGATTTTACAGCATAATTGTTTGTTAAACACTTCTTTTCATCCTATTATCAGCGAAGCGATAGAATTAAATTGCTTGACTTTATTCAAAACGCCGGAATATTTTACGACGGAACTTTGTTGCCTCTATTTTTGCCACATTCCATTACAATGCCCCTGGAGACAAAAGCATTTTTAGGCAAAATTACATTAATCAATTCTAATAATATTAAGGAACAATTTTCGTTCCCAACTTTTTAAAACAAATAAGCGAATAAACAAGGACATTAATTGATCAATGAAGATATACAGGTTTTATAAAATTTGTACATACCATTTTCCTCTGTTCTTAAATTTCTTGGAATGAATCTTGGTGATATCTGTGCAAAAAGGCGATTCTTTAACACAGAAAAAACAATGTTTAGTTTTAATTAAAAATGAAACATGGAAATATAAACATATACATACACATATTAATATGTATATTTTTTACAATTGTTAAAATACAAAATTCAGTGAAGCAAAATACTCTTTCACGATTTCCTTATATTTAAAATTCAAACCATATACCTAATACGATAGTAGATACCTATATGTTTGAAACATACACACACACACACACATACACATTTTTAGTATTATTTACAACACAATAATATAAACATACGTACACTAATTAATATATATTTTATTACTGTTCAACATTAAAAAGCAATCAAACAAAATAAATATTTCATTTCTCCTGTTATTCACGATTTCTGTACATTTAAACATGCTATAGTCTGATTTTTATAAGAACGAATTGTAGTGAATATAGGAGCAGTTTTTTTATTATTGGATAATAGTGGGATATTCGCAAGGAACATTACCTCGAAGCCACCTAGTGACAATATCAGGAAACCGGCAAAGTAGTAGTGGTCAGCTGATAGCCGCATGCTTGCATGGTGTTTTTACCGCTTTATATATGGTAGTTTACATAATTCTCCTAGTTAGTATCTTTTTTACTTCTACCGTTAAAATCATATTTTTCTAATAACTATTTACTCATTTACGTCATTTTTTCATTATTCCTTTTCTTTCTGAATTTTCTAACCTAAACCTACTCAAAAATTAGTCTTTAAGAAAACTACTTTATAGAATTTTTCTATAATTTTATTTTCCTGTCCTGAATTGTTATTGTTATCCTTTATTATGACCAGCAAAGTAAAAGTAAAGTATCAAAACAGAAATTTCTGTGTGTATGGCTGCCACTCTAAAGACAGTAAAAAGTTGATAATTAGTTTTCATTTTTTCCGAAAGAAAACGAAAGGAACGTCCGCTTGTGCAATAAATTCGGTGAAACGGAATTACTTGATAAACGAAAATCATAAATTAAACTTACTTGAAAAAGACAGATTATATAAGTATAAATATATATACTTGCCTTAAAATATGTAAAATAATATTATAATAAGATTTACAACAATTTTTATTCGTATTTACTCGAAAAAAAAAAATAGATAAAGTAAAAAGTATACAAAACTTTGAAATGAAACAATATCACACGTTTACAAGGCAACTAAAGTTAGCAAAGTACTACAATGGTCCTCCATTTTGAAATTAGCATCAGCGCCGCCAACGGTAATGTTCACTGCGAAAAGATCCTATCTTCACCATACCTCGTTCTTATAAAAATAAACTAATCATTTTCTCTTATCACTTTTAAAATTGTAACTACTTTTCGGAAAACTCAATAGACATATCGGCTCGACGATCGTTTAACATAGTAAATGATCGGCAAGCTTAACAATAAAAAAATATTGGGAAACAGATGTCAATTTTAAATTTAGTGCTATTTTTAAACTAATATTTTGACAATTTTTGCATCTTCCATACACTTATTTAAAGCACAGTATACAGAAAATGAATGTGCGCTTTATACAGTGTTGAAAGTATCTCTCTGTTTTTCCACTGTCTTCTAGTGGACGTGCCATTATGTATTATGTATTTTGTGCATTTTAATTTTGTTATTTGAAAATGTTGAATGTGAAAATTTTAATGTTAGCAATGCAGATAGATGTATGTACGTAAGAAAATTTTAAAGTTTGTCTGGAAGTCCTAAGTGTAAGTGCATGGATGTTAATTTAGACAGTGTAAAAGATTTAAAAAAGTACTTCTGATACCAAATAGAAAATACCAAACAAAAGTGTTACAAGTCTTTAGTTACTAATAAATTTCAAATACTTGTACAAAGGTATTTCAAATATTGAAAATACGTATATGGTATTAATAAAAAAAGTATTTCAAAAAATTTGTCATTTAAATTATGGGATTTACTCGAAATCGGCAGAATATGCAGCATTATAAGAGTTTTTTTTACTTTTTAGTATTTTCATACATATATTTTTGTCGGATTATTTTGCAAAATACAGAACAAACTGAATGCAATACTTAGGTGAAATCATTTCTCACAGAGCCATAAGTAGGGTTTTAAGCGCCTACATACCAAGAAAATGAAAAAGAAAATTACTTGTGATAATTGTTTCAAAAAATTTTAAAATTCATGATTATTTTCATTAATATTTCAGGCATTTAATCTTATTTTGGAAGGATCTTATATATGATGTTTGCATACGGTATACGGAATCTCATTTGCATTGCTTTGTTTTACTTTTAATTTATTTAAAAAATAAATAAAAAATGCGAAATTTGTTATGTAGTTAATAGATTTAGTTGAAGTTCTGATTCAATGCGTTGATACTGATAAAAGTGAAGCCGTACCATACTTCAAATAGAAACCAAACCGTGTCAATACTTACGGACCGCATTTTTTTTACGTCTTGCGGATAACTATTTTGGATGTTTTATTTTTTATTTATCATTATACAATGGCATACTAGAAACATAATACGAAATAAATGTGCGCAGCCAGCAATATTGATGGAAAAACGTTGAAATTACCGCAGGACAGAAGTTTCGCGTGCTCCATACATCGGTTTTTCGAATGATGCAAAGATATTGTAACGTTTTATTTATTTAGGTGAAGTGTAAAATTGATTAAAACACTAATATTTATATAACTATGTTTAATTAAAGAAATAGGAATTATAAAGAATAAATAAAAATAACTAACACTAAGAATTAACAAATATAAACACTAATTTAAGAACTAATTATTATTACTAAAGACTTAAACACTAAGATAATTTATTTAAACAATTAAAACTACGCAATATTTATTTCAACACTATTTATATCACCGTCTATTTATTTATATCACGATCTGTACACTACACGTATTAACACAAGACTGTCCTCGCGATCTTTTGGTCGGGGTATTTATATTAAAATACATCATTCTAGAAGATTCTTTGATTCCTTGAAATCAGAACAATGGGGAGCGAACGGACGTGTTCTGACCTGCTCGCTAGCGGTCGCCGCCCGCGCCGCGACCCTGGGTTCGCTACATTATAGAGAGACTACTGGCTATAGTCGAAGTGGTGAAAAACCCTTGGCCAAATTCTTTCTTAAAAGTTTTCGCATTAAAGTAACATGCTATATTCTGAATGCAACATTTATAAAATAACATTATCGTAATTTAATTTCTTGGCTATACCATTTCAATTGATATTATAACCATATTTGTCAGTCTTTCTTTTCTAGTAGATACGGGGAGGTAAGAATTAAGAATTTTCCATTTGGTAAAAGAGCTTTCAAAAGAGGCTGTAGTAAATGGTAAAATTGTTGCATCTATCTGTAGGCAATTATTTATCAAAATTTAAATACCTACAGTGGCTCACAAAATTATTCGTACACCTAAATTTTATATTTAAAAAGTGAAAAATGGAGTACTTTCAAAAAAATATTGATGTATTATTGACGGGATCAGATTCTCTTATTTTCCAGAAACAAAATGCAATAGCCAATTATAAAAAAAATATTATTTTTCTTATGTTAATTAAATAAAAACAAAATGTGTACAAGAACTAGGTACACAAAATTATTCGTACACTTATAAAATCTTACATATAACGAGTCAATATTTATATTTATAAACATGAAACATCTGTGATTGCATTATTATCATTTGTCTGAGTATTTTGTATAAGATTTTTTTAAAAATAGTTCACAAAAATAAGTAATTATGGTAGTTGAAAGGCTAATCTGCTTGAAATTACTTTGCCAGTGTAAATCTTTAAGGGAGGTTGACAAAATTAAACGAAGATCGCACTAAATGTTGAGAATCATATAAGTAAATATAAAAATAAGAACCAGAAGAAAAATATTCGCCGTGGAGGCCTTCAATTATTTTTAAGTCAGCAGAATAAACTATATATTAAGCGTTAAGTGAAATCAAATCCTAAAAATCCCCTGAATAAATTAATATTAAGAATAACTCAATTTTTTAAGGGTCTATTGGAACACAGACTATTCAAAGAACTTTAAGAAATTTTGATTCTAATGGTCTTATAGTAAAAAGTGGGCCCTATAATTCCAAACAAAATAAAATAAAGAGACTCGCATTTGGATAGTACATTAACACGGATTTTGTTTTTTGGAAATTGATAATTTTGCGGATTTGAGTGGAATGGCAAATCTTTTGATTGGAGAAATCCAAATTCTGAGCTTAATAACTGCAATTTATGTAGTACAGTGAAACACGGCGGCAGGATCATATTAGTTTGGGGATATGTAGGAGCTCCTTATGACTATATGGCCATTAAAATTAAAATTTCTTAGAGTTCTTCAAATAATCTATGTTTTAATATATCCTCCAAAAATTTCAGATATATTTTTTGTTAATTTATTCAGGAGTTTTTAGTATTTAATTTCATTTAATGCTCAATAAATCGTTCATTCTGCTGATTAAAAATTTTCTTACGGTCCCCACGGCAAATATTTTTCAACTAATCCTCATTTTTATATTTACTTCTAATATTGTTAAAAATTGAGAGCAATATTCATACAATTTTGACAACCTCCCTTAAAGATTTACACTGGCAAAGTCATTTCACATAGATTCTTCTTTCAACTACCGTAATTTCTTCTTTTTGCGACCCATTTTTGAAAAAACCGTTTACAAAATATTCAAACAAATGATAATTATGTAATCACAGATGTTTTATATTTATAACTATTAATATTGACTCGTTATATGTAAGATTTCATAAGTGTACGAATATTTTTGTGTACCTGTTTTTTGTATGAATTTTGTTTTTATTTAATTTACATAAGAAAAATAATATTTTTTTCATAATTGGCTATTGAATTTTATTACTGGAATATGAGAGAATATGATCCCGTCAGTAATATATCAATATAATTTTTAAAAGTACTCTATTTATCACTTTTTAAATAGAAAACTTAGGTGTACGAATAATTCTGTGAGCCACTGTATATATTTTAGAAACATTTGAACTAAAACCATATCAATTTTGCGCCCCTATGAATTTTGCGCCTGTGGCGTGTCACCTTTGCCACGCCCTAGTTCCGGCACTGGGAAATAATGTTAAGAAAAATGATTATAATGTGGTTTCATGATACTGATATTTGTTAAAAAAACAAATTGAAAGTTAAGGCGAAGGGAGGGTATAAAAAGTACGAAAAATTTGTACGTATTTTCAAATAATAATAGAAAATAAAATTTATTTACGGAAGTCTACGTCCCCTACCGGTTTCTTAATTCTATCATTTTATTTCTCTCGAGCTTCAATCTTTATGGGCGTGCGGCACTGTAGCATTTTGCACCCATACAAATAACAATTATTACTTTATGTATAATACAAAATTTATGGAAAAAATAAAATAAAAAAAACTTTCTCAAACCATTACTTATATAAATAAAATATTCGTTATACGATATTCGATATATGAACAAATAAATTCTGAAAATATTCATTATGTTTTGCATAACCTCAACTAGAGGATATCCGTCAAGATCTCAAAATTTAAAAGTCGATATGGTTACAATATCCCTTTTGTTTTTGCAGCGATCAGTAAAAAATAAAGAACAAAAGCCGAACTTTACCAATACAAAGATAAAATTAGTACAAATAAACGCATGAAAGAGAACAATACTAATTTTTGGACTGGAAATGTAAGTATAAGAAAAACTCCCACAAAACATTTTCAATTGATAAATTTGTTTGAAAGTCCTTTCTTTGTTAGGGTATATTAAAACTTTGGAAGGAAGTAAGTATAAATCGTAATACGCTCTCAAAGGAAATACATGGTCACTTAATTTATTTATATAATACAATATGATTTTTCACGGGAATTCGAATCGAACCGGAAACAAAAGTAAATTAGAGAAAGCCAAGCCAACTTTAATTTTTTGAATTGCAAACAAGAATACGTTAAGTTGGTTAAGGCATGGATTATTTTAATTTAATTATAAATAATGTTTATATTTTTTAATATCATATTTTTAACTAAACTTATAATTATACAAGATAGTATCAAAATCTGGAGCCAGGACCGTTGAAATGAATCGGTTAACGTAACTTTTTAATATTTCTAACCGGAATAAAATCCAACCCGATCAAAATTTTAAACTGATAGCGTTGATTGAAAAGTATATACTTTTCAATCAACGCTGATAGCTAAACCTGAGCCGTTATTTACGAAATTATTTAAGTGTAAATAGATCAACGACCACAAGTAATTGAGACATTAGAATAAATTTTAAGTAGGATACGCCAGCGCTACATCCGTTTGCAAGGTAATGGAATTTAGTAAAATGAATGAAAAAGAAAAAAATGGCGAGAAACTTTCAATAAACGTCAGGAAAATGCAAAATTTATTGCTATTTTTAATCTAATACTTTGGTAATTTTCTTATTTTCCTAAAGTCTACGGTGTATAAGGTGGCACACGCCACAGGCGCAAAATTCTGAAGGACGCAAAATTGATATAGTTTTAGTTCAAATATTTCTAAAATCTATAGGTATTTTAAATTTTGACAAATAATTATCTACAAATAGCTGAAACAATTTTACCACTTACTACAGCCTCTTTTAATAGCTATTTTACCAAATTTAATATTCTTAATTATTACCTCCTCATATCTACTGAAAAAAATATAGTATTGCCTTATTGCGGAAACTTTTAAGAAACGATTTGGCCAAGGGTTTTTGTACGATTTCGTCCAGTTATTTTGGAATAGTCCAGTGGCGGAACTATAGGTGGGCCAGGGCGGGCCGGTGCCCACCTTTAAAAGTGTAGGCCCACCCTCGTGCCCACCCGTAAACAATGCAGGCATCAATAAAATATATAATACCATTATTACAGTAATTTTTCTAAAAATTTGTAAAAAGAAAATGACGGCGTAATCTTGTCTTGATATATTTAATTGGTATTATTGTGTCTGCACGGTGGTAGTGCTTGTATAACCAAAGAATTGCGCTAAGGGCTAAGCCGATTGATGAGGTCGCTCTTTTACGTAGAAACTTGTGATAGTCATTGCCGCGCACTTTTACAAAGCATGCCGATTTGATTTATAATTGATGTCAACTGACCGTCTTCATATATGCCACTACATCTACAATAGATCAGTGTATACATGTAGTTTTCGTGTCTTTCAGAACATGCAGTTTATGTGAATTTTGATGATTAGTGCTAATTAAAATGAGTAAAAGTAACATTAAAGATTATTTTGCTCCAACTTCAAAAAAATTTAAACATGTCGTTCAGTTTCCATGACACCTACTGAAAATTGCTTGAATATTGTAAAAATTATTTATTATTTTTTAAATATATAAGGGCATTTGGCCAATTCTTTTTACCTCATTGGATGCAGTTTTTATTTCTAAACAAATACATATCTCACAGTTTGTTCTAAATTAATAGCATTGATTTTATATATATATATATATATATATATATATATATATATATATATATATATATATCTATAAAATCAATGTTAATAGGTAATAGAGACATATTGAAAAATGAAAAAAATAACATTCAATTTCCTATGTTCAGAAATTAAAGTAGACACTCGGTATATAACAATCGCACGGCCCACCATGCCCACCGCGTGGCCCACTTAACATTTTCCCTCTAGTTCCGCCACTGGAATAGTCACTAGTCTATATCTTTGCATCTTTCGGAAAACCGATGTATGGAGCACGCGAAACTTCTGTCCTGCGGTAATTTCAACGTTTTTCCATCAATATTGCTGGTTGCGCACATTTATTTTGTATTAAGTTTCTAGTAATCCGTTGCATAATGATCAACAAAAAATAAAACTGTCTGAAATATTCATGAAAATAATCGAGAATTTTAAATTTTAATATGTGGTGCGTTCATTATTTGAAACAATTATCAGAATTTGATTTTCTTTTTAATTTTCTTGATATGTAGGGGCGCAAATAAAAATTTTTCCTCAGGCGCTCAAAACCCTACTTACAACTCTGTTCCAGTTCAAGTAATATAAAGTTAATAGCTACTGCGATTCGTTGCAGTTTGTCCTATGCAAGCATAAATTTTTCTGCTTTCCGATCACTCTAATTGACGCGCTGAATGTACTATCTTTGCAAAACTCGTATATATCACACTTCACTTGTGGTTGAAGCCACATTTAATACAGATTGAAAATTAAAGAAATTCGTTTCTACGTCAGAAAATTTTATATTTATACGCTATCTAAAAAGATGAAATTAAATAGTATTTGTCAGAACTGATGGATAAGGAAAGCTTACCTTGCTTATCCTGACCGCAATTCGCTGAATTATTATATTTTAAATTTTGTTGCAGAAATTCCAAATGCTAAATTTTTTCAAATGTGACCGAAATAATCTAATTCATTTTATTATTAAAAGTTTTGTTGTGTTCATAGTTTAATCTTTATTGCTATTTATCTTTATATACTTTTATTATTTTGTTATCGTGATATTGTATTGTATATTTTTAAACTCGGAAAATAGAAAAGTTAAATTAAAAATCAATACACATAACTCAGAAAAATTGAATTTGTCGGTTGTTTGAAGGAAGTCCATAAATCGTGTTTGAATCAGGTGATTAAGAATTGTGGTGATAAGTTAAGTGTGCTTATTAATAAAGTTTGAATTTATGAACAATGTTTTGTGTTGTAAGTTTGTAAGAACGTAAGAATTAATTATGGTAGTTACGGATTCAGAGTTCATTTGAGAAATTATTTCACTTAAATATTGCATTAAGTTTGTTCTTTATTTTGCATATCATACCAACAAAAATATATGTATCATATTATTAACACAAAAAAAAACATTTATAATGCAGCATATTCTGGACATTTCAAATATTTGCTACTATTAAATGTCAGATATTAATTTCAAACCAATAAAAATAGTTTTAGTTTAATATTGCTTTTATTTATAAATTTAGGCTCAATCTGTAATCATATAAAATAAATCAGAAATGAAAACAGAACGCTTCGTTAATAAAAGTAATATATACATAATTAAATAATGATATGGTATTGTATAAAAATAAATACAAACATATTTGAATAAATTAAATATACTCCAGATTAAAATCTCCAACAATCTTTCTTTTGAAGCATCCATTCGTTTTTCGCTTAAATGTAGGAAGTTCAGAGAAAGATATAAGTTTCTTACGTACATTTATGTGTATATTCAACATCAAAATTTTCACCTTCCATATTTTCTAATACCAAAATTAAAATGCACAAAAATATTGGCGATATGATAATGATAATTAAATGGATTGCAAACCTGACAACAATGAAAAAAAAAATGAGAAATATGTCTGTTTAAATTTTCCCGCTATTTTTTAAACTTTGTCTATAGTTTATTTAAAGGCACAACTTAAATTTGACAAGTGTTTCATACAACAAATAAGCGTTTCTTTGGTAAAAATTTCGTTGAGAATTTTTTATCAACATTCATACCAAACATTTTACATAGGTATATATTTCTAGATATTTAATTTCACATTAGTGTTATAGCTTATTAGTATACAGCTTGCATTGGCTTCTGAACCATTTGGGTCCAGTATTTTCTAAATTAGGTAATGGGGTATGTGACCAAATTTTGATTTTACTAGACAAAAAAAATAAAATACCCTAGGTACTTTTTTAATCGATTCATTAATCGCAGTTTACGAGAAAATAATTATTAAGAATTTGAGGAAGGGATGCTGTATTGTCAGCATGGTAGAACCGTGAAAAAAAGAGAGATAGAGTGTGAACGAAGAAGACAGTATACCTGCGTTTTTTTATTCCTTCTTAGAAATATTTAATTGCTAATAATTATTGCAAACTAATGTTCATTTGTTTGTTATTATTATATTGATAAGCTAAAGTTGTTAATTTTTATATTTTATGATTTACATATTGAAATTCGATTATGGTCACATTACACCATTGTTTGAGGTGGAACATGTTAAAGTATCACACATCATTGTCCACGTTAGTTGTAAAAGATTGTATTAGATCCTAGAATCGTAGAACATAAAATTTTGATAACGTCTTTATTTTTTGAAGGAGCTACTATTGAATTTAATAGTAAAGTCACATATGCTGGAAATGTTATATTTTAATTTCTAATTGGTGTATTGAAATAAATCGAGTGCTTATATTTTGCTTAGTTTACATAAACAACAAAATTTTCAGCGAAATATTTAGAGAATTATATTAGGATATGTCCAACACATTACGTCTCGCCACTGTAGTAATATATTCTATATAAGTTTTTCAATACATTTAATTTGTAGTTTTAAAATTAGTTTGTTATTGAAGTTCAGAATATTTTTAATTCATTTCATACCTAAAACTTCCTTCATAAAATATGTATGACCAATATGACAGCTATTTTTGACGTTACTAAAACTGGAACTGAACTTACCTGCATTCACGCATGCAAATACATTCCTTATATATTTCTTCCAGCTTTTTACCTCCCGCCTATCAATATATAGATAAGGGAGGTATTGTTTTTGGTCAGATTTCTCGAGTGTGAGTTTTCAACATATGAGCACGAATTAGGGTCTCTAGAATACGATTTTGCTATTTTTATAGTGATGTCTGTATGTCTGTGTGTGTCTGTGACGATTTTTCGTCCACGATAACTCCAATATAATACATGTAAAAAATATAATATTGGGTATTTAAGACTTCTTTTCAAATATGATGAACTGATTACATTTAGACTACAATTGATTAACCGAAAGTAGTACTTTACTTGAAGCTTTAAACAGTTTTTTAAAAAAAAAAAACACTACTAAATGCCATTTTTCGCAAGTTACGTTATTATTAAATATAAAGATTTTTTAATTTTCTACCGAAGTGCATAATTACGTTTATATATAACTTCTAGATAGATAGAAAAAAAATATAAATTATAATAATTTTTACATATCGTTTAGGCTGAAGAATTTCAATAAAACAGATGAGTTATTCATATGTTCACAAAATTTTAAATATGATGTCAAATTTGATGTAAGTAACTGTAAACGATAAAATAAGTAAAAATGAAGTAATTTTATTATAAAATTTATAAAGATATATTAGGAATGTATTTGCATGCGTGAATCAAAGTAAGTACGGTTCCGGTTTTAGTAACGTCAAAAATAGTTGTCATATTGGTCATACAAATTTTATAAAGGAAATTTTAGGTATGAAATGAATTTAAAATATTCTGAACTGCAATAACAAACTAATTTTAAAACTACAAATTAAATGTATTGAATAACTTATATAGAATATATGTCTTACTACAGTTGCGGGAGGTATTGTGTTGGACACATCAGATTTTTTAATTTTACATTAAATAAATGTGTACTCAAACCCAGAATTTCGTTCGTATTAATTTCACAAGAACATAATCACGATACACTTGATGTGTGTCGTGGTTATATTATAAACTTGTATGAACTGCTATTGAATAATAAATCTTTTTCTATTATTACTTTATTTTATAGCGTTTCGAACATATGTGACTTTACCATTATACATTTAAATTCGATATTAGTCACCGAAATTTTATTTCCCACCACCTTTACCTATAAACAACAGAACTATAAACTACAGTAAAGCTTACATTGAGGTTGACTTGCGGCGTCCGCTTGCTCTCGGCCTTCTCGAAGCGCATGAAGACGAACCGCGCCAGGTGGTTGAGCACCACTGTCCTGATAAGCGTCGGGACGCTGCCGCCGCGGACGCCGCGGTAGTACACGTTCAGCGTCACCACCGACAGCCCTGACGCAAACGACACCAGGCAGATGCTCGCGCCGTAGTACAGACCTACGCATAAACAATGTTGATCACATGCACATATCTATTCACATATTAAAATGCAGATATCAAATGTGACTTGAATCTCGTTACAAACTTCACGGTATGAAATCATACAGTGAGTAAAGTTTGCGTTATTTTAAAAGTTTATGTGAAGTTAAATACAAGTCTAGCATATTGAAATGGGAGTTTTCTGCAATAATATAAAAATGGAAATTTATTTTGTAGACCAGACCTTTGAAATAACATTTTTATGAATATTTCTGTCAAGTGAATAAAGTAGGTATTATTTATATTTCTAACTTATATTTATTTAGTACGAATGAAAATTTGATGTTAAACGACATTTAAAAAAATTAATCTTTTATTCACTTTGCTGAAATTGTCTACCAAGTTAGCAAAGCGTTTAGTATAAAAAATTATCTCAAATTATTTGCTTTTATAACAGTTTAGTACAAAAAAAAACAAAATTTATAAGTATGTAAGGTATATCACACAGTTCTAGCTGCATTTGTAGTCTCACTAATTCGTATCACCTGGCCCATAAATATTTTGCTAAAATGTAACTAAAAATATTGGTGATGAATAAACTGTCTGTCCGCTTTAAATTTTCATATTTAATTATGGGCTATAATATCCCTAGGTCACTGATAATTACGCAATAATTTTATGACAATTGCCAAAAGCAAGTTGCTTGGTAACCGCCTAACGCCGGAGGGATATTCCATGTGAATTTATTTTGCGATTTATTCATTTTCATAACCCAAATATGACGTTTGGAAAGTACAATTATTAATGTGTGACAGAACAGAGGTCAACTATTACTGTTATTTACATAGCTATTATCAATTAATTGATATATGTCCTAGGGCACTTAGCAGTGTAAGCACAGGCGCCGACTTTTCAAAATTTCTTTGGGGGCAAAATTTCTTACAATGACCAAAATCAAAATAAAATTGCAATAAGAAGAAAACTACAAATGGATGGAGAGAAACTGGAAACCTTATTTTCTTTACTTTCCTACATAAGTGTTTGGTCTAATTTTTAAGCTACTGAAACCTCAGCAAAATCCAGAACGTCCATGCTCTCGGCTAAGAATCTGAGCATTTTGAAAACTTGCTCTCCAGAATGTGCTTTGATTTCAGCAGACCTAGAATGCTCTAATTTTTGACCCATGGAAGCCAGAACACAATCCAGAATAGTAAAATATGCTCCAGAATGTGTTCTGGTTTCAGCAGGCATGCTATAATTCTTGACCCACTGACAGCAGAGTATAATCCAGAGCAACTAATTCTACTCCAGAATGTGCTCTGGTTGCAGCAGACATAGAGTTAAAGCAAACACTTTTGAGAGCTCTAATTCCTAACCCACTGAGATCAAAGCACAATCCAGAACAACTAATTCTGCTCCAAAATAGGTATGTTCTGGTTTAGCAGATCTAGAATTGAAGTAAACACTTTTGACTGCTCTGCTTCCTGACCCACTGAAACCAGAGCACAATCCAGAACAGATAATTCTGCTCCAGAATACGTTCTGGTTTAGCAGATCTAGAATGAAAGTAAATACTTTTGATTGCTTTGCTTCCTAACCCACTGAAACCAGAGCACAATCCAGAATAGCTAATTCTGCTCCAGAATGTGCTCTAGTTACAGCACACCTAGAATTAAAGCAAACACTTTTGAATGCTCTAATTCCTGACCCACTGAAACCACAGCACAATCCAGAGCAGTTAACTGTTCCAGAATGTGCTCTGGTTTCAGTAGACCTAGAATTAAAACAAACCTTTTTGAGTGCTCTATTTCATTAGCCACTGAAATCAAAGCACAATACAGAACAGTAATTCTGCTCCAGAATGTGCCCTGGTTTCCGCAAACCGAAAATTAAAAAAAAATTCTGGGTGTTCTAATTCCTGACCCACTGAAATCAGAGCACAATCCAGAGCAGCTAAACTTACTCCAGAATGTGTTTTGGTTTAAAATTTCGTATGTCTCGCAACATACTCCCACCTTAGGGAACAAGTTTCACAACATTGAGACATAAGAAATTTTACATAATTAATCTGTCCGGCTTCTAAATTACTCGGTCACTACGCGACATCTTTACGGGACTCTTATTGATCGGTGATAACTAGCAAAATAATTTCCATACCATGGCTTCGTATCATTATTAATCACGATCGCTGAGACTACTTTTTTCTTTCTTCCTGCATTTATCTCTTCTTCAGTTTCTTCTCCATTTAGACTTGGCCAGTATTCTTCACCTCGTTGCAACCACGAGTATTCTTCACCTCGTTGCAACCACGAGTATTCTTCACCTCGTTGCAACCACGACGGTCCCTCCCACCACCTTGACTTGTACAATTGTGGCGAACATCCGCGTGATGCTAGGTCTGCAGGATTTAAGTTTCCAAGAACATGATGCCAATCTTCTGTCTTAGTTAACGATCGAATTTCTTGAATACGATTCCACACAAATGTAGTCCATTCTTCTCTATATATCCAGGATATGACAGTGCTGGAATCACTCCAGAAATAGCTGACGATATCATCTCTGCCTAATATTTTCTTCAGCGAATTGTAAAATCGGGAAGCTATTGTTGTTGCGTCTGCAAAAGTATGCAGACTCCAATTTTCATCTTTATTTGTAAAACCCTTAGTCCATCTTGGAATCTTTATTTGTCCTAACTGTGGTAATTCTTCAAACCATTTTCTAAATTCTTTTTGACTTGCTTTGTCTATCTCATCATCCCAGTTTAATTTACTTTTGCACAATCTTTGCAATAAAAGTTTAGGTTGTAAAACAGCTGGACAAGTGAACCCAATTGGATCAAATATACTGTGAGTCACAGCTAGAATATGTCTCTTTGTAATCTTCTCTACGGACATTTCTTTAAAACTGTCTTCGTTTACAGACAGAGTATCCGTTTTTCGATTCCACTGCATTCCTAAAACGCTACTCAACTTAACCGAATCATCTACTTCGGGCTGTGTAAATTCTCCTTTTTCTAAACATGAGTTTAAAGATGGTCGTCCTTTCTCATATGCTGACGCATCGAACACAGGTCTTATCTTGGTTGTACTATTAAGTTTAATCACAGGACGATGCGGTAGGAAATGAGCTGGTTTAGAAATTTCTGTATTTGGAACTCTCTCAATAATACCCTGTTCAAGCCATTCATGAAATACCTTCTCAAAATGTTCGCAACGTAATTTCAGTTTATTGTATTTAATATTATACTCATCGGTAGTACTTATTTCAGTAATTAAATCTTCTTCTGAAACATCTTTTTCTAACATTAATTCGTACACCTTTCTATCTATATTCACCAAAATATCCTTCTTCTCTTGTAGAAGCATCCAATTTGTTTGTATTTCTCTTATATTTCCGGATGCATCCAACAATTCTTCTAAATAATCAATAATCTTTGTGAATACAGATCGTTGTGTTATAAATTTTATATAATTCGAAGTTGGTTTTGAAAAATAGTTGTTATTGTGTGATTGACATATATATATGATTGACATGTATCTAGTAAAACGGAAATATAATGTTTGTTCTGACTAATTAATATAATTTCTATTCTTCTAAGGACCTGTGGTGTGAATAAATAGTGCAGGTAGTATTATTGTATTCATACAAATGACACCAAGAATTAGAGCACACGCTGAAGCGTGCTCCAATTCCCGGTCGGCTGAACTAGATCATCGTCAGGGCATTAGATGCTCTGGAAGGCGATCTAGCTAGACCACCAGTTGTGGCGGAGGCCCGGAAGCCCTCTACCGCCTCGGCGTTCCGTCGAACGGGACTAAGTTCTAGCGTTCCAATATGTTCGGCATATCCTTAATGGTGTAACTCACACCCATTTTAGGGTTGGGACCAAAATAGAAGGAGAACAATAAATTATTCTTTAAAATAATAACAATTCAGGGCTGTATTACTAATGTAAAAAATGCTGCGCATTCCTTGAGGGTATTACCCTTAGAAAATTTTCTTTTGATGGATTACTTTTGTATACGTGATCATGATCACAAATACAGGAATTCGATTGGATAATTTTTTAAGCCAAAATTTTTCTATATAATTTAAGCTGTTTCTTAAATTAATGTACTGAGGAGTATCTTTAATACTTTCGTTGAAAATGCAACCTTTAGTGCCTGTTTATACACAATTTCAGACGAGTACTGACTTAGCATTCATCGAATAGAAACATATCAAACAATATATTGTATCGTAATTTTTCTGTCATCTTTGTATACTTTAGTCACATGAGATAAACTGTACATTTCCACGGCACTCAAGGTAGTTTTTCGATGCTTGAAAAAAATATTATGTGTATATTGAGAACGAAAGTGATTTTGCGAATCGTGTGTTAGCACCCTGGGCGAAGCGCAGGCTGTCGCGAATATTGTTGAATAGAAGTATGATGAATTGCTAGTAATGTAAGTCATAATAGAATTGCACAATGGTTATTAGCGATAATTATTATGATGTGGTAATAAGTGAGAGGGGATATTTAATTTGCATCAATAATGTCTGCTTGGGGCAAGTGAGTAACAGATTAAATGTGACCTTATACGTAAAGTTTTCGTTTATAATTTTTAAATAACCAATATTTCATTTTTAACCATTGGTATATACCTATGTGTTTTGAAGATTTTTTTGTTTAAAGACAAGCAGAAATAACATTTTCCCTAAAATTAAAGATAAATAAAATTCTTATCTATTAAACCCTATTGACGGACAAACTAAAAAATACTTCAGTTTTTGTTTTTAATACTGTAATATTTGAAAGGGATACATATGCGTGGATTGAAAGAAACACTGACCTAGAGTAAGGAAAAAGTCGTTGTGTCCGCATATCGCAGAGTAAGTAGAGACCTTGTATAAATAACAGTATATTTCAGAGTAAGGAGACTGTTTTATATTAGTAAGTTTCAGAGATAGGGCTCTCAGATTTTCAATTAGCCAAACCGGAACAGTTTCAAGAGAGGAGCGACACGCTTTTCGTAAGATTTGGCTGTTTTTAATAACTCTTTTTTTTGTTACAATCATACATTTATGTATAATTAAAATCAAAATTGAAAATACTTTGTAAAATAGCTTCTATAATGTCACAAAAAAGGGGCGGATGAGCAGTAACAAAGTGGTCCGGGAAATCAATTTTGGCGACTACCTTTACGAATTTTCTGTTAGACTAAATTATATTTAAATATAGAACGTTTGAAACAACAATGACTGCACACCACATACTAGAATGTCAACATCGGCTGGGCGCAATGTGTGTTATTATGTTTATGAGTTTTTATTATTATGATATTAGAACTACTTTTTGTTTTAATTTCTCAGTATGATCTGAGTAACAAAATTATTAAAAAAATCCATATGTATATTTTGTAATTTGATCTGTAAAGTTTTTAGGTATTAAATATTATATAATATTGTAATAATAATTTAAAAGTCATTATAAATTTCAACTGGCCACTGGCCCCCATTCGACTGGCCTATCGAGAATTTTCGGTATCTCGTCGGACCCTGTCACAAAGTAATGACTTTTGTTTATCTGTCTACTGAATTTCTATTCGTTACACATTGATATTGTGACCTGGAATAGAAAACATATATTCACACATTTTCAATATGTCTAAATATTGTTCTAGAAATTCTTTGTCCATTTTCATTATAAATCTAGTACTGTGCGTAGTCGGAATAAATCACAAAATATAACAATTGACAAAGATCTAAATAAAATTCAATAAAGTAGTAGTAGATGAAATTAGTCTATTGGTGCAATATGATCCAGTCAAATTGTAGTATATTTAGCTTTCGTTTTAGTATTTGCGACAAGAGCTGCCAATTCCAAACACTTCGTAAAAAGATCGATTGCGCTTTTTATTGCAGAAAATACTATTGTCCAAGGTAGATATTATTTTTTTCCGTCGACTACTAAACAAATAGATAGACAGTTTGAAAGTGTAATCAAATAATATAACTATATGATTACGGTTACGGTACCCTAAATGAATAACTTCAATGTCTGTTTTGTTTGTTCGTAGTCCATTTTAATTTCATGTATATATTTAAAGCGAATTAAATTCAACATTAAAAATATTACATTATACACTGAGGGATTAAAGTGAGTTTTATTTCACGAACCATAGGCGAGGATTAAAGCTACTGTGGTATATTTATATAACTGTCACATACATAACAACTTTGAAAAGAAAACATCATTATGCATTTTTTTCTACTAATCTGGGTTAGGTTACATACATATATCTACTTGTTTTTGTGTAACGTAACGCTTGTTTATTAATTTAATTACCCAGTGATTTAATTCATATAAAATTCAAGGGATTAAAAGTGCTATTTCAGTCTTCGAAAATGAACAGTATAACACACCTTTACTCCCTTTATAGTAAAGCATAAATAGATAAATATAAATAAAAAATTTAATTGCCTATGTTGACGAAACGTGACCAAAAACATTTTACGAACGTAAAGTAATATCCTATAAAAAAGGTAGTTTTTATCCAAAAAATAGTGGGTAATAAGTAAACATTCATGTTTTCAGAGGTCGAAGGAATAGTTATATAAGCTACAAGGAATGTAAGTATATTATAACTTTTGAGGAGGTATGAACTGAGGTGGAACATGCGGAACCGAAGTTTATGTTATCGTACCAGAATAGTTGTGTTTGGTACTTATATTCCGAGTAGTTTATTATGTTTTTCGAGTCACCAGCAGCTAGGATTTACGAGTATATATATATATATATATATATATATATATATATATATATATATATATATATACTTTGCTTTAAATAATGTGAAAGTATTCGTAAAATGTAACAGTTGACTTAAGAATTCAGATTTATTTATTTGCAATTTTCTACAGTTCATTTTACCCGTTGCTAGACGACCAAATGTCTGAGAAATTCGTATGTTTTTCATAATTACCCTGCTAGGAGGACAGATATTTCTTTAACTTCTCGTTGACAATGGCAACCGAATAATGGAAGTTATTACGAACTTACGACTTATGTTGCTATGGAAGTAAGTTAAACTTAGTTGGTCGGTGATCCGAAAAAGTTAATAAAGTTTATCTAGATCTATATGAAATAGAAGTTGCTATGAATATAGTAACTTAGAACAAATTTTGGTTATTAAACAGACAATCAACCTTACTAAAAAGTGAAGATTTTTTTTAATACGAAAACAAATAATTCAATTACATTTTATTAACTTGACAGACACACTAATGTTTACAAAGTATTAATTCTTTTATATTCGTAACAGACAAGGAAGTTAAGTCAACGAAACTTCAATAGTAACTAAAATGAGATTTATGCGTAATATTTTATAAGGGATGAACAACCGTAAACCTTTTCCGCTATAAATTTATTTCATTTATGACATTTTCTAAGAAATGTAATATTGCATTGATACTACCTTCAAATTGATATTTATAGTACCATTGCAACAATGTAGGATTCAGTTTATTTTTATTTGTAAAACAAATAACTGATGCAATTTAAAAATTGAGATAAGTCGAAGATGTTGACAAGATACAAGATACCTATGAAGTTTTGTTTGTTTACATTTATCTAGAAATGTAGCATATATTTATGTCAAGGAGAGAATTGTATACGAAGTCTTATAAATATCATCGAAGAATTACATCACAAACATTGTTCATTGGTGAATATATACATTATATAAATAAATGCACATTTCATCTATAAAATTTTTACTTACCTACCTATACCATATACAGTGGCTCACAAAACTATTCGTTCACCTAAATTTATTTAAAAATTGAAAAATAAAGTACTTTCAAAAATAATATTCATATAATATGACAGAATCATATTCTTTCAAATTACAGAAATAAAATCTTTTTTCATAATAATGATTGATTTTTTTTTCATAATAATATATTATTTACGTACAACTGTATCGTAAGTGTTTATTTACAATTTGGTTACCATGGCGGAATCTTTTACTTTACGCCTTTGAGCGATAAGTAGAGAAAAACGCCCACTGGGCGGTAAAGAAAATGTCAAAAACATTTATCCAGTTTTGTAATATATTTTATTCGTTTTCATACCTAATCTTCGATTTACCGGGACATCAGTCTACTGAAGTTTTATTAGCTTGTAGCAAAGTTTAGGAAAGTATTTTCTAAATGAAGCTACTTGCTTGACATTTGACATTTTTATTTATTTGCAATCTGCTTACATTGTTTACATACACAAAAAAAGGACACCAATGCAACGCTCATGTTTTTGGCATATCATCTTGTAATTGAAAATTACATTTTATTTGAGTAAAACATTGTACTTTCGTCTATGGACGAATAAAATTTCGTCCGCAGGCGTAAACATTCTTTTTCGGCCCACTATACGTAAATAACTATTTTCGTATGTAAATTAAATAAAAACAAAATGTACTTATACAAGAAAAAGTACATAAAATTATTTATGTACTTACGAAATCTTGTAAATTATTTATGTACTTGTGATATCTTGTAAATAACGAGTCAATATTTATATTTATAAATATAAAATATTGCGTAATTATAATTTATTTATAAAATAATATTTTTACTCATAATTACTGGGTTTACAATTTATAAATATAAAAAATTGCGTAATTATAATTTATTTATAAAATAATATTTTTTCTCATAATTACTCGTAATTACTGGGTTTTATTTCTGGATTTGAAAGGATTTAATACCTTTATTAATATTTCAATATTATTTTTGAAAATACCATATTTTTCAATTTTTAAATAGAAAACTTAGGTGCACGAATAATTCTATGAGTCACTGTACTTAGGTAAGGAGAAATGTATTCATACTACAAAATAAGCGAAACTTGTTATTATCAAATTTAAAAAGAATAATATTCTCCTAAACTTTGATTGAAAATATTTTTCATATAACTTTCGGTTTACCAAATAAAAATGATAACATAAACAAATGATCTACATCATAGAAATAAAAACAAAAGTTCTAAATTACATATAGAATATTATAACTAAAAGGTCACAAGGTCGAGGACTCTCAATCATGCTTTGACTAACAATTGTCACTGATAGACAATATGGTAATTTTAAATTACTATTATTTTGTATTTATAAATAAATTACATATTTTAACTACGTGTAGTATCAAACAAGGCGACAACTATTATCGAGTTCTACTTAACAGGTCCTAAATTCACCAGCAAATAAGTGAGCGATTCATAGTGATTTGCGATAAAAACAATAAATGAATGGAATCATTCCACAAAAGGTTTCCTTTTTTTAATAATAAAATTTATGTTAATATATAGATAATTTTTATAAATTTCAAACTTTTCAAATTTAGTTCTTTCCACTTCGTTCTTGAGCGTTGGTGCATTATTTAGACATATTTTTTATTATTCTCTTATTAATATTTTTTTTAATTTAAACTGTCGCATAAGTTTTTAAGCCTCTATACCAGACATAGCAACTTAGTCAAGACCGCGGTCCGGAAAGTGGATATCATATGTTCTTGCGGGCCGGACCTAAATTTGGTTTACAAAGGACAAATCATAAAAAAATATATTTAAAAAAATGGTAATATAAACAATTGTGAGACAGGATTGTTGTAATAAAAAATAACTTTATATATGTAGGTATAGGCCCGTATTACAAACGCACTTTTATAATAATATTAATATTATTATTAAATGAAATTATTAAATAATTTCTGTCTTACATAGAATGAATACAATACAAATCTTATAAACGTATTTTTTGAACAAGAACTATGCTGATGAAATTTTTATATATAATTAGCAGCAAAATATAGAACGGTATTGAATGCCAGATAAATAAATGTTTTCGGGGGCCGGATTTAATAAGATTTGAAAAATGTTCCGCGGGCCGGATAAAATCAAGTCGGGGGCCGGATCCGGCCCGCGGGCCGTACGTTGCACATGGCTGCTCTATACTATTGGTTTTTATTTTTGTTAAAAACATTTTCATAACACTTTTTTTATGGTTCTTAATTTTTTACAAGCTCAGACATTTTTACTTTTGACTTTCACTCCCTGAGGAAGATCTATGTTGAGTCGAAACCGATCGAAGAAGAAATAAAGCCTACGAGACGATGAATGAATTGCAGTAATTATTGCCCTATCTCTATTCTATCTTATTCATATACCAGTCTGATCATTAAAACTTTCCATTCTAATTTCCTTAATAAAGTTTTGCGGTATTATTATATAATTTGATGTCGTTTATTTAAAATAACAATGTACAACCAAGCTAATAAAGAAGATGGAATATTATTTAAATGTATAATATTGCAATACTATATTAATTTGTATAAAAATATACTTTATTAAAAAAGTTGTAACAAAATGTTCATGAACCTTTTCGTATTTATACCAACTAGACAATCTATTTACTTTTTGTATTCTATTAAATAGTTTTTTTTTAATTAAAAATACATAAACTAATAAGGTCCAGTTGCATTAAGAAGGCTTATATTTTAAGTAAAAGCCAAAACACTCGAAAATCATTTGATTAGGTGGATAATTAGTCTATTCTCAATGGTATTGAGTTCTAATTACGTTATATTTTTAAACCATGACTGCCGAGGAAGAAAAGTTGCAAAAATTATTATTGGCTCTTTCTAAAGTAATTTGTTCGAATCGTTTATAAAATCAATAAATATTGCTTGAAATTCACATTTCATTGTTCTATTTTAGCAAATATCATGTATTCACTTTTTGCTTCCATACTTCTGTATTTTTTTCACTGTTTGTCAACCGTCTGGTATTATTTTCGCCGATTACTGTCGACTAATATGCGATAGCGTCGATCAGTGTGCGATGGCCCTATTTAACATAAGAACATGACGTAGGTCAAGTAAATAATACAAATTATCACTTTTTAAAGAAATTCGAACATCTAAATCCAAATATTGTTTGGCTCAGTAAACCTAAAACAATATGACTATGGATACACATTTTAAACTTTTAGTCTATTTAAAAATAAGTAACTCAAATAAAACAAATTTAGAATGAAATTGAGGTTAACGAAATGAAACGTCGGATATGAAAATATTTACAGTATATTTTATTTTTATGTAGGTATATTAAGAAACAAGTAAATATGAATGTCAAAATCTTTGTTATTAGCAATATAAAAATATTTAAGTATGTTTGGGATTTAAGTGCCAGTGCCGTATCTAGACAATTTTACGATCTGGGCAAACCTTAATTCTCTGCGCACGACTAAAAAGTCATCTCTCAGAAGATGGCGATCGTGAGAATTTTATTTGTAAAACTAGCATTATAGCAAATTTAGATATTGGCTTAAATAATATAGTTTCAGTGCAGGGATATTAAGTCAGAAAGTAATAGAAAGAAGACAATATTACATCGTCATATAATAAATTCTCAATCAGACCAATACAATTGTTTTTACGATATTTCGTATTTTCTAATTGTAGCATATATATTTAAATATATGTTTTATGATATGTTTTAGCAACATTATTTTTAAAAATCTATATAATAGTAAAATTATTTAATTATATAGTTTTGTCTACAATAAAGATGCTGAGATAGAGTGTGTCGCTTCTGCTTATTAATCTGCACTATGGTTTGAGTCTTTTTATAGAAGAGGGAAAGAGACTGAATTTGCGGCACCACTATGCTTGCGCCCTGGGTGGGTGCCCCTGTGGCATTATAGAGTGCTAGTAGTGAAAAAAATAATATACATACGAGGGTGGTTTGAAAAGTTTTCAAAATGATTGAAAAGGCCTTGGTTTTTGTTTAATCAGTCAATTAGTCTAATCGTAACAAGCGCCTGTATACCCAGCATTAAATCCATAATGAAATTTCTGTTGTGATCAAGTATTTTTCATTTGGAAGGAAAGGCGTCAACGGCGATCAAGACCAGGTTCGATGCTGTCCTTTGGGATACTTTGCCTTTTCACCATGAGTTTCTAGGTTACGGAATTTAAACATGGCTGGATACACACCTGTGACAAACGCGTTAAGACCGACCAGAATTGGATACCATATTAGAAGTTGTTGGTAATGTCTCAGTTCAGAGCAAAAGTGCATTCGGACCCGAACTTTTGGAGTAGTTTATGAAAAATCCGGTCGATTTCATAAGACGTTTCATAACTACGGATGAAACACTGATACACCGTTACACTCCAGAGACGAAATAGCAGTCGAAAGCGTGGATTGACTTGGTGAGTGGCTCCCAAAGAAAGAGAAATCTATTATCGGAAGGAAATATGATGACGTCTTTTGGGACGCTGAAAGAATTTTGCTAATTGATTAAAGAAAAACGTACAAGAATGGCAAAGAAAAAGATCTTGTTTCACAACGACAAACTGAGGTTTCAAATGGGGAAGTTTAGCGTATTTTTTTTTATTTTTTTATTTTATTAAGATTGCCCTCAAAAGTGATATTCTACATTTTATTTCACTCAAAGATGCCCAGATTTCTCAAAAAATGAAATTTTATACAAAAATGACGTCAGTTTGGCTCGCGGAGAACGTATCGTCTATCTTAACCAGCGCGCGCTGGGTTCCCATGGCAACAGAGAAGCGTGTGGTGTGATGCCTCAAAATACAACCTACGTTCAAAAAGGCAGGTCTCACCAACCCTTCTGCGCAAGCGCATAATTCACTTGTGACGTCAGAGTGGCTCCAAGATTAATTATAAATAATTGGCAACATAATTTTAAGTTTCAATTACATTTTAAATTATGATTATCCATATACTTACAACTAAAAGATATTTCACCTGTAATTTCAACCACGCTAAACTTCCCCATTGTCCTCCATCCAACGAACTTACCCGATTTAGCTTCCTCGGCCTTTATCTTTTCACGAAACTCAAAATATTCATCACTGGAAAGAAATTTTGATTCAACGAAGAAGCCATAGATGAAATAAATGCTTATTTTGAGAACCTCAAAGGAAATTATTTTCGAGAGAGAATCAAAAAGTTATAAAAACGTTGGACCAAGTGTGTTGACCTCAGAGGGGACTATATAAATAAAATATAGTCCAAGTTTCTTTTTTCTTAGCATGTCATTCCAGAAACTTTTCAATCCGTCCTCGTTTATAACACGGTTGAGAAGATCATTGACCTTGGAGTATAATATGCTATTATAATATTTTTAAAAATAATAATAATAATGTGGAATGACTCCATTAATTACGACGTAACACAAAAAAATACAAATCTATAAGAACGTTTGGAGTTGGCACCTTCAATATCGTATTTTTTATTATTGTAAGTTGAGATTTTAGAAGCATAATTTTAAAATACCATTCGATATAAATTTTTCTATATTATATTCACTTTCAACGAAGACAAATTTTATAAAATGATTTGAATTTCTCAAACATGTATTCTTCATACATTTTTATTTCTCCTTCAGAATTTATTCAGTATCTGAATACGAAATTATTTTTGAAGAACAAAATTTTAATATCAGTTTCTCTTTACTTCATGTAATATTGTTCAAGTACTTGGAAAATATTTCAAAATGAAATTTCCTGAACGAATGATTGAATAAGAGAAAGAGAATTAAATTGTATGTTGAGATATCCTCGCGTACGCTGCATTCATGTAATAAGCAGCGATAAATTGCGAATTGAATACCTCCGACCGCAATCTGCTTCAAGAATACACGGCGCGGGATTTGCATGCTGCAAGTTCTCCACTTGCGCCGTAATTCTCCTCGAAGTGGTTGTCGTAAAGGGAGCAAAACACACTGCACTACCGAACCACCATTTATGGATCACTGTTTTATGATCAGCAAATAATCGCTCATGAATATTTAATACTAACTTGGTTTAGTATAACAAGTAAGATATTTGTTAAACCACGGATCAGATTCAAATAAATAATCTTTTAAATTGATAGATTAATGGATAAATATTATTATGCAAATATTATGAATTCTGTTGTAACTGCACTACTGAACCACCATTTATGGATCACTGTTTTATAATCAGCAAATAATCGCTCATGAATATTTAATACTAACTTGGTTTAGTCTAACAAGTAAGATATTTGTTAAAGCACGGATCAGATTCAAATAATTAATCTTTTAAATTGATAGATTAATGGATAAATATTGTTATACAAATATTACGATATTCTGTTGTAAATATTGATAATCTGGGACTTAAATAACATGAGCTTATACATATTATCAAATTGGTTTAGTCTAAGAAGTAAAGGTATTTTCCCCAACAATGGATCAGATACAAATAAATAATCTTTTAAATTGGTAGATTAATGGATAAACATTGCTATGCATATATTAAGATATTCTGATGTAAATATAGATAATCTGCGTCTTTAATAAATAATATATATCAGAAGTAATATCACAAAACCTCTTAATTAAAGAATCATAAAATGCTAATATAAATTATATTTTAATTTTTTTAATTACGAGTGTTCATATTTTTCAAAGGTTTCGCACTTTTTAATAACTCTATTCTGTGTTCATATATAATTATACATTTCTGTTACAATGCGGAATATGACAATATTTTTTATTCCTTTTTATGATCCTGTGCATAAAAAACCGTATTTTTTTAAATTGCTTAATTGTTGATAATTCCGGAGAAAAACAATAATAAAGTTTCGGAGAGAGGATATCTATCCTACAATAATGTAAATTTTGGCATCCAAGTTCCACATTTAAAACTATGTATGTATACAAAATTCATAGGAAAATTTTGACAGATGAGTACAGACATTTCAGTGTCAACCAAATTGCTTGTATTGATATTTTATACATTGCTTCATTAATAGTTATGACTAATTTATCATTAATAATATTTATTCTTTATCAATAAGTAAAAAAAATAGGTTTATTATATTCTCAGTTTTAGCATTGTAAACTGGTCTCTCATTTTCCTACGTGATTAAACTAAATATAAAATAAATCCTACCATGTCACAAATAAATGAATTTCGCTCGTCTGTCTACTGAATTTTCATTACAGAAAAAAACGTTTCATATTTGTATTGTGGCCCGGAACAGAAATTATATATTCACATATTTTAATGTCTAAATATTGTTTCGGAAATTCATTGTCCATTTTCGTTATGAATCGAGTACTGCACGCTGTCGGAATAAATCACGAAATGTCACTTTTGATAAAGATCTAAATAAAACTCAATTAAGTAGTGAGTTATGAAAAGATACAAATCCGAAACAAAAAAACGTCCTAAGATCTTGTTTCAGGAAACCGGGACATACACATCAAAATCGGCACAATCCCGGTTTTCCGGGCCGTCCGAGTGTCCTGCACCTAATTTTATCGATAACCTTTTATATTTCAAGAATTTTTTTGCTTAGCAACAAATACGAAAGCAAACTGCATAGTAAAACCAGATTCCGAAAGAGGGAGGGTTTACACCTAATGTCAGTTTGCTTTGAATTATTTTGATGATAAGTAAAATAAAAACATGAGTGCTTAAAAATAAAAGTTTATCTGAGAAAATCAGAGAAATACAAAGTAAAATGAAACAATGTAATTATTATTATTTTGAAATATTAATTAACTGTCGCACTGACTGTTACAAATAATAAAAACTGTTTATTTAATGGTAGCAGAAATTTATCAGGGTAACAGAATTTTATTAGTATGATGATGATGATGAACATGGCGTTCGATCTGGTAATATTTGGTAAGCGGAAATTAGTGAGGAGGCATGTGAACACCACCGTTTATCAGATTACGACTAATTTTTAATTTAAACTTTTAGACAGTAAAACCATCCCTGTGGCTCCTCAGCCTCTTTATTCGCCTGACTTGATTTCTTGTGATTTTTTCTTATTCCCGTGATTGAAAAATCATCTCAAGGTAAACTCATTTTGAGACACTTCAAAACATTTAAACGGCTTTTAAAATGAGTATAGTGTGCCACTCGAGCAAAATAACCTATTTCCCACCTTGTGTGATTCCAGAACTCGACTTCATCTCGTAACGAAACTTTCACACCTCGTGGGAAATAGGCGAATTTCTGCAATTGTTGCACAATATACTATTTTCTTATTGTACGCTATCGTTACATAAATTCCTAGTTCTACATAAAAAATATATAAATTCAATTTTACACTCTTAGGAACTATCTATTACTGAGATATAATTTAGTTTTGTCTTTTCTTGATCGTAGCAATAAATATTTAAATAAAATGAAACAAGTTTTCATTAAATCATATTTTGCATTTTGGTTTATATTTTTTGTCACATAATTAGAGTTTTTTTACAAAGAATAACTAATGAAAAACTGTCGCATCGGTAGGTCTGTAAAAATTAGTGTGAAACTGAAATGCGAGGCCGGCTAAAAATGATAAATTAATTAGAAGCGTCAAATTATCTGGAAATGATGATATAGTATCAGAGTAGAAGACAAAGTTTCAGTAAAATTCAAAATATCTGTTAAAATATTTTGCCATATTTTGCTTATTCTACAATTATAACGAATGTTTATATAATTAGGTAAGTTTTTCGTAATTAATTTTCATGTATTTCTGTGGTTTTATTGTGTGAATTTGAAAAAATATTGTTTATCTATTAAAAGTACATTTATAATATGTAATATATCCAAATGATATTTTGACCGAATTGTTCATGCAAAATACATTTTACCTAAGACAGCGAACTTAGTAACAGTTCGATATTTTAAAATATATAGTTAAATGTGATATGTAAATAAATGTATAATTTTTGCTTGAGTCTAAAACAACAATCTTTTACTTACGAGGTGTATGTTATCTACAATAAACTAAGTTCATGACATCACACAATAACAAATATTACTTTATAGTAAATAATAAGAATTGTTTCTTTTATTATATTGTGTTTTGATTTAGAGTAGATAGTTTTTTTTTATTGTTTTAAATGACATTGAAAATTACAGTTATCTATTGACATTTGACTCATATAATGTATCAGTGTTATTAATAAAACACTTTCACTTCTACATGCTGCAGTAATCCAGTTTATCAATGAAATTAATGCAAGGGAACACACTAAACACCGGTTACGCTATTGCTGCAGATAATTATAGACTATTGCTTGACTTGACTTTATATTTATAAGTCAGGATGGCCGAGCGGTCTAAGGCGCTGCGTTCAGGTCGCAGTCCACTTCTGTGGGCGTGGGTTCGAATCCCACTTCTGACAACGGTTTTGCAGGAATACATTTCAATTCTGATTTGAGATAATGCACGATACAAATGATCAATATAAATCAATTATACACATTTGCAATGATAGTTCAAGTTTCAAGAATGAATTAATATTTTGCAAAAATTAATGTTTAATAATTCTTGCAGATATTTGTAAACAGTTTCTTGACTTGATTTTATGTTTACTACTAGTCAGGATAGCCGAGTGGTCTAAGGTGCAACGTTCAGGTCGCAGTCCACTTCTACGATAATACCACAGAATAGGTTTATACAGAAGCGACAGTAAGACAGAGAAACGAAAATTAGAGAGAGATGGGGAATGTGAACAAATTTAAAGGGCTCATTGTTTAAAATCGGAAAGTTTCCTCACATCTTAGTGAGAGATAGGGGAAGTCAACAAATTTAAAGGTCTACACAATGGTCCAAGGTCATAGAACAGAATAGAGTAACATGAAAGGTACCGCCACGGAGTGTCGCTTCTGTCTGTAACTATTCTGTGATAATACATGAAATAATTGATCTAATAAATCAATTATATACACTTGTAACCAGGGCCGATCAAAGGGACATTGACGCCGGGGCGCCAAATAAAATTTGCCGTCCCCTAAAGAATTCTACTCATGAATCTACAGGTTCCTCATAAATGATCTTTTTAGTTATAAAATATTTGAAACTGTAATTAAATACAAATTATAATATTTGGGTGTTATTCAGGAAATGTATTAAGTTAGTAATAAAATTTACAAGAAAAGTTACAATCTATTACTAGCAAATTAATTTTCTTTTCAGTCAGGTTCAAATGAAAACGGACAACGTTTCATCGGTAGTCCAAAATATTATAAAATTATTTATAATTTGAAAATCAGCCTTCAATCTTTGCTTGGTTTTAATGAAAAAAATTGCAAAATAGTGTATGAACTAACTGACTTGCTATAATATAATATGTGGACAAAAATAAATAATAAAACTACGATATTACAAACAGAAAATAAGATCCAGAAGATTCCAAGTAACTATTCCATTGAATGATATTACAGAAAACTAAATTGTGAGCTGCGATAGACCACCAAAGAAGCGTTTTATATGATTAGTGACCGATAATAAAAATAACCGACGCCAAATTGCGGCACAATAAAAACTGTTTATCTAATAAACATAAAAGAGAACGAAAAGAGGATGTGAATTTGAAATGTAATAAGAACGGCATTGAACAATATACACTGTCTAAATTAAAATAAGAGACAAAAAAATTAATTTGAATATATGTTATTTATAATTTTATAACAATAAAATAAAAATAGTGAAATAATTTTATATTATTTGCCACCGCTCAAAGACTACCGCCGTTGTTCTGAAAACCCCTAACACCTCCGCTTGGAACGGCCCTGCTTGCAACGATAGTTGTTCAAATTTCATCTTAGCACAAAAGTATTAACATTTTGCAGGAATTGATGTCTTATAATTCCTGCAGATATTTATAGACCGTTGCTTGATTTGACTTATGTCTTTAAGTCAGGATGGCCGAGCGGTCTAAGGCGAGCGTTCAGGTCGCAGTCCACTTCTGTGGGCGTGGGTTCGAATCCCACTTCTGACAACGATTTTGCAGGAATGCATTTCAATTCTGATTTGCGATAATACATTAAACAATTGATCTAATAAATCAATTATATACACTTCCAGGGAAAATTGTTCAAATTTCAACTTAACAAAATTTTTTAAAGTCCTGCAGATATTTATAGACCGTTGCTTGATTTATGGACTGATATAAATCCGTATCTAGTATAAGATCATTTCATAAGCAGTTTTTTTTTAAATATTTTTTTCTGCTTTCACTCACTGACAATAACGATGTACCTATCATACCCATTAACTCATTAGCAATAATATAACCGTCAAAATAAAAGTAAAAACTAAACTGTAAGACCATAAGTAAGGAAAACTTATGATAATAATAAGTTCAAAAACAGGATATTATTGTATCTATATGGGCATAGTTAGGTGCATGGGCGCCCATAAAATATTTTTCAAGAGGGGGCAAAATAAAAAAAAAACAAAAAATGCTAATCGAAATTTTGATAGCAATGTTGAAGAATATTTCATTTGACATTCTATTTCGATGTGATATGGTCTATTTAAGAAAAACTTAAATATTATAGAGATAAACTGCAAACATATATTTACTAGTAAAGAAATAGAAATGTTAAAAAAAAACAGACATAAAGTAAAGATTCAATTTTTTTGATTGGTTTGTAAGACAATTTTCAAATTCCTTCCACCTTTCAAAAATTCCTCGGAAAATTATTCGATAAAATGAAGTTTATTGTAGTTAATTGTCTCAGACATCTCTATTTTCTAATGACACTTAAAATAACCACAAATACTAACGGAATAATTTATCTCACACATAAAAAACCTACGCCCCAAAGTACAACAAACATTAATAAATTTCTTATATAACATAAAAATGCCGAAATAATTAAGTAATGTACCGTCTTTTTAAAATTTGCGAAAAGCCAGGGGAGGGCGAGTGCCCCATCTTGCCCCCCCTTATGGGCGCCCATGGTTAGGTGGGGTGCGTAGTGCAACTATGTAAGGAATACATAAATCCCATGAGATCGAGATTACCCTGTTACTGTGCAATCCCACCTGAGTGAACAAAAACTGTAAATTTTAAAAATAAAGAAACTAATAAAAACTTTAATAACTGAAAAACTTAAAAACTGTTTTTGTAACATGTGCACGTAAAAAGAACCGAAAAGTGAATGTTCAGAGGGAGAAGTACGCATTTTGTTCCCTTAGGGTATTTTTTCTCCCTAGAGATACTTTACTCTCCTCCTTCGACTCTATTTTTCTCATTAAAAAACTATTGTGTTATCCTTGGCAGGAACGTTTTTGCTCTATCGGGTGAAGTGGCAGCACTCCTAACACAACCTAATAGATTTTCTATTGTATTTATTTATTAATAAGCACAAATTTAACAATACTATATATTATTTCATAACTCGTTTTCTTTCCATTTTAAATCTATATTAAAAATATAATGGCTGGTAGTACGAGCTCACTTTTATAATAAAATCGCGATTTTAACGCCAACTTTTACATCATAATCTTATGTAAAATTGAAATTTAAAATCACGATATTATTATAAAAGTGAGCTAGTTCGCTTTTATAACAAAATATTGATTTTAACGTTCGTTTTTTACAAAAGATTTTTATGTAAAAGTGAGCGTTAAAATCGCGATTTTATTATCAAAGTGAGCTCGTAATACGAGCCAATGTTTCTAAAGATTTACTTTTTAATACAATATAAAAGGTACCTTTCAGGAAATCTATTTCTTAAATCGTACAGCCCTGTACAATATGACATCTACTTACAATTTATTAACAAGAAATCAAATGTTTCCTACAAAAATTAAAAGCCATCTAAATAATTATTTTTACTAAATTTCTGCCAAATGAAACTGCCCTTCTGAAATAATCATTTTTGAGTTATGTGAGATAAGTACGTACATATATGAAACTAGTCAAAATGGATTTAGGGATAATCAAATTGGATATTTTCGTTGATATCTAAAAACCGAATTTCTTCGCGATTGCAATACTTCCTTTACTTCGTACGAGGAAATAATAGAAAAATTATTTTAATTAAAACAAAACATATATTACTATTTATAATGTACACTTAGGGCAATAATACCAGAATGATTACAGAAACTCTATAGTTTACGATTTAAGAAACTTAGCACAAGTGCACTTGTTAAAATATCAAGATAACATCTACAGTATATATAAAATATACATCAAATAAATTTCAACAAATATTACAAAAATGTTAGTATCATAGAAATATAGCAAGAATACAATTGTGCAATTGGTATCACGTAAATAAAGTCATAAAATTCTACATAAAATTTTCCAATAGTTTGATGTTTTTATATCTCACATATACCGCCGTTCTACTTGCAGTTTTTGTCTGTATAACCGATTTATCCTTTACTTTAAAATTGAGAGGTGTAAACTTTAGAGAAAATGTTAGACAATGCAATAGCGCGCTAGCATTCGCATCGTTTGGGACTAAAATATCTGCGCCTCCAAACAAGGGGCCCTACTGTTTCCGTATTCACGGTCAAATTTACCATGATTCTGTCACCTCAATGTATCCTAAACAAAATGAAATAGAAAAATATGCCCAATTTTATATAATCAATGGGGTCATTTCAAAAAAAAATGTTACGATTTTTTTTACATATATGGAATCTGCGACACTTACTATGCATATAGCAATAAAATGTATGCAGAAATATAATACTTTTCATTCATAACTTTGTTATAAGATATTCGCGCTGCGAATTTCGTGACGTCACGAATTCAAAACTCACACAAAGATACATCTCACACATATACGTACACCGAGGCGCTACAAGTTGAACGTTAGTGTAACGCAGGAAGTATAATTTTATACTTTGTGATGTAAAGTAACCTAAAATTTATATAGTTGTCAGAGGAAAAGTATGCAGGTTTTTGTTTTGTTTATATTAGTGTAGAACTACATGTTTGTAAGCATGAAATATAGTTGAAATTACATCAGAGTGTAATATATTTAAATATTTAGGTAAAGCATGGTCAACGAAGTTTACATTTCGTCCGCAAGAGTGAGCGGATCATTCTAATTCGTGATGTATTGGCAAATGGCGTCCTGTTGAGATTTGAAATCGAAGTCTAATTTCAAAAAATTATATCTACAAAACAATGTACCCAAATGACATGAAAATATTATTTACATATATTGTAGACGGTAGACTTTCAGGAAAAAAATAAAACAGAAAATGTGAAATGACCCCATTCAAATGAAGCGTTAGTGAAACGAATGAACGTTGAGTATAATAAAAATTGTAAACCAATTAGATGTAATACATAGGGAGGTTAAACCGTATTGGCAGGCGTATATGATGTTGAAAGAAGTAGAACAGAGAGAAATAGCCAAGGCTAACCAAACAAATCAGTCGGTACCAGAAATAAATTTATGGATTGTAAATGACAGAAAAAAAGATAAACGTAGGTACAATATCCCCACATGTAATGAGGTGGCAGTAGTTTTTACATCCAATGACGGTGAGCCACCAATAGATAGGGACATTTGTGTACACCCAAGATGTCCTTACCTTAAAATAGAACAAAACGTTGGTTTACAAAATAAAAAAATATATTTGGTTAACTTATACACAAATACAAAATATTTTTCAAGGATAAAATAAATCTCATTTGTAATAGTTTCTTATTGAAAAGAATAAATTCTTCTTTTTTGAAAATTCATTTTCTATATTTAATACTGTTATTGCCAAATTAGTGACACGATTTTGTGTTAAAATAGCTCTTATCTAGTTCTTTATTCTCTTCATAGCACAGAATGATCTTTCACAAGTTGTTGTTTTTATGCGCAGGGACGGACTGGGACAAAATCGGCCCGGGAAATTTACAATCTTTTCATTAGGCTTAAATAGAGAGGCTCGGCTCGAGGCAGGGGCGGACCGTGAACTTTGTGGGCCCTGGGCTAATATTGTGTGGGGGCCCTACCTTAAGAACCTTTTAACCGGCAGTTTATCAAAAAACTGTTATAGTGTTTTTAATAAAAGTTGACGGGAATAGAAGAACTTTTTTATTTATATTCCAAATTAACCTTAACAAAAACAGAAAATAACACATATCCTTATAAATTATAATCATAGAGATACAGGACGTTCATTTTAAGTGGTACACTATTGCTATCTCGGGAACTATAAGAGCTACAAGGTCGGTTAAATAAGCAAACAATTTATATTTTATAAAACTATTTTAATGAGGGAAACATTTTTTTCGACCAGTGGTTCTCAAAATACGAGGTATAACTTTCGTATTTTAAATAGGAACCTACATTTTTTAATTTGCTTATTCGATTCAGTATTTTTTTCTGAATTAAACGATATGCATATTTAACAGGGTTGGCAAATATCATGATATTTATATAAATATCAAAATATCATAATATCGGATATATATCAATATCGGATATATATCCGATATATATCAGGAATTTCGTTCTTAGGCTATATGCAAAAGAAAACATGAAACGTAAAATACCTTTATTTTGGTAAACAACAAAAATCAAACTTTAGTTTAAAATAACAAAAAACAAGACAAAAATTATTATTATTTAAGTAACAAAAAATAACATTTTTCCTAAATATATTATATAAATAGTAAATACCTAAATGAGTAAATACTATTGTAGTTTCACATATGATATAAAATATTCATATTTTTATTTAAGTAACAAAAAATAACATTTTCCTAAATATTTAGTATATTACATAAATATCAAAATAACTTGTCGTTTGACATGTTTTTAAGTTTCGCACATCCGATATATATCATGATATATATCAATCAATAAATATCGGATATATATCAAGATATATATCATGGTATATATCACTTGATATATATCTGCCAACTCTGATATTTAATACCCTTACATAACAAAATTTTACAGATTTATTTTCTGTTTCTCTTTGAATAGTCATATTTAAATAAAAATGATACATACATAATTTTGCATTTTTCTCAAAAATTTTGTTTCGCTTATTAAAGTAGTCTTATAAAATGGAAATTAAAAATTAAAAATTAAAATAAAAAATAGAAAAAAAAATGGTAATTTAACCGACCTTGTAGCTCTTATAGTTCCCGAAATAGAAATAGTGTACCACTTAAAATAAACACACTGTATATAGGCAGATTTATAAAAATGATTAAGCTAATCGTCATTCCGGTATTTAAAATGTAATATTTATTGTTGTATGAAAAGTTAAATACTAGGATTAGATTTCAATTACATTTTAAGAAATAAATTTGCAAAATTAGAGTTGTTTCTTAAGTGTTTCTTATTTCTTGTATCTTCTTCTCTTTCTAAGACGCAAGAGCGTACTTCGCGCAGCTGTGTGGTCAACTTATCCCTATTCCTATTCAATTAAAAATTATTGAAAGTTAACGTCTACACGAATATTTATTTAAGCATAGTTGCAGGAGATACTAATGTCTGTTTGTGTTATTCTGATTGTACGAAGCAGGGGGCCCTTTGTATCGCGGGGCCCTGGGCTGCAGCCCATAAAGCCCATGCCTAAATCCGCCCCTGGCTCGAGGGACCCGCGCTTAAAGGTCCTGCGTCATTGGCATTTTGCATTTTGTTTAAGGGCGCGCAGCCTTACTGCTTTTAGTGTATGATTTTAGTACAAAATTGACCTAATTTTCTACGCAGTTTTCTCAAAAATGGTTGAATTAAATTCCACGAAATTTTGTATGCACAATCTTTGATGGTTGAACTATGTCATGAATACAATTTGCAGTTGAAATTATTTACCCCTTTGTCATAATTAATTCATATTGTGCATGCATTTTTTTCTGATTTTAGATATCATATTTCATTACGAAGAAAATTAATAAAAGTATTCATTTCTATCTCAAGACATAGAATATAACTTTTATTGCAATATTCAACAAGAAAAATTATCAGTTTTGCTAAGCTTCTTGAGAAAACTGCGTAATTTGTTCCTTCCATATACTCAATGTTAAAAGTTTCAGCGTTTGTCCGCTAGAGGCTCTTATATTATATCTACTCAAAACTACCTTCCACGAATATGGTGGTCATAGTATCGCTGATATTTATATGAGTTGTGATTGGTTAGTAGCCTATTAATTTCAACTCCTTACTTACAATAGAAATTGTTTCTTTCTACGAAATAAATCAGTATAAGCCTTAAACAAGCTGAGAAATCCAAATGAAATTTATGAAAGTACCTATCTATGTTTCTATTAATAGTATTTTAGTAATAAGGGAAAAATACACTACAATTACATGAGAAGCAATAGGTATTTTATGAACATTTTTATTGATTTGGCTCAATACAAGAAAGACCCCATGGTATTCTTCTACAAATTATTTCTTTCAATAAACATTCTTTATAAAAGAATGTTAATTTAGGTAACATATTATGTTCCCAGAAAACATCGTCCCTTTTTATTTGTTTTACAAATAAATCTGTGTAGTCATTCCTATACACAACAAAATAACACAATAATTTCAATTCAATTTCAAGTAGTAAAATAGAAAAATAATACTCTCGCCAATTAATCCTAAAAAATATTATACAGGGTGGCCCAACGAAAATTATCAGCGCAATTTTTAGCCACTTAACATTAATTTTGCAAAAAACGCTCGAACACGTCAATTTTAATATAAAGGGGGACACCTAAATGGATTAGTACCAATGGCATTACTTCAACCCTAAAATGGGTGTGGACTGCACCTCAAAAAAATTAAATGGAAAAGGGTGTCAAAAATGACACAGTTCGAAAGGCCTTTCAATTCTCTTTTCAACAGTTTTTTTATTTTTCAAATCCGATCATTAGTTCCAGAGAAATATCGTTTAAAACAAATTTTATCAGGTGTGCAAAACTGCAATCAAGTAGGCTTAAACAAATGACAGAAACGCAAGTATCAGTTTATTAGGTGTTCAAAATGACTATTTCCAACTTCCATACAATAATAAAGATTTTGCTCAAAATTTTGGATATACGGTACGTTGCCGTAAAAAGTTCGAATATACATCCATTTCATTATTATCACATGATGAGACCCTTGCACAAAGCTAAAACTAGATGGCATAAACGGAACAAGGCACCATACGGGTTTTTTCATATAATTCTGACAATACTGAAAACTGACTGAAGACTTTCTTCTTAAATGTTACAAAATCTTAAATGCGACCTTGCGAGTCGTTATTAATTGCATTGATTTATTTAACATCAATGTTTGTTGTCATATTTTGCTTTCCAGGATCACAATATTACAAAATTCATTTTATTTCTTCAAAAATTGTTTATTTAAATTTTATTTAAATTTCGTCACTGTTCTAGAAATCATATTATCCTTATCATTTACCGTCGCATAAACAGAAATATCTTTCTCAAGATTGAAAATAAGTAATAAAAACTTCCTTGAGATCTAGCATTCAATTTACCTATTAAGAATTTTTTGTTATCATTTTCATGCACTCCCTACTATATCAATATATGTAGGTATGTAATTTAATAAATAGCCCAACACAATATATTATTATTTTGTTTTATGAAAATTTTTTTAAGGTCCCAAAAGTCAATTTCATTATATTAATATTTATATAAAATAGTGGCAAGACCACGGCCTGCCGAGAAAATCCCAGTGCCCCAGTCCGGGCCTGTTTATAAGCTATATGAGTGTAATTATATAAATAAAGTTTATAAAATCATCAAATATACCTTAATTAAGTACATTTCTAATACCAATTAATTTTTTACTGCTCATTACGTTCTTTAGAAAAGTCATTTCAGCTTTCAAAATGTATTTATTTACTCCAAAAGCGGTCTAAAGAATTTGGAATTTTTATCAAAATTCGAATTTTTATGTTTACACTTATCCAATTATATAGTAGTAAATATTAGTTAGGAATGAATCTTTAATACAATTCACAATAAATCTAGCATTATAAAACTATTTTCCGTGTGCAGGTAAATAATTTTTTTGTCATTCTGTAAGTATAGCGGTATTTTATCGTTCTGTCTAATTAAGACGTTATGAAAATTTACAGAAATTTTGTTTAGGGATGCAAATTCAAAATTTGGAGGTGCTTAGCACCCCCAGTACCACCCTAACTACGCCTATGCTTGCCACTAAATATTGCATACAGTCGGTAACTAACGAAAAAGTTATTAGATTTGATTTAGGATTTGGCAACTCTTCCCTAAATGAAAAAAAATTGTTAATCGATAATTTAAAAATGTAAAATTAAAATTAAAAATCTTTCAAACTTATTAAAAAGTGGTACGTCTTATTAATATTACTAAAAGAAAAGAGATGTTTCGTTCAATATTTCTTACAAAATTTTCATAGAAAAATCTAGAATTTATAAAAATTTAAAGAATTTATAAGATATTAGTAACAGTAAAAACTGTTACTTAGTAGTGAAAAAAATAGTTGTGGAAGATCAGGTAATCTAGCAGGCTATTTTACTTTTCTACCGCCTCCAATCCGCGTTAAACTTGGTTTAAAATCTGTATAATACCATTTAATAATTTGCATTTTCTCTTCCACAGTGTATACCATTCTATTTCATATTCAATAAAATGTGAAGTCTTAACTATGGCTATCACAAATCCCAAGTTTCACGTTAAAAATACTTACTGTAAAAGTCCCTAAAATATACAAACTACTACAATCTGTAAAGCCAATGAGTTAAAGAGAGATACCTATATTATTGCCCAAAAATGGCGGTAATCAGCCATATAAAATGACAGTAATTTGACATATGAGAAAAGTAACATTTACAATTGCACGTTTATAAAGTTTGAAAAATTTCAAAACAATAATGTGAACATGCTTAATAGTTGTATTTTAAACTGTAAAAATAGTAATGAAATCGGATAAAAATGATAAAAATGGCGGATCATTTCTGTACCTTATATATCTATTTTTTAAGTAGTGGCTACAGATAAAAAACATTTTTAAATTATTTATAAGGCCCATAATGATATATATATATATATATATATATATATATATATATATATATATTTATATATATATATATTTCTTATTATTTTTTATCTAGATTTATAGTGACATTTAGTTCGATATTACAGGTTTCTATTGTATAAGTTATTTCTACTGATTTCTATATGATACCTGTTGTACATGAAAAAGTGAAGTCTCTGGAGGCCAATTTCTTGAGGTCTGAATCTAATCCAATAGACGCGAAGTATGAATAAAGTCGTTAGTATCTACAACGAAATAAGAGAAATCTTTTTCATTTTGATTTAATTTAGATATTTACTTTAGAATTGTTTAAGGTACTTATTTATTTAATAAAAAGAATGATAGAAACGAGTAAAATATGAAAAAACCCATTGCGCAAAAAAGTTAAAGAAATATTAATATTCGATGTAAATGAAAATTTAATGAAATATTAAATATTACAAGTAAAATTATACTATGTATAAAATTCACAAAATATCATTTTTAGTTTAATATTATTTTATTTTTATTTTTCCATAATATAAAAATGCAGAGTTGGTTTTATCTCGGAATAAAACTGAAAATCTATATTTAGTAAATGATTATTATAATGCTCGTAAAATATCATTGTTGTTTGTTGGAGCTCCGCAATACTAGATGATTTAGGCATTGATCTATCATAGTCGTTTTGAACCTTATTTTAGTAATTAAATTTGAGAACGATCATTCTGCGGTACAATTTGTTATAATGAAAGAAGGGTAAATTCATCATTCTATCAATTACATAAGTATGTAAAACAATTCAAAATAAAATAATTCAAAGAAATCAAATTTAAATTTCGTTATAGATACTAATGACTTTATTCATATTTCGTGTCAATTGAATTAGATTTAGACCTCAAGAAACTGGCCGCCGTAGGCTTCACTTTTTCATATGCTATGCCCCATCCAGAAGTATATGTACAGATCAGTTTTTATTTTTTATTCGCTGATTTTACATAGTTTCTATGGATACTTATTTATTTTAGTTTTACTCCGGGGGCGTAGCAGTAAAAAGTTACTCATCAAACAAAGAAGTCACATTGATGAGGTTTAAAGAAAAAAATCCTTTTTATTTATGGATGTTTTGGAAGTCAACAGTTACCCTATGACAGACTTGCACGAATTTACAATAAGTTCAATACAAACATATACTTATATACATTACATATGATTATTTTGTACTGAAATTAGAATCATAACATAAATACCTGTGTATTTTATAGCATATATCTTTTATGGGAGAAGTTATGAGTAACAGATTGGTAAGTAGTTTGCATATCTTGCCATAATTCACATATTAATAAAAATAGTTGTATTTGAGTATGTGTGCCTGCCATACATTACTGCAATGGGGTATTCCAAGCCTACGGCTTTTAAAGAAATTCTTATTGGATATCATTGTTTACCATATATAAGTAATATTAAAGTGAATATAATCATTATTTTTCTGATTTTTAATACCATAATATCAAAATGAAATTGTAATGCATTTGAATCGAGTACGTAAAATTCAGTACCAGCCTTGTTGTGACGAAAAAGGCACTCGCTTCAGCCTATTGGCTCTTGTTCGAACGCGCCACGCCTCTGACTCAGACCTACGAATGATGTTCTCAGCTGATCCTCAATGCCTGTGACGTCACACGCACGGCCGATTTTCTAGGGTGCAGTTTATTGAAACTTTAAAAATTTATTTCTGGCGTGTTTGAAACCTTTCGGCGAAAAGAAAAAATACGGGTCTCATATTTTTATGCATAGAATAACATATTAAAAAATGAAAAAAACTTGAAATACCCCATTTTGGTTGCAAATCATTTACCGAATGCAGTAAATCGACGAACGGACTGCAAGAATGTTAATGTAGTGGAGCTTTTTCATTTTTGATATATTTATGTTGGCACTGACATAATCAATATCCTTCGATTGATGATTCTACACACGTTTTTGACATCCTATAAATTGTTTTCTGCTGAAAAACCTAAATTTGCTGGTACAAATTTTACAGTAAACTCTATCTAATACATTTAGGACTTTAAGGATACAAGTAACTTATTATTTTGTTATTGTTCTTAACTTTTGAAATTCGATTTATTACAATTTCATTTACTTTCTAGTAAATAAAGTTGATATTTATTTTCTAAAAATAAAACTACACGCTAGTAGATTGTAATGTGAAATAAATATTGCAGTGCATATAAGGTTTCATGTCCAATACAATCTATAAAATTTGTAATAAATTCTCATTTTTACAATGTCTAGCCTGTTTTTCGTAACATCACCGGATACATCACACATCTTTATAGTTTTCTTTACGTACATCGACATTGTGGTGAATTTATTGCAATGCAAAAATCTTGTATAAGCGCAGCTGAACTTGTAGAATGCAGACGATTTAAAAAGAAGAAACTTGATAGATTTGGTGAATTTTTTTACAGTAAAGCACACCTCGTTTAAAACATTTAAATCTGTCAGTGACGTTTCTGATATGGTATCCTGTATATATATTTTGAATTCAGTCGTTGATTGAAAAATATATATATTTTTCAATCAACGATTTAGTCCCTATATAAGTTTTTTCATGGAATTAATATAATATATTGTATTATTGTTATTTTCATTGTTATTTCTTATAATTACCCTAGGTGAAAAATATTTATTTATTAATATAAATTAGTAGCAATGGACACTTTTTAATAAATTAAAGGCCGGTTTTTCCATCTCTGGTTAAAGTGCCGGTTACCTTACCACTGGTTAATAGAAAAATATCGCATCGAAAAACAAAACTAAGTTGACAAAAATATACTTTATTTCGATGCTATATTTTTCTATTAACCGACGGTTAAGGTAATCTGTACTTTAACCAGAGATGGAAACACCGGCCCATAGTGTGTAACAATTTGTCATATTTCCGACACAATATACTAAATTGCGCTGAGACGAAGAAAAACGTTAAATGTATATGTTTATAAAGTGAAATTATGTATTTATTAAATTAATAAATATATATTTAAAATATATCAAATTTGTTTAGGGTGGAAATGCTCATTGGGTTTTTAGAAAGAATATTATTGTGGATTGTAGTTTCAGACTATCCATAACAAAGTTATAGCTTGTAAGAAATATTTTTGTATAGTTAGTTAAAACTTAGACGTAGGATTGAACAGATTTATTTTTCAAATATATGTATTAAACAAGTACAGTCCACATTTTATTCATAAAGGACAGAATTTAATTGAGAACAACCAACCATAAAAGAATTTATGATAGTAGTCCGGCACAGAATATTAATAAATATCAACTTAAAATTTTATCACTAAAGTCTCTCAAAATAAATACAAAAAATTAGTACCTGCATCAAAAACTACCACACTAAGATAATAGTATATTATGTTACAAGCAGGGCATGTATCCGAAAAAAATACTGGTTTACGGTTAACCCTTATAGAGAACGTTATAATAATAACGGTTTTAGTTCGAAAACAGGTTTTTGAAAATTGGAAACCAGTTTAAACCGGTTAATATATCGGTTAAAAAAATAATTAAAATTAATTGAAACAAATTAATTATAAAAATTAGATTAAAAAAACTACAGAATAATTAATTAAAAAAAAATAATAAAAGATTACCATCTGAGAAAAATATAACAATTAAAAAAAAAGAAATTTAATTAATGAATATTTACAAAAATTCCCGTAATATCTTCAGAAAAACGCAGGTCACTTTTCAATTTTAAACTTGCCTGTATTGACAAAGGCCGTATTTATTTGGGACTTTTTAAAGGTGGCTTTACACGATCAAAGAATTTGAACTATTTTATGTCATATTTTTACATCATATTCTTTGATCAAATGGCTCCGCTTTACACGTTCAAAATTTTTGAACTATTTTCCCTTATAAAGTAGGGGTATCAATAAAGAAAAGAAAAATATAGGTTGATCACAATGATATATGATTTCACATTTGTTTATTTTTCACTTTTGACATTTGATAACAACATAATCTCTAGAATTAAATAAAATTTGAAGTAAACGACCTTGAAATTTAGGACATGCTCTAAGTGAGAATTTCTATGTCATAGCATATGAACTATGAACAGTCAAATTTCTTTGAACGTGTAAAGTGTCAGAATCACATTGAACAATATGAAGTTGTAGAAATTGATGTAAACTTATGATCGTCTAAAACGCCCTTAAGTAACCTTAACTGCCAAAGAGACTACCTACATTTATGACTCTCCAATAAAATGTTAATTGTAAAAACTGTTATGACTCATGTTCAAATACAAACAGAAAACAGTTATAAAAAAAAATATATATTAAAATAAAGGTTAATGTTCGCTAAAACCGGTTTATTTTTTTAACCGGTTACATGCCCTGGTTACAAGTGTATATTTAAGCCGGTCATTAAAGCACGCGTGACAACTTTAAAAGCGCGACGCGAAGCGGAGTACTTCATAGTAATTTACGAGATTTTAATGTTTATTATTATTAATATTTTATTTAATTTTATTCAACGTAGAGCAAAACCAATTTTATAATATTGAATACATTTTTCGAGACTCATTTAATTATGTCAACAAACATTTTTAATATATTTTTTGTTTGATAGCTGTAGCCTAAAACAGGTTTAACAAAAAAGACAAAAACGACATTTTATAAAACAATATACGAACTGACAATCACGTATGGAAGCGAAACAAGGGTAATGAACCAGAGAATTAAGAGCTTATACAAGCAGATAAAATGAGATTTTTAAAGTAAATAGAAGGGATTACTGCGATAGGCAAAATAAAAAATGTAAAATAAGGGAAACATACAAATAAAAAGTTTGTAGAATATCAGGTGACACGGTCACTTATAAGAAGTCAGAACACAGCAATCAAAATGTAGGCAAAAATAAAATAGGAGAGCAACATTTAAATATAGTAGTTATTTACAAAGCAATGGGAACTTTTAGTCAGGAACTACTGGCGCTGTAGTTACCTACTCATTTATCCCCTCCACATTTTTTGTTTTCATTCGGATGTTAGTTTGTATTTGTGTTCTCTGATTTCACATATGATTGCTCCTTCGATAACCAGATTAAATACCATTACTGCTGTGTAAAGCAATGCAGAAATAAAACGGGACATTTTTTATTTCTCAAAAAAAGAAAACTTAAAAAAAATGCTTGAATTGAAGCAATAGGCATATTCCATTTGCCACTTTGTATTAATCCAACTTACACTTTTGAATTCGGATCACATATTTTTCATTCTATTTGCCTGGATCACTTTACCCCCTGTACTGAAAGAACTGAACCAAAGTATCTACTCGCCGTGGTAGAACAGTTGGTTCAGTTCAAATCGTCACTTGACTTTGCTGTTTTTAAATATTTGGAAAGAAATGGGGAAATTACAAATTTATTTATCCTAAATCCAACACAACTTATGAGTTACAATTACCATTGGAGATGATAAATAGGGCAAAAATCACTTATTATTTAACTTATACAATGTAATAATAATAATAGAATTAAAATTAAAACCTCAAATTTAAATATTACATGTGACAAACATTGTTGGATGAATATTTAAACATAAACGAAATACACTAGCTAAAGTGATTCAAAATGGCATTCTATTTACATAAGTGAACTGATCAAATTGATCTATTGGAACTGAACTATCTGATCTGATCTGACTGGCAAAAGAAATACCACTATAATAGCTCAAGAAGAATTCAAAATAACAAAAAGATCGTTGTTTATTTTGAACATTTTTATTCCGATGATTTTATGATTTTTTTTTATAGTCATTATTATGTATTATTGTAGTTATTTTATTATAGTTTGCAAATGAAATGGTGCAAACTAAACTAAACATTTTTTTCTTAACTGTGTATACACTATCAAATTGTGCAAAACTGTGCTGCCACTGGAAAAATTTGGCATGAACATTCCTATTGCGGAAACGTCAAGTTCCCGGATGCGTGTTACGAACACCATTATAGAACGAATCCGGGAACCAAGTTTACGCAAGAATTTTTTTTTGTACGAAAAACAAAATTAATAATTAATGCAGTGAAGAAATAAGCAGGATTGCAGTCAACTGATAAATTTTATTAGTCTAAGGCCGACTAATAAAATTTATCAGTTGACTGCAATCCTGCTTATTTCTTCACTCCATCATCCCTCCAGTCGCTTAACACCAATTTTAACTTAGTAATTAATGTTTTGGTACAAATATTTTTATTTAATATGTAGAAACACTATGTTGTGGATATGTTTCTGTAAACCAAATGCTCTAAATTTATTATTACAATTTATATCTCGTTCAATATGCCATTATCTTCTTTCTTCTACTTACTATTATAAGAAAAATGATTATTTTATTATAAATATTGTTTGAATAAATGCTTTAGAAATGATTTTTTTTTTCTGAAATTTCCCGCACGCTTATCTGGGTCAGATGTGTGAAATTGAGATTTCAGACGTTGCTTAGACAAACGAAACAAAAAACCTTATTGCAAAGAATACAAAATATTTTTAAAAATTATAATAACACTTATAAAATGATGTTCTTGGTAATGAAATATTGAGGGAATGATTTTTATTTTCTAGAGGAAATTAATGTTATTCTAGTTTAGTTAATTATTAAATTGTTTAGGGAATCTTTGAAATTGTATCAATTTCAATCAATATTTTAATTCGAAAATTACTTGTTTATTTTAGAAATTATTTTTCGTAATTTTAAATAACAAGTTACAATGGGCTTTTTAAATCTTTAAATGTTCAAAAAGAAAAAATTCACGATATTATTATTAACGAAACACAAGAGATTTTCGTTTTTGTTAAAAAAGTAACCATAATTTCATTTTGAAATAATTCCTTTGGCTTAGTCACGTTCGTAGAAATAATTAAAAATTGTGTTTCTCTCTTGTAATTGTAACAAACGAACTTTTTTGTATTTGATAAGAATGCTATCAGGTTTTTTCAGAAAATAGTCTTTTTTAGCTTGTACATTAACACCGTTACTAACGTAACATAAAAAAGAATTGTGTTGCAAGAAAGACTTCGAAGAAAATGGGTAAAATGTACAGAATAGACACTTTAAAAAATTTATACTGCATGGTTTCCAGAAAATGAAACCTGGTACATTAACTTTATTGCTAATAATAGGTTGTGGTCATGTTTTAAATTAAACTGTAATTTGAAATATTAATTAATTTTAACATTTTTACATCAATTACTAAACAGCGTTTAATTTAAAGTAACAATGAAATTTTTAGTTGTAAATGCTCGTAGTTACTTGTAAGTTGTAACTATTGGAAGTATTCAATTGGTTAATGTCAATTAGTAATTTTATTTATCAAGGTTGAGAAGATTATCATTATTGCAAGTAAACGGTAGGGAAAACATTTATTATGTCAAATAAAGGTATAGGTGTCCAAACTACCACACTTGACAGTATTGCAACATAACTACAATATATACCTATATATAATAAACAAAGAAAATAATTCTTTAAAATAAATCAGTAGAAGAATTTCTTTCCAGAAATATTACAATATTTTAAATAAAGAAAATAAATAATGAAAAATCCATTTTATAATATTGATTACAAGAAATGAAATGCGGAATAATGTTATTTTATAATTTCATTTTCCTTATTACATTTTTTGAACAAACAGAACAGTATTTATTTTTCTTTATTATATATTTTTCAGAATCAATAATATCATATAGGTATTTTAATTTTTTATATTGGTGTACCTATTTATTTTCTGATATTTATATTATTTATATGCATATAATTGAAGATCTGGATTTATTCTTGTGCTGATGGCAATTGCAAAATTATAATGTACTGTATGTCATATTTGTATTAAATTTATTTTTGCACGATCGGGCATTAGAAAAGGTTTATTGAGTGTGTTTTCAAAACAGTAGATTGCTTTTACTGGTTTAACAAAACGGTAAGAACTTCATACCATTCTAGAACAGTACGTTAGTACGTAGTTCATGGTTAGTACAAATGTACGAAAATGATTTAGTATTTTCATCAACTAGGAATAAAACAATTTTAGTTATATTTCTAAATTTAAACAAATTAATTTGCAAAAAGGCGCCTCTTACTCAAGTGGCGCCCTTGCGTGTGAGTTTCCTATATAAAATATAAATTTTCAATCGACAAATTCAAAAGGTAAAACAATTTTTTTTTTGTTATATGTGACTAAATAAGTAGAAATGGCTGATTTATTAAAAAATTGAAAAATTTGTATTCACAAAAGATTTTTTCATAAAACTCCCACCTGAAAAAATATATTGTACCATATTTACAATTATTTTGCATTTATATATGCATCTACTTCATGCGGCGTTTATAAGAATCTCAATTTTGGTGTACAATACACTGTTAAAATCTGCTATTGAATAAATTTCAACTAAATTTTACTTCAAATTTGTTTCAGTGCAAACGGCTATAAATAAAATATCACAACTGATGCATTTGCTTCCAAAATAAACCGTGCTCCTGGATTACAATAATAAATGCAAATGTCATACTTTAATTAGGATAATGAATATGATAAGTGCTTACATTTATTTGGCTATTAAGTAAATAAAAAAAATGCAACAGTTTTATTGACAAAGTAATTTACAAAATGACTAACTGTAAATATACCAGTGTTATCAGATTAACCTGTTGCTTTGTAGAAATGATGTATTCACATGTTGCCTAGGTCGAACGTTAATTTTATTACGTGTTTTTCCGGCGATAAACTGTTTTATAATATGCTCGTCTAGAAAAAGGATGTACCTAGTAAGAGCTTTTTCAATTATCTTCATATAATTTATTGACATATACAGGTTGTTCATTTAAAGTGGTATCTCGAGAACTGTAAAAGCTATTTTACAAAAGTATATTTTTTCTTCAACCAGAGGTTCTCAAACTATATAGTAAATTTTATTATAAATTCAGTAATATAATTATCGGCTCTATCATGTAACACATCGCTTATATTAAGCGACGTAGTTAAACGTTTTTAAAGACGTTGGTATTAAAATTTTATCATTGTATCAAATATTTAAGCGATCATAGCTAATAATACTCGCTAATTTGTTAATAATTAAAGACAAGGTACGAACTGTCTCTAAAATATTAAAGACTTTTTTAAATGTCAAAATTTAACTTATTTTCTTCTCTCTTCTCAATTTTGAGTCTAATATTGCATAGTTTCAGTAAATTCATATTTTTGTAATAAAAGGTGACATTGATTTCCATGCGTATACAATTTCTACAAATTTTCGGTCTTTATGTTTCATATTATTCATTTAGAAATATCTAACTGTTCGATTTTATATCTTTATAACAAAAACAAACCTTATAGCTAGATGTGTCATCACTTCAACTTCGTTTTGCATATTCCAATTTCTCTCCCAAATCTTTTACAAAATTTTATTAAAATGTTTGTGACTATTCTTTATTCCATTACACAAAATTTAATCGCTTAAAAACTTGCACAGAAATAGATAACTGTTTTCACTTATTTGCTACCTATTTCTCAAGAAGTATATTCTGACAGTTGTCGTTTTTGTCAATCGTACTAAAGTACTCAATTTATTATCTACAAAAAAATCAAATGTATTGTATAAAAATTGAAAGCCAACTAATTTACTATTTTTATTAAACTTCTGGGAATCAACCAATAGATGGCAGAACAAAACTAACCAAATGTCATTAACTTGAGTTACTGTACCCTATTTTTTACAATCAATTTGACAAGAAAAACGTCAAAACAATCGCATATGTACAAATTTACACTGTTGTCAAACATATTTTTTCCTAAATTGTTACTACCGTCACTCTTATTTGTTATTGACATCGGTAAAATTTAAAGTGTAGCTATTGTCTTAGCGACACTTGTTATATATTAAGCATTTTAGCAATGCTCGCTTAAAACATAGTCGATAGTTAAAATTAAGCTACATCGATTAATATAAGCGATGAGTTACATGATAGAGCCGTATATTTGCTTTTTGCATATACTTAGAAAACAATTTTTTCATGCGAAAAAACCAATATCGTCCATTGCACATTTATTTTAGCCATATTTGAAGAAAAGTACCATAAATCTAATATGCATTTTTCTCAAAAAAAAAATGTTGTCTAAGTCTATGCAAATACACGTGATCAATAGCCAATAATACATATGTGCACTGTAACCGGGAATTACTTTCTTTCACGGTAAAATTAAATTAATTATGACAATAAAATTGTCAGTCCAATAAGCAAATAAAAAATATATGATATGATTTTATTTAAAATAACAAAGTTGGTCCCCACAGTATGAGAATTACTGGTTGAAAAGGATAAATTTTATACTCATTGAAATAGTCTTGAAAAATAGAAATTGTTTGCTAATTTAACTTACTCTGTAGTAGTAGAAAATTTCTGGGATATTAAAAACAAAAACAGCACCAATATTTTTTTAGTATTATTCGAGATGAATTAAGTAATTAGATTGGCAACGTGGCGTTCGATCTGGTAACACACAGATGAACATGTTATAAGCCTTCAGTAAAAGTTTAATTTCGCTGAAGATATTTGATTGTCCGCAGAGATTTTTTTTTTGTGCGTTTTAAAAATAAGTAACTTCATTTTCAAACAACGGTATGCTATCAGGTTTTGCTTCAGACTTGGGCACAGTGCAATGGAAACTTACAAAACTTAAGCAGACCTGCGAATACAATGTTATGTCAAGGGGCTAGGTTTTTCGGTAGATATATGCATTTTCAGAATGAAATGAGTCGATTGAAAATGATGAAACTAGGATCTTATGCATTTAATCGTCGGTTGATAGAACTGAATGATTGGGGAAATGTTAAATTTGTCTCACACCACCGTTCATCAGATTTTCACTAATTCATTGGAGATGAAAAAAATCTGCGCAAATACGGTTTGAAAAAAAGAGATTTTAAACATTTAAAAGCAATCTTCAAATCTTTTTATCATCAACAGTTCAAAATAAAATATTGGTCAAATCAACAATAGATTACGGAAAAAAACAAAGATAAGTTTACCAGAATGAGAAGATTTATAATTTTATCAAACACCGTGTAATTATAACGATATAAATATGCTGCTTTTAGATAAATAAAGTAGGTCATAAGTCACTAGTGAGCTAAATATATTAGCTCACTGTTTTTTGGTTCGTATCATAGTAACTACGTTATAAAACCTTCTCTACACTATTTTGTTCCTAAATGTCATTTCGAAATTCCATCTGTCAAAAATCTTATATGTATTTTATATCAATGATTAAAATGTGTTGGATAAAATGTTGTATGGCACACGTGTGTTAATTACCTAAGTCACTTGAAAAAATACCACATCCGGCCTAACGGCCTCGTGAGCTAAACTTTTCTCACGTGACTTATCTGTAATGTAACACACTTGTACCATAAATAACTATAAATTAATTAAGAACTACCTTTGTAATAACTAAATTATTTTGTTAGGTTAAAGGTTACGTTATTTGATAATTTTTAAAATATATCATGCATAATACTGTGTGTATTGAACATTTACTTTCGCACACACAAAAAAATGAAATTAAAAAAATTCTTTTCGTATTCTTTGCAAACCCTGTAGTACAGAAAAAAACAGTTTTTAATAAAAAAAGTCTAATTTATTCCAAACATAATAAAATCAAATATTGAAGTAAACTCGCTTAGTATCTGGATGTTACATTGTTTTACTTGTATAAAAGTTACGTAATAAATTCCACAATAGTTACATTCTTGATTCAATCGTATTAAAATGATAATACATCTGAGCTTTGGGAGCTCTAAATTCGAATGTACCCATGAGAAGATATTCTCGTGAAATTAGTTATTTACTTGTCTGTGCGAGGTGGAGTGCTTGAAATGGAATAAAACATGTTTTATTCTTATTCTCGTTTATACACGAGGTACCCAGCCAGTGGGACTGGAGCGAGAATGAAATAGCGTTGGGTAGTGCCGGCGCGAGACTTACTGATTAATGGTGTCTTCTCCGTCGGCGGAAGTGTCTCTCGGATGGTCATGAGGAACACCGTCATGGACAGCAGCGCGCTGATTCCCAGCGTCACTTTCTCGCCGGATTCGGACGGCACGTAGAACACCAGCAACGCTGAAAACAATCGCAATTAACTTATGTTTTTATTGTTAGGTAATTAATAATTTCATATTATTTTTATATTATTTTTTTAAATAGTGGATAAAACAAAAGTTTTATTTAGTATATATAGTGTATTTTTAATCATAGGTCTGTTTACCGTCGATTAAAAGAAACGAATCGCATCGAAATAGTATAAACAACGTATATTTTTGACAACTTACGTCAGTTTTTCGATGCAATATTTTCCTATTATCCGATGATTAAGGTAAGGTAAGCAACCCTTACCCGAAAGAGAAAAAACCGCTCCTATGAATAGTACAAATCTAAAAACTTTTCAATTACCGAAACAAAATTTTATTGAATAAAACCATTTTTTCCTCAAACGTCATAAAAGTAATATCTTTTGTGACGTAATTGACAAGGTTGAAGTTTAATTTTTATATTGCCGGAATAGAAATTTTTACCTTTACGCCGCTGGAGGAAAAGTAAAATAAATAAGTATCCATCGGAACTATGAGAATCAGCGAATAAAAATTAACTTGTACAATAGAAACCAGTAATATTGCTAAAACTCGGCAACAATTTACAGGTTTAAATTGATATCCTACAAATTAAATGTTAAGTGGAAAATTATTTTTTAATATACACGGTGGATACTCGAACACACGAACATAAGGGATTTAAGATGTAAGATAATATTTTCCTAATTACGTTAAGTAAAAAAAGCTTCAAAAAATGTTGCATGTTCGGGAACATATTCAAAAGTTTGCTATATAACATGAAAAGAAAGTGGATAACCATCCATTTTGATTTACTTTACAATAAATATGATGTTAGAAGATGAAATATAATTACACCACTACATTTAATTCACTTTTAAAATACAGAAAACATTTTTACTTCCTTGTACGAAGTCATCGCGAAAAAAAATCGGTTTTCAGATTTCAACGGAAATATCAATTTTGACTACTCTTGAATCCATTTTGACTAGTTTCGTCGTGACATCTGTACGTACGTATGTATCTCGCTTAAAATAGCCATTTTATTTTAGAGAATGCTTTACCTAAATATTAAATTTTTGTAAAAATTATGTAAGCTATAAAAAAATTGAGGATATAACTACTTAATACTTGTTTGCCTTCTAAAAAACTGCGGAATTCATTTCTTGCATTCAAATATTTAAAATGTTTTTGAAATGAAAGTGTCACATCTTTCATTAATAATGCCATGATTTTCTGGTAAATATAAATTATTGAAGATTAATTTAAAAAATAGTAAATTTCTTAAGCCTAGCGCCGAGATAAACATAAAAATGATGTTATTTTGCACATTGAAACTGCATCATAGTTTCATAGTTTATCGTTATGTAATGTTAAGAAAAAAGATAATGACTGATTATAAAGCGGTATAAAATTAAAATTTAAAACTTTGGTTTGTATTTGTGGTCCATGCATAATTCAGCTTCTTTTCCTCGTAAGTTTCAATGAACCAAAGTATAGTTTCTTTAATTGGGGCTTAAAAAATTAGCGCCCCAATAACTCGAGATAGTGGGCTGCGCAAAACGTTTGCTTATTCTTAAAATCGGACCACTTTGGTTGTTTTAGTATACTGTACGGTGTACATTTAATATATGCAATTTTAACATGCTCGAATTTTGCGCCCAAGATCGTTATTGTGTGTCGTATGGTTATTGTAGGTAGAGATGTATTATTGTTTTGCCTTGCGGGCGGGTATTATATTAGAAAAATATGTTGAAAAACAACATGAAAACTGCATATGATGTCAAAAATGATAAAACATATTTTAATAAAAAAGAGAACATTAGATTTCTTGAACAAACGTTAAAATACAAATAAAAAAAATAAGAGCTAAAAAATTATAATATTATTTATGTTTATCTGTGTGTCTGATTAAAAAAATTGTTATTTAAAATTTATGTTTTTCCACTAATATAGCCCAACCTTCGTGTTACACCACGACCCGCCACTGTTTAGTTATATAAATATTTGTGTTTCAATTATTTTTACACTTCACTATAAATAAACGTTACATTATGTATAGTTATTGTGTTTAGTACCAGAGTGTTAAAAATGACAATTATATCATGAGAACAAAGCTGGAGTGATTTAAGAATAATTTTTGATCCGAATTGTCGTTATTTCGCGGGAATTATAAATAAATTTTACCGATTAAATCCTAACTTCTAATTATGTTTGCTCGTTTATTTCATGAATAAGAACAGTTCAAACATAAAATTTTTCATATCAACAAAATATAACCAGGACGATGCTTATATGATTTTATTAAAAATTTTTACTGAAAAACTGTCTTCTTGGCTTATATAATTATTATGTGTTACGATTACGAATATATGTTCATTGAATTAACAACCAACTGGTAATTATTACTTCCTCTATAATGTAATAAGTCCGTTAATTCAATTAGTAGTGTAAGTAATGCGGAGGGGTCGATAATTATTCTTTCAGTATTTCTCTAGCTTTCTGAGTGATCATTGAGTATTGTGATTTTGGTAGTGCCCTAGTGCAAATAGATTTGAGGTGAGTTGAGTTAGTGAGATATAGTGTATTGAGTCAATAAAAGTGTGTGACGCAAACCCTGGTTGGCTTTTGACGGAGCGGCGAGCAGCTTTGTGCTATAGTGTGCCGTGGCTCGGCCGCCAACGACGCAGCGAGCGGCTGTGGGCCGTAGTGACCCTAGCCAGGTTACCAACGAGAGGTTGAAGCAGTTTTGTGCTGCAGTGGCCTTGGCCAGGCTGCCCACGAGATACGATTGTGTGTGGGAGATTGCGAATGTGTGGGTAATTCGTCACTGAGCTTTGTGCTTAGTTATTTTACATTTTCTAGGATCAAAGACGCATAACAAATAGGAGCCATCAGGTCTCTAGCTGCATTATAGTACGTAATCTATTGTATCATAATATTTAGGGGTTTAATTAAATAGGTTTAAAATAATTACTACAATTATAATCTACATTTTTTCAATCAACAGTTTCCCATCATTTATTATCGTTTAAACATAAATATACTCAAAAACATTTGTATTTTATGTTTCTGCAGCCTTGTCTTTTGGCTTGGTCATAAATAAAGTTTCCTGCACAATTTCTCATTGTAACAGAACGCAAATTATTCAGATAATAATCAATTTCATGCTCCATTATTGAATGAAGCGGTTAGGAAACTTTACCGTTGCAAAGTTTACAGATTACGGATAACAATAAAACGGAATATTTCAATTACTACATCTTCATAATTAAGACAAATTTTATTTAGTTCGCTAACAATTTATAACATACAAGTAATATCCTTCCTTAATTATAAAAATATAAAGCACACGTAGGTAAGTGAAATGAAATTTAATTTTTATTTAAAAGTAAATAATAACTAATATAATATAATTAATTGTTGGGATTTTACCAATTATGCAGAAGTTAAACTTAAAGTTTCATTCTATGCTAAAATTATGAGTTCAGAAAGTTCAATTAAATTGTTGAGTAGCTCAATATGAATCACTCTAAGATAAAAAATTAATTGCAAAAGTTAATTATGAACTGCAGAAAATTTTTGTGTTTTACCGTTAATACCTATTCTAAAAGTTAGTATACATTAATGTAGTTTAGCAAGTATATTATCTACTTTATATTTTAGTTTAAAAAATATACATTGTACACACAAATAGTTTAAAATTTTATAAAATTTGGAGGGATAAAAATGCACAAGTTAATTTTAACAATATTTTACATTGTGGAAGTCAATATTACACAGGATAGGGCATAGTAACCTCCCTGTCCCTACTTTCAATAGGTAATTGTGTAAGGAGGATATGCCGTAAAAGGGTGAGGATAGTCGTAAAAGGAGCAGATAGTCGAGAAGTTATGTTTATAATTCACCTCAATCGTAAACATGGGCGTTGTCCAAAAAGCAGCGTACTTTTGCCGTCGAAACTTACTTTTCGAAAAACTACTTGTTAAATGATGAAAAATGATGAGAAACTGTTTGATTGAAAAAAAAAATAATAGTAGATTGTAGTTATTTTCAACATATTTAATTAAATCTCTAAATATTATATAATCAATTATAAACTATAATGCAACTAGGGCCCTGACGCTTGATTCTAGAAAAGGTAAAGCGACTAAGCATAAAGCTCAGTGAGAAATTACACAAACACTCGCACACAATCATATCTCATGGGCAACCTGGTCAGGGCTACTACAGCACAAAGCTGCTTCAACCTCTCGTTGGCAACCTGGCTAGGGTCACTATGGCCCACAGCCGCTCGCTGCATCGTTGGCGGCGTCGTCGAGGCTCACTACAGCCCAAAGCTTCTCGCGGCATAGTTGGCGGTCTGGGTAAGATCCACTACAGCCTTAAGCTGCTCCCTGCTCCGTCAGCAGCCAAACATGGTCTGCACCAAATATCCTCAATATCGCAACGTATTACCATCACGCCATATTCAACTCAATATACTATATCACACTAACTCATCTCATATCATCCCTGGTAACTCAACTCACCTCAAATCTATTTGCACTAGGGCACTATTAAAAAAACTACACAATACTTACGCGATTGCTCTGAAGTCTAGAGAAATACTGATAAAATAATTGTAAATCCCTCCGCATAATACTGATGCTACTAATTAAATTAGGAAACTTATATCATTATAAAGAAAATAATAATTACCAACAAGTTCTTTATTAGCTCAATGAAATATTCGTAACATACTGAATCGCAGCATTGCGATATTCTTAATGCAACATTAAGGGAATCATTATATTATGTTAATAAATTATAATATTAATACACAATATAATTTCTTGGAGGAATGTAAGTTAACAAATCCAAATAAATTATTAAACATACAATAGGCTACTCTACAAGCTTTCTAACTATGAAAACATTACTAATATCTGAGCTAATATCATGGCAATTTAATCTATAGGTTATATCTTTTTCAATTGATATTATGGCCTTATTTATCAGTATTTTTGTTCATTAGATGAACGGAGATAAGATTTAAAATTTTTCAATTTTTTTAAAGAAAGCAGGATACTGTAGTAATTAGCCCCGAAGTCATTTAATTTACCGCTCAGCTTTAAATGAAGCATTTCCAGGCTCGGTATGCAATATACTATTATACGTACGTACGTAAGAGCAACAGATCAGTAATACGTTTATTAGGAACAAAATCAAAAATCATCAAAACGATCTTACAACTCAATTCAAAAACACAATCAAAAGTAAATTTTCCCTTTTTTTTTAAATCATTTCGAAACATAAATTTTATTCTTTTTCAAAAATTTTCATTTGATTTGGCTTTTGCTAATAGTACATTAAGTGAAAATATGCCGCATATACAACTATTCTTAGTAGTTACTGAGTAAAACAAACTGTTTACAAATTTCGAAGTGATAAACCGGTACATTAAAATCCCAAAAGGTCTAGACGGGTCATCGGGACTAGACGCTTAAAAAAAGGGTAATCCCAGTTAATCGCGCCTGACAACCTAATTATACTTCTATATATTCTTTACTTTGATCTTCTTAGCCTTCATTTACAAGGGACTCAAATAAGATCAATACAGTTACGAAATGCTAAACACCCGAATGGGCAAAGCCAGAAAGACCGGCAACAAAAGTTACAATAAAAAAACTTCAGAGCTTAAACGATTATATGATGTGAGCATCTAAAAGAATAGCTGAAGGATGTTTGCTCAAAAAATGTAAGGGCGATCTTATCATAAGGTAGAAAAAAGGTAAACCAAGAAGTTGGCGGAAGGAATCGTAAGGGTAGACAGGCAGACAGACAGTTATGAAAAGAAAAAACCAGAACGAAGCGACGATAGCCCTGAGAATACTCACACGTCGTCGCGGGAAGTCAAACCATTTAACGGAATTTAGTTTCCAGATTCAAGGTAATTCAACTAAAAGTTTTTTTCTTTGTTTGACACTAATTTCTTTTGGTTTCTTGTCCATTATTTTTTTCATTTATAGAATTCTATTAATATTTCCAACATTTTTATGAATCAGATTAAAAGTTTTCAATATTAAAATATGTGATAAACATATTTACTATATATAGTACAAATAATTGATCTAGATATTTATTTTATATTCTATTACCAAATTTATATTGAATCTATCATGTTAATTAAAATGAGGATTATCCTTACGATACACTTTCCAATTAATTTTAAACAAAAATAATCAATAATGAAGAACATGTAGATAATTAAACAGCTAAAACACTAATCAGTTATTATTTTGAACATTTTGTAATCTGTAAATATAATTTGAACTTATGTTTATTTCATATTATAAAATAAATACTATATGGCTCTTGCAGTCTAGTTTTAATAATTCCAAACAATATATTAAAGAGTGAAAAATTCGTATACTAGATATGTCATTTTTATTATGTATGTCTATAGGTATATATATTCGTACAAAGCATTAAAACTAGGTTGATTTTTTCTGAAAAGTTTTTTTTTTATTTGGACGTACCGTGAAACAATTTGGAGTTGAATATCTTTATTGATATTTTATTAGAGGTTGCTACGAACTAGTATAATACAATGAAAGACACACTCGTATACATCCATATGATTTTACCAAATTGGAACCCGAAATACTTTAAATGTGAAGTCAGAACGCTATCGTATGGATGTCGGAAATTTATTAATTATAATCAGTGATACAGTAAAAATAGTTATTTATGTAATAAGTAAGAAAACAAACGTGGCATTTTACGTATTCGAAGATTACAAAACGAATAGGGGTGAGCAAGGCGTCTTTGTCGCTTGGTGCGAAAAAACATAATTCTAGTAGGAGATCTACGTTCGCAAAAGTCGTCAAAAAAATTCTTAACCCGAAAAAATGCGACCGATTGCTGGAAATAAGTGCAACCGGTGTAAAATTTTCTGCTCTATCGATCTATGATATTTGCAAATTTAGATTTGCGAAAGAAAGAAAATTGCAATTTTTAATTTTTTTCAGATAGGTATTATTTTTTCCCGTTTTTTTATATATATCTCGTTATATCGTGGAAACTACAAAATAAATCGACGTAATTATTTTTTTGTTTTGTAGCGGAATATTTGGGGAACATACAGATTGTACATAATTGAACAATTTGTTTATTACAATAGAATAAATAAATAAATAATTACACTGCGTGATACACCAACATTACGTTTTATTCAGATTCCAGGAAACTGTGAGTGGACGAAATGCGCAAAAAGGTTCATAATTATTTTTAGTGAAAGTACTAAGTCTATAAGTTATATAGTACAGAACTAAACAAATTGTGCAGTTAAGAGTTGGAAGTGCGTGAATGAAGCGCGATACCTCTATAGCACGAAAGATTACAAGGACATCAAAGTAAAAGGAATGGCTTGTATTACTAAAAAATCAAAGTTTTCTAAATAAAAAATGCAAAAATGACCGAGTTTCGTAATCTTCTTAAAAGTATTTTAATGTACCTAAAATAAAGCCGGCTCACATAAACAATATAACACAACTATAATATACATTTAACAAACATGATTTATGTAATGATTGAGTACCATGCATTTTCTTTGCTACTTTATCTCTATACAAAACTTTGTTTTTATTGTAAGTATGTGGGTATTTTTTTAACTAAAACTATTAAATGTTATCATTCCAGTTGTTTGAATTGTGAAAAATGAGTTATTGTAAATCTAATTAATGTAATAACTATGTTAATATTTGTAAAGAGATATACTTTTTTGTAGCACTTCATATTTCAATATTTGTCTACTATACATTTTGATTTCATTATTGCACTAATGGAATAATTGAATTAATAACTTAATTTAAATAAGTAAAAAAACGAGACTCTTATTACACAGAAGTAGAAAAAAAAATTGTGCAAAATCTCTCTATCATTAAACGGAAATTGTGTTACAGGTAGTAAATAAATATCAAGAATAAACAGCTTACATTTATTCTTGTATTTACCATCAACCGGTTTATAAATACAATCATATCAGGGAAATACGTTGTTGTTGTTGTTGGTTGCATGTTTATACATTTATACTATTAAGTTTATAAATAATTTACTAAAGGAAACTACGTTGTGAAAGTTTTTCTAGGTAGAATAATATAAAAAAAATATATAAAAAAAATGTTTACTTCATTATTTATATATTGATTGTTTTATGTACTTGGGTATGATAAATTTCTAGTGTTTTCCAACATACAGGGCAGTGGAGATAATTTCTCTTTCTAATTTGGCATATAAACATAAAGTGTCATTTATCAAAACTGACTAGCGCTTTGAAAAAAATTTTTCATAACCATTACGAAATAAAAAATTTTCATCACTGCGAGTGAATTTTTTAACTTGAAAAGTGTGTCATACGTTAGTCAATTTAAATTAAAAAAAATATACAAAATTAAAAGAAAAAATTAAATTTAAAAGAATTATATCAAAATAAGAAAAAATCTTATATGAAACACGTTAGAAAATGAAATTGTGAAATATCCTACCGCTACAGAAAATGATTTTTTAGGCGGCTGGTACATAAATTGTTATTTTTCGAATCTGCTGGAAACCTTAAAGTATCAATTTTTAATTGACATCTGTCCAAGTAAAAATTTTTGGCCGCTTGTTTGTTCATTATTGATTCACATAGTTCATATTAATGTGATTAATTATTTTAGAATAAAGGATGTTTCAAAATGAGCGCAAGATTTAATTTTTCAATAAAACACATAATTTACTCGAATATTGCAAATATTTTTATTTTATTATAAAGTACACATATGGCGATTATGTGTGGAAAAGAACATCCAACAAATGGCCGCCACGACTCTGCTGGCATACTCTTGTTCTTTTAGAGAAGTTGCTAAGTACATTTTCGCACATTTCCCCTCTAATTTCGCCAATGACACGTCGAATTTCTTCCTTCAGCTCAGGAATTGTGGTTGGTTGGTTAACATAGACGGAAGACTTCACAAAACCCCACAGGAAGAAGTCGCTCGGCGTGAAAGTGAGCCTCATCGCTAAAGATAATTTTTTTAACAAAATCAGCGTCCATTCTTTGGTTGTCCAACACCCAGTTGACAAAGGTACGGCGTTGCATATAGATCACCTAGCTTAAGTTCTTGTGTCAATTGAACTTTATACGGATGCAGATGGAGATCTTTCTTTAAAATTCTCTGCAAACTGCTTATCGAAATGGCCAGTTGCTGCGAACGGCGACGAATCGATAGGCCTGGATTTTCACCAATACTTGCACTAACTAAGGCAATATTTTCAATGGACCGGCGTGACCGAGGGCGACCTAATGATTTCTGGTTAACAACCGAGCCAGTTCGATCGAATTTCTCGATCAGTCTCTGAACTGTCGAACAATTTGGTACATTTTGTCGACCAAAAATTGCACGCACTTTACGAACTGTTTCCGCAATATTTTCACCACATTTGAAATAAGTTTTCAATATTAAAATTCGCTGTTCGTTTGTGTAGCGTTCCATAACTAATAATTGCGATGCGTCTACTTGACAGTTGTCAAATTTTTATTCCTGCACCCTTGCTTAAAAAAAAATGCCGGTCAATTCAAATCTTGCGCTCATTTTGAAACACCTTATATAATAACAAATGTAAGTACACTGTAAAAAAAATCGCGATTTTCCAAATATAATATAATAAAAATTGTACATAATAAATCTGTAATGTTGATTTTACATACTTAAACCACATTTCTTGTTAATCTAATGTAAATATAAATAAAATATGTGTTATTTTCGAAAACATGTAATTTTACTACAGATTCAGTATTTTTATTGCTATAAAATATATGTAAATGCAGTATTACAGAAAATGTGTATCGAATTACGTAGATATATGTAAAAATACTATATTAACACATATTTTATGTAGGTACTCATTATAATAGTTACAGAATATTTATGTAAAATAAATTCTTTCATATAGAGAAATCTAATAACTAATAACACTATAGTGTTAGTTCACGCAAGGACCTAACAACTATTGATGAAAAGAGTGTGTGTAGTCGGTTCTTGGTGAAATATTTTAACGGAATTAAATAAAAAATTATTATAACGCCTATGTTTGCATTAATGTGTAATGTATTATATAAAATTATGCGTATTAAATGCTATATAGTATATATAAGTATAGGTAAGGTACATAACATATTACTTTCGTCTGTTTTTATTTTCAATTTATTGACCATATTACATATTAACTTAAATTTATAGAATATTTCTGTAAAACAAATTGTTTGATGTGTTCTTAATGCCGCCCACCAATCAGAACCTACCACGCCGAGCAGAAACACCAGAAATACAGAGGGGTTTCATTTAGATACGAAGTCTACAGGCGAGTACACGTCTTTTATCTTCGAAGTAGTCCGTCCAATATATTGAAATTATAATATAAGTAATAGTAAAAATATACAACAGAGGTACGTATATTTAATTTTATAGTAAATATATATTAATACCTATTTTTCAGATAAAATATACTATATTATAGTAGAGAAGCAAATTATTGGACAAGCAAATACATTGTCTACTGCGGTACAGCAGATATTTGCATTATTTTATTTACTAAATATTAAATATCCAGCTGCAGCCTCACTTACCCTAGAATTTTTTCAAAGGTATATCATAAAAATAAACCCTGAAGAAGGATCCAAATCAACATCAAAATCAGCAAAAACACTAAGTATTCTAAACAGAGTGCTGAGTTTAATGAACTAGTTGAAAAACTGTCATTATTCAGATTTATCAGTAAATTAAGAGTTACTTACTATCAGGTAAAGTTATTGTACTCGCTTTTATATGCACGTTATGTTATTTTTTAAAATAAATAAATAAAGATTTTTTTATTTTCCTATTAAATTGTTTTATTTTACGCGAAGGGAACAGTGATAACAAGTTTGTAAAGCACATATAATAAAAACCGGTCTTCAGAAATATTTGATATTGAATTAGTTCGAATTTATTTCTGTAAATTAATAATAACCATAAAGAAAATATTTCTGCATATGAAAATATAAATAATTATATTTTTAAAATGCATTAAATAGTCAATCAAGTATTTGTTACGTCACGAGGTAATTGATTAAAAATTTTATAAGAATTATTGAGAAATTTAAATTTTTCAAATTAATTTATGTAATTTTATGTCAATAAGTGGGAACAAGTTACAAATATTGAATAATTTTTTATATATAAATTGTAATATTAATAATATTTTAAGTAAATATACCTAAGGTTACTAAAATTTTGCAGGAAAATTATATAAATTTACAGTGAATAATTGCTTTATTACATAAAATATAAGTAAGAAATTATAACAAGTAATCTATTTTTGTAGTATTATATGTAATTTTAATAAAGTTTAATGTAAATTATTACTATTTATTTATTGTAAAAAAACAAAGAAATGTTTAAATTTTTTTCCAATTAAATATGTAATTTTACAGCTTTAAAGCGAAAACAATTTACATAAACTTTATGAATCAGAATTACATGCGGTATGTATTATTACATTATTGTGTAAAATTACTTACAACACCTAGGCAGAAAGGGGCGTATACATTTTATCCTCCACACATGTTATATTGCTCGTCATTGTACCTTGCACACCTTCAAACATCCAAACAGTATGTCGTGCACACTTTTAATCTGCCTAAAAAATGATCTTACACCAATTTTATCTTGTGCACATTTTAACTTCCGTACATTATATTTTCCATACATTTCATCTCTCATACATTTTAGCATTCACACATTATATCTTCCAATCATTTTATCATCCACACATTTTATCTTCCATACATTTTATATTCCACACATTTTATCTTCCATACATCAAAACTTATTTCCTTCGTCGCTATTACCAAAACTCATGTCCGGCGAGCTATACGTTTCTGTCAAAGCAATTGACAAATTATAATTATTTCAAATTACATACTAGATCTTTTTTTAATTATGCTTCAAGAGAGCAACAAAGAGATGGCAGTAAGATACAATGTGTGGAAGATAAAATGTGTGGAAGATAAAATGTGTGGAAGATAAAATGTGTGGAAGATAAAATGTGTGGAAGATAAAATGTGTGGAAGATACAGTGTGAGGAAAATAAAATGTGTACTACATTAAATATGTATTGAGATAAAATGAGTGCAGGATAAAAATTATTTCCAATAAAAAGTGTGCACGACATATTGTGTGCAAGTTTAAATGTGTACAAGGTATAATGTCGACCAATATAACATGTTTGGAGGATAAAATGTATACGCCCCGGCAGAAAAGTTTCCTAGGTTTTTTATGTAATTTTTTTTACAGTGTAGAATTTTAACTATTCCTTTACAAATATTAATGAAAAAGTAATGAATTTGCAAGTAAAAATAGCGGCAGTAAAGTAAATGCGGCCGTAAGGTAAATGCGGCCGTAAAGTAAATGCGGCCGCAAAGCAAATTCTGACAGATGTCAAAAATTGATTTTGAATGAAAATTCATAATTTCTGGTTGTAATTGCCTAAAAAAGGCACACAAAGACACTTTTACTCTGAATAACACATGCTATTTTTTCTTCAAACTTAGAAATTTTAAAAAATAAATTACTATTTGACGCTTAATATGTAGGTTACCTGTCAGTTATTCATAATTTTTAGTAACTTTATTCTTAGGTTATCTAGTTTTTATAGTGACATTTAGGGCGCTATTACAGATTTCTATTGTACAAGTTACTTCTTATTGGCTGTACGGCGGCGACAATATTATATGGCAGCGACAATATTATACGGCGGCTAGAATAAAAAATTATATTACGTTGGCATAGAAATTAAACTTCAACCTTGTCAATCACGTCACAGAAGATGTCACTTTTATGACGTTTGAAGAAAATAGTATATTATTTAACAAGCATAATATGTAGGCTATATTACACGATGATGTAATTAAAAATACGAGCGGTAGCGAGTATTTTTAATCATCTGAGTGTAATGTAGCCATATTATGCGAGTCAAATACTATACTTTATCTACAACTATCAGGCATATAACAAATCTGATATTATTTCTTAAATATTCAGTTAGGTATGGGTAGTTCGTATATAGCTTAACAGATGGCGCCACAGTAGCACTTAAATGTCAAAATCACTTTTCAAATTGTATTTATTATACTTTTATAAGCATATATATTGATATTTATAATAAAAAATATGTTATTAATAAATTAACAGTTTAATAAAATATTATGTGTTAAATTATATGCCCTATTTATTACAGAAAAGTGTAGCGTGTATCATGACATTTCATATTACACTTGTGTAATATGAATAGTATATTATATGTAGTATCACACGTATAATGTACCCATATTTCAATAGTTGTAGATAAAAGTTTTTTTTGGGCCTCATCGGATTTGTAGCTTCGGCTTTGCCTCGGCTGCAAACTTCGGTTTCGGCCAAAAAAGATTACTTTTAGAACCTTGATACACAAATAACTATTCTAACTGGTTACATAAATACCTATTATCGGGTTCCTTTTAATGAAGTAGGCGTGATATCGTGATATCTCACGCATTAAAAATATAAACTTCACGCACATAATGCAAAAATAACTATTGTTTTGCCTTTGACGTAAGGTATGTATTTATATTTAGGAAATAAAACAACTATTACATAATATTCGAAAGTCTAAAATACTTCATTATACACTGTACGGTCAGATTTAATAGTAAATTCCAAAGGAATTAAAAAAACAAAATTTTTTACTCATGCTGGGCAGTGGTGGCTCGTGGATTCAAATCATGGAGGTGCTGCAATTTACGAATTTTTTCAAACACTGTGAATGCAAAATATGAAAATTATAACAGAAATATAAAAGTATATTGTTTTGTTTAGTTATTTTTTGAGGTAGCATTTCTATATCTTATTTCTATAAGCTATATTGTTATATAATACGACACTGTGATAAATACATGCTGCTAGCATTCTTCGCCCTTCTTAGTATTGAAAACACCGCAGAAAACTAAAACAAAATTGATATGTTCGTATAGGGGAATAAAATAAAAGTGAAAATATATAAAAATATAGAGTGTTCTATTTAAAAAAAGATAAACTATTCTCGCCGAACAGTAATGCAACACCTGTAGGTATATATAATAGTATATTATTTAACAAGCATAATATGTAGGCTATATTACACGAGGATGTAATTAAAAATACGAGCGGCAGCGAGTATTTTTAATCATCCGCGTGTAATGTAGCCATATTATGCGAGTCAAATACTATACTTTATCTACAACTATCAGGCATATAAAAAATCTGATATTATTTGTTAAATATTCATTTAGGTTTGAGTAGTTCATATATATCTTAACAGTTGGCGCCACAGTAGCACTTAAATGTCAAAATAACTTTTCAAATTGTATTTATTATACTTTTATAAGCATATATATTAATATTTATAATAAAAAATATGTTATTAATAAATTAACAGTTTAATAAAATATTATGTGTTAAATTATATGCCCTATTTATTACAGAAAAGTGTAGCGTGTATCATGACATTTCATATTACACTTGTGTAATATGAGTAGTATATTATATGTAGTATCACACGTTATAATGTACCCATATTTCAATAGTTGTAGATAAAAATAATTTTACGTTATGCTCCTTCAGTAGACGAATAAATTCTGTTAATAAATTTCTGCTGTATTTCTAACGACAAGGGTGATATCGAAGGCGGGAATTTCGATGATTCACCCTGTATAAATTATAATAATTTTACTTATCATGAGGATTGTAATATTCGGGTATTCAGTCAAAAAATTTTCTATAAAGCCAACGTTTCGACACCACTTGTGTCTTCTTCAGGGCTAATAGATGTTGTTTTAATTGTTAATCTATTAGCCCTGAAGAAGACACAAGTGGTGTCGAAACGTTGGCTTTATAGAAAATAAAGATTTTTTGACTGAATACCCGAATATTACAATCCTCATCATTCTCTACAGTCGAATATTCCTTCCATTATTTTACTTATCGTTTAGGCTGAGGAATTTCTATAAAACAGATAAGTTATTCATATGTTCACAAAATTTGACACATGATGTCAAACTTGATGTAAACAAGTTTAAAATATAAAATAAGTAAATATGTAGTAGTTTTATTTTAAAATTAAAAAAGGTGGAAGAAATGTACAATGAATTTATTTGCATGCGTGAATCAAGTTAGATTCGTTTCCGGTTTTAGTAACGCCAAAACAGCTGCTTTTTTAAGAAAATATTAAAATATTCTAAACTGCAATAATTTTAAAATTACAAATTGAATGTACTGGAAAACTTATACAGGGTGGCTGATTTTTCATTGTCCAGGCCATATCTCCTGAAATATTAAATATACAAGAAAAAGCTAAATAGGAAACTTATGTAATAAGACCTGGTCTATAAAATAGCGTTAACAGATGTTTTCCATGGCCTACTGATTTGGCGAAAAAATATTTAACTTTATTTTTTTAAATGGAACACCCTATATGTTTTTACGGAATTAAATTCTACATCAATTTCTCTTTACAATTATGTATAACAAGTGGGGGTTTGCCTGTAATTTATGCTTAATAATGCAAAAAATAAAATTATATAAGTCGGCTGTGTTTTCTCATTGTTAACCACTATTTTTTTATAAATCTGATACAAGTGTTTATTAGAAGTGTTTTATGGTTTTTATTTAATTATTATTTGATTTGTGAAAACAGTAGAGCATATCGCGACCTTTTCACTATTTGTGAAATTCATTTTTCTTTTGTAATTACGAAGTACAACACCTTTTCAACTAATAAATACTTCTGTTTGTTCTTTGGCAGTTGCCTACAGGTAAAAATAATAAAATAATTGCAAATCACAACCGTCTCACATAATTTTATTTTTTACATTATTAAGCATAAGTTAAAGGCAAACCTCCAGTTGTTTTACATAATTGTAAAGAGAAATTGATGTAGAATCTTATTCCGTAAAAACATACAGGGTGATCCATTTAAAAAACCAAAGTTAAATATATTTCCGCCAAATTAGTAGGCCATGGAAAACATCTGTTAACGCTATTTTATAGGCAAGGTCTTATTACATAAGTTTCCTATTTAGCTTCTTCTTGTATATTTATTATTTCAGGAGATATGGTCTGGACAATGAAAAATCAGCCACCCTGTATAGAATATATTATTAATACAGTGGCGGGAGGTAATGTTTTGGACACATCAGATTTTTTTACTACGGGCCATAGACAATTATTACCCCATTTGCCCTTGTGTAAAATTGGTCCCGTGTACTTAGTTTTAGTTTCTCTTCTTTTAAAATTAGGAATTTAAATTGCGAGTAGGAATGTGCAATTTACATATATTCCTTAAAATAATTCTTCAATATATTATTGGAATTAAATCTCCGCACACAACAAATGATTTTGTTTTGAATGAGGATCCTTTTTAGTTACTATAATAATTAAATTCTCCAGGGCCGTAACCAGAAATAATTTTTGGACGGGGTTATAAGTTATAAGTAAAAAAAATTTTTGTTATATTACTGAAAATTTGGCATGAAAAAATTAATTTGCATAAAAAAATAAGAAACGAAAAATATTATAGTATTACATACCTAAAACCCTATGTTATATAAGTACATATTTACTATACATATATTGCTAAGTTTAGAAAAAGTCAATAAGTTGTCATATATTCAGATCAGATTTACAGTGCAAAAACTATTCTACGATCTTCTTCAACCCCATATAATTCTCTAATTATCATTTAAGGTTGACAAAAAATGATGAATAAATCTGACCGTTTGAAGTTGTCGGAATATATATTCTGTAGGTAACGTAATACAACTTGTGACATACGAGTAATTTAATTAAATGTAGAATATGAGAAATAATTAGAGGAACATCTTCACTCATATGTCAATTTAGGCAGTTCGCCGGTTGGTTGAAGACTGCCGAGCCGGAATCGTCCGCTGTTGCAAGTGTTGCTTGCAGACAGCTGTGATCTTTTGTTATGCAAATTGCAAATGTGTGGTTTATGGAAACCAGCCGTAAATGTCCATATCCCTCACACTCGCTGAGCCTTCTGTGTACCAATCGTTCTGTGCTCTCAAGTTAAACATTCCGTTACCATCCATGTTTCACCGGAACAAGTAATATATTAGTTACATGTTACATGTATCTAATATTCATGTTGTGTGAAATTATTAACTCTGTTACCAACATGATAAATATTTGTAAAACGATATTACTAATCGAAATAATAGATACTGTAAATCTGCAATGTTTGTTTAAAAATTGAAATGTTGACTAATTGCAAATATTGACAATAATTACAAATTCACCTATACTAATAAACCCGAGAACGTAATTCAATATTTGAAATCATATTACTATGATTATCTATTATTTACGGGTGTTATTAAGAAAATTAAATGAAAATCACTTGTTTATAATTTTGTTCGAAATACTAGAAACATATTTTTAATCGATTACAAATTATACAAATATGACAATTCTTACATTTTTACCATTTTGGGGGAAAATTAATTTACTTTTCATTTATGATCGTACTAAAAATTTCCTTCTTAGGCACATTCATAAAGCAGATTAGTTCCTAATTCTGCTTATAATACAAATTTTAGTGTATTGTAACACGAAGGGAGCGAGCGACGATGATGGTGACATATTTTACTGACTGATGAATGATGATGATCAATACAATATAACAGGAACACAAACTAATACGAATGAATGCACACAGTATCTTTGCGTAAGAATTATGTGGATCTTAATAATTGGGTATTCACTAAAAAAAAAATACCGACGTTTCGACACCACTTGAGTTTTTCTTAGGGCTCTACATCTATTTGGTCTCTGTATCGACAGGAGGATTTTTTGTTATTGTATTTAATTAATGTTGACGGTTAAGCCAGAAAGCCAAGAAATAATAACACAAAACTGTATATGAACAATATATTTAACCAAACGTATTTATATTAACATGTCATATACTTGTCAATCAAAAAACTGTAACAACTGAAAGATAAGTATATTCCTAAATCGAATCAAGTCGTTGTACGAATCAAGACTCGTACTTGGATCTTATTTACGCCAACACTTCCCCTCGAGTCTTGAGTCATTGACAGTTGTTCTTCAAAGAAGTCATCCTGATCTGACTCCTACATCTTTCATGTTTCATCCGTGGCAGGCCCTTGGTAAAAATATCAGCAATCTGCTGTTCAGTTGATATGTATTTCACATTGAACCAATCATGTTGCATAACTTCTCTTATGAAATGGTGTCGAATATCAATGTGTTTACTCCTGGAGTGAAATACCGGGTTCTCAGCTAATTTCATTGCACTTTGATTGTCGCAATGGACTTTTATAGACTCTTCAATCCCGAGTTCCTGAAGAAAACTTTTTAAGTACACCGACTCCTTAGCGCATTCCGAAAGAGCCATATATTCGGCTTCCGTTGTGGATAGTGCTACTGTAGGCTGTTTCCTAGCGTCCCATGAAATTGCGCTACCATTCAATAGAAATACATATCCTGTATAGGATCGTCGGTCACCGTGATCACCTCCCCAGTCCGCGTCGACGAACCCTTCAAGTGAACCGGTCTTTGCTGTGTAAAGCAGTCCAAGATCTGACGTCCCCCGCAAATACCGTAGGACTCGCTTCGCTGCTTTCCAGTGTTCTTCTGTATAACAATTGTTAAATTGCCCCAAATAACTGGCAGCGTATGCCACGTCAGGTCGTGTACGTGTGGCTAAGTAATTGATCGCTCCAACTAATTCCCTGTAGGGTAATTTCGAATTGTCTTCGCTAGGTTGGTCTTCCTTTTTAAGTTTTATGCTTATGTCAATTGGACAGGTTACAGACTTGCATTCGGTCATACCAAATTTATTTAGAAATTCGTGTATATATTTTGATTGGTGAATGAAGATCTTACCGTCATCTTGCACGAATTCTACACCCAAACAAAATTTTGCAAGTCCTAGATCCTTCACAATTAAATTTTCAGCCAACCTTCTTCGAAACTCCTTCACTGTTTCTTGATTCTCAGCAGCGACGAGTAAGTCGTCCACATAAACAGCTATGAGTATAGAATTTTTACCCTTTCCCATCTTGTAAAGGCATGGATCGGATTTAGTTGGTGTTCCACCAAGTTTTCGTAAGATTGTATCTAATTTCTTGTTCCAACACCTACCCGATTGTTTCAACCCGTAGAGCGATCGCTTTAGTAAGCATACCATGTCGTCTTTTTTTAGTGATTTCGACATGTCTCTCGCTATTGATGAGATGATTTTATCTTTCCCGTATCTTGAAATTCTTTCTAGTGATTTTTCGATCATTTTTGGTGGTTCCATAAAGACTTCTTCTTCAAGTTCTCCATTCAAATACGCAGTCTCAATGTCAAATTGGTATAATTTCATCTTATTTTGAGCTGCTAATGAAGCTAGAAGACGTACAGTGCTGAAACGTGTCACTGGTGCAAACGTTTCAAAACAATCCACCCCTGGTCGCTGATTAAACCTCTGAGCAACTAGTCGAGCTTTTCTTCTCTCGATGTTTCCAGCGGAGTCATATTTGTTTCTTAAAACAAAAGGACTTCCAACGACCTTATGATCCTTTGGACGTTTTACCATTTTCCAAGTATTATTGGCGATGATTGACGTTACCTCCTTGTCGATGGCTTCATGCCACTCACTTGCATCGGCGCTCTCCAAAGCTTGTCGAATAGGGATCTCCGACATTAAAGTGGATTCCACTTGTTCTGCATCTGTCATTCCACTCGCTGTCTGTGACGAACTACGAAGGTGATAAAATTTTCTGGGTTCGTTTCTCACCCTAGTCGCAGTCTTTCTTGGTCGCCCTGGATCTCTTGTCAATAAATCTGGATAAATTTCCTTGCTGGCTTCATTTTCGTCTTGCTCAGCTTCACTTTCCGGTACTTCCCCTGTTTGAAGGTCTTCCAAATCAATGCCTCTTCGTCGAATGAATGCTTCAAATTCGTCGACGCATTTTTCATCTTCATGATTTATGACTTGCTCTTGATTTCTTGAAAGTTCTTGCTCTTGATTTATTGAAAGTTCGCGTGAAACAGATTCAATCTCAGCAAATTTTCTTGGTTCTTCTGGTCGTTCTTGCCTTGTATTGCTTCTGACTTTCTCTTCTGGTTTAGGTCTGCTTTCTTCAAAGAATGTAACGTCTCGGCTTACCACCACCTTCTTTTCTTTTAGTGACCAAACTCGATAGGCTTTCGACTGATCAGAGTATCCTAGAAAGATACCCTCTCGTCCACGAGGTTCGAACTTCCCCTTCCCTGGGCTTCTGTCCAGGTATATTACTCTGGAACCAAAAACTCTAAAATTGCTGATGACAGGTTTCTTTCCCGACCATGCTTCAAAAGGTGTTCTTCCACCTAATTTTCTTGTCGGCACCCTGTTTTTAATATAATTAGCCGTGTTTACCGCTTCCGCCCAAAAAGTGTCAGGTAAGTTGGCATCGATCAGCATGCACCTCGCTGTTTCTATCAAAGTCCTGTTTTTCCTTTCAGCGATGCCGTTTTAGTCCGGATTGTGCGGAACAGTCAGTCTTCTGGTGATGCCTCTACTTTTCAGGAATTCGTTGAATTCACGACTCGTGTATTCACAACCGTTGTCTGATTGAATACATTTAATATTTTTGCCTTTCTGTTTCTCAACCATACGGATGTATTCGACTGTTGCCTTGAATACTTCGGACTTTGCCTTCAAGAATCTCACCTCGCACCATCTACTATGGTCGTCGATGAATTCCAACATGTATTTTGCGCCGCCAATTGACGTCGTCCTCATGGGTCCGCATACGTCTGTGTGCACGAGCTCCAGAAGTTCTGTTTTCCTCTCCGAAATCCGCGGGAATGGAGTCCTGGAGGACTTCCCCTTAACGCAGACGTCGCATTGTACCTCCGACACGTCCTTTAGTGTAATACCTTCAACCAATCCATTTCTTACGGCTTCTTGTAAGTCTCTTGAGTTGGTATGTCCCATGCGACGATGCAGCAGCTGAAGAGATATTTTATTCAAACTGGACGTTGTTCCTGCGAATTGTGTATCGTTATTCCACGTTCGCACGAAGAACAAATCGCCGATCCTGTCTGCTTGCAACTTAATGTTGCTATCCGAATCTAGAATTACTGCTGACCTTTTCGTGAAGCGAACTTCCAAATCGCTGTCGACGATTTTGCTCACAGAAAGCAGGTTTGTTCTTAGATCTGGCACATGAAATGCATTCTTCAGATGAACACTCTTTTTGCCATCGCTTGTGTCCGCCATGAAGTGTATAGGTCCTTCACCAATCATCTTCGTCGTGGCGTTATTGGCAAGATTCAACCAGCCCTGTTTGGATTCGTTCATCTTCTCGAACATATCTAAGTCCTGGCAGAGATGTGATGTTGCACCACTATCGAGACACCAAGCTCGATTTCTATTCTCTTGTCCCGCAGCAGACAATGCAGTTATATTGAAACTAACTTCATCTGTTCGTTTCGCCTGTTGTCCTTTCTGTATTAAAGGACAATCCCTCTTCATATGACCCGTTTGTTTACATGCGTAACATCGAAAAGTCCTTTGTTCTCTCGACCTGTCGGTTTGCCTTGAACCACTTGTCCACCCCTCAGGTTTCTTCTTTTTGTAATAATTCTTACTAGAATTATTTACCATCATAGCATCTGATGAATTGCTGTGACCGATGTTCTTCCGAGCCTCAGCTTCTTCCATGATCTTGACCCTAAGTATATCCGGCGCAGGTAGGTCGTCTCGCGACTCTATTGCGATACGGAAATTCTCAAACGTAGCAGGCAAACTGTACAATAGCATAATTGTCAACTGATCTTGATTTATCTCTATTTCCATTTCGTGAAGTTTATCTACACAATCAAAAAATTCGTTGAGATGCGTACGAACATCTCCTTCATCTGCCATTTTCATAAGTGTTAATTTCTTGAGTAACGTGGCTTTTCTGGCAGGTCCTTTTGATACGTAGATTTGCTCAAGCCGCTTCCACATCTCATTTGACGTTTCGCAATTTTTGACCAGCTTGAGTTCGCTTGCCCCAATCGACAATATGATATCCGACATAGCCTTTTGATCGTTCCGCTCCCAAGATCGCATTGACTCTTGGTTATTCGCATCGACTTCCGGCTTCACCGATCTTCCACACACGTACTCCCACAAGTCACCTTTTATTAACAACGCATTCATCTGCATCTTCCATGTATCATAATTGTCTTTATGAAGTAACTCGATACGAGACGAATTTCCAGCGTTCATTTTGATATCACGTGTGCCCTTTTTTTTTTTTGAATTTTCGAAAACTGCACTCTTTCGTATTTTGTAATTCACGTACGCGCGCCTGGGCCCATAACCTGTTGACGGTTAAGCCAGAAAGCCAAGAAATAATAACACAAAACTGTATATGAACAATATATTTAACCAAACGTATTTATATTAACATGTCATATACTTGTCAATCAAAAAACTGTAACAACTGAAAGATAAGTATATTCCTAAATCGAATCAAGTCGTTGTACGAATCAAGACTCGTACTTGGATCTTATTTACGCCAACAATTAATTTGAAAATAATGAGATGTTAAGGTTATTTTATAAAACAGAGAATATGTATTTTTACGAATGAAGTTAAAAATTCATGGGTCATGAGTAGGATGAAGATGGAAGTATTTTTTTTTTTGGATTGTAGTCAGGATTAGTGTTCATTACAGCTCCAACTCGTTTCGGCCCCTCTTAAGCCCTTGTATTCCCTAAAGAAGGCCTAGAAGAGACCGAAACTAGTCACTTTTGCATTCGAGAATGAATTTTTTTATGCGAGCAAAAAAAAACATTGGAGAATGTAAAAGCAGTTTTAAATTATATCAATTTTCAAGTGAAGTATTTTGCATATTTCGTTGTTAATACTATTAAAATGAAATCAGAAAGCAATAAATACACTAAAATGACAGTTTTGATTAAATTGTGATCCTTTATTTTATCAAGAAAATTGCTGGATGTTAAAGACTTATACATTCTGTACACAAAAAATAATAATTTCGTGTGTTGATAGTTGTCATGTAAATATTAACTTCTCAGGACAGTTTTCCAAAAATTTGATTTTTAACCAAAAATGTACTAGATGTCTATTTAACACGTTAACTGCCATGAGGTACATCTTATGTGTCTCACTAAAATATCCTCGTATGCTCTGAGATACATCGTTTGTGCCTCAGTGTTTGAATACACATTATGATCCGTGGTCTAACGTTTGTACTTTGCAACGCATATCTGTGAACGTAGTTTAATTCTCAATGGCCTGACAGACCAAAACCTATTCTTAGCGCATGATTCTTTTGTTTTTTAGTCTCTGAAATGATAAAATACTGCAAATACAGCACGATACATGTGCCTCAATAAAATTCTTCAAATTTTAGAGCAACATAAAAAAAATCAATTCTGTTATCATACTTGTATTTTCTAATATGAAAACACCCTAAATCTGTAAAAAAGAAAAAATGGCCCAAGGGACCCACCTTTTTTTTAATGGTGGCAGTTAACGTGTTAAACTGATTTAAACAAGGCGTTATAACCAATTTGTTTTTGGAGTTCTAGGTGAAAATAATGTGCGTGAAATAAACAATTGCAAGCAATAGTCAATTGTGAAACTAGAGCGAAAAGCATATCTTTTTCCATTCAAGCTCGAGTTTGTCTCACGAGTGTAACGAGAAAAATATTTGAATGAGAGTGGAAGAAGTACTTTCCTTTCGCATTGGACACAACATTTTTTTCACGACATGTAAACTTTGACGTTTAGCATCACAATTGTTATAGTATTGCCAATATGTCAATTTAAATTGAAGTAGTCAAATTGTGAAATAATGTGTAATAATATCTATGTTATGCTGTTTGTAACAGTATACATTTTCTCTCTGGAGAGAGAAAAGTAATTTTCCTCACTATTTCGTGAGAAGAAATAGAGCTATCTACGCATGTTGTAAAAAAAATAAATGACCTCTTTCGACAAATTTTTGTTTTGTCTTTTATCCATTTGTAACAAATATAAAATTTAATGATTTTGAAAGTAACTTGCTATAAAAATAGAGTTGATCGTATAATAGTACATAATTATATATTGTTATTATACACCAACACATTGACATGAATATTAACTTTTTTCTTAATATTCACAAAAATAAAGTAGATTGTTTTTCTACTTCACGTTTCACTTTGTCAACTTCATTTATGATTTTTAAATTTGTTTTATTTGATTTACTTATTTAATTTAAATTGTGACTCCATACTTTACACTTTTCTTGAGATAAATGATTCAAACAGTATATGGATTTTGGGACCTGTGTTTCTTCAAAAATTATAATTATCATTATCGACCATGGTTAATAGTAATTTATTATTGATTTAGGTGACCATGGTTATCAAGAAGAGGTAGTGAAAAACAATTTATCATTTTAAATAAAGGGTAATAATAATGGGTGTCTAGAATAGTTATGAAAAAAATATTACACATACACAGGTGGATATAATTATTAATTATTTATTACTATTTAACCTTCACTTTGACTAAAATTATTGACTTGCATTAAAATAATTAATTAAAATTAAATTGTTTAAACTAAAATTTTAATATATGTACATGCAGCGTGTTCATTTTAAGTGGTACGCTATTGTTATCTCGGGAACTATAAGAGCTACAAGGTCGGTTAAATTAGCAAACAATTTCTATTTTATAAGACTACTTTAATGAGAGAAACAATTTTTTTTTGACAAGTGGTTCTCAAAATACGGGGTACAACTTTCTTATTTTAAATGGGAACATACTTTTTTTATTTGCTTATTCGATTCAGTATTTTTTTCTGAATTCAACGATATCTACAGGGTGTTAATACTAAGTTGTACCATCCGAAAACGGCAGTTGGAACTCATTGAGATAAACAACTTTTCTTAGTTCAAATTTTTGATTTGGAGCCCCAGTTCATAGTTATTGGCGTTCTTTTGTTTTTCGAAAAATCGTCATTACTCCCTTATTTTAAGAGATAATAAAAATATACAAGAACTTTCAGCATTTGCTTTTAGTTCTCTAAAACTTTTGTATTTACAATTATTTTCTATTTTACCAAATGACAAAATGGCGACCGATCAAAAATTTCAAAACAAGATATTTTGAAAACCACTCGATCGATTTTTGAAAATAAAACTATATAAAATCCTTATATTATATACTAACAAATGCCTGAAACATTTTTATTCGATCTGTCGAAAAAAAAAAAATATACAAATTTAATTACAAGATAAATTTTAACAAATTGCAATAATAATTTAAAACAAAGTAGGCTTGCTGCCATTAAACAAAAAAATAAACAAGAAAAAATACAATAAACAATGAAACTGCAAGGCAGGTACTAAATTTGATTTTCAAATGGCCACCATTCGCAGCAACGCAAGCTCGGCAGCGTGTTTATCTTGTAATTAAATTTGAATAAAAATTTTTTTTCGTCTGATCGAAAAAAAAAAATGTTTCAGGCATATGTTAGTAGATAGTATAAGGATTTTATAATTGTTTTATTTTCAAAAATTGATCGAGTGGTTTTCAAAATATCTTGTTTTGAAATTTTTGATCGGCCGCCATTTTGTTATTTGATAAAATAGAAAATAATTGTTAATACAAAAGTTTTAGAGAACTAAAAGCAAATGCTGAGTTTTTGTATTTTTTCAATATCTCTTAAAATAAGGGAGTAATGACGATTTTTCGAAAAACAAAAGAACGCCAATAACTATGAACTGGGGCTCCAAATCAAAAATTTGAACTAAGAAAAGTTGTTTATCTCAATGAGTTCTAACTGCCGTTTTCGGATGGTACAACTTAGTATTAACACCCTGTATATGTAATACCCTTACATACCAAAATTTTTGAGAAAAATTATGTATGACTATGACTTCAAAGAGTGCTACGGAAGAAACAGAAAATAAATCAGTAAAACAATTGTTATTATTATTACTGTCAAACTTTTCAAGTGTACTTTTATTATTTCCGCATTTGATTTACTTGTATTAAAATTAAATATCCTACAAAAATATAACATAAACTATTTCCGAAGGAACAGAATGTGACAGAACGTCTGGTACGGCTTGAATTCTAAATCTCCAAGAAAACCTTTGATTGATTACTATAGTAAATAAGGTGGCATCAGAGACATCTAATTAGCTGGAAGTAACAAGCGAACAAGTTAACGTTAAGTGATTGAGACAGTTTAAGTAAATCTTGCAGTAGAGAGATTTGCGATACAATGACGTTTTTTTTTAAGAGAATAGTGATATACAATAGCATCTTATTATTTTTTGTATTAGCCACCTTGTTTATTAGTATTTATGTAAGTAACCTCTTACATTATATTATTGTGCGCATTCGGCAGGCAATTTTAACGGTTAAGGATATATCAAAATTCAATAGGTCATGAGAAAATAGAGGAAAACTGATTTTGATCCATTCTTCTACAAATAATTCCTAGACAGTTGAATATCTGGGAAAATGTTTCAAATAAAAAATTTAAATACTTTTATTTTCTAGTTAGTGACGTACGCAAAAAAATCATGGGCACAATTCTGAGATATAATACAAATTTATGATTTTTTTAAACAGATCCCATATTTGCATGATTTTACGCTCAAAAAATATTTAATTTTTTTTCCTTCTAACCATATTAATATTGTACAATTTTGATTTAGTTTTTCAAAGAAATTATGATAAATAATTATTGTCTAGAAAAATACGCGTTTTGTATGAAAAATAGCATTATTATTAAAAGAGATGCAGCTTACAATAACAGTTTTCTACATTTTTAATATATTAATTAATTTATTATTTATCACAATTTCTTTTTAAAATTAAATCAAAGTAGTGCAATATTAATATCGTTGAAAAGAAATTTGATTCTAAAATCAAAATGTGGCTACCATTGAAAAAGTTGTATCTATTATAGTTTTCGAGATCCCAATGGTGGCCGATAAAATCTGAACACATTTTATAACCGAGTAGAAAATTTCTAAATACCTACCTGAAATACTTATTATGTTGCTATATAAAATTACTAGATTAGATATAACCCCCTAATCGTATGAGATATGTCAACATGACAAGCATTCTAACATCAATTATAGCTATATTTCGGGAGAATAAATATTATACCAATATCCAGTTATAGTCCGATGTTACATTTCTGGATCAAAATGTTATTATAATATTAGCACTGTAGATTAAATATTAATCTACAAACATAAACTATGTAAATATTGTCAAATACTGTGTATACATGATAAATCTAGAAGCAACATTATTAAAATGAAAGACAATTAATAAGTTGTAAGAATTGGAAACCTACAGAAAAATTATAATAGTAGATACCCAATATTACGATACTTGTGAACTAATCAACTCGACAATCACTTGTATTTTCTGACGGTGGCTTTATAAGCTGAAATACATATAGAAATAAAATTCGAATTTTTTAAACAATCCAATATTTTAGAATAAATACACCCCTCTCCACAACGAGGACCACCAATCACGCTTTCAGATAGTACAAAATATATTATTCAGTAATGCTGAATATTCGTTATTCGGCTATTCAGCTGAACTGCTATACGTCACATCAGTAATGTAAACTTTATTTTAATTTACCTAGAACAATAAAAATGTGGCCTACACTTTACATCAAAACGAAAAAACAACTTTAAGAAATATTACTAAGTACAATACCGTGGATAGTACTATCTTAGGTAAAATTAACGTTATTTCACTTATATCGGAAATGCCCCGTAAAGTTCGTAAAATACAAAAATGTTCAAACAGCCTGCATTTAACTTTTTTTTCTTTTTTTTTGTATACAATACCATGCTCTTCTGTAATAATCTACGTTACACTAATATTGCGTATGTTTCAACTAGAACCGACAGTGTTTTCCACTAAGTTTAGTCAAGAAGGTTTAGATTGCGACACAAATATAAAACACTATGATGTTCAGTAATAGTGAAAATATAGTGAAATAATATTTACGGAATTCATAAATGATAATATATCAAAAAGCTGCGATCATAACGGCACAAGTGTTTTAAAGTCGCTGGTAAACATTGTTATCACACTTTTTTATACTTGCATTTGTTAACACCTTAAGATTTGTTTATTTGGTTTAAAGAATAAAGTGCTATTACTATTTTATGCAGAATATTTATAATAAAATTAGTTTCTTAAAATATTCTAGTTTTGTTAACTGTTAGATATTTATTTAAGTATGAACAATCTGAAAGGGTATGAATTAAATTTTATTTCATAATTAAGTTTAGTTATATTAATATCAATCACCTTGTTTGATTTGGCTGTAAAGTTTGAAAAAAGTTACATTAATAAATAATAGGAGTACATTTCAATACCACTGAGTCCGAAGGCTAAGGTTAACTTTTCAATACATACCGTATAATTTTAATTATAAAGTTATCCACGCCAGCGATCAAATAAAGCGTTTCATTTGTACTAAAATAACCCGACGTATATGCCATCTTGTGTTAATTAATCAAACATAATTATTCAAGAGTATTTGTTTAACAATCACAAAACACTAGAACTTATTGTTTGACTTACCTACTCCGTTGATAAGTATACAGGGTAGGATTAGGTTGAAAACGTAGAACATAGGTCTCCGCCGCAGTTTGATTGTGTAGGTGATGTCTGGGTACGGTTCTGGACAGCAGGAGTAGATGACGTTGTGTTTTTCTGCCTCGAAGCTCAGCAAGTCGAACTCGCCGTTGGCTTTGTAGTTGCTCACATCGCCTTCCTCTGTTTGTTTCACTAGCTCCACCTGGAACGCAGACGGAACATCATGTTCAATTGCACCTTAACAATATTATTATAGAATTACGTTTGCTAATTTAATCTCTATTTTCGATTACTCGGAATCTGTGATTAGACTCATTCAGGTGTTCAATTCCTTTGTTTATTTTCACTTGAATTTCAATCACATGAAAACAAAAAGTTTAACTAGATCATTTTCTGTTCAATTTGATCAAAGAACAGGTGAAGAAGAAAAACAAAGAATTAGAGATTATTCAGTATAAAAAAGTATTGGCTTCTGTATCTAAAATCCGAGCTAAATGTACATTCTATTCACTAAAAAGGTTTCATTCCAATCAGTGTTGCCAAAGGAATTCATATATTGATTAAGTGCAAATCGATAGGGTTTTGTTATTTTGAATAGAGTGATCCAAAATAGTTATGTTTGGTATCAAATGAAAAGGTGTCACAAGGGTTGGCGTGAATGTATTAAAAAAATCCATATCGTGCAGCTTTTCTTTTCTGCAAAATGTTATTATAAGTAAGTCGTGTTTGCTATCAATTGAAACAACACGACAAAGGTTGACGTGCAGAAATGACAAAAAATTGCCATGTCGACCGGGTTTTGTTTTCTGCGAAAAGTTGTCAAAAGTATGTTTTGTTTGGTGTCAAATGAAAGGATTCGAAGAGGGCTAGCGTGTAGAAATGACAAAAATGTATCATGACGATTGCCTTTTGTTTTTTGCTAAAAGTTGTCAGAAGTAAGTCGAGTTTGGTGTCAAATGAAAGCATTCGACAAGGGCTGGCATGCAGAAATGACAAAAATGTTCCAGGTCGATCGTCTTCGCTGGCATGCAAATATGACAGACATTTAAAATATCGATTGGCTTTTTTTAAAAAAAGTAAGACGTGTTGGTATCAAAAGAAACCATTCGACTAGAGCTGGCTTGCAGAAACGAAATTAGACATCAAATGTAAATATCTCACTGACTCTGGAGACCTAGGGAACTCTCAGCATAGCTGAACTATTGATTTATAAACAAATTCTTGTACTAGTCTGCGAAACACAGTATTTTCAATGTTATGACAGATCATTTTAAAAATGATCTAGATAAAAATTAAAATCCTCACATCTTACATATTCTAGATCAGATAAATTTTTATGTTGAGATCTATTTTATTACATCAGATCAAGAATTTGTGATCTTTTTTGAAGATCATAAAAAAGATCACAGGATGCTAACATATCATTCTAGGACAGACGTAATTCAATATAACGTTGTGAAATTTTTGTCAATTTTAACAGATGTTTGACAAGTATTAGACAGTATCGTACAATATGCAACGTTATATTTCACTTTTGTCGTTATTGTTTTCATGCTCTACAAATAATAAGAAAAATTACAATATAGGTAAGATCAATAACACAAAAGAAAGAGCAAAGTGTCAAAAATGTCTGTACACTTAAAAAATGATATTGGATGTCATCTGTTCTAGAAGGTCTTTTTAAACATTTACTCATCATATTATTATACATTCAACTATGTCAGATAAACTATAATTTTTATTACACACATTAGTAGGTATTCTCGTACATGCAAAACGATAACTTAAAAAATAATACATTTTCTCCATGCCTCCGCCACTGACTTAGTTTCCCTCGGTGCTAATCATTGATTTAATAAATTTACGAAGTATTATAAGTTCTATGGTGCTAATACTCCACATACCGCATATCACAGAAGTTGTAACTTGCAAAATCTAGGTTAACATTAAAATTTGAAAATATTAAATGATCTAGATTAGTCCAAAAGATCACGGAATTGATTTAGATTAATGATATTGACAAATTAATCTAGATCAGTCAAAACATTGAGTATTTCAGAATTTATAGAACTGCTTCAAAATAAAGTCCTTCAAAACATCGTGAAACTTTTGGGTGTATTAGAAATAAAGATCGTAATAAAGAACTAGATATCGAATAATGTAAGTATACCTTCAGATTGCACGATTAATACCAACATCTAATCAGTTCTAATCTAGGGTGTAAGAACGTTATATCCAAAATTTCAACTTTTTTATTCACTAGTATTTTGAGTAATCGTTACGATAACATCCATCCATCCACACACAAGGACAGACATCATTGTAAAAATATTGAAATCGTGTTCTGGGGACTTCAAAACGTGCTTATTCATTGAAAACTTACTATCCGATTTTTAGCATAATTCCATACCTCCCTTACTGAGTAGCGAGATGTAAAAAGCAATTCCAATTCGACTTGAGCGGAGTGTAAGATGGGAGGTTCAAATCCCAACTTCGTCAATTTTTAATCAAATAAAAGTACCGCTGTGTCCGAGTAGTTTCGAATCAATAATATAGCTGTAGGTTTCTAATACAACAATTCAACACAGATTATAAAAAAAATATGAACCAAATTTTATTAAGTACAGACCAGATTCTTTCACGTTATTAAAGTTCCGATGGATATTTTTTGTTATACATTGAAAAAACAATTTCGTTCTAGGAAATTTCACAGCTTTGTTTTCATTACATATTGATCTATAAAATTGAAGATTTAAGAAAATATTTTCTTTAAATATATTTATTCTTACATCAAGTTTATGCTACTTTATTTGATAGTTAAGTTATAATTCTGATGAGTATGCAGTTGCAGTAGTTAAGAAATTATTATTATAACTTAATATATATGTTTGATTTATACTTAAACGTACTTAATATTTTAAAATATTTTATGTTTAAAGCAGAAAGAAGTGTAAAAGCTACAAAGAAATGTAAACATTTAATTTTTAAAAGATTAGCTACATTTGTGGGTAATGTGCCAGAAAATTTCATAGATGCTATTTTAAAGTGAAATATTTTATCCTCATATGATGGGATATACCGGGTGTCCCAGCTCGACCGACACATAGGAGTTTTACATGGGAAATCAGTTAATTATGAATAGTATCTCCCCAGTGCAAGATATTAACTTGAAATTTTGTATACTTATCGGAGAATATTAATTCTATGGATCACACTTGTTTGAAATATGTAATTCCGTCTGCAAGACGAGATTTATTAAATTATAAAATCTAACATTTTCGTTCAAAATCAGTCAGCCATGGAAATAAAAGAAAATATATATGTGACAGTTCTGACAGATAATGACATGCCATTGTAGATATTTATATTTTTGTAATATTGGTATATTATTTAACAAAAAGAAACTAAATTCAACTTAAATAATATTAAAATACAGGGAATAAGAATTAAAATCAGTGATACTTCACTAAAGTGTCAGATAAATATTTTCTTTTATTTCCATGGCTGTCTGATTTTGAACGAAAATATTAGATTTTAAATTTAATAAATCCCTGCAGACGAAATTGCATATTTCAAATAAGTGTGATCCATAGAATTAATATTCTCCGATAAGTATACAAAATTTCAAGTTAATATCTTGCACTGGGGAGATACTATTCATAATTAACTGATTTCCCATGTAAAACTCCCATGTGTCGGTCGAGCTGGGACACCCGGTATGTATGTGCTTGTTTAAATAAATTTTATTTATTTATGTTTTCATTTCCAATATCACATAGATTTTTATAATTTCATATTGAAAAGTGATCAGTAGCGGCGACATTGTATATTACAGAGGCTCAGCCATTAAAAGAGTACATAAATAAAAAAATAAAAAGAGTACGGGTACAATTGCGAAAGTGTGCCAATTTTCAAATTTTTATTTCAACGGATATAATGTTTAGAATGGAAAAACTAAAAATAGTCTAAATAAAAAAATCCAAGATTCTTTAAATTTTTCCCGATTTTTGACGAATTTAGTTTTTCGTCAAGGTCATATTTCGACCCTTTCGAGGGCAATGCTTGAAAACCTCATTTTTTGGTCTAACTTTGAATGAATATATATCGACAAAGTTAAGAGGTAATTGAATTTTTTGGATATTTGGCATCAGCGCATCAATATTTATTTAAGTTCAGAAAACAAAAATTTTGAAGAAAATAGTTCTCCGGCGAAAAATTGAAATTCCGGCTTTTTCGTTTTTCTCATTTTTCTCCGAATCGTTCCAAAAAACGTATGTACAAAACCTATTTGCTTGTGTATCTTTGCCCTTAGAATCAAATGGTATAATCCTTGAGATTGTATCTCTACCAATTTTAGAGATATACTCAAAATACACATTTTTTCATGTGAAACTGTAACAGAAAAAAATCTCAAGAACGAAAAGAAATAATTAAATTATTTTTGTAGATTTTAAATAAACTCATCAACGTCTCTCATTATGCACTATTTTCAAAAACCAAATTTTGGACTAAAAAAAATAAGTTAAACAGACAATAATTGTGTGCTCTCTATAAACCTATTTTTAACAAGAGATTTCTGTTTGTAAATTTTTTTATTGTTCTTTAAATTATAATAACAAAATTTCTACAGTGACTCGAGACAATTTCTCAGAGGCTCGAGCCATTGTAAAAACAGCCCGACGCCGCCATTGAAAGTGAAATATGTTTCTTTTTATTGTTTAATATTTAAGTTTCCTAATATTCGTGAAATAAGAGTTGAGCTGTTTGACTGAGAGTGTTTATTATATACGGCATATAATGTCATTGGTGCGACAGACTATAATTATTGCTAGTTATAGATCTAACATCTAATCGATGATTTGTTCATTCTAGTGTTAACATTTTATATTTTATTTAACACTGACGTGTTCGATAAAGGTTCCCTAGCTGATGTAGGCTGTTCGATGAGAAATAACGAACTAATGTAAACTCTTCTCAAATACCTTTCGAGTTGTTGTAACTAGTGCAAATTAAGTTAAGGTCATATTTAAAAGATTTTTTTATTTTTATAGATAAAATTGATGAGATAATCTTAAAGGCTGATTTATAAGTAAAGGAAGAAAACAGAATATAATTTAGTCCAGAAAACTTATTTAAGATTAAGATTAAGATTTAAGTCATAGGAAATTAACGTATTTATTTATAAGAAACTCAGAGTACAAAACATAGATCTGATGCTTAATTTAAGAATTGACCAACATAACATTTTCTGTGTCTGCGTTTTCTATACTCGTGCATATTCGGCGCCATTCGGTATAATTCGTGCTATTACAAATAAATTCTACTACAGGGATGGCAAATATGTGTTTCTGATTCTTGCATTACACTGAAGCTTTGTTCGTTAACATGTACTAGGTTATCCTAGTGTTAACTGTTTTAACGTGTTAGTACAAAAAAACTGTTAGTACTACTTTTGACGAATCGAGCAGTGCCGTGCAACGTGGTCATTGACAACCATTTCTGAATCGGAAGCCTATAAGAGTATTATATCGTTGTATTCAAAAAAAATAATTTCGTTTTTGAAACTGTAATATATACAGGGTGAATACTGAAAACCTTGACATAGGGAAATAACATGGGAAAACAGTTTTTTGCTGTTTCCATCTGTCCCGCTAAATAAAAACAGGTATATAATAAGAGGGCGGATTCATAATATAAATAATCTACAAGACCTGTTTCGATTTCTATTTGAAAAACATAAAAATATTTTTTCACAAAACCACTTAAAGAAAAAAAAAATTCTCTTATATGAAACACATAATATTGAATAAGTTTTATTTGAAATACTTTTCTGTAATATTTCTAATTTAGGAAATATCGACTGGACACTAGAAACTAAACCACCCTATATATATAGCGTTAACATCTTAAAGACTTATTTATAAAAAATCTATTTTATTCCGGTAATTCATAAATCGTAGAGGTAAAATATGTTAACATTTAACAAAATTGTTTTGCGCTTTGTACTAATAGTGATAAAAGTATTATTTCGATATAAATATAGAAAGCCGCAAACCTCTACTCTTTTTTCACGTACTATAATATTGCCAAATGTTCGTGATGAAATAAAATCACAAGATCGGAGATTAATTCCTATGTTCATGGAATTTAAATCTTGGTTGCATAGCGATATTTTTCTCCCCTATACCTATAGGGAGATTTGATTTCATTATTATTTTTTATTCAAGTACTGAATCATTTGAAAACAATCTGGTATGTTGAACTTCCGCCACGAGATAAGAAAATATTAAAAATATAAACCTCATGCGCAGAAAATAAATTTTATTTTATGAGATAAGAACGGGAAATGGTGAAAATGAAACAATTTGTTTCTGTGTATCTCTACGTGTAGGACATTATTGTTTTTAATCACGTAAGGGGTTGAAAATATGTTTTCCTACGACCACTGTTAAAAATAGTATTTTTAACGGTTGCTTAGCAAGTTAAAAATAACAGTTTATAACACAGTAAATACTTTTAAAACGTTGCCATTGACAACGTGTTAAAAGTAAAAAACAAATATACTTTTAACACGTCTTATGTTCAGTTGTTCATAACAAATACATCATGACCTGTCATAAATGTCATTCTAATGCTTAGTTTTTATTTACTAATAGGTACATAATTGTGGTCGTAGGAAAAATAGTGTATGATATTTGTGTTAAAAGTGATTTTATTTCGTTCGTGGGGTTTGTTAAACTCGGCTTCGCCTCGTTTCAAACTTACCCACTCACTCATAAAATGTCACTTTTAACACTTATATCATAAATAACTATTTCGCTTATTTTTAGTGTAAATTTCAAACAAAAATATTTTTTAACCTCTGTTTAAAGTGACGGTTACCGTAAACGGTGGTTAATAAAAAAATATCGCATCGAAAAACTGACGTAAGTTGTCAAAAATACACGTTCTTTACTTTTTCGATGCGATACTTTTCTATTAACCGATGGTTTAGGAAACCGTCACTTCAACCAGAGGTGAAAAATCGGCCCTTATATTAGCAGACATAGTAACAAATAGTTTATTATTTGTTAAGAGATATTATCACAAAAAAACATTCCTGGAAATATAAATTCAAGTAAATTGAAAACTATTTACAGAAAAATAAGCTTATGTTTTATTAAATAATTCGAGGGAATTTTTTTCTTGGTAATCTTTTATACCGTAGATATTTTTTTAAAGTTGCCAATAGTCCAATGTTGGCTAAATTCCGTTAAATAAATAGGATAACATTTATATAAGCTCTAAAACAATATCCGAGATAAATATCCTTTATTTTACAACGAAGGATTAAATAAATGATTTCATTTAAATTTTCTTGATTTTTTTATTCACAACAGTGTTTAGATATTCAACGCAACAGTTGGATAAATGTAAACGATACTTTACAGTTATTTATCAAGCGGACGCGTTGTGGAAATGAATACTCAATTACTCAAATTGTCAAATTGTAGTTATGCATTGATTTCTCTACATTATTTGTTTAATTTATATTCCTTTATTGTTAAAATACCAATAAAAACCTTTTTTTACACTTTGTGTTCATAATGAAATCTGTGCGAAACCTAATTTCGTATCGAGAATGCTTTCATTTCATTTGTTTTAGAATATTTGTACTAGATTATATAATTAAATTTTATTATGTTCATAAATCAGAATTGATATGAACTTCGAAATAAATGCAAACCCAATGTTACCAACTAACATTACACAAACAAATTTCCCTAAATCAACTGGATTTAATAAAGGTATTTTTATAATGACTGAAAAGTAAAATCTAAGGTTTGATTCCTAATATTGCCAATTATATATATATATATATATATATATATATATATATATATATATATATATAACGTTTGGTAACAAAATCATGTATATTCATTTTCATTATCAGATTCTAAGGGTGACCTACTAATGAGTGAATTCTTAGCTTGAAGATTTGTTGTAAAAATTTGGATGCGTATATTATTACCCACTGACAATTTTCAGATCATATTATAATTTAAATAAATACCCTAAAGAGTCTTTAATATAAAAATATATTCAATTGTGCAGTAATCGTTTTAAAAATTATCACTTATATCTTCGCAGAGCATTGATTTATTCCGAAAATTTTTTCGTGTGCATTCTATCAACAAGTGCAGAATTCGTTTATGAAAAGCACGATTAAAAATGAATTAATTCTCTTCGCTCGAAGATAGATTCGGTAAGAAAATCATAACGACACGAACAAAGAAAGTAAAATTAATTTAGGTATTATAATATTTCGCTTAATAATCAAATTATGATACAATAATTAAGAAAAATATTTATTATTTCTAAAACATGTATTTTTGATATAATGAAAATTCAATATAATTTTTTTATGTCAAATTGACATTTTTGACATGAAAAAAATTCAACTTATTAATTTTGCTTAGTTAGGTAACACACCGAGGTCTTTGGTTAGGTGAACCAAGTAATGATAAATTTTTAAGACATTTTATATTACCATGACAAACATAGTTAATACAATATTTCTATTTGCTGTTAATTATTGTCCTATGATTTTCCATATTATTTAAAGTGATTTATTGAGCGTAACTCACTTAATACGATTAGTGTTATAATTTATTATATTTATATTTAGTTAATAACAGATATTTTACATATTGCCAAAATCGGGTTACCACCCTGGTTGATTATTAGTTTACGTAATTAATAATTAAAGGTTTATATCAAACGTTATGATGCGAATATTAGTTACTAGGGATATTGTACCTCACAATAAATATAGGGTTTCTCTTCACCTCGGAGATCAATATCAAGTATAGCCTTTAATCTAAGGAGCTGATAATGATGACTGACCCGGCTTAAATTTCTTTTATGACGAAAAAATCTTTTCAGACGTGACCTCCTCTTGTGTCATAGGATCTTATCCCATATTTGATAATGATATTTTGTGTAACTGTTTAGAGATGTAGAAAACGAATTAAAAATAATGTATAACAAATTAATACATAATTAAATATTTTATCAAAAAAAAATATTTTCTGTATTTCTGAATTATTACAAAATTTAAAATATGCAATATGTTCACATGTTTACAGTGTCAAAATTAGCTTAATTACAGAATACTTTTATTTGTAGTAAATGGTGGGTTTATTATATTAAAATAATTTATGATATTAGATCTGCCACATAACAAGTTTGTATCAATCGTCGACTTGTGACTGATCACATAAATAATCCTATTTCGTATTAAAATACAAAATTTACTTGCTAAAAAGATTTGGCAATGCTTTTTACCAGTGTCTAGGTAGGAACATAGAATTTTTATGCAGATATTGCTATAGCGAAATATTTTTCAATTTTAGCATGTTGAAATAATTCATATACATTTAATAAATTAGAAAAATATGTGTGTAAAAATTTTATAGCTGATTCCTAGAATACAACTTTGTGATTTATAATTTAAAGTTATACAATTTAGAAAATTCATAGGTAGTGAATATTAGAGTTAAAGTTCGTAAATAAATTATTCATACACTTTCCATTAAGTAGGCGTAGCGCGTAAGCATATGTTATGTGTAGTGCGTTAAAATGTATGTTTAAATAAATGATGATAAAATTTAAATCCAAAGTTGTACATAATTTTAAGATCTATTAAAAGTAAAACTTTTATAAATATATATTATATAAAGGTGCAGAAAAATATAGTGTAAATAAATAAATATAAACCCAAAATCTAAAGCCTTGTAATGGATTATGTTGATATGAATTTATGTAATTTTTAAGTCAATGTAAGATAGGTTTAGTTTTAATAAAAAAATTCGATGAAACCATATTTCAGGATTTTGACAATGTGATTTATTTTTGCCCAAGATATATTCGTTATTAGATAAAAAAAACTAGGTCTGTTTTTTTTCATCACATAAAACATTACTTCACATGTTTTGTCTAATATAATGATTTATAAATTGTTTTTTGATAATTTCTCGTTATATATAGAAGAAATTTAATTTTATTAAGGTACCTGTTGATCCTATGGCAAAAGTTTATAGGATCTCTTTGGTAAGAAATGTTGTCTACTTTATTTTCGTGTATAGAATGATGTATTGCTACACGTCACGGTTTTCGAGCTATTGGCGAAAAAATGAATAAGGAACCGTTAAACAGTTTCCCGGTTGTTATTAAAAAAAAATTATATCTCTTTTTATTTTCTAGAAAGTAATAACTATTCTAAAAATTAAAAATTCTCACTAGTACAGGTATAATTACACATTGAATATCAGTCAATAGGAATTCATATGACCGGTAAAAATGCGCGTCTCAGAATACTGGAGATCCTGCTAAGGAAGTATTCAGTCCCGCTTCGCGGGGAGCCGAAACGGCAATGGTCCTTCGGGCCTCCGTCTTGCCTGGTGATATGATGCCCTTAATGGTGATCTAGTTCAGCCGGCCAAAAATTGGTGCACGCTTCAGCGTGTGCTTTAATTCTTGGCCTGTTGAAACCAGACCAGATTTCGCTGCTCTGGATTATGCTCTGGTTTCAGTGTGTCAAGAATTAGAGCACTCAGAAGTTTTGCTCATATTCTAGGTCTTCTGAACCAGAGAACATTCTGAAGCAGTTTTAGTTGCTAGATATACTCTTGCTTCAGAGGGTTGGGAATTAGAGCCCCCAGAAATGTTTGCACTATATTGAAGTCTGCTGAAACCAGAGCACATTCTGGTGCAGATTTAGTTATTCTTGATTGTGCTTTAGTTTCGGTATGTCAGTAATTAGAACATTTCAAAGTGTTTGCTCTAATTCTAGGAATGGGTCAAGAATTTGAGCATTCTAAAATATTTATTCTATTTCTAGGTCTGCTGAAAACAGAGAATTTTTTAACGAAATTAATGTAAGTGGCTAATCAATACCAGCATTGTCAGCTCTTTGGTAGGAAATTTTGTTATAGGACAATTTTCTAGAGCTGCTCTGAACTTGTTTAAAAAAACAGCAATAGTTTAGGTTTTAACTTTGTTAGAAGTCCCGTGTTAATTTTTGTATTTTCATACTTTAATATTATTTTTTTGTTAAGAAGTTGCAGATTTGAATAATTTATTATTTGGTTTTGTAAATAAAAGTCTAAATTCAAAATCTCACTGTAATTTCTTCAAACTATGTAATAAAATTGATGAAAACCAAGTTGAAGAATTACTTGATTTTTCAAGTACTTGATATATTATTACTTGACTTGACTTTAAATACAGCTGCTACCAATTGACTTGACCTTGACTAGATTTCAAGTGTGTGTCAATTCTGAATTAAAATATGCTAATTTCACAAAAAAATCAATATTGACTTAATTAACCTGAAAATAAAATTTTATTTGTATGTACATTTACAATTTTCACAAAGTAGGTGAGGCCAGAATTTAATGACACGACGTAGTTGGAGATCCAAACTTTCATAGCTCGCTTATTTTAAGAGCAACCCTGACTTTTTCTCGTAGCAATAATTTTTACATGGTCTTATAGGAAATTTTCCGACGGTGGTGGGACATTCCATCTCATTGTAAACATTTAAAAATCCACAATTTTTCAATTGTACCGGTAAAAGTCCGGGATATAGTGCACCTAATGACACCTATAGTTGTTTGACTTAATTAGTCTTTACGACATCAAATATTTTAAAAAGATTTTTTAAATATGCTTATAAACGAAACTGTGAGCGTATTGTGAACCTAACGATACTTAGAAGTTGAGAAGGGTATGTCAACAGGCAAGTGAGAGCAGGGTTGCGGGTGAGTAAACAGTTTCAAAATATTTATGTAGACTTGTAGTCATGACTCATGACATTTCAGCAACACAAACAAGGTACAGGGAATCTGTTTCAGGGCCGCTGAACTTATAATTCGCCTAAACTGAACTCAGCCACCTGTCTGCGGATACAATACACTGGAATATACTCTATTATCATAATTTGGTTACCAAAACAGGTATATTCATGAATAACAATCAATATATCATAATAAATATGTGTATATATGTATCAGTGTATATAGATATATTTATTTGACCTTCTGAATTCGTATCAAAAAAAAATAATTTAAAGATCGGAAATTTGATTTTAAATTTTTAAAACAAATATTTTTCTGCCACTTTTTGATAGAAGATTTAAATATTTTAATTACTATTTAAGATTTAAGTTATCAAAATTTAATATTGTATAACTCCTAATTTTATTTCTTCTAAAATAAATTTATATTAAAAATCAGGGAGTGGGAGTTTCACAGGTTAAACACCTCGCTACTTTTTAAATTTCTTATTCACAAAAAGAATATTCGTACCTATAGTGCAAATTTTGAACTGCATTTTATTTCAAAAAGCAGTTTACCTAGTTGCTAAAATAAGAAAATATAAATTTACTTCAAATATGTGCAAATGATGTATATAGAAATATCAACGAATAATTTAAATAATTTTAAACTTTACATTACATCAGAAATTTGAAGTAGGTAGCAAGATTTCAAGCATTGAATAAAATACGAATTCAAGTATTGAAAAGAACAGGGCTAGTTATATTTATTCCATTGTTGGATTATTTCCTTGGTAACATTAAATAAACACCGGGTTTTGGAAACTTGCCTTTTTATATATTTTATAAAAAAAAATCGTAGATTAAATATTTCAATATTTTTCAGTTTAATATTTCGAATGTAAATATGTTCCTAGCAATAAGGATATTACACACTGAGGGACTAAAAAGCATGATTTAATCCTGAGAGTGAGGTTTATAATCACAGTTCGCGCATATTCTGTAAATGCGAAATAATTGTATATATAGCGCAATATATTTTTTCAGGTGACAGTTTAATGTTTTTTTTTTTTGAGAATACGAAACCTACAATATGCATTTATACTTATTTAGTTTCGTAAAACTAATATTTCTGCTTTACCTTTTGCATCTGTCGACTGGAAACTTAAAGTTGACATTGGTAACCTACACGTGTTTTAACATAGTCAGTTTTTTCAATTAAAGATTTGTTTCTTAACAATGATATGTCTATTAAAGAATCACATGTGGACATTGTTGCTAATTTATTTTCTGATTCATTTAGTGTTTTGTTAAGTAAATTTAATGTAAAAAGTTTGAAAGTATCTTCGGGAGAGATGAGTGCTCAAGCCCCTCTAGCCATCCAACATCTTAATATTAGTAAAAAATTTCAACAACTTTTAAAACTCAATTTATTTTATTTTATTGATTTTGAGTTCATAAAAGACACCATCACCATACGCACATGTATACATTTTTACTGCAATGTGCCAATAATTCGTACATATCTTAGCAACAGGAATAATACTAGATAATAATGTTTTTTTATGATAATAATTAAAAATGTTACTATTGTAAAGTTTCCTTGGAAATGCAAAAATATATTATTTTATTTCAATTTTTGCAATGTCGTTGCAACGCATGTTTGTAGTCGTGAGTGGTGTGCTAGTAGGGGGAGCGGTGGCCCTGTGCAAGGACCGGTGGACGGAGCCTCGCTCTAAACGCAGGTTCAGGCCTGTTAAGGAGGCTTGGGGCCCTATTCCTGAGCCTGACAAGCCAGGCGACGGGGGCTACTCGGGCACCGAATATGAAACCGGGCGGAGGCTGCTGCTGGACGCCTTGCTGGGCTACTGGTAACACCTTCCTTCGGTTCTGTTCTTTTGGGTTATGGCATACCACCTGCCACTACACCCAATAAGGCAATAAAGTCTAGGTATGAGGATGGCGGAAAACTTCAGGCTCGAGGCTTAAAACCCTCCGTAGTTCTGGAGAGTACGAATGCCTCTACCTATATAGGACTTTATTCCCGCTGCTTCTGCAAACCCGAGGTATAAAACCCTCGGTAGCTTTGAGACGTATGGTTGCCTTTATTGGGTGTTCTAATCTACATTTTATCATCAACCATTATACCCAACGAGACAATAAAGTTTAAGTATGAGTATGGCGGAAAACTTCAGGCCCGAGGTCTAAAATATTCCGTGGCTTTGGGAAGTAATTGAGTGTACCAATCTGCATTATATAATCTACCATTATATCCAATGAGACAATAAAGACTTAAGGGATTCATTCCCGTTGTGTTTGAAACCGGAGGTCTAAAACCCTCACTGTTTTTGGGAAGTATGGTTGCCTTTATTGGATGCACCAATCTGCTTTATATCATCTACCATTACACCCAGCGTGGCAGTTAAGTCTTAAGTGCTTTATTCCCGCTGTATCTTCAAACCCGATATTAAAAACCCTCCCTAGTTTTGATAAGTATGGATGCCTTTATTGGGTTTACCAATCTGTATTTTATCATCTACCATTACATCCAGTGTGGCAGTTAAGTCTTAAAAGCTTTATTCCCGCGCTGTTTCTTCAAACCGGAAGGCTAAATCTCTTCGTGGCTTTGGTAAAAAAGTATGCCTTTATTGGGTGTGTCAGTCTGCATTATATCATCTACCAATAAACATAAGTCTTAAGAGCTTTATTTTCGCTACTTCTTTAAACCACTTTATTCTACTGTAGAAGTCAACCACATTAGACCCGCTTCTGAGATTCCCATTAATTTTCTTTATTAAAATGTTTATATAATTTATTGTATTCATTTGTATCCTTGAATATTTTCTTTATTGTTCATACAGGAGTATCGTTTTTGCTATTAGGAATGCGCACGCCAAATAATACATGATTATGCAGACCTTATTTAATACGAAATAATACACCGGTAGTTAAGCCACTGAATGTAACATAGTACTTATGACAGTTACTAGTAATATAAAAATAGGGTATATATAAATATACAAATAATATCAATAATCGGAAATTCTTTGACGATTTCTGAAAACATATAATAATAATCGTCTGATTTCTTTTTTGTAACTCAATCATATTTATTTGCATGTGCCAATCTTAATTTGTTCCGGATTCAATCTAAAACACTTAAAAGTATTTTTATAAATATACTACTGGCTCAATTGTAAAGGCCAAAGTAAAAAATAGTGTACTTTCAAAAATAATATTGACATATTAATGACGGGATTAAATCCTCTCATATTCCAGAAATAAAATGCAATAGTCAAATAGGAAAAACATTATTTTTCTTATGTAAAATAAAAAAAATATATGTACAAGAAATAGGTACACAGAATTATTCGTACACTTATGAAATCTTACATATAATGAGGCAATATAAAACATCTATAATTGCGTAATTGTTATTTGTTTGAGTATTTTGTATAAGGGTTTTTCAAAATATATTCAAAGATATGTTGAGAGTTAAATGAAATTAAATCCTAAAAATCCCCTGAATAAATTAATATTAAAAATATTTGAAATTATTCGAAGAACTTTAAGAAATTTTGGTTTTAATGGTCTTATAATAAAAAGAGAGTCCTACAATTTCAAACAAATAGAATAAAGAGTCACGCATTTGCAAATATTACGTTAGCATGGATTGTGTGTTCCAAAAAGTAAACTGGTTATTTTGCGAATGAAAGTAAATAGTACATATTCGAGTGGAAAGACAAATCTTTTTTTTTTTTAGAGAAATCCAAATTCTGAGTTTTAATAACTGCAATTTATGTAGTACAGACAAACATGGCGGCAGGCGGATGGTACATAATAGTTTGGAAATATGTAGGGGTTCCTTATAACTATACGGCCATTAAAATCAAAATTCCTTAAAATTTTTCGAATAATTTATGTTTCAGTAATCCTTCAAAAATTTCAGATAGTTTTTTATGTTAATGTATTCTGGGTTTTTTTAGGATTTAATTTCATTTAACGATCAGTAAATCGTTCATTTTTTTTATGGCCCCCAGGGCAAATATTTTTCAACTACTCCTCATTTTTATATTTACTTCTACACTGGCAAATTTATTTCCAGCAGATTCGCCTTTCAACTACCGTAATTTCTTGTTTTTAGTAACCTATTTTTTGAAAAAACTTTATACAAAATACTACAAATTATAATTACGCAATCACAGATGTTTTATATTTATAAATAAAAATACTGACACGTTATATGTAAGATTTGTGCACGAATAATTTTGGGAGCTACTGTATGTCCTAAAAGACAGCATTCTGTAATGTATACGAATATATGATTTCAAAATATTTTTGAAATATATTAAATTGTATTAGTTCACATATGAAAAAAGTTATTTAATACAAATATATTTAATTCGTTTTGGTATTTTATTTTAAAAAGTCTTTCAAAGAGTTTCACATTTTCAATAAACTGCACTTCGTAGAAAGAACGTCATTAAAAATACAAAGCAAAATTATAAATTTTTAATTAACGAAAAATTGAATAACTCTTCTTTTAAGGATAATTAATGTAGATTTTAAAAATTATAATTAAAATATAAAAAGAAATTAATCACCGAACATAGTTGGGAAAATAAGGAAACGATTTTTATTTCCATGAGGTAGTTCCGACTTTTTTGGCAATCTTCCAATAATTTAATACAGATGCAATCAACAGTGTAGATAAAATTCGTAATTGAAACATCAAAAAACAAACGAGCATGTAATCACTTTTATGGAGATACAATTATTTCCTTTATACTTTTTATTAACGTACAAATTGCTTTATTCAAGATACAATTTATATTTAATGAATGAAGCATTTAATTTAATGAGCCTTGAAGTGGGAAGAAGAATCAAAGAAGAAATGATAAATAATTATACTATAATAAATTTTGACAAACTCTGTAACTTGTAACAACGTTTAAAGTTTAAATTATTTCCAACTAACGGGCGTAAAAGTTTGTAGGCCTAGTCGTTAACATGTCTGCATGCGACAGCGAGTTGGAAATGATTTTATTGTCCGCAGAATTGGCGACAAAACTACCTTAATTTAATCATTGCCATTATTCATGAAATGATACCGCTGAGATGTTGCAGCTAACGTATGTAAATGATGCTAAATTTTATTAGATGAAGAGCATCAAAGAATTACGACATGTCATAAAAGAAGTGCTTACAATTTTTATTGTCTTCATCATGAATTGAATTTGAAATTTTAAAAAAGTACAAATAAGTTATTTTGAAATACAATTTTGCAGTAACATTATACGTGACTAATTTTACAGATAAACCAAATGCATGAACTTATTTAGGAGTATGGGGGCGTGATAATTGGGAGAAATATGATAACTGAGTCGGGGGCAAATTTCTTAGATTTTATTTCTTACAAGTATGTTATATTAGGTCGGTACGAAAGTTCTCAGGGTTTGTCTTGTTACTGTTTTTTATTCATTTGTTTCTGAATAAAATATTCAACGTATTCCGCGTTTTGACATCTTATCTTGTAAAGAATTTTTCGCATTATCTGATAGTGTAATTTGTTTTTTTTTTCTATGTTTAATAATAATAGTAATATTTTGTGACTTTTGTGAGCTAAATTCAGCATGCCTAAGGAACAATTTCGTACGATTTTTTATTTTAACTTCAAATTGGGACAATCCGCTGCCGAGTCAGCTTGCCAAATTAAAGTTTGGGGCCATAATAGCGTTGGAGAAAGCACCGTGCAACAATAGTTTAAGAAATTTCGTTCCGGAGATATCAGCCTCGAAGATGCACCTCGTAGTGGTCGACTTAGAGTACTTCAGGACGATGAATTGAGGACCCTGGTGGAAGCTGACCCATCGCAAACGGCTCGAGGGATTGCATAGGAACTAGGAGTCAGTCACCATGCAGTTTTAGATGTTTTAAAATACATTGAAAAGGTGAAAGAAATCGAAAAATGGGTGCCCCACTATTTGAACGATCGACAAAAATTGTCACGTTTCGAGGTGTGTTCTTCTTTGATTCTGCGAAATCAAAACGACCCGTTTTTGGATCGAATCGAAGAGAAGAGGTCCGATCCTGCTCCACGACAACTCCCGTCCGCATATTTTACAAATCACCGTCCGAAAGTTAAACGAATTGAGAGTCGAAGTTTTGCATCACCCATCATACTCTCCAGACCTCTCGCCAACCGGACTACCACCTTTTCAAGCTCTTCGATAACTTTCTCACAGGTAGAATCTTCGCTAATCAGGACCAGGTAAAAACAGCATTTGTCGACTTCGTCGAATCCCGAGAAACAAATTTTTATAATGACGGAATAAATAGACTTGTAACACGCTGGCAAAAATGTACAGATTGTAATGGCGCCTATTTCGATTAAATAGAGTAATTATTACTGAAGTTATGCTACTTTGAACTTTACCTATTGAAACCCTGAGAATTTTTGTATCAACCTAATAATAACATTGTTATTGTTTATTAATGTCGTAAGTATAAAACAAGGCATTTATTTGTTAATGAGAAAATTTAGTGTAGTTGACATTACATGTGAAATATTTTTACAAATAGCTCGAAATTCAATAATTTTTTGATAAATATTATTTTAAAAAAACTCCCTTAAAGATTTCCACTGACAAAATTATTTCAAGTAGATTCGCATTTCAACTACCGTAATTTCTTGTTTTTTGTGACCTATTTCTGAAAAAAAAACCTTTTACACAATACTCGGAGAAATGATAATTACGTAATTACAAATGTTTTATATTTATAAATATAAATATTGACGCGTTATATGTTTATATAGATTTCGTAGCTGTACGAATAATTCTGTGTACCTATTTCTTGTATGCATATTGTTTTTATTTTGCAAAATAATATAACATAATGCATTTATTTGTTAATGAGAAAATTTAGCGTGACTGACATTACATATGAAAAATTTTACAAATATATCTCGATACTCAAAATTTTTTTGATAAATATTATTTAAAAAAAATCTTATGTAGCCATCACATAACATCTGGTCTGTCCTCATTATACATTTTATTAATATTTATATTTTATATATTTATGTAGTATTTGATACTGACAGTTGTCATTTGTGCTGAGATACCAATATTAAATGAAATTTAATTTATTTAGAAAATAGTAATTATAGGAAGCTCAACCTTATTTTGTGCTTCTCTGTGAATTATAATAATTGTCACTGTCAAATATAAAACAAATTTGAACTATAAAATTTTTAGAAAACAAGTAAATCTAATGCAGAAATAGTAAAAGTACACGTCAAAAGTTTGACAGCAATAATATTAACAATTGTTTTACTGATTTATTTTCTGTTTGTTCAATAGCACACTTTGAATAATCATATTTAAAAGAAAATTATACACACATAATTTTGCATTTTTGTCAAAAATTTTGTTATGTAAAAATATAACAAGAATATGTTAGAATTCAGAAAAAAATACTGAATCGAATAAGCAAATAAAAAAAGTAGGTTCCCATTTAAAATAAGAAAGTTGTACCGCGTATTTTGAGAACCACTGGTCAAAAAAAAATAGTTTCTCTCATTTAAGGAGTCTTTTAAAATTTTAGCTCTTGGGCACATGATAAAAATGCCATTTGATTAAAGAATAATAGTTATTTATGGTACACGTGTGTTACATTACAGATAAGTCATGTGGGAAGAGTTTAGCTCACGAGGCCGTTAGGCCGAGTATGGTATTTTTCAAGTGTCTTAGGTAATTAACACACATGTGCTATACAATATTTTATCCAACACATTTTAATCATTGATATAAAATATATGTAAGATTTTTGACAGATGGAATTTCGAAATGACATTTAGGAACAAAATAGTGTAGAGAAGTTTTTATAACGTAGTTACTATGATACGAACCAAAAAACAATGAGATAATATATTTAGCTCACTAGTGACTTATAACCAACTTTATTTATCTAAAAACAGCATACTTATATCGTTATAATTACACGGTGTTGGATAAAATATTTTTTTAAACTAGTGGTTCTCAAGTTACAAGACATACAACATATTTTTTATTTCTATTCGACACCGTATTTTCTTCTGAATACATCCATGCATTAGGTTTATATCCTTACATAATAAAAATATTGAAAAAATGTGAATTTTGAATATTGGAAAAATCAATACTACCTAAAATAATTTTTTTTTGAAAGTAATTGAAATATCAGTAATTGCAAGAAACAATTGCTTATATCAATAACTTCTAAAAATATTCCGAATTTACTAAATAAAATTCTTTTGTTTTGAAAGTAATTCAAATACAATTTCTATTTTTCTAAAATTAATTGAATTAGTAATTTACTTACTGAAGTAATTAATTACTGCCCAATTCTGTTTGGTAACAACTGGATATGCGCATTGGCAACCCTAGACAATGTATCTTCCTTTATACACAATTAAGGGTTGAACATGACCTTGATTTCTAAACCAGGAAACCTAAAAGCTTTCTTGTTAATGTAATCCCAGAATTGAAATCTTCATTTATCTCACTTTCTTAACAGCTCGTAAGTCTCGGCTTTATAACATAACAGGGATTTGTTTTGTTCTTTCAACGTGAGTTCTGAGATGAATTCATCACACTTAAGTTGGCGTTGAAATTCGACCGGAGAACGTTTTTATTTTACTCCTTTTGATAAATTACGTTCATTATTTACCACTTTTATGCACTAAAATTCTGGGACAGCAAACGAATGGTCCTCTTTGTATGAAATTACGTTCAATGCACGGGTCATGTGCATTTATAGTAATTTACTCATGTGGAACCTTATGATATGCTCTTTATATGAGTATCCTACTATATTCCATAAAACTTAACTTGCAGATCCTACTTCTTCAATTTGTAAAAGTACATTAATTTCGAAAAGGTTGTAATAGTTAAGGCAGTTAAAATAATATATGATTTCCTTCTGAGCACGAGCAAATAAAAAAATGAGAACTACAGTAGGAGGTCTCGTATTTTTTGTTATATGTGTGTATTTCTTCAGATAGAATAGACGGCGAGTGATAATTTGAAAAATAAAAATGACAACAATAATAGCGTAGAAATTTATATGATAACTAAATCCAACATACTCGTTAAAAATCGTAAGTACGCTGATAAAAAGGAAATATTTGAATTTAAACGTTAAAAATATATAAGTTTTTAGTAGAAATTTTTCGATTTCAATTCAATCCAGGTGGAATTACGCATTGCATATACGGAGTGATGTAAAACATATTAAAATAGAGTATTAGGTTAAGTGGTAACATTTCCCACAATGTCGATTGTTAGTATCTCTTACATCTACAGAAATTTTATTGTTCATTACCATAGTGATCAAGTTTTAGAAAGTATATTTACTCGTACGGATATTGCTTTATATTTCATATAAGTATTTTACAAAACGAGGTATTTTGCTTTGTTTTTTTTTTGTTTATTCTTGGCAAAACATGACAAGAAATTTAAGTTTATTTTGTCACTTTTGTATATTATTTAAAACGTAATCAGAGATCTTACGAAATTATATTTACATATATAGCAAATATATTCTGTTCAATTTTTAATACTTAGATGTAAAAATTATTAATGTTGTATATTTAAAAATTATATTTTGTTACTTTCATAATCATTGATAAATATTTATAGATATGAAAAAACTATCATGCGGTTCTTGCAAGACAATTTTATTTCTTGTCTTACTAAAAGTAAAACATAAGATTTTCGTGAAACGGTATTTTTTTATCAGCACAATTTAAAAATCATAGAAATTCTTCATTGTTCTTATAAAAATGTACCACTAGATAATGTAGTGACAAATTAATTGTGGTAAATTTTTTCAATCACAAAGGTAGCTACAGTCCATTTCCCGCAGTTAATCCTCATGTCATCAATTGTAACCATATGATTTAAATCGAATGACATCATTTTATCGGGTGGGATTTTCGAAGTAAATAAATTTCAAAACTGGCAGTTTCGTATACAAATATTAAAATGGATGAAACATATGTTTGAAGAGTTGTAGGGTAAACTAACGAAACTATCAACACACAATGAAGCACAAATTGACGACGCTAAAATCACCTACATCAATGAAATGAAAGACAAATTTAAGTTTTTTAAATATTTGAAATTACCGCGGTTATATTATTGTTTCTATTTCTTTTTATCGTTGGTTAGACGCAGATAGCATATATACCTCTCTTCAAAGATCCAAGATAAAAGTTTAATAATTCTTGCAGCAGAAATTGATGACGTGAGGATTAACTGCGAGAAATAAAGTGTAATGGGAATGTGCATAAAATAACGAAGGGAATTCTTTTTTAAGACACATTTTTGAATTATGATATATATTTTTAAATTTTTAAATGGATTCAAAAATTTTTACTACATTCTTTTGATTTCAGCGATGTAAATATTTTGATATCTAAAATTCGATTTACATGAAAAATTCCATAATTGAATATAACTTTATGAAATATATTTATTATATGCAAAAATTTATTTAATACTTTAACTTTTAGTAAAATCATGAATATGCCGAGTATATCTGACTTACGTCTCAAAAATAAATAATGCTTGATGTAAAATATTCCCTTTTTATGATTTATAAAAATTTATCAACCTAAAATAATATGAGTGCGTAGAGTATGGGAGTAAATACGGTAATAATGAAATCTTTTATATTTGAAAAATGTTATAAAGAATGAAAAAAGTATGATGAGTCTATTACTTCCTTTATAGATTAGGACTATAAACCTTAAACGGCAAACGTAATGTTCTTTATAACCAATAGAGAATATACGAGAGCTTGTGTAGAATACCAAACTATCAAGAGACATTATAGAACTCGCGAAACAGATAATTTTATATCTTTGTATCAACGGAAGGTTAAATTTACTGTGTAATAAAGATATTTTATTTTACTTTTTATATTTCCTGAATACCCATTTCATCCGTCAATTGTATCTGTCCTATTTTCTCTGAAATTCCTATCTTCTATAATTAAAGGAATTAGGCAGTGAAACGTGAATATTTTAAAGACAATTTTAATGAAAGCGACAAGTGTGATATTGCAGTTTCATTTGGAGAGATGTCGCCTTATTGAGGTGAAAAAATTCAGTCGAATAAATGATTTGATTTAAAACTGGTAGAGTTGGAAATTTAATTCTGAAATTCAATAAAAACGATAAGTAAGAAGCGAAAATTCTCTAGAAGAGGTTGAACCAATTTTACTGGTTTAAATTGTTTATTTTTCAACCAATCAATAAAATTTAATATCTAATATATAGATATGTATAAGTTGAACACGCAGAGGTACTATTTAAATAAATAGACTTGCGGTTGCAATTATGTCAGCTATCGATTTTGGATTTTTAGAGAACGTTAGAAATTTATTATGAGAAGTTGGTATATAATATAAAGTTATAATAAATATACAATAAATTAATTGCATTGATATTGACTTGTGCTTTATATATTTATATAACTTAAATAAGAAATCAATTTAAGTTACATAAATTCATAACTCATTGTACAATATTTAGATTTTAAATGTGTGATTTTAAGGGATGTGTAATTTTTTCCAAGATTAAAAAATTCACTAGTATTAGAAATATAACAAGACGAGCAAAATATTTTGAAAGAGGTTAACTGGTCGAGATGAAAAATATTATATTTATAAAACAACATATTTGATTGTAATATTTTTAAGAATGAGATCTGTAATTATGTAGGTAAATGGAAATATTGTAGTTATTTATAAATTTATGATTATATTATATTGAAATAAATTATTTTATTTTATTTTTATAATATCCTTTTGTTTATAGGTAGGTACACATGTTAAGGTCTTTAAATTTGGGTTATATTTTCTTTTGCAACACATTTTTGATTATTATGCATGTTTTCTGGGTCGCTGAGAAAGCGGAGGAGAGATGGACCCGTAGGAGAGATGGATTTTGGTCTTAAAAGTACATTGGAGTAATATCTCACAGAGAATATTAATTTTGTTGTTTAGGCACAGTATAAGTAGCCGCTTGAACATTAAAATAGTCAACACTGAATAATCCAAGATTTACTTAAAAAAATAGCAAAAAATTGTATCTTATATACACAATTAGTTACTTACTATTTTAGAAGGTTTAAATTAATTATTTATGTATATCCTTTATGAACATGTTCTTAAGACTTAATGTAACTTAAATTTGTAGTTCAATTTGTAGACAGTCGTAAGTAATATAGTGGTCCATTTAATCTCTGCTCTGAGGACAGATGGACTATCTACGCTGACGAGCGATGGACCAGAGGTTTTTTTTTGGGAAAAAGATCAATTCAACTGGTAAACAGGAAAAAAACCATTTGCACATGGACAGGTAGACGATCTAATAGCTATTCCATGAGTTCTGAAGAACTTTTTTTACAGGGTTAATCAGAGAGTGATGATAAGGAAGAAGCTGAAGATTATGAAAACGAATAAGAAGGATGCGAGAAAAATGATTTAATAAAAACGATGTTTGCACGAAGAGTGTACCACACAAAATTGGTACATCTCACCCCTACTTATACTACATAGTGTGATAATTATTATAAAATTATTTTATTGTAATAAAATCATACAAACCAAATAGGCTTTCTTAGAAAATTAGGTTAGGAGCATTTTAGTTGAGAAAGTGTTTCCTCCTCGTGTGTATTTCATGTCGCTAAATGTAATACTGTGTTCATATGAAGTACTCTTGTCTTTGATTATACGAGAGAACTACAGTTAATTATGACTGATATTTCAAGCATAATTATTTTATAGTTCACAGTAAATGTTATATAGTGTTGCAGTGTATATTATCATGTGCGAGATGAGAGGTACCAAACATAAAGCAGTGGAAAATGTTCGAATTTAATTCAAAGGAAAATTTATGAGGTATAGAGAAAACGAAAAAAAGAGTACTCGTAATTACATTAGTTTAATACATGAATATAGAGTAATGTGAATTTACAGTTAGCAGTAACATTGAAAAAGAACATATACACCCTGAAACCACATGCAAATAATTATGTCACATTTAATATTTTCATGTTTCGTATATGTACGTCTTAATAATGTATATCCAGTTTGTTTCCACGGGTAGATTCTCACGTCATCAATCGTAACCATCTGATTCAAATCGTCAAGGGGAAAAGGGAGACTGATTATGTCATCTTATTATAATATAACATGCACTATGTAAATTTTGTTATTTTTCAAAATTTCAAAGAATAAACATTTATTTAGCAATAATAAATTAAATAAACAAAACAATACAAGTATAATAATGGAGAGAATATACAAAAAGGATTATAATCCTTAAACTAACGAAACTTTGCTAAAAAAACCTTAGGGTATGGCATCATACCTACGCATGGGTACGATAATGAGATAGCGAATAAAAGTTAAATAATTATTGCAGCAAAAATTGATGAGATTAGGATCAATTTATGGAAACATATTTTAAATACATTCGATTACGTAACGTTATACACATTTTCGTACGATCGAGTCTTAGAATAGTACATTATATACCAAGGTTGAGAAGACTATTATTATTGGCCTAGCATTAATTGTGACACAAGACGCTGGTCAATAATGGTCTTCTATATTTTTTTCTCTACAAGCATTTAAATTCCATATTATATTGAGAATACAATTCTTGTGAAAATTGTCAGATTTGAATTTGATTGGTTCAATTCACCAAAACACTGTGATTTAATTGAATGACAAGTTATGAGTGGAATTGTCACGATTATTGAAAAGTGTCTTCTAAACGCTGGGAAAATTGCTCAGATGAACTCATTATCAATACGGTTACGCATAATACCCCAATAAACACTAAAAAAAGTATATGGATACAATTTAGTGAGTTTTTAATAATCATTGTATTCTCTTCCTAAATACAATTCGTGATTCGTTTAAAAACCGATAATACTTAGAAAAGGCTACTCATGTTAATCCCAATCTTTAGAAAATATTTACAACTCCTACTTCGTCGTTAGGATTAACATTGGTGACATTTTGAAAATATTATCGACAATAAGCTAACTCCTTACCATATTACCTAATATCAAAGATTTTGACATATTCACAAAAACAAACAAAAAAATGAAGCAGGTTGCATTTATTTTTATGTTTAACATTTCAGTTTGTTAACCTTGAGTTTAAAGAAACAAACAATATTTGGATTTAAAAACGTGGGTTTCTTTAAAAAATGACCATGGTTACAAAGTAAGCGGTAGTGAAAAACAATTTCCCATGTCAAATAACGGTTAATAATGGTGGCTAGTAGTGAAAAAAGATTTTTCGATTGTGTTCCTAAGACAGTAAGGAAAGTTGCTTTTATTGATTGTTACGTTTAACAAAACGGTAATTATTTACTTAACGTTCATTGAACCAAACTAACATTACCAAGGTAGAGAAGAACATTATTGACCAGCACCTTATATCCCTCGGTTGCTTCGCACCTCAGGACACAATCTTGGCCCTAGTCAATAATAATAATAATCATTGGTGGTGATGCAAAAAACATAATAACTAGTGACATGGAATATTTATGATTTATTTCATATTTTGTTTTTTTATTTAATTTTGCCAATAACAATAAATAATTAGTAAAAAAAAGAAAAGTCGGAATTTATTACAAAATTCATACATTGACGTGAAATTGAATATTACTCGTATGTATCAAATACCTAATATTGATACTGCTGATATTGCTGAAAGCGTTAAAGTGGATATTCACTGAATTATATTTTGCAACATGGGCGACAAAATTTAATTCGAACCTATGGGTTGCAAATTTACATCCACAGGACAAAAGTTAAATATCGTTTCGATTTATCAGTTCATTAGTTATAGGATCGGGAATTTCACCGGTTCGTTTATTCGCGTTTAGTCCATCAGTTCAATACATCTGGTTGAGTTGAAGCTAAATATCATACGTTACATGTTATGCATTTTTCATTTTATATTATTTTAAATATTTACATTGAAATATCTATTATTACTATTCGCTTTGTGCTAGGCTAAAATTTGTAACTATAGTGGAAGAGATAAATGAATAATGAATGCAGGTCGATATCATTTAACCGGAAATGAAAGAATGCTGTTCGCTGATTTTTAATTATTTTTTAAACGAGATTGTGACGTACTGTAAACCAAAATTTAAAGATAAAAACACTGTTATATTTAGCGAATCACTTATTGAATCCAAATATAAATTGAATTTCAGGAATAGTTTCATAAGGGAATGTTTCTGATAATAAAAATTTAGATTGTCAAATAAATTTACATAAGTGAAGATTCGGTATTAGTTTAAAAAAATCATCTATATTTAAATTAAGTGAAGAATTTTGAACCATTATATTTTAACTAATGATTTTATTTTACAATGAAAGAAAAACTCAAATATGACATTTTATTTTAAAGAAATAGCAGCAAACTTAGTTAGAGATCTTCAAAGCTGGATAAGCTAATCATAAATGTAGCTAAAGACCATTCCAGATCATGTGTCTTTGACGGATTTGACGTTTGTTGAGGAGCATACAAACTTTTATACAGGGTGTTCGAAAAATAGGGTGCCAAACTTGGGAAATATATTAATCAAACCAAAACAAGAAAATAATCCTAATATACCCATGTCCGGAAACGAACCATTTCGGAATAAAATACTCTTTTGTTTGAATTTTGAATTTTATTTTTAGTAATGTTTTTTACTGTCAAAATTACAATAGTTACGTTAATACTTGTAATTTGTTTAATCACGTTTCCTTAGCAACTGTCATAATTTGTTGTCACCGTAATTAAATTATCTTGATATTGTTTAGAAGCTTTTCTATTAATAATGAACAGTTATACAAACTCAGAATTAACCGACATGCATTTAATGTACGGACGTGCGCATGGTAGTTCGCGAGGTGGTCCAACTACTTGGTCTCCACGTTCCCCATTAGTTGACTCCGCTTGATTTTTATTTTTGGGGTCATTTAAAGAGCTTAGTTTATTAGTCGCCCATTAATAACGTAGAGAATTTGCGGCAAAGAATCATAGACTGTTGCAATATTATAAGACTAAAACCAGGAATATTTGAACGTGTTCGACAATCCATGAGAAGACATTTAGAATGTTGCATACAAGTTCAAGGAGGACATTACGAACAACTATTGTAATTTTGAGAGTAAAAAACATTACTAAAAATAAAATTCAAAATTCAAACAAAAGAGTGTTTTGTTCCAAAATGGTTCGTTTCCGGACATGGGTATATTAGGATTATTTTCTTGTTTTGGTTTGATTAATATATTTCCCAAATTTGGCACCCTATTTTTCGAACACCCTGTATAGTAAAAAGAGATATAACTGCAATTAAAATAAATTTTACAAACATTTCATGTTAAGAGTATAAATGTGCAAGTATTAATAATGCTATTTTAAATAGCGTTTTTTCATGCTTTAGTTTGAGAAAATGCCTTGTTGTGTTGTTGAAATCTGACAAAGTTTTTTTTTCATGTTTTATATCATATGCAGTTTGTTTGAATTTAAATAACATTGTTTTAAAGATAAATTTAAAGAATGCTTGATCGTTGTGAAATTAAGAAGCGAACAGTTCCACAACAAGAAATATTACTGAACTGGTGTCAGTTTCTTGCACATAACATAATTTTTTCTAAACTGTCTTCCTCTAATTTTTCTGGGAATTAATTTACATGTAGTAAGGATTGATGTTTTCCACCAATTGGTTGTTTATTTTTGCCAATTCTGTTGTAGATGGAACAGGCCACTTAGCAAGTACGTCTGAACATGATTTTTCAAATGATAATTTCTTTAACTGCAACGCAAATGGTACAAAAGGATTGCAGTTATTTATAATTGATATTTCTTTCTTGGAACATTCTTTAACATTAACACTTAAATTAGAAAAATATTCACTTTTTAGATTCACATTTAAGGTACATAAGTAAATATACAGAGAAATTCAAATAGAAAAGCACAAAACTCTTAACACATCGCTTTCATACGCGTGATGTAAGGCGAATGACAGTTTTTTACTCCCCTCAACAATCATGGCGGTGATTCTGGAATGGACTATAGTTACTTTAATAACGAAATACTACCTGTATCGCCAGTCCTTACCTTTCGTAATGCATATACTATCTTTTGCATGATTAAAATTAAATTTCCCTCAACATCAATAAACAAGAATCTAAAGTAAAGTATATTAAAATTTATTCCTGAAAAATGAAAATCCTTTTTTTTATAATGCTCTTCAAAAATTCGTTCTATTTTATAATTTTGTGACTTGTCATTTGGGGTTGTGTTTTTGTGTGCAAAATAACTGCGAAAATAATTAGTTAGATTGATATAAGTTTCGAGGAATTAGAAGATGTTACCCTCTTCTCTTATTACCACATTTTATAGAAAATATTCTATTATTGGACAGATTCTCACGAATCCAGAATGACATTTGGAACATAATTTTTAATTTATTATTAACTAAAAACTAAATACTTGTCGATTCTAGGTGCAAGATCAAGTGTCCAAATGCTCAGGCCTGAAATAACCTTTAAGTAAATAATTCCATATTGTTACACTGCTTAAACTTACTATTTAAAAAACGAGCTATTTCATAGCTCTGGTACTCTCGTTGCCAATTATTAATCAAATAAAAATACTACTGTTTCGAAATCGACTTTAAAGTCCTTGTCTCTGAATATTTGCTTATAAGACAACAAATTCTATTGTACTTTGAAAGAAATATATTCAGCTCGACAATAGCGGTTCGTAACTGAATCCACAGATAGTGCCAAAGAAAATGTTCTTTGTTTAACTACAAGACTCGAAACTGCACTTTTGTCCGATTGAAACAGTATCTTTTTTTATCGACAAATTTTATATATTTTACAAAATATGAAATGAAAAATTTGAGATTAAATTATAAAAATGTCAGTAGTAAGGTTATAAGCATGCTTATTACATACATTATCATGGATACATTATCGTTTTTTTTGGTTCTAGGACTAATTTTTTATGACATCACAACCACAAAGCCAATTGTTTTTTACATATAACTTGTATTAAACTTCCTAACTCATCCTATTTCTTGCTGTTTCACCTTGTCATGTATTCTTTATCTTTTGTCGTGTGTTTGTCTTTATTTCTTTCTTATCTTAAAATAAATAGTGTATATTTTATATTCTACTTCACATACTATCATTAATTCTTTCATATAATTTGCTCTGTGAAGCATTTCTGAGGACCAGTGAAGCAAAAGTAAATTAACTTAAACCTATGAAAACAGTACAACTTTTAATTATATCTGTATTATGACAAAGGTGACACACCAAGACATTTTTGTTTTTTCTTTTACGTCCTTTTGTGAGACCTTATTTTCCTCGATTATAATAATGACACCGACTAACTCATGAACTCATGTGAATATCGTATGCTTGAGTTTAAATTGCATGAAATACCAATCTTCAACTGAAGATTTAGCAAATTCATTTTAGCAACAAAAAGATTACTAATGAAAAAAAAAATATTTGTCTTCGCTTTATTAAGAAATAAATGCATCTAAAAATAACTGTCTTTTACTAGGTTACAAATTTTACAAAATTATAGATATTTCTAGATGCGACATCCGACATCTGGAGGTAAGACGTTCTTTCCGAAGTTTGACAAATCGAGCTGAAAGAATCGGTGCCACTGTAACACACCGAGGAGATAGAAATTAAATTACATTCTATGTTTATGTTTTATTTATTTCAATAGTTCTAAATTATTTTTAATTATCCGTACTGGTACAGATGGAGTTGAAATAGAATTTTTTGTTTGTTGTTTTACGGAATACTAGTTATTTATGGATTTTTTGAGATTATAGTTGAAGAGTGCAAATATAATTGTTTCATTTAAAACATATACCATGGCAATTTATAACGAGCTGATACTGCAGCTCATAATCATAAAAGTAATATTCTACTTTGTCTTTTAATAACAATGATGAAATAAAGATGTTGTACAACTCTTTTGGATATATTTTATCTATTTCATAACTATCCAGTTATCATGTTACTAATCACGAATAAAATATTCGTTCTCCACGTTTGTAAATATTTAGGATAAAATATTTCAATAAAACATCAAAGGCTAGAGTGAATATATCAGTATGAATGAAAATTCTCTTTTACATGTTACAAATTTGAATGATGACGAATAAAACATAAATTTTGTATCTGAGGCAAGCTTTATTTAAAAAAATGCAAGTATAACTTAAGTGATCAGATATGCCAGATATCATGTTATTCTGGATCATCAATAAATATCTTCCAAACAACAAGTTATTTTGAAATTTCTTTTACAACTACTAAAAATTATTTTCATAATACAGTAAATTGATAATTTAACTCCATATAAGACAATGGTGATGTGAAGTTCGTTATCCCGATTACAATAAAGACACTATAGTGCCACTTAATGCGGATTAATTTAGAAGAAAATATTTTGTCTCTATAAAAACCGGTTTTTAGTGCTAAAAATTAATAACACATATATTCCTTTATAATTTTATATAACAATTTCACTACTACTAAAAATTTGTTAAAAATTATTAATAAAATTTAGTTCAACTGTGTGCAATATAAGATACTTTGTAGACATATGTTGAAGAAAGAAACAAATAAAAAAATACGAACAGTAAACTTAATTGAAAATACTTAGAAAAAGGTAGGAGTAACATTGAGAGATCGACAAACCAACAAGTTAATAAAGAAAAAAATATGGGATGCAGGATGTAATGAAATGGAATGAAAGAAGAAGAAAGATTGGAGCAACCAAGTGGACAGGATGGAGACAAACAGATTAGCAAACATTTGTAAACATCAACGACCGACGGAAAAAAAGAATGTTAGGGCGAGTACGCTAAAGAGGGGATAAAGTTGATTTTTGGAAAGTCTAAAGAGTACTTCCTACTACATAAGAGGAAAAAGCATGATTTTAAAGACAAGTGTTGTCATAGGCATTTAAATTATTCAACATGAGAATCAGTGGCAGATTAAAAGATACAGGGCGACGGGACGATCATCCCCCACTCTCTTAGATGGAAATGGTTTTTAAATTTTGAAAATAATTATAAATAAATCTAAAACGCAAAAGCTTCTCATATTTGCTTGATTTAGAGCAATATTGTCTAGATCAAAAACGACTTGCCAAACTATGGTGATGAGAATACAAATGACTAACTTATAATAAATTTAATATTCCCGTCAGTGCAAATAAATTTCTGAAACAATTTGATGCTGTATTTACTTTTTGGTAAATAAATTATTAATAATATTAGAAACGATACGGCTACGAATAACCGTATAGCTTTTCTACATCAAATAAATAAACTCTTTAAAGTAGTTGGATCCGAACAAAGTTTTAATTCGATTCGCATTCTCCTAAATTTTATTATATAGTTATTCTGTAGTATTTAAAATTTTGGTTTAATCCGATAATAATCTTTTCTAATTCAATGATTTTACGCTTAACATTATTATATATATTTTATTGCCCATTCCTAAAAGATTTTTTTGGATTCACAACTGATGGGAATACAGTTTTTGGTACAAAAAAAACTGTCCGACTAAGAAATAAGTCAATATATTGCACAGGAAAATCTATATTTATTTCTACCTTTTTTTAATAAGATTACTTCATTTTAATATCATAATTGCATAATGGAGTAGGATTCTAATCGAATGTCAATATATAGTCATGAAACTAACAACTATAGATTCTCATTACAACCTAAACATTAGTTAGTAATAATATAGTTATTAGCAATTTAATATTCTGGAGAAGAGATATGTGACGTCAGCATGGAAGGATCGTGGAAAAAGTCACGTGGACTGTCTTTTACGTTTCTAGTCTATCTCTTTTTTCACGGTTCTACCACAATGACGTTACAGCTCCCTTCCTTAAATTTTTAGTAATTGTTTTCTTGTAAACTACAAATAATAACTAACTTTAAAAAAATAGGGGTATATAAAAAAAATTTTTTCACCTTATGTTTTTATTGCTCTTCCGCAAAAATATCTGCCAATTAATGGTTAATGTCCTACGGAATTGGAAGACTTCAGTTAAATTTCGATTGTAGTCGATTATTTGTTGATTAAAGAATAAATATAGATATGACACAAACATATTTGGACATGTACTGACAAAACGCTAAAAACGATATAATAAAACTTTAGAAGTTATGTATAAAACGTACATATTTGTTCATTAAAACTTCAATATGTGGTTAAAGCACGGTTCCTATATAGTACTTTTCAAAGGGTAACAAAACTGTGGCAAGTCATATTTCAATCCTGCAAAATCTGTTTTCAAAATTCAAAACAAAATACGGAAGCCTTTGATCTTCTTGCCAGCAAGAAACGTGATTTTCAATTGTCGACAATAGCAACTGCCGGATAACAAAAGTTTGCAAAATTTCAAATACCGGGAAATACCTAGATGTTATAATACTTTGTTCTTAAATAAATATATTAAATTTTAATCTTAGAAAATTATTTATAACGTTTTAATAAATTATTGGTATTTGTTTATAAGTATTGAAAGTCAATTTGTTTGATGATAATAAATTTTGTTTACTATTACATTAGTCAAGTATGTCAATGTTTACTTCGAAATTACCAAGCTAATGAAAGTTTTTTATTTATTAATGACGCGCAGCATTAAAATTAAACAAAAGTTATCTAACTACTTTCTGTAAGACATATAAGTTATTTAAACTATATGTCATTGATACAAATCTGATACTGTGTGATTGGGAATATTTAATCGACTAGGTCTGGAGATTAGACAATTGGAAGCAGTTGTTATTGCATTTATTTAATATTTAACATGTAACAACAATGCTTTAATAAATAGCCATACGCAAGTAACAAGGAAAATAATGTATAATACATATTTACAACTTAAACTGAATATAGCAAAAACTAGACTATTTTTTTTGTGGATCCTTTGATCCTTTCACAAACTGATCTATTCACTTCCAGAGTCAGATGCTCTGGTGCATCTGAATCATTGCAGGTGACCAGACTGAACAAAACTAAATTAAAGACTTAACAAATTAAAGTAAACAGACTGCATTATTAACTACGGTCACACTACGGCTACAAGTATCTAAGACTGCCTACAAAACTTGGTTGAGAGGCAAATCTATCCTCTCAATCCCTTATTTAAACACTAATTATGTCTGTAATATGATCTTATCGGCATCTGGCGCGGTAATTATTAACTTTATGACAAAAATGTCAACGTCTTGAACCCGATAACAGAATCATATACCACAGAAGAAATGCAGTCCACAAACAAGATGGAAAACCGTAATTTCCATCTTGTTACACATCAGAAATTAATTTTAAAGTTAAGTAGAGTAAAATTAATGTTCAATAAAAAATTACGAGGGGTCAAGAAGAAATACTTACAAGTTATTGAATAGACACAAAATATGTCACAGATATTTAATTTTTGTAATTTTATAAATTGTAGAGAGGACGGGGTTCATGGTATGTATACCTATATTTGAAGGGTTTCTGTTAAGAAAATGTAAGGAGGAAAAAGTAAAAAATTTGTTTTTTGTACAGGTTTTTTTAATCAATGATTTAACTTAACAACAATTGAATATTATAATAAAAAAAGTAAAAGTACGTTAATATTTCAAGGCTTTTTGTCACTGCTCAGCAATCAGCTTCCATTTTCTAGATAAATAAAACTTTTATCTTTTTTACTTCCTTGTACAAAGTAAAAGAAGCATTGTAATCGCAAAAAATAGCTTTCGTGCATGTATTTTTGTTCTGTAACGTTTAGAAGTGTGATCGTAGAAAAAGTAAAGTGTGCCACTCGTGCAAAATCGCATATTTCCCACCTTGTGTGATTCCAGCACTCGACTTCGATTCGTGCCGAAACTTTCACACCTCATGGCAAATAGGCGACTATCTGTACTTATTGCATAATATACTGTTATGTAATGCAATAAAGAAAAGTAAACATTTTAATAAAATTTTGCTAAATATAATCCATTTCGAAGGGAAGTTCGAAGATATGAAACGAATGGAAGTTGAAGAACAATTATCCATGGAATGGTCTCACTCTCAAGTGAAATAAGTTTAAATGAATATAGCAAAAAATATGTATAATTTAGCGTACAAGGAAGTCATGTGGTATTCACATCGTTTTATTTATACATATGAGTGTTACTTGAAAAAAAGATTTTAATTTTTAAGATGAAATATATTACTGTAGTTGTTTTCCACCGTTATATACAAAACAAGTAACGTCGTTTGATTCCTCGTATTTTTTCTCGTGAATAATACAGTATTTAAAAAGTATGGGTATTTTATTTTCTTTTCTCCATTCATATAAAAATTTCAAAGACTCCACCGTTCAGTGGTTCGTTGCTGTATATCGTGCGGAGGATGTAACCACATATAATCTACATAAAAGCAAGTAAAACTGTACTACTTAAAATAAGGTGTAACTCATATTTCACTGGAAAAACAGAAAACACATGTATTATATATGACTATTTCTTGCAGAATCTATCTAATGATGATACGAGATCTTTTCTATTGTTTATGAGTGCTGACAGGTTAAAACTCTTTTCAAGTAATTTATATGGTCTTATAGCAGTGATTTAGCTAGAATACTTTTTGTATGCGCGTGCAAAATTTTTGAAACCAAAATAATATTGTGTAAACAAAACTAAAAGTGCGTGTAAGACAAATGAATATATTTTTCTTCTTCGTTCTATCTTACTTAAATATACATTTTATCTATAGCGGACAACATCGAAATAAATCATATCTGAGGCATTCTATTGGACAAGAAAGACTTGTTTCATTTGCGATTCTTAAAATAGTGTACGTAAGAAGCTAATTCTTCGTTCGGGGATTGCGCAATTAATATATTTTCTAACGAATCGTACAGGCGAGATCAATTAACACATCTGTCGTTAATTCATTATTCATTTGCTGTTTCATTTATTAAATCTATTTTGATTTTGTTGTTAAATCAATACTTGATTTTTACTGATATTTGATCTTAAAAAGTGTTTTTGTTGTTATACAGCCAAGTTATTTAATAATAAATGTTTAATTTTATTTATTTACCCTCATTCTATAATGAACACATTTATATACAAGTTATTCTCATTTTTAGATCATAACTTAAAACTAAAGTAACTATACATTTACTTAAAACAACTTACAATTTTAACCGAAACCGAAATATAATACATTATATGTATATTTAGATTTTTTAATTTAATAATAGTTAATATTTTTACTTTAAATACATATTAAGCTATATGACTATATAGCTGTTTAATAAATTAATTTATTTATTGTTGAAATATGTGCATAAAGTATGAATTTATTTCTAATATTGGAAATTTAAATTGTTCATCAAAGGCAATACCAATAATTTCTATTAGTGTCAAATAAACCATACATGGTCAGTAATAGTGTGAATTTAGGAGCTTTGTACTCTAATTGTCCATATAAACATTTAATAAATGTGAATAGTGCTTCGGATTAACATGGAAATAATTTATTGCAAATTATGCGGCAATGGTAGTGCTTTAGGCGTATATATCTTTAACAAGTATCATTGTGGAAGCTGATCCATAAGCCACAGGCGGAATACTGCGTGACCGGAGTTGGTCGCTCGTGTCAACGCAGCGCTGTGGATTGCGGAATCCACCTATTGAATTCATGAATTTTAATCAGATCAAGTGGGTGTGCAATTTCATAATTGTCAGTCAAGGTCGTTTGATAATGATACGCTATTGGATATTAGTTATACGCTGCACTGATTAGCCACCTGGTTTCATCCCTAATTAATGTTTTGTCTAAACGCCTAAAGCATTGCCCTAAAACATGATACATAACTACAATTATGTGTTGTAGCAAGATGAAACATGATCTTAAGTAAAGATAGGACGAAAATTATGATTATCAATGGAAAAAGAAAATTGCCAGACTTGGAAATTGAATATTCTATTTCCGTATGATAAAGGTGTCTTCAAATAAGCATTTAGCTTTGAAATTTACATTTATGTCTTAAGTTTAGAAATAGCCTTACAACATATCATGCACATAATAAGATTTTCATTAGGTTTATTAAGTATTGCCATCTGTGCGTAACTTTGCAAAAATTAATTAAATTAATAATATAGATTATAAAAAAATATATATAATATCATATTGTCAAAATACGTTGTTTGAATTTAGGGCAGTTGCCAAAATTAATTGTTCTTCGCTATTCATTTTAAGTCAATAGCAAAATTTGTGTTTATATTTGAAGTGGCATCTATAAAGACAGAAAACTACATGACGCTATTGCATACTACCTGCTTTGAGCTTTGCTATTGGTCCATTCCTAAATATAAACGTAAACCTAAAGTTTAGAGTTTCCATTTGGATACATGGACTTAGGGTGCATTCATATAAGTATTTATTTTTGAGGTTTACAATTGTGTTTAAGATTATAAAGTATGAGTCATCCATGTATCTAAATGAAAACATTCACACTACTTATCGTTGTGCATACACTAAACGTAAATATACTCCGAACTTTATGCTTAGGTTTATGTTTATGTTTAGAAATGGTCCAATAGCAAAGCAGGTAATATGCAATAACGTCATTAAATAAAATATAAACCTTAAATGCTTATCTGAATACTTTTAAACTTTGTTAATGTGAAACGGAATTGTAAACCTTAAAACTAAATACTTATGTGAATGCACCTTAAGTCTGTTAACGTTTTTAGATATTTTGAGCAGTGGCGAACCGCCCATGGAAGTCGGAGCCGGATTTATGTTGATGGGGGCCTCTGGGCAGAAGTTTTTCAACAAGGAATAAAAATTCAAAATCAATGTTTAGTACAATGTTGTTTTAATAAATGATAAAGTTTAGTTTTAACATATCTACGTTTATATTATTATTTATTTATTTATTATATATTATTATTTTATAAAATTTCACATTGGAATTTTGTTTGCTTTCTTCTGTGCAAAATTTTCTAGATTTTAAAATCATTGCTAATGCTAAGAAGTACTAAATTATTGATTTAGGCTTTGTTCGGTCATAGTTGTTCTTAGCTTATTTTTTTAAAATAATTTTAATTTGAGAACCATTTTTCTACAATTTATTATCATGAAAACAAAATATATTCTCAAAGATAATTTCCACTTTTGTTTCTGATATTAAAATCTACATAAAGTGTTCTCAACTCTTAAAAATTTGTTTGTAAAATAAATACAAAATATAATTACGTTGTAATTTAGTAAAATTACAAGTAATTGAATTGTAGTGTTTTCACAGGGTGGCTATTTTTTATTTTCCAGTAGTGCATATTTTTGACAATTTTTTTGACTTAGTGGAGGCCCGTTTTTGGTGCGGGCCGTAGCCCAATCTCCCTATCATTAAATACAGACCTTCTGGAAGCACTAAAATGTTTATTTCTATTAAACTATCTTTAAATTATTTAATTTGCTTAATCCGAAAGCACTTTTTTCCTGAAAAGATTAGTTGAATAAATGTTGGCATATATTGATGATAGTAATAAACAGATATCTGTTTTTTGGTTTGCCCAAGTAAAATGTGCGAATTTTCGGCGTGTTTCGAAATTTTCGTTTTTAATTCTGACGACGTTACTGTAAATACAGAATTTATTTTTTATTTACTCGTATATACATAATTTTTATATTATACCAACATTAATACATATAAAAAACACATCTATTAGCCCTGAAGAAGAGACAAGTGGTGTCGGCTTCGTAGATAATAAAGATTTTTGACTGAATACCCGAATATTATTATCCTCGTCATCCTCTACCGTCGAATATTCATCTCCATCTTTGTCCTATATTATTTGTTAACCAAGTTTTATAATTTTTTAATCAGTTTTTGAACAATTATTTGTTTAGACTAAACTTAAAAATCTGTTTGGGATTGAACGGGCACTAAGTTGTGAGAATATGATTCACACACTTGTTTTTGAGAAGGTTATGGAGGAAGAGGATGGAGTGTAAACTTTTGCTTCAACCTTGGTTTTTATGAAGTTCAGACAGTCGTCTCTGGAAATGTGGTTCAGGCCGGAGGGCACGTCTAGTCCACAATGTACAATGGTATATAGCCGCAAAGGGTAGAGACGCTGATTCTGTAGGGTGGATTGAATTCGAATACCACATTCATTTTGCAGTTTAATTAAAATATTCACCATAATTTTCTATAATTACAATAACACTTGAATTTTTTAATCTTATCAACTTACGTGTAGTGCCGTAGTATGCGAATATGATAGTGTTCGACCGAAACACAATTTTCGGATGAAACTGAAACCGTAACTGTAGTTTCGGTCGAAAACGTAATCGAAATTTATTTTAGTTAAGTTACTTTGTTACTAAACACGGAAATCTAGTATTTTTTCACCTTTTAAGGAATTATTCGATTATTAAATGTAATAAAAGACTCGAATTTATTAGAAATTAAAAATTATTTTTGTAAAGATAATGGCCTGTATTACGAGTTCACTTTATAGAGTGTTTTTGTTAAAAGTGACGTCTGGCCTCCTAAGATTCTAATATAAAAACACGCGCACTTCGTAATATGGGGCACTATCTTTACTAAAGAATTAAAGACTTTAGTTATCTGTCACACCTCACAAATATCATAAATAATAAAATAAATAATGTTTTAAGAAATATTTGTTAGTACCTAACAGGTTCTATAATAATACGAGTATATGCTATTCTATTGAAATAGTATTACCTACTTTTTTTCTTAATTCTACAATAAGTCTTCGTCTAAATTCTGCAAATTAAATTAATGGGATCTTGCACTTAGCAAGGTTGTACTTAACGGCCTTAGAATAACGATAATAAAATAAGAATTAATTTGAAATGTAATAAAGTACAAAACAAAACTATTAACAAACAAAAACGCTGTACAACACGAACACTAGTTTTGGCCAGGCCGAAGTTTCGGTCAATTTTTAGCCAAAACCGAAATTTCGATCTGGGACTAATAATAAAAGTTGCAATAGAAGACCTGGGTTAAAATGAAATATTGTAGATTATGTAACAATGGCTGAACACGAGAAATTTTTCCCTGTACAATGCAAATAACCAAGGGCTTCTAATCTTTTAAACGAAATATTCGTCTTTTTTTGAAAATTTTCTAAATTTGCAATGAATTTTTCAACACATTCATGGTCTTCACCGCCAAAAGTTGGTACACAATTAAACATATCAAATACTAATGGTTGATTCATTGTAATTAAATTTTGTATTAACTTTAAATTAAAATGAGCGTGGTTACTAGAATTTTTAACTCAAATTCAAACGAGCTTGGCTACCGGAATATTCGTATCTCACCGCTCGCCACCAGTTGTAACAATGGCTGAACACGAGAAATTTGAACTATTGAATTTTGAGGTTTTTCTTTAATAAAAAGTTATTTATTTAATTTGGAATAAAAATGTCGAAATTTCGTAGAATTTAGATTGCTGCCACCATATTATTTTTAATTAGAATAAACAAACTAATTTTAGGGAAAGAATTAAATAATTGGGTTAAACAAAGCGATAATAAAAGAACAACAATAAAATATATTAAAATAAAAGAGAATTTACAAATATGATACTAAGTTAAAAGTTAAAAACTACTAATAAATGGATTACAGGTTACAAGTGAGAATAAAACTTAAAAGTTACTTACAAATAATATTTACAAAACGAGTCATGCTTGACTCTTCTTCTATACTCGCTGTCTGTCTGTCTCTATGACTCCCAACTTGCTAATTTCCAAAAGTCTACCTCCGACGGCCCACCCCTTCTTGTTACAGTTTCTCCCCGTTTTCTGATTCTCGCAATTTAACTGGTTATCTTCACCATGGGCGTGTAAATGTGTTACACTCCATAGTCCCTAATAGGGTGCGTTCTCAACTCCCTGAGATCCACAAAAATTAGAAACTTGGCGTCTTCCAAGAATCAAAAAACGGTTCCGTTAAGAGTGATGGTTTATGGCCATCCGAAGTAAACCTTTAGAAGCTATATAACAATAAACTTAAAAGCCAAACGAAATTTCGGAAATCTTTACAAATCTTTGAACTATTTATTACAAGAACGAATTTTGAAACTAGTCAACAGCAAGATAAATAACAAAACGAGTATTTGTTTAACTGGATCAGACGTTTTGTTACAATTATAATAAAGTAAACAATTCTGATTAGGTTCTTTCTATTTGGGAGGAAAATTGATTAATCTTTTGTGAGATTCTATAACTAAATTTGTTTTGCTTTGAGTGCGAGAGACCGATGAAAATAAGAAACATAAACATAAATTTTTTTAGTTATAAAATGATTAATTTGAGACAAATTTTTGATATACCTATAAAATAGGTATATTACCATACTCATATAAGAAAAAAATATAATTTTATTAATTACTCAGGAGTTACTTATAAATTATGTTTTAGTCTTTGATGTGGATAAGTTCATGCTCTGTGACAGATGCTTTTATCATCAGTTATGATAACGCAATCAACCGTTATTTGAGTACGTTATATAGTTACAGAATCCCACCCCTTACCTATTAAACTAAACTGAACTACTAAAAAATAACAATATTTAAAAGAAATTCCAACCCCCAAATTTAAATATTATTTGACTCATTAAAATCAAGAAAAATATAAACTATGGTTTCACAAATTAAATTTGCCAACTAATTTATATACATAAGTCAAACAAATTAAGAGTGAAAAATGAGGATTGAATACTTAAACGTTTGATATAAAAACAAACGCGAGCAATTTTATTTTTATTAAATAAAATAAATGGTAAGTTATTCAAGCGGGAGTGACTATGACTCTCTGTGTGTTCGCCCGTTGGGTTCGCCCAGCGGGCCGGTGCGAATGGACATAGGGACACAGATAGGCCGTGACATATTTCCCGATATGTTGCGGTGTTATTTAACTTTATTACAAACCAGAATCACACATAGCAGGATCATAGCGCCGTACCTGATCGACCGTAGCAAATCAGGTGCAAAGTCTATGCTTGTCTAGACTGGGGTACGGTAATGCGCAAGCCAAGAGCCTCTTCCGGTTAGCAGCCTTCAAGTGGCGCCGCTGTTACGTAGGCATCAGAAATGGTGTCTACAACAAATGCTGTCGGATCGCTTCGGGGGGGACGAGACCATCCCCCCCAAAACCAGCCTAACGGCAAAGCGGGCCGGACTTGGCAAAAAGGGTCATGACAAGGAACATGATGCCTCGGGCTGGGGAGGTCCATCGAGCTCGGGCCTCCCCCGAACTACAAGGAGCTCATCTAGAACAAATATGGCAAAGAACAAGGTACATGATACGGACCTGGAGGAGGCGAGACCTCTTCCTCCTTCAGTAAGAGAGGAGGTCAACACGGTAAACGATAATAATGCTATGAACACGGACCACGACATCCAAGGAAGTGCTAGCAATTTATACATGTTAATTAGCATAATTAACCTTCCTTGGCAGCACACTCTCTGTCCAGCTTGCCTCCGCCGCAAAGAAAACACTCTTTCTCAAAGCGACTGAGATAGAGAAACACTATAAGGAGCGCCACAAGGACGTGACGCTAATTTTTCGATGCGGCATTTGCGGGCGGAAAGGAAGCAAAAATGGCACGTTAATTCATCTGGCCAATTGTAAGGGGGTTAAGGTAGTTGAGGGCATACCTTGCCCCCGGTGCGAACAGCGTTTCAAGTTCAAAATGGGACTCTCCCAACACGAGAGACATGAACATCCGGCCGCTAGAAACGAAGCGAGAATGCTAGCGGTGCAGGAAAGAGAGGTCCCAAGACAGAAAAGAAGACGTGCCGGGAGTATCTGGACCGATGAGGAAGTGGAGCTCCTGCTCCTCTTGAAGGTTAGGTTCAGAGAATCCCGGTACATTAACAGGGACATCGCTGAGCACCTGGAGGGCAAGACGAATGACCAGGTGAATTACAAGCGCAAAGAACTGCGTGAACGTGCCGCAAGACAAGCAGCAAGACTGAATGTCCTTAGTCAAGCTGCCCAGCCACCGGCTCAGGCTGCTGAGGAGGTTCGGGAGGACACAGTTCCCGAAGGGCAGAGACCTCCGCCACCAACCGTTCTACAGGTCCCGGCTCTGGTGGTTACAGAAGCCCCCTTCGAGGATGAGCAACACAAACACTGGGTAGAGGGCGTGTTGTGCGACGTCCTCAAAGGCTCAACACCCAAAACGCTCACCGAGGAGGGGAAGCTTACCTTAATGACGCTCCTAGACGCACTGGACTACGCTGGGGTCCTGAAGGGGGAAGTAGCCCAGGATGTGGTCGATTATGTGTAATCCCAGACACTTGAGTACCTCATAATCGATCGGGCTACCCTCCGCAAACGCGCCAGAAAGCGTGGATCTGGCAAAAGGGCAATACGTAAATACATTTACGCCAGAACACAGGACCTGTATAAGAAAAACCCGGGTCTTCTAGCAAAATGTGTTCGTGAAGGGAAAGAGCACCTAGTACAGGGATAAAGCCCAGCCCTGGAGGTCAATGCGATCCGTGAGCTGTACACCGACCTGTGGGGGAAAGCCTCGGAAGTCCCTCGGCGATGGGGAATGTCCTCCCCACCCCAGCGTGACTCTCACACCGATCACAGTACCAGAAGTGCCAAAGCTAGGACGGACAGTGCAGCAGGGCCCGATGGCATCCGAAAAGGGGACCTGAAAGCCAAGCACACAAATTTCTTTCTCCACCTGCTTTTTAATTTTATTGTGAAGACCGGGAAGCAGCCAACAGAATGGAGAAAGAATCGTACCACCCTGTTGCTCAAGTATGGGAAGCCGGAAGATAACGCTGCCAGTTATCGACCGGTCACCATCTCTTCTTATCTTAGTCGGTTATTCTGGGGTATAATCGATAAGAAGTTACGGGCTTTGGTACGCGTGAACAGCCGTCAGAAGGGCTTCACCCATGAAAACGTATCGTCTAGCTTGAAGTCTGGGCTAAAGTGGCTTAACAGTCCATGCAAGCTCTCGGCGTGGGCACGGGGTTGGAGCCCCGTCTGAAGAAACTGGCCAATGGGGTGAGACTAAATTGGCCAGTGACCCGTGCCCAAGTTGACAGATGGAAAGTGCAGGCCAAGAAGAGAGAGCTTGCTAAATGGGGGGACACCGGCACTCAGGGGAAGGCGGTTGACTCTCTCACTGACGACCCTATTGGTAATGCCTGGTTGTATAACCCAACCCTCTTGAGGCCATGTCGTTACTTAACCGCCTTGAGGCTCCGAACTGACCAAGGCGGGACGCGCATGGCGATGCAGAGGGCGAACCCCCAGGCGAATATACGGTGTAGGAAGTGTAAAGGACAGCGCGAGACGTTAGGCCACGTCTTGGGGCAATGTGTCAGTAATAAGCAAGACCGTATAGACCGCCACAACGAGATTGTCGATCTCGTTGTCAATGAGGTCCGCAAGAGGGACCCAACGGTAGTAATAACCGAGGAACCCCGCCTGAGGTGTGGAGATAGGAACCTGAAACCTGCCCTGATACAGAAGCAGGGCAGGGTCTTAGTGGTCGACGTAACAGTCCGCCACGAGGATAAAGGCTATCTCGAGAGGGGTAGGCAGGAAAAAACTCGGGAAATTTTCGCAATTGCTACCGCAATTACAGGCCAACCTGGGCTTACAGGATGGTGCTGTCGTGCCAATTGTCATAGGCACAAGGGGCGCACTCCCGAAATCCACCCGAGATGCCCTGGCCAAGCATCTCGGAATATCAGATAGAAGTACTCTATTGACAATGTCGTTAATAGCCCTCAGGTGCTCTATCGAGATATACCACAAGTTTATGGATTATGATGCGCCCCAACCCTCTCGTCGGCAAGGGACGAGAGGAGAACAGACTGGGATTGGTTAGTAGCTTCCCAGGCGGTGTGAACCATAATCTTGCACTGGGACCAGCACATAGGGAACACAACAAAACGATAAGACGGGATTGGCAACCCCGTCTATAAATAATTTAGCTAGTGTCCCCTACTAGGTCGGGTTGGCAACCCATTAGTTATAAGTTCAACATAGTACTGCACTGTTACTAGTTCGACGCGTTAGCGGATTTAGTCTGGAATCCGTGGACCTCACTAGATCTCAGTGCAGCACTCCCCCCTTTATTAAGTTTTTAACTTATTTATTTATTTATTATTCTAACATACACAATTCTAGTCATTTCTAGTCATGACACGCCTGGCAGCGGCAAACATTTTATCTTGTGATGTCCCCACAAGTTTATGTTATATGTTATTTATTTTGTGTATATATATTCGTCCCCCCATATTTTATTTTATTTATTTATTTATTCATTTTATATCTCTGACATGATAGATACACCTGTGTACTATCAACACATTTTAAAGCTTTGCTGGTCTCCAACCCCATAGTTTTAGGGATACCGAGACCGTCTTCTCGGTATCAAACCGATGGCCGCAAGACCATCTTAGGGACCACGTTTCACACCAAACTTTTTCCAAGAGAGAGAGCCAGCTATCAGCAGAGCCACTGCCACGTGGTTCCCCGTGGTAACTGTCTCAAAATGAGGCAGGCTGAGAGTTCACATGATGCTGATAGCCGGTAGATTCAAGGACAAGGAATCTAGCATTTGTTGGGTACGTGTGTGCCAATTAGGGGAAACCATTCTACACGTATCCTCCTATATCGCCCACGTACCGTTATTACTGAGTCGCGACCAACCGCAAAGTTCGCCTCGGCGTAAATATAGCCAACACTTGACTCTCTATACCCAACCTTTGTATAGCATTTATACATGCTATACAAAGGTTGGGTATAAAGCCCCAACCGGAACATAAAAGATATTAAAGCACCTCTAATACACGGACGAACCACTTCCCCGCAGTCCATTCGGTAACGTACAAAGGCAGGTTAGGAAACATTTGCAAAGTTTCCGTTTAAAACCGTAAGCGACCTTTGTCGGCTAAGCACCACCGTGTATTTCGGCCGACGAGTGAAAAAGGAAGGCAAATCCTTGGAAACTCGTCGTGGTCTGTCCTGGAGCTGGAGCAGATGGCCCGCCTGGAGTCAGAATTTTCTGGCACAAGGTTACAGATCAATAACTACCTTGCCCACCACCTAAAGCGCTCAGTGGACTGCGTAAAGAGCAAGAGAAAAGACTTTGACTATAAGAACCGCGTAGCAGAATTACTGGCTAAGCGGACTGCTGAGGCAGCGAACCCCGACGTCAATTCTGACAGTGACGGGTTCGTTACTCCTGCTTCAAGTCCCTTGAGGGAGGCCGGCACTAGTGCTCCAATTGATGCCACCCAGGCCCGTTGGCCTTTATCGGTGGCATCGACGAGTGGTCTAGGAGGCAATACGACGATGATGCCATTAAGAAGCGGGGTAAAGGTCCGGACTCGCGCTCTAAGGAGAAGGAAGCTGAGGTCGGGAAGACTCCTTAGGCAAATTCTCGTTCTTTGCGCAACAAAGAGAGGGCTTCGCTATATAAAAAGACCCAGGACATCTACGGTCGGGATCGGAAGAGACTGGTTGCTAGCATGTATGGAGAGTGCGAGCTAGACGCTCCTGAGGCGTGCCCCAACATAGCAGATGTAGCTGAGGAGTACGGTCAGATCTTTGGAGGAGAGTCGCCTCTAGACCGGCCTGTGAACCCGGTCCATTACGGTGAGTACAATGTGTACTCGCCCATTACATTGGAGGAATTACGGGAGATGGTGGCCCGCCTAAAACCTTCGCCCGCAGGACCTGATCGGGTAACCGTCAGCAACGTCAAGGCCGTGGACATGCAGCTAGTCTGCATATTGTTCAATGGTATGCCCTTGACGTCGTCGGTCCCCGCGGCTCTGCTTCGGTGCAGAACTACCTTGATTCCCAAGGTAGGTAATCTAACTGAAGTGAAGATTTGGCGGCCTATAACAATCACCTCCCAAATACTACGGCTCTTCAACAAGATTTTGGCCAAACGACTCAGTGAAATCTCTATACACATGGCACAAAAGGGATTCCGAAAGATCGATGGTTGCTTCGCCAACACAATGATTCTACAGGCCCTCATCAAAGAGAATCGGGACAACATTCGCCCCTATGCGGTTCTGACTCTCGACTTGAAAAAGGCATTCGACTCCGTGTCGGTGCATAGTCTATCGAGGTCCCTTCGGCGTGTTGGTGTGGATGATAAAGTTGTAAAACTGGTGCAACGGCAGTATGCTGAAAGCAGCACCGTCATCCGTTGTGGCCGCGATTAGACGGATCCCATTCCAATGCGCAGGGGCGTCAAGCAGGGGGACCCACTCTCCCCTGTGCTCTTCAACCTCGTTATGGATGAACTGCTCGCCAATGTTGAGCATAAATATGGCGTAGAGGTGGGCGGCGAAGAGATTGTTTGTCTTGCTTACGCCGATGACCTGCTGATACTGGGTCCCGATGAGAGGCACGTCCAGTACACACTGGACGCCGTTATTGCATTCCTAGATAAGTGTGGCCTCTCCATAAATCCCAGTAAATGCACAGGCCTCGTGACAAAAACCGTGCCCAGAAAGAAGAAGTTGTATGTCGTTACCTCGCCCTTAGTTTTTGCTAAGGGATCACCCCTTAAGGTTGTGAAGACGGACGACGTCTTCCGATACCTGGGTCGCAACTTCATTTCATGGGCACGGAGCTTTTGGATGTAAGCACTAAAACCCCTACAAAAGTTGCTTCTGCTCACCCAGCATATAATACCACGGGCACTGAGCGATATGCAGTACCCTGGGATCACGGCAAAAACGCTCGGTCAATGTGATTTGGCAATTAGAAAATGGGATTATTCAGTTGGGTCCTGCAATCACGCTTATAATGCAGAACCGCATAAAGCGCTTGATGCAGTCTGATTGCCCTTTCGCCAGAGCCGCTTTGTCGTGTAAACAGGGTCTGGCTCTACGGCGACGATTAGCCAGAATATCTGACAAACACACTTCCTTGGGGGAGGTCGCAGCGGAGCAGAGGACGGCTCTTGAGTGCGGATATTCCGGCAATGGCCTCTACCAATGCGGGTTCAACACTTTTGCTTGCAACAAGTGGATAAGTAGCCCGCCGAAGTATTGGTCAGGCCGGGACTACGTCCGAGCCGTCCAATTAAGAGCCAACATGCTCCCGACTCGCGGCTGTCCTTATAACAACAAGGAAGCTCGTCAATGTAGAGCTGGATGCAATCGCTCCGAAACGTTGTGCCATGTGTTGCAAGGGTGCAATATTACGCACTTCAGCCGAATCGAACGGCATAACTATGTAATCAAGACGGTGAAAAAGGCCGCGATCAAGAAGGGGTGGAATGTTGAGTGGGAACCACGAATAGTGGACAAAACGGGCACGATCCGTAAGCCCGATCTGATATTGGTGCGCGGTGACGAGCTGATTATTTCTGATATCGCCGTTAAGTGGGAGGGTTCTGATCTTCTCACAACGGAATACACACGGAAAGTCACCTATTATTCCAAACCCGACTTTTTAGACGCGGTGCGGAAGAAGTATGGTGACAAACAAATCACCGTTGCACGTAGTGTCCCCTCAACAGGACGCTGGTCTCGAAGATCGATCTTTTAAAGAGAGATCAAAAGACCACAATTCTTGGTACGTTGAAAGGTGGCTGGTCAATACACGCCGATTTCTGTCGGCGTACTTGGCGTAGGAGGCCGTATCCTCTCAGCCACCTTGCAACAGGCACTCTCGCCGGGCTTGGAACATAGCTGCCTACCACGAACTGTGCTGCGCGTTAAGCTCTTTTAATGTGTTGTGTCGTTTTGAGCGTGTTCGGTTTTAAAGTAGGCTTAAGTTTTTAAATTTCATGTTTATTTATTTTTGCTTGTTTTTTAACTGTCGGTCGATATTCTTTTAACATGTTTAGCTCGTGTTCGTACTTTTTGCTCCGAGAGCATTAGACGCCTGGCTTCGGCCAGGTTTCTAAATTATTAAATCTCGGGTCACGCTGTTTCAGCAGCATATTTCACCGACGGCCGGTATAGCCGAAATGCTTTGATAAAAAAAGATTTTAAAAGTTTCATATATAGCCAAATGCCTCGTGTCAACGTGAAGAAATTCAAGCAAGCGCGGGTAACTATGACTCTCTCTGCTGCACCGAAGCTCTAAGGTGCAGTACGGTGTCATAGTTGCCCCCTGGGTGGCACGTCCTTAAGCTGCCCAGGTCAAGTTGCACACCTATTTACATCATATAGGTCACTGCAGCAGGGTCGGATGAAGCGATTATATGTCTGCCTGCGGGCAACACATAGCCTCTCTCCGATCAAGACCGACCAGACACCTTCTCGTGATGTCGCAAAGTCTGGCGGATCGCTCCAAGAGCTGCGGAGTTGCAAAGCCCCAGAGCACTCGTCTAACATCTGACGCTCGACTGCTGTCAAACCCCATCCCGCGCCCATGGTGTCAGCTGTCGTATGCGAGGGGTAGGTATCTGCGGGTTACCAGCCCACAGATTTGCCTACAGTAAACCGGTCCTGACCCGAAAAAACTGCCTCGGACTCCAGCGGGTACGGGTTCGCCCGCTGCCGACCCATCAGGAACCCAAGGATCACCGACCCAGGCAACAACAACGGTTACATCCACGGCCGCGTCCGGCCTATACAGAAGAAGCAGGCGCAGTGCGCAAGGGGCATCCAAGGAGGCCCCGTTTGTCTGCGAGCGGTGTGGCCGCTCGTACAACTTAAAGTGCAGTCTTGCCCTTCACCTTAAAGACTACGGAACACGTGACACCGGGCGGTGTCAATGGTGCAAAATGTCCTTTTCCAGCTTCCGTGTAGTGCGTCAGCACGAGCGCCGGACTCATCCAGAGCAATACCGTAAGGAGCTGGAAGCAAAATTACCCGTACCCGAAACAGAACTCTGGCAAACAATTGCTAGCAATGAAGCCAAGAGAGTCAAGGGTGCGGTCTCCATCCGTGAGCTGGAGCGTGCGACTAACCTGACCTCCCACCAGATTAGGTACATCCGCGAGAAGCCGCAATACCAGCAGTACCTCGACCGAGCGAAGAGGGAGCAGAAAGAGATGGCAAAGCGAACCTTCTTTTCCATGCAAAGCCATACCTTACGCCGCGCTGCCACCCAAGCGCCCACCGCGTGCCCGAGCCCCGCACTCTTGTCCACCACCGCCTTCGAACACCAGGATGTCGTGCCGCCGAATATAAAAAGGCGCAAGATCTGTTCTGCAAGGATCGTTCCTCCGTAGCAGACAAAATTCTATCCGGCACGCCCTCCTTGAAGAAGATGTCTACCCTGATCCAGAGGAGGTCTCAGCTCTTTACTCAGAGCTGTTTGATACATCATCAGTCGACACTGAACCGGTTGCCCCCAATGGGAAAAGGACCATTTTCTTCCCCATATCCGAAGACGAAGTGTCAGCAGCCATGCAGTCCTGGACCAACTCCGCCCCCGGTCCAGATGGCATCCTGGTAGTACATGTGAAGAGATGCCCTAACAAGCTACTGCAGGTGCTGTTCAACGCCGTCCTATATAGGACACATACACCATCAGTATGGCGGAGAAACCGTACAGTCCTGATCCACAAGGAAGGCGACCGTCGCAGTGCAAACAACTGGAGGCCGATCACCATCGGGTCCGCTGTGCATAGACTTTTGCACCGGATTCTGGCCAAGCGTCTCTGCGCGACAACGGAGCTCCATGTCTTCCAGCGTGGATTCCGGGATGTAGGTGGTTGGCTCGCTAATGTGCTGTTGCTGGAGTACATCAAGGACCGAAGACTCCAGGGGAAATCCTTCATATCGTTTCCCTGGACGTACGGAAAGCCTTCGACACTGTGGCCCATCCCAGCATCCTCAGGGGCCTGCTCCGCCAAGGCTTCGACGAAGAGTCCGTCGGTAGGCAATATGGTTCTTCGGGATATCAGTTTTCAGAGAGGAGTCAAGCAAGGCGATCCGTTAAGCCCCGCCTTATTTAACATGGTGCTTGACGAGCTAATCGACGACCTAAACACCTGTCGTCCTGGTGGTACCCTCTCTAGTACTTCAAGGATTGCTTGCCTAGGTTTTGCGGACGACCTAGTGCTGCTGGAAGATAAGGACATCGACTTGGGAACATCGCTCGACATTGCCCATCAGTTCTTCCTATGGAGAGGCATGTCTATCAACCCCAAGAAGTGCTGCTCGGTCAGTGCCGCTTCAGTCTCAGGAAAGTCGGTTCCTCGATCGAAGCCGGTTTTCTCCATAGGCAGCACTAAGATTCCAGCAGTTGCCGATGTGGCTACCTTCCGGTACCTAGGTCTCCAATTCGCTGCTACGGGAGCTGCGAAACCGACCGTGTACAACCTGACCAACTGGTTGCGTAACCTAGGTAAGGCACCCTTGAAGCCCGACCAGAAACTGTATATCCTCAAGATCCACCTACTACCACGGATGTACCACGGTCTCCAAAGCCCAGCCGTGACGGGGCAGATCCTTGCGGAGTGTGACAGGGCCGTACGCAAGTCGCTCAAGAAAATGCTCCATCTAAGCGACCACACAGCGAATCACTTTCTGTATGCCCGGGTCCGCGACGGAGGACTTGGCATTCCGCAGTTCCGCGCTGTCATCCCATGGATCTTGAGTGCGAAACTTGAGAAACTGCGGAGAGACGACCCCATCACCGCCCACATCCTCACGGTACAGCCAACATCTAATTTCGTGGCTAGGGTAACCAAGCCGTGCCCAGCAGGGAACCCAGACGCAGCCAGACGTGAGGAGATGGCTACCAGCACACTCAGCCGCGGACTCCAGGACGCAGTGGACGACAGCGCCAGCAGATCGTGGCTACTTCAGACTCCGCGTGGCTGGACTGGCCGCGACTTCATCCGTGCAGTACAACTGCGAACAAACAACCTGCCGGTGCGTGGCCTTCAGTACGCTCCAGCCCACGACCGGCGATGCAGAGCAGGATGCCCGCGGGACGTGACTTTGTGCCATGTACTGCAGGGTTGCAGAGTAACACACCAAGCCCGCATCCAACGGCACAATGAAGTCGTGAAAAAGATCGCGCGCCACTACAGATCTAAGGGCTGGCCTACAGAGGTGGAGAGCCGCCTACGACACCCAGACGGTCAGCTTTTTATCCCAGACCTCGCCATCCATCAGCCCCAGCAGACGATCATCTTGGACGTCCAAGTCTGCTGGGAAGGACCACGTACGCTAGCCGGATCCTGGGACAGGAAGAGGCTAGTGTACGATCATCCTAAGTTCCAGGAAGCTGCAGCTCGTTCCTGGCTGACCGAGAGCAAACCGGCCAACAGAAGACGTCCTCAAGCTCGCTCAACACCTGCGAGCTTCTTGTATCCACTCGTGCCTGAAGTGGGGCAGCTCCCTTCACCAAATGTTCATGGCCTCGACATGGAGAAGACGACCGAGGGAACAGCCGCCCCCCCTGCCCGAAGGAAACCGAAGTAGAGTCCGTCCGACGTTTCGCCCCACGGCCGCCACCTAAGACGAACCCCACTCCCCTTAATGAAATACAAACATATCAATCTATATGTGATAAAATTTAAGCACTGTATACTTACCCTCTGTGCTGGGTAACAACATAAGCACATAATGTATTTTTAATATAATGTAAAAATTATATTATGGAAATAAATATTGTAAATAGCCAAATTCCTCGTCATCTACGCGCTTGCTTGAACCCTAATTTTTCCAAGCCCGTTCCCTTTACAGTGGTTTCGCTTGATAGTAGATAGGGACAGAGGGAATCTCGTCGCTAGATAGTAGATAGGGACAGAGGGAATCATCTAACGAAAACACTGCCAAGCCCGGTCTTTGCGATTCAGACCATCTATAACAATATAAATAATGGCCCTCTGACAAAACAGAGCGCCCTACAAAACAAAAGACCTCAGAGCAACGGCATGCCGACTCTGACAACAATAAAACTCAAACCAATTACAACAACAATTACAATTGTAACTGACAACCAATATAAGTTTGGTCTCAGTCACTCAATTTTAACATGAATGATTATAATAAATTATTGGGGCAACTCTTTATGAATTGAATGCAATCTTTTTATATAATTGTTATATTGTCAAATTGTCTCTCTACTTGGGGTTTTGGCTGTGGTTTCCCCCAGGTTATTAAGGTGAATACCGGAGAGTATAATATTCAACAGCACTCTACGATTTTCTCAATTATAAATAAATGCACAAGTTAGATATTTTATCTATCTTTTGGAGTGAATATCATTCTTTTATTTTATCAAATACCTTTCCCGATTCTTCCACTCTTAAAAGCTACTCTGTATTACGACGATGAAGGGTTACTTATTTAAATAAACACAACGTAGGGTAAGTTAAACCTTCCACTAGACGATCTTTGGCTAAAATATAATTGTATGTACGGAGGAGGTGGGTACGTACTGTTACAGTAATGAACTAATTTATTTATTTTTCTATAGCAGATGTTAAAGTGCAATTTTATCAACTCAAAATAGTGGATAAAGTAGCACTTTAACCGCAAGGGTAGATAAAGTAACACTTTAACAGCAAGGGTAGATAAAGTACATTAACTTTTGTTTATTAGAAGTACATTTCCATAACAACGCGCACTACTGACATTTTAAAATTGTTCTTAAATAATAATTTAAATTTTCCAATTCTATTCTCTTCAAAACCTGCTATAGAAAAAAATAGAATTTTATACACGACGATAAAATTAAATTATCGACTCGCGAAAAATAATTCACTCGCGATTATATCGCTCGTGAATTAACATTTTCCGCTTGTCGATAAAATATTATTTTATCGTCTTGTATAAAAAATAACTATTTAATAGTATATTATTTAACAAGCATAATATGTAGGCTATATTACACGAGGATGTAATTAAAAATACGAGCGGCAGCGAGTATTTTTAATCATGCGCGTGTAATGTAGCCATATTATGCGAGTCAAATACTATACTTTATCTACAACTATCAGGCATATAAAAAATTTGATATTATTTGTTAAATATTCAGTTAGGTTTGAGTAGTTCATATATAGCTTAACAGATGGCACTACAGTAGCACTTAAATGTCAAAATAACTTTTCAAATTGTATTTATTATAGTTTTATAAGCATATATATTGATATTTATAATAAAAAATATGTTATTAATAAATTAACAGTTTAATAAAATATTATGTGTTAAATTATATGCCCTATTTATTACAGAAAAGTATAGCGTGTATCATGACATTTCATATTACACTTGTGTAATATGAGTAGTATATTATATGTAGTATCACACGTATAATGTACCCATATTTCAATAGTTGTAGATAAAATAAATATAATTATTTTTATGATTTCTGATATTTCAATTTGAGCTGTAATGTAGTAAAGTAAACAATTACAAAGAAGCTTATTCAACAGGGGTAAAAAATATTCACCTATTTAATTGATTTTTAAAAACAATAAGATTGACGTAGACTTATGTCTATACTTTTTTGAGATAATACGAAAATAACTACAACTAAAAAACTTAAGTTTATAAGTATTAAAAAAATATATTGCACAAAATGTTCTGGCAAACAAATTATTGTTAGGAGAATTCATATGTATGTAGGTAAATTTAAATTTCTACGTAATATTTGTCGTAATTTATCATATACAAAAATTTAGTAATAAATAACAAATTCCCAATACCCCTTAGAAAAAATTGTAGATAATACCGCAATGAAAGCAATGTTGCTTTCGAGCAAAAATTTCAAGAATCTTTCCATAAATTTCTTCTACAATTTCAGCAGGTATTGTTTTATTTATAGAAATAAACAAATCATAATAAAATTTCTCTTGATATAAAATATTCTAGTTTTTAATGTAAAAACAAGTCCATAATATTAAGGTAGTTGGGCAGAATTTAGCGAGATCCAGTAGCATTTTTCCTAGTCGCGAGTGGCTTGAGTCTAAAGCCGACGTTAGCCTTCGTAAGCAACATCAGCTAGTCTGTGCCCGGTTTGGATTTTACCCGGGTTTCATTTTAAACGCAGGGAGAATTTTATAAGATACAACTCTTGTATTTAATAGCTTGCGGCCTCGCGATATTCCTACAAAGCGGTAGTATGTTATTGGCTGCCGTATTTTTATTTTCTTTTTCTTTGTTTCTATTTCGAGAAAGATCAGCTATATCATAGATATTTAGGTAAAAGTATTCATTATTGTTCTATTTATTTTTAGATATTTTCCAATATAAATATTATAATGCTCTTTTCAATATATTTATTTTATGAATGCTATGATGTAATAAATACTGAAATATCCAATATTTTCACAATTTCACTTTAAAATCACAGATGTTGGTAAGTAATCACACATGAAACTGATGTAAAAGTAGCAGTTTCGTTCATCACTATAAGAAGGGAGTCTGAAATATAGTAATACTGGTACGTACACTAGCGGCACGAACTCAATCCGAGAGAGACAGCCTCTCGCAGGTGTTTCTGTCCTTGTCGTACAGTCTGTTCAAATAGTTTCTAATGTCATAAAATGTCAACCATGCGAAATGTTATCCATATGAAGACAGTATAAAATTGTATTGTGCTTGTGCAAAAATGATCACTACAAACGTATGGGTATTTTCAATGTGAACTTTTGCAGGGCACTTTTTCTTTTCACTGGGTTGCTATCGGTTCATTATTTATAGGAAAACTGAATTTCAAATCAGTTTAAAAAAATAGTTTCACTGATTTTCATTCCCAAAATTATTTCTTACGTATCTGACAAAGGATAAATGTGTATTTGGTTGACAAACCTTAACACAGCAATGTCGTATCATTTTACATATCACATTTTTATTTTAAATTTTTGATCTTCAAGATTAACAAAAGTTGTTAATAGCACAGTTTCGTCGATTGGGAACAAGAATACGAAACTTGTGCATCAGAATGTGCGCAATGGCACTTGCGTTAAAACTACTCATGCGAATATAATGATAGACAATGTTGGATATACCTGGCATGAGTTGTCTTTCGGGGCTTGCTTTTTATATACATCAGGGAACATAATTATGGCAGTGCATGTTGCAGTATTACTATATTTCAGTGGCAGGGAGGTATTGGAATTTTACTGTGTTTCACATTTTTAAGTTTTTGCGGGATGACCACGAATTAACATCTTTACAATCACAGACGGACTGGCGATATGGGAAATGCATTTCGGCCAAACCTCTATAGATTTTTTTGGGAAATGAAAATAAATCAAAGTCTTTTGATTCCGTCGAATGCATTCCTTTATTAACACCAGTGATAGTATTGTTAAGGTAATTGAAATTGATATCGAAGGCATCTCAAAAGGGAACCTCATTACAAGCCAAATAAATGTTAATTTGAAATATTTTTCTCGACTTACTTTGGTACCAAATGAAAATACCCAAACTCAAAACCATTGATCTCTTCTTTCCTAAGATATGTGATATTAAAATTATTTTACGCTTTGAGCAACGGATTTTAATTACTTGGTTGAATTATCTGGCAGTAGGCTTTTAAATGTTTTTTGAATCACTGAACCTACTTTCAGAAAATTAGTCTAAATCCAAGCTATTAAAATGCTTCGCTCCTAGGGTGAAATACGCCAAATAGTAGAAAAATTGAAAATTTCAAAATCACTTTATCTTAAGAAAATGTAGCAGTTTCGAAATAAATGAGGGATACTGAACAAATCTTATATGTTATACAATCTGTGCGAAACTTATTTTCGTTTATTTATTTTACTGTTGGTCCAAATACATGCCGGCCTAGTGGGAAATGTTCACCGGTTCAGTCCAGTGCCGTTGCTAATTAAAAAAGAAAAATGTTATAAAATATGTAAGTAACAAACTTTCTTTGAAAAAAATTAATTTAGCAAGATTTTTGTTATTTATTCAGACGCTAGCAGCAGTGTGCCGTATTTGATGTAGGCCCGCCAGCTGCTAGTTACACCACACTAATAAGCTCCAATAAGAACGAAACGTATCCGTGGTTACCGACTGTTCTCAGTGCCGGATTACTCATTAGGCAGAGTAGGCAATTGCCTACGGGCCCCGTGTCTTTTAGGGGCCCCGCGCTTCTCTATATTGGATTAAAATAATATTGATTTGATTTTAAAATCGATGTAAGATGCAAAAGAAAAAATTGAAAATGAACTAAATTTGTTATTTTATTATTAACTATAAATCTAGATTTTTTTAACTCATACAGTACGCCGAATTGCGGTACCTTTTGCCTTTGTATAAAATGTGCCGTTCCCTTAATTAACGAAATTTTCTAGAATCGACGTATTATGTAGAGAATAGCAGATGTGATCAGGACAATAAAGTATTAAATAGGCGGCCACCAACAAAGATATCGGTTAGTATTTAGTAGAATTAAATAAGAGACATTTCATTTTCCGTGAATCATTATTTCTCCCGTCAGAGAAACCTGTAGAATGATTTTGTGTGATAGCGAATTTGTTTAACTTGGGTAATCTAGTTTTGAATTTATGTTGTTCTGTCGTTTCTTACTATTGCCACAGCTATTGCTTACACTGTATTGTATGCATATAAACACCTAAATATAGGTATGTATATTAGTATGTGTTGGGAATCCAGAGGTTAATTAATTCAATCAAACGTTGATGATTATGTGCTTTTTATTTAGACAAGACACACGTTAGTTTCAGCACAAGAAAATACAATACAATATGGATGTACATAACATAAAACAAGAAGAATAATAATTCAATAATGCGTGAGTCGAGGTTTGCTCAGCTCTACAAATATTCTGTATTATTCTACTCAGAGCCATCTAGCCGGGTCGCGTAGTAGCAGTCACAGCGCGCTCAATTCAAAAACATGTGAAAAGCGCAACTCCAACACCCCTTCTCGCTGAAGCATGTTTTGTATTTACGACATACCTAAATGTTCGATGAAGAACTCAAATCGCTCCCTGACTAACGGTTTAGTCATTACGTCAGCTAGCATCTCTTCTGATGGGCAATATCGTACTTCCAGAATTCCCTTGGTCTGTAGGTCTCGTATTTGATGGTAGCTAACATCTATGTGTTTAGTTCTTGTTCCACATTTATCATTCTTAATCATTTGAATACATCCCTGATTATCCTCAAACATGGTTATCGGTTTCCTTATGGTTTCGTTCAAGTCTGCCAGTAGTTGTTTCAACCATAATAACTCTTTGCTTGCAAACGATGCGGCTAGGTATTCGGCTTCCGTCGATGACATAGCCACTGCCGTTTGTTTTCTACTCGACCAGGCGATAACTGCCTTTCCTAATAGAAAGATATAACCGCTGGTTGACTTTCTATCTTTCCTATCGCCTGCCCAGTCTGCATCGACAAAACATTTCAGTTCTGGGTCCCCTTCAGATGACAACTTCAGCTTCTTATCGACTGTGGTTGCAAGGTATCGCATCACCCTTTTTGCTGCTTTCCAGTCGTAGTTTGTCGGCTTCTCTACTCGTCGACAGAGCAAACCCACTGCAACTGCTATGTCTGGCCTTGTGACTGTGGCGATGTACAGCAGTGATCCCATCACTTTTCTGTACAACGTGTTATCCTCAAACTCGTTTTCTCCTTCTGATGATCCATTTAGAAAACCTGCTTCCATAGGCGTTGCTGCTGGTCTGGATTCCAATAAACTGTAACATTCTAATAATTTTATTATTTTTGCGCTTTGGTTCAATAGGAAAGACCCATTTGATTCGCGTTCTATCTGAATTCCCAGATAATGACTAACTTCTCCTAAGTCCTTTATTTCAAAATATTGTTGCAGCTTTTGTCCCACTTGTTCACTTTCTTTAGCTGATTTTCCTACTACTAACAAATCATCTACATACAATAATATATATGTAATACTTCCGTTATTTTCCTTCTTTGTGTATAAACACGGGTCAGCTTTCCCAGGCTTAAACCCCATTTGGCCAAGTGCTTCTGTTGCTGTTTCGTTCCAAACCCGCGCTGCCTGTTTCAACCCGTATATGCTCTTTTTCAGTTTTAGCACCTTGTCTTCGTTTCCCTGCTTCCTGAATCCTTGGGGTTGTTCGAGGTATATTTCCTCCTTGAGTTCGCCGTTGAGGTATGCGCTCTTCACATCGAGGTGACGGACATGCAATCCTCTTTGAGCAGCTATTGTAAGCAAAGCACGTACTGTCTCATGCTTGACCACCGGCGCAAACGTTTCGTCGTAGTCTTCTCCATAGCGTTGGGAATATCCCTTCGCTACTAACCGCGCTTTGTATGTATGGACTTTTCCTTCACCATCGAGTTTTCCTTTAAAAACCCATTTACAAGCTAGTGCTCGTTTTCCCGGTGGTAGCTCCGTGAGCTCCCATACCTTATGATCGTTGAGTGACTGCATCTCTCTGTTCGCAGCGGCCAACCACAACTTTCGTTCGTGAGATGTCATTTCATTCATCTCATTCCAGGTTTCAGGTTCCTTGACGTAGTTCGCGCTTACCTTGTAGCCATAGCGAAGAGGTGGTACATTCTTGTTGGAACGTGTAGATACGCGTCTCTCATGTTCTTGTAGCGTATGCGTTGGAGTTTCATTGTTTTGCTCCAAACTGTTCTCAGCATCTTCTTCGAAGTCTTCTTGATTTCTGGTTTCATCTGCCTCTTGGCTCCTTGGCATTTCAATAGTGATTTGACTAGGAAGTGTTTCAGTACTTACTGTTTTCTCTTGTTTACTCCATGGATCCTCTTCTATTATTCTTACTGATCTTCTGATTCGCACCTTATTCGTTTTTGGATCCAGAATCCGATAGCCCTCGCCACTGTATCCCACTAGAACCCCTTCTTCAGCTTTATCGTCCCATTTTTGTCTCTTTTGTTTCGGGACTAGCGAATAAATTCTTGATCCAAATATTCGTATGTGGCTGAGTTCTGGTTTTTCTCCTGTAAACATTTCGTATGGTGTTTTATTAATACTTCGACTCACCATTCGATTTTGTAGGTAGGCAGCAGTTAAGATTGCTTCGCCCCAAAAGGTGTTGTCCAATCCGGCGTCTAAAAGCATACATTTTGCTGATTCCACCAGATGTCTGTTTCGCCGTTCTGCAACCCCGTTCTGTTGTGGCGTGTATACCACAGTATATTGATGTTCAATGCCTTCCTTTCGTAGGAACTTTTCAAAATCCTGAGAAATATATTCTCTTCCATTGTCTGTTCGCATTGCCACAGGACTCCGACCGAATCGTGTCTTCATTGCAGCAAAGTAATCTTTTATTGCATCTGCAACTTCATCCTTTGATTTCACTAATTTAACTACAGTGAATCTGGAAAAATCATCTATTAGAGTCAGGAAGTATCTATTGCCGCTAGGCGTCGCGGTTTGCATAGGCCCGCATAAATCCGAATGAATAAGTCTCATTGGTTCCTGCTCTCGTCGCTGATTTTCTGAAAATTTTGTTTCTGATAATTTACCTTTTATGCAGCATTCACATGTTACAACGTGTGAGCATGATGCAACTTTTATTCCTGTCGCCAATTCTCTGCTGACGATGTTCTTGATTGCCTTCTCATCTCTGTGTCCCATTCTCCGATGCCATTGGTGGATACATGCTTCTTCCCTTGCATTGTATGCTGTCTGTTTTGATTTTGTTTTGATTCTAAATAAATTCCTGTCGATTTCTGCTTCCACGACAATTCGCTGGTCCTGGTAAACTTTACAACTATTACCTTCAAAAATTATCTTCAATCCCTTTTCGAGAATGCGTTTGACAGAAATTAAATTGTCATCTAGTTGCGGTACGTAGAGGACATCTTGCAATTGCACTTCTTGTACTCCGCCTGGTACTTCACAATTTATGTATCCGTCTCCGATTCCAGTAACCATTAACACAGAACCATCGGCAATCTCGACTGTACTATTTAATTTGCGTAAATTAGAAAAGAAACTTACATCGTTGGTCATGTGGCTCGTTGCTCCAGAATCAACGCACCAACCTGCCTGACCAGCTGCTTTTTCCTTGTCTCGAGCTTTAAACGCAACGTGTCCATCGCTGCTGGACTTAATCTCGACTGTTGATTTGGCTGATTCTCTTGTATTCTTTTGTTGTTCCTTTACAGCTTTGTACCATCTGCAATCAGCTTTTAAATGACCAGGTTTATGACAATGAAAACATTCACGTGTTTCCTTGGTCTTCTTGTCATTTGGTTTCTGCCAGTCTGGTTTCTGGAAATTGTTTTTAAATCCACGATTACTGTTACTCTTACCTACAGCCATCGATTTCAGGGCCACTTCTGTTTTTACGTTGCTTATTGAGTCCTTAGCTTCGCTTCTTCTCTGGTACTCATCTAGGATTTTTCCGGTTACGTACTCCACGGTGAGATCTGCTTCGTCACGACCCTCGAGCGCTGTGACTAATCCTGAATAAGATTCTGGTAAACTCACCAGTAATATTGCAACAACTTCTTCATTTTCTAGTGGTTTGCCTGATCCTCGCAATAATCCCACAACGTTCATTATTGCATCGATGTGATCACTCATGGGACCGCCATTATAATGTATCCCATACAGTTTACGACGTAGGTACAACCTACTGCCAAACGTTGATCGTTCGTACTTCTTTGTTAGAGCAGTCCACGCCTCATGCGCTACGTCCAAATGTGCGAAATGTATCAACTGAGAATCCTCGACACTCAGCGTAATATATGCCATAGCCTTGTTATTTTTCTTGTCCCAGTCCTCATCTGTTTCTTCTGGTTTAGGAGAATTGACTACTTCCCATAGTTCGTCACGGACTAATACTGCCTTTAGTTTGGTTTTCCAAAATATAAAATTTCCACCATTTAGTAAAGGCATGTTTAACCTCATACTTTCTTGCGCCATTTTTTCTGAAAGTGTTTTCACAAATTATAACAATCAGTTCTTTTCTGTTTTGGTGCCTGGGCCCATAACCTGTTGGGAATCCAGAGGTTAATTAATTCAATCAAACGTTGATGATTATGTGCTTTTTATTTAGACAAGACACACGTTAGTTTCAGCACAAGAAAATACAATACAATATGGATGTACATAACATAAAACAAGAAGAATAATAATTCAATAATGCGTGAGTCGAGGTTTGCTCAGCTCTACAAATATTCTGTATTATTCTACTCAGAGCCATCTAGCCGGGTCGCGTAGTAGCAGTCACAGCGCGCTCAATTCAAAAACATGTGAAAAGCGCAACTCCAACAGTATGTTTTATATTTTCATTATTGTTGTTGAGAAGAAGTTGGCGCTTGGTGCGCAAATAACAGTATTTGCATCGGGCGAAAAATTGCCTAGGCACGGCCCTGCTTATCTTAATATTACTGATACACTCTCCAAATATTTTTTATTATTTTTTGAATATCTTATTTAAAACTGTAAAGTACACATTTTCTTTCAACTTTTATATTCCACTAGTGAGTATGGGTATATTCTATTAATTTTTAACAGTATGTTATTTTTTGTATATAATTTTATTAAAATTGTTGGGTAGTAAAATCATAAACTAATTAGGGGAGGGGGCCCCGAGATTTCGATTGCCTAAGGGCCTCCACATGGTTTAATCCGGCACTGACTGTTCTTTAATGTATTGCTTAAAAAGGAACTTTAGGGCCCAATTGTTATGTTCAACATGTTTTTGTACAGTATTGTTTTAGCTTTTAGGGGTATCTATTTAGTCTGTGATGACCAGAGGTAATTTTTCTTTATTTAACTATAATGAAATATAACTTAAATTAATTATTTATTGCAATATTTATTAAATATTCTACAATATTATAAATAAAATTTCTTAAACCAAAGTTTGAAATAATTATTAATACTAGAGTATTAATTAATAATTTCAATTATTGTTTGTGTTATCCCTTTCGAACTTGAATATTTAATGATGTGTATAATTTTAATATTTTTAAGATTGGAAATGTGGAAGTTTATATTCAAGGGTAATATAACAAATGGTGTGCTTAATATTGATAACATTTTCAAAATGTCAACGAATGGTAATCCTAACGAAACGATAAAAATACGACTGCGAAGCAGGAAATGCATTTTCCAAAGATTGGGATTACCGTGAGTGGCATTTTCTAAATATTATCGATTATTTAGCGAATCACGAGTTATATCTAGCAAGAGAACTCACTACATTGTCTGTATATCTTTCCTTTACTTCTTTATTGGGGTATTATGCATTACCGCTTTAATAAAGAGTTCATCTGTGCAATTTGCTCAGGGTTTGGAACATATTTTTCACTAATCGGTGCTACAGTATTTTCTCAACTGTCAAATAATTTTTTGATTGTATATCATATTTACATGGTTATTAAAGTTGCTATTGGAAATAACAAAATATTATGGCGGCAATATATTATTTCCACTTATTGATATTAAATTTTCAAGCGTTGTGCTTAGCTGATTTTTTACGAATTGTATTTTCAGCTATAATATCCTTAGGTTACTTGCGTGTTACCTGCAAGCAACGTGTTTGATGAAGTTGTGACAAAATTTTAAGTTATTTATCAATGATGGAATAATATTCGATGAGAAAATTTTTTGAATATTTTTTTGTTTTCATAACCTAAATATGACATTTTGAAAATATAACAATGAAATGATTATATACCTACCTAGCAGCTTTATGGCATAATGACATAAGTGATAAGCGTTTTTCACATATATTGGTTATACGAGTATTAAGTTTCTTCTGGTCGATCGCTCAATACTAAAAAAAAAGGTACACATATGTGATAAATAATTTTTTTTCGTACACGTGTGCTACATTACAAATAAGTCACAGGAGAAATGTTTAGCTCACAAGGCCGTGTGCCATACAACATTTTTTCCTACAACCGTTGGTGTAAAATATGTATAGGATTTTTAGCAGTTGTTATTTCAAAGTAAAATTTAATAAAAAATAGTGTACAAAAGGTATTATAACGTAGTTACTATCAGTGAGGTAATATTTCTAACCCACGAAGTGGCTTACGACATTTATTATTATTTGTCTAAAAACACCATAGTTATATATTTATAATTACATCATGTTTGATAAAAATAATAAATAATAAATTCTGAATCCTAGTCTACATAAAATTTAAAGATACGAACCCTTAAATAACACTTAATGCGCCCGTTTTTGTGAAATCTATAATAATCTATTACACTTTCATAAAATTTCTTCTTTTCTGTACAGCTACCTTAAATATCAATAGTACCATTGGAGATCGCAGACCCAACAGATCGTTTGTAAACCGTAGACTGCATTTGCATTGACTATATTACAACCCAACCCGAACATTCTCGGTATGCATCGATTCCCTGAGAGTTGCTATTGGTCTCCAGCGTCTGCTTCCTATGGTATGAGTTTTCTCTGGTCATGTCCTTATATTGCATTTTTCTTATACTTCTTGAATATGTTTCAAGGTCAAAGTTAACTTTTTGTTCGCTTTATAGAGGGACAGGTGGAGCCTAATTTCTAGTTTGTATCAGATTCATTGAAAGATTGAAGAATATTTGTTTCTTTCTTTAAACAACGCATATAAATGAAAGAAAAACATGTCTACTAATATATTTTGTTCAATATTACATACGAAGTAATTAATTTATAAAATAGGCGATAGTTTCTGGAATTCAGTCAACTTTATTCTTTCAAGCTCGGCACTTTTGACCTTACATAGGTTTCCTTCAAGAGATAAAATACTAAGCCCGGAAACATCATAATTTCTAAGTAATTCATGTCGTTGCATTTACTATTTAAAAATATTAAAATATTTATTAAACGTGTATATTTTATTTATTTTTTGCATCCTCTAACGAGCCGCCATTAGATGGAATGGAAATATATACATTCTGCTTCTACAGATTTGAATCCGAAATCGTTGGTTGTGAAATCTTAGGGCTAACCACTTATCCAACTCTAGCGACTATCAGTGGTATTCTACAGTCACTGCTAAAGTTGCTTAGAGACGATCTCTAGCTAGAGGTGACTGTTAGTTTTTATAGGTGATGTTATTCTACTGTCAGTAACAGAGCGCTGCTAGCAAAAGATGCTCTCTAAGCAAAATAATATGTGGCAACACTGTATTACCTGTCAAATTGAAATTTAACCATATTAATAATCAGTAATAATAACGAACTAAACTATTGCATTTTATAAAATAACTTTGTTTGACTACAAAGAAGAAATCGGTTATAATATATAATTTATTATTATGTAATAGAGTACAGAATTAACCCATTACAGGTATTATATAAAAATAAAAAAATGTAAATATAATATTACATAAACTTATATTAAATGATTTATTTATTCTTAATTTAACATTTGGAAATACAATGAATAAAGAAAAACGTAGCATACCGAAAAGAATTTCAGACATGGAGAAATTATTAATTGTAGAGTTTGTTAAAAAAAATTCTTCAATATTAGAAAATAAGGGAAACACTCCCTGCGTTCATTTAAAAAAATATTGTGGCTAGAGTTGCAAAAGAAACTACATGCCACAGGCTGCATAAGAACAGTACCAGCGATAAAAGAACTTTAAGATTAAAAGTTCCAGCCAGAACGGTTATTTGTAACTTTAAAAAATACTCCTCAGGAACTGGTGGCGGTCCAAAATCCAAAGATCCTTCAGCGTACAATGTTCCCATATACGTGCATCGTGTACACTTCCTCGCCATCTCGCCACTGTATCAATGATTCGACATTTCGCGTCGCAAACCACTTGCACATTTAATGAGTGAAATCCTTTCCGATTACAATATTGCAAGGGGTGTTCCTTATCCGGATTTTTAATACGTACATGTGTACAATCAACACAACCGACTACCATGGGAAAACCACCAAAGTTATAAAATTCCGTCTTTAGCTTGTCCAGACGATCTGGAAACTTTACAAAATCTTTCACTCTTGATGCCAATGTCCGCAACACTCTTGCTACGATTCTTGTTACAGTGGCTTGAATGACACCATGCAAATCTCCTTAAATTAAATAAACCATTAACATTATAACACGAGCACTACAAAAACCGAAGTGATATTTTGAGGTTAGGTAATATATTAATAATTATTTATATTTCCCTACCTGATTCTACTTGATAGCAGCTTTTCGCAAAGTACCGTAATGTTAACAGCACTTGCAATTCCGCGATAATATTTTTTTCTTGCTGCGAAATTGGTTCTATTTCTAATCCAATCAAATCAGTGACGAAATTCAGTTTCTTTCCTCAGTCGATATCTTCTTCTGAATTCTTCATCATTGTAGCATTCAAATGGGTTTATTCTTTCCCGTACATCTTTAATTTGTCCTTTATTCATATCAAAACATCCCTCAAATCCCGATTTTCTTGTAACTCACGATGTTCGTCCGCCATATTGGAAAACTTAGCAGAGCTCTGCTAAACGCTTAAAGGTACCCCTAGCTACATCTATGGTTACAGAGCAATGTTAGCGCTAACAGCGGTAAAATTTGACTGTAGAATACGTTTTTCTTAGAGACCACCTCTAAATTCAGTTAGAGACGATCTCTAAGTTTAACAGTGACAGTAGAATACCACTGTATATGTTTATTTACTTTATTTTCTTTAATAATTGATTGTAAAATGTAAAAAAGAAGGTTATGTCAACCTATTCTAGCATATTATATCGTTATGAATAATATTCCTTTTATCGAAGATGGCATTCATATTTTAATATGGTGGTGTATTCCCTTTTACACATATTTGCAATTTAAATGATTATGAAGATATGAGATATGTCTAATATTCAAATGTGGTTTGAGGATATTAAATTTCTCACAATAGAATGAATAGATGCATGCAACAGGTTAGTATGCAGGAAGCCATAAACGCTGCAAATATTTAGCTTTAGGCACATTTAACACGCGCTGTTCAATTACAAAGTGCACTGCAAAGTTCAAGCTTGTTAGTCCCTGTCTGACATTCAACATGCAACGCCTGATATAATTATATGCAGTAAGAACACAAGTATTCCCGCAAAGGACCTTCATCTCTACTCATCTATCGCATAGAAAGTGAAATAGGAATTCTAGCAGAATTTCAAATAAAATTAATTTTCTCTATTCACCACCCAGACACAGAATAGTTACATACAGAAGCGTCACTCCGTGTCGGTAACTTTCATGGTCCCCTTTTCAGTTCTATGACCTTGAAGCATTGTGTAGACCCTTAAATTTGTGCTCTTCCCCTATCTCTCTCTAAGATGTGAGGAAACTTTCCGATTTTAAACAATGAGCTCTTTAAATTTGTGCACATTCTCCATCTCTCTCTAATTTTCGTTTCTCTATCTTACTGACGCTTCTGTATAAACCTATTCTGTAACCCAGAGGTAGATTTAAGGGTAGGGCTAAGAACCAGTTCCCCCACCGGATTATAGCGTTTCTTAAAATTTCATACTGTAAATTGCAGAAGGCAGATTTTGTCATGTTATTAATAGTAAGGAATGATTTAAAGGCCAGAATACTATAATCGGTTAATTTTGATATACTCGAATGACCTGCTTATTATATGTGTGGCACGATTACAAATCTTTTTAAATATTATCTTATTATTATTATCTTGAAAGTACAAGAAACTGTATAAAAAATTAACTGTGAAATACAAACTTCAAGGATTGTCAATGGAGTATGTGACCAAATTTTGATTTTTACATATATGATATTAGACAAAAAAATAAAATATCCGTATTTTTTTAAATCGATTCATTAGGCGTAATTACGAGAAAATAATTATTAAAAACTTTGGGAAGGGTTGCTATCACGTCATCGTGGTAGAGTTGTAAAATAAAAGAGATAGACTGAGAGCATAAGAAATTGACTACCTGCCTTTTTTCACGATCGTATCATACTGATGTCAAGCGTTCCATCTTAGCAACATTAAGTTGCTAATAACTTTATTATTGCAAGCAAATTTCATTCTTCATGAAATATTATATACAAAGTAAAAATTACTTACAGAAAAGTGAGGTAATGTTAAAAGAATCATGAAACTGGTACTCACCTGCAAAAGAAATAAAAAATTAGAACACAAATATCAAATTTCATAGATATTATCCTTAAACATGCAAAAAAAAACAAAAAAAATCATAACATTCGTGATTTGTTTCTATACATGTAGTGAGAAGCTATAGTGGCTACTTTTTATATTTTGTCATATCCTATATTTAAGTGTTCCACTTAATTGTAATTTGTTTTAGCCAAATTGATGGCAATTTTGAGCACCTGATAAAATTTGTTTTAGACGATATTTCTGTAGAACTAATGATCGGATTTGAAAAATAAAAAAACTCTTGAAAAGAGAATTGAAAGGCCTTTCGAACTGTGTCATGTTTGACACCCTTTTCCATTTAAAATTTTTGAGGTGTAGTCCACACCCATTTTAGGGTTGAAGTTATGCCATTGGTACTAATCCATTTAGGTGTCCCCCTTTATATTAAAATTGACGTGTTCGAGCGTTTTTTGCAAAATTAATGTTAATTGGCCAAAAATTGCGCTGATAATTTTCCCTGGGCCACCCTGTATCTGTCTAAAACAAGAGTGCTATAGATAGAAAACATGAACATTGTTCTGTTTAACATTGATTCATTATTTGTTGTTAAATTTTATGTTCTTAAACTGTCAGTTTTAAGAAGAAAATGAATTGTTTTCTTCTGCTAAGTCTATAGTTTCTCCTATTTACGATTTTAAATTTATTTTAGATTTTGTTATGTAAATATTCCAAATATATTATTTATTTTAATAAATAAGTCGCAAGCTTAAGTGAGTTTTAACACGGTCCTTAATAAGGCACATTTTTTTTTAAATGCAAATAATTATGTTAAATTAACAATGTTAAGAGTAAATAAAACAATTCTTTATCTACTAGTCGAAAGCTGCTAAAATGAACTTTTCACTTTCATCCTGTTTGCATGGTTCATTTTAATTTTGTGTTAATGGTTTGTCCATATTAACTTCGTACTCAATTTCTGCGAATATCAAACTTCATATGATAATGTTTGAGGTAATGAAGTGCCGGCATCTGAGGATTGGAATCTGCTGAATTTGATCCAATAGAGGCTGCGCGAAGCTTGTGCTAATACGCGCCATGTATGAAGTGCACAAGTGCTCAAGAAATTTCATTTGCTTCTACTCACAAATTGGAAAATTATCGTCTCTTTAACTCTGTATTTTTCATTCTTGGATGAATGGCAGTATGGATTTCTGTTTTAACAAGGGAATTGTTAATGTGTGTTGTGATTGACGTTTTTCAAATTTAATTTTCTTCCGGGTTTGTTTCTTACTTTTGAGTGTATCAGAATTTCTTAATGTTCTGGAAGATAAGGGTTTGATTATTTGAGTGTTTTACACTTTCATTTAAATAAAATAATATTAAATTGCGAAGTTAGATACTGTTCTTTAATTAAAATTTGATAAAATATTTACCTTAAGGAATCATGGAATTTATGCAATATCTTTGTATTTTGAAAGTAAAGTTTATTACTTTTCCTTTTTTGATTACCATCATCATTACGTAATTATTATATGATATTTCATTTACAACTTTCATATATATCGCGACCAAAAAAGCAGTGAAAATAGTTTGTTGTTATCAGTGACTTAATCAGAGTTTTAGAAAGGGGAGGGGGAAGCTAATAAAATTTATCAAAATTCAAAATATGTAGGTATATGGACATATTATATTTTATATATATTTAAATAAAACAAAAATAAAAAAAAAATAGAAAAGCAATTGCACTTTACTTACACATGTTACAATATTAATAATTCTAGTCGTGAAACAAGAATGTAATAGAGGACAAGTTTACACACTCGAAATATATTCCTCTATCTCAACTTTTGTCATTTTCTATCGGAAAAAGAATAAGAAAATTTGCACACCTAACAGTAATTGTTTTAAATAAGTTGTGCGTCCATTTTGCGTTCAGCCAGGTTGTCAAATCAAGTTCTGGTTACTATCGTGGAACAGAGTATAAATTTGAACTATAAAATTTTAGTTAATGACAGAATATGAAATTATTATTTACAAAAATTCTCATATATTCATAAGTAATTAAGATATATCAGAAAAACACTTCAGATCTTCCGATTGCATGATTAACACGAAAATCTAATCAGAACTAATCTAGGGTGTCAGAATGTTATATCCAAAATTTCAACATTTTTTATTCACTATTATTTGAGTAATCGATACGACGATTCATCCATCCACAAACACAGACAGATATAATCGTAAAAAAATTAAAATCGTATTCTAGCGCCTTCAAAACGTGCTTATTCATTGAAAACTCACTATCCGATATTTAACATGATTCCAATACCTCTCTTACTGAGTGGCGAGAGGTAGAAAGTTCAGGCTACAGTCTCTACAAGGGATCTACAACTTAAAGTGGATTCTGAAGAATATTTTATACTTCAATAGATAGCAATATTAAGCTTTGAACCTCAGATATGTTATTCACGTAGTTCGAGTCGAAGCACATGAACGAATTGATTCATCACTGCCTCCATACTTGTGTATTTATTGTTTAATATAAAAGTTTATGTCAACGTACCAAAAACTTGACAAGAAATGTAATTGAAAACATGGTTTAGGACGAAAAGAAAAACTGTTTCTTCCTTTTTGTTGGTAGACTTTATTTAAACTTTATTTTACAACTTCTAACAGTTTTACGGTGTGTCGCAAAACAACGTCGTTTCTTTCTGTAGTTTCCTTTCCTTGTAACATTTTATCACAATTTATTTCTTTCTTTATCGCTATAAGTATACGGATTTTTTTAAATTGTTGAAAAATGATATATTTACACGCCATAATTAAAAATAAAATTGATATATTCATATTAAGTAAAGGTTAAAATTCTGTTAAAATAATGTTATGGATTTCAGGATCATTAGCTATTTTTTCATACATGTATTGCAATATTCTGTAAAATGCTGGTAGTGAATTTAAATACAGTAAAAACTCGATTCAACGAGAAATGAAGTTGTAGGTTAAAGCTGTAAGTTCTTTATATAAGTAAAGTACAATGGCCGAATATGAATGTTTATATTATATAGATAGATGGATGGATAGATGACTTCGATTCGTGCATTCATCAAAGTAACCTCCGATATCTAAAGTCAGCGGTGTATAGACCAAAATCAACTGCTCGCGAACGGTTCGAGAGTAGCATGCGAACTGTTCGCGATCAAATCGCGGGCTCAACGTCCACACTAGATGTTTCGATGTTTGGATTTAGGGCTGACAGACTTTAAAAACTGATGTAGTTTTCCAACTTGTTGAAAAATCTATTTTTATCGACTAATCAAAAATCGTCAACTATTTAAAAAAGTCAAAAGTCGAAAAAATTGAGAAGTCGAAAAAGTCGAAATAATGGGGTAGGTGACCAAGGTAGAATTTTAATGAAAAAACTATTGATTATAGAAAGTATATTTATTTACTAACGTTGACATTAAAAAAGTTAAATATTTATCAGCAATTGTTTAGTAATTTGCGTTAAATAGAAACAGCGTCCTTTACTATGACGTTCACTAAGTTAGCACTATATCACTCACACCACCTATTTCCGTCTGTCTACCTTCGCCGCTCTCATGAACTTCGTTGACGTCATAATCCCCTCCCAAGTACTATATTATTTATTTACTTCAAAACAACATATAATTAACAATTTTAAAAAAATACGGGTATATTATTTTTGTACAAGCTATCACATATACCAAATTTAGAAATTGGTCACCTACCCCATTAAAAGTTAAAATGTCAGAAAAGTCAAAAAAGTCGAAATAATAAAAAAGTTAAAATATCAAAAGTCTGAAAAAAATAAATGTGAAGTTTTATAGAACTTTTGGTAAAGAATCCTTTAGGCAGGCAGTTTTTTCTATCATTTAATAAATGAACTGTGCACCTGAAATTTGCGTTCAAGATGTTTTCTAATTATATTTTAAATTTGTTTTTATCTATTCGAATAAACATGCATTTTGAATGTACTTTGTTTAAGTTTTGTATTCTTTATTGTGTCTTATTTTTCTATTGCATATTTTTAGTAAACAAAGTTTGTACTAAGAAAATGCAATATCAATTTGTTAGATATGTAGGCCTGTGATAATATTACAATAAATATTGTAAATTAATTGATTTCTTCTACTTCTCTAATATTATAAAACTTTAAGTGTAAAAAATTATAAAAGATTCTAAATTCTAAATTCAATTAATCGACACTATGCTTTTCAAAAATCAATCGATCGACTTTTTTAAAAAGTCGACTTAAGTCGATATATTGTCTTTTTTGCCAGCCGTATTTAGATTGCGCTGTTATGTTCGCCGTGTAGTTCGTTTACTATTTATGGTCCTTTTCGCTCCACACGTACTAAATAATAGACAGTTATAAAACTAAACTCAAACGTCCATACTGAAAATGCTGTTCGCTACCTATTCGCGAACATCTTCTTTGATCATACCGCTCATATAGAACTTTAAGAACCGAATTCGAACTGCTCGCGATCTCCGGTTCACATCCAGTTCGTCCCTCGTTCGTGAGCAGCTCGCGTACAGTTTGCGAACTTTGTAACCACCAAGAATTGATTTTCACAACGTGAAACGTCAAATTCTATGTTCTTTTTACTAGATTTTTTAATCTGAAGATAAAATGTGCGTGATAAGAACGCAGAATTTGACGTATGTTTTTTATTTATTCATGGCAACTGCCAATTTTATTATTTAACTAAAAATTAACTTCAAACTTTTCATTGGATTTGGAATTTTATGCAGATTCCAAATATATAAAAATATATAGGTGTTCCATTTAAAAATGTCAAAACTAACAGTGTTTACATACAAATATAATAATGGATGAAACATACAAAACGTGTTTAAAGTAACGAAACTACCAACATACAGCGCAGCACAAATTGTCAACGCCGAAATCACCTTCATAAATTACTTATTTTTTATTATATGTGAAAATATCTTTTTCTGCGGTTACTCTACTGTTTTTATTCATTTTTTGCGTTGATTGGACGCAGATATAGTTATTTACATATGAAGTGTGGAAATGTCATATTCCCAGATGAGTATTTTATGGTGCGAGCTTGCAAGCGCTACAGTAGAACGAATCTGAGAAAAAAGCTCACACAAGAGGTTTTTACAATAATTTTTGAACGAAAAATCATTATTTGCTTTTATTTTTGTACAAATAATTTTAATTATTATATACATTCAATATTTGTGGTTATGTGTTTCAATACTGCCAAGTGCTAACTGTTAACATGACAGTAGTTGTTGTCAACATTTAATGCCAAATGCACAATAGTTATTTACATAACAAGCGTGGAAAGTGGTAAATAGCGAGCGTGTGTAGAGATTGAAGAACGAGGCGTGTAGCGCCGAGTGATTTAATACACGAGCGTTGCTATGCACTTTCAAGCAAGTAATGTACACTATTTTTCAGACGACCACAAAATATTATAATAAAAACAGGGTTTATACAAAAGTGTCAATGTCAAACACAACTCACGAAAGCATTGACGTTTGGGTTTGAGATTAAGTATCACTAGTTAACCGGAAACTGATTACGAAGTCTAGTACGTATTATTTGAACAATTAATAAAACTATCAGTACATTTTGACTCTTTATTTTTGTTACTAATTCACTACCAATTTTAAAATCATAGTTTTAAGCAAATTTTCATTAATTTTGTTACATTTCATTATCAAAGTTCCATCTATTGACCACTAATCGTCATATCCGGTTATATAACACACGCCGTGTGCTATGTTACATTTTCTGGTGTTAATTACAGTGTAAATATGGCTACTTTCATATGTGATCGTCTGAAAAATTTATTTAAATTTCATTTAATAATGCACTATTTTCTTTTATTATTATTATGGAAAAGGATGTTTGGAAAATTATAATTTTTATTATAAATACAGTTTTTTAACAAATGCTTTAGAAGTAAGAGTGTTTTTTCCATAATTTCCCGCACACTAATCTGGGGGAGACGTGGGAAACTTGGATTTCCAGCGTTGCTTAACAGCAACAGACTTTATTGTAAAAGTACAAAAAATATATACCCTTCAGTAACACGTACGATAATGAGATAGCTAATAAAAGAGTCATCTATGCCACTTGTATACGACAAAGATGCAAGATAAAAGTTTAATAGTTCTTGCGACAGAAATTGAGGACGTGAGGATCAACTGCGGAAAATAGAGGGTATGTATGTTACTATAATTAAATAAAATTGTTAGGAAATATATTCACAGCTCTGTTGAATGATTGCAAGAATAATATCCGATTGATTCTTACAACGGTCGCATTTAGACAACTTCTAGATCCAGCTAGTGAATAAGCAGCTAGGATATGCAGTTATCGACATCCCTGCATACATACATATCTACTTTATAGGTACTAAAACCATCCTTGAAAAGAATTGAAATGAAATAAGTAAAATACTTTTATTTTGTTTTACAGCTTCAATGACGTAAAACACAAAACTAAAATCCACTATCCCGTTTGAAGGCGACTGACACTATGTAAAGTTAGACATTATGAAGAGAATCCCTATTTATGGTGCCATATCGTATAAGACATGTCCATAATACCTAGAAACAAACTACCTGACAGGTTATTTTCCTTGGGTGTAGTTTGGAGTGCGAAGAGTTTGAAGTAGCGGAATCTTAGCGAGTCGAGACTAGTAGCTTGGGTCGCAGCCTTCTAGACGGCGGCCGTGTTGCTGTTGATGCGAACAGCAATTTTCCGTGCGATATACCCCACACTCGCGCACTACTTAATGTGTCAACATTATTAAGAAATTCCAAAGCGAGACGTGACGGTGACGGCAACAACGGACTATTTCATACTCAAATGCGCCCACCAATTTTATTTATTAATCTTAAAACTTTTTAATATTACTCGAATATATTCATCGCTTATTCAAACATTAATTATTTAACTTGGATCATCACACACTTTCTACTTTCTAATTGTTTTGTTTTTGCTCAAACTTTACGGTTATGAGTTTTTGGTAAATAAGCAACTTTCAAGAGACTATACAGGGTGTCTTTTTTAACAGGATAACCATTGGGATCTCGAGAACCGTAAGAAATACGAATTCGGTTAAATTGTGGCAAAGTTGCCGCATTGGTTGACCATTGTAATCGTGTATTTGTTTTGCCGAAAAAATGCATAGCTCAATAGATATGAGCAAAAACTGATTTTGACCAATTTACTTTTTGACATAACTTTCTTGTTTCAATCCATTTCATTCTAGTTTTGCACATTCTACAGACACTTTTTTAAGAGGAATTGACAGCAGTCCTCAAAATTTTTCTAAAAATTCATGCTAACTTTCAATTTTCATATTGGGCTCAAAGTTGTCTTTAGTACTATTCAAAGAAGATTTTTTTCTCTTTCCAATGATATAGAATGTGTGTTATTGAAAAAAATATAATGGCAGATAATTATTTTTAATTCTTTTTGTCGTGTTTGGACATGAACGTAAATGTTTGTAAAACTCACTGTAAATACAATAATATTTCATTTTTCCTAATTGATTTAATATTCGTGAATTACAAATTTATGTTTTGTATTCAATTTTAAAAATATGAAGTTTATAATAAAAAAAAATAATTGCATATTCATTCGCATAATGCTTTAAATGAAATAGAATAACTGAAGTTGTTGCTAATGCTGCATAAAAAAACACTTAAGATCGTTATTATAAAAGCTCATTAAATATTTATTTACGTAAATTTAATCTTTATTTAAATGAAAATGGTTATTATAAAGATAAATTTGCAATAAATTAGGTAATGCAAGATTATACACAAACCCTCAAATTTTCTACACTTAATTTTGTCAATTGTCATCTGTCAATAATGGAGACTAAGAAACGAGAAAAAGACAAAAACTTTTCCGAAAAGTTTATCAATTGCTAAATAGATATAGCAGAGAAGTACAAATATTGTAAAAATCGTGACATCCCAGTAATTAGTGATTCGGGTAAAACGAAATATTTCTCAAATCTCGTTAGTCTCGTCTCGGGCAACAGGTGAACGAATTTCAATCATTTCTCCGAGTTTTCCCGAGGTTTTAAAATTATTTTTCTTCAAACGTCATAAATGTGACATCTTTTATGACTTGATTTAGAGGTAACTTTTTTTCTTATACATATCATAAAAGTGGCATATTTTGTGATGTTATTCACAAGAAAGATATTTAATTTCTTCGCTGCCGAAATAGAAACATAGCTACTTCTACGCCGCCAGCACAGAAGAAAAATAAACAAGTATCCACAGGAACTACGTAGAATCAGCAAATAATAAATAACTGGTACTATAGAAACCTACAATATCATCCTAAATGTAGCTATAAAACTAGAAAACCTAAGAATCATTGAAAAACAAAATCAGAAACCTAATTTTTCATCATTTTAGTACATGCTTTTATGACTATCTGGTACACATAGGCAAAATGTAGATGAAGCTGATAATTATATTACATATTAATACTAATAATTATAGTCTGAAAAATATAATTTGATTTTTCCCTAAATATATATTTTCTTCCTAATTTCCTAAAAGAATGTTCAATTTCCCTAGATTTAGAGGAATTTCCCTAGGTAGGGAAATAGTGTGCACAGATGGCGAGCGTGACAAAGCCTGCAATGTTCGATCTTGAAAACTCGAGAAATCTTGACATGATTTGAGACCGAGACGTGAACATGTAAAAAATAAAATATAAACTACTTTAGTTTACATTTCGGCCGCAAGTGTGAATTTGATTCGTGACGTTCAGGCAAATGACGTTCTTCGATTTAAAATAAAAGTCTATTTTCAAAAAAATATATCCACTAAACAATATAAATTATTGGTTTAAACACATTATTTACATATATTGTAGTCGCAAGACAGGAAGAAAATAAAACATAAAATCATGGATTTAATATGTTCCAAAATTTGTTCCCTCACAAATTACTTCAAGTAAATAGTTAGTCAGCGATTAAATTAAAATAGCGTTTGTAATAACCGAATCGTCACTTTATATTCAAGTGAATAATATATTTAATGAGATATTATAATATCGGCCCTTGTGTTGTAAATATGTGACGTAGATATCAACATAAAGAATTATTTATCGTAAAATATTGCTGAGGAAATGAGATTACTTGAATGTAATACAACGTACGTAGTAACAATTGCTTCGTTCATCCAATTTTCTTAGAAAGTTCACGCTCTACACGACAAATTTTGAAGTGAGAAGTGTAACAATAGTATTCTGTGAGACTGAACAAGAAGTACATGATAGTATAGTGTAGTGTCACGGCCACCAGCACATTTCCTATTCATTCAGAATATTTTTCATATTCTCAATGCGCCATATTCAACGCTGTATCCGGGTTCGAAAATCAGAATCTCCAAGCCTTATTTCCTGATGCAAACCCATGCCTATTCTATTTCAGAGAAATATTCTTTACATTCAAAAAATTCTTTGTTGACAGGATATTCCTTTGAAAAATATTCCAGAGATAAAATATAAATACGGTTTGAGCATTTGGGTTTCTAATTGCGCTGTGGTATGAGTTCCTTATTAAAATATACTTTGTTTCGTTAATCTGTCTGAAGCGCTAGAGATGAGTTAGCGCTTAGTTAGTCACGCAAATTAAAGTCCGTAATCGGCTGAAAGAGAAAGTGAAAATGTCGTTATAACCTTTTGATTTCGTCTACGCGGAAAATCGAAATGCAATTAGATTTTCTAGATGTGCTATTGATTGTGGAATATTCCATTTCAGGTGTATCTCATTTATATTACTGAACACTGATAGCTTTGGCTGAAAACAAATCCTACGAAATTACTTTGAATATGATACTTTTCAATAAGTTTATTGTTTAGATACGAATGCCCTGTTGCAATAATAATAATATCATATAGATGTGTCTACATTTTATCGGTCACTATCCTGATCTCAGAAACTATAACAGAACTTCGATTTAATGGAACTTATTGTGCGCATCTGGGGGGCGATTTTAACGGTGTCCTTGTTATAACAAAATTTTCTTCTTCCTCCACAAATAATTCTTAAACAGTTAAATATCCGGGTATATGTTTCAAATAAAAAAGTTACATACTTTTATTGACTAGTCAGTATCGTACGCAATTTCTTCTTCAGGTGCACCATTTTTTCATCTTCAATATTCCATAAATATTAGTACCTACATGATGTATTAGTGGATATAAATATCATTTAAATAGCTTTACAATTTTTCTCGGTAATTTCTTCTTGCATCCACTCATTACCAGTTTTTATAGTTATATTTAAGAACAATATAAATATAAGTAAGTAAAGTTGAAGTACATAAAATTGGGAGTATGTTAATCCGTGTTGTATTCCACCTAGTCGTCCATCGTCCATCTTCCATCATCATATCTTAAGAAGGTAACCATTGTTGTTGTTAATTTAAATATTATTTATTTAAAATCACCATAGATATAGCGTTAAAATAGTAAAATGTTAGATAAAAGTAATTTTTGATAGAAAACTGGGGTGCAGAGCTGGGAGTGTCTTACAAAAAAGATACTCAATAGTATCTAACATACAAAAAGTACCCAAGATAAAGTATCTTAGATACTTTCTATTTTATGAAAATGTATCTTTTATTTACATATTTTTTAAAAGTATCTATCTTTTATCTATTTATAGTATCTTATTTACCTACATCGAAAATACTTTTCTAAATCAGCAGAAAAATACTGAAATGTGTTAAAACTAGTTTGCGTGACGCAGTGGCGTAAATAGGGGGGGGGGGGGGGGGTTAACCCCAGATCTCACACTTCGCTCAGCGAGTTGAAGCGCGATAACCAACGAAGCCACCACTGCTTGTAACTAATCGATAAAAGAAAATATCACTTTTTATCATAACCTAGTATTTGAACCTCTTTATCTTTGGTCCTCCCCTTCAAAAATTTCTAGTGACGCTACTAGCCTGAGCGTACATTGTATGTGTTCATTTTGTCTGACTGAATTAGTTTTAGTGTTCGTGCTGTTTAATGAGTTGATTTGTTATTATTGTAATTCTAACACACGATAAGAGAAGCTGTAAAATACAAACAAGCTGTTTGCTTCCGATGCATTTAGGCGAGGCCCATTATTGAGTGTTTCCAAGAGGACGTATTTTAAGGAAATTTATATTGCCAATAAATATTTAAGTTCAATAGAATGTAATGATATAAAAATTATTATAAAATGTTAAATATATACAAGTGAAATTCGAAAATTAAAAAAGGGGGCGTATCTCTTAACTTGCAGTTATTAAGGAGGTACCTACCCATTTATAAGTATCTTAAGGTGGATATCTGAAGATATCCGAAGATTTTTAAAAATATCTAAGATACTTTCATGTATTTTAAGTAGTTATATTAGATACTTTTAAGAAATATTTATATCTGAAGATACTTAAAATAAAAAGTATATAGATACTTAAGTATCTTTAACAAATTTATATAAGTATCTTTTAAATTCTATAACTCATATCAACTACAAATAACAACTGCACTTGTTAAAATATCAATTACAAAAGTCAAATCTCAAATGTCTCCATGGTCGAAATTTAAATTTGGAATGAATTTAAGACATTGCCACATCAGTGTAGATTTTTGGTGTTCCTTATAAATATATGAGTATATATAAATACATATCAACCATAAAACACTATTACTGTTATAGAATAGCAAATACACTTTGAAGTTGATATTTGCAATTTTTATCATAACAAGTCCAAATGATAGCAATCAAAGTTATAGAATCCCACTCCAGAATCAGGTTGACCGATATCAAGGAATATGTGAAACTAGTTTCAGATCTTACAATTTGGTTTTACTCGAATTGTGCAACCAATGAAACTTCATTGCCCGTACATGTACCGACATCTGTTCATTCAATATGTCTGTTGTTATGTACATGAATGCATTATATAATACAAGGACGAAAAGTAAGTTATGGTAAGTAGAACAGCAAGGTAATCATGCGCATATATGGCAAAATTAATAGAGAATGGAAACAGAGATAGCGTGTAATTATGAAATTACTAATGCAATCTGAGTGCTAATATGATCGGGATCGTAGATAAATTGGATCAAATTGGATATAAGCTTTTACTGCTCCAGTCACATGGAAATGAATAGTGTTGGCATTAAACATGACGCATTCCTAGATCTATTTATGTTCCAAATAATTGACTTGTTTCATTAGCTTTCATTATTGATTAAGTAAACATTTACTCATTTGATATTATTTACTTATTGTTTTACAATAAATAAACGAAAGTTTTATTCTGTACATTCTAATTTCCAATCTTGCTAATGGCAATAATTCGTTAATTGTTTCCACCATAAAAAAAGTAACTTTGCAGCACTATCCACCTATATTGTATACCGGATTTTTTTTTCAAGGTGCACGTAGAAGATTAATATGGGGAATTAGGATAATAATATTAGTGGTATCAATAGGAAGATAAAAAAATGCTGCATCAATTGACAAGAAATATATGTATATTATGTCGTATTTTAATCGTATAAACTAACTTTTAAATTTCCTCAATTTCTTAATAATGCCGACAGCTACAGCATTTGAAAAATAAAATAAAAATGTTAGACGTTTGACGTTTTATCTGTCAGACTTAGGGAGCTATATTTTTTTTTTTCATTTTATATCCTTGAAATTCATTTTATATTTACTGTAACTAAGTTTATTGAGTAATAAGTAATACTTAACTATGTAAATTCAAAAGAAAATAATAAAAAGATCTTGTGTAAATTGTATTATATACTTATTTAATATATTAAATATTATTCCAACTATTTCCAATTTACTCATAGTGAATTATTAAAAGGATATAAAACTTAAAATAAAGAAATTTAGCTACCGAATTCTGACAAATAAAACGTCAAACGTTAAACATTTTTATTTTATTGCTCAATGGCAATCGCTATTATTAAGATAATGAAGAAATTTAAAAATATTTTATACAATTAAAATACGAGATGATGTACATGTATTTGATGTCTGTCATTTGATGCGGAATTTTTTTATCTATTAGTACTACAACCATTATTTTCAGTTGAAACGTGGAACAACAGCCTTCAAAAAACTTATTTCTCATGTTAATCTTAATCTTTAAAAAAAAAACGATATTTGTAACCGGAATAACGTCTGGTAAGTAGCAAAACTTCTACTATATAAATATATTATAACTAATATCTGCAATAAAGCTGACTAATACAATACACCCAATAATAGTTAAACAGGCGTGAGTGATATAAACTTGCCTCAAGAAGAAAGTACACTCTTTTATGACTCTCCAATAAATGTAAATTTTAGAACCTGCCATGCCTCATATCAAATACAAGTAGATAACACGGATATAAAAATGTATTTAATTTTTTTCGCATTAAATAATACTAAAATATTACTGTTTGCTAAAACCTATTTTTCTTTGTTAAATTTAAAGTGCACATTTTTCGTTCAAAATATCGTTTAGTAGCGAGCGGGAGATACTATTTATCAGGTAGATTTATTTTTATTTTGGAAGTATGACGTATATGTACCTACCTGCATTTTATTTTTGTGTACATGTACACATATGTTTGTTAATATTTTTTTAACCAAAAGGTACATTTTTGTGTTCATAAAAATATATATTCTGTTAAAATTCTTCAAATGTTTAATATTTTTCTTTATTTGTACAACAGGACAAAGCGTGGGAAATGAATTTAATAAAAATGTCACAAATGTTACACAGTATACTTTATTTTTAAACTGAATTATCTCTGCTTGAGTTGCAATGTATTTGATATATTTCTTGTATGAATTAAATTATTATTTATTGCGTAGAAGTGTTGTAGATCAGACAATAATTTTCTGGGACTGATTTGATGTACCATAAATTGTAAACATATGCATTTACATGAATATATATGTGTGTAATAAGTAGTATTTGTATATTAATTTTATATATAAAAATTTAATATGGTTAACGCAATGTAAATTAAGTTATATACATAGGCGTAGTTAGACTTAAAATTTGAGAGGTACTTAAGTCCTTCCCTTAAAAATACCAAAACAGTATTTATTTGTTTATTTTATAAACAAAAATATAAAATATTGTTCACAGTTAAAATAAAATATCATTTTAATGTCACATAACAATATATATTACTGTAATAACAGTATTTATACAAAAAAATATATTCTTCTAAAATATTTTCTATTAATTAATTTTCAATATTTATAGTAACAAATTAGTAATACTATTTTGTGACGTAATAATTCTTATAATGTTTTTTATTTTCTTCATAGCACAGAATCTTTTACAAATTTCTCTGTCATCAGTATGAGTGTAATTTTATAAAGTTTATAAAATTACCAAATGTACCTTGATTAAATCTACTTCTAATATCATTTAATTTTTACTGTTCATCATGTTCTTTAGAAAAGTTATTTCAACTTTCATTTTCAAAATAACTTTGTTTACTCCAAAAGCTGTATGATGATGTATTAATTTAGAACTTTCATCAAATTTTTGATTATTGTTATTATACTGTAGTAAATATTAATTAATTAGAAATGAATTTTTAATATTTCACAATACTTGTTTGTCATTTTATAAGTATAGAAGCATTTTATCGTTCTACATCGCCGCTTGTAGTAGTAATTTTGTTTGGGGGTGCGATTTGTCTTAGAATGATCTCACTTTCAAATAAAAGTTTTAAGAAAAAGTGTAGCAAAAATGTGTATAATTTAATAGGCATACAAGGAAGTCATGTGGTGTCTACATTAGTATTTTTATCCAACACCGTGTAATTATAACGATATAAGTATGCTGTTTTTAGATAAATAAAGTAGGTCATAAGTCACTAGTGAGCTAAATATATTAGCTCACTGTTTTTTGGTTCGTATCATAGTAACTACGTTATAAAACCTTCTCTACACTATTTTGTTCCTAAATGTCATTTCGAAATTCCATCTGACAAAAATCTTATATGTATTTTATATGAATGATTAAAATGTGTTGGATAAAATGTTGTATGGCACACGTGTGTTAATTACCTAAGTCACTTGAAAAAATACCACACTCGGCCTAACGGCCTCGTGAGCTAAACTTTCTCAACATGACTTATCTGTAATGTAACACACTTGTACCATAAATAACTATTATCTTGCATTTTCCTAACATGTTTACTTAATAATATAAAATCAGCAGGGAATGTGTCACAAAACTAGATTAGTATTTGTTCAGAGAAAATATCCGTATATAGTAATTCGGATGAGAAAAAATATTCCTCGAATTTCGCTCGTCTCGTTTCGAAATATCTCGTCTCGGGCGAGACGAGAACGATTTTACAATGAAAGCTTCGAGACGAGAAAATAAAATCCAGATTCTCGAATTTCAATAATTTCGCCGAGATTTCTCGAGCTTGTAAAATTATTTTTCTGCAAACGTCATAAATGTGACTTAATTCGCAAGGTATAAATTAAATTTCTACGATTCCGAAGTAGAAACAGCTATGTCTACGCCGCCGGCGGCATACTATCCATAAGAACCATGTAGAATTGGCGAATAAGAAATAACTTGCACAGTAGAAACCTGCAATATCGTCCTAAATGCTACTATAAAACTAGATAACCTATGAATAAAGTTACTAAAAACCATTACCAACTGACAGATTTAAATTGATAACCTGAAAATCCCATAGAGTATTAACAGTGTACCAATAAAACAAAATCAGAAACCTGAATTTTCATCATTTTAATGCATTTTTATACGACTGTGGTACGCAAGGATAAAATATATGTGGAGAAGATAATTATATTGTACTTACATATTTATACAAATAATTATAGTTTGAAAAATGTTAAATCCCTATCTTCAGGTGTACGAGTCAGCACATTGTATTTATTTATTTATTTATTAATATTTATTCTTGCCAAGTGGCTTAGAATCTACAGAAATAACATATACATTTTTATTCTACATTGTGTGTGTGTGTAATACATTTATGCTACTGTTCTCTTCTTAATGATTTCGCTCATCCACTTCTCTCCTGATCCTAGATCGTCTAACAGCTCCATTTCCCCTCTATCTTCTCTTTTTACTTCTCTGCAATATTCCCGTAAATGCTTCAGTGTTTCATCTTCTCTGCCACATAATCTGCACCCCCTTTCTTCCTTTGGTAACCAATACTGGTTGTCTCTTTCTTCGTTACCGCATCTGAATCTGGCTATCATTTTGATGTTTTTCTTTGGGTTTAATATGTAACGTGGTATCTCTGTTGTTTGTATCTGTTTGTATCTTTTATTGTAATTGGATTGATTTATTCTGCTCTGTTGTTCCTGCTTCTGTATATCCCAATCTCTTTGTTGTACGGCGAGGATCACACTTTCTTCATTTATTCGATTCCTCTCTATTTGCATTTCCGAGTATCCATTCCTTTCGTAATATTTTGAATTTCTGAATTTCTAACTCTTTCTTCGTATTTCACTGCTCTCTTTCCTGTTTCCACTCGAAGTTTTGCCACTTTCATTTCTTCCAGTACTATATATTCTGGTGTACATTTGTCGAGGCCCAGGATCCATTTTATGTAGCGTACTTGTACATCTTCTATTAGTTTGTGCTCTGTCCATCCAAAAATTTCCGCCCCATAAATTACAATACTTTTTACTATTGTTTCGAACATCATCCATCTTATTCGCATATTCGTCTTGAACTTCCTTTCGCCTATACCCCATATTTGTTTCATGGCCACAATTTCCTTCCTTTTCTGGTACTCTAAGTGTTTTGTGGCTTGGTTATTCCTCTGGAATGTATATCCCAAATATCTGAATTCTTTTACCTCTTCGATACTTTAATTTTTCCACTTCCATACTTCAGAGGTTTCTCTACCTCCACCTTTTTTGAATTTCATAATTTTTGATTTTGGCGCGTTGAGATTCATATCTTTTCTTCTTAAATACAGTTCAAGTCTTTTCAGCATTGCTTTCATACCAGGTGGATCTTTCGCGACTATGACAATGTCATCCGCGTACGCTAGAGACCATATTTTCTTTCTTCCTATTACAATGCCGCCGGTTTGCTCTTTGCTGAGGAATTCTTCTATATCCGCTATATATAGTGAAAATAAAGTTGGGCTTAATGGACATCCTTGCCTTAATCCTTTTTCTGTCCAGATCTCCTCTGTGGTTCTGTCCTTTACTTTTATCACCGATATAGTTTCTCTGCAGATGTTCTCTAAGTTCGCTAACAATTGTTTATCTGTATTCATATTTGTTAAAGTTTTAAACAGGTGATCTCTATTTACATTATCGAATGCTGCTCTCAGATCTGCAAACAAAATATTCAGTTTCCCTAGATTTAGGGAAATTTCCCTATGTATGGAAGATTCAACATTGAAAACTCGAGAAATCTCGACGAGATTCGAGATCGAGACGAGATAATAATATTCGAGACGAGAAATAAATGAGACGAGATACATTATTTTAAATTTAAAATGAGACGATACGACAAAAAGTAAAATCCCGTTCCGTACCGTCTCACTGAATCACTATCCGTATGTAATATGATAAGATGAAGAGATCAAAAATGATATTTACATCACGACAGCGAAGTTGCAGTGATTTAAGAATCATTTTGACTCGAGTTGTCGTTACTTTGCAGGAATTATGAGTAAATTTTACTTATTAAATTCATAGCTCGCATTATATTCGCTTGCTTATTTTACAAATTACAACAATTTAACATAAAATTTTTGATATCAAATTTCTGCAGTGAAAAACTATCTATGGCCATCAAATAGGTAAATGATTTTACTATATACCATTGTCTACAGAGAACTTTCTATTTTCTTATTTGCATATTTCAATTATATTTCCATGTTACAAATTATGGACTAAAATTCTAAATGCTGTTGTTTTGTTGTCGTACCCCCACTATTACGAACCGATTTTAAACCAGAAAGTACGGTTTAAAAACGTCCACAACCTGGTTCGTCTCTGACGACACCGTTGCAACACGAAAATATCGGTTTAAACCACTCCTAAATAATTTTAAACCAGTGCATCGCCAAAAAACACCTCATGTATTTGCTGCCTTTTTATACCTTATCCTAGTAAAAAATGAAATGTAATTTAGTAGAAATGTTGCCGTGGTGTGTTTGGGAAACATGACGTCTTTGCGCTTGAAGCTTGGAGCGTGGAGCATGGATGTAATACGGAGTGAATGTTTGATGATCGCGGTGGGGAGCGGGTGGTTGGGGGCTGAAGAACAGAAACAAAGGCTCGGCGACTGCACGGCTCGCCGCCGACGTCGCGACGATGACGATCATCCTATGAATTGATTATCTGACAGCGACATACACTTACACGGGATTAACTATGCATGTTCTAAGAATTATAAATGCTGTTGTGGCAATATTCGCGAGTTGCCTAAAATGTGACTGTTACATTTACAACGTAATAGATAATTTTTTTTTATTGTACACGAAAAGAAATTGTAGATTCAGTTTCATGCTAATGTAAATATTGTAACATAAAGAGAATAGTTCGCGATGATGATGACGTTTAGTTTTATAATGGTGAAAGATGAACACTCCGAACAATTCAGTACCAGTTCCAGTCAAACAGTTGCGGTGGTATTCACTTTGATTCCAAAAGTATATAATAGTTGGAATTTAGGAATGAAAATATTGCAAAGAAATGAATAAATCAAGTTAAAAAAATAACAATTTATTATAAATTTATCTTATTACAAGAATATCCTACATATTTTATCTTCGTAGTTCCTCATTTTTTCTTCTAATCCACCCTATTTTTCCTCTACTTCTTCTTTATTTCTACGTTCTTTATTTCCTCTTATTCTACTTCTTGTGCTCTTCTATTATACCGCTAAACTTTCACCATACGCTCGTTCCACTATCTTGTTGACCACCTTCCCTCTTCATATGTGGAAGTCATGATAATCTTTTATTTTCAAACAAAACTCTCCCTCACTTATCATCAGGGTTGCTCTGATCTATGAAACAGAGACCCAAAAATATGAGGCGCTCGTACATGAAACAGAACAAAATTTGAAGAGAACAAAATATTCAAGAGATCTGATTACGTATATTGGAGGTTTCATCAAAATGGATCTCCTCGGTTCATTGTGAAACTTTGTTTTTAATTTATTAAATTAGTGGTTCTCAGACTATAACAAATTCCTTTTTCCTAAATGATAATCTACATCTTTTTTCCTCCCATAAAATAGAGGTTATTTTTTTCACTTCACCCATGTAAAGAAAATATACCCAAACATACATAGCATGATATTTTTCGAGACGCCTTTTATATTATTATATCTGTTTTTTACAAATCAAGAAGTAACGTATACTTCAAAAGAAATAATTTCTAAACTAAAAATATTTTTATTAATATCGCATTTCCTTGTAGCAGTCATTGAAAGAATGTAAAGTACAGATATTTTTTGGGAAAATATAGGAGAAATCGTTTCATTCAGCCTCACGCCCAATAAAATTTCACTCACGCCCGATTATGCAAGATTCTTTACTTGACACTCACGCTCACGTCCAATTACGATTCAAAATTGAAAAACTACTCACGTTCACGCGGATCACGTCGTGACCCATCATAACGCGATAAGATTCACCACGACCGCGCCCATCTCTATACCACATATGAAAAAAATATACATTTTGTCCGTGATCTATTAAAAAAACATCGTTACCGTACGTGATTGGTAAATTCAAATATTTTATACAATTCAAAATAATTCACTTGTAAAGAACGCCTGCGCTCTGATGTTTCTAGTTGTCAACCATTTGTCAGTAAATAAAATAGTAGAGTGCCAGAAGGCGTGAAAAGTGTCATCCCGTGGGGGTTTTAAACGAAAAAGCTGGGACCTTCAGAATCTTGAAGCTTATACCTCATATAGTGAAATGCCAAAGTCGTCAAAAAATTGTCCTGTGCCAAAGGGCACAAATCAAAATTTTGGAGTTACGTACAAGAGTCGATATGAAATACAGTTTTATACCTACCGTCCAAATTTCATTAAAAAGTCTGTTCAGGTTTTCCAATAAAATCAAATTGAAATTTTGATTTAACATGGGCCCTTATGGGCCCAGCCTAAACAAATCTGCTCATATCTCCGTTCGACTAGCCGCGAAAATTGTGTGTTTTTACAAGTTTTTCACATTTCTCAAGTAATATCTCCAAAAGTATGGATTAAATCAAAAAATGATATTTGAAAATGTTTTAGCTCCATTTATTATGATTGCAATAGTACTTGTTCCATAATTTTAGTTCAAACAGTTTTCGTGTAAAAGTGATTTTAAGGAAATGCTGCACTTTTAACCTTGAGTGGGATTCCGCGTCGCTCGCTGCTTACCCCTCACGTCGCCCACCGCGCGCGCTGCCTTTGCCTACAAACTGAAGTCATAAGAACTCAACATAAATAATAATAAAAAATATTTCTAAGGCAAAATAACGTTTTATATATAATATTTATAAGTATGTGAAGTGTATATGTGATACTTTAATAATATTAGTGGTAAACAAAAATGAATATTACTCAAACAACAAAACTTTATTTCAAATAAACATAAATAAATTGTAAAAATCATAGAAATTAAATCAGTCACTGTCATCGCTTTCTTCTGAGGGTGGTTGTAGGATTTCTTTTTGAGTTGCTGGTGTCACATTGAGGCAACTGTTATGATCTACATACCGAAATCGTAAGAAATCGCTGTGTAGGCATTCGTTCATCATTTTTGTATATCATAATTTATATTGTATATTATTTTTGTCCTGTTGTATTAGTTAGTTTCTTAAACGAAATAGTTCTTTGTCGAAGATACTCTTGTGAAGTGAAGATCGTTGGTGTGTACAGCAATTGAATAGTTTTTGTATTTAAGGTAAGATAAAACTTTTTTAATTTTCTTATTCTTTTTGACAATTCCTTAACAGTTTCAATTACCTAAAATTTTGGAAAAGAAAATTATTCCCTTGACAAATTATTCTCTTTTAAGAACATAAAAATGGAGGAAAAGGAAAGTGGGAGTTCGACTTCAGAGAGTGAACTTGAATCTACGTTAAGAGTGCCACATCCAACAACGTTAAAAAAAAAGTGTTTATTTTGTGACAAATCAAGTGGAACATTAATATCTGGTTCTAATAAAACTTTTGACACCGTACGAAAATATTTTAAAGCTAGAGAAGATTTGAGGAAAGATAAAGATCAGGAATTGTCTGAAAAAATTTTGGACATTACGAGGGGTAAAATTAGTTTACTTATTTGGCATAAATCATGTTATGCAAGTTACACAAGCAAAAGAAATTTAAATTTAATGAAAATAAGGAGCGATAAAGGAACACTAGCCCAACCCCAGGACGAAATTAGTGAATCATTACAATTTTCCTTGAAGAGTTCGCTACGTACAGGCAATTTTGATACCAACAAATGTGTTTTTTGTCAAAAAAAATCTAACAAAAAAAAATTATCACAAGTTCTGACTACAAATCTTGAAAAAAAAATAAAATTGATTGCCAACATTAATGAAACCTTAATGAAAAGAATCGGTTCTAACGATCTCATTGCTTTTGAAATTAAATATCATTCAGATTGTTTTTTAAAGTCCTGGAGACATTTTGAGAAAGCAACCAAATTACAGAAGTCTGAAGAAGAAGAAACATTAGAAAACAAAATTGAACAAAAAATTATAAACGAATTGCAACAAGGATTTAAGAAAAATAAGGGTTTTTCGGTTGCAGCAATTTTTAAAAGATACACTGAGCTGGGTGGGCTTCTTTCTAAACGACAAATACTTGATAAAGTTAAAAAATATTTTGGCGATGAAATTGAAACTATAGAATCAAAAAAGTTAAATGAACCCAGTATTTTAATATGCAGAAAATTCACAAGTAAAGATGAGTTCCTTCGCACTTACGCTGAAAGTACTTCAAAAAGTGAAGAATCATTATTTACGGGTTACTCTGAATATTCCATTTTACATAAAATTATAAATGATATTCAACTAGAAATTGATAAAATTCCTACTTTTTCGACATATAAGAATTTAAATCTTCATGATTATGAAGATTCTATTCCGCAAACATTGCTTTGGCTAATTCGTATGCTCATATCTAGAGATAATAATGATACAAATGTATTATCTATATGTCAAGATATAATTTTCGCCTACAGTAATAAAAGAAAAATTACCCCAAAACAAATTGCTTTGGGACTGACCGTGCATCAAGAAACACGATCAAAAAAAATTATTGAAATGTTGCACCAATGTGGACATTCAATATCGTACAAAGACGTATTGTCCGTACGCAATACCATTGCCCAAAATGAAATTGTTAAATATGTGAATAATGATTTTGCTGTGATTCCTTCTCAATTGGTGCCAAATAGGATTATTCAATTTGCTGCGGACAACATTGACATTCTTGAAGAAACCCTCGATAAAGCTCCAACTTTCCATGCAACTCAAATGGTTGCATTTCAGAAGGGACCATCTTTCGTTGATTTAAATGAAACATTTACATTATTGCCTTATCACATTAAATTAAACATTCCCGAAAATTTTCATCTTTTAAGACACCTACATATCAATACTTCAACAAAGCCGATGCCCATCATTAAAAATAAACAACTTATTCTCGATTTGTTACCTGATAAACAATACATGCGGATACATAACATGGCTTGGACTTTTTCTAGAAAAGCTAATAAGTCTTTTGATAATCTTGTGATCCCCCAATGGTCAGGTTTTCATAAAATATTATTTGAAGGTGACACTGAATTGACCACATATGGCTATTTGCCACTATTACCGTATGTGGCTTCAGAATACGATACAATATGGACAGTTATGAAAAGATGCAGTAAAATTGCTGAAACACTAAATATACCTTACATCATAATAACTTTCGACCAAGCACTCTATTATAAAGCAAAAGAAATTCAGTGGCTAAAAAATGAAGAATGCAGTAATTTTATAATAAGGCTGGGTGGTTTTCACATAATGCTTAACTTCCTTAAAGTTATCGGACAGCATATGGAAAATTCTGGATTAAAAGATATATGGTTAGAAAGCGACCTTTATGGTGAATCGACGATTTTGGCAATTTTATCCGGTAGAAAATGGAATAAAGGTATCAGGGCTCACAAACTGACCTACGAAGCTTTATTAAGAATTCTTTTGAATATTTTTGAAAAATGGTTAATGGATTCGCAAAGTGATCAAATTCACACACTCAATTTTGTCAAGCTAACGGCAATACAGCTTTGCAATAATGTAAAAGAAAAAATAAATCCACAGCAAAATTTTATTTCAATTGTTTCATCTTTAGAACAAATGACAGATATATTTTCAGAATTTGTAGAAGACCAATCTCCAACTTTTAAATATTGGAACACTTATCTTCAATTAGTAGAAATACTCTTACAGTTCTTATACAGTGAAAGATCTGGAAATTGGGACTTATATTTAAAAAGCATTAAGAATATGATTCCCTGGTTTTTCTCATATGATCATATGAATTACGCTAGATGGGCATCTGTATATTTAAGTGACATGCTAAATTTGCCAACTGATGCAGTCGAAGTTTATAAAGAATTTTCTGATGGAAATTTCAACATTAAAAAATTATCTGGTTCCTTCAATGGTCTTTCTGTTGATCAAGCTTTAGAACACATTAATAAGGTATCGAAAGATGCTGGAGGTATTGTTGGTTTAACCAAAAATAGCACGAAGCTCGATGAATGGTATTTAAGTTTTAATCAGATTGGTTTAATGATAGATACTTTCTTATCATCTTTACAAAACAAAAAGAATCCTCTTACCCAAAATATTGAATTTGGGCCTCAGAGAATGATAATTGATGAAAATTCAGTACTTGCTTTAGAGGAGCAATTAATCAGATTTAAAGTATTTCATCAAAACGAAGATAGTTTATTATGTGTCTCCACCAATTCGATATTCGATAAGCCAACTGAAAATTTTCTATTATCTGCATACAATATCGGCGAGGAAGCATTCGTAAAATTTGTTGATATCATTGACAGCGAAGCATTCTACAAACCGTTAAAAAAAATAAATTTATGTAAAATGAAAGCAGAAAAACAACCAAAACGTGAAAAACAGAAACATATGCAAAGTCAGGTTTTATTACAACGTTTATTAGCTGCAAAAGAAATGGGTAGGACTATTGATTATCAGGAAATATTCAAGCACGAATTAACCGCTTATCCGATGTCTTTAGCAAACAACAATGTTATAGCGACTCCTTCCACTAAAAGTGCCTTAATAGAAATACTGGAAAGTTACAATTCTACAAAAATAAAGGAGTTAAATTTTAATGCAGATGACAAAATATGTCACATTATTGATGGTATGTCATTAGTACAACGTTTGGGAAAGCCTGCCAATTCAAAAACATTTGGGGATTACATACAAATATTTGCCTCTATAATATTTAAAAATAAATATGCTGCCAAAAGAATAGATTTAGTTTTAGACCATTACATGGAGAATTCGATTAAGGACTCCACAAGAATTAAGCGAGGATCAACTGAATCGATTAAAAAAATTATTGACTCACCATCAGTACCATTACCTCAAAAATGGAATTTATTTATACACTCCACGTTCAACAAACATCAGTTAACAAATTTTATATCGTGTGAGGTGACGAAACTTTCTGAAAATCAGAATTTTGAATTTGTTACAAGTGGTGGATTTTTTCAAATTGAGGAATATAGAAGTAATTTCCAATTTACTGATGAGTTATTGGTAGCAAATCATGAAGAGGCAGATACTAGAATTTTGTTACATATTCTGTCAGCTAAAAAACATGGATACAATAAATGTGTTATTGATTGTTCTGACACAGATGTCTTAGTCCTTCTATGTCATTTTAGAGAATTTTTAACCAAAGAAATTTGGGTAAAGATTGGTAAAAAAGACAGTATGAGATTTATTCCTGTCCATAATCTTAAAATTGGTCAACAAATTCTGAAAACTTTGCCAGCATTTCATGCTTTAACAGGATGCGATACAACAAGTCAAATTTCTAATATGGGGAAAAAAACCTGCTGGAGTACATATCTTACAAATTTGCACTTGTTTGAAGAATTTGGAGTACACGAATTGAATGAAAATGTTTTTAGAAATATAGAAAAATTTGTAATTCAATTATATAGCAAAAATCAAAATATTTCCTCATTAAATTACCTTCGAGGATTGTTAGCTACTTCAAGGACAATAGATAAGTTACCCCCAACGGAAGACAGTTTAAAACAACACTGCTTAAGAGCTTATTACCAAACTCAAGTTTGGTTAAATTCATTAGAACCAAAACCAAATTTACCAGACTATTTAGACTATGGTTGGCAAAGGGTGGACAATACAATTACTCCCATTTTTCAAACCATACCATCAGTTCCGGAAAATATCACCGTATTAACATCATGTGGATGTAAAAAAGGTATAAATGCCTGTACATATATATTATTAAATATAAACTAATTTTCATAATTATAGATTGCCGAATGAAGTCCTGCAGTTGCAAGAAAAACAAATTACCATGTATTGGTTCCTGTAGGTGTATGGGTCAAAACAATTGCCACAATGTGACACCAGCAACTCAAAAAGAAATCCTACAACCACCCTCAGAAGAAAGCGATGACAGTGACTGATTTAATTTCTATGATTTTTACAATTTATTTATGTTTATTTGAAATAAAGTTTTGTTGTTTGAGTAATATTCATTTTTGTTTACCACTAATATTATTAAAGTATCACATATACACTTCACATACTTATAAATATTATATATAAAACGTTATTTTGCCTTAGAAATATTTTTTATTATTATTTATGTTGAGTTCTTATGACTTCAGTTTGTAGGCAAAGGCAGCGCGCGCGGTGGGCGACGTGAGGGGTAAGCAGCGAGCGACGCGGAATCCCACTCAAGGTTAAAAGTGCAGCATTTCCTTAAAATCACTTTTACACGAAAACTGTTTGAACTAAAATTATGGAACAAGTACTATTGCAATCATAATAAATGGAGCTAAAACATTTTCAAATATCATTTTTTGATTTAATCCATACTTTTGGAGATATTACTTGAGAAATGTGAAAAACTTGTAAAAACACACAATTTTCGCGGCTAGTCGAACGGAGATATGAGCAGATTTGTTTAGGCTGGGCCCATAAGGGCCCATGTTAAATCAAAATTTCAATTTGATTTTATTGGAAAACCTGAACAGACTTTTTAATGAAATTTGGACGGTAGGTATAAAACTGTATTTCATATCGACTCTTGTACGTAACTCCAAAATTTTGATTTGTGCCCTTTGGCACAGGACAATTTTTTGACGACTTTGGCATTTCACTATATGAGGTATAAGCTTCAAGATTCTGAAGGTCCCAGCTTTTTCGTTTAAAACCCCCACGGGATTAATTTTTAAGCGTTTTATTCGGTCGCCGGCACTCTACTAAAAGACATGACAGTGAAATGTATATTAGGAGAAAATGATATTTATTATATTAATTATATAGTGAGATCATGTGAGGTGTATATACAACAGAACACAAAGCAGAATACAACCAAAAATCTATCACATATGTAACTGTTGCCAAACAATAAACCTATATTATCGATAGTTATCATGAATTTAAAGAACAAAGACAAAAATATCATTACTGATTAATTTGTTATTTTTTTTATTGTGAATGGTTTGTAATCTATCATTATATGTTTATGTAAAAATTAAAATTGAATTTGTTAATTATTTCATTGCGAATGCAACTTAATCGACTTAAACTTTCGAATAATAATGAGACTAAAAACTTATATTTCTTGTTAGCAAAAAACATTTTCTTTTATCACAAAGAGAACAAAATTAAGCCCTTCCCATTAATATTCCACTCGACACAAGTTTATACTTACGAAGGTACATTTAAAAATTTAAAACTGAATTTAGTTAATGAAATGAAATTTCGTACAGATATTTTATACGCATTTATGAGATTATAAAATAATTTTAAATATCAACCTTATAGTTGTGTTGTCCTGTTTTATAGTACATATTTAGTACATAAAAAAGGCAACAGAGTTATAATAATAATTAATTAATTAATTAATTAATTAATTTGTATTTTCTAGATATTTTATCAAACATGTATTTTCTTTCGGTAAGAATAAATATCAATGGAAAAGAAATTTGACCAAGAAATTTAATTTATCATCATTTTCTGAAATGGAAAAATAAGAGTATTATTTGTTATTGGTTTCGGAAATTACAAAATTATTGTAATTTCCAAAATAGGTAACAATATCGATAGTTCGTAAATGTGTAACTATGTCTAATATAGGAAAATTTTCAATTATCGTTAAACGTGCTCTATGTGGAGTTTAACACGCATAATTAAAGAGTCTCTATCCATATGCATTTGCTAAATACAACAGCAAATATGTACCTCTATAGGTATGTGTGTTATAAATTAGTAGAAATTATCACAGTGTTATGTTCAGTTACGTGAAAATAACGAATAATTATCATAAAATACATGACATTTCAAATGTATCTACTCCAACATACATGACAGACACAGCTCATTTATCATTTATGTCACAGTATAAGTTCAAATTAAATATAATAAAATATATTCGTACATGCTATAATTTGTTTTTCAAGTTACGAATTTTCCGTGTTTTATATTTTTTGCTGCTCTTTGATATCTAAATATTTATGTATATTATTAAATGTCTGTTTTTCACTCGTATTTTCAATAAATTATAAATGAGATACATAATTGGTTAATTTAAATACGAACATATGTTTAGTATTATTATTAATTATTTTTCATAAAAATACAAGAAAATATTATGTAAATAAATGTCTTGTTTGAAACCAGGACAAAAATAAACAACATACAACACTATACTGTCGCTTCTGTTTAATTTTCTTAATCGTTTATTATTCGTACTATTGATATCATATGCGATTTATGATACAGTTTAAAATCGGCAGAAAATCAAAAAAAGTGGTCTTAACGGGAGAATCAAAATGAAACAACGAAATTAAGGTATATTTTTGGAAAGCCATTTTGAATACAAAATGGTAAATGGAGGACCTATATGCGAAAACCAGTGGCGGTGGGTTTCAAATTTCTGTTGTTCAACTCTTGTTTTTTTTTCTTTTAATAAAGAAAAATATGGAGTATTAAAGGTCATGAAACGATGTTTTGAACTCCGATTTTGATATAAATATTAATAAATATAAATTACTAATACTGTTCAGAAAGAACAAACGAAAAGGTCAGAAGTTAATCTCTTTCCAGGAAGATATATGATAGTAAAACAATGGATAAGGTTAATGAAGAAGTATCTGAAATTGTTGGGTAATAATAAATAAATCAATAAATATCAAATAAATGCTTATTCGGTCACAAGCCGCCACTGAGTTTGAAATATGTAGATATTGGATAAAAAATTTAGAGTTGTTGATAACCCAGTTGATGGTTTGTAATAGTAAATTCAGACCAATTAAAATAGCACTAGGTGTGAGGTAAAACTTGTGTTATATGTAGATTACCAATCTGTTATGTTAAAAATGTAAAGAGCAATCTTTATTTAAATGAATGAAATAATATTGTATGCATTTCATAGTAGATTAGAAAAAGTGTATGAGGTACAATTTCAAATTTCTTCTACATGAATATAAATTGGTTACCTACCTAAATGACTATCATTATCGATATACTACTGAATATATTTTTAAATATTTAAATCTGTATAATATGCTTTCAAGATTAACTTATTTTTCACAGTTAAGGTAAGCATAAATTTACTTCCATAGCTACATAAATCGTCATATTATTTAATATTGAGTTATGGAGTGTTTTGGAATAAAATAGATATGCTTCTAGAGTAATGATGAAAATTATACGAAATTAATAAATGTGATCATCTAGAAAATTTAAATATAAATATTTGCATATTAATAAATCTGAACTGTGAACTGTCAAGTGGCCCAGATGGTAGTATCAAAATACAAATAATATACAGTAGCATCACTCGCCCAGTTTGGTGGCATATTTCTTTCCAAGCTGCACGGCGTGAAGGGGGGAATAATGTGGAGCGGGAAATTCAAATCAACATCAAAATAAAAAAGAACTTTCATTACTCGTGAAACATTATTACAATAATAAAATATTAAAAAAAATCACGTAATAATTTATTAATCATCTTACATAAAATTTAATTTAAAAAAATAAATATAACAAAGATATAAAAAAAAACTAGTTAATTCTTAATAGAACATTATAAATATTTAACAAAATAAACTATTTATTGCATAAAGTAATTAGTTTACCTTTATTTTGTTCATCTTTAAATTTTTATTGTGATTAATATATTTTGAAATTAAAATCAACGCCGCCACTGATATTGTTCATCGCGAATATAAAATATAAATATTCATACAAAGTGTAAAGAGAACAGGCGAGAGGTTATGTGCTGGCCACATCAGATTTTAGTATTTTTAAAGCATAGTTTGCATGAACATTTGGCAAATGTCAAAACTTGCGTTGTAATAAGTCAACTCATATTCAAATACCTTCTTTTTCTACTTTTCTTTTTAAGCTCAAATACTCGTAAGTACCTTTCAAATGTGGGCTGCTGTAACCTTTATAAGACGGAAATAAATCATTTGGTGAAATCTGTCTGTAAATATAACTGCTATGCCCAGGAAATAAATACGAGACACGATGATTTATTTCAAGCTCGCTTCCTCATAAATAATACATAAACTAAATTTCAAATATTTGAGCAAAACATGGTTTTGATATTTGCGGAGTAAGTGACCGATGAGTGCGGGTATGTTGGTATTTACGGTCTAGTTAATAAACACCACCTACACAAATTGCAGCTGTTATTATACTTGAATTCATTATGAACGAAGTGTAGAGGTTAATGTTATAAATAGCTTCAAGTTATTTCAGGGTAGTAAATGAAGTGCACTTCAAACTGATCCGATACACAATGCCTGAGATTGAAATATTATTAAAAGATCTGTATTACTTATCTTATAAGTATTGTTTAATAATTTGAAAATATTTCATGTACTAATTTGAAGTATGTATTTTTTCTTATTGAATTTATTATATTTAGAACTTAATTGTATTTAAACTGTATAAGTATAACACACTGAGAAAAATTAATTTTGGAATTAAATATAACACTCTGTTTCAAACGTTTTGCACATTCCATATGTATTTATATATTATATTGCATGAAAATGAATTCATTACAAAAAAATAAGTTTTATAAAACAGTTTGAAATCAATAAATTTATATTTTGTATGAAATATAAAGTAATGAATTGAATTAATATCGAAAAATATGTATTCAAAACTTATATATTTTGAATAAAATGTATTTAATTAAAACGATTTAATTTTTGTTTCAAATATAGAATATATTTTCATTGTATCCTGATTTAAAATTTAAAATATTTCGTTTTTGTCATTACATTTAAATGTATTAAAGCAGAAGTTTCATACTGGATCAGATTTTTTTTTTCTACAATACTTCTATGGTAAATTGGGAAAGATGAACCAGTAGGAGAAAGATATCTCTAATATGAAATGTAAATCTTGTTATTTTCCCGACGATTTTTATTGTGAAAAAGATCAATTCAACCGATAAATAGAAAAAAAATATTTGCACCTAGAAAGTTAGTCAATCAAGTTACTATTCCAACAGTTCTGAAGAAATTATTCAAAATAATTAAACAGAGGGTGATAATAATGAGGAAGCTGAATATTATGGAAACGAATATACGAGATGAAAGGAAAATTATTTAAAACAACGACAAAGAAAGATGAATGATAAAATGTGTAATTTGTGGTGGCTGTTTACACGAATAGTGTACCTTATACGACATAGGACAAATGTCAACAATCTGTTAACCAGTTCATCTCCTCATAGCCTTGGTCCGTCTCACCTATATAGTGGAGGAGAGTTGTTTTGAACCCGAATAAAATATTTTTTTGTAGTTTTTAGAACATACTTTATTTTTCTTCATTCTTAGAAGATTACTAGATTATACATATGTTGTTTTAATAAATATTGATTTTTAAATATTATTCAATATTATAGAGAAATAATTATTTTTTCAAAAAGTAATCCATCTCACTCCCGATATTTTCAACCCAATGAATTTTATTCGGGCACTGGTGGTTCATTTGTTTAGTGCGATTTGATTCGAACTGAACGTAGTGTGAAATCTGGTTTGTCTGATTGATTCGGCTATCAATTTGTTTCACTAAAACGCAAGTTTGGTTGCAGCAACTATATGATGGTGTATTTTATTCTTATCATCTTATTTACAATTTTGTTTTACAAATGTATTGTATAAAAAATACAGAACTAAAACTAAAAAATGTTGTTTTATTCAAATAATATGAATTCTGAAAAATATTTTATTAATTTAAAAGCTGTGGAGTTAGTTGTGATCTTGACCAAATATGATTTTAAGTGTTACTTGTTGGTATACATTTTGTAGTGTATACAATTTTGTTAAAAATCCCAAATTTGATGTGTTTAGTTTTTGTTGTCGTTTTGAATCCCTCGGAATAATTACATGTATTTGCTTTTGCGAAATATGTTCTGAAAATATGTTTGTTTTTTTACTAACCCACATTAGTTGATAAAAACATAGTTTTGGTTAAGTTAGGCCTTAATACAGACTTGAATGCAATGCAGTGAATCGCACTCAGCGTATAGTTGGTGTTCTGGTGGAAGTGTTTCTTCAGCGTGCCTTGGCAGCCGCCGAGTTCAATGGCGTGTAAAGTGTTTTTGCGAGTGAGTTCGACACTGATACGCAATTACCGCGCTACGCCTTCGTGCGTCGTGACGCCTCTGATTTGCATTGGGAGGATTAGACGCCGGCGTCGGCGGCCCAGATTAATTCTACACCCATCATAGACTTGCTTTTATTTCCGCCTTTGATGTAAATGTTGAAATGAGCCGTACCACAAATGTCGGGATATTAAGAGATTAATATCGGCTAAATTGGAACCGGGAACTGTCCCCAATGTTGTATAAATGAAGCGAAAACAAGCTCTTTCTACCCGCCCTAACCTTTGATTCTATCAATCTGCTTAAACACAACAACAAAGTGTAATCGTTCTTCGGAACGGAAATTTAAACCGAATTCAAAGGAAATAAATAATCAATCAATTATTCATTGCTCGTAAGGGTAAAAACCTTACAAGTGAGCTCTACGTAATGTTAAATTGGTACACTTGAATACGTACTTACTTTACTAGAACGTATTTCATTCAAATTTATTGAATTATGTGTTTCATTGAATGACTACATGATGAGATCGTTTTATTGCTAGACTATTTTTTTTACTTTCGTTTTATTTTCAAGTAGCCACTAAGAAAAGAAAGCAATGTGTTGAAAATCGTTCATGCTTTGAAAAATAAAATATGTGTATATGTGATCATAGTTGTTGAAAAATTAATCTTTGGAAAATGTCAAAATATAGGTATATATATATATATATATATATATATATATATATATATATATAATTATTGTGCGTTAGTGTTAAATAAGTAATGAGCATCCCAATCAAATCTAAAAAAGGAACAAAATATTTATGAAGACATAAGTAAATAACCAGAAAACACGAAAGCAATAATGCATGCACTATACGTTGATAATAACTGGTGTAAAATAATGGATATTAATTGTTTTTGAACAGTGGTACAGTAAAAAAAATCAGCTAAGATAATAAAACAATTTCTAACAATAAGAGAAAAGTAAAATCGTGACTAGTTAATGTATTAAAAAATAAACGTTGACGTACATTGTTTCTATTGTAATGGAAATTGTTTTCCGTCAAGACTCCTTGCTATAGATGGATTAAAAGAAAAATTAACTGCAGGGTTAAAATCTTTGAAATTTAAATCTGTATCATTTTCATTTTATCTTCATTATCAACATAAAAAATAATAAAATTTTAGAAATTTAGAAAAAGCTAATTCATTTCCTTATAATATCAATACTTATTTATAGAACGTATCAAAAAGCGAGTCAACACAAACCTAGTTAAGCAACGTTGAAACAATTTTTTCAACACTGGTGTCCTGTGTTAAAATCTCCCACTGTGAGCTTACATATTTGTGAGTATCTCTTTAATATATTAAAAACCTTTACTTCCTAAAGCTAGTATCACATGTAAAAAAATAAATATGTATCAGAAAGAACAAACGAAACATGAAGGTAGCAAGGAATTTTATAACCTTAAGAATGTACAAGCATATTATAAGGAAATACCAATTACAAATAGAACGTACCAAACTTAATAAAAAAATATAAGGATGACACTATGCTAACTAACACCGACAATACACTTAAAAGATGGAGATAGCATTTCACAGATCTCCTGTATAATCACGAAGAAGATACACACTAAAAGCCACCGCGCTATTCAGAACCGACCTGCACAAACCAGCGGAGCAAAGATCGAAAGAATCTGATACTCTCGTACACTAGTCAACAGTAATCGACAGAGAAGTACAGGAGACGGTTGATTAACAGCGAAAAAAAAACACAGATGAAGAAACAGTAATTGTGACTCTTGTTTGCAAAGAATCTGAAAGAAAGAGGAAAAAAATAGAAAAAAGAAGAAAACAGTTTTCTTTCACATTATGATTTGAATAATTAGAATTAACTAAATGAATGAGTTTTTCTTCCCCGGCAGTCATGGTTTAAAAATATAACATATTTAGAACTCAATACAAATGCAAACAGATTTTCGTATGAGTTCAGTCAAGTACGATTAAAGATGTACTGCTGATCCGGTCGTTTCCGACTGGAAAAATATTCTCCTCAGAAAATGCCGAAGCCACTAGTCGCAACGCCACGCTGCCGTGCCGATTACTGTGCTCACCTCCATAAGAAACTACGGAAACTTATTTCTGTCGATCTGGTCGCTGCGACTTCAGGACCTCACAAAAGCCCTGCAGAAATGTATAAGAGAGTAGGGAGCGAATTACTGGAACAGTTAAAAGATATTATGCACCACCTACGGAAAAAGAAGAATTACCATTAGAATGGTATAAAACCCTGATATATCTCATATGCAAACTATAGGGGTATAACTTTATTAAACATAACATCTAAGATATTTTTTAGGACACTACTGCAAAAATGTATAAAATACAGTGATGAAATTATTGGAAATTATCAAAGTGGTTTCCAAAAGTGTAAATCAACATAGCTAATATATTCCTCCATCAATATCTATTGAGAATATTGGCAGCTTAACATACTGCATCTGTATTGATTTTAGAACAGTGTACAATAATACAAAGTATAAACAGAAAGGAACTATGGGCAGCACTAGGAGAACTAAGAATGCCAATTAAACAAAATAATAAAATAAAATGACAAGGAGTATGTTCTCAACTCTTTTCCACCAACATTGGACTTAATCAAGTTTGCATACATTATTTAACTTTGGCTTTGAAAAAAAAATGCACGCAGTTGATACTATATTTATGCTGGATTACGTTGATAATTTAGTATTAATAAAAACAGATATACAAGAATTGAAAGATGTGACAATCATATCAAAAACGGCTGAAGATAAAATAGGACTTGCTCACAGGTAAAACTAAAGCTATGGAAATATCTCGCCAACGTTAGAAGAAACGTTTGAGGTGACCTGAACAGTTGCGGATTTAGGGAATGTCTACAGGGGCTATAGCCCAGGGCGGCAAAAAAGTAAATTTTCCAAAATCAGTTTTCACAAATACATAATTAAAATGGCCAACTAATGCGGCAACTTTGCCCCAATTTAACTGACTTCGTATATCTTACGGTTCTCGAGATTGAGATTTTAATGATTACCCCCTCTAAACAGACACCCGTATGTGTCGTCCTCACTTCAAGGTTCTTATTTATCTTTTTCGCAATACTGTTTCTATAGTCTAATGTGCTCATATTTTTTTATTGATTTTTTAACGAACATTAGTAACACATTTTACCATTTTCATTGTAACATATTCTTTTATCCTTGTGTGGTTTTTTTTGAAAATACTTTTTTCTGCATCCCTCACTCACAAGAATTCATTAGCAATAAAATAGCAGTCAAAATAAAAATAAAAAGTAAGTTGTAAGGTTAAATGTCAGGAAAACTTATAATAATAATAAATGTAAAACAAGTTATTATTGTAGTCAGCCAGTACGGTTGTGTGGTCGTGGCGTGTCTTGTCTGATCGTGTAGATAAGCAACATAGCCCGCCCTGTCCAATTGGATGGGTTGCCGCACAACGGCTCGGTGTGTGCTGGCCTTGCAGAGACTGTAGGCTGACAACCTGCATCACTAAAATGCAAGTAAAACTTGTCACGAAACAAGTACTTCTCAGGTACTTGAGACCTAATCGGCTTCACCAAAAATCTGGATCTACTTCCGGAAAACTAAGTAAGGGCTGTGTCACAATAGATCTTCTAGGTCGCGTTGACAAAAAGCGACAAAACGCTTAAACCCTCATATCCATACATACAAGTTATTATTGTATCTCCAATGGGCATAGCCAGGTGGGGGTGCGTAGCGCAACTATGTCAGAAATTCACAAATCCCTTGGGATCGAAATTACGCTGCATACTGCGCAATCCCATCTAAATTTGGTCAATATGCAACAAGAGTGAACAAAAACTGTATATTGTAAAAATAAAGAAACTAATAAAAAACTTTAAAACTGAAAACTTCTTTCCTGCTGTCAAATATTTAATGAGTTTTAATTTTTAATTAATGATTGTTCGTACTGGCAGATATGAGATTAGTAGGGGTTAAATAATTTTTATTTTACAAATAGCAGACAAAATTATTGTGAAATAACGAAAAGCTATACTCAAGATTAATTATGAAACTCTAATTGATTATCAAAAACTTGGAAATTATTTATGCTGCGTTAGAATACGTTATTATGTAAATTAGGAAATGTCGGTATGTGCGAATTGCGAGAATTGCGCCATCTATCAAAATTTGAAGGTACAAGAAAATGGAACTGTCACCATCACCGACGCAGAAGGTTTAATTCATCAACATTGCAAATTTACTGCATTCCAATTCGCATTAGCGAGATCTGGAATGCAGACATGTCGGGATTTGGTTAAGCGCTACTGGAAATAATTGCATGTGATTTTTTAAAACGAACCCAGTTGATGTAAATAGTGAAGACATTTTTAATGCCATTACATGAATCTGCTCTTTATTCACTTAAAACAAAGTTTTAAAAAGTTTAATAGAATTTCACTGCTTTAAAGGGTAAAACGAAATAGTATTTCAGTGTTTTGTAAAAATTAGAATGGATAACAAATGTTCACGGAAATGAGTTTTGCAAAGTTGCAATTCCTGTTTAAATGTATTTTTCTTTCAATTAAATTTTTATGTTTTCATATTCTACAATGTACAAAATAACAATCGTAATATTAACCGCATCAGTATTGCATTCTGAATGTTTCTCTTACAGGATATTGTTCCGTATATATTTAAAAGTAATTCTGTAAAGTGAAATAAAAAAAAACGAAACAAGAAAAATTTCATTGATCATTTTATAAAATTCTGTACTATATTTTTCTTAAATTCATCACTAAAAAATATTAACACAATGTGTCATCTTTTTCATCCTAATATTTTTCAATACGCTAATTTTAATAAATATATGTATTCAATAGTAAAAATTTAATTATATATTTTTTTACTTTATTTTACTTAAATAATTGTATTTTTGTTACTAATATACAGGTTCATATTATTTTGCCCAATATATAAAAACTGATACAAACCTAACAGGCATTTTTGTAATAAAAAAATTTGATCCAAGATTATGTAAATATACAGAATATCAAATAAGAAATACATGATCCAATTTAAAATAAGAAAGTTAGTCCTACAATTTAGAAAACACTGGTTGAAAAATTGTTATTTATGCAACTAGTATGTAAAGTAAGTGTTTTTTAGTCGAGCACTGTTTAACGCATGAGTCATAGCCGAGTTATAGTTATAGTTATAGCACGAGAATAAATGAACTATGTTACACACGTGTTGCTTACAACATTTTTCCTACGAGCGAAATATTAATAAAAATTAATTTTAAACGTAAATTAAATCATTCATAATTGTGTTTACGTTATCTAGCATTGGCTACATTACTACAAACTCAAAAGAGGGCATAAAGTATGTTCTTTATGCCTAGTTGTAGGAAAAAATAATTTTATACTCTTACGGTTTATGGGATAACAATAGAGGACAAAGTAAAATAAACACCTGTAAATGAAAATTTCTATAGTTGACCTTAAATATTATGAAATTATTATGGCTTTTCCAAGTTACGCTACTGATAAAGAAGGTGTATTACTTATGATGAAATTTTTAAATGTGAACTTAGGATAATGAACGTGTTTTATATTATACGTCTTCATAAACCTTGTTTAAAAAACTAAAAAGCATACGGAAACGTAAGATTAAAATGTGCCGTGCTTGAAGTTTCTAAGTAGTAATAAAGTAGAGATGACAAAAAATACGGGATATTAATTTTAATAATTGAAAGGATTGTTTTATGCGAGGAGACGAAATATGACTACAAAAGTGGAAGTCTTTAGTTTATTCCACTATTATAACTATTCGTATGTCCCCGAATCAAGTTGCAAAAAGGGAAAATATTTTTATTTTTTATTTTACGAGAAAAATGTGTTCTTGATAAAAGTTTTTGCATATTCCAAAACGGCCAATTCAGTTTTAACCTTTCCAAATTTTCTAATTTTGGTAACATTGCTGGCAACAGTATAGCCCCTGTGCCCTGTGCGTTGATTTGAGACTAATCTTGTATACCCGAAACCTAAAATATGTATTTGGTCAAGTCGATGTGTAACAGTAATTATAATATGCTATTTTTTGTTATAACGTAGAAAAGACAACATCTAAAATTGGTATAAAGGAACAGGCCAAAGTACGCGCAAGTCTTATATCCAAAATATATTGAATTTAAATGTGTTATATGGAATAGTGAAGGTAACATAAGGAGTAGAAAAATACAATAAATTTAAAACATGATTATAAAGTAAAACGAAAATTAATCTTACTCATCTGATTGGTCCGTCTCGCTAAAATATGAGAACAAGATAAACGATACAAAACGAAATATGAGGATATAACTGTACTAACTGCGAACAGAAATATTGAAAGCTCAATACTCAGCGTTATTTCTTTGTATTAAAACTACAAAATTGGGAGAATCACAAGTAGGTATATAAAGCGCGCAAACGTTAACATACAGCTTATTATCATAAGTACGAAGTGCGCGGTTGCGCTATATGTTTAAAGTTCCCAAAATTCGGCAACTTATGGTACTTTTGCCAACTTTCCGAAAATATTCCCAAGGTGACAATATTGCCCATGGGCAGTATTGCCAATGGCACATTGCTAATTATGATACAAGTGTATATATCGGCAATTAAAGCTCGCGAAACAAGTTTAAAATCGCGACGCAAGTGCTTTAATAAACATGTATCATACCTACGGTATTTTTAATTTTACCTGCACAATATGCTACAAAAACGGACCTGAAATTTTGATTTTGACGTGCCGTATTATGTGTAATATGACATAAAATCGTTAACATGGAGATTGATTAGTATTTGTTGTTTACATTACTTTGAATTTTGATTGTGTTATTGCTTAGCAACTTTAAATAACGGCCTGTTGTTCCGTCTTATTTTGTAACTTAGTGGTTCATTTTTAACCAGTTGCTAATTAATTATAATAGATAGCAGGAGAAAATATCAAAATATCACTTGTAATGTTTGTTTTTATTTGTCAAAAATTTTAGCAACTAGTTAAAAATTTACCACTGAGTTACTGAATAGGACCCTTACTCTTACGTTTTTGCACGCTTTTGAGTTTATTAAATAAGGATTATGATGCAAATACGAGTATAATAAAAAAAGGTTTTTAAAGCACTAACACCGTGACATTTTTAGATGTTACGAGTCGAAAACTGCTCACAAAAACGTGCTCGTGTACCAAAATGTCATTATCGAGAAATAGGAGAAAAATTAATTTTAATTTTTAAATATTATGAAAATCAATAAAAATTCTACTTCTGTCTGATGTCATAATTAATTTTCATTCGAGACTAAAATACAAATATTATGTGTTTAACTTGAACATGGACGAGTTCAAAATATGTATAAATTAAAATTACGACCTTTTTGTGTCAATATGTGCTGACCAAATATTTTTTACCAAAAAGGTCTGCATACATGAGTATGTAGTAATGACAAATTATTTGTAAATGTGCGACATTTATGTATTAATTCAATATTTTTTTTGAGGTTTACCTTTTTGTGACGTTCATCAATATAGTTCCGTGTAGAATAAAATATCTGTTTTTCAAAATAAATCATGTTTAAAAAATATAAAACATATGTATCAATGTTTAACAAATGTGATTATAATTCTATAACAGAAATAAATTTTTAATATTTTTTTTTCATATTTAGTAAATGATTTCATATCTTTCAGGTTTGAATTTCGACGACGAGAGTATCTGTTTCTGTTAATATGATACTAAACCCAAATTTTAAAATTTTGAAAAAAAATTATTTCTGTTTATTGTACTGATACAGAAATATTTTATACATTACGAGTTACCTATAAATATAACTAAAGATACTTTCCATAATTGACGTTAAATTGAAGAGTGATGATGCTTTAATACAACATTATTGTAATAAACGTGGAATTCGAGAGCAGTTATGAATATATCTACAGTGAAGAAATAGTATATTGTGTTATTAAATAGTAAAAGTGATACTTTGTGTGGTGAACATGGAAGTTTGCATGACGAGCGAAGCGAGTCGGACAATTGCATGTGAGGCACACAGAGACACTTTTACTCTAAATAACATATTTTATTTTTTCTTCAAACGTAGAAATTTTAAAAATTAATTACTATTTGATGTTTAATATGTAGGTTACCTGTCAATTATTCATAATTTTTAGTAACTTTATTCTTAGGTTATCTAGTTTTTATAGTGACTTTTAGGGCAATATTACAGATTTCTATTGTACAAGTTACTTCTTATTGGCTGATTCTACATACGGCGGCGAAGAAATTAAACGGCGGCTCGAATAAAAATTATATTACGGCGGGGTAGAAATTAAACTTCAACCTTGTCAATCACGTCACAGAACATGTCACTTTTATGACGTTTGAAGAAAAAATAATATTTTGACAATAGCATATGCAATTGTCAACTTTTGAATACTAATATTTATAACATTTTTTTTCTGTCTAATTGTTGTTCATATAAAAATATGTGTGAGATAGAATTATATTCTAGATCAAGACAAGAAAATACTAGACTATTTTCTAGACTCTAGATAATTAAAAAATTAAATTAAAATTTTAAAACATAAATATATCATGCGAAGCTTGTTCCATCTGAGCTGAAAGTTGAAACATTGATTATAAAATAGAAAAAGAACGCTACCGAGTGCCAAAGAAGTATCTGTCCTTGTTTGAAACGTATGTGCATGTTAGTGTAGTTTTGAAACAATTTTGACTTAGTCAAGTCTTGTCTAGACGGCAATACTGTAGGCATTTATTTTGAGAAAAGAAATAGTATTGCCAGCAGTTGGTTGACGAATATCTTAATTTGATTCAACGTCAAGTCACTAGAAATTACTGACTTTTGAAAATGATTTATGGATTTAAATATTTGGGAGGAAAATGGAAAATATTAATATAAAAAATATTTTGGATTATTCATAAATATAATTTATCAAAATAAATCTCTATTAAATTAAATATATGCTGTCCATAAATTAAAAAAAGTCTTTTAACTACTACAATTGTCGTGCTCTGAACCAAGGAAGCGAGGTTTTTATTGAACAACAAACTTATGAACCTGATTACATCAACTTCACTCTAATATATATAAAATTAACAATAAAATAACCGGCGATGACAAATTAGTAAAAACCTAGAATCAGACATGTCACTGAGCCAAGCGCTGATTTAGATGACTGAGGTACGTAGCACAGAAGTCAGCTATAAGCGCTAAATTGGAAAGCATTCCGACGAGGTTTCTTTGCTATTTGTTCACAATCAATTAGTAATTAATTAAGTCTAACAATATTTTGTTCATATTTTTTGACATATTTATTATGATTTATTTATTAATATAGAGATCTACGAAGGAAACAAAATGTTTATTTATGCTGTCTGCTTTTCTGTAATTATGAGTGTTATTTTCAAGAATGTTTGATAGTGAGTTAGAGTGTACTCTACAAGAAGTCCGTTAAGCTTAAGAAAAACTGATTGAACGTTTCATTACCCAAAAGTTTGACTTGTCAAAATGGCAAAGACATTTAAGATGCTAGAAGAACTATCAGGTAATATATTTCCCTTTCTCTTAGCCGGAAAGTGAAGTAGGTAAGTAATAAGCCACTTCCCGACTGTTTGGTTGGCTAGAAACAAACGTATTACTACTCTCAATAGTATCTAGTAGGAAAAGTGATATATTGTCGGACGGTGTTGGAAATTGCGGGAGTAGCCGAAGACGAGGCCTGTAATACCAGGAGTCCGAGAAGTCACTTTTCCTACGTGGTCTCGATAGTTCACATACTATTTTTTATCGATCGATTTGTATTCAATAATAATGAAATAAATATGATTGTAATAATGGGCTGTATACTGTATGGGAATGCTTTATCACCGACCGGAAAAAAATTCCAAGGCAGTGTCAGTGTCAGTTTAGGTCGATCGAAAAAAAACTAATATCCAATGAAGTATAATAACTAAATAAAATTAAGAATTATATTTAAAGTATAACATTACACTGTTTTCTCAGAAGACCCCATAATATTGTTTGAAATTAATTCCTGTTTTCTTGCCACCACTACTATCAAATGTGAAGACACTTCAAAACTATACATGACTTGCATAATAGAACTATTTCCATTATTCTCAATACATTTCTTGACGTACATTCTTGTGCATACAATAAATCTTTCTCGACAGACACATATGAGAAAAATTCCATTGTGTAAGTAGAATAAAACTGTTATTATTATGACCTGCAGTGCACGAATACAAGACACGGGTTTGGATACCGCGGTGAGAATTCTCACGTACGGCTTTTCATATCGACAGGTCGCATTATAAAGTCGCCAAGCAGCAAGGATTTGGCGGCTGTCGCCTCCCGCCCATGTCAATGTAAACACGCCGTGTTCGTGACCTCCGACTCCATTCACAGTCATTTGTTTGCTGAAAATAATGTACGGGCGCTGAGATGTGATCTGCTCCATACGTAATAGACAGGTCTTCGCGTCGTCTGCGTCATTATGTGGGAGAGATGATGTGGGATATGATTTGGCGTAAAAATAAGTGGGAAAACACAACGCAAACGAGGTAGAAAATAAAGGATAATAAAACGATACTGGGATGCAGTCAATTTATTAAAATTTAATCATTCTCTGCTTTGTATACCTACATCATCAAAATTTAAAAAAAATACTGTTGTAAAACAACGCTTGAAAACTTGATAACTAGGATAGTTATGAGTAAGTATCATAACAGCCGCATATGTCAATTGAATTCCGAGATCGAAGAACGAGGATTTTTAGACATCTAAGGCCTAGTATGATACATAACATCCGTGGTTTGTTCAATAGTTTACAGGTTTCACATTATTAATAAATATTATTTTATAAAATTCTCCTGTGAGTAATGTTTTTGTGATCAAATCTGGATAGGTATTATCCAATTGTCCACGTTACTTTGAGATTTTGACCAATCTGTAGAGTAATATATTTACCATATTACATGGGTTATAATTATGACTTAGCCAGTACGGTTGTGTGGTCGTGGCGTGTCTTGTCTGATAGTGTAGATAAGCTACAAAACCCGCCTTGTCCAATTGGATGGGTTACCGCACAACGGCTCGGTGTGTGCTGACCTTGCAGAGACTGTAGGTTGACAACCTGCATCACTAAAATGCAAGTAAAACCTGCACAAAAGAAGTACTTCCACATAGGATTGTTGTGCTATAGATGGATAGATCTGCTTACTTTTTTATATGTAAACAAAGGCTTAATATTCACACTAGCGGCGTCCACTCAATCCGAGAGAGACAGCCTCTCGCAGGTGTTTCTGTCCTTGTCGTACAGTCTATTCGAAAAGTTTCTAATATCATAGAATGTCAACTATGTGAAATGTCAACCATTGAACCATAACAAGACAGAAGAAAATCATATAGTGCTCAAAGGAATAAAAGTAAGTACTTATAAATACAAATAAATTATTTGATGAAATCATACATATGTCATATTTAACTTATGACAAGCATTAAATATATCAGGAAACCTGAAATTCAAATGAGATTACAAAAAATAATTCTACTGATTTTCATTGCCAAAATGATTTATTACGTATCTGAAGAAGGATAAATGTGTATTTAATTGCCAAACACCTCGAAGCTTAAAACAACAATGTCATACAATTTTACGCTATGTTACTTGCCTTAAAGATACGCATACGAACATATGTTAGACAATGATGGATATACCTTGCAATGAGCTGTCTCTCTCGGCTTGCGCTCGTGAAATAATCTGTATTAAATAAAATGTAGATATACATGTAGTAATGTTCTGTGCAATATGGTGACTTAGTTATTACCTGGACAATTTTTATTTATGAAGAACGATTTTCTCATATTAAATGTCTAGGTCACTTTTCTAAGACACTCATTATATTATTTCAAATCACGTTCTACTGTCCATAAATTTCATATAATGATCCTCAGTATATCACTTTCTAATACAATTTGCCATAAGATACCTAGTAATGTTTATGTGTGTAATTAAATTACCCTACTGTGTAGTGTAAGTAATTAGAACTTGAGTTAAACTACACAGGTCAAAGCATTTTACTACGAAGGGCATACTGTCATGTACGTACGTAGTAGTTACCCTGTGCTTCATCATCTATGTATGTCTATGCAGTGATTGTCAACTAGCCTTGTGAACGACAACCTCTATTACTACTACAGTTGATTGTTGTCAATGTTTGAGTCGCAATTAAATCTAGGTTTGGTAGTGAAAATAATATTTGTGTTTTTGACAAGGATGTTTGAAAGTATGTGTTTACTAAAAGAAGACATCACTTCCTTTTCTTCTCTTTCTCTTTCGTCTATTGTGATAATAACTACGTCACGAAAATTTTAATATATTACTCGTTTAGGTACTATTGGGATTGTATAAAGGAAAATAAGTCTATAATATTTATACGAAATTAGGATCGGTGCGAAAAGAATAAAATTTTGCAGTATTGTGGAAATATGAGTGATAAATATTTTTTATTTTAAACTTTGTATGTATAGCAATTATTTAGAGTATAGTTATTTGTATCACTAGACTAAAAAATTAAATTTTGCGAGAGCGAAAGTATATTGTAAGGCCAAGCTGAAAGCCAGGCCTGCAAATGCAAGATTTCGCAAAAGAGTTTCTGGGCGTGTGATACACAATAAATATTATTATTACTTAAAATTTTCGATTCACATGGATATATAAACAATTTACTTATTTTATTAAAATAATTAAATGACATTTGTTTAAATTTAAAAAATAAAATGAACGTGAATTGATATTTTTCAAAAAGTAACGTTGTCACAATCATAATTCATGTATACACCAATATAATATAAATAATAAATAAAAAATAGTGGTTTTAAATAACCTTTTGCATTATCAATAAAATAATTTTAAAAATTTTGACTGAATATAATGCTGACATATTTAAGTTGGTTTTCCACATAACAGAGAGTTTCTGGACAATTTTATACATATTTGTAGGCAAGTAACCAGAAAACAAGTGCGAAGATTATTTGACACCTAAATATGTATTATAATTAACAAAAATAAACCTGTAATATATTTTTCCGGACATATAATTATAAAACTATTTTATCTTGAAAATCTGGACTATGCCTGCATTTAAATTCCTCTATCTTAATCAAATTAATAAAATCGAAAACCTGTTTTTTTAACAAATGCATCCTGTATTGTTGTTTATTTAATAACTGAGTACTTTATAGCACAGGACATTAGAAAACGAAATAGAATATAAAATTTGAAATTCAAGTAGTCCCGATCAAAAGTCGGATTCTGCTGTTCACGGTGACCGTTATCATTCGTAGCCGCGCTTTACGACTTTCAATATTTCGTCAATATGAAAAGGAGTTGCCCTTATGAATCATTTACGGGAGACAGATCAAAAAGTTTTCTTCGGCTTTACTTTGAGGTGTTATATTTATCGGTTTTTTAAGTGTGGAAAGTTACCTCCCTTCCAGCAATTAACCGCTATACTTTAAGGGTTTCAAACTTTATATATGTTTTTATAGAATAAATTGATATTGAGAACGTGTTGCTAGAGTCAAGAATATTTTATCTCAGGGCGGGAAAATTGGATTTATGCATAAACAAGGTAATGACTTACATAACCGAGATTTCTGTGTGGGAGGCAAGAAAATTCCACACACTTTTCAATATTATTTTACATTATTAGCAAGGAAAAACAGTTTTACTGCTGATAAGAGGAATCGATTAAACAGTCGTCACTGATTGTCTATCATCTCCTTGAAGTTGAAGTTTCCCTTTTTATAATTTTATTGTAAGGTTGTCACCAAGTTACAATATTTTGAGCATGACATTTGTTTTGTTTATTATAGTATATAGTTCGGGTAATGACGTCAAATAAACACACACACACGAAATTCTCTTACAAATTTTTAACATTTTATGATAATTTATACATCAATACAGTAATGGGAAATCCCATTCAAGGTAAATATTATATTACTTGGCAAATAAGGCAACTAACGAAACTAAAAGCTGTCAGAAGAGTTTTGTGTATTGTTTGTTTTCTGCACAGTGTCTACTCGCGAATAACTTTTCCTTTCCTATTATATTCCTTTTGAAGTATTCCTCGATGCTAACAGATGACAGGTCTAGTTCTTTTTCATTCGCTAGTTTACGTTAACCATTTCCTTTTTTGATAAGGCGTTGTGATGTACAAACAAGAGATCAAAACATCAAAATCCATTTGATTTCCCACGGTTCTTGTGTTTTTTTTTCAGCTTATATAATTGCTTTGCTACTACGTTTACAAATTTTATATGCTACTTCAGAAATATGTATTGATTTATATTACAAATATTTATTTATTTTTTATGTTCTATACTACCTATATTAAAAATGATCCAAATTTTATTTATTTTTTTTATTATGTGTGGTACACTATTGTTATACCGAGAACTATAAAAGCAACGATGTTAGTTAAATTAGCAAGCAATTTCTATTTTTTACAACGACAAAATACATTCTTTGGTTCTATACTTTATTGCTGTGCATATTAAAGAATAAATTTTATAAGATATAAGAAAAAAATTATAAAATCCTTTATACAGTTTTTTATATTTATTGACTTTTGCATATTTTAAAAAACTACTATGTATATTAAACCGAGTTGTTTTAAATATTTTTTTATGTATTTTTATATTTATGTATAATTTTGTAGTTGGTATTGGTAATATTGGGTTTATACAATAATTTGAAGGTTCATTCCAATTCTGATTTATGAACAAAATAAAATTTATGTAAATATGTTAAATGTGATCTAAAAATAAATAAATAAAGAAATAATGATAATGAAAAAATATAAAAGGTATTTTAGAAAATAATCGTCGTTGTAGGTAGCTACGGTTTTTTATTAAATATGACCGTCTCTATTACTCATATTTACTAATGCGAAGTCAATTAAATTCTCAAAAAATATTATTTTAGCTTTGTTATTCTAATTTGGCGTTGGATATGCAGTTGTTTTTCATTTTATCCCACATAAAGTTGACTTTGAAACTCTTGACAGTTTGACATACTTCACTATAGAAAATTAATTATTCGCATTGTGGGTGTATAGTGTGGGTTTCTTACTAGATGCTGGTTCTGAATACTCCTCATGTTTGCATCTGGTTCACTAGTTGTTATTATTTATACACTGTAAACAACGTCCTCGTTACATTGAACGCATCTTAATCTGCAACAACGAATATCTTACGTGGGTGTGTTGCGGTGGTGGAACAAATAATGCTCTGATGTACATATCAGCAAACTAACACAAGTTAAATAATAAATCATTTATTATACTTGGTGATTGACAGTAATATAGTGTTACAAAGCTATTTACTGCTCAATTCGTATTTAATAAAATATGAAACAAACATTCTAATCCTGGTAATTATGAAAATACAAAATTGAATTATAAATGATAATAAAAATTTTCAATTTCTTTTCATCAAAATATATTTTCAAATAGGTATGAATATTTTGTCTGGTCAACGTCCAGAAGATTCTACGAGGTTCGAGAATAAATACCCACATGTATAAATTGTCGCGGACCGTCATGAGTCAGTCCAGTTTGAAAAAGTAATATATGTGAAATAGAAATAAAGTTTGATAACGTTTGAATAGAAATAATATATAAATAAATGAATATTAGTTAATAATTAGTGTGTTAAGTGTATATTATTAATAGTTATGTTTAATTTGTGTTATCTGCTAGATCATTCTCGATCTTACACATCTAGATTCTTTTTATTGGTGATCTTTCAAATCAGAAGGTTTTACCGAGAGAAATTTTTAAAATTTTGATGAATTAAATGTTCAAATTCAAAATATTTCTCAAAGGATTACAATTGCCCAAATATCATCGTATGTAATTCAAAATTTTTATGGCAGATTGATTCATTATTTAGCAGTTAATGGATGGATTTTTGAAAATTTATTGTAATTATTGCTTAATTATACGTTACTATACTTACTTGTTTGTTAGTTGGTTTATTTGTTCTCTATTTTGTAATTTCTTACAATATTAAAATTTAATACTTCTGTCAAATTCATTCCCCATGTTTCTTTTTAAATGAAACAAGCAAAAACATTGTTGTGAATATGAAAAATCCAAGTTTTACGTTAAAAATAGTCAATGTAGTTAAACCAATAAAAATGGTGGAAGGGTATACAGTCAATCTAAATCATTTGGTACCTAATTAAATTGTTAAAAAGTCTGGCTTGCAAAATCAGAGCATTAGTTACTCACCCAACTATATAGCATTTTATTATTAGATTATTACTATAATTATTTTATGAAGAATTAAGATTAACTAAATGTTTAAGAATTCCACACAATACTATTAACCGAGAATGTTATTTTTGAAAACTCCAAAAATATTACCTTAGCTAGACATAGATAATGAAATCTATATTCATCCTCATTTTTAATATTCCAAGATTGGGTACGGTAACATTTCACTGCAGTAAAAGTAACAAACTTCATTATAAAGTAAATTAAATTTTTAATAAGTTGTTGTAGTCACGACCACGAGGTAGGTTAACAAGAGAAAAATCATACGAAACCTGTGCAGACGGAAAACTTAATTTCGTGCCGTCAAGTGGCCAAACGGACAACCGAGAAATTTGCATATCTTTTAGTTTTTTCATTTCAAATAAGAAAAGTTTTCTGTCCTTTTAAAAAATAATAAAATAATGAAACGAACATTATTCTTAAAGTGGAAAGTTATGTTGTCACATTAATGAATATGTTAATAATTTAACAATGCAATTAGGACCTTAAGTAAATTATTCTTTCTTTTTTTCATTAAAAAATAATGAAGGATGCAAAATTGCAACAGTAAGTTCTGTTTTGTACTTATAATAATAATTAAAAAGTTCCGTGGGAAACATAAAGTTATAAAAATATGGATATTCTCTCTATGTACCTATCTACCGTATTGAAAATAATGCAAAAAAAAAACTTAAAAAAACATTTTTCTGTAGATACCTAATTTATAATATTGCTCATATAACATATATGTGAATATATTCGTATTTATCTTTTTGTGGAATTGAAACGTCATTATATAGTTATAGACATATGTGCATAATAAATTGACGATTAGGAGAATTTAATTACATGCAGAGTCGTAAATATTAACATGTATAATATAATTCTATTAAAGCTAGTCTGAAACTACAGGGGTACCCTTCAATTGCTATCCAAGGCAAACCATGTCACCCTGTGGTGAGGACCAGGGCACGAGGAAATTCTAGAAAACGAGAAAGCTGATGAACTTGCAGAAAAGGGGTTAAACTTTCATATTACGGACCTCAACCTTCTGTGGTCTTCCACGAAGACAATATAAGGAGGTAGTCAAAAACTGGGACGAAATTGGTATATCCTCATTTTGGCAAAATACTCCAATCTCATTCAATCAAGAAAATTCATTTCTCCAGCTACGACAAACGCCAAGGAGCTACTATCTCTCAGCGAAAAGGACCTTAGAATAATGACAGGAATCCTCACTAACCATAGTTCTTTAAAATACCATTTGTACGAAATTGGTAAAGCATGAAATGACAACTGTCGACTCTGTGAAGAGGACGAAAAATTGTCAGATACACCTACTGTGTGAATGCGCAGCCAAAACCACACAGAGAATCAATCAACTAGGTAAGACGTATCTTACGGCAGATGAGATCAAGAACTAGACACCTGAAGCTATAATTGGCTTCATTAGAAAACTGGAACTGTTTTTGGAAAGCTAAGTAACGGCTGTATTACAATAGATATAGGTCGCAGTGACAAAACCGACAAAATGTTTAAACTCTCATTTACATGCAATACAATACAATGTACTTTATAAGTTAAAGATATTTGTAGTTTATATTGATTGAAATGTGATGATTGATTAGAATATTCCATATATGCATTTTTTATAATTGGGTATTGCAAAAATTAATAGTTTTTTCATGAGCGGGCGTAAAAACCGGTTTATAGAATATGAAAATTGTAACAGAAATAAAGTATTATTCCCTAGTGAAATAATATATTTATAATCAAAACTTTCGAGGGAATTTTCTGTAGAAATTTAATAAAAATAGAAAATTTTACATTTCTGTTTAAATAAAAACAATGTCATGTCAATTTAAATTTTGCAGAGACTATTTAAATTTAAAGTAAAATATTAATAAATAATGTTACTTGTACTAACATCGTGAATAAAACAGTATATGCATTTTTTCTACACGGCTTATATTGTACTTTAGAAATAACCATGCATTTCTTTCCCTTCATGTATAATGTACTGATTTACCTTCAATATAAACAACTAAGAATATTTAAATTTTACTAAATTCTTATCTAATAGCACACCTTACGGGCATATCTTACTGCAAAAGTTACTACACTGATAACTGAATCCGATCAATTCATTACATGTCTGTTAGAACTATAGCCACAATATTTAGTATACGATCATTTATATAGCAAGAAAATATAAAAGTAAATGGGAAAGTACAACTGACGGATGAAGGTAAAATAATTGAGATTATTTTTAGTTATAGTCGATATTGATATTATATTCTTATCTATATTCATCACAATACCGTAATAAGGGTAAGGGTAACAAAAGAAATCGTGGTCACGAAAAATTAAGTATTTTTATGAAGCTTTAAGAAATACTGATATTGTTTGTTTTCTGAAAATAATCTTTTATTTCCCGAGTGAAATGAAATATTTTAGTAACCACTACAGAAAATCGTCTTCCGAAGTAACTTTACAAAGAACAAATTATTTTATAAAATTATTTTTGGAAATAAGATGCTCTGTACTTTTTCAAGAAAGTTTAAGGAAAGAATACAACGAACTAACTTTCAAAAACATCCAGAAATAGAATGTAACTTAAAAATTTACGAGCTTTATAAAGAACTTTAGAAAACTTATTAAAATGCTAAGAATCATGAGATTAAACTCTATCGAACTGTAAAAAAAAAGTAAAATCTAATTATGTAACAAATGCAACATTTAATAAGACAAGTTGCTAAAAGAAAAAAATGGTTTTCTAACAATCCAATAATTGATATAGCACATGAAAATTATTTGTAATAATTGAATTTCTATATTCTCATGACGTCACTATATTAAAAGCTGTTTTATCATTAAATTCATGTATGTATGGTTGTTGCTTGTCACATACAGTAATATGTCGGGTAAATACGTCATTATAGCTTAGGCCATTAGTAAATTCGGTAGGTACTTAGTTATATTCTAAAAACGTATAATATGGCAATATATGATATCAAATCAGTATGTACTGTACATATGTATTTCAGTTAAGATAAATAGTTTCTATAAATCAAAATTTTGTCTATCTACAATACTACAGAGATATTTAAAAAATATATAATAGATAAAAAAATATTAAAATACGAAAAATAAAACTGACTTTCTGTAAAATTCCATTAATATTTAATAAAAACACATGCTATAAAACGTATACGTTGAAAATAGTATTTTAATTAAATGGAACTACGCGTTTCAAAAATATTTTAATTTTTCATTAACACCGGTACGGTTTTTTTCGCTGGCCTCGGCTACAAATTTCTCTTCATTGAAAAACGTCGGTTTTCATGTGACTAGTAAAAATGCATCAGTTTCAGTTAAAATTTAACGCAGTTTTCTCACCTTCCTTGTTTGGTTACCGTAGTAAAGAGATCTTCTTCGAAATTAAAATAAATAATTTTTTTTGAAGAAACACTATGCGTAATAACGATTATCAACTTATCTATTATTTCACTACATACGAAATTGCTAAAACAAACATGCCCAAAAATTAAGTAATACGACCGATTTCTTTTTAATTTAATGAATAGAATTACAATTCAATATTTTCTCCTTCATAATAACTTTCTTGAAAACGCACATAGTACTGGATACCGTTCTTCCTACCCTCATGGAAGTGCTGAAACTCGGATACTGAAGTCACCTTCAGCTGGTCGGTTACAACCGTTTAAATGTTTTGGAGTGTCTCAAAATGAGATCCTTTGAGGTGATTTTTTCAATCTCGGGAAAAGGAAAAAGTCTCAAGAACTCAAATGAGGCAAATAAGGAGGCTGAGAAGCCACAGGAATGTTGTTACTCGTCAAAAATCTCATTTTTTAAGCCATTTTAGCGCAGTATTTTCTCATCCTCAATGAATTTGTCAAAATCTAATGAACGGTGGTGTGAGTCAAATTTAACTTTTTCCCAATCATTCAATACTGTGAACTGACAATCTGAACACACAAGATCCAAAATTCTGTCGATATTTTCATCAATTCTTTAAGATGAAGGCCTTCCGCTGCGTGTTTCATCTTCAATAAACTCTTTTCCTTCTAAAAACGCCACCGAAAAACCTGACCGCTTAAAATAACTCTATCAATACATACTTGAGGTATATAATAAAACATTTTTACCTGCCTCCCTTCCAAGTGTTACTGGATCGAACGCTACGTTGTCAGTCTTATTAATTAATTTACATATCTCGTATATCATCTATTGTACATCTTAACATCAAATTTCATTGAAAAAGTATTTTGTAAACAGTCCTGAATTTGTAACGCAATTTGTTTTTATTCAATATAATTGTAGTTACAATAATAAATGGGTTTAACCAAACAAAGTAAAAATATTGCAAGAAACTATGAGAAGCAAAATGAACACAATAACTGACTGACAGATCATAATTCTGTCATATTCTTGTTTTTTCATATGTCATCCGATCTCAACGTTACATCCTCCCCCTCTGGGCCACGATAGACGCTCTCGTGCGTGGACCAGGATCTGGTGGTTGTGATGAGGTTGTTTTCTTTGGTCGGCCCCTATTTCTCTTCGGTATCACTGGTTCATCCCAGGGACTTTCACAGTCTTCAATTATCTCATCACGTATCATTTGTTCCAACTCCTTTTTCAGTAGTTCCTTTTTGAAGGCTGACAAATGGTAGGGTGGTAGATATATAGGTTGGTGATCACCTGTATCGATTACGTGCTCTGCATACTTTGTAGGTTCTCCCCCTATTGCGAAGGTACTTTTATTCTTAGTCAACAGTGTGTTCAATTGTTCCCTCTGACCCTTGCTTAACTGTTTTCCTTCGTCATCACGGAGTTCCAAGTTACTTAAGTTAACTTCATTAATTTGTGTACATTTTGTTACTATTGATTGATTGTGGTACGAGAAGATTTCTTCTGGTTTATCTTGGAAATACCAAATTCTTTGCCCAGGGTCAAGAACAATTCCTGTATCTTCAAGAAAATCTATGCCTAACAACGTTCTATTGTTTTCTAGCTCTGGAAAAGCTATAAGTGTGGTTGGCACAGTTCTACCTGCAACTTCAATGTTTACATTAGTTTTTCTTACCTCTTCAGTTTTCGTTATTCCATCTGCGTAAGCTATTCGAATACTGTCTGTCAAAAAGTTACAACCTTTGTTTAACAAAATTTTATACAGCTCGTGACCCGCGATACTTGCTTGAGATCCGGAATCTGCACATGCAATTCTTTTTGCTCCTAATATCGTAATTGGAATCATAGGTCTGCTACGTACATCGCTACTTTTATTTAAAAGAGACGTGTGGCAAAATTCTACAGAATGAGTAACAACATCTTTGTCCTTTGATATATTAGCGTTCCTGCAATTAGTATATTTAGATCTTACGACACCAAATGCTCCGCATCCGTAGCATGCAATACTGGAAGAATTTTGAGCTTTTCTTTGAGATTCAGTTTCTTGTTTCATGTTGGCGTTTGGAATTTTATTTGCATTTTCCTTGTTCCGACAATCATCAACGACATGACCAAACTTTTTACAAAATGTGCATCGCGGTCTATCTTTACGATGTTGAAAAAGTTTTTTTGAATTATCTTCTTTATTTTCTATTTTAATTTTAGGATTTGATTTCGCTTCTAGTAATGAGTTTTCTACTTCACGTGCAGCTTCTAATAGATCTTTGAAGGTCTTAAATTTATCTCGTAAAATCCTTTTCCTGATTCGTCGATTAAGTAATCCGTATACCATATCGAGTTGAATTTTTTCCGACAAGCTATCCGGAATATTTGCTAACAGTGCTCGAGCTTTACAAACGAATAGATCAGTGGACGTATTATCATCCTGTTCCATACTGAACAATTCGCGATATACTTTGAAAGCTGGTTTCTTTCTCCCATAAGCATCACGCAATGCTTGGACAGCTTCTTCCCAAGATTTTATACTGGACTTAACGCCTTGCCACCAAGATGACGCCATACCATGTAGTAGCATAGGTAATCCCCGTAACGCGTTATCATTTGAAACATTTGCACAATCTTTAAAAATTTCGACTGCATCGATAAACGCTTCGACATCTGATTCTGATGACGCATCAAATCGCGCATTGCATTTTACGAAATTTCCAGATTTCGCGTGATTACTACTACACATACTTGTATTGGATGTTGCATTTAAGCCAGTTTGTTGTAAACTTACTATTAGTTGATTTAGCTGTTCGGTGGTTAAAGTGATGAAAGACGGGTTACTGTTGCTTTCTGTCGCGTTATTTTGGTCAACCATTTTGGCTTCGTCGTTCTTTTTTCTGCTTCGTGTCTTCTTTTCTTGGACTAGTGTGTTCATCAAAAGGGATTTCCACTTTCGTTCACACTATTTTACTCACAGAAATTATTAATTTCACTTTTTTGTTTGGCCCCACGTTGGGCGCCAATTTGTAACGCAATTTGTTTTTATTCAATATAATTGTAGTTACAATAATAAATGGGTTTAACCAAACAAAGTAAAAATATTTCAAGAAACTATGAGAAGCAAAATGAACACAATAACTGACTGACAGATCATAATTCTGTCATATTCTTGTTTTTTCACATGTCATCCGATCTCAACGTTACAGTCCCTATAATTTCAATTTGTTTTATTAATGATTGTATGCATATTTTAGAGCAGTGAAATCAGACTCATAATTCACGCTTCTCGGGCCCTCACAGAACCAGAAATCAATTATTCACGTTTATTTTACATGTGGATCACCATTCTTATCGAAACATTCCACGCGGTATAATCCCACGCCGTATAAATGTCATGTCGTATAAATGTTCGCCCCTCCACTGTTAGTTCCACCCGGAATAAATGCCATGTCGTATAAACGCTATCCCCACCACTCCAGTGCCACGCCGTATAATGGGGTGCGAATTGGAACGTATTGAAATATTTTGGTAGCGTCAAGTAAGAAATACAGTTCTCTGTAAATATTCACGTATACATACTTGTATATTGACTAGAGAAGAGTAGATGGCGCAGTTCAAACGATATTAGTACACATATAACATATTTCTTACTTAATTAAATGTCAAAAAAAGCAAAAGTCTTGCCTACAGTTGTATGATTAAGAGTAGTGTAATAAGTAATATAACATGTACACATTTATTGCAAATAGGAAGTAATAAAATTAAATAGAAGAAGGATTGGTAATATGAATACTTTACTAACAGTGTATTACAGGTGATTAGTAGAATTTCACTTGTTAAATCAAGTGCTAATAACATTCTAATCACTTTGACTAACTTGTTAATCACATGATCATACTACCTGGCTACTAGTCTTTTAGAAATATTATAAAACCGATTTACATATTATTAAAGAAATAAACTGATTGAGTTTATTAATGATTCACAATAGAAATGCAGAGCAGTAATATAAATTTAGATAAAAAGATGCATGTACATATACCACGGACGAATATGAATGGGAAAACAGTTTTTCCTTCAATGAAACATATTTATTTTAGTTCCACATGAATAATAATGGAATCTTCTTGGAGTTATCTGAAAAATAATTATCTCTAAAAAAAAATAGTTCAATCAAAATTTATGGTATTTAATTTAAAATTGCAAACAGTTTTCCGATTTTAGGAATATAAAAAATAAGCAAAACATCATCAGTCCCATAGCACTTGGTAACTTGTTATGAATTATGAACATTATTTTGTATTTTTTTTTATAAATATTTTTTTTTTAATAATACTACCTATATTTTTACATCTCACCTATGTTATTAAAAGAGATATTTTCATATTTTCATCTTGCAAAAAGTCAGACAATGAGATTTGCGACATGGAAAAGTGGCAGCAGATTCGATATTGCGATGTATATGTGAACAAACCACGCGATGTGGATAAAGGAGTTAGATCAGGACTAACTTAAATTATATACACATCTTAAATATATGATATATTGCTTTTATATACAAATATTACGTAAAAATGTATGTGCTTATGTAAAGTATACATTAGTGACATAAATAACAATTTTGACCTGTAACTTTTACGCGCCAAATATAAATTTGTATCAACACATTAAGTAATAACTATTGATAATAACAACTATTATGTGCCTGTAGTTCATATTTCACACATGTTATACACATTAGAATGCAAACATATCCTGGGTATTATAACGAACAGAGATTCTTCAAGACAATAAAAAATATTGAAGTTTAAATTATCATTAACATTTTTACCTTTGTCAACCGAAATTAGCTTGTTATTTGAAAATCTTAAAATATTTTTTGGCATTCTCAAATACTAATGATCGTTTGCCCCCATATTACATAAATTTTAAGTTTCCTTTAAATCGACAATATCACATGGGAATAAAATGTTAAATGAACTATTTAACATTGGTGTCAAAATTTCGATTTGCATTTTTTTATTAAGTGTTTCTGCACTTAGACTTAAGTCTTAAAATTAAAGAACAGCGATCCCAATTAATATAGGTAAATGGTAAAACAGAGGACTACCTAAGTAAAAAACTATTAAATTTGGTATTTAATACTAACACCTAGCACATTATGAAAATACTTTGGTACAGTTTTTGGATTTTGAAGTTATTGAATAGAAACAACTTGTTTATACATAAAGTATGTAAATTTATTGTTAAACATTTATAAAAAAAATATTGATACATAATACATCTTCAATTACTTTATATGCGTACCTACTACATATTTACACCTTTAAATGAATAAATAACGGTAAGTACATACTTCATTACAGAAAAGCGATTTTTTGTAAAGCGATGGACAACGGAATTCAATTCTTTAAACGAAATCTTCGGTTCTTTCAGCATCCAAGCAGATTTATTTGAATTTGAAAATATGTCGATAGAATTAAAAACATATTACGTGGTTACTTATGTGTTTGGTTACATATTTTTTCAAAAAGAAACTTTGGAAGTTTAGATTATTCTATTACGAATTTGCAGATGGTTTGAATTTCTCGAGATCAAGATGTGACAAATCGATAATCATTAAGTTGTTATTGAAAATTATGTAAGTAAATGTAGGAAAAATTCTGTTAATTAGTTATGTAATTAAGGATTTATTTCTGGTTGCTTCCTTTCTAATGTTGTGTACTATATAAACTCGGGTAATATTCAATAAAGACAGTTGTATCATGGAAGAAGTTGAAAACCAATAGAAAAAGAGTCAGTCATGACTCGTCGTCATATGCACATATATTAGATGTAAGTAAGTTTATTTATTCTCACATGTAACTGTTTTGTATGTCATATTATTTTAACTTGTATAATTTTAATTATAATTCTTTTATTTTATTTAATATATTTTGTTAAGTTTTCTTTATCGCTTTGTTTCTCCCAAGTATTTTAAATTTCCTAAATTTAGTTTGGTTATTCTAAATTATAAAAATAACCTGGTGGCAGCTTAAAATTTATCTCTCTTAACAGTATCTTAAATATTGAAACAATTAATATCTTTTTTTTTATTTCAATCTTTCTTTTATAAATTTTCTGTTACAAAGAAAAAAATTTAAAATCTTACGTGTACGTTAATTTTTTGTATTTAGTACTCATATAAAGTAATTGATGATGTATTATGTATCAACATTTTTTTATAAATGTTTAACAATAAATTTACATACTTTATGTATAAACAAGTTGTTTCTATTCGATAATTTCAAAATCCAAAAACTATACCAAAGTATTTTCATAATGTGCTATGTGTTAGTATTAAATACCAAGTTTAATAGTTTTTTACTTAGGTAGTCCTCTGTTTTACCATTTACCTATATTAATTAGGATCGCTGTTCTTTAATTTTAAGACTTAAGTCTAAGTGCACAAACACATAATAAAAAAATGCAAATCGAAATTTTGACACCAATGTTAAATAGTTCATTTAACATTTTATTCCCATGTGATATTGTCGATTTAAAGGAAACTTAAAATTTATGTAATATGGGGGCAAAGGCAAACGATCATTAGTATTTGAGAATGCCTAAAAATATTTTAAAATTTTGAAATAACATGCTAATTTCGGTTGACAATCGTAAAAATGTTAATGATAATTTAAACTTCAATATTTTTTATTGTCTTGAAGAATCTCTGTTCGTTATAATACCCAGGATATGTTTGCATTCTAATGTGTATAACATGTGTGAAATATGAACTACAGGCACATAATAGTTGTTATTAGAAATGACGATGGGTACCCGGGTACCCGGAACCTACCCGATAATAATGTACCCGGGTATCAAAAATAGTACCCGATTACCCGAAATGTACCCGTTACCCGTTACCCGAAATCTACCCATTACCTAAAATCTGATGTTGCCAGTTAAAGACAGTTTTCAACTGCCGGAAACATTGTAACACAAAACGAAGATCAAATCTGAATGCAGATAGGCGAAAAAATCGAAATATAGAGGCGCTGCTATCAGTAAGAAAATGGCGGAGGAACAGGGAAAGTAAAATGATTGTGTATGTGTGCCATTACAGTTTTACTCGTTTTACTTTAAACATCAGATTGATATTTTGCAAAATGGATAAGCTTAATATTGAATTAAGTGATATTTTCGAATATATTTCTACTTCGTGTCCAATAAAAGAAGGCGAAGCAGTATTTAAAGCTGAACATGTTACATTGTGTGGCTTGAAAGAAGATGCTGATCATGCTGATATTTGTACAATTATTGGGTCTTGTTTACAAACAAGCAATTTAAATGGGGACCCCTTTTAATCGAGATTGTTGTGAAACCTGGGGTAGACGTACAACAATGGCAAGCGAAATGTACATGTAACTCCAATTTTTAAATATCGTTTAGTAGAGTAGGCATGAACTGTAATCACATAATATTATTTCAATCATTCATAAAACAAATTCGTAATTTTAACTTACGTGGACGAAAATCAGAAGGCACAAAATGGTCAGAACAAACAGACATCCCTTTTGTAATTCGTTTACCAAATCGAAGTACGGTTGCCCATTTTTTTAAGAGAACTGGATCTTTTGGAAATGCGTGAATACTTATGTTATCAGATTTATAATTATTACATTGCGGCACTGAGCAGTATCGTTTACTTTTACTTGCCATAATAACATACAATAGTAGCTGCAAACGAATCATCGAAACGATATTATAATTCATATTACAAACAACAAAATACTTAATAACATACCCAAAGTTTTAAAATGATGTGTGTAAACTATATCCACGCATATATTTTTATTAAACAACAAATATTAAGGTTAAATAATTATAATAACGAAAAAAGATCAAACTGTTCTATACAAACTTCAATACAAGAAGAAATGTTTTCCCTGTTCCTCTAGTTCCGCAGTTTGCCACCAGAGGTCAGCCACTTTGATTTTTTTCGCCTATACATCATCCATGCTGATATCACAGACAAACTCATATGAGTTTGTCTGTGCTGATATATGCGAATAGAAATATGGGATATTCCTAAAAAGTTAAATCAAATGTACTTCCGTAATAAGTTTTAATTTTGTAATGTTATACTGCTGATACCTATACTCGTATATTATATAAAATAACAATTTTTTTTTTATTTCCATACCAGAAAATAATATTTTTTGTTCATTTATTAAATTTATATTCAAATAACAAAAATTTGTATTAAAAAAATGAATATGAAAGAATAACGGATATTTTAAGGGTATCACGAAATTATTGGGTAACAGGTTATTATCGGGTATCGGGTAATTATCGGATAACGGGTAATTATCGAGTATCCGGTACTGCCCGGGTATTCATATCGGGTACCCGGGTACCAAAATTTTCAGGTTTCGTCATTCCTAGTTGTTATTGTCAATAGTTATTACTTAATGTGTTGATACAAATTTATATTTGGCGCGTAAAAGTTACAGGTCAAAATTGTTATCACTAATGTATACTTTACATGAGCACATACATTTTTACATAATATTTGTATATAAAAGCAATATATCATATATTTAAGATGTGTATATAATTTAAGTTAGTCCTGATCTAATTCCTTCACATATACATCGCAATATCGAATCTGCTGCCAACTTCACTTTTCCATGTCGCAAATATCATTGTCAGACTTTTTGCAAGATGAAAACATGAAAATATCTCTTTTAATAACATAGGTGAGGTGTAAAAATATAGGTAGTATTATTTAAAAAATATATATTTATAAAAAAAAAATACAAAATAATGTTCATAATTCATAACAAGTTACCAAGTGCTATGGGACTGATGATATTTTGCTTATTTTTTATATTCCTAAAATCGGAAAACTGTTTGCAATTTTAAATTAAATACCATAAATTTTGATTGAACTATTTTTTTTAGAGATGATTATTTTTCAGATAACTCCAAGAAGATTCCATTATTATTCATGTGGAACTAAAATAAGTATGTTTCATTGAAGGAAAAACTGTTTTCCCATTCATATTCGTCCGTGGTATATGTACATGCATCTTTTTATCTAAATTTATTTTACTGCTCTGCATTTCTATTGTGAATCATTAATAAACTCAATCAGTTTATTTCTTTAATAATATGTAAATCGGTTTTATAATATTTCTAAAAGACTAGTAGCCAGGTAGTATGATCATGTGATTAACAAGTTAGTCAAAGTGATTAGAATGTTATTAGCACTTGATTTAACAAGTGAAATTCTACTAATCACCTGTAATACACTGTTAGTAAAGTATTCATATTACCAATCCTTCTTCTATTTAATTTTATTACTTCCTACTTGCAATAAATGTGTACATGTTATATTACTTATTACACTACTCTTAATCATACAACTGTAGGCAAGACTTTTGCTTTTTTTGACATTTAATTAAGTAAGAAATATGTTATATGTGTACTAATATCGTTTGAACTGCGCCATCTACTCTTCTCTAGTCAATATACAAGTATGTATACGTGAATATTTACAGAGAACTGTATTTCTTACTTGACGCTACCAAAATATTTCAATACGTTCCAATTCGCACCCCATTATACGGCGTGGCACTGGAGTGGTGGGGATAGCGTTTATACGACATGGCATTTATTCCGGGTGGAACTAACAGTGGAGGGGCGAACATTTATACGACATGACATTTATACGGCGTGGGATTATACCGCGTGGCACGCACTCATTCTTATGCCCGTCTAATAGTTATAGTTAATTGTCATTGTTTTTTTATGTGGCCATTTTCTAAAATATTTATGCGTTTTTTTGAATTTATAGGAGTAAAAAGTGTAGTATTATATAAGGGATCGTGGTCATTAAAATAACTGTCATAATCCCTTATACAATAATATACTTCTTTTTAATCTACACTGAAGCCTAGATTGTCTCGGGAATACATGCCCGTGGTTGAATTGTTACGCCACTGGTTATCTTAGGTACTTCAGAGCCTGTTGGAAATGGTTTAAATAAATTTCAAAGGTAGTATTGATGAAACACATATCGTAAATATTTTTTAACGTGAAACCTATGATTTGTCATATCCATGATTTTGACTTGATACTTGATTGACTAAATATGATAGAAGTATTAAATTTTAATATTATACAAAATAACGAAAAAATAAACTAACTATCAAACAAGTAGCATTACGAAAAATTTAGGAAGTCAATACATTATTTTATTTATTAAAATAATAACTAAATAAATAAGAATAGAAAACTTTTTTCCTTTACTGGTGTACGGAAACTAATTGGTTTGAGTGTACATAGTTGTATTACGTACTTACGTTCCGAATCGCTTATTATATTTTTCGCGCAGCAACTAACTTCAAAGGAAGTAATTATAATTTTTTTACAGTTCACTTGACAATTCAGATTTATTTATTTGCAACTTTTTATAGTTAATTGTACCCATTGCTAGATGAGCAAATGCATATAAATTCGTTTTTCATAATCCTGCTACTAGGACAATTATTTTTTATAACTTTCCCTTGAAAATGATAATCAAATAACAGAAGTTATCAGGAACTTAAGAATTATGTTGCTATGAAAGTAAGTTAAGTTAAACTTGAGTGAACGGTGGTGAAAACAATACGCACACTTACAATATAGACATAAGATCTTATGCATGATTAGGATTGTTCAAACGATTTGAAGAATTAAAGGATACGACTTGTATGCCCGTCTCCGAATTAATTATGCAATGTTTAATTACGACTTCTGAAGTTTGTAAATGCTGAATGGATGATCGGGGAACTCTCGTATTATATTAATTCGGAATCGATTTGTGGCTGTGCTTTGGGTCGCTCCGTGCTTCCGTTCATGGCACACTTGTTGACGTTGAAATTCTGTGGCCTACTGAGCTATACTCACAAAGCCTGGCCATTCGGTATTGTTTTACATTATGAGCCGGAATTCCGCATAAAATATCCTCGGTATTTTTTTTATATAAATAAATCTGTAGTCATTATTCCTTTTATCCAAACACAAAGACATTCTTCACTGTCAAATCTGGTTAACAAGCTACGTAGGCGTAACAAGAGCAACGCAAAACAAACACGTAGTGTTTCCTTGGTTTACAAATACCAAAATATCCTATCGCTTTAAAACCACGAGACACGGAATATTTTTAAATTTTAAGCCGTTGTAAATAATTGTTTTTATAATATATTCTTGTTTTTGCACATTTATTATAATAGGCATTTGTACACAATCATAATTTTATTTTGATATAAAAAACAGCGAAGAGAGTTTTTTGTTTTTAATTTATGGTACAATGAATTGAATTAATTTTTAATCAACTTTGTTCTTTGTTTCAGTTAGTCACATACATTTCCTGTTTTTCCTTATTTGATTTAATTTGATTATATTTCATATAATATTATGTAATTAATTTTTTACTTATATTCTACTTAATTAATTTTATTAAAAAAGTAGCAAGTAAATTAGTGTAGTACTATACCAATTTTCTGCTTTTGTAAAACCTATTGAGATAAAGCAAAAAGGCGGGGAGGGAGGTTTACAACTGCAAACTTTCATTAAAATCCAAGTAAAAATCCAGGCATCTAAATCGACTTCTAACATTAAGATAGACGAGAAATAAAGGTATTAATAATAATAATCATAATAATTTTTTTTTAAATTATATTAACTGATCTGAAGATTTTTATAATGTTATTAATGCTAAAAAATCCGGTTCGGCCTAATTTCCTCGCATACATCCAGAAGGACGTTCCAAATTCTTAAAACACCGAAATCGATATACTACCTCCCTTATTTATAATATTGGCTTCTTTATAGACAAATTATCGGTAGTCGACTACTCGACCAAAACTATAGTAGGTAGAAAATGAAGTATACACATAATTAGCAAATTCATGTAATATTAATAAACGTTTTTGAAATGTGTTTTTTTTTAGTAGTTAGATATGTATTATTGATAATTATATTGTTTACAAAGCTACATCTGTACATAATATTATAAAGTAAACAGTTTATTATTTTCCCGAGATAATTATGAAACTTTTAGATAAAATTTGAAACATCCGAACAAGAAACATGTAACCGATACCAAACATACAATAAAACGAAAACAACCCATATAGGTTTATTTCGTAAACAAACTTTTGGCTGTTTTATTCAGGATAAAAGTTTGTGTTTATTCGGATCGCCTGATTCCTGAACTAATAGAGGGGTGAATATGAGCAGCGCTATCGCCGGCTGCGGAGGCGTGCAGGAATCCCGGAACGTTCCTGAGGGATATCAGGGGAACTGTGAAGCGATTAAACGGCCACAAACAAGTTCGCGTTCTACCAGATTCTAACCTCACAATCTGCGACTCCCGCACGATGGATGTAGTGGTTTGCCGTCGGTTATAGGCGTAGGGCTATGCAAATTTTAATTCTATCACATGACAGGGGACAGATTTCACTCGTGTTTTACTGTTCACGCTTTAATTTATTACATTTAACAAATCTGATTTATTTTAATTTGGTAAAATATATTCAGTGATATATAAAATACAGTGATGAAACATAAGGAATGTATTTGACATGTACTTAATGGGTTATAAATTATTTTAATAGGCCTACAGCAAACGCAACAAGGTTAAGAATCGCTAATAACGTTAGAGTAAAGGTAGACTAATAAAATGGGTTGCTAGATCACTGGATCTTACACATCTAAATTCTTTCTATTAATGACCGTTAAAATCAGAAATTTAATTGAAAGTTCATTGTCAAGTCATTGCTTAGCAGTTAATGGATGGATTTTTTGAAAATTGATTGTGATTATTGTTTAATTGTTCGTTATTATACTTACTTATTTGTTAGTTGGTTTACTAGTTCTTTATTGTAATTTTTTACAATATTAAAATTTAATATTTTAAATTGCTGTCAATCAAATATCAAGGATATGATAAATCCCCATGTTTCAGTTCAAATACATACACGGTGTACATTATTTACACTCTATTTTCCACATCATCTTGTCGGGTGAAATGAAAATGTGTGATTTTCGAGGTAAATAAATGTCAAAACTGAGAGTATTATATATATAAATATAAAAATGAATGAAACATACGAAAAAACTTGTAGAGTAAAATAACGAAACTATCAACACACAATGAAGCACAAATTATACACGCCAAAATTACCTTAATAAATTACAGAAATGACATGAATGCTTAGATCGTATATTACTAGATATGTAAGATAGACCAGATTTTGGTCAAACATAGAAAGACAAAACATATTCCCCTTTTTATTATATGAGGCGGATTCAATTATTATGCCTAACTTGCTTGCATTACCAACTCAATCATAAACATTTACTATTGTAAGTGTTGGTGACACTGTATGTCAAACAATTTTTTGTCTTCGTCATATATGTATATGTCAGAAATTATTCTAAGAAAATGATTAACAGTTGCATTGTTTGTTTGAGTAGAAGTACAAAAGAATCAAAATTATCATTTCATGAGTAAATATTATAAATACCTTTATTATTTAATATTTAAAGTAGCACGTTTTTAAATTTAGGTACAACTTTTCCTTTTTAGGTTTCCGAAAGATTCGTTCAGAAAAGTATGTTAGGATAGGTTAGCTTAACACCTAACTCATAAAGTAATTTATAATTCGTATGTTCAATGGTTATGTTTTTAAATAGAACATGTATGTGTACGAATAATTTTGTGACCTATTGTAGCTTATGAAATACCATAATTATTTCCTAATCTTTAATTTCAAATGTCATTATGTAATATACTGTTATTAGTGTAATTCGGTAGATTATACAGTATGTACTAGTATTACGATAGTACAATTGCGTAGGTATAATATAATAATTATCAATTATTATCGTAATGAACTATTGCTATGATGCAGTTTAAAAATACATTTTATTTAGTAATTAATATTATCAGTAATATCATAAGACTTCCTAATTTTATCGATAAACTTTTATTTTTCACGATTTCTTTTTGCTTAGCAATAAACACAAAAGCAAATTGCTTGGTAAATCCCGACCCTGAAGGAGAAGGGATTTTACCTAATGTGAGTTTGCTTGAATAATTTTGCTGAAGAGCAAAAAAATGAGTGCTTAAAAATAAAAGTTTATCTAAGAAAAACAGAGAGGTCGTGTGGTGGGAGATAAATTGCAAAGACAACGCAAAATAATACAATGTAATTATTACTTTGAAATATTAATTAACTGCCAATGGGACAACTATAAAAATAACAATTGTTTATTTACTTGATAGCGGAAATTTATCGGGGTAACTGATTTTGTAAGTATGTAGTATCTCAGCTATCCACGGAAATGTAGTATCGCTTGTAAATATCAATATATTGTTGATTATATTTTTATTTTTACAATTCAAATATTTCTAATTGTTTTTACAATATGTAACGGTTGATCCCACTATATAATGGGCTACCTACATGACCTATGTCGAATTTAAGGAAAAAAATGTTTGTATAAAAAAAAAAATTATGTATCGGCGCCTTATCTCTTACGTAACGTAGGAGAGTGGGAATTTAATGAACCTAATTTTTTTACTTAATGATATCGAATAAAAGTTGGTAATGATAAATTACTCATAACTATTAATGAAACAATATATAAAATGTCAATATAGACAATTCATAAAATAAAATATATTTTTTTTTTATATTACCCAACAAATTGTTTTGGTGTAAATTTGGTTGACATTAACATGTCAACTTTCAACATTGTCAATGTTATATGATTTTCGAAGGCTGTATTTATGTAGAGGTTGTCTAGTAACATTGTCATAAATATCTACAATAAAATAGGTTAAAACAAATTATAATTGTCACAAAATACTGTACCTTATATAAAAATTAACTGTACGTTTGATTGTGAATAAAATAGTATACATACCTCGGTGGGAGTTTCATTTCGCCTCGCGCTATATCTCACCTCGAGGTTTCGCCTCTCGGTCATATATATGAGCCCTCAGCTAAGATGAAACATTTCCCACCTCGCATGTAAGAACTATTTTCTCCAGAATTATCAACAATTAAGTGATTTAAAAAAATACAGATATTTCTTTGTACTAAATCATAAAATGGAAAAAAATATGATCATATTTGCTCTTGGTGACCCCGCTAATATAATACTGTTAGCATTGATTGAATTTTCAAGTGTTTTGCATTCTGATTGGATAAAAACATATTGTTGGAATTTATCAATGTAATAATTTATATTCATTCTTCATGGAAAAATGAGCCATTCAAAATTGATCTCATTGAATTTTGCATACATTTTAAATAAGTAAAAATATGGGTTCTTCCTTTAAAATTTCAGTATTGGTTCTGATTAAAATGGTATTAGTGTATTAATTATTTTTCGAATACGGATATTTCAACAGAATTAATAACATTATTTTGAATGATTCGTTTTATACATCCACTCGTCATTGCGAATTGAGAATTCGTTAACTGAAATCAGTCAATCAAATAATGTGAAAAGCAAATCTTGTCAGAATTTATAGAGAACTCCCTTCCTTTGATCTCCTAATAACCAGGATTAGTTCTTACTTATTGCTAGGATCAACAGCTGATATGCTCCCATTTAGAAACTAATGATTTATTTCTACCATACATTTGCACATTTAAAATTCACTAAGGGTAAAATATGTTATAATTTTCATTTTAATTATTAATGACAAGCTTGCATATGTACGCATGAGACGCAGGACTAGGATTAATTTTCAGCCTTTAGTAAATATATATCCGTGGATGTAAATGAAACCATTTCATAAGTCATTTATAAATAAAAACTGAGCAGTATTAATATTTTTGTAATTAATGTTATCCACTATTTATCCAAGTGCAACTACTTTCTTTTTTCTTTTTATGATCCGTTATTCATGGAGAATGAATAAGTAAAAAATCCTATTGGAACCAGGCAAGTAACGTATTTCGCTTGTGTCTACCAAGGTTTCAACTTATTATTATTATTTTTATTATTCTTCCCATTGTTTGTGCTATTTTTCACAACAATTTAAATGTCCAACTCCCAATCACGGTATCTATCAGCTGTCAAGGTCCAAGAATAGTGCCATTTTTCCCGATGTTGAGCATTCGCGTTATAGCAATCCTCACCACAGATATGTCCAGTCCCAATAATATGAATTAAAATTATATTTTGTTATTTCTTCACCTCGAAACCAATGTAAGTTGTAGAAAACATTATAGCAATGAAAAAATTTTACAATGGTACTTATAGATGGCTCATATAAATTTTCACATTTTCCACTTTACCTCAAAATTAAGCAGATTCTAAAGCAGTGGTTTTCAAAGTGGGTGACGTGGCACCTTGATGTGCCTTTCATTACTTGTAGGGATGCCGCGGGCGAGATGTGAAATTTAGCATCGTAGGTATTTTAACAATTCTTGGATATGTGCATTTAAACTTCCTGCTTCATACTGATGTCAAATAATTTTCCAAAGAATGAGTACTGACTCGTCTTTACAAATTAAAAGTAGAACTATCTACTCACTTTTTCTGAACAAGAAAACAAACTTGAATGTTGTGAATTGATGAAAAATATATTTGAAGAACTGAATAAAGTGAATTCCAGCATGCAGAAATAAGAAATGAAAATTTCTTAAAATCGTCCGATAAAATCAGAACTTTTAACGGCACGATAGATTTTTGGAATTTGAGGCGCGTAGGAAATGTTTGCAAGAACATCTAAAACACATATTAGCACTAAGAATATAGATTCGCTACTATTTTCCAGATAAATCTACTGGAAGTTTTGACTGGATACGTTATGAATGAAATATTCTGAATTTGCATTAGAATTATTTTGGATATTTATTCAGAATAAATTTCGAAATGTAGGTGTCAAGAGTACCTACTTTGAGTTTCAGTTCAATTTTCTATTTCTTGTGAAATTTGACCCAAGATTTTCTACATTTGTTAACATTAAAACTAGAAAGAAATAATGACTGAAGTCGGTAATACATGAAATGCGAGTATGTTTGTCCAAATTACACCTAAATATAAAGGAATTATGTAAATTACATTTAGCTCATGTATCACAAGTTTTAAAATTTCATGTTGGGGATGCCGGAAATTTTACATTATCCATTTGGGGGTGCCTTCACATCAAAAAGATTGAGAAACACTGCTCCAAAGTGATTGTAAATCTTATAGCAATGCTATTCTTATTTTCATTTTCAAAACACTGTAATTATATTATACATTATAATATCAGATAAAAAGGGCACCAAAATCAATTTCGTCCGGAGCGCTCGAAATCCTAGATTCGGTACTGATTAATGGCATAATCAAAAGGTTATAACATGAGGGAATGTTTAAAGCTCGATGCGTAGTAGAGAACTGTAGATTTCCTAAAGGCTCTAGTTTGACTATACAATGCCAAATATGTGCAGTACAAATCCACATAGAAAGAGACAGTATCAGTGAAGGTCTACGGAATTCTTATTTTGGTATCTGGAATTTTTACTAGTAAAGTAGTTTCTGAATCTCATCCCATTATTGTCGAACATGTGATTTGGAGCCTCTGCTATGAACTTATCAATGTCTCCTCTGGTGAAGAATTTCGGCTTTTTCGGCTGGTAGACTTTTCCTTTTTACTTTAAGAAAGCAATAAGTCTATAAAACTTACGTATGTCATTATTGTTTTTAACATTTAACATCTATTTAAAATAGAAAAATGCGCTCAAATTGTAGAAGACTTCCACAATTTGGGCAAGTCAAAATACGCTAGCAAAGTACTGGAAAATTCTTGCAGTTGCAGCACTCCATGAAGCGTTTGTACGCACATTCACATTTGATAAAGTGGTTTTTATATAAAAATAACGTGAATATAATGCAATGTGAGAATAACTTTATTTTAACGTGACAAATATATTTACATTGACAATCATAATAATCTAACTGTTTGAACAAAGGTGGCGTTGCTAAGAATAGTTGACAGTACTGTTGTGTACTTTCATCTGTCAAACAACACCATATAAAATTTCAAATTGATTTGTCAATTAGTTTTTATCTGGCAGCCAGTTGATCATGTGTTTTATGTTTCCCGATAAAATGGAAAAAGTGCAATTTCGATCCGTGATTCGCTTTTTATTTTTGGATGGGAAAACATGCGAAGAAATTAAATTGAAGTTGGATACTGTCTATGGGGACCCTTCACCATCTATGACAACCGTGAGATATTGGTTCAGCGAATTTAAACGTGGTCGTACATCTGTTTTTGATGAGGAGCGGCCAGGCCGCCCGGCAGACGTGGTTACCGGAGAAATCATTGAAAAGGTCCACGACATTATTCTTGCTGATCGCCGAACTAAAGTGCGCGAAGTAGCAAAGGCCGTAGGTGTCTCATATGGAACGGCAATTAATATATTGCATAATAAATTAAGTATGAAAAAGGTGTCGGCCCGATGGGTGCCGCGATTGCTCACGGTGGATAACAAGCGGATACGGCTTTCAATGTCGAAGCAGTGTTTGGACCTCTTTAACCGAAATTCGCAGGATTTTTTACGTCGAGTCGTCACCGTTGATGAAACCTGGATACATTACTATACGCCAGAGACCAAGCGGCAGTCAAAACAATGGATTTTTTCGGGTGAATCTGCTCCGAAAAAGGCTAAGACAGTCCCATCGGCCGGAAAGGTCATGGCTACGATTTTTTGGGATACGAAAGGAATAATCCTCATGGAATTTTTGCAAAAAGGAAGAACGATCACGGGGCAGTACTATATTGAATTATTAGACCGATTTGATAAGAAATTGAAAGAGACACGGCCCCATTTGATTAAGAAAAAAGTGCTGTTTCACCATGATAACGCACCAGCACATTCATCCGGAATTGTTGCGGCCAAATTGCATGAACTGCGCTACGAATTGGTACCGCACCCGCCATACTCACCCGATCTGGCTCCCTGCGACTTTTTTCTGTTCCCCAATTTGAAAACTTGGCTCGGGGGAAAAAAATTTATCTCAAACGATGAGGTTATCGCTGAGGTAGAAATGTATTTTAAAGAGTTTCAGAAATCTTATTTTTTGGAGGGGTTAAAGAAATGGCCGAAACGTTGGGAAAAGTGTATAGACCTAAAAGGTGATTTTGTTGAAAAATAAAAAACAAAATTTGTGAAAAACTTGCGTCTTCATTCCTAACACGGGTACTTATTGATCGACCCTCGTATCAATATTGTTGTGTCACTTTAGTAGGCAGTAAGTATAAAGTTACCCTTGCAGCGATTTTTTCTATTTCTTCTGGAATTTCGTAATTCATTTTCATACTTTCTTCTTTGGATTTGGAGATTTGAGTTTCTTTAAAAAGTGACTGTTTTCATTTGGTTAAAAATAATTTATTATTGACCTGGGAGGGCATGGTTACCAAGTAAGCGGTGTAAAGAAAAACAATTTCTCATATCAAATAAAGGTTAATAATAGTGGGTGTCTAGGTTAGTAGTAAAATAATATGTCATCATTCATTATTATTTTAATTCCGTACAAATTACATTTTCTATCATTATATGTTTCTTCTAAAGATTTGTGAAATTTAGTTAATCTTCCATCACCAAATTAATTTTATCTGTAGTAATAAATGTTTTATAGCAAAGCTATTACATGGAAATCCAGAACATTTTTTATTAGGTCAGCACAAAGGACGTTTGATAAAACTATATTCGTTTTCATGTTAGCGAATAGCGATAGAGGGCAACAAAAACAGTTTATAGTAGGGTCTCAATTACAGCGCCGTGCAATAAACAGATGTTAATTACAAAAAATAAAACGAATTTTGTGATTCCACATTCGGTAGTGAGGTCTGCCGAAATGATAGAGTGAATTCCATTTATCATCGCATTTATCCAACTCATAAGATTCTTTTATAGAATTTTAATGGAGTTTCTTTCATTTCGTAGTGTATTCCATTTACACTTTGCCTGTGCAGCATGGTTCAATCTCCTTTTTATTAACATTTTTTGCAGCGAATATATTTCAGTTACAACGTCATTTCTATTTAGAAGTGTAATTGTGTGTTATTAGAATGTTTTGCTGGTACTTGTACAATTACAATTAGCTGTTGCTAAGCAATTATATTTTAGTAAAATTTGTGACAAACATAACCATTTTTCAAGTGGAAGTACAATCTGCACATGATGCTTAATGTTAATCCTGCATTTGTTATTTATGAATGTAAACATACGAGATAAATGATACCACAGCTTACAGTTTTAATTTCGTAAAGTTTATACGGTGTTTTAAAATGAAAAATTAATATGTTTCATGAGAACCACTTTCATATTTGTATTTTTACGCTAATTGTATTGTACGTACTCCAAGGGGATCAAGGGGCGGAAACCAACTCCTCCCTCTCAAAATTCTGATGAATTTCGTTTTCTATACATCTACATTTTTATAGAATAATATAGGAAAATATGATATACATACACAATTCAATATATTTATGAAATAAAGAAGTTCTTTTTATTATTTCACAAAAAAAAAAACAATAGATTTCATGTTTCAATGTTGATAATTAATTTTGTTTGGAGAACGAAACGAAGAACAAAAATGAATTAAATGATAGACGTTCGGACGAAATTGAAAATGAATCACGATGAAAACTACAAGAAATAATTAAGATTTCAGGTGGTGATAATGGTTTATTTCAAGATGAAATATCTCGCTGGTGAAGAATGTTTTCAGAAATTTGATAAATGATGCAGATCAAAATATTTCCGGGAACATGCGAACATATTTGTCAAAATCCATAACTGACTTTGATTAGTAGTGGCTAAGGAAAATTATAAATTGTAATACAGTAGGTATAAAATATTGGTAAGGATAAATATAGTATATTATGATACAAGTGTGTAAGCCGATAATTAAATAGTTCTTATACATGTATATCATATGCTATTATTTATTATACCTGCACATTATGCTTTATATTATATACTGCTTCGGGAACAAATCGCACTGACGAGTTCTTTAAAGGAACAATTACATTGTTTAATTTATTTGTGACAATGAACTTCGGATATTCAGATATTTTTAGTTAGGATATCTTTGGTTTCATTATAATAGGGCCATCCCAAAAAAATCTTACGATTTTTGTTTATATGGACGGAATTTGCGATTTTTACCATACATATTGCAATATAAAATATCCCAAAATATTATATGTTCCACATAGGTATTTCATCTTTTACACATTTTATTTTCAGGAACATTTGACAATGAATATTTTTTCTAATTATAAATATGTTAATTGCATGGGCAATAAATGAATGAAAGGTACAATTACAATATTTTAAAGATGAAACGTTGGCGAAGTTAAAATGTGTGGAACATAAAATGAATGGAAGATAAAATGTGTGTAAGATAACTTTTTTCGCAGATTAAAAGTGTTCATGATAAAAGGTGTGCAAGACTGAATATTTCAAAGATACAATGTCGAGCAATATAACATGTGTGGAGGATAAAATGTATACGCCTCCAATATTCTATTGTGTAGCGAATGCAAAAAAAATCATATCCAGGCGAGTATAATTTTTACGGCACGATACGTAGTCGAGCGTTGCAATTTCATATGAACATGTTATCAAACAGTTAATAAGTGGTAACCATAGTAATAATAAAGAGAAGAGAGAACTTCGGCTCATGTCTTGTTAATTGCGTTCGAATGGAATGGAAATAATTTTGTTTAAATACGATTGAATCGTAAGTCGTAGGCAATTGTTCCTTTTGACATATTGTGTATTAAATGGAATTAAATAATTTTCTGTAGAGGCCGCCTAAAATAGTATATTGTGTTATTAATAGTAAAAGTGATACTTTATGTAGCGAATGTGAAACTTTGTGAAGCGAGTCAGACAATTGCGTGCGAGGAACACAAAGCACTTTTACTCCGAATGATACATACTATTATTTCTTCAATGTAGGTATTTTAAAAAATAATTTAATACTTGACATTCAATTTGTAGGACATCAATTTAAATTTGTCAAATGTTGGTGGTTTTTAATAACTTTACTCTTCCGTTATCTAGTTTCATAGTGACAATTAATGCGATATTGCAGGTTTCTATTGTAAAAGTAATTTCTTATTCACTACGAGTATATATAGTATCTACGGATACTTATTTATTTTCCTTTTACTCCGGCAGCGTATTTTAAATTAACGGTAACATTTACGTTCAATATTTTGTTTATTCATTAGTAAATGTATTTTCATCTCCGCTTTCTATAAAACATTAATGTTGCTTTCCTGCTTTATATTTGAAAAAATGAACACAGTACGTGACACGTGATTCCGTGACTTTAAAACATTGAACTGGTGGCATTTTACGGCTTAAACAGAAAAGTCCGGCGCACTCATGTATCTTTACGTCAATTGTAAGTGCTGAGTTTTCTCACACGAAAAACTATTTCGAACAAGTACTTTTTTCTGCAGGCATGCTAGGAATTCGAATTTTAGTGAATCATTTCAACAAATGAATAGAAAAGTTTACATTCTGTTATGTAATAACGTAATGTATCATTTATACATTCATATAAAACAAACATTTTTATTTTCATTACTTATTGGCATAGTTATTTATACATTTGCGATTTATAAACCAGAGAAATTTTCTTGTTTACAACACCAAATTATTATTTAAGTATTTTAGATACTGACACATAAAATAAAACAGTGTTTACGTGTCTTTAATAAACTTTGTACTAGTACATGTGAGTAAATACATTTTAAATATTGAAAGAAGTTTAAACCCAAATATTGTATTTTGATTAAATAAATTTTACTACATGTCCTTTATATTCAGCCAAAGGTGTGATTACATATATTATTTAAAAAAAAATTAATACATTTAATAATACCTACCAGAAATGAGACAAAATGAATTAACATATTCTCGTGACATCATAATACATTTTTATTTTTATAAATCAAGTATGTAATTGTTTTCCTGATGGAATTTAAATCACAAAATAAAAACTTTAAGAATACATCGGTATCAAATGCAGAAAGATTGTTATTTTAAATGAGTGATCAGTGATTTATTGCATTAGCGAAGAGAATTCTATAAGACCATGAGTATTTTGAAACTATAATTAAAATTTTATTAACAATAATGAAACATGTTTCAGTAATTGAAATACCTCCATTTTTTCCCTTTGATAAACGGCGGCTCTTTATTTTACTAATTTGAATTAAGTTATTAATTTCATTACTTCATTAGTAAAATAACAATTTCACTAGGGAAATAATGAAATCAAAATGGTAAGCAGACTCAAAACATTAATAGCTACAAAAAAGAAAATTTAGTTCGTATTCTTTTTACAAATATTAATAACCCAATTATTTATTTATTTATTAGATTCGATATTGCATATATTTCACAATTATTCAAATAACTTGGATCAAGACTTTGTTCATAGTAACATAGAAACAAACAAAACCTTAGTATAGTCTTTTTTTGTTTATTTTATAAATGTCATCAAAATGTTAAAAATCATCATTTTAAATACGTACATTTTTGTTCTTATTCAAACGAACATTGAAAATATATTGTATATGAAACAAGTACGGAAACTGGGTGGTTATTTACCTTTTCTCGCAAAACTCAGCCGCATCTTGTATTGTAAATTCCGCGTGCATAAAATAACCAACTTTATTTCCTTACTTAAGTTATACTTTAACAACGAGAATAGATAAAACAAAATGTCTTTACTTCAAACACAAATATTTTAATATTATTATAGGCATCCACATACATTATCCAAATTAAATTACTATTGACAATCTAACCACTTCATTATCTTCTAGTATTAGTAACTTGTAGTAATTTCGAACTACAACATAATTTTAACAATGCTAACTACTACGGAACTCCACTTTACTAACATGTTAGTTTGTTAAGCTAATGCCTTGCATGTTATCAAAATAAAATAGTATAAGGTAACGGCGTTAATAAATAAATCTTCGTCACAATTCTTAAGCACGACTTAATATTTCTGTAAATTTACCGCGTTAGTACTTGGGATCAAAGTACTCAGTAAAACGCAGAATAAAGGTATTGTTTAGTTACCTTGTTGCTGGTTTTTGGTGTTTGCGATGCGACTGACTAGAAAGGGTGGAAATAAAAGGCGATTTCTTTCGACCAGGGAAGATCGGATCGAGTAATTTCTATCCGATTAGAGCGATCTGGTTGCGTGACAATATTGTAACGTTTTATTTATTTAGGTGAAGTGTAAAATTGATTAAAACACTAATATTTATATAACTAAGTTTAATTAAAGAAATATGAATTATAAGAAATAATGAAAAATAAGTAACATTAAGAATTAACAAATATAAACACTAATTTAAGACTAACATATATCAATAAAGACTAAAACACTAAGATAATTTATTTAAACAATTAGAACTACGCAATATTTATTTCAACAATATTTATATCACTCTTTATTTATATCACTATTTATTTATATCACCATCTGTTCACTACACGTATCGAAACACTGTTCTCCCAATCTTTTGCTCGGGGTATTTAAGTAAAATATTTTCTTCTGGAATATTCGCTGATTCCTTGAAAATCAGAACAATGGGGAGCGGACGGACGTGTAATCGAAAGAATAACTCTAGATGATTTCGTGATTTGCAATCTTTAATAGTTATCAGTTCACTTCGTAAGAATTACTATATTAGCTACGAATTTAATTTTGTTGATACGAAGTATAAAGTTGTATTGAAAGTGCGTAAAATATTTGCCGTCAATATGGGTTAAGAAAAGAGTATAATTTGTATCTACCTAATTTATTAGTTACATTAATTGTAATATAATTTTATTTAAATAAATAATAATATTATTATCAATATTCATTTTATTATTTGTGTCACAGAACACAAGAATGTTTTAACCAAGGAAATCCACTGTCACGACGTTTTTGCGATCGAATCGTTAAGATCGCTGTTTTGGTGCGATTCGAAAACAAGGATTGCGCGGCCAAGGAGGAAAAGGGAGGGAGAGCTGACCTAACCGCCACCCCTCCCCCAAGATTCGAAATGTTAAGAGTCGAGAAGATTTCTTTTAAAATATATAACTACTTTTCGAGATGTAGTACGTGCATAACGAGTGCGAAAAATGAATGGTTGGATGAATGAAGAGTTTTCAGCCCCAGCAAAAATAAAACCGTAGATAAAAGAAAGTTTATTATTTAAGAAATATAATTATTATCTGAGCAACACGGACACATGCTCAACGATTTATTCATATATTTTTTAGAATTTAATAAAATTGCAAACAATTTCAACATTTTATTTCTCAGTTATAACAGCTATCATATCTTATGTGCACTACTCTAATGATAGTTCTTTATTTCACTTTCATGTTTTCTGGGAAGATATAGTACAGTATTTTATGTTAAAAGAAACTATCCAACATTACAATGCACTCTATTTTTAAAAGGTATAACAAACAACCCTTTCTGGTACGATTCTGATGGGATTTTCTAAGAGGACGTATTTTAAAGGAATTTATATTGCAAATTAAAATTTGAGTTACATAGACTGCTGTGACGAAACTACTGGTGTTCTGTATGTTCTAACACGGGCCTGGTGACTCAAGGGATCCGACACGTTCGCACGCACGTCTAAAATTATTTTAATTTTAATCCAGCAACACATTTCAAAAATATTTTAATTTTTCTTTATAACAGAGTATGGTATATTTTTCCCTGGCCTTGACAATTAATTTTTCTTGATAGAAACACGTCGGTGTTCATTTGACTACACAAAATGCCTTTGCATATGGTCTTACCCATTATAATTTTTTGGACAATTTCATTATAAACTACAGGTATTTATAAATCGGGAAGATTTCTCAATTTAAAGCGGCCGACTCGACGCGAGAAGGAATTGAAGATGTACATATGAGAAGACGAATTATAGGAACACGTTTAAAAAAAAACTCTTTTGGGAAAGTCTTGTTCACACAGTTCTATAATAATAATTTATTTCCGGTCGGTTTTGGTAAAACCAGGAGACAAATATCCTGTTATGGATGAATGAATCTAGTAATCAGTCATTATAAAAAAGTTGTAAAAGTTGTAAATAATGAAACTTAAATTAATTTTAATAACGTAACAAGGCAACTAAAGTACTTAGTTGGAATATTATTTAAATTTAGCCTATGATTTTCATATTTTATTTATTATTTTTTAATTCATGAATTTATATAAAGAATGACTTCATTAAAAAAATTATATCAATATGTTCCCGACCTTGAAGATATTCAATTTTCTTGACTGGTGTTTGGATGGTATCTTTTTTGTACTTTGTTTGTACTATACATTAGCTATTTAAATAAATATAACTTAAACTAAACATCTGACCCATACTATTGTGAATGCCAGTACGAAGTCTAACACGTCTTCGGCACTAGATTTTTAACAAATAATCAATTAAACTTACAGATTTTTTTGTCGTCTTCAATAAAATAGGGTTTGTTTGTCATAGTCAGTTTTCATAGATATGTTCATCCTGCTAAAGTACGAATAATAGCTATTTTGACAAATTGTAACTCTGGAACTGTTTACACATGGCCTAAACCACCTGAAATGATTTATTGTGAACAAAGTTTAAGTAAGCACAATGTACTTCTTTAACAACATAACTCGTAAGTATCTGTTTCTGATAATATTTATTACTTGGTTACCATTATCAATGGAGGTTGAAAGAAAATAATTATCTTATTCGTACGTTAATTATGAAATTCATAATTTAATATACATTTGGTTGTCTAGCAATAGGTAAAATTAATTATAAAAAGATGCAAATAAATAAATGGGGACTATCAATTGTCCTCCATTTTACAAATATTTTTTTAACATTGTTAAGTTAACTTCGGTTGGTGGTGCGAAAAATATAAAACGCGGCTCGGAATGTAAGTATCTTACACGTTACACAACTATTTTCAGTCTCAGCTTATAATGTACTCACATTCCTTGTAGCGTAAATAACTACTACTAAATTCATTGCGATTTTAACTTTACTCGTTTAAAGAACTCTTTAGATCTCGTGATTAAAATTGCTTGTTTTAAAAATCCTAATAAGTAAAGTGATGTTTATCAAACTTGTTACGTGACACCATTTCTTAAGCTGAAATAATTTCCGTTAGATTAGCATACACTCCAGATAGATTTTTATAAAAAATATATATTCTAAAAAGGGTAACGAAATACCTAGTACAATAGTTTAAAATATAAATTGGGTATCGTCTTCGTCAGGTTGAAGTTTTGTTATAAGACGCCTAACATGTTGAGCAATGAATCACAGTGTGGTGTTACAAGTTGACCATTTGTACGCCTTAAATGTAGGTTTAGTAGAATTCCTCGAAGCTGCCTTGATTGCTGTAGTAATCAAAGGCTGCCGTGCGGATTAAGATTGTAAGTGTATTAGGATGAATTGGACGTGAAACTAGTACAACGGCTTAAGGTTTGAGGTATTTTAGGTCACGCCGTACAAGCTTTATCTTTCACTTTCTTAGCACACAAAAGTAGCCGAAATCATAATTGTAGATATTGTAACACGAGAAGATAGATCACGGTCAACAATAACAACGAACCAATACCGGGTGTCCGGTTGCCTAAAGCGTTGTTAACTTAAATCATGGGTTAAATTGTCGACAGTAAAGTATATTTATCATGATATCTTGTTACCGCCAATAACCTCATCTTTTATCCGAACCTGTTATCTAATTCGAAGATTAATACATAAAGACTCAGTCACATAAAAATTACAGGCAGATGTCACATGCTTCAACTTATAAACCCAGATTCATAAAAAGGGTTAACCACTAACCCGGATCATGTTAACATCCTGAAATGAGTGACATGTGAAACTAACTCCAGTCTCAAATGATAAAAAAAAATTAAGTATATTATATAGTTCCAAAGATAACTCCACTAGTTTGTTGCAGTTAGCAATATTTGCAGATGATTGTCAGAATTTCTCATTATATGCATGTACAAAACTATCGTTGAAGTTTGTTTTTTTTTTCTTGAATTTGTTTTACTTGGAACAGAAACTTAAAAGTGTCATTTGTTTAAGCCTACTTGATTGCAATTTTGAACACCTGATAAAATTTGTTTTAAACGATATTTCTCTGGAACTAATGATCGTATTTAAAAAAAAAAAACTGTTGAAAAGAGAATTGAAAGGCCTTTCTAACTGTGTCATGTTTGACACCCTTTTCCATTTAAAATTTTTGAGGTGCAGTCCACCCCCATTTTAGGGTTGAAGTTATGCCATTTGTACTAATCTATTCAGGTGTCCCTCTTTATACTAAAATTGACGTGTTCGAGCGTTTTTTGCAGAATTAATGTTAAGTGGCCAAAAATTGCGCTGATAATTTTCGCTGGGCCACCCTGTACAAGTTGAACAATAATGGCTTTATACTTTATACAAATACGCGGCACAATTGTAATATTGAAAATATTGGAAGAACATTACTTTGTTATAGTTATTAAAATAAATACCACTGAATCACGACAATGACTGCAAATGTTAATAATTTGTAGCGAACCCAGGGTCGCGGCGCGGGCGGCGGCGCGGTCGGCGGCCGCTAGCGAACTTGTCAGAACACGTCCGTCCGCTCCCCATTGTTCTGATTTCCAAGGAATCAAAGAATCTTCTAGAATGATGTATTTTAATATAAATACCCCGACCAAAAGATCGCAAGGACAGTCTTATGTTAATACGTGTAGTGTACAGATGGTGATATAAATAAATAGACGGTGATATAAGTAGTGTTGAAATAAATATTGCGTAGTTTTAATTGTTTAAATAAATTATCTTAGTGTTTAAGTCTTTAGTAATAATAATTAGTTCTTAAATTAGTGTTTATATTTGTTAATTCTTAGTGTTAGTTATTTTTATTTATTCTTTATAATTCATATTTCTTTAATTAAACTTAGTTATATAAATATTAGTGTTTTTAATCAATTTTACACTTCACCTAAATAAATAAAACGTTACAATTGGTGTCAGGTGCGAGGGTTAAAAATAAACTGTGAAGTGTAAATAAAAATAAATAAAATGGCTACTAAACAAGTAAAATTAAGTGAATTAAAAGTGGCTGATCTCAAGAGGGAGCTGGAAGAACGAGAGTTGGAGACTTCGGGAACCAAGTCTGTTCTACAACATCGTCTACGGCAAGCTCTTATAGAAGCTGATGAAAATCCTAATGACTTTTTATTCGAAATCGATGATTTTGGTAGAAAATTGGAGGAAAGTTCTAGAAAATCCGAAGAAAATTCTAGAGCATTAAAAGAACAAATGATAGAAAATTCTAGAATTTTGGAAGAAAAAATTATGGAAAATTCTAGAACATTGAAAGAAGAATTAATAGAAAATTCCAGAAGTTTAGAACAAAAATTAAAAGAAGAATTAACAGAAAATTCTAGAATATTGAAAGAAGAGTTGATGGAAAATTCTAGAACTTTGGAAGAGAAACTAAACGAGCAATTGAAAGACAGTTCTAGAATATTGGAAGAGAGAATAGAAATTTACGAGAAGAAAGTTGAAGAATTACAGCAAAATTTCTCCAAAATTAGGCCAGCGGTGTCAAATTCTGAAGAGGCTGATGTAATTCAAGAAAATAAAACAGTAAAAGCGGAACATAATTCAAAACTACACATTAAAACACCTGAATTCGACGGCAAATCATCATGGCCGAATTATGTAAAACAGTTTGAAGCCGCTGCCAAAGCAAATGGCTGGACTTCCAAAGAAAAAGCTACTGCGCTGACAGTTTCGCTACGAGGAGAAGCCATCGATATCCTACAAACGATAAAAGAAGATGAACAAGAAGATTACGAACAACTTGTTAAGAGATTGGATATGCGATATGGCAATGCGCATCTAGAGCAGGTGTACCAGACGCAACTGAGGAACCGATATCAGAGTTCTAAAGAAAACCTTCAAGAATTCGAAGCTGATATAGCTCGTTTAGTTCGTCTCGCACATCCCACAGCTCCTGACAGTGTTTTGGAATGTCTAGCCACACAAGCATTTATATATGGTGTCCGAGACAATGAAACTCAGCAGGCACTACGATTAGCTCGACCAAAAACTCTGGTTGATGCACTTTCATATGCCTTAGACCATGAAGCTGCGAAACAAGCTTCACGTAATCAATCGCGAGTGCGAAATATCGATGCTGAGAGGCCCGAAGACACCGAAGATCTAGAAGACAAGATAAGACGAATTACGTCTGAAATTAATGCTGCTGGAAGAAAGAAACTCCGCTGTTGGAATTGCGGTGAAGTAGGTCACCCGCAAAGGCTCTGCAGAAAACAACAGAGGAAAGCAGAACCAAGAAAGGATGAAAAGGAGTCGGGAAACTAAGTCGGGTTGATGCGAAGGGGCAATCGTCGACCCGTAATCCAGTAGCCCCAGAATCCATTACTTATGTCGCATCCCTACATCATCAAGCTAATAGCATCTATGTAGACGGCTCTATCGACAGAAGGCCGCTTAAAATGTTGCTGGATACGGGTGCGACAAAAACAATAATCAGACCCGACTTAGCAAGAAAACTGTGCAGAAAACATCTACTTCCAACAAAGTGGCAGATACGCACAGCCACCGGAGAACAAGCTACCGCATCTGGAGAAATAGATTTGAGCATCACTGTTGGAAAAACGTGCATTAAACATCGTGTGCTGGTAGCTGATGTAGAAGATGAATTCATTCTCGGCATGGACATTATGAAAAAGCATGGATTTAAACTTGACCTTAAGAATGGAGTGATGATGGTCAATGATGAAGAACTGGTATTAAATCCACGAGACGACAATACCATGCGAGTATTAATAACGGAAGATGTAACCCTCCCAGAACGGAGTGAATCAATCGTGGAAGCACAGATAGAGGGTAGCTTCTGTGAGGGAAACATTGTCATGCTTCAGCCAAAAAATGATGATGCTAAAACTGGGACTGGAGTTGTAATTGGGAAAGCCTTGCTTAAAACTGACAAGATAATCCCAGTTCGAGTAATGAACATTAATTTTTATCCAGTTATACTAAAAAAAGGGACCGTAGTAGGTGAATGTTCAGCGGTATCATCAATTATTCGAACTGTAAAGGCCAAAGACAACACATCCTGTGAAGTTCCAGATATTCTAATCAAGGAGCTGTCATCATCGTTCCAGGACTTGACTGCCGACCAGAAAACCAAGGCTACGAACTTAATTGGGACCTTTCAAGATGTGTTCCAATTTGACAAGAAGGACAAAGGACGAACCAATGTAGTCCATCATAAAATAGACACCGGAGACGCAAGACCCATCCGCCAAACAGCAAGAAGACTACCACTGGCTAAGCGGGAAGAAGCGGAAGAAATTATAGAGGACATGAGAATGGAAGGTGTAATTGAACCTTCAAGCAGTCCATGGGCTTCACCAGTGGTGCTAGTGAAGAAGAAGGATGGCTCTACAAGATTTTGCGTCGATTATCGTCAACTTAACAACGTGACGAAGAAGGATAGCTACCCGCTACCCCGAATAGACGATACTCTGGACACATTGGCAGGATCAAAGATTTTCTCTACTCTTGATTTAAAGAGCGGATACTGGCAAGTGGATTTAGATCCAAAAGACAAAGAAAAGACAGCTTTTACCATCGGTACCGGTCTGTGGCAATTTACTGTTATGCCATTTGGGCTCTGCAATGCCCCAGCAACGTTTGAACGACTTATGGAAACCGTGTTGGCTGGACTGTCGTGGAAAACATGTTTGGTTTACCTCGACGATATTATTGTGGTAGGAAAAACGTTCGAGGACCACATGAAGAACTTGGAAGAGGTTTTCCAAAGATTGAGAAAGGCTAACCTGAAACTCAGTCCAAAGAAGTGTCACTTATTTCAAAAAGAAGTGCATTATCTTGGACACGTAGTTTCTGGTAAGGGTATTGCAGTTGACCCGGAGAAAATAAGGGCTGTGAGTGACTGGCCAGTACCGAGGGATAAACATGAATTGAGAAGTTTCCTTGGTCTCTGTACATACTACCGACGATATGTACCTGGATTTGCCAACATAGCGAAGCCATTGACAAGGCTTACTGAAGAAGGTAGAAGATTTATCTGGGAAATGGACTGTCAAGCCGCATTCAAACAACTTAAATATTCCTTGACAAGCGCATCTGTTCTAAGTTATCCTTTACCAGAAGGAGAATTCGTTCTTGATACAGATGCCAGCAACGTTGGGATTGGTGGCGTTCTTTCCCAGATACAAGACGGACAAGAGAAGGTTATTGCCTATTTTAGTAAGACCTTGTCAAAACCAGAGAGGAATTATTGCGTCACCAGAAAAGAACTTTTGGCAGTCGTGAAATCCGTGGAGCACTTCTACAAATATTTGTACGGTAGAAGATTTCTTATAAGAACTGACCACGCTGCTCTCAAATGGCTGCTACAATTTAAGAATCCTGAAGGTCAGGCAGCTAGATGGATTGAAAGACTGCAAGAATATAACTTTGTTATTGAGCATCGAGCAGGTACAAGCCATCGTAATGCTGACGCATTATCAATAAGACCTTGTCAAGACGAATGCAAGCATTGCAGTCGTTTAGAGGAAAAACTCTCTACCATCGCTAGAACAACAGTAGTGAATGATAGTTGGCAAACGGAAGACCTTCGCAAGGACCAAGAGAATGACTCTGACTTAAAAATCATACTGGATTGGAAACGTGGAGATAGCAGACCAGTTTGGGAAGATGTTGCACGACACTCACAAAGTGTAAAATCGTACTGGGCGCAGTGGGACTCTATTGTTGTTGAAGAGGGCCTCCTGAAACGTGTCATAGAGAATACTGAAGGTACTGAGAGTAGAACTCAGCTGATAATCCCTAGAAATAGAGTACCGGAAGTATTGGAGGAGATCCACGACGGATCTGGACATTTTGGTGTAAATAAAACCCTCGAGAGATTGCGCCAACGATTTTACTGGGTAAATTGTAAAGAAGATGTTAAAGAGTGGTGCAAGAAATGTGTGGTCTGCGCGGGAAGTAACGGGCCACATAGAAAAAGAAGAGCTCCAATGCGCCAATATAACGTTGGAAGTCCCTTTGAACGCATTGCGATTGACGTGGCCGGACCATTCCCAGAAACCGATGAGGGAAATAAATACATAGTGGTAGTAATGGACTACTTTACTAAGTGGGTCGAAGCCTATCCATTACCCAACCAGGAAGCCGTAACAGTTGCTGAAGTCTTGGTAAAAGAATGCATCTGCCGATTTGGAGTACCGCGAGAGATACATTCCGACCAAGGAAGGAATTTCGAGTCTGCTCTGTTCCAAAATATCTGTAAGATATTAGGAATAAAGAAAACCAGAACTACTGCATTACACCCGCAGTCTGATGGCATGGTTGAACGGATGAATAGAACAATAAACCGGTATTTGTCAAAAGTAGTCTCTAACCATCAACGAGACTGGGACCGACATCTTCATCTGTTCTTGTTGGCTTACCGTTCATCCGTGCATGAGACAACAGGGCAGACACCAGCAAACATCTTATTCGGGCGGGAGTTGCGCTTACCATGCGACCTGACATTTGGCAGTAAACCCGGTGAAGATCTTGCCGGGGAGGACTATGTGACGGACTTACGGAGAAGAATGAATGACATCCATGAACAAGTCCGTACAACCATTCAAGGTGCCAGCGATCGGATGAAGGACCAGTATGACGTCAAGGCTGAGAAAGGTGGTTATCAACCTGGAAATTTGGTGTGGCTTTATAATCCACAAAGACGTCGCGGCTTATCGCCCAAGCTGCAAAGGAATTGGGAAGGTCCTTACGAGATCATCAAAAGAATAAATGATGTGGTCTACAGAATTAGGAAAACACCTAATGGAAAGCCGAGGGTAGTCCACTTCAATCGGTTAGCCCCTTTTGCTGGTGATAACTTTGACGATCATCGTGGAGCGACGGTTCGCCGGGTTGTACCTGAGGAACCTACATTTGAAGACTTTATGGAAAGCCATTCCACTGGTCACAAAGCACGGTATGGCGTTACACGAGAAGAACAACGAGATCTGTTCACCGTGTCCCCAGAATATTCCCTCGCTCACTGTGTAGCGAAAGACATTAAAATGTCCCGCGGCATCGCTTCAGTTTTTAAAAGAAAATTTGGACGAGTACAAGAACTGGCCAACCAACGTCCAACTGTCGGAAAAACGGTACAACTGAAAGATGAGAACGAGGAACGCAAGCGGTACATTTACTATCTCGTTACGAAACAATACTCATATCAGAAGCCGTCATACCGCAATTTATGGGACTCGCTGTGCGATATGAAGGACCATCTGTTGCAGAACGACATCATGAAGCTGGCAGTACCGAAGATAGGCTGTGGACTAGATGGTTTGGATTGGAGGATTGTTAGAAGCATGTTAGAAACAATCTTCCGCTTTACCGGAGTGGAAATTCTAGTCTGCAGCTTCAACTCTACCGGGCAAGAAGAGCTCAAACGGACCATCGACTGTTACTTCTTCAAGACTTCCAGATGCACCAAGGGTGATGCATGCAGATTTCGTCATAACGAACTGTTCCGGGACGAAACAGTCTTAAGGAGGGGGCAATGTAGCGAACCCAGGGTCGCGGCGCGGGCGGCGGCGCGGTCGGCGGCCGCTAGCGAACTTGTCAGAACACGTCCGTCCGCTCCCCATTGTTCTGATTTCCAAGGAATCAAAGAATCTTCTAGAATGATGTATTTTAATATAAATACCCCGACCAAAAGATCGCGAGGACAGTCTTATGTTAATACGTGTAGTGTACAGATGGTGATATAAATAAATAGACGGTGATATAAATAGTGTTGAAATAAATATTGCGTAGTTTTAATTGTTTAAATAAATTATCTTAGTGTTTAAGTCTTTAGTAATAATAATTAGTTCTTAAATTAGTGTTTATATTTGTTAATTCTTAGTGTTAGTTATTTTTATTTATTCTTTATAATTCATATTTCTTTAATTAAACTTAGTTATATAAATATTAGTGTTTTTAATCAATTTTACACTTCACCTAAATAAATAAAACGTTACAAATTGTTTAATTTGTAATAATTTATGAAGTAAAAAATTCAATAAAATTATTAATAATAATTATAAATTTAGCACCTAAAATTTTTTTTAGTACCTTATTTCAGATATTTATTACCTAAAACAAGGATTTTTTAACATGTAGGTACCATTCCAAATCCATATTCCAGTCCAAAGTACAAAGTTTGCTGAAAACTGTTATGAAAGTTTTAAGTAATACTCAATGCTCAATGGAAAGTGAAAGTGTCTCGAAACTATTACAGTGCTCTCGAAAACAATTATAATGTACTTAAACAAGTACGAGCTTATATTCTGGCACCAAAAAAATAAAATTTTAAACTATTGTTATCCAGGATATACTATGAACTTGAGGTACTTATTTTAATGGCATGTAGAAATTAATTTACGAAGTTGATTGAAATTATAAAATAAATTCGCCTTCATTTCAGCATTTTATTTTCCTATAAAGATAATATTATTTCTTTATATTGGTTATTGTATTTAAAAATATTTAATAGATGAAAATTATTGCGTGGTTATTTGTAGTTTAATTTTGATATTATATATAATTGTATTTCTCGGGTGTGATGAAAATTTACATCTGCCATAGCCAATTAGAACTAGCATCTGCTGCATATATCATCATATTGCGCACTTTTCTAGTTTAATTTTTATGAATAATACCAGTTTCCAAACGGAATATGAAACCTGTAGTACTTTTGGAGAATTGTAAATAAGAAAAGAATTAATATTGGAATCAGAAAAAAATATTTGTTGCAAGTATTATTACAAACTTTACAATAAGATGAAATATTAAAGAGAATGTTTATGTACATAGTATACAAATCCAATTTATTTGTAGTTAAATATTTAAACGATAGGTACAAAGGGAACAGATGTACTGTACATGGTTTCTCAGGATGAGAATCTCGCAAAGGGTGGAAGAATTCTGCTCAGCTTGAATATGTCCCGCGGGAATTGTTTGAAACGGGTTTTCTACATCTCTACATTTCATTTGAGATAAGTGAGATACTTCTAGTTTTACACAATTGTATGTTTCAAAAGTTTTATAAAAGCACAGAGTTATTCACTTTGACAAACCAAATTGTAAAGTCATTTGTAGTTTGTATGTCATTTAAAGGGAAAAGAACTAATGAAGAATGAAATTAGCTTAGTATCTAATTTTTTTCCATATACACTAGAATTAAATGCCTTTATTAGTATTTATGTGGATATAAAAATAAAAATATATTATTATAGACTAGTGTAAATGTAATTCTTTTTCTTTGATTTATGTGTAATGATATTACACTTTTTTTAAAATGTCTTTGTGTCTCTGAAAGACACTCGCCACACATAAATATACATAAATATGGACAAATTTATTACAATGCCCAAATAATTTGTACATAATATATCTTAGCAACAGAAACAATACTCCATAAGAAAGCTTTAATAATAACAATTGAAAATATGAATATTGTAAAGTTTCCTTGGAAATGCAGAAATATTTTATTTTACTTCTTGCAATATCGTTGCAATGCATATGCGTGTTCATGAGTGGCAGGCCCATTCTTAAACCCGAGAAACCAGGGGACGTGGGCTATATAAGCACCGAATGTACAACTTGGCGGAAGGTCGTTTTAAGGCTACTGGTAACATATCCATTCGGTTCTGTTCTTTTGGGCTAAGGCATACCACCTGCCACTACACTCAATGAGAAAATCAAGTACAGTTTTGAGGATAGCGGAAAATTTCAGACCCGAGGTTTAAAACCCTTCGTGGTTCTGGAGAGTAAGAATGCCTCTACCTCTAGGGCTTTATTCCTGCTGCTTTTTCGACTTGTTTCTGTCTCGACTTTAACGTCGCAATTGACGATAGTATCATTTCGATTTTTTTTTCAAATAATGCGAGACGAGATCGAAACTAGTATCTCAAGGCTACAACAACATCGTTTCACAATATAACAGAGAGCTATTAATAGTTACATACTACATTTACTGTTTCTTTTTTTAATAACAAAAATATCTATCGTAAAGGAAACTAGATAATTAAATTCTAAATATCGTTTCGATGAAGAAAATGCTCCTTCAAAATTAATTAAATTTTATTTTCTCCTATAGTCTCATAATACAACGAAATTTCGAATGAGAAAATAATAGTTCCATAATTAGTACGTTTTTGTTTATGAGACATACCTAATAAGTATGCCACTCAGTGGCGGTTCATCAAACGGGGTCTCCGGGGCCGGGCCCCGCTTATAATTTTACAATATATTTTTATTTTTTCTTATAATACTTCAGATGGAACAATCAATAATATATGAGAATAGTTATTTGTGTATCAAGGTTCTAAAAGTAATCTTTTTGGGCCGAAACCGAAGTTTGCAGCTGAGGCAAAGCCGAGGCTACAAATCAGATGAGGCCCAAAAAGAACTTTTAGCCGAGGTGCACACAACATTTTTTAGGCGATTACAACAAGAAATTATGAATTTTCATTCAAAATCAATTTTTGACATCTGTCAACATTTATACTTTACGGCCGCATTTACTTTCCGGTCGCTATTTTTACTCGCAAATTCATTACTTTTTCATTAATATTTGTAAAGGAATAGTTAAAATTTTACTTACATTTGTTATTATATTCTAAAATAATTAATCACATTAATATGAACTATGTAAATCAGTAATGAACAAACTGGCGGCCAAAAATTTTGTTTTTGACAGATGTCAAATAAAAATTGATACTTTAAGGTTGCCAGCAGATACAAAAAACAACAATTTATGTACCAGCCACCTAAAAAATATATTTACAACTATAATTTATTTGCTCATGTTTGATATTTTATTCTGCCTAAAATTAATGTTATTGCCGCATGGTTTACGGGTCGTCAATGCATTTAGTTTTGGCCTTCAACTAGCGACTATACAACCTCGCATCAGGGCACATCTATTTTAGCCCCGAGCGTACTGAACGCGACTAGCAAGTGGCGAATGTATGACTGCAGCCAGCATAAAGTCCCATAATATTTTGCATTTATTCAGCTAAATTCCCCTGGACAATTTTAATAAAAAATTATAAAATACTTACACAAGAAAAACTAAAAATGAATTAGAAGTTCTGTATCAAAATCAAACCGTAAGTAATATTGAGAAATTTTTTGCGCTTATGAATTTTTTACCCGAAAATGATATACTAGACGAATTTTCTAAGGTACACAAATTTATTGAAATTACGTGAGTTACTTCAGTGGCTACTGCTGAAGCAAAGAGGTATTTTTCAATATTTTTTCGAAATTCCATGACCCAAGACAGATTAAACGCCTTACCAACTCTTTCAATTCATAATTAATTTTTCAGTACTATGCGGAATATCTAGGTATATAAATAATTTTTGGAAACTTAATCTATTTTTGAATAAAAGTTACATAGGTTTGTGTATATTGTATATTACTATTAATTTAACGAGCCGCAACTGATGCCACGTATATTAGATCTGCTTACCATGATATTGTGATTAATGTACTTACGATCTACATAACCTGTACTCCACGTAATCAGACGACTGATATGCTTTATTGCCTTCGTCGTAAATTATGTACAACCGTGCAAGTGTGGTTGTTAATTTGTCAGGCGAAATGTGAAATTTTCTCAAAACAATTTGACTGTGACAAATCAAATTATACTAATTTTGTTAATAGCTTTAATTTCAAGTTCTATAATGTAGTGTCTTTTTTCAATTAAATTGCAAAGTACGTTACAAGTTTAAATTGTCATTCCAAATTAAAGGAATTGAATTTATATTCTTGACTAATTAAGTAAATGTAATAATACAAATTATTTACACAGCATAGTTGTAAGTTTAAATGAAAAAAGTTTTTAATAAATATATCATGTTTCAGATTAATGTCATTTAAAATTTGTGCAGCTAACTTCATAATTGTTTTTATAATAAATGTTGTTCATTCGAGTTTCCTACAATAATATTATTTAATCTAGAAGTAGCTTCATATTTTTACTTAACTATCAGAATTTTTTTCTAAATTATAAACACTATACTCTTAAGAATCCCTCATATTTAACCATAGCACAACTTTTCAAAACTAACTTATTATAATTATACTGCTTTCTATTTAATGTAAACGAAATAAAAGATGAGCTAGAGAATGTATTATTCGTCATTGCTAATGATATTGTCAAATACTTTTCAATTTCTAATATTGATAGATGTTTTAAACGATCATGCTATAGTCCTTTATATATTTTTAAAAAAGGCATCTTTGAAAAACCACACTCCTGGTAATTAGTCATGTGTCTCATCGACCCCACATCAATCCAATTCTTAACAAATTAGAATGCTCTAGTGAGTGAAGGTGTCCAATGCACTATCATCGATGTTCATACAGCAATTTCAAGTTCATATTTTAAAATATAATTTTTATTCTTTTTTGGAGGGGACTTTAACGCCACCGGGCTCTGGGCATCTTTCCATAATAACTTTGAAAAAACTAGTAAAAATGTAATCAAAACGGAGTTCAATTTTTTATAGTTTTTTGTGCACAGCCATTTGTTATGTAAAAGTCAGAGCGTAACAATTTGCCCCGTCCTGGTGCTGTTTATTCCGACATTGAGGAAATTCTTGGTCTTAATCACATAATTTTACCAGTTAAAGTTATAACAAAATATTGGGATAACCTTGTTGAATTGAATGAAACATTAATACAATTTTCAGTCTGTTATTTCTTCTCTCCACCTGAGGTTTTGGCTCTGGTTTCCCACATTAACATTCAAGTTAATAAGGTAAATACTGGAAAGCCTAATATTCCACAGCACTTTACGATTTTCTTAAATTAGAAATAAATGCACAAGATTTTACCTTTCTTTTGGAGTGACTATCATTCTTTTATTTTAACATTTAACTGTCCCGATTCCCTCACTTTTGACAGCTACTCTGTGTGACGACGATGAAGGATTACTTATTTAAATAAACACAATGTAGAGTAAGTTAAACCTTCGGAAAGACAATTTTTGACTAATTATATCTTTAAAAAAAGAAGTAGATACCGTTACACAATGCATATTATACATTACTAGTTCAGATCATTCGTCAATACATTTTTTTCAGGCATTTCGGATTACAACCAACCCCAAATCAAAGGAACTTTCAGCCCCTAATTTTATTTTACGAAATCGATATACATTCTGGTTCAGAAATTGAAATAAGGCAAATCATTGTTTTAGATTCCGATTCTTAAAAGTATTTGCAACAATTTTGTACAATTCGCAAATCAATATCTATAAAAGTAATGAAAATAGACCAAAAAGTGAAAGTAATGAAATATTTACTTTCCCGAATGTTAACCAATCGCATACCCGGTGCACTAGTGCTTCTAAAAGGGCTGCTTTGACGGAGCAATCACTTGATGATTTTTAGTTCATTTTACTAATATACATATCAATATGTCTTTTCGTCTCGCAGCAACTTTCAACGGAACATCTTACCCTGGGAGCTGCCAGCCTTGCCAGCTTCGGTCTCCCCTACCCATGATTAATCAGGCTTTCTCTCTCATCCATGGCTTATTTTAGGTATACTTAAATAAAATGCTATAAACATATGAGTACACATATATTTCTCTCAAAAAAAAATTATCTTGGAGTAGCTACGATTATATCACATAATTCAGAATAAAATTGTCTATTAAATATGCAAAAAAAAAAATATATAGTATCCACGATTAAAAATAACAAAATTACTCCACAAATTGTCGATTGTTTTCTCACATACTTATTTACATCGCTTTTGTACGCTAAAAAAGTTTTGTAATCATCTTATTTTTATTCAATGCCTTGTTCAATATTTTTGAAAGATTTTTATTTCCATTAACATTACTTCTTATTATTTACAAATTGAAACAGCAAAAACCTTTTAAATTTTATGAAAACTGTAACTTAATTATCAGAATTTATTTAATTCCTTATAGGACATACAAAAAATTTGACGTTGACATTTCTAAATGTTAATAAACATGAAAATAAATCAATAGTTTTTTAAAGTTACATGTAGATTTTTTGTCTTGAAATATTTTAATATATTTTATTTCAAGTAAAGTATTACTTCCTATTGATCATTTATTACAACATCGATGGTAATAACATCCAAATCTTAAATATGAAGAAAATGCTTAATTTCATAGTATATTAGAAATCGTTTTATTGATACTTAATCCACATTCACGCATAAGTAATATCATAAAAATATAAAAATCGAATTTTCAAAACGATAATTATAACTTAAACGAAATTCTCGTAAATGTAAATAAACATATAACTCACGACACGAGCGCCGACTTCTCAAAATTTCCTTGGGGGCAAAATTTTTAATAATGATCAAAATCAGGATGTAAAATTGCTACTAAAAAGAAATACTAATCATTGGACACTAAAAAAATCTCACTTTCAATGAAAAATATTTAATTAATTTTATTTGTGCTCAGGGTTCGGCAAACCAAAGCGCAATCCAGAATGTGCTCTGTTCTCAGTAGGTCAAGAATTAAAGTAAACGCATAAAAATGATCTAATTCCTGATCCATTGAATCCAGAGTACAATTTGGCAAATTTGCTCCAGTTTGCGCTTTGGTTTCAGCAGACCTAGAATTAGAGCAAACACTTCTGAGTCTTCTAATTCCTAACCCATTTAAACCAGATAACAATCCATAGCTGTCAAATCTGCTCCAGAATGTGCTCTGATTTAAACAGAACTAATATAAGAGCAAACACTTCTAAGTGCTCTCATCCTTGACCCACTAAAACCAAAGTACAATCTAGAGCAGTCGAATCTGCTTCAAAATGTTCTCTGGTTACAGAAGGCCAACAATTAGAGCACACGCCGAAGCGTGCTCCAATTCCCGGCAGACTGAACTAGATTACCTTTAGGGCATAAGATGCTCTGGAAGGCGGTCTAGCCAGACCACCAGGCGGGTGGAAGCCCGAAAACCCACTGCCGCCCTGGCGCCCCGCCAAGCAGGACTGAGTGCTAGCGTCTCAGGATCCTTGGTATACTCTAGGACGCGCATTATTACGGTCATGTAGATTCCTTTTTGCTGATATTGAATTTTTTATTGTTATGGAAATTTGTATACCTAGATATTTTGATGCGAGGATTTGACTGGTAATATTTTAAAGGGTTTAATAAATACCTATTTTAGGGTAATAATCAATTGCTAAAAGATGGAAGAAGGTAGAATAATTCTTCAAAATAATAACAATTTAGTATGGTACGTTAAGGAGAATGCCTGTTTGGGGGCATTGCCCCTACAAAATTTTTCCATAGGAGCAAGAGCCCCAATGCCCCCATATAGTCGGTACCCATGACTCACGACTACAGAACATAAATACAAAAAAATGATACTTACTACTAGCGCTAATGTACCACCTGGTATTTCGGGGGGCAAACTACAGCTTGGTAACACGAATACTAATTCAAATGTCACAGGCTTGCTCATGATTAATCAATGGCTGGGTGTACTAGATACTAGATTTCCTTTATAATAAACAGATACCCAATATAGAAGTCACGTTTATGTGCTAATTAATTTGAATCGGCAAAACCGGGGTCTCAGACCAACAGCCGGTCATTCTACTAATTACTAATACCAAAAACAGTAATTGCACTCCCATCTTTCAATTATTTTTATTAAAGATTACAACGAAATAGAATTACAGATATATGATTATATATTTACTATTCGAGCTATCTATAGAATTAAATTTCAAAATAATAATATGTTTGTTCCAACAAGATATTTCTGCCGCTCTGGTGGCATGCGCAAACAATGTATAGTTTCACGTATGCTTCTTTTGTAAAAATTGTGTACTACCTCTGACCCGTCAATGTCATTACTTTCAGTGCATTAGGTGTGTTTTACTTATACAGAAAGAAATACATACAAATATAATAAATTCAAAAAATTACTGAATTCTTCCAAATCAATCACTTTTAAGATTAAATACGATTATAAGAGGTTATTTACAATGAACCCACACAAGTTCTACACGTCAGTTCTAATTAACAGCACATGTTTCATTCTCTGACTGTTTTGATTGTCAGAGAACTAACTGGTTTTCAATAGCTCAAACATTAATAGAAACAGTCGATTCTACGATTAAAATTATCTATTCATTTAGCAAAGTGGTGTGAAATACGGACCGTGAAAATCCAACATGAGAGGACAAAACTGAAAATGTTAAAAGAAAAAAGATAAAACCAAACCGTAGAAAATTATAATTTACAAAATGCATTTCAAGAAGCAAGAATTGTTTGCGTATTTTAGGATATTTATGACGTAATTTTGGTTGAGCGGCGACTGTTTATATTTCCTTATTTTGTAGATGAAATTAATGAAGTCCCATTAATTTCTGTCCATAACACAACAAAAATTTATACCTAATTTTTCACTGTTTTGACGCTCCTTTTGATCGGTCCTCTTAAGAATTATTTACCGCTTCACTGTTAAAGGAGTTTTAATGTTTTGAATATCCAAATTATGTCGTAATAAAAGTTTATTTTATTGAGTGAAAAAGTCAAAATTCGTTACACATTCGCCCAAGCATGCTGCGTTGTATTCCTGAGAGGAATGTGATTTTTTATGGAATATGTGTGGGCCAATGGTTTCAGTGCTTGATTACTTAGCGTAACGTTAGAGTTCAAATTCCGCACCGGGGTGCTATTAACCAAAAATTACTTCATACTGTGTCTCTGAACCCTCGTTGTGGCTGTAGCTTAACATTTTACTTCGTTAAAATGAAATTTGAAAAGTTTTCAATAAAAATTTATCATATTTATTTAATTTATATAATTTCATTTTAACAATATTATTATCAGCGATATATTTTAATACCCTGTTTAATTGAAATTTATAATGTTTTTAATTAAATAAGTATTTAATAGTTATAAATACTTTACAATTACACTGTTTTATGAGTAATACAATTTAAAAAACAAAAGAGCTGAAAATATTTTGATGTTATTTAAATTGTAAATTTTGTTCTCTACTTTTATTTTATGTTATAAAAATGTTATTGTTTGCTGTAAAAAAATATTAGGATAAGTTTTAAAAATTTTACGGGTACAATGCATCAAAAATAATATAATGGTAATATTTAATTTATATACCTATTGAAATAAAATAAAATCAAATTGTTATATATGTACAAACGGCATTTTGACAACGATTTTGCCTGAGACTATAAACATCGAACCATGCTTCTTAGTATTTATATAATATTCTATTTAAAATTTTGAAAGGGAATGCAATAATGGTTGTACTTTAAAAATAATTGAATTATTTATTTAATTACAAATTATAAGCAATATAATAATATATGACCAGTGGCGGCGTGTGCCTTTAAGTTATGAGGATAAACTCTCAGTAAAAAAATATTTTATTATTTTTTGTTCAGCAGAAACTTAATTATTACCTTTTCAATCACGTTACAAAAGTCGTCACTTTTATGACGTTTGAAAAAAATAGTTATATACATAGGAGTTAGGAAAATAGTACCAAATAAAAAAAATAACTTTTAATACCAGTAATCATTATTGTTTGCAGCGAACAAGTTATGGTGCATTTATAATCAAATTCAAAGCTAGCTTAAATTGTTCGCTGAAATGTAAAGCCAGCTCACACCGACTCTGAATTTCACTTGAACTCAAAGTTAGCAAGGTCCAAGCTTGCACTTCAAGCCCGACTTGAATTCGAATGCGCGTTACGTTCTAGAACATTTTTTCGGTAGAGGTGTTAGTATAGCCTTTCGAATTTCAAAAAAAAATGTCTCTATTGCTCACGTTCTTGTGTTTACTTTTGATGGTATATAATTCAATTTTAGTTATTTTTTTAATGTTATTCTTATTTTTATTTTCAAAGCAGAGTAAATATATTATACATTACGATATTGGATAAAAAAGGGCGCCGAAATTTATTTCGACTGGGCCGCTTGAAACTCTGACTGTATACTAGAACTTAATGCAAACTCTCGCTATGCATCGAGTTACCGAGAGTTGCTATTGGTCAGAGCTCCTGCCTCCATAGCTAGATGTTCTATCTTTTCTACTCATATATTATATCTTTCTTCTTGTATATGTTTCAATTCAAGATCTAATTTAATTTTCTCTTCGCTTTAAAGGTAGATAGATGGAGACAAATTGTAAGTTTGCCTCCGGTGTATTGAAGAATATTTTTTCCTCTCTTTAAACAACACATAAAATGAAATAAAAACTTATCTACGAATATATTTGTTTAATATTATATATTAAATGTAATTAATTCATAATGTTTTATTTATTAGAATATTAATGAAAGGCGCTCATTTTCTTTATTTTTTTATTTGAGAGGAGGTTGTCTCCCTGCCTTCTCTAACGAGCCATCAATGTATTTGAATAATTCTAAAGTTTACTAGTTAATAACTGACAATGCAAGAACCAGGCTTATTAAAAATATTAGAAATTAGTTTGTCTCAATTATTTGCTTTGAAAATGGTTCTTGTTTAGTAGACAAAAAAAGTCAATATTTTATCCATCGTCTTTATATTGGAAACTTTAATTTCATATTTAAAATTATAAAATAAAATTTAATTTTTTTATGAAGTAAAGTACATATTTTACATTAATAGGAACATGAAATACGCGTTACTTGCTGCACCTGATACTATCTATAATAATCAAATATTAAAGCAATCAGCCGGAAAACATGGAAATTTCCTTCTTTGTTGAGAATGCAAAATGAAAAACTGAACCGCCCCCGGCGCCTCCGATGAAATTCGGCGACGTGGAAACCCCAGGTGAAAATGTGCGCTGCTTTACCAGCTCGAGTCGCATACCCAATCACTCGTCTTCATTCCTTACAACCCCAAATCACGTTTCGTAGAACTTACTTTTACAACAGATTTATTCACACACGCCGCTTGTTTAGCGTAAATATGCCGTGTTGCTGTCATATCAACGTGAAATAAGATTAGTTTTCTTTTTCAAAACGAAATTTCATTCCATGGAAGATATGTGCATTTTATATGCTAATTCCCGTGGAAAAGTTTTAAAACTACAGGATACAATATTTTTTTATTTCAAGTTTAATTTCACAGTTTACATTCAAAATGTTAGTAGAATATAAAGCACAAAATTATTATGAGAAGTGTTTGTAAATGTATAAAAGCAAGGTATAAATTGTTAAGTACAACAACTGAAATGAAAATATTAATGCAGATTATTTAAAATAGTGTCAAGTTAAAGTAGTAGTTTAAACATATGTAATTTGAATATTTTTTTGTATTTTGAACAACCAGCAACCTATTACCTCAGCAAAGGATCTGATGTAGGAATTGGCATGAGCCAACAAAGTATCTTACATGTCGTGACGAAATTTAAAATAAGAGCACTTGGAAACATTATGGCGTTTAAACGGTAGTTGTATAGGGATTCCGGTTTTTATAAATTAAAATGACTAATAAATCACAAAGATAATGGTCAATTTCTCAATGAAGAATTTATATTAGTGCAGAAATATTCATACATTACTTTCCCGAGAATATTGAGTTACAAAATAGGAAAATTTGTGTAAAAATAGGGAAAAAGTTAAATCCATATACACATATTCTACTCATTTCTTACCTTCGAAAGATAAACAAGGCAAAACAAATTAAAAAATATATATGGAAAATGTGATGAAATCAGAGGATAATTTCATTTCCTTTACCGTTTATCAAGAAAATAATTTTTTCTTCAAACGTCATAAAAGTGACATCTTCTGTGACGTGATTGACAAGGTTGAAGTTTAATTTCAACGCCGCTGTAATATAATTTTTATTCTAGCCGCCGTTTAATTTCTTCGCCGCCGTATATAGAATCAGCCAATAAGAAGTAGCTTGTATAATGGAAATCTGTAATATCGCCCTAAATGTCACTATGAAAACTAGATAACCTAAGAATAAAGTTTCTAAAAATTATAAATAACTGACAGGTAACCTATATATTAAACGTCAAATAGTAATTAATTTTTAAAATTTCTACGTTTGAAGAAAAAATAGCATGTGTTATTTAGAGCAAAAGTGTCTTTGTGTGCCTGGCATGCAATTGTACGACTCGCTTCGCTCGTTGTGCAAATTTCCATGCTCGCCACACAAAGTATCACTTTTACTCTTAATAACACAATATACTATTATCTTCAGTAATATGCCGTAAGAAATTGACAGAAATATATACAATAAAAGTATAATTAAGAAAAAATATAAATAGGGGAAAGTAGCCTAATTTGGACCAATTTTATAATATTCACTATATAAAGGCACGGAAGAAGTGTAAATAAAAATTAAGTAGTAGAAAAGAAACTCACTAAGTGTACCTTCAAAATGAAACCATTTATTAAATTTTAAATACCATTTATAATAGTAAAAAATAAATTCAAAAAAATCTTGTCATCGGTCCAATATAGGAAACCGGTTTCTTTATTTGGACCGCTAGCTTCCTAAATTGGACCATTAGCTTTCTTAACGAAAATTACAACAATAGAACCTTTTAACTACAGCACTAATTCCAGCACACTGAGAATGAATCCAAATGCGACATTTCATATATTGTATCATATTTTCTTCATTGGTTTCTTCAAACAATATACAAAACCATGAATCGCAATTTTCTTTCTTTTTTCTTTTTTATGTTTCGCATTTTGTCAGAAAGATGGGGAAAGGCAACAAATTTAAAGGGCTCATTGTTTAAAATCGGATAGTTTCGTCACATCTTGGGGAGAGATAGGAGAAGTCAACAAATTTAAAGGTCTATACAATGCTCCAAGGTCATAGAACTGAATAGGGTAACATGAAAGGTACCGACATGTCGACGTGTCGCTTCTCTATGTATTATTCTGTGCCGTAATCACAATTTTTGTCGGTCCAATTTGGGCAACTGTTTTCGGTCCAACTTGGGCAACTTGAATATTTTATACTTAAAATTATACAAAAATGTCAAAGTAACATAAACTCATAAAATTATAACAGGAAATTATAGATAGATAAGTAAGCTTTGTGATGATATAAGAGGACCTGTAATTACTTACGTTTGGACGAACTAACGGCTTTCACTCTTACATCAAAATAACAAATTTTCTTCGTAGTCAAACAAATAACCCTTCTCTCAATGTAACCATGAGACATTTTTTCACAAACACGATTACATTAATCTGGTCTACCTCTACGTATAACAAGTAGTCTATCTAAAATCTCACAGATTTTATCAATCTTTGGATACCACAGCGGTCCAAATTAGGCGACGGTCCAAATTAGGCTACTCTCCCCTATCATATTTAATTTACATATCAAGTGTAACTATTGCGAGAAGATATTTTTGGGACACGCTTGAAATATAGTACATAATTTTAAAACTAATGTGTTTTAATAAATTCAGAAATGTTACACAAATCAAATTGTTGAAGTTGTACGATAAGATCATTTTCTAATTATCAAGAAGACATACTTTGAAATGTATAATTGTACTTACACCTTCACGCGCGTTATGTTTCGAAAGTAAAGACCGGATTGTATGCACTAAATAGTGTCAAAATATGCATGCAATATGCATTCAAAAATCATCAAATATGCATGATATATGCAGAAAAATGTAAATAAGCATTTTAAAATAAAAATAAGCTTAAAAAAATGTCAGGCGCGTTTTATTAAAGTCATTATTTTATTCCCATTTTTAAATAGATAATAGAGTGTTTTATCAAGAACATTTCATGAAAATACAATAAATATCACTGGTAATTTTAACAAAAATAAAAAAAAACACAGTATGAAAAAATCTCGAATTAGGTAAGCATTTAGCAACATATTATTTCAAATTCATAAAAATCTCAAGCTCTTTCTTGGAATAAATACAAATGGAAACAAAATCATTTTTACATGCTGTGTGCTTTTGACAACTTTTTTTATACATTTTATTCCGCATTAGTAATTTATGTTATAGCTTCAAACATACGAATTTCAGTGACAGCTACTATTTATTGTCCTTATTTACAAAATAAGAATTACTTAAGCTCTAAGCAATTCTAAAACACTGATACAAACACTTTTCTTTGCTCTCACGAGAAATTACATAAACTATTGTAATGGTTTCAATTTGGCTCATTTGTTAAAAGTTCGATCAAAACTATATTTCCAAGAACGTACTCTTTTCAAAAAATAAACCAAATTATCAAAAATTAATTTTGTTGTTTAAGTTGTCGGTCTTTTGCAAAGTCTTAACCGTCATAGTCTAAATTATACTTGTAAAAATTATTCTATTGAATTCAAATTATCACGTCGATTGTTATTGTAATGTCATATTTAACAATTCGTTTGCATGAGAGTAATCCCATTTTAATATTTTTTTGATATAAAACAAACAGATCCGTCTAATCTTTTTTTAAAAATATAAAAACATGAATTATAGATGAATGACATAGCGTTTGAAATATTTGACTAACAAAGCCAGTTTAATGTCCATAAAATTATCACAATCGATTGCGAGTGAAATTCGCAGATAATGATGTTTTCATGATGAGGAATTTTTTCTCTCTTTGTTTAAAGCACATTCCATTATCCTCAATTTCAATTCTGGAAAATCTTGAGTGATTTGTTCTTATAATTACTAATTGTTAAGGAGACCTATTATTAAATTTGTATTAGTACGCAACTTGAAATTGAAAAGTATGAATTCCACAATTCATTAAATTCACAAAAACAATAGACACTTTATATTTATATGTATACTCGTAACTTATTTTTAATTTGAAAATGAGTTAATATTTTCGAGTGTTCCAACTCCACTTGACTCGACTATTTAATTCTTCCTGGTCCGTTTAAAAAAATAGTATAAGCATTACAAACTGTAAGGAAAAACGATCTCAGACAATAATTGTCTTCGATTGGTAGAATGTCTTTACCGTTCTTGGTCTTAATACTTAATATACTATTAGATTGATATATGTAAAATACGTTTGTTAAAACAGGCCAGTAAAAATTAAAGAGTTGATTGATATTTCGATGTTTGTTTGTATATAAGATTGATGTTGCCTGTAATTGATATGATATTTTTTTAGATAAAGTTTTAACTTTTACAAATCAGTAAATTAATATTTTTTTGTAAAAGATTGTTTGTAGCTTCTTGTTTTAATTTTTATATTTTCAGGTAATTTTTCTGTAACTCTTGCAAAACCATTTACAATTTTATTGTTTTTTGAGTTTTGATATTATTGTTATTTTTGTTTACATTTCAACTTTTATATTTACAGCGGTAGGCGATTAATTTTAGTGAATTTTATCTTCAAATGAAGCTTCTCCTACCATTGCCTAACTGTACCATTTAAACATGCAGATATCCCTATAGAAATAAACATTACTTTTTTTAAACATTTCAAGCACATAAACAAAATTAAAACAGAAACTATATATTGCTATACTACCAATGTATATAAAATCCAATGTTTTCCCTACTCCGACGATTTCATTGCTGCTATTTATTGTCAGTGATTAAAACATTAAACCGGATGGAGGGTTTCACGTGTTTACATGTGGCAACTTTTGGTAACGTACGCTGATCTTGTACTGTGAGGAAATCTGATTTGTTATTTTGTGTTGTCGAGATGAGCAAAAAGATATAAAAATGCAAAATAGTCATTTAAAATCTCGTTGTTTCGAAGTAAAATTTCGAACCTAATTAGGTATTTGATAATTTCTAACGCTTTTATTCGTTATATTTTTGTTTGATAATAATTAAAAAAAAATTGATTTGGTTCAATAAATACGATACGTATATCGGGTTACTAGGCCCTCATCAGGAAAAGAAAAATAAAAGTGGGCAAAGTGACTAATCTGAAATGGGTTCCCTATTAATAAAATATAATACCGCCGAAACGATTCCGAAAGTAATATAAGTTGTTAGTGTTAGAGTAAGTGGAGGAGAGATGGACCGGTAGAAGAAATGGACTTTGGAGTGATATTTCTCATGGGGAATGTTAATTTTGTTGTTTAGAGAAAGTGTTACTAGCAACTTGAAAATTAGTGCACTCAACACTGAATAACCCAAGATTTACTTTAAAAAATCCCAAAAAAAAAAACCTTATACCTTATATACACAATTAGTTAATTACTACTTCGGTAGATTTGAATTAATTATTTGCACACATATTTTATAAACATGTGCATAAGACTTAACGTAAACTGAAATGTGGTCCTATCTGTATGCAGTCGTAAGTAATTTTTATTGTAAAAAAGATCAATTCAACAGTAAACAGAAAAAAAATCATTGGCACATAGAAAGGTAGACGATCTAATTTCTATTCCACGAGTTCTGAACAATTCTTGTTAAATAGTTAATCAAAGGGTGATGGTAACGAAGAAGATGAAAACGAATATGTGGGATGCAAGGAAAATTATTAAAAAAAAACAATAAAAAAGGATGATCGGATAAAACGTGTAATTTGTTGTTGCTGTTTGCACGACGAGTAAACCACATATGACAAATGACAACAACATGTTAACTAATTCATCTTCTCATAGCCTTGGTCTATCTCACCTAAGTATATAGTGGAGGAGAGTTGGACTTTTGTGAACCCAAATAAAATATTTTAGAATATAGTTTAATTTTTTAAAGTAAAGTAAGCCTAATATGTTATAAATATTTTTTTTTAATATTATTTAATATAATAGAGTAATAAATATTTTTCGAAAATGTGGTTTTAAAAAATAAATAATTAGTAGCATAATACTTTTGTTACATATGTTTTTAGCTACTGCAAATATTAAATTAAAATACTTCTATGCGTGTAATGTTTTAGACCTCTAAATTATGAGTATCTTGCTGAAATTATACGGATACAATCTACCTTCCAAATGAGAATAAAGCTTATTAAGAACAAGGCACAATTTGTACGCGTTGTGTAATTTAGAAGCTGAAGCCGTGAGTTCTCTATATTTTATATTATTTAATTAGTGAAAGTGAAAATAAAATTGTACATTTTTATTCAACTTGGGAGGAATTTTAAATAGCACGAACATGTTTAAAGTCTCATATTTAACGAAAATTTACAACAAAAACACATTTTCAAATTTTGTGCTTACTGTGATTTGTTCGTTATGTTAATGATAAATAAATGTAATTATTTGTATTCGAATTAATTAATGTTACGTATATTTGCACATCATAATCAAATCAATGCTTTTGTGATAATGTAGCTGAAAAGCAATGTTGGAAGTACAATATTACAAATATATTTTTATGGAACAAAAAAAAAAGAAAGCATAATCGTAAACCCAAAAAGAATGTATAAGAAGCAATGTTCACTTCTCTTTATTATTTTTTTTTTTACAGAACAAGATAGTAGAATACCAATGTTTTCTCCTCGTATCAAGTTCAAATATGGGGTAGGATAGATATATAGAGTGAGCCAGTTTTACTTGCATTATAGTGGTATACATTATCAGTCTACAGCCTTTAAAAGAGATGTGCAGTTTATAGTGGGTTTTGTATCACAGCGGTTTTTTTATTTGGACAAAGATTGTAGAAGTTTGTATTTGAATCCCAGATCTCACATTCATAGGCGTAACTAGAATTTGTGTCTGGGGAGGGAGAGGGTGAAATTAGTCTCGTTTTTATTTACTACGGTGAATAAGATAATGAAAACTATTAGGAATTTTTGGTACACTGTTAAATATTTTGCGTAAATCTCTCGGTGCATACTTGATCATAACCAGTTACATACAAGGTGTTTATTTGATATTTATTTAAAATAAATAAACAAAAAGATTCAATAGGAAGCGTACAATCCGTTATTATGATATTGTCTAATAATATACAGGATTGTGTTCAAGAAAATAGGGATTTAATATGTAAAATCATATTTTCGAAATTGCCTGCTTCCGTAATTATTTGAGATAAGAAACTTGAATTATAAGTTATAGAGCATTAAAATCTGCATCTGAATCAATAAGCAAAATGAATTTTACGTGCCTTGTAACCTGAGAAATTAGGTATGAAAATATCGTAAATAACCAAAAAATAGCGATAGAAAAGGCATATAGCAATTCTATTTTATTAATTCCAAATTAATTTATGTAATTTTGTTCATTTCAACAGCAATACAAATAATAAAAGTAAACTAACGCAGCGTATTTTAACAAATAAACCGTAAACATTTATTAATTTTTGTTTCAATTCCATAGCTAATTTCTGAGGTTACAAGGTACATTAAAGCTTTTCAGAAACCGAGTATTGTTATCAGTATCATTATCATAACCACCGGTGATGTCCATTGAATTCCGTGGTCTATATGGGTTGATATGACACCATGGTTACAACTATAATATCCAATATTACTGTACAGATTCAGTCATGACTTAGTTACCCTTTGAAAACAAAGGTTTAATATCTTGAAACCGGTATAATTAATTTTACTTATTGATTTAGATGCTGAATTTTGTGGTCTTAATTGTTTGTAACTTTTTACCTAAAATAATTAAAGAAGCAGGAAATTACGAAAATATGATTTTACATGTAAAATCCTAATATTGGGGTGTTCGAGTCAGCATCCTGTATATAATGTTTACAATTATATATTATTTTTTCTTCAAACATAATAGAAGTGATACTTTTACGTCGCCGGAGTAAAAAATAAAATAAATAAGTATCTACAGAAACTATGTAGAATGAGCCGCTAAGAAATAACTTGTACAATAGAAACTTATAATATCAGCCTAAATGTCATTATAACACTAGATAACCTATGAATAAAGTTAGACAGGTAGTTTACAAATTAAACGTCAAGTAGTAAATTATTATTTAAAATATCTAAGTTTGAAGAAAAAATAGTATATGTCATACAGACTAAAAGTGGCTTTTTGTGCCTCCCATGCTATTGTCCGACTCGCTTCTCTCGTCGTGCAAACTTTCGTGCTCGCCACACAAAGTATCACTTTTACTCTTAATAATCCAATATACTATTATTGTTTGTTAAATATTTTTATTATAAATATAAATATATTATAAATTTGTCCTTATTTCTAGGGGGTGGACACAGAAGATATTGTGGGGTGGACCGCCGCCTTCCCTGCCCCTGCCTTTTTACGCCTATGCTCACATTCAGCTTAACTCGAGTCGGAATACACAAAAACCAAATGAGCCAGTACTTCCCGTCAAAAGATGATATGAAATAAATATATAATTGGTTTTGAATCCTTTAATAAACTATAATTTATGGTAAACATGCCTATGAGTTAAGTAATTATTTGTGTATTAATATCTGGATTGTTTATTTTGTTGCTATTAGAATTCGGAGTATCACTCCTAACAATCGGGGTTACGAAAAATCTAATACAAAACTTTATATTACGAAAAATCTTGTAGATGATACTAAAGAATAGTTTAGAAAATTGGTATAAGCAAGGAACATTTAGCCGATGGCTCTTGAGAATACATCTTGGTATAATACCCTGTACACAGAACACAAGTGCTAATGTTGCGAATGACCATTGCAACAGCAAACTTGTTAACTAACTGAGAACAAAGTTTAGCAAATACTCGAGATGAGATGGATGCTCCAGTTCACTTGATTCATTCCCATGTCGTCGAGATGTAACAACTCTTTACATACCTCGCTGCAGTGTACTGCATTCAACCACTCTCGATTGGCATTAAACGTTCAGGTTACAAGTAAAACTACTTGTACTTGCGACTCGGCGCTTCAATGAACTACTGCCACAGCGAATTTCACCTCTACACGAGACTTCACGTGCAAAAGTGACTGATTCTTATGTCAAATGCATATATTCAAGAAATGGGCTTTCTCAATGGATCAGCTAGACACAAACGAGCGAAAAATGGAAGAACACAAAGTGATATCATTATAGTGAATCGGTGGAGGATATAATTTTTACCTCGTGCCTTTCATATGTGGGTATACTTACATATTTTTTAAGGTATCATCATCATTATCATCACCATTTGCATAAATTATGCCCTTAAAAGATTTAGGAGGATGTGGAATAGTTATTATCTAAAAATTCTGATAAACGTCACTTTAACCAAGAATGTATAAAAGCAAACGCAACAATTTATTTACACTGTACTATAATTTTTGAAAATTTATATTACTAAGTATAAAAAAATTCGTGCTACGTTAAAAATAAATATATCTGCTATGTCAAAACAAAATAATTTTGGTACCTAATTAACTATGTACTTAAATAAATATTTGTCGTTATAATAAATAATTATAGTAGTTAATTGTTAATGTTAGTGCTTGGAAAGAAAATGCTAAATATATTTCTACTTGCAGAAATAAATAATTCGTTTTTTCCGTTGTTCTAATAATGTCGCTATGCGGTCACTACCTATATTTTCGCAAAATGTTACTACAGTATGATCTTTGAATATATAATACTATTATATATTCAAAGGTATGATACTTTTTATAGTAGACGTTGCCTATATTTTTATATTATATTGTTGTCCAAAAATAATACCTTTAATTAATACAAATCAATTTTTTAATACATATATAAAGTATATACTAAAAAAATATGTAATTATAAAAATGTTCTCCTTATGTTGCATTATAATTTATAAACTTAAAATTCTCTAAATTATGATTTTTATAATGTATAAATACCTATGGTGTTGTCTAATTAAAAATTTTGTTAAAAAACGTCTCACAAGCTTCACATTTGTTTTAAACAATTATTTAACAAGTACAACTTTGAATCAGGCAGTATCATTATATACATGGAAGTCGACGAAGTGTGGAATACTGATACATATTCTTCCACTTTGGAGTATGTGAAATATAATAATTTTTTTTTTGATAATTATTTTTCCTAAATTTATCAAAGTGATAATATATTTGTTGCTTCTTAGAAATCTATTTCTGTATTTTTATATTTTTATTATTGTCCCCTTATTGAAAATTTTCTAGACGTATTAATGATTGATAAACAGAGAAACTCGAGTCAAGATGTGTCGAAACTTTTCGATTTTAAACGATGAGCTTTTTAAATTTGTTGGCGTTCCCCATCTCTCTCTAATTTTCATTTCTTTGCCTTACTGTCGCTTCTGTATATAACTATTCTGTGACAATAGTTCATTTGATATTCACTTGAGAATGAAATTAAAACCAACTTCTGATAGTTACTAATGTTATGTCAAAAATTGATATGACAAGGACAAAATAGTTTTCAATAATGAAACAATGCACTACTACCCAATAAAACTGACTGATGCTTTTACATGTTAGTCTCTTGTAAATGCTAGTTTCTGTAGCGCAAAACAATTCAAATAAATTACGGTTGACGAGAATGTAACAAGTAAAGTGCCATTACTAACAAATACCACTGCATTAAGAAAATATTAAAGAAGTCTTATAAAAATTTTACCTAATATTTTCAATGCTAATATAGAATTTTACGAAGTTTATATTTTTAGTGCGTATACGTTTTCGACGAGGATTGCAGAGTCAAAAAATTCAATCGAACGCACTAAAAACATTTCGCGCACAAAATACAAACAACCTTTTTTGTACAACTAATTTGCATTATTAATTATAATATTTTTATTTGTCTATATACATTGAGTGAAGAAAGATTTTTCAATCACCATGAAAGAACATTTTCCAAAACCGTGAAATCTTTTCCCAGATACTTAGTGCTCGGTGTGAAGGTAACCTAAAAACTGTGAAAAAATCACATACTCTATATATTGCTATTAGAATAAAAATGATAATATTTGTTGACAGTTGTAGAAAAAAAATAATCAATTGTGGTTCCAGCAGTAAATATGATTCATAGTCACACAGGTAATGATCATTGTGTAATCAATTTGAGTAATTGTTGTAGTAATTAATTTTCAGTCCTTTTTGTGATATATGTATAAACTTGAATGGTAAAACATGAACGAATAATTTAAAATAATCATGATTGGTATAAAACATTAATCTCTGACAAATATAATATGTAATTTTTATAGCAAATGAAAATTAATTGTGTACATGAAGTATTGTGAAACATTGCGTGCATTACAGTTAATGAAAAAAGTTTTCAAATAAATTACAAACAACTAATACGTATATAAGAAAATACCCAAAATATGATTCATTACTTGAATCGTCATTATTTTAAAATATCATATTTTAGCGATTAATTTTCTTATTAAATTTTCATAATACATTCCGAGGTTTTATTCAGATTTCTTCTATAAACTTATTGCTATAACTTCAACATTAGACAAACTAATTACAAAATCTTGGAGGTTTTGATGCAAAAAGATGAATCTGATTTGGAAAACAATAAACATATTTTTTTCTCGAATTAATTACAGAAATTTGAGCAAATCTTGCAGTGTAAAATATTTCTTCGTAAATTTTAAATTTTTAAATAGAGAAAATGTATATAATGAGTACATTAATTGATATAATTACGCATAATGAAAAATATCATCAATTTATTTATCATATAATGTTTATATTTTTGTTAGTAAAATATTGTGTTTGTATTGTGCAGCTTAATTTAATGAGAATTATAAACAGAAATTAATGTGATAATAGTTTAAATTAAATTAATCAAATCAATTATTATTTTATCCCTGTTTATTCCTAACAAACAGAGAAAAATATTTATTTCAATTGATTGGATATTGAAATATTTCTCATAAAGTAATACACTTTGTATACTTTTGAATACATAATAATTCAGTGGTAAAATATGAAAAATATTATATTACATTAAACCAAGTTAAATAATACAACATTATATTATAAGTGAGTGAAATAAATGATTATCTATGAGTTATAGATGTTTAACACGCAAGCGCGGAAGCGAGTATTTGGTTAATTCTCACAAATGTATAATGATAATAAATTATTATTGACTCAATTTACCAAGGAAACGGTAGTGAAAAAAACAATTTTTATCAAAAATGATACTTTGTGTGGTGAGGGCACAATAAAGGAAGCGAGTCGAACAATTACATGCGAGGCCCACAAAGACACTTTTATCTGAATGACACATTCTATTTTTTCTTCAAACGCAGGTATTTTAAAAAATAATTTACTACTTCATGTTTAGTTTGTAGAATATCATTTTAAATCTGTCAGTTGAAAATGGTTTAACTTTGTTCTTAGATTATCTTGTTTTATAGTGACATATAGGGCGATATTACAGGTTTCTATTGTACAAGTTATTTTTTATTGGCAGATTCCATATAGTTTTTATTTTACTTTTACTCCAGTGGCGTAAAAGTAACAATTTCTATTTCGGCGGCGAAGAAATTAAACTTCAACCTTGTAAATAACGTCACAAAGATGTTGAATGTAAAAGTCTTTTGCATCCACCAATTTTTTAGGTATATTAAAATCTAATCTAACCTGTCACTTTATTGTCTTCGCCGCTTTCTGATATTGTGATATCATTTTAATAAAATTAAAAAAAAGTATTGAAATATTTTACTTGAAAATTGATATAATTTAAAACAATTGTTTATGTTGTCAATTAGCTATCAATAGCCAAACAATATTTGATTTGATAAACGTCAACATTTTCTCTTTGCCATTTTACTAATTCTGGGATACAGTTTTCAAAAACATACTTCATTACGAAATGCTTTTGCATTCTCGAATAGGTTTTTTCATCATCTCGAATGAAAAAGTAACATTTCACAATGTAGAATCAAAAATAACTATTCTTATATCAAATAAAGGTAAAAATGGTGAGTGTCTAGGCTAGTAATGAAGAAAATATTTCAAGAGTAGTTCGTAAATCAATAATCAGTATACCAATGTCCCTCTACAGGTACTGTACAATAATAGATTTTTATCATAGTTTTTTATTTATAATGTAAAATACTTTGACTGGTGTACCGTGTAAACCTCTCTAGACTTTTTTAAATTCCTTGGCGTTGAATCTGCATCTCTTATTTTTTGCTTTTTATCTCAAATACTCTAGAGACGTCAGACGGTAACTGATTCCAGTGGTAAATATATCTTCTACTTTGATGCTTCGCAAAAAATAGTCACAATGTACAATGTATAAAGTACAAACAGGAGTCAAGTAAATATCTGTACATCTGCTTGTTTATTTTTATTTTTTAAATGTATAACAGGTATTTTTTTAGTAGTTACACTGTTTTTTAAAAATGTCATGATAAGCTTGATAAAATGAAATAATATAAATATGAATGAACAGACTTTTATATCCATATGGGATTCAAACTGATAAACTTAGTTGCAAACTTTTTGTTACGAGGAGAATACTATCCAGAGAGTCTGTATCACGGAGGTAGGGTGATATAATATAATTTGTTTAACAAAAATATTTCTTAAGGCCGTTTTAGTGTAGCATATAAATTGTACAAGGTCTTGCATCATTTTCGGTACGTTTTAAATTGACTAGTATCAGACAGAAAATTGGTTGAAATATTTACCCCTATTCTGTAAGGGAGTTCCTAGTCCTTAGTAACGTTACTAACATCATTATCCAATAAAAATAGTAGACACTAAATGAAAAATGAAAATGACAGCTTTTACAAATATTTCTATTGGTTAAAATTTTTAGTAACGTTACTAAGATTTAGTAATTTCTTTACAGAATTGGGGTGATTGTATACGATCGTAAATGTGTTCAAAAGATACAACACGTTCTATTTTTCATACAATCTGGCACCAATCTGTCAGCTAATTCTCACGCGGTTCTAACGTTTATTTTATTGTTTTTATTGTATGTAGTGTGGTTATAGAAAACTTATGCAAACTTTAAATGTAAATAGAATTATGGTTAATTTTGCTTGTTACATTGATATATTCAAGGAAAGTGCGTAGAATCAGAGCCAATATATTATACAAGAAGTTGCATTAGTATCATACAAAACTTCTTTAATATCTAACAATTTTTGGTACAAGATATTGTATCATTTCTTGTACTATTTACTATCTCATATACTTAGTCTAAAATGGCCTTTACCTTAACAATTATACTATTTTACAATAATAGCGAGGTAAAACAGTTTTTACTGGTAATAGGAGGAAATGACTGATGAGCCAATCATCTCCTTGCCTATAATGTTGCAAATAAATTTAAAATTAAAACCAAGTCCTATCAGTTACCAAATGTTGTGTCGAAACAATAAAAAAACATAATTTTCAATAAAGTAAACAATGCACTAAAACTGAAAGCTAACTTTAATAGTTATTTTTTTTAAGTTTATGGATGAGACTGCAGGCACTATGTAAAACATGGTGTAATAAATTGATTCCATCTGATGATGACATAAATGCCGAAATTGTACAATAAAGGATTATTGTTTATATCGTGAAACAAGAACCGAGTGTGTTTTTACTCTTTCTACCTATTTTTTTTTTTTATTTTGTCATATAAAGTGTCACGTTTTTAAACTCACTGACATTTCGAAACGTTAAACTTTTTACAACCATTTAGGAAATAAATAAATTTCATCACTGAGAGAATGAAAGTGAACTATGTGCCGTGTTAAATGTCAGATAATATAGAAAAGTGACAGTTTATATGTCGAAATTAAAACAAAAAATTAAAACTGTACCAAAATTAGAAAAAATCGTGTATGAAAAATTAGAAAAAATCGTGTAAAAAAAATCGTGTATCGTTACATAAATAGCTAATAGCTTGTATAAATGATAATTTCCCTGGTGAATAAAGAGTTCAGATAAACAATGGTTTACAAATGAATAACAAATAAATAATATTTCACATTGAAATTGTCGAGTTAAGTAAAGAATAAAATATATTTACACTGTTTATTTATAGTTTCCCAAAGAACTAGAAAATAGGCGATATTTACTCAATTTTTACCGATCACTGAATATTACAAGGTGTTGCAATTATTCTACATTTCACATGTGAACAGTAATTTATTTGTATAGTAATAAAATGTAGTATATCTACTGTCTTTATCATGCACAGGTTTGCGCCCTTTTAGAAAGTGTAAAAAATACCGTAAATAGGCTTTAACGTTAGTGCTATTTATTTTGACACTTTGTGAAAATCCCCTATTGTTCTAAGTATTCCATATGCACTAAGTGGTCGATAAGAGTACCTACCTTTATTTTACTTGTATAATATATAGATATAAATACATTCTAAGATGATATTGAAACGAAATCAGGTAGATATTTGAACTAAGTAAACTTATATAAAATTCAGAAACTAATTCGAAATTTTATTATATTAATTTTAAGTTCAGAAAACTTTTCCATTCACATTTTCTTCTTTAGAAAAGAATAAGATATAGTACTCGTGAAATTCAGTTTGTTAGAATTGCTGCATAGAATTTCAATTTCTGAGCGCCTTTCTTACATTCTCGAAACTCCTGGTATCTAATCGAAATAATGTTTAACAAAATTACACTTTTTTGTATGTGATGTGAAAAAATTCTAAAAAATTCAATATCCTTCATGTTTCACAATAAAAGAAAAAGGCGTCAACAATCTAAGCGAAATAAAATAAAGCGTTCAAATTCCAACACGTGATGTTTCAATGAAAACGGCTCGGGCTTTACCCGCTCACATACAATACTTCAATAAAGGATTGGATTGCTGTCAATGCAGCGAGATTAGTATTCTCGAGAGACATTCTCTGCAATTCTAGAGAAAAGAAATTATTCACATTTTATATGCATAGGAGTATTTTCAAACTGCAGTAATGTACGTAATACATAAAATTTTTATTAAACTGTGTGCTTATTGAAATTTCTCTCTTTAAATAAAAGTCATTATTAAGTATAGAGAAGTACAATAGGTTGTTATTTTAAAATTTTATGAATAATATTATATAATTGTAGAAAATGAAAAATATGCTTTGAGTATGTTATTAAATATTGCTTCATATTTTTAAATTAAAAATATATTACAATTGAAAATAGATTCAACTTCCATTTTAATTAAACGTTCCCATGAAATATCCAAAAGGAACTGAAAACTGTTTTGCGATATAAATATTATATATATTATATATTTTTCGCCCTCCTGTAGTCGGCATTGCAGGGGGCATATGAATGTTTTTTTTTTGACATTATATAGGATAGGAGAACAGTGGGGAAAAAACTAGATCTTTTGGACATATTACACTCTAAATTATTTTTTTTTAGAAAATTTAAATTTAAAAATACAATGCAAAATTCTCTTCTACATAACATAGTTTGAATATTGGCTTGCTGCGAGTTAACAAAACCTCAAAATAAAATAAAAACTTTGCTGGTTTCAAGTAGAAAATCTAGTATAAATTCAAATACGTATATAAAATATACGTATTTTTTTGTTTATTCGTACGATGTCAGATTTCGCTAAAAACATTTTTGAAAATATTGTACCTGGAATTCACCCCTACTGATGACGCAGCAAAGTACAAGGCCGCTAGATGGCACCAAGTAGCAAATGAAAGTGTCAAGTTGACATTTGAATAAACCAAAGAAAAAACAAAAGCCGAGCGACATGGAAAATTTTGGCATTGTTCCAAGGGAGCACTTGTCGTGGGCTTTCATTTGGTATCAAAACGACATACTTGTCAACTTTCTGCAAAAACCAAAAGTCGAACGTCGTTGCACATTTATCTCTATATAGATAGGAAAGTGGAAGACTATATCAAAATTTAAAACATAAATACAGTTGTTTATATATTGTATATACATATTTATTGCTTATATTGGTTTTTCAACTACAAGACAATACATACATCATTCGGCGCCAATATTTAAAAGGATGCAAACTTTAATTGCAATTTATAATTCAACATCAACATATTTTCAATTACAGCATTATTTATTTTTTATTACTAGTGCACTTAAGTTACACAATTAGTACAAACAAAAATGTAGAATTTTATTTAGGTGCTATTATGTGTGCGTTTTTTGTCGTTAATTATACCATTTTCTGAGAAAACTGTTTAGTTTTATTAGTTAAAGAGTTTTCTTTGGTTTATTTTCATAAATATATATGTAGTTCCGTTTTTATTTGTTTCATATTTGATTAAGTGGAAAATATCCAATTTAGCACAGTATGGCAGTATTCTACATTACCCGGCTATTCCACTTTAACTTACCAACTCTCATTTTGTAGAAAAACGTTAATAACAATAAAAATTCATAAGACAATCAGCATAAAGGAATAAGCTACTTGTTTCTAATACTATACACATCCTGTCTGCAAAAGTTGAGGATGGGTAGATGTTTCTTCATATTTTCTTATAACAATAAAAATGCTATTTCACAATCGGGGTATTTACTCTATCCAAATGACTCAAAATTAATTGCTATTTAACATTATCCATAACTAAAATTTATCTATTCAGTCCCACACTTCACAAAATGACGTATTGCAATAACAAGTAGGTATACATTTTGTGGCATGTAAACATTACAGAAATTATTGTTTGACGACTTTGATTCACTGCTTCACAAATACTCAGGGCCAAAGATTTTATTTAAAGGACAAACTAAATTTTTATAAATGTAAAAAAATACCAATCGGTACGTATAAAAATGTAATTTATAAACATGAAAATTATGCAATACACACTAAAAAAGTTGCAACTTTCTATTACGTTTGCTTTTATTTATTTCGAAGATTTGATGTGCATTACATCTACATTATATAAATAACTAATATAATTATTTCCAAATTATTTTAATTGTAAAATGATGGACATAATTGAATTTTTTTTTTATATGAGACTGTTATATCTAGTTATGCACCTCCCCATTATATTGCAATCGGCAGTGTGTGAAATAATTTTAATTGACGTGCAGGAAAATGTGTACAAGCGCACAAGGAAGACTTCATAATGCAGATAGTATATATACCCCTCTGAAACACATATTATAATGAGATACCGAATAAAAGTCTCATCTATACCATGCATATACGACAAAAATGCAAGATAAAAGTGTAATAATTCTTGCAACAGAAATTGATGACATGAGGATCAACTGTGAAAAATATATTGTACTTCCATAGCAACATAAGTAATATAGAAAATAACTGTCCTTACTAGAAGATAATTATGAAAATCATACTAATTTCATATACATTTGGTAGTCTAGCAATGGGCATAATTAACTACAAACAATTGCAAATAAATAGACCTATCTGAACTATCAAGTTACCCACATTTACAAATATTTCAGCAATATTTGAAGGTAATTGCTGCTCATTGCGCGAAAAATATAATAAGCGACTTGGATTGTAAGTACCTAATACAACTATTCTCATACAGTAATGTAACAGGTACGGTCGCCTAAGACGAAATCTAGTACCTGACATAAAAGGGTTATAAATTTATGAGTTTTACTTGCCTCAAAAGTAATCCACGAATTATATTAATGAACAACTTTTATACGAGACAAGGGTAACGATAGTCGCTGCCACCACTATCACTTTATTTATTAATTTAAAAGTCTGCCGTGATAGAAGCAGACAAGGGAATGTTTAATAATGATAACAAACGCGGTTTATTATATGGTCAAATTAGTGCAGGGTAGTAATTTTATTAGAACAATAGAATTTTACCTACGCGCTGTGCTACCACGTCACAAAGACAGGGGTTGGAATAGGATGGGCTGAATCAAACACGATATTCCAACAATAACAAAATTATATAAATTTTAATAATCAACCGCGATCAAAAACATTTATATAATTCAAATAAACTACAACGCGTAACTTGATTCTATATAAACTCTAAATTCTTACTTTTCTATTTACAAACAATTTTGAAAACCTTTTTACATCGATCTACAAATAAATATTAATCCACACAGAATATAATAAAAACTACTTACAAATTTACACCACGATGAGAGAGCCTTTACACACAGTAAAACAACTAATTGGTTATTTCACTAAGAAATACCAAGGTATGTCTGACAATTCAGTCAAGACATCCACAACAATCGACGAGTACAACAAGAGAGAGAGATTTCGAACTTCTAAACACTATTTAATAGTAAAAATCTAGAAGTTCTCAACCTATGTTTATCCGGCTCTTCTCATCCCCTAAGTACGAACTATGCTGAAAATAACCCAACTATTGATGTCCACCGAGGGCATCACTTACGGAAACAGACAGTTATGTCTTTGACAATAAGCTTGAAGGCGTAAAAAATGTGCGTCCTTCACCATAAATCTATCCATTCCTTCACATTTGGAGTACAACACTAACAAAAATTTACAAAAATACACAGCCGCCAAGCGACCGTGTTACAGTAATATGAACTCCGTTTCAGGTCATACCTCCTCGAAGGTTATTATGTACATATGTACATTCCTTGCAGTTTAAAAAAATATAAAGAAACGTAATACTAACATTTTAATATAACAAAAGATTCATGGTTTCAATAATAATTGTAACCTTAATAATTTTTCGATTGTTCATCTAAAATAATAATTTATATGAAAAATTTCTAAAATGTACAATATAGAATAATCTAAATTTTAAAATTGTTGATTAGTAGAGCATATGTTATTATCGTTCAATCTCGTTGTTCTAAGGCCAATAGCTTCATTATTTGAAATTCGTGATGGTAAGCTAATTGAAAGAGACATTTTACTGTTAACAAAAGCCATGTATGCATATGGTGGTCACATTACTTTTTTACTTTATGAAAGAAATGGGAAAATTTGTAGTTGAAATGAAACAATCACGTTCCACAAAGCAATAGAAGCGAAACCAAGCACGAAGTAACACGTAGTAGATTGCTGCGCTATTGGGTATTTTCTGCATCAGTCGCATCTCCGAATGTGTCCGAGTGCGGATGAAGGCAAAAATAGCCACTTCCGCTTCCAGTTCCGTGTATTAGCAGCGCGAGGCCTAATTCCATATGAGATAAGAGATAAAGCAGATCTTTATATGTGTCCCTTTCACGGGCTAAACGAAACCTCTTTGCCGGGCGGATTGTGCCATTTCGACGCCGACGCCGACGCCTGCTGCTACATGCCGCCGAACGCCGAATGGAACCGACGCTGACTCCGCTAAGCCGACTACTTGCATGTAAACTCATGCTAAACGAATTTTTACAAGCGATTACGTGCAAACTTATTACACGTCTAACTCCAAATGGATCTTAACGACGATGAATGCTGGTTTCTTCCTTTGTACTTCAGGAACAAATTACTTTTAAGCGATATGTAGAATAGAAACTATTCTGATTCAATTATGAAGAAAACTTTTATTGAAGTTGATGATTTTTAAAGTTATTTTCTGATGTTATAAAACAGACAATCCAATGAAAATTAAATTAAGTACATAGTTTAACGGCTTCTTGTGAATTAACCTTACTATACAAATTTGAAACAATGTTATAAAATAAATGTAAAATTGTAGGGGAAAGTAGTTTAGAATTTATTATTATTTAGAATTAGAATCATTCTCCCCACCATGTATCTAGTCCAGTGGTTTCCAACCATTTTTGTCCAGCTCCCTCTTTTGATAACCATTATAAAACCTATGCTGCCCTCACAGTTATTTTTTTATATTGTACTCTAGAGGGTATGAGAATATTCCCGAATATAATTGTTCTACTATATAAACCCTGAATAGGAACACCGGAGGACAGTCTGATTAATACGCGTAGTGAAAATAAATAGTTGGTTGAAATAAATATCGTATAAATAAAGAGTGCGTAGTGTTGAATTATTTTTATACTTCACCTAAGTAAATAAACGTTACAATATACTTAAAGGAAATATATATAGAAATAGAAAGTAGCTATACATATTTCAATATAGTTTAAATTTATTTGTATCGAACATATAGACATAAACATAGTTTTTTTGGATTAATAAACAAAATCAGTATTTTATGGTGCAAAATATAAATAATTATTTAATAATTAAAATAAATGCAAAGAAATTAATGACTACAGTGAGATTGATACCTCAACTATTTTATTTATATCTGGATCGATATTAGATAAAACTAATTTTAAATCTTCTCGGTCAATGACTTACTTGCAGGTATGGAAATTATAAACGAAATATTACGAATGATGAGCATAGAGTAGATTAATTGTGCGGTTGGAGCATTCTGTCGAGAAGAGGGGATAAACAGCACATGACAGAATCAGACCGGTAATTATTTAGTATAACTTTCCTTTTGCGTATGCCCGGAATAATATGTATTTTATAAGAGTAAATTATTACCCCGATTTTTTTAATGTCCCCCTGTCACCCCGTTACAGTTGCCCTGTTGGGAACTACTGATCTAAATGTCAGTAGCAGTTTCAAGCAAATGTTAGCAAGGAAAATTAAAATTAAAAAACTTTAGGAAAGGTGGTTAACTGGTCTGAACGGGTTTTATGTGAAAATAGTTTTATTCGGGAATTTAATGTTAAGTGAATTAAGGTAGTTAGGATTTCTTGTATAATAAATGAGGTTATTTTCAATATTTGGACATAAATTGGTTGTTTGGAGAGAAAACGGGAAAAATGAACCCAGTGATGGTTTTATCCACATAATTTTTATTTAATTTTTAACAACAATAATGTACAATGCAACGCTCGTATAAAAGAAAAAGAGCACGTCAAAGCTGTAATCATATTATTTTGAATAACAGATTATATATTAACGTGTTATTTAGTATAATTTTACGAGGATTATTTTGTACATACCCTAGGGATGATAGAAAGGCTGTACATGTACAAAACAAGTTTTACTATGTCTGTAAAAAAATATAAATTGAAAATACAGTTATTGAGTAAACTGAAGTAGACGGACTATAATTTACAGGAACTAGGAACTAGTTTAAATTTATAGAAATTAATGGAGGTATACGTATTATTTCCCCATAAAGCGATCATTTTAAACACCTTTCGCTTACTTTCATAATAAAATCTGTGGTTTCGCGTGACCTAGTCAATGCCAAAAATCTGAATTTTGAAATAAACACTACTATTTCTAAAGCATAAAGTTAAGTAGCGTAGGTTTTTAAAACTTAAGTAAACATATACTAAACAATTTTACATTACAGTTATTTGTTACTATTTGTTTAAAAATCTTTGAAAGCAAAAAGATTGGATATGATGTACATATAAACAAGATAAAGATAAAAATATTGGAATCTTCAAATTCAATAAACATAAAATATAACACAGAAAATATAAATATCTTTTGAACCATAAATCAAATCTAAATTTCATTTCGATGTAAAAATTTTGTAATACTAACATGAATGTATATTCAACGAAGTTTAAATGTAGACAAGGTATATATTTTTAAGAAAATTTTTATAACTTTTTGAATGAAGGCTTTCTTTACTTTAATAATATATATTACAATACATATTCCAAAATAATTTTTTAGGTTAAATAAACTTTAAATTTCTTATTTACTTTATGAAATTTATAGTGTAAAAAGTTAAAATAATCTGTAGCAATAAGAATTAACAATTCTAGTAAAGTAGTTAGTAACGCGTTACTAAATTGACAATACTTTATAATAATACTTTTTTAAAGGATTACATGTTCAAGACTGAGAATATGCTTGTTGCTTTATATGCAGGGAGATTCAACACAAATATGCCAAAATAAAACCCATTTCGGAGGAGTCATTTTTAGTAAAATAGTTATTTATATATCAAATGTGGGAACGCCGTTTTCCCAGATGAGTATTTTGAGCTTGAAAGCGCTGCAATAAAACGAATCTGACAAAAAATTTCACGCAAGAGGTTCGTACAATACTTTTTGTACGAAAATCATAAATCAATAATTTATTTTTATTTTTGAACATTTTTTTTTAATTATTATATACATACACTGATTTGAGGTTATGTGTTTCAATACTGTCAAAGGTCCTAATGACACTCAAATGGCATGGTTGACATGTTGAGTAATCTTAACTACTCTGTTTAATCCTTTTCAGTTATACTACTGATAATGAGAACTTAGTTCTTGAAATACGTATTTAGTAATTTATAAAATTATTTTAATGTTAAAGGGTAATTTTAGTTATTTTAATTATAATTCAGCCTCTTAGACTCCAAATATCATTTATTGGTATAGAGTTTTTGTACCCATATAGAAATCACTGTTTTAAAGTTAACGCTTTCATACATTAACGTCAATCAAATGTGAAGTCGTAACCAAGGATATGGCAAATTTCATGTTTCATGTTAAAATAAAAGGTACGTCCGGAATCTTTTCGTTACAGAATTTCAACCCTTTGAAAGTGCACCTTATAATATTAATTTTTATTAATAACTCTGGTATTAGTTGCACTAAACTTTTTAAACTTGGTAGAAGGTACTCCTTATTTAGACACATTTTTATTAATAACTCTGGTATTTGTTGCATTAAACTTTTTAAACTTGATAGGGGGTACCTACTCCTTATTTAGATACATATTTATATTTTTTTCTGTTTCTGTATCTCAACCAAAAGCGTCTTATATGGGAAAGTCTTGAATATTTTTTTATTGTCATTTTTTAACCTATTAACATTTTTTTACTTTTGTCTTTAAATTATTATATACAATATAAAAATTCACTAAAAAATGCTTTTGATAAAACTTTCTAAACGCATTTGTTTTTAAGATATTTTAATTTTTAGAAAAAATCAAGTACCTATCCAAAAAATTAAATTACAGCCAAATAATTAAATTTTATTATTTCATTCCTATATAATATTTATACATAAACGAAATATTTCATTTCACATTAAAATAAAAAACAATATGTAATTTGTCGGTCATTGTTCTAAATATTTCGCAAGCAATAAGATTTCCATAAATATTCGTATTTACATTAAAAGATTATTTATAGAGTAATGTCAAAGACTTATTCACAAAGCTCAAAATGATAATGACTGTTTTGCATAATTTATTCCACTTCTCAAACACTTTTATTTAAAAATAGTTAATTTTTCTTTATTAAGACATTTTTTTCAAATTAAGACAAGAAAGAATTGATACAACTATTTAATATTTATCTACATTTATAATGTTATTTAAGGTTACTTTTTCTACTTGGCCGCGGCCCTAGGGCGTTAAAGATTTTTTTTAGTTCAAGGCGTCCAGACATTTTATTACAGTGATGTTTCTATTACAAATTAAAAGATCTCAATTTGGAAACATTTCCAGGGAGAACAGAACTACAATACTTGAACGACGAGTAGGGCAAATGATACTTTACATAGATTGAATAACATAATTTCTATTTATATACATGTTTCATTACTTTTTTTGCAGAATTTTAATTTTCTCGTTCTCGTATATTATAAATTTATGTATTTTTTTGTTCAGAATATAAAGTGCATTTTATTTTCGTGTACATATTTCTTGTCGACAATTATATTTACATTCTAATAAAATTTTAACTATAAAACAAAATAACAGTCTACATATACAAGGTAAATCAATACGCGTTTTTACATTTACAATAAGGAAGAATAATACTAGAGTGTAACATTTATTATTCTATTACATTGTTTATTAAAACGAAGTAGGTACATAGTCGGAGAACTTTGCTTCCGTATCTCGCTTATTTTAACTCGCATCCAGTACTTTTCTTGGTACAATTTAAATTTACTTAATCGTATAGGAAATTTTCCTACGGGTTTGATGCTGTTATCTTCAATGTTCTGTTTTATCTTATTGCAAAAATTGGAAGATACCAATTTTTCCAAAAAAATGCTTCATTTCAAATTAAAAACATTTTTTTACTTTCAGTTCCCATATCTCCGTTATTAATTGAGATATTAATGCCGTTTCTTAGGAAAGTAATTTATCCATATATCCTGCTAGTAGTAACTAAAAATTTTCTCATAGATACATACTTTTCGTTCTTACGAGGTAGACACCAACATATATTGGGGAATATTTAGAGAAACTACCAAAGAAGTTTTTTTGTTGAATATTTTTTTGTAGAACGCAACATGTTCACCTTAAAAACAGCAGGAATTAATAATTGGAAGAACAAAATAGGAGATAGGGAGTTGTGGAATGTTATAAAGAACATATATATGGAAAAGTAAAGGAGAGTGATGCACTCCAACAAAATTAATTGGGAAATTAAAGTGAAAATTTAAACGAAGCATTTTCTTGAAAAAATGTTGTTTTACAAGTTTCGCAATATGAAAGGACATTGAGGTTAGCACCATCAAATCCGTCGGAAAATTTCATATAAGATTAAGTAAATTTAATCTGTACCGGGAAAAGTACTGGGTATTGTACACGATAAGAGGGTAAAGTTATCCAATTAATAATAATTTTCTGGAGGTAGAGTAATATTTGAAAAAAAATGTACAATAAAAATATTTAACAAAATGTTTATTTGAAATAATTTAAAATGAACTTTACGAAAGGATTATCTGAATTGTTTACGCATTAAAATTGTTATAAATAAAGATTTATTATAATTATGGTTAAAAAAAATTGTTCATTACCCCCTTTTTTCAATTCACGATCTCCTGGTCACTAATTAAAAAGTATGGTAAGCGTAACTATGGTTGAGATTACTTTTTATTATTTAACATTTTATTTATCCTTATGGGTTACGGGAATCAATTACTAAGGTTTTGTGAATAAAAATTTTGATGAGGCAGGCGATAAGAAACTGAAACTTGTTGAAATGACTTTCATTTATCAGAAAACTAATAATATTATCAGTGCTTCGAATGGCATTTATTATCAGCATACCAGAAGAAACTGCTGCCGTGCTGCCCTTTGTTAAAAGTAAACTTAAATTTAATATATCTGGTGTCCACGTCCTACTACTTATAAAAACTAATGTAAAAGCAGTACAGTCGTTCACACACATTGACGAAGTTTGAGACAGGAGAATCTTTTCCTCTGCACTTTTATAGTCGGCACTGCGCTGGGCGTACGAATACTTTATTTGAGAATATACATAGGATAAGAAAAGAATGGGAATTTGAAAATTAGATCTTGTGGAAATATTACCCCTGACGAGCCGCCACTGGAATGAACTAATAAAAAGTTTTCAAAGCAAATTTAGTTGAGATACGAATTAGTTTTAACAATGCATACATCTAATTTACAAGAAGTTGAGAACTTTTTGGCAGTTTCGCTGTTATTAAAATTCGACTTCCTATCAGTGGTTCATCCCTTCATTTTGTATACATTTGCATAGTTAATGAAAGCTTAAAAATAAGGACCCCTGACAAATCATATTAAACGGTTGTATTAAGTCTTCAAGATGAGTGGCTAACTTTTACGAGATTTTCACAAGATTAAGTTTTATTCTACAATATTAGGTTACTTCCGAAATGCATTTTTCGTAGTTTGTTGTACTGCTTTGCACGTTCAAGTGTGAAAATCAAGTTAAGAGAGAGATTGATTTTGTTCCAGAGTTGCTAGACTGGAAATTTCATGTCCGGAATTCTATAGAAATAACTTACTTCATTCAGTTTTCCTTAGAATGTCAATGTCACGTTATTTAACTTTACCACAGTAGTTTTAAACTATGATAATTATCCGTAAAATTAGTTTATGATTAATTATATAAAGTTACCTATTAAAATTAATTGATTTGACAAGTGTAATGGTCTATACAATTACTAAAGTAATTAAATGCAATTTTATAAAAAAAAATTAAATAAGGATACTTCTAGCTGTGCAAAAATCATCCGTCTTGAAAGGAATTTCAAAGATACGAAATAAATGGAAGTTGAAGAACGATTAGCAGTAGTAAGATCTTACTTTCAAGTGATATAAGTTTAAATGAAGTCCAGCAGAAGTAAGTATAATTTAGTGTACAAGGAAGTCATGTGGTGTCCACATCAAAATTTTAATTCTTATAATAGAACGATAATTGCCTAGTTAATAATTTCTGTCAAAATTAAATAAAAATATGAGTCTTTTAATCAGAGTCGCTTTAAATTCTGATAAATACGGTATTGTAGGATTGCCATCAATCTATTGTAACGTTTTATTTATTTAGGTGAAGTGTAAAATTGATTAAAACACTAATATTTATATAACTAAGTTTAATTAAAGAAATATGAATTATAAAGAATAAATAAAAATAACTAACACTAAGAATTAACAAATATAAACACTAATTTAAGACTAACATATATCGATAAAGACTTAAACACTAAGATAATTTATTTAAACAATTAGAACTACGCAATATTTATTTCAACAATATTTATATCACTCTTTATTTATATCACTATCTGCTCACTACACGTATCGATACAAGACTGTCCTCGCGATCTTTTGCTTGGGGTATTTATATAAAACGATTCATTCTCGAATATTCGGCGACCCTTCTCGAATATTCGCCGGTTCTTTGAAAATCAGAACAATGGGAAGCGGACGAACGTGTTCTGACCCGCTCGCTAGCGGTCGCCGCCCGCGCCGCCGCCCGCGCCGCGACTCTGGGTTCGCTACATTGCCCCCTCCTTAAGACTGTTTCGTCCCGGAACAGTTCGTTATGACGAAATCTGCAGGCATCACCCTTGGTGCATCCGGAAGTCTTGAAGAAGTAACAGTCGACGGTCCGTTTGAGCTCTTCTTGGCCGGTAGAGTTGAAGCTGCAGACTAGAATTTCCACTCCGGTAAAGCGGAAGATTGTTTCTAACATGCTTCTAACAATCCTCCAATCCAAACCATCTAGTCCACAGCCTATCTTCGGTACTGCCAGCTTCATGATGTCGTTCTGCAACAGATGGTCCTTCATATCGCACAACGAGTCCCATAAATTGCGGTATGACGGCTTCTGATATGAGTATTGTTTCGTAACGAGATAGTAAATGTACCGCTTGTGTTCTACGTTATCATCCTTCAGTTGTAGCGTTTTTCCAACAGTTGGACGTTGGTTGGCCAGTTCTTGTACTCGTCCAAATTTTCTTTTAAAAACTGAAGCGATCCCGCGGGAGATTTTAATATCTTTCGCTACACAGTGTGCGAGGGAATACTCTGGAGACACGGTGAACAGATCTCGTTGTTCTTCTCATGTCACGCCATACCGAGCCTTATGACCAGTAGAATGACTTTCCATGAAATATTCAAATGTAGGTTCCTCAGGTACAACCCGGCGAACCGTCGCTCCATGATGATCGTCAAAGTTATCACCAGCGAAAGGGGCTAACCGATTGAAGTGGACTACTCTCGGCTTTCCATTAGGTGTTTTCCTAATTCTGTAGACCACATCATTTATTCTCTTTACGATCTCGTAGGGACCTTCCCAATTCTTTTGTAGCTTCGGTGATAAGCCACGACGTCTTTGTGGATTGTAAAGCCACACCAAATTCCCAGGTTGAAAACCACCTTTTTCAGCCTTGACGTCATACTGGTCCTTCATCCTATCGCTGGCACCTTGAATGTTTGTGCGGACTTGTTCATGGATGTCATTCATTCTTCTCCGTAAATCCGTTACATAGTCCTCCCCGGCTAGATCTTCACCGGGTTTACTGCCAAATACCAGGTCGCATGGTAAGTGCAACTCCCGCCCGAATAAGATGTTAGCTGGTGTCTGCCCTGTTGTCTCATGCACGGATGAACGGTAAGCCAACAAGAACAGATGAAGATGTCGATCCCAGTCCCGTTGACGGTTAGAGACTACCTTTGATAAATACCGATTTATTGTTCTATTCATCCGTTCAACCATGCCATCAGACTGCGGATGTAATGCAGTAGTTCTGGTTTTCTTTATTCCTAATATCTTACAGATATTTTGGAACAGAGCTGACTCGAAATTCCTTCCTTGGTCAGAATGTATCTCTCGCGGTACTCCAAATCGGCAGATGCATTCTTTTACCAAGACTTCAGCGACCGTTACGGCTTCCTGGTTGGGTAATGGATAGGCTTCGACCCACTTAGTAAAGTAGTCCATTACTACTACTATGTATTTATTTCCATCATCAGTTTCGGGGAATGGTCCGGCCACGTCAATCGCAATGCGTTCAAAGGGACTTCCAACGTTATATTGGCGCATAGGAGCTCTTCTTTTCCTATGTGGCCCATTACTTCCCGCGCAGACCACACATTTCTTGCACCACTCTTTAACATCTTCTTTGCAATTTACCCAGTAAAATCGTTGGCGCAATCTCTCGAGGGTTTTATTTACTCCAAAATGTCCAGATCCGTCGTGGATCTCCTCCAATACTTCCGGTACTCTATTCCTAGGGATTATCAGCTGGGTTCTACTCTCAGTACCTTCAGTATTTTCTATGACACGTTTCAGGAGGCCCTCTTCAACAACAATAGAGTCCCACTGCGCCCAGTACGATTTTACACTTTGTGAGTGTCGTGCAACATCTTCCCAAACTGGTCTGCTATCGCCACGTTTCCAATCCAGTATGATTTTTAAGTCTGAGTCATTCTCTTGGTCCTTGCGAAGGTCTTCCGTTTGCCAACTATCATTCACTACTGTTGTTCTAGCGATGGTAGAGAGTTTTTCCTCTAGACGACTGCAATGCTTGCATTCTTCTTGGCAAGGTCTTCTTGATAATGCGTCAGCATTACGATGGCTTGTACCTGCTCGATGCTCAATAACAAAGTTATATTCTTGCAATCTTTCAATCCATCTAGCTGCCTGACCTTCAGGATTCTTAAATTGTAGCAGCCATTTGAGAGCAGCGTGGTCAGTTCTTATAAGAAATCTTCTACCGTACAAATATTTGTAGAAGTGCTCTACGGATTTCACGACAGCCAAAAGTTCTTTTCTGGTGACGCAATAATTCCTCTCTGGTTTTGACAAGGTCTTACTAAAATAGGCAATAACCTTCTCTTGTCCTTCTTGTATCTGGGAAAGAACGCCACCAATTCCAACGTTGCTGGCATCTGTATCTAGAACGAATTCTCCTTCTGGTAAAGGATAACTTAGGACAGGTGCGCTTGTCAAGGAATATTTAAGTTGTTTGAACGCAGCTTGACAGTCCATCTCCCAGATAAATTTTCTGCCTTCTTCAGTAAGCCTTGTCAATGGCTTCGCTATGTTGGCAAATCCAGGTACATAACGTCGGTAGTATGTACAGAGACCAAGGAAACTTCTCAACTCATGTTTATCTCTCGGTACTGGCCAGTCACTCACAGCCCTTATTTTCTCCGGGTCAACTGCAATGCCCTTACCAGAAACTACGTGTCCAAGATAATGCACTTCTTTTTGAAATAAGTGACACTTCTTTGGACTGAGTTTCAGGTTAGCCTGTCTCAATCTTTGGAAAACCTCTTCCAAGTTCTTTATGTGGTCCTCGAACGTTTTTCCTACCACAATAATATCGTCGAGATAGACCAAACATGTTTTCCACGACAGTCCAGCCAACACGGTTTCCATAAGCCGTTCAAACGTTGCAGGGGCATTGCAGAGCCCAAATGGCATAACAGTAAATTGCCAAAGACCGGTACCGATGGTAAAAGCTGTCTTTTCTTTGTCTTTTGGATCTAAATCCACTTGCCAGTATCCGCTCTTTAAATCAAGAGTAGAGAAAATCTTTGATCCTGCCAATGTGTCCAGAGTATCGTCTATTCGGGGTAGCGGGTAGCTATCCTTCTTCGTCACGTTGTTAAGTTGACGATAATCGACGCAAAATCTTGTAGAGCCATCCTTCTTCTTCACTAGCACCACTGGTGAAGCCCATGGACTGCTTGAAGGTTCAATCACACCTTCCGTCCTCATATCCTCTATAATTTCTTCAGCTTCTTCCCGCTTCGCCAGTGGCAATCTTCTTGCTGTTTGGCGGATGGGTCTTGCGTCTCCGGTGTCTATTTTATGATGGACTACATTGGTTCGTCCTTTGTCCTTCTTGTCAAATTGGAACACATCTTGAAAGGTCCCAATTAAGTTCTTAGCCTTGGTTTTCTGGTCGGCAGTCAAGTCCTGGAACGATGATGACAGCTCTTTGATTAGAATGTCTGGAACTTCGCAGGATGTGTTGCCTTTGGCCTTTACAGTTCGAATAATTGATGATACCGTTGAGCATTCTCCTACTATAGTCCCTTTCTTCAGTATAACGGGATAAAAATTTATGTTCATTACTCGAACTGGGATAACCTTGTCGGTTTTGAGCAAGGCTTTTCCAATTACAACTCCAGTCCCAGTTTTGGCATCATCGTTTTTCGGCTGGAGCATGACAATGTTTCCCTCACAGAAGCTACCCTCTAGCTGTGCTTCCACGATTGATTCACTTCGTTCTGGGAGGATTACATCTTCCGTTATTAGTACTCGCATAGCATTGTCGTCTCGTGGATTTAATACCAATTCTTCATCATTGACCATCATCACTCCATTCTTCAGGTCAAGTTTAAATCCATGCTTTTTCATAATGTCCATGCCGAGAATGAATTCATCTTCTACATCAGCTACCAGCACACGATGTTTAATGCACGTTTTTCCAACAGTGATGCTCAGATCTATTTCTCCAGATGCGGTAGCTTGTTCTCCGGTGGCTGTGCGTATCTGCCACTTTGTTGGAAGTAGGTGTTTTCTGCATATTTCTCTTGCTACGTCGGGTCTGATTATTGTTTTTGTCGCACCCGTATCCAACAACATTTTAAACGGCCTTCTGTCGATAGAGCCGTCTACATAAATGCTGTTAGCTTGATGATGAATGGATGCGACATAACTAATAGATTTTGGGGCTACTGGTTTACGGGTCGACGATTGCCCCTTCGCATCAACCCGGCTTAGTTTCCCGACTCCTTTTCATTCTTTCTTGGTTCTGCTTTCTTCTGTTGTTTTCTGCAGAGCCTTTGCGGGTGACCTAATTCACCGCAATTCCAACAGCGGAGTTTCTTTCTTCCAGCAGCATTAATTTCAGACGTAATTCGTCTTATCTTGTCTTCTAGATCTTCGGTGTCTTCGGGCCTCTCAGCATCGATATTTCGCACTCGCGATTGGTTACGTGAAGCTTGTTTCGCAGCTTCATGGTCTAAGGCATATGAAAGTGCGTCAACCAGAGTTTTTGGTCGAGCCAATCGTAGTGCCTGCTGAGTTTCATTATCTCGGACCCCATAGATAAAGGCTTGTGTAGCTAGGCATTCCAAAACGTTGTCAGGAGCTGTAGGGTGTGCAAGACGAACTAAACGAGCTATATCAGCTTCGAATTCTTGAAGGTTTTCTTTAGAACTCTGATATCGGTTCCTCAGTTGTGTCTGGTACACTTGCTCCAGATGCGCATTGCCATATCGCATATCCAATCTCTTAACAAGTTGTTCGTAATCTTCTTGTTCATCTTCTTTTAACGTTTGTAGGATATCGATGGCTTCTCCACGTAACGAAACTGTCAGCGCAGTAGCCTTTTCTTTGGAAGTCCAGCCATTTGCTTTGGCAGCGGCTTCAAATTGTTTTGCATAATTCGGCCATGATGACTTGCCGTCGAATTCGGGTGTTTTAATGTGCAGTCTTGAATTATGTTCCGCTTTTACTGTTTTGTTTTCTTGAATAATATCTGCCACATTAGAATTTAATACAGCTGGCGTAATATTAGAGAAATTTTGCTGCAACTCTTCAACTTTTTTCTCGTAGGTTTCTATTCTCTCTTCTAATATTCTAGAACTTTCTTTCAATTGTTCGTTTAGCTTGTCCTCCAAACCTTTAGAATTTTCCATTAATTTCTCCTCCCATATTCTAGAACTTTCTGTTAATTTCGCTTCTAAAATTCTAGAATTTTCTATTAATTCTTCTTTTAAAGTTCTAGAATTTTCTGTTAACTTTTCTTCCAAAGTTCGAGAACTTTCCGCCAACTTTTGTTCTAAAGCTTTAGAATTTTCTAGCAACTCTTCTTTTAATGTTCGAGAATTTTCTTCAGATTTTCTAGAACTTTCCTCTAATTTGTGTTCCAATGTTTTAGAACTTTCTTTCATTTCTTCTAATTTTTGTTCTACAGTTCTAGAATTTTTCATCATTTTTTTAACAAAATCATCAATTTCGAATAAAAACTCATCTGGATTTTCACCAACTTCTATTAAGGATTGGCGTAGACGAAGTTGTAGAACAGACTTGGTTCCTGATGTCTCCAAATCTCGTTCTTCCAGTTCCCTCTTGAGATCGGCCACTTTTAATTCACTTAATTTTACTTGTTTAGTCGCCATTTTATTTATTTTTATTTACACTTCACAGTTTATTAACCCCACACCTGACACCAATTGTAACGTTTTATTTATTTAGGTGAAGTGTAAAATTGATTAAAACACTAATATTTATATAACTAAGTTTAATTAAAGAAATATGAATTATAAAGAATAAATAAAAATAACTAACACTAAGAATTAACAAATATAAACACTAATTTAAGACTAACATATATCGATAAAGACTTAAACACTAAGATAATTTATTTAAACAATTAGAACTACGCAATATTTATTTCAACAATATTTATATCACTCTTTATTTATATCACTATCTGCTCACTACACGTATCGATACAAGACTGTCCTCGCGATCTTTTGCTTGGGGTATTTATATAAAACGATTCATTCTCGAATATTCGGCGACCCTTCTCGAATATTCGCCGGTTCTTTGAAAATCAGAACAATGGGAAGCGGACGAACGTGTTCTGACCCGCTCGCTAGCGGTCGCCGCCCGCGCCGCCGCCCGCGCCGCGACTCTGGGTTCGCTACACTATTTATATACCTACAATATATATTATTAAAATAGGTATAAAAATGAAATAACTTATGTTTTCAACCAGATTATTATATAGGTATACCATGCTAATTAATATAGTATTAAGTAATTTTATAATTTCTAAAAATTTTACATGCATATTAAATATTTGTAAGTCGCCCTGTTCATAAGTAAAAGATTTTATTCTTGAGAAGAACTCGTTTGCCAACATGAAATGTTTGAATTCTACCTCAAGGGATTATGTTGTAAATGTTGTGATTTATGGCCCTTCTCTGAAGAATATACCGACATTTGTTGTTCTGATTGTAAACCATACAGGCGATTATTTAAAAACCAGATGCGAAATTTTTGTGTAGTATCCAACAGCCTTAATGCACAACATATTGACTAACTAACAATACATTCGTATCAAAAACCGTCCGAAAGAAATGATGAAACGTTGAAAGTTGGGGTATTGTGTATGTTTATTTGATATCAGCTTATGAAATGAAGGCTGTGTGTGCATCTGTGTTTAGGGACTTATTTTCGTCATATACTTCCAGCAGTTTCTGTAAATCCCACATTGTTTTGAAGTGAACCGGACGCGAGTTGCAGTGGGGAGATAAGACTTTTTCATTCACTTGGCTTTTATCACACTTCTGCGGCGAGAACTAATGAAATAGAGCGTAGAAATTTATAAAAACGCGGTGCATTCTTTTAATTTATAACGGAAAAAAGATATCAGCTAGACGCTCATTGCGCCGCCGTATATTCACTGTCTCCGGCTGCTTTTTAATTTTGCTGTCAGCTTACAGCTTGTCTTTTTATTCTGTGCAGCATTTATTTACACACTGTGGACCCGCGAACACATTTTATATTAAAGATTAACAAGCCGGTTTATTTGCAGCTCGAGGCATTATTAACAAAAATATTTACCACATAACAGTGTAAGATACAAGTGATGTAGTTGTTAAGAGCAAAATAAGTTTAATCACCTATTAATTGACCCAATATCATCGCACATAAAAAGGAACACCCGCATAACATAGGATTTACGAATATGTACTTTTTATAGTCATTAGTATCGATTGATAAGAAAATAATATTCCGGAATAGTGGCTCTATTCTAAAGACATTTTGTTAGGTATAAATGGATCATTCCATATTCGTTAATAATATAAACGGACTTTCACTTTCGCTTAAGTTGTGTAGTTTGTCTTAGGAGAATTCACCAGATCGGTTTAAAACGATTACCCGCCCCTGTACTATAAAACAACAAAAGTTTAGCGTGGTATACCGCAAATTGCTATGAGTTACTTCGAGTATCTGTAGTTTCCATGGTTGAACTAAAAGAAAAATTGAAACATCTTATGGGATTGCACAATGCTTTTGTGTAATATAGATTAAAGAAGTAACCAAAAACCTAAGGATAATTACAAATTATCTAATTATTATTATATTACTATGATTCGAAGTAGCTTAAATATTGTGTATATACTGTATAATATTTTTACTAGGAATGAGTCCAACTCGGTGCAAAACAGTCAAAATGTGCCCAGTCCCACTTAAGACGGATATAAATTTAGGACTCTTTATGATCTTAAGTGAAGGGTGTTTAATCATTTTATGCCGATCTGGTGATTTCTCGTGGGACAATCTATACAACGAAGTAACAAATATTACAAATTTAAATTACCATAGTTCTAGTACTTTTAAGTAAGCCCCGGTCTCTCACCATTTTTTCTGGAATTTTTGATATTTTGATCAATAGGAGCGTATTTCCATATCGCTAGAATAATTAAAAATGAGACATTTCCCAGAATTTATGCGTAGATTTCCGAGTGTGTCTGACTAGTTCTAAAGTAATCTGTTTGCATTGTTTGTAGTAAAAATTCAAGTATAGAACGAATATACTTTTGATAGTGATTTTGCAAACGTAGATGGTATTTTATTATTGTTATAAATAATAAATAGTAATTATTTAACAATACCACTTTCCACGGGCACCGACTTTTCAAAATTTTTAATAATCAAAATATAAAATTGCTAGAAAAAAATGGACTAAAAAACCTTATTTTTCAATGAAAAATATTTAATTAATTTTATTCTATGCACGGATTTTAGCAGACCTAGAATTTTAGAGAAAACACTTCAGAGTGCTTTAATTCCTGACCCACTGAAACCAGATCACAATCTAGAGCAGCTCAATTTGCTCCAGAATGTGCTCTGGTTTCAGCAGGCCAAGAATTAGAGCACACGCTGAAGCGTGCTCCAACTCTCGGCTAGACCATCTTCAGGGCATGAGATGCCCTGGTAGGCGGTCTTTAGTCAGACCACCAGGCGGGGAGGACGCCCGAAGGCGCCCCGCCGAGCGGGACGGAGTGCTAGCGTCTCAGGATCTCCGGTATATCCTCATACGCTTTTTATTACTAGTCATGTCGATTGATATTGGATGATATTCAATCTGTTATTGTAGCTGTACTAGAAAGATTTTTAAAATGAAAATTAGTATACGTAGGTATTTTGATGCGAGGATTTCACTGGCAATATTTTGAAGAGTGCAACTAACACCCATTTTAGGGTAGTAGTCAATTACTAAAAAATGGAAGGAGGTACAATATTTGATGTAAAAAAATTGTACGTTAAGGAAAATGTCTCCTTGGGGGTATTGCACCTATAAAAATTTTCCTTGGGGTTAAATTACTAAACATTATTTCTACAATATCTATGACCAATGTAAAATTTGATCGCTGTTTTTCTACTCTTAAAAGAATTAAAACATTTTAACGGAACAAAATGACTGCGCTGGCGACGTTGTCAAACGAAAAAAATTTGATGAAAAACATTTTTGATTACAAAAACGAAGTAATCGAATATTTCATTCATGCAAAAGAACGGAGGATGGATTTTTTCTTAAATTGTATTTACGTGTTTTTAATTATTGTGTCCTACCGCTACCATTGTTAAAACCATGGACACAGAAAATAAAAATGTATATATTAAATTAAGAAGGCATAGTTCGTTTTTTGACATGTATTTTTGACAAGTAGTATATATTGTTTTTGTTTAGAAAAACACATTAGTATTCAAGTATTCTGTCATAGTTAAAGTTGTATTTGTTCAAGTATTTTCTTTATATATGTTTAATGTTTGTACTGTTCTTTCAATTTAATAAACGTTCTTATTAATTTCAATCGACGGGTAGTTGATTGGTAATTTAACAACCATATACAATATCACCAGCCGCCACTGATTGGCTTCTTCCGAATGTTATCGCACGATTATTCTTCTAATTTACTGACGATAGCAGCGGCAAAATTATCCACTAATTACACGCAATGAAATTAGAAGTAAGTAAACCATAAAAATTATTTTATACTCATTTTTATAATTCTGTATTTTCTACATTTGTGTATACTGTTCTGGTTTTTGAAACTTGGGGATTTCAAGCTACTTTTTATCGCGAATAATCCTAAATAACATATTAGTATATCTAAGTGCCATTTTTGCTTTAATAAAAAGATGTATAATGTATGGAAATAAAAAAAGGCTTTCGAGAAATCACAAGAGCACTCTCAAAATATTAAACATTTATTTTTAAATATGAAAGAGAGACGTTCAAATTTAGATAGGCAAATACGATTTATTTTGAATATAAAAAAATAAAAAATCTATAATTAATTTTAAAATTAAAAGCCTGGTCGTCCAACACCTGTACTAAACGTAGGAATTTCAGGTAAAAGTCGCGGTAAATCGTGTAAAAGACAATTTGACAAAGACATATATTGTTTGCGGACAATCGTGGTGAAAAAAGATGACCTGAAACTAGGATCGGAGATTTGTTGCATTTGACTGAGAAAAGAAAGAAACACGAAAATTTATTGCCAGAAAACTAAAATGAAAAATTAATAGATAAGGTAATTTGCCGAAAACAGGGAAAGACCTATTTGTTTAAAATTTAAATAAAAATTATAAAGAAAATTTACTGCCTTTGATTAATATTTTATTTCTCACAAATATGTAACACGAGCTGCGACTCGTATATTGTATATTGAAAATGAATGAAAAATTAATTTAAATTAAAATGTAATGAATGAAAAAAACATCTATGATATACATTTTTAAATTTTTTTACACATTACAATAACAGTGTTTAATTTAGAATATATCGTTCTCATTAAATTTTGATATGCGAGTATATTTTAATTAAAATGTTCATATTTTTGTTTTCATTAATACGAGTATTTTTGTAAAAAAAAAAGTGTAAAAATATCCATCATATATTTTTTTTATATATGTACGAGCAGCTCACTTGGTTAGTGAGCTTCAAGCTTCAATTCGAACTGAACGTGTGATCTGGGGTTCAAGTCCCAGCTTAGCTTTTTAGCTTTAACCAAATATCGTTGTGTCTGAGAAGTTCGGAACTAACTATACGTTGATAACCACACCACTAAAATGCAAGATAAATTGTTACATGAACATGATATTCTCAGTGGCGGTGCTAGAGATTGTAGATTTACAGATGCTCAGCTTTTAAATATATAAATTTAAAAATGAAGTTTTTTCAAGCAAAGTTCATCAATTCAGAAAGGAAAAACTGGAAATCAATTCCAAGATTCCTTACATTTTTCTTGATTTTTGACGAATTTCGTTTTTTCTTCAAGATTTGTATTTCGGCCTATTAGAGGGCTATACTTAAAAACTTCTCTTGTATATTTAACTTAACGGAAATATACCCATAATGTACATTTTTTTGATGTGCAATTTTGAAAGCAAAGATCTAAAGATCAAAAAGAGATAATTAAATTCTGTTTGTAAATTTTAAATCGCATTGATGTCTATAAATATGCACTATTTTCAAAAAATAACATTTTGGACTCAAAAATGGGTATTTTTAGATTAAAGTGAAAAGCAAAAAATTGTAACTTTTCAAGATTAACTGTGATTGGAAATAACATAGAGATGTAGAAAAATTTTAATTTTTAATTGAAAATGCAAATTTTTAATTTCTTATTGACCTATCAGATAAACGGACAATGATTGTACTATGTATAAACCCAGTTTTAACTAAAGAAGTGGAAGATTTTGTAAAATTTTGTGTTATTTTTTAATCTTATGAAAGTAAGGATATTTTAGCTAAATATTGAAAGAAGCTTTCAAAACTCATAATTAATAAATAGACAATACTTTAGCTAAATATTAGTTTGTGCACTCATATTTAAAAATGAGAAGTTACGTAATTTTTTAATTATATTGAATTTTTATTAGGTTATTTTTAGAGTTAGTTTTTATATTTATGTAGGTAGTTACATAAAACTAATTCCGCTTGCGGCTGTACAATATAAGGAACTTTGAAATTTGCAAGTACACAGGTAGATCGTGTATATATGAACTCGAGGGAATGTGTATGTTTATATATTTGTAGCATCGTGTTGTACATACTTATCAGTGTAAACTGAAGTCAGTACGTGTGTTATGTTTTGATAGCGCACTGTCGTATACATTGGCAAGGTGAATACTATGTAATTTCCTCAACCTTAATCACGAACTTCGTATTGCACTATCAAAAATAGATATACATTTAAATACTGTTAATAATTGAACGTTAAACATCCTGCTACGAAGTAAAGCACGAAATGCAATCGCGAAAAATATAGATTTTCATATTTCAACAGAAACAAACATTTTGGCCATCGCTGAATCCATTTTTACTAGTTTTGGTGAGACTAAATATGTATCTTGCATAGTTAAAAAATGATCAGCCATAAGATTACTATAATATTTATCTGAAAACGTCTTTTTTTTAATGCAATTGGCAGTTCCAAAAAGATACTTTGCTCGAAGGTTTTTATGAATTCTTTGAATTTTGGACGGATTAAAGGATCGTATCTCAATTTCAAATTTAATGTTTAAAAGAAATGCAGTAAAATATGTGCATAATTTAATAAGTGTACAAGGAAGTCGTGTGATGTCCACATCAATTTTTAATACCAGCATCGTCATGAGAAATAAACGTACAAGAAGAGCCAACTTAACGGGACGATTTCAACAAATTATAAGACTTATTTTTAAAAAAGAAAATATAATCTACATGAGTGGAAGTTTTGTCTACAATCATTCGTAGCTTGCAAATATGTCCGACAGGCGGCCTCCAATTCGATACACACGTTCTTGATGTTTCATTTCAAACCTGCCCAACAACATAGTGCACTATTTCTATGGGTACTGCGGTTTCTTCAACTTTCTTTCTTTCTTTTGCTCATACAAAACTCGCCTATGTCTCGTTTTTTCCTAACTTGTTACATAAATAGCTATTTCCTTCTGCCCTGTACATAAATAGACATTATTGTTTTGACAGGACAAATGCAATAGAGAGTGAATCAAACGAGGTTACTGTAGCTAGCTACGAAAATATTATTTACGTGGAGTGGAGAAAAAAGTGAAAAGGTCAAATTATTAAATTTATTTGTGTAAGTACCAAGAATATTTTAGAGTAAAGTTTCTTTTCTTTCTTGCTTATTCAATACAATTTTAGACAAAATTGTCATTTCTTGTACACTTTCTTTAATATGAATACCATCAGTTTCAATTTCAACTTCCTGAATATTGTTTATTGCTGTTGTATATGAGCCGTTTCAATTCGATTACTTAGAGATTCTGTTATATAACCTTCCGCCGTAGTGGAAGCCTTCCAGCCACCATGCCGCTTCAAATCTAAAATATCGATACCAGGTGTATTTGCCAGTATCGTTGAAGATGTTCAGCGAAATTAATGACCGAGGTATTCAGTTGCGTTTGAAAGTTTTAAAAATTTAGCTATTTCAGACGGAATTTTAGAAATTGTATGGTTGCCTACTATTTGATTAACGTATCTGCCTCGTTCATACCGAAAGAGGAAACGACTTCCTTTAGTATTTTTAGGTCGAAGTTCCGTATAGCGTTGCACTAATATCATCCAGCTGTTTTGATCTTTTCTGTTTGATATTACAAATCTTCTAGGCACATTGTTTTTTGTTGAAAGAATCTTAACCAATATAACGCAGTTTTAATGTTCGACATCTTGCACTTTTATATTATGCAGCTCTTCAGAGCGACATGCACCAACTACATAGTTCAAAAATTGCTACCACTTTCTTCATCAAATATATTTTGTTAGGAGCTTCCGACAAAAAATTTATTATTTCGTCTCTCGCAAATATATGATACCCATCATTTTTTCTCTTGAGAAACGCCTGTAAACGTCCAAACTTAGATATATCCTCTTATTTACAGAAATTGTTAACCAAAGTCTAGCAGGAGATTTCAGTACGTTTGATTTTTCCAAAAAGTACGCCAATTATACATTTTCTGTTATTTTATCATTTTCCTTCATCGCACACTATTTCATAAAGTTTTCAAAAGGCTAGTTATATCGTACTTTTAATTTGTTAGGCAACAAAGAACTACATGCCACATTCGCAGTTTCTTGAATTGAATTCATTTGTAGATGAAAATTTCAGAGTCGGCCCGCAAAATAACTCGGCAAAAAAACTTACTTACGCGTCTGACAATGGAAATAACTATTTTCACCTCCTAAAGAATAAATATAACCATCTCACATCATTGACGTCTACGGTATAGTAGCAATTTTACGTATTGCTGTACGATAATTGGAAATTTTTGTCATTTATTAAGTTATTAAGAAATTATAAAGAATACCTACTTAGAAAAATGCTTGATTACCGCAACTTATTATTCAATAAAGTCTTGGAGTAATACTTTTTAATTATTTTTATTTTGACGGATTTTGACTTTTCATTGTATTCCAAAATATCTATCATATTTTTTTGAAAGCAGCTCGCTTGTTGGTACCTATAATTTCATGTTGATTTTTTTTTAGATATTGAAGACTTTTGATACGTATAGTTAATCTACAGTGCGAAAGTAAAAGTATTATTTTACTCCCGGTTAAGCAATAGTTATTTGTATATCAAGTGCTGAAAGTCTATCTTTGTCGAACCAAAGCGAAGGTTGCAATCGTTTGTGTTCGACAAAGGACTTTCAACACGTGTTATATACACTATTTTTTCTACTCCGCAAGATAAAAAATAAGGAAATAAAAAATTATTTTTTAAACTTAATTTGACATTTATTGCAAATTTTGTATTTGTGATGCGCAAGTGATGCGTATCCATGGCAGCAACAATGCAACAAACATTTATTAGTGCTGCAAAGTTTTGCAGCACCCAGTGCTGCAAAGAGTCATTTTCAGCATGAAAAACAAACCAGAAAATTGTATTTTCAAAGCAGGAGTAGAAAAAAAAAATATTTCAATATATTCAAGAACAATATAAAATTTTAAAATATTCAAATAATTTTATTCCAATACCCTGCTAACCGCTATTATAAACAAGGGAATATTTGGAAAATAAACAATGATCCCCAACCCTGAGAGGTTATTTCTTGACATTGACGCCTACGGTTTCCAGGAATACATTCTCGTCTCGTCTCTCGGTGCCAGTCATATTAAGCAAGACGAGCTTTTAAGCTCCAAAGTTAATAAATGAACCATTTTGTGAAACATGAGAAAGGAATTATATAAAGGAGTCTCAAGATTCAAGTAACTATTTTTCTTTTATACAAATTACCGGTTTATGCCAACTTCTTTTCATAATAATTTCTAAACAAATATAATTAAATTAATGAGCACGGCGGTAACTGACGCATTAGAGTACTCTTATTAAGAGGGAAGAGATTTATATTGACAAACACGCAAGTGACGTACGCACGGAGATGATGTAAATATGTGAACTTTTTATATATTATAATATAATGTTTCCAGCAAAACTATTAAATTATAGAATTCTCCATTACACTGCAAATTATGTTATACAGGGTGGCCCAATGAAAATTATCACTGCAATTTTTGGCCACTTAATATCAATTTTTGCAAAAAACACTCGAACACTTCAATTTTAGTATAAAGGGGGACACCTGAATGGATTAGTACCAATGGCATAACTTCAACCCTAAAATTGGGGTGGACTGCACTGCAAAAATTTTAAATGGAAAAGGGTGTCAAACATGACGCAGTTCGAAAGGCCTTTCAATTTTCTTTTCATCAGTTTTTTTTATTTTTTAAATCCGATCATTAGTTCGAGAGAAATATCGTTTAAATAGTTATTTTTTATACAAGACGATAAAATAATATTTTATCGACAAGCGGAAAGTGTTAATTCACGAGCGATATAATCGCGAGTGAATTCTTTTTCGCGAGTCGATAATTTAATTTTATCGTCGTGTATAAAATTTTATTTTTTTCTATAGCAGGTTTTGAAGAGAAAAGAATTAGAAAAATTAAATTATTATTTAAGAACAATTTTAAAATGTCAGTAGTGTGCGTTGTTATGGAAATGTACTTCTAATAAACAAAAGTTAAAGTACTTTATCTACCCTTGCTGTTAAAGTGTTACTTTATCTACCCTTGCGGTTAAAGTGCTACTTTATCCACTATTTTGAGTTGATAAAATTGCACTTTAACATCTGCTATAGAAAAAACAAATTTTATCAGGCGTGCAAAATTGCAATCAAGTAGGCTTAAACAAATGACAGAAACTAAATAAACAATAATTCTTTTGACAATGGCCAGCAAGGTCGCCAGATCTATCACCGTTAGATTTCTTTTTGTGGGTTAATTTGAAGTCTAAAGTTTATACCACGCTACCCGAATCTTTAGAAGATTTACAGCAACCTACCGTAGCTCCAAAATTTTGAGCAAAATCTTTATTATTGTATGGCAGTTGGTGGTAGTCATTTTGGACACCTAATAAATTGATACTTGAGTTTCTCTCATTTGTTTAAGCCTACTTGATTGCAATTTTGAACACTTGATAAAATTTGTTTTAAACGATATTTCTCTGGAACTAATGATCGGATTTAAAAAATAAAAAACTGAGTCATGTTTGACACCTTTTACCATTTAAAATTTTTGAGGTGCAGCCACCCCCATTTTAGGTTTGAAGTTATGCCATTGGTACTAATTCATTCAGGTGCCCCCTTCATACTAAAATTGACGTGATTGAGCGTTTTTTGCAAAATGGATTTCAAGTGGCCAAAAATTGCGCTGATAATTTTCATTGGGCCACTCTGTATGTTACAAATATGTGTGAAGAGTTCGAAATGGGTATACGTATTCCTCGTCGAACCAAAAACCAAATTCAAGGCTGCATCTAGTATAAATGATAGATCCTCCAGTTTTTCTAGGTTGTTACTTTATGGAAATTATATTACTACCAGTACAAATAAAAGAAAACTAAATATAATTAATTTATAATATTATGGCTAAAGAAGAAATAAACAAGAAATGTTTTGCATAGTATTTTTTTATTGAGTGGTAATAATATATTAAACACCAAGGTTGAGAAGACATTATTATTAATCTGGTGCCAAGTTGTGTCTCGAAGTGGTCAATAATTTTTTTTCAACCGTGGTGTATGTATTGTTTTTTATTATTAGTATTAGTATTTCAATCTCAACTGTAATAAAAAATTGTATTGACAATAACAAACAATTTGACATGAACATTAACTTGTTCCTTAATACTCGCAAAAATAAAGTAGGCTGTTTTTGTTTTTATATTTGAAGTTTCAGTTTGTCAACCTCACTTTTGATTTTTTATTTGATTTTATTTGATTTACTTATTTAATTTAGACGGCATATTTAAATTGTGAATCCATACTTTTATACTTTTCTCGAGTTAAATAATTCACACAATATATGGATTTTTTAAACAAACTCAACAGTTTTCATGATCGACTATGATTAATAACAATTTATTATTGACCTAGGTGACCATGGTTACCGAGTAAGCGGTAGTGAAACATAATTTCTCATGTCAAATAAAGGTTAATAACAGTGGGTGTCTAGGCTAGTAATGAAAATAATAAATTTAGTTTATTATTTAGACACTGACAGTTTGACGTAGTAAAATACGTTCCCAGATTTTGCCGTATCGATCTTGGACTGAAATCGAATTCAATAGCGAACATTCATTTAGTTTGTAATTACTATTTGTAAAGATTAGAAATATTCATAAATTTAAATTTACATGTCTGTCTGTTCCTATGCAATAACCATTGATTTTATACTACGTAGTATATAAAATCAATGGCAATAACTATTTTAAATAAAAAAAAACATGATTTCGGTATTTACACAGGATTACATCTGAAAAAAACTCTCATATCTCTTAAACCGATCATTTTTGTACACATTTTGCATAATACTTTTCGATTTATTTTCACTTTCCATGTCCTATAAACCTTGAACATTTATTTTTTAACACCTTGTATATCGTGCTTGATATATTAATGTGATTTATTATTAATATTTATCTTTAAAAAAATATACTCATTAGAAATAGTACATATACCTACGAATATGCTATTCTAAATAAAAATAAGAGATTTGATGTAATAGAAATATAATTTCACCGCAATACAATAGGTTTCTCTAATCTCTATCTACGACAAGATTTAGTGTAGGTATGTTTGCACATAAGACATTAATTAGAGCATTAATGTATTTGCAAATATTTCCCAAACAATGCATTAGCATTTAGAGATTACGCGCTTGTGTTTATCTTAAGGTAATGCTGCAGCGATGTGGGGCGAAGATGCACTGCAACTTAGCGGAAGTTTGCACCACTAGACGCATCTTTAATGTTTGTGGTCTGGCGGTAGCAGTGATTCAACTAGTTGCTTTCGGACTACAAACATTGATACTACGTACAGTCAACAATTTGGATTATATCGTTTTGCATTTGCAACTCAATGAGGCTGATAAACTCTGCTTACACAACTACTTCAAACAGTAAAAACATCCGTATATCTCAAACTATTTAATGCAAACCATGGAATAAACAATCTAAGATAATATTTGTATTTACTTCCATATTTGAATACAAATACACTGGTATATGTTTTTGCGCAAAAGTATCAGTGGTGTGCGGTGATTTACAATTTAGGTAAGCAATAAAAACTAAACACAAATTAAACTTTATTTTTTAAACGAACAAAAAAAAACCAATCAAATTTTGAATTGCACGATTTTTCATTTTTAGCTTTACTCGATAGAATAATGAAAAATATTACACACGTATTTTTTATTTTTCCCCAAATTAATTTTAATAATGAAAAAGTTGCTATTGAAAACTTCAACTCTTGTCTAAAGACTAGGAATGACGAAACCTGAAAATTTTGGTACCCGGGTACCCGATATGAATACCCGGGTAGTACCGGATACTCGATAATTACCCGTTACCCGATAATTACCCGATACCCGATAATAACCTGATACCCAATAATGACGTAATACCCTTAAAATATCCGTTATTCTTTCATATTCATTTTTTTAATACAAATTTTTGTTATTTGAGTATAAATTTAATTAATGAACAAAAAAATATTATTTTCTGGTATGGAAATAAAAAAAACATTGTTATTTTATATAATATACGAGTATATCAGCAGTATAAAATTACAAAATTAAAACTTATTACGGAAGTACATTTGATTTAACTACTTAGGAATATCTCATATTTCTATTCGCACATATCAGCATGGACGATGTATCTGCATTCAGACTTGATCTTCGTTTTGTTACAATGTTTCCGGCAGTGGAAAACTGTCTTTAACTGGCAACAACAGATTTTAGGTAATGGGGAGATTTCGGGTAACGGGAAATAAACGGGTAACGGGTACATTTCGGGTAATCGGGTACTATTTTTGATACCCGGGTACATTATTATCGGGTAGGTTCCGGGTACCCGGGTACCCATCGTCATTCCTACTAAAGACCTATCAAGGGTATACCCAACTTTACTTCGTTTCTCCGGTCAAATATAATGTTATTAATTTCCAAACTGACAAATTGAATAATCTGCAAATATTGTGGCACACAAATGTCTTACAATGCTTTATATCACAGACTGTCCACTTTATAAACAAAAAAATGCGCCTAACCGCAATATTTGATATCTGGCATCTATGCGTGGAGAACTTCACATTAAGTATAAATTATCTCTCAAAAATTGAAAAAAATAATGTTATACTATTATATTTTACACTTTTTTCATATAGGTACCTACACATCTCAAATTTTAGTCTACATATTTTTTTCTTTTCAAATTTGTTCCGATCTCTGTAGATCAGTGAGAAGAGACGTATTACAATTCTCCCTAGCTGAAGCAGAGTTTTTTCTGCCTACCTTAGCTCCCTTTCATGCGAAGAGAAATTTAATTCTGCACAAAATAATTTTAAATGTACTGGCATCTATTAAAAATGATTAAAATAGATAGTATTTGCCAAAATTCAAAGGTAAGGACGCCACAGATTAAACATAACAATTCTCCTTACATTGCCTGTGAGATATGAATTCCCTACTTATTGCATGCATATGATACAAAATGGAGGTTATTCTTAAGAAAATAACTAATTACGTTCTCAACAAACTGATCTCTAAAAATGAATATTTTTAACGACCCTTAGAGTTTTTATTCAAGAATATTCTGCTCTCTCCTTAATGACACTAGTTTTTATATTTGCATTACATAAAAACCAATATGCTGGAGAGGTTGAAGAAGATATATGATTAAATGAGAATAGCTACATATATTTTAGACCTGATATTGCTGACATACGTATAGATACTCGAAAGAGGAATTGAATTGAAATATTACATTAAACTTTTTTCACATAAGAATCTACTTTGCTATTTCTGGTAAGTTTGTATTTTTATTTTATTATTGATTAAAAATAAAATAAATGCTTATTTAATATTTTATAGAACATCTAGTTTCATGAAAAAAATAGTGAATAAAGCTTTGGAATTTTAATTTAAATTATATTTGATTTGATTGTATTCAAAACATTATAGCCATTGTATAGAAACAGAAATTAACATGGAAAAAACTATCAAACACTTTAACACTTAATAATATTTTTTTATCTTCCTATTGATACCACAACCATTATTGTCAGTTAAAACGGATGGCAAAAGCCTGCAAAAAACACCCCGTAGATACATAAAGTTGCTTATACAATTTCATCGGATCACTTGTATTCATGTATATGGGATACCTAATAGAAGCAATTTTTACGTAGTTAATAATTTCAATAAAGAAGAATAAAATTAAAATAATTGATCCAAATCAATATTTTAAGAATTATAATGTTGACAATGTAGTATGTTTTTATATACATTTTTCTTATAAAAATAAATTAACAGTGTGGACATAAATTTATAACATATGCATAACATATGATTCAATATTTTCAAGACATTTAAATAACATCAGATGGGATACAAAGAAGTTATATGTTTGTGAATTATAGCACTCATATTTTTTGTTTATATGACAGAATATTTATTTCGTATGTGTATACGTGTTATATTGTTTTAATAATATTTTAACACTTTAAATACTTGTGCTAAAATGATTTATCTACTTGGTTAAATGTGAATAATCCTACTTTGCTAATTACAGTAGCGTACGTAATATGAGAATATAACGTAATACTATTTTGAATAGCAATACGCAAAATTAAGATCGTATTATCACTCTAAGATTTGTAAACTTTGTTCCCAATAAACACGTAATGGAATTCTGATTACATTTTAGTTTTGCTTCGAACGAAATCGGAGAACTGACGGAGTTTAAATGCAAAATTCACCAATCTGATTCGATAAGCATAATATATATTTTTGAATACGAAATTGAATTGAAATTTGAAAATAAAAAAGAAAGTTCCAATTTAAAATAAGAATAATTAATACCGGTCATGTGGGAATAACAGTCGAAACAGGAAAAGAAAACTCCTTGCGTTTCAAATTCTTATAGGTTAAGTGGAGATCAGGTGCGCCACATTTTGAAAAAATAATTATATTGAATAATATTAAAAAAAAATAATTTATAACATGTAATCTAGGCTTAATTATAAGATAAAGAAAAAAAATAAACTATGTTCTGAAATCTACAAAAAAATATTTTTTTCGGGTTCACAAAAGTCCAACTTTACTCTACTATTTGGCTGAGACGGACCAAGTCTTTAAGGAGATGAATTGGTTAATAGATTGTTGTTATTTGTCATATGTGGTTGGTATACTCTTCGTGCAAACAGCGGCCACAAACTTCACATTTTATCCAATTGCAATCTTTTTAAATAAATAAAATGCATCCTGCATATTTGTTTTCATAATCTTCAGTTTCTTCATTATCATCAATCTCTGCTTAACCATTTCACATAATTGTCCTCAGACCAGAGGTTATATGGATCACTGAATTACTTATGACTATCTACAGATAGAACCACATTTTTAGGTTATATTAAGTCTTATGCATAATAGTAATTAACTAATTGTTTATATAAGATACAGTTTATTTTAACAAATTTTTAAGAAAAATCTTGATTTATTCAATGATTGACTGGATTAATTTTCAAGCGACTACTTTAATTACTAACACTATTTTAAAAAAATATTTTATATAACTTGAAATTCAAGATAAGACAAGACAGTCTTGTCTTGGTAAAATACTACGGCGTACAATGTTGTGAATCACAACAATTTGTAACATATATACTAATACTTACATAGCAAATTTTAATCAAAACCATTTTATTAACGACAAAAATAACTGCTGCCAAAATTCGATTAACAATTGAAGGCATAAATATTATTTACTATTAGTATAATTGATAATACATATATTTTTATAGTACGCAAATTTAAAAATTTATTTTAACAATTTACTTTGAATGTACTAAAGAATAGTAGTGTGCACGGTTTCAATTTATTGCTTGTTCTTATTTGACAATAGTGTATTTCAAAATTGTTTCCAGCTTCTATAAATTGCACCCTACAAAATCGACACCGCTGAGCCAACAGCCGACAGTAAACCAGCGCGAACATGAAAAGGCAAGTGTGCGATTTAATTGTATGTTTCATTTTGATATTAGATTAATACAAATCAGAAAATTAAAGATTATATTCATCTTATTACATATACATGTTAAACATTTATATCCAATACGTATTTCTTTAAAAGCCGTAGGCTTGGAATACTTGGAATTACTATATTATGTGAAGTAGAAATAGAAGTGAAAATCATGCTATTTCAGAAGCACAAATTTAAATTAACAATATTTTTGTTAACACAACGGTTTACAGCTCAAGAGTCAAGACTAACCGATGATTTCTTTTTTGTCTAATGAAAGTTGTATGTTCTTAATCTTACTGAACAATCTGTACGTAAATACCTAATTATAAAAATTCGACTTTTGAATAGGAGCATAAAAAACAATACATATTATGCGGTCAGTACAAATTTTCTTTGTTATATGCCGAGCTATAAATACTTATAAATTGTTTTAATATTTACATTAGAGTGACCATTCGTACTGGTTTTGTCTGTACAATACTGATTTTCAGACCCTTGTACTGATAAACAAATTGTAACATATTTTGTACTGATTTTTTACACACTGTACTGAATGTACTGATTTTCGATATTTTATAATTATTTTTGTTAGATGTTTAAACATTTTCATATAGGTAATTTAAGTATTAACTAAAATTTCTATCTCTCGACATGGTTTGATTTTATTAGTAAGTGACTTGATTAAAAGGTTTAATTTTGAGAGGAACTGTAAACTTTAGTAATAGCATAGTTATATCAGTAATATCGCTATAATTTTTCCATTTGTTTTTAAAGCTAATGTAGAAAAAGCAAAAACAATACATTAAAAAGTTATATTTGGATTTATAAATGTTTTGCCTGAGAATAATAAAAGTCTCGAAGAAATCAAATTTAAAGAAACTAAAACAGTATTTGCTAAAACCATAGAACTTATAATACTTCGTAAATGGAAGGGGCTTAAAGAGAGACAGTCTGTGGTTAGCATAGTGCAACAAAGACAGAGAGAAAACCACGTGACTTGTGGCAAGAAACGTGTTATCTTCAGTCATTACGCTGTCGAATTTTAAAATATTTTGCTTAATCTCTCTTAAATAGTTTATATCGACAGTTATTATTGTTAGGTATATTTAGCAACTTAGTTTATAAAAATTACCATTGCCAAAATTTAGTTTGAGATTATAATCTCTTCGAAAATTTATCTTTCCAAGGAAATCGTTCTCTAAACTATACTTAACAATTTATTAGTCCAGTACAATTTCTCATAAATTGTTTATATCGAGAATTATTATTGTTGGGTATATTTAGCAACTTGATTTATAAAAATTACTATTGCCAAAATGTAGTTCCAGATTAAAACCTATTCGAAAATCTATCTTTCAATCTAAACCGTTCGCTAAACATTATTTGACCATTTATTACTCCAACACAATCTCTTCTAAATAGTTTATTTCTACAATTATTGTTGTTAGGTATAGTTGTCAACTTCATTTATTTTATATTCGAAGCATTTTCACATAGGAATATGTTCTTTCGCGTTCGTGCGCTAGCATCGTTTGGAAATTTGGAAAAGTTGCATTTTCTCGTGAATGATAATGGTAATTCATTTTTGCTTGTAGTAATTAATAGTAATTAATTAGTACTAAATAATAACATAAAAATTACTCTTTTTTTGGTGGTGTGCTAGCTTCACTGAGAAGCTGGCACAGCCACTATTTTTTTTTAAACGGCAAGGGTAATAATTTTATTTTTGCGGTAATTAATTAGTTATTAATTAGTACGAAATAATACGATAGTTTTTTTTTAATTGTGCCAATATGGCAATGGAAGACCAGTAGAAACAACATCCAAGTTCATTACTGGTGTAATTTATAAGTAATTAATTATCAATTAATTAGTAAATATGTAGTAATTAATTAGTAATAAATTTGTAATCAATGAATATTAAGGAATTTGTTATATTTACTTTTTTTTGGGTTGTGCTAGCTTAACGGTTAAGCTGGCACAACCCCATTTATTTTTTAAAAAATAATAGTAATATTTTTTTTTTGTAATTAATTAGTAATTAATGAGTACTAAATATTCTCATATTTTTTTTTTGGTTGTGCTGCAATGGTTTTGCTGGCTTAACGTATTTGTCGAACAGCCTTAATGCTTTCTTGCCACAAGTCACGTGGTACAAATCATCTATCCCTCTCCCACTGCAAAACTTTATATATAACCATCTCTCTCTTATGTTAGCCACACCATTCACTGTGGGCAGCTATACGTATAGCTCCATCCATGTATATTTATTAAATCAATGGCTAAAACCTACTTAAACACAATAGAAGCATTTTTAAACATTAATCATCGCGTATGGCATCAAATTTCATTTTTCTTTTATCAGTTTTTTTTAAATATATATTAAATGACTTACTATAAACATTTCAATGTAATATAGTCAATAAGTAATCTAAATATAGAACATAAGTTTTGTACTGCTTTCATTTAAAAAATAAATGGTCACTCTAATTTAAATGTACCTGTAAAGCAGCAACTCTGAACTTCGGGTCCTTTCAGTTTTTAAAAAAAAATTCTCCCAAAGGAAGACTTCTTAGATCCTGGGCTACTGAGGATATCAAATTAGATACAGGAGTGCGAGCATAAAAAAAGGTTAAGAACCAATGCTGTAGAAAATCTAACTTTCGACATACATGAACAAGACTGTTATTTTACAGATGGTGCACATTTGAAAACATGTTTACATTTAGTAGCAGTTGAATGGAATGGTTAGCGGAAGTGGTTGTACTAGTGCAAAGTAAGTAGTCGAATGTGTTGTATTAGGTTTTTACTTTGAACGAGGAAATCCGAATGAATGACATAGCCCGAGGGATGTGCTGTCCACCCAGAACGGATTATCTTAAAAGCCTTAGTCCTGTGTGTAAGGCCGGTCACATGCAAAGGATTTTCAAATTCGAGAATTGATTTACCGCAGTTTCCATCACACCAATAAACCCGTCAATTATCCTTCACCTATTTGACTACTTTGCTTATTCAAAAGCCCATTAACGGTACCCTTTAGTTTTAGTCAAATATTAAATGCAATTAACAATGTAACAGTATTATTATTTGGCAAATACTCTCTACACTGGATGTACGATCTCATTTAAGAACTGGACAATTATACTCATAATTATGCAATATTTGTCTCTTTCTCACATTATTGACTTAACAACATTTAAAAGCAAAAAGATGTCATATACCATCTCAGGCGTGACAAACTCGCTCTTTGAACTTTGTCCCTGATAACAGCTTAACCTTAACACTGAAGCATATAAAATTTTGATATTAATCATATTAAAAATAATCTCTACTATTTTATGTAGAATATCTGTTTATATAGGTATCCGTCTGTAGAATGTGCAAACAAAAAACTTGTGTGAATTGAAACAAGAAAATTGTAAGTCAAAAAGAAAAATTTGCCAAAATCTGTTTTTTGCTCATATCTAGTGATCCATGCATTAAATTGCCAACTAATATGGCAACGTTGCCCCAATTTATCCGACTTCGTATCTCTTACGGTTCTCAAGATCCCAATGGTTGGCCTCTTAAAACGGACAGGCTGTACAATTAATTTTTGTGTGGCTGTACAGCACGAGATCGTAAGTATTTGTTTATTATTGTTTAGTCTAATAAAGGTAAGAATCTGGTGTCGTACAACCACTAAGAAAAACAACACTTGTTTAGACGCCCGCCGCACACGTGCGGATTGTTTTTACATTCGTCATCTTTGGGAAGGATTAAGACAAAGAAGTTTTCATGCAGCCAAGTGAAATGGAATATTCAAAATATTCTTTAAGTTCCTATATATGTTCACGCGCTTAGATCGTGGACTACCCTCGATTTTTGTATAACCCGAGGCAAAATATGTGGTCGAGGTGTTGGATCCCGGATTCCCTTATGCTTGGCGTGTCCGAAATAAGCCTCCTGGTCTCCGTAACCCCATTCCTCTTCAACCTGTACCTGTGACTTCTATGAACCCGTTGCTGTACATTATTAGGATAGGAGATCTCTTCTGTAATTTAGTGGATAATTTTTAACCAGTTGGTAAAATCTTTGACAAATAAAAATAAACATTACAAGTGATGTTTTGATATTTTCTCTAGTGCTATTTATTTTCATTAGATAAAAAATCTAGCAACTAGTTAAAAATTAACCACTTACTATCGTGGAAATAATTATAGTCAGTTGGAAATAAACGTCAATAACTTTTACAGTAGGCCTTCAATTTTTAAAATTCATACATCACATTAAAGCCTGAACATTTCTCTTTAATATATGTAAAAATAAAGATATGTTACAGAGTGTTATTTTTAGTTATATAAATAAATATTCAAAATGATCAGCATTTTATACAGTTTTTTTCTTACATGCATATTTAACTTAATATTGCTCTTAAACTACGTGGCCAATTAAATTGATTTTTATATATTTTGTTCTTTAAACAGTACACTTTCAGGTAGTGTATCTATAATTATATATTTTATTATAAAATTTGTTTATTTGATATAATTGTAAATAATGTCTATTCCGGAAATTACTGATCTGTTTTACTTGAATTTCAAATATGTTATATAAAATAACAAATCTAATAATATTTCTTTAATTTCACAAAAGTAAACTATACTGTTTTAAAATAATGAATGATTTTTTATTGGTAAATCTATTTACTTCCGCGCGCTGAGTACTACAGACTTGCAATGCTACGAAGCGGCGCATGAGTTAAAACATACTGAATTCGTACTCTGCGTATTATAAATATTATTGAGGTTGAATGAGTTGTTTTATTACATAGTATAATAAAACTAACATCTTTTAGACTTTACAATAGTATTTGCGGGGTTTGGATATGGAACTGGTTTACTTTGTCAGTTAAAATTGAACAACAAACGAAAATGCCACGAGGAAAAGAGCTACATTCGGAAGCTAAAAAAGTAATAATTCGAGCTAAACAATATTTCCAAGCTGAAAAAGATAAAAAAGAGTGCAATGATATTAATCAAGTTTTTAAAAGGAATGCTGATTGTTTGGGTTATTCGGAAAGAACAGTGTACAGAATAATAAATGAACACAATAAAAATGAAGTTTGTTCACCAGAAAAAAGAAGTGGCCGGCAACCAATTAATTTCGATGAATATCTTCAAGGTATTGTACGAAGATGTATTTTTGATTTTTATGTAGAAAAAAAATTTCCTACTGTAGAACAGGTTCATAAAAAATTGAAAGAAATTGTATCCGATTTTCCGGATTGTTGTGACAGAACAATTTTAAATCTGTTTAAAAAATTACGATTTAAATTCAAAAAATTTAACAAAAAACCTGTTCTTATGGAAAGTATTTCAGTGTCTGGACACAGAGCAGATTTTTTAAGAAAAATTAAATATTTCCGCGAAAATAATTGGAAAATTTATTATACTGATGAAACCTGGTGTGGAGCAAATCACTCTAAAAAATTTGGTTCGGTACAACACGTCTTACCTGGAGAAATTACATACGACTTCGATTACTACAGGGCTGGATTACAAGAAGTTGGAGGTTTTCTGGGAGGGATTAAAACTCCTTCGGGCGCAGGCAAGCGTGTTATTATTTTACACATGGGTAGTAAAGAAGGTTTTTTAGAGGGCTGTATGAAATGTTTTATTGGGAATAAAAATTCAGCTGACTACCACGACGAAATGAATGCTTTGCATTTTGAGGAATGGTTTCGCCATGTTTTATCTGTCATTCCAAATAAATCAATAATAGTAATTGACCAAGCTCCTTACCATACCATGATAGATCCTAATTTTAAAAATCCAACTTCTGCCTAGCTGAAAGATAATATTATATCTTGGATGGAGAAAAGACAAATTCCATTACCCGAAGGAGTTACAGATTTTAAAAATCTTACAAAACCTAATTTACTTGTTTTATGCAAACCATACCATTTCAATAAAATATATTTATTAGAAACAATTGCCAAAGATGTAAGGGGTGATGATGTAAAATTATTATGGCTACCAGTGGCACACTGTGAATTAAATGCGATAGAATTAATTTGGGCGTACGTGAAAAATGAAGTCGCAAAGAAAAACAGAACTTTTAAAGTAAATGACGTTCGAGATTTGTGTGAGGAAGTCATGAATACTGTTCCTGATAATTTATGGACAAATTGTGTAAATCACGTTTGTAAAATAGAAGAAAAATATAGGCAAAAAGAACCTTTTATTGATGATTGTGTTGAACCAGTAATAATAAATTTACAATCTGATTCGGATACAAGCGACTCAACAGAATCTGACAATAGTGACGAAGATGATTGAAATATTGTAGATAATTGAATATATTTTTTTTTGTTCATAGCTATGATTTATTTTGTTTTTTTTGTGTGTATTTTAAATATTAAATTTATATATATATATATATATATATATATATATATATATATATATATATATATATGTAAATGATAACACTGTAAATATATCTTTATTATTAATAATATATAAATGAAAATAAATTTATTTTTTGTATCTACCCCGCTTTGAACTTCTTATAGAAAAACTTATATATATGTGCCGTGTAAATTGTATACTGGTTTCTACTACATTTCAAATCTCCGAAAAGTTCCGAAGTGTAGCGAAGTTCGTCCCCCGCCTTGCATCTCCTCGCCACTATATAGTGATCAGAACGTGCGCTTAGAAAAATACGAATAATTTTTTTAAAAAAAATATTATACCAGTAAGTCATATATAATTTTTAGTTTTTTATCTTTAAATATGATTAAAAATGTGCAAATTATTTAAATATTCATGTTCAAAACCGATACTACAAACAGTAAATGAGATGCTGTCTTTTTGTTTTTATTACTTTATAAACAATACTACGATAATTTTTTATTTTCTGTTTGCACATTTCTTTTCTAAGAAGATTTATTTATAATATTCCAAAGTTTGAAAATTATAATACAACACATTTACTTGTAATTTAAAGTTAAACTTCCATATATTCGAATTCGTATCAAAAAATGCTGTCTTTTTATACATTTATTCTGTTATCTTTTTAATGGCTTTACATAAAAAATCCTTCTCTTACATACATTTTAAGAAAAGAATGGTGATCATTTTAAAATTTACCGCAATTTTTTATACGGATTATTATAGACTTTATTTCCGTTCAAAGTGAACTGACTATAATTATTTCTACGATTAGTAGTTACAGAATATGGGGAAATGTCTGGGGTCGCGGTGGTTTCTCCTTTACTCGGGAAGTCTCTAGTCGAGACGACCTAGTACACTCTATTAACCCGTTGCTAAGATCTCAGAACAATGTCTTAATGACTCTGAACCAATTAATAAAACACACGCTAACCTACATGCACACCTTTAAAATTTTCAATGACTTCCATTATCAGTTTGATCGCAATCAAAATTTTACCGTAAATAGCTGTAATAAATTATTGGGACAGTTCATTATGAATTTAATGTAATCTATATATACCGGGTGTCCCAGCTCGACCGACACATGGGGGTTTTACATGGGAAATCAGTTAATTATGAATAGTATCTCCCCAGTGCAAGATATTAACTTTTGTATACTTATCGGAGAATATTAATTCTATGGATCACACTTATTTGAAATATGCAATTTTGTCTGCAGGGCGAGATTTATTAAATTTAAAATCAAATATTTTCGTTAAAAATCAGATAGCCATGGAAATAAAAGAAAATATTTATCTGACAGTTTAGTGAAGTATTACTGATTTTAATTCTTATTCCCTGTATTTTAATATTATTTCAGTGGAATTTAGTTTCTTTTTGTTAAATAATATACCAATATTACAAAAATATAAATATCTACAATGGCATGTCATTAACTGTCAGAACTGTCACATAGATATTTTCTTTTATTTCCATGGCTGACTGATTTTCAACGAAAATGTTAGATTTTATAATTTAATAAATCTCGTCTTGCAGACGAAATTACATATTTCAAATAAATGTAATCCATAGAAATAATATTCCCCAATAAGCATACAAAATTTCAATTTAATATCTTGCATTGGGGAGATACTATTCATAATTAACTGATTTCCTATGTAAAACTCCCATGTGTCGGTCGAGCTGGGACACCCGGTACCTATATATATACAGGGTGTTCGAAAAATAGGGGACCAAATATGGAAAATATATTCATCAAACCAAAACAAGAAAATAACCCTAATATACCCATGTCCGGAAACGAACCATTTCGGAATAAAATACTCTTTTGTTTGAATTTTGAATTTTATTTTTAGTAATGTTTTTTATTATCAAAATTATAATAGTTACGTTAATACTTGTAATTTGTATAATCACGTTTCCTTAGCAACTGTCATAATTTGTTGTCACCGTAATTAAATTATTTTGATATTGTTTAGAAGCTTTTCTATTAATAATGAATAGTTATACAAACTCAGAATTAACCGACATGCATTTAATGTACGGACGTGCGCATGGTAATTCGCGAGGTGGTCCAACTACTTGGTCTCCACGTTCACCATTAGTTGAATCCGCTTGATTTTTATTTTTGGTGTCATTTAAAGAGCTTAGTTTATTAGACGCCCATTAATAACGTAGAGAATTTGCGGCAAAGAATCATAGACTGTTGCAATATTATAAGACTAAAACCAGGAATATTTGAACGTGTTCGACAATCCATGAGAAGACATTTAGAATGTTGCATGCAAGTTCAAGGAGGACATTACGAACAACTATTGTAATTTTGAGAGTAAAAAACATTACTAAAAATAAAATTCAAAATTCAAACAAAAGAGTGTTTTGTTCCAAAATGGTTCGTTTCCGGACATGGGTATATTAGGATTATTTTCTTGTTTTGGTTTGATTAATGTATTTCCCAAATTTGGCACCCTATTTTTCGAACACCCTGTATATATATATATATATATATATATATATATATATATATATATATATATATATATAATTGTCAAAATTGTCTCTCTATCTAAGGTTTTGGTTTCTCTAAGGTTCATAAGGTGAATACCAGAAAGAGTAATATTCCACAACACTATTTGGCCAATAATTACTTATAAATTAAATGATTCACGTTATCAAAAATTGAATGCGACCAAATATTCTGTCTGTCCTGTGCAGTAAATAAAGTTCTTTTATTTTATCAAATAACTGTCCCTATTCCTTCACTTTCAACTGCTACTCTGTATTACAAAGATAAAGGGCTATTGATTTAAATAAACACAACCTAGGTTAAGTTAAATGTTCCACTAGACGATCTATATGATTAATATATGTACGGAGGAGGTAGTTACCATTACAACACCATCAAAGTAATTTGTAAATTTGAAGGGATGATACTATTGCATTTTTGGTGCATAATCATTGCCATCACATAATACAATTACCCAGCAGTAAGGAAACAGGATGTACCAATTAAATTTTTTTCTAGGAAGAATACTCGGATCAGTTGTTTTTTTTCGCTTTTACGAATATATCCTCTGTACAGTAAGATAAAATAAATATCTTAATAAGAATTCCATGAATTCTCAGCTAAAATTGTATGTAGAGAAATAACATAAAGTCGCTATTTATCATGAAACAATATTAGTTCTAGTTCTGGTCGTAATGGAAGTAATAAGTTGCAACATATATTTCAAATCTATTTACAATATTTAACTTAATAAAATCTCATATATCGAAAAACACTTTTTAGTGTTTATATTTGTAAATGATATTAAATTCATTTCTTAAATATTGTGAATATTTTATAAATTTGTTTTTCGAAGAAATATTTATTCAACGTAAAAATAATAAATATAAAATGAAATACAATGAATTATTATTCCAAGCTGGCAGTAATAAATTACACCAAGATGAAATATAAGAACAACAAATGTATTTTCATCTCATTTCATTGTTTCTATGCAATATTCTTAGTATAATAGAATAGTTGAATAATAGAACGAAGCCTTCATTAAACTTTAATATTTTATCGTAAAGAATAATTAAACTAAAACAAATTACAGTCGGAATTTAGTCTTTGTTTCATTAGCGCCGTTAAACGGTTGAATCAAACAAAACGAACGCGATTAAATGAAGCCCGTTAGGAATCATTATATTTTCAATCCATTAATTTCCAGATAGTTAGGTGCGTTTTGCAGCTTGGAGAGTTCTCAAGCAACACAAACAAAAGAGCAGGAGGAAAGTAAACAAAGCACTCACTTGGTATCCATCGTAGGTCCACGAGGCCCACTTCATGTAGCAGTCCTGCGAGTCGAAGGGGAAGTATTCCACGTTGATCTCGCACGAGGATTTGTAGATGCCGTGACTCAGCCACACCACCTCGCCCGTGTGCTGTACGATCACGTTTGTGTTGATCACGGCTGTTTGATATGTTGAATCCGCACTGAAAGCAATAATCAAGCCTTTATGTCATATTCTCCTAGTGTCAATGTGCTTTTCAATTGGCAATTTAATTTCCAGTAAATGTAGTTTATAGCAGAGTTGAAGGGCAATGATTATTTAATGATACTTAAATTGTCTGCGCCTGCACTATGACAGTGTCATTATAGATAGTAATAAATAGAAATGAACCTGTCAATCACTCTCGTGCATCTAAACATCTAATACAACAAATAAATTGAAGGAGATTTATTAGTATCGATACTTCTCAGTTGAAACTAGGAACAGGTACAGGTATTGATAGTTTTCATCTGATACCACATTCCTATATACCGGGTGTCCCAGCTCGACCGACACATAGGAGTTTTACATGGGAAATCAGTTAATTATGAATAGTATCTCCCCAGTGCAAGGGATTAACTTGAAATTTTGTATACTTATTGGGGAATATTATTTCTATGGATAACAGTTATTTGAAATATGTAATTTCGTCTGCAAGACGAGATTTATTAAATTATAAAATCTAACATTTTCGTTCAAAATCAGTCAGCCATGGAAATAAAAGAAAATATCTATGTGACAGTTCTGACAGTTAATGATATGCCATTGTAGATATTTATATTTTTGTAATATTGGTATATTATTTAACAGAAAGAAACTAAATTCAACTTAAATAATATTAAAATACAGGGAATAAGAAATAAAATCAGTGATGCTTCACTAAACTGTCAAATAAATATTTTCTTTTATTTCCATGGCTGTCTGATTTTGAACGAAAATATTAGATTTTAAATTTAATAAATCTCGCTCTGCAGACGAAATTGCATATTTCAAATAAGTGTGATCCGTAGAATTAATATTCTTCGATAAGTATACAAAATTTCAAGTTAATATCTTGCACTGGGGAGATACTATTCACAAATTACTGATTTCCCATGTAAAACTCCCATGTGTCGGTCGAGCTGGGACACCCGGTATGTATTATAATGGTTTTTTGTATAGATTTTCTCAATCAGAAGGGAGAAGTACCTAAAGAAGTACATCGTCAACGTACCTCAGTCGAACCGTACACCAGCCTTACTATCCCAACTCGATCAAGGTAAAATCAGTGACATCTATCACTTTAATATGTTTTGCTTGCTGTCCAAATTTTTTCATTACCTTCTCAATAAACTCTGGACAGTCTTTTACCCGATCTTTTAATTTATTCTTTTAGTACCAACACTGTTCGTACTCAGCACACATAAGGGATTCTATTAAGTAAAAAATATTTAAATCATTTGTAGTTCATTTAAAATCGTAAAAAATGCGATTTAAAAAACATTTAATAATTTATTTTCACTTATAATTTCCCAAGAGCAATTTTTCCGGAAATTTGTTTCGTGTGCATTCTAACAACGTATCAGTACGAGTGCAGAACATGTTGTTGGAATGCACTATTAAAAAAATCCCTGATATGAATTAATGCTCCAGCAGAGCAGATTCGGTATGAAAAATCATAAAGACACCAAATCTAAAAGAAATATTAATTTTGGTTTTATATTTTGCTTAAAATAATCAAGTTAAGGTAGAATAATACCTACTGACATAATACAAACTGGTTATTTAATCATTTTGCTTAGATAAGTAAGCTAAGAATTTTCCAAGAAAATTTTATATTTCTATGGTAACCATGTTTAATACAATATTTCTATTGGCTGCTAATTTGTGTCATTCGAAATTTCATATGTAATATTACTAGTCACTATAACTTTACATGACATTTTTGTCGTAATGGTGACAACAGATTGTTGCGATGAAAATCGAAACGAGTCCGCTGGACGATTTTCTAAAGCAACAAGCAGGAGTGAGTTAGGCAAAAATTACAAATAAAATTCTAGTTACGAATGGTATTCAGCATAAATATATTTTTTCAATTAATTACTTGTCATAATTTTGACGTACGTTGTATATAAGTAACGCCTATTTAGTCGTGTAAATTCTACGGCAATTAACAGTAACTAACAATTTTTAGTGAGATTTGAATCTGATTGGTCCAATTCCCTAAAATATTTTGATTTAATTGGACGACAAAAAATGAGTGGAATTGTCATAATAATTGTAGCATTTTGATATGTTTCGTCGGTCATATTGAACTCGGCATTTTTAATTTTATAATTTTTATTCCAGGTTCGGATTCAACAAAAAACATATAAACCACTTATCTTGAGAAAGAAAAAGATCGATGGTTTTTGGCTTTGTGTAAAAACTGTAATTATTTTTTTCCTCTGGATGCACCCACATGGATAAACTCATAACGGCACCCTTGAATGTTAGGTACATAGTTGGCAGCCAATGAAAAAAAAATCATATAAATACTGTAACAAGATGAAAAAACGACAAGGCTTTTCATCTTGTTACGGCTTGTCATAGTTCTGAGGTCTATGACTCTGGTGTTGGTAGGTCAGCAAAATGCTGACTTCAGCAAATAGCAACGGCCGTCTTTGCTGATTAAGCAGACTATGATAATACCGGCCAGAACACGAGTCATAGACTCAGAACAATGGATTTAATTATATCTTCTGCGAAGATATAATTAAATCTTTAAGGGGTGGTAATGTAACAGTAATTGACGAATTATTCCAAATCATTATTGTTTGATAGATTTCATAATATAAATTGCGCGTTAACAAAAATGTACCGTGGACAAGTTATATTTCGTAAAGCTTTAAAACCTATTAACGTTTTGTAACTTATCCACGTGCGATGTGCGTAATAGTTACATTGCCAAGCCTAGCACTTTTTAGGATATAAATAGGATTTAATTTAGTAGAGTTAGGCAGTCAGTATAGTAGAGTCGATAGTCGTAAGTAGAGTCTTAGGAGTTAGAGTCTTAGTGGTAAGCTGATAGTCGTAATGTAGTTAACGACTCGGTAGCAGTCATCTGACATGGTTCAGACTGACTTTAGGCCAGAGCTTCTAGCTCTGAAAGTAAGCTCTGTAGTATTTGTTTTGGTTTTATATTAACGTTTTTATTGTAAATAATGTAAATAAATTTAAAGTTATTTAAAGCAAATATGTGTGTGCCATGTGGTCGTTATCCTGGTTTAACCGTCATCACCAGTTAGTATCATCTAGCAAATTCATGTCCTCTTTGAAGTAAAAATGACGACATTCATCGCTTTCATCGTCGTCAACCCCCACTGTTACATTGGCGCAGTCGTCGATAGGATTTTTAGGGTAAATTTAACATTTACCCTGAATTAATCCGAAAAGTTCCTATGTTCAAATTCAGTACATCAGTTTTGTGACATTGAGGGAGGATGTTTACGACCACGACACCTGCGATGAGGGCGACGCAGCAGCTTCCACCATGGTTTTTCCCGGTATGTATGCCTCAGTTTCTTCCGACTGTTTACGGACATCAGGTGGTTCATCAACCACAGGTGCAATTTGGGTTGCCTCCATACTGCCATTGTCAGACGGCATATAATGGGTGTGGAGTGCAAAGGGTTCCCCACGAGCTCGGTGGTTACGGAACCCAGAAGCTGCCAGTAGCAAACATAAGCGCGGCTGAGTTTGAAGCTTTGCTGGCAGCAGACGTGCGTCCTAAAGCCGGCTTCCCACGACGCGGGGCTCGGCGAACTTTTACCTGCTTTTGGCGAGTCTCGCGCCATGGGAATGGGGTGAATCGTGGCTCGTTGGCTCGGCTCGGGCTTCCCGTCAGTTGTCGGTAAATTTGACACAAGTCAAAGGAAATGCGCCGCTCGCCTAAGCTCGGCTCGTTATGTCCTTTCCAACGTTCCAACAGGCTCATTGTTTGAAAATGAAACTTGTGGTTATTTATTGTACAATTCTGTTTCATTAGTGTTTGACATCGTGGTATATTATCTCTGTATATTTTATTATACACATATTATATATGAGGTATTTATTTATAATTATTATTTTTCCGCATTATTTTAAACTACCTCATCTAAACTACGTATCTTTAATCTACATCTTAATTATTATTATGTTATTATTATTATTATTATTAGAAGTTTAGAAGCAGCTACATTTGAATACAGGGTGGTTGGCACCGAGAATATTTGTCATCCAACAGCGTCTTTTTCTTTTGGTCTGTTGTTTTTCTAAATAGTCACCTCTCAAAATGATATAAGCAGCGGCACAAGCAGCAATCTTATTTCGTCGATTATTTATTTTCAACTGAATGGCTTGGCAGAAGAGTACAAACGAGCCAAAAACCCTACACAAGCCACGAACCAGGCGCCGTGGGAATAGTCAAAGCGCGTTAAAACTTGTGCACGTCACAAGTCCACGAGCGGCGCGAGGTTCGCCAAGCTTCGCGTCGTGGGAAGCCGGCTTAAGGTGGTTGGGATATCACGTCCACGAGAAGAGGAAGAGTTGGCTACTATCTTTACAAAGTTTGTGGGTGGAGACATACAGCTACCGGAGGTCAACCCCCACTGTTACAATACTTTAAAAACGATAGCACTGAGTTTTAAATATGATAATTTCCAAGCTTTAATATTATAAAACAAGTGCGGGGGACCATAGTGACCACAGAAAAATATAGTTTCAAATTGGTATTTTAAAATTAATAGAAATAAAACAATACCCTTAACATTTACAAAAAGATAAGTGATCTAACCCACAGTAACAATTAACAATAACGAAATACCCCAATAATAAGAAGCAAAATACTTGGGTATGCACTTTTACAAAAGACTCACGTGTAAGAAACATGTAACAAATAATAAGCAAAATAAAACAGGCAAATTAGAAAATCCAAGAAAATAAAAATCGCAATAAAATATAGGATAAGGAAATATAGGGTTAAATCACCATTTACGGATATTATTTTAAACATATTCAAGAATATTCTTATAACACAAAATTTTTTAAGCATTTTGTGTATTACAACAACCAACGCATATTAGCTTGCTGTTTAGTTATAGGTTATTATGTTGAGCATTACCGTTTCAAATTATTTTCTATAACAGGCTGTTATTTTCATTTTTAGATTAAGTTAGTTAATTGCCTAAAACACTAATTTCTCAATGTATTATATACAAGATTTTTTTAAATTTCATTTCATAATTGCAAACTAATATTATTTCATGTGACATTACTTTAATTTAATTTACAATGAAAGGAAAAAATATAGATAAATTAAGTTTTAAAATAATAGACAAAATAAAACAAATATTTAGTGTTTTCGTTTATCAAATTACTGATTGATTTTTAACTGCAATCATTTTTTGAAGTTAGGTAAAGCTATGCAATAATGGGACACAATTTTGAACTACTTATCCAATGGATGCCTCCTAGTGTCGTCGCCTATTGATGCAATGGCACTTTAGTTTAATTTTCTTCCTAAAGTCTAATTTTAGGATAATTAATCTTATATAAGCACTAATTATTTCAGTGTTTTCACTGGACTATTATAATAAATAATTTTGAAAATTATAAGCGTCATTTACTGGTATTAAAATGTGACATCTATTAGAGTAAAGATATTTTTGGATGTGTCATATTATTTAAATTAAGTAAAAGGTAAGTACTACTAACTAATATAAATAAATTTAAAAGGGTAGATACCTATTAATTTCAAATATGAAAATAAAAACTTCTAACTGAGACCTTAAAGTATCCATCATTGGTGCCTAAATGAAGTTATTTTTTTTTTACAAACTTTGTTATAATTTTGCAATAAAATGGTCGATACCATCGTTAAGACTTTCATCATGAGTTCAAAAATTATACAAAATATATTTTACCAGTTTATTGTATATGAACATATAGGTACAATTATTAGCATGCACTAAAAAATCAAAATGACTCAACGGTTACAAAATAAATATCTACGCGTCTACGCCTTATTGTAAATACTCCGTGGTATATAACAAATGAGTTCATTACAAACAGACTTAAAAATAAAACATATTAAAAAAATTAATAGAAGTAAACTCCACTGGATATGAAAATCATTTGCATAATTGGGTTAATTATTTAGCACTACATTTCTTAAAAATTCTACAAAAATAAGGAGATTAAAACGGACTACTTTAACTGCTTCATTACGAATGTTGGTTTTTTTAACTGGTTGTAAATAAAGATTTAAATAAATTTAAAGACAAGGTTCATAGCTTCTTAAATTTAATGAATGTTTTTTTAATAATTATTGCACCCGAATATTTTTCTGAAATTAAATTTTGCTTTGAATGAGTTTAAAGAACGGTAAATTTAATAGAAATACATCTGTAATATGTCGTATTTGAAGTGTTTACGGACGCAACGTACCCTGAGGTTCGAAGGGCGGTATGCCATTGTGAAAGGTAAGTAGAATGTGAAACATGTTGTTTCTAAAATGAGACCCATATTAACCTCGTAAATGTCTGAAATAAGCTACAACCACATACACTTTAAACCTAAATAGTTCTCGTATGAGACATTAATGAAATTTCATTACTATTTCATCAGCAAGAAGATTGAAACACATGCTAGTGAAATACAATTTAGAAGATTTGTAAAATGCATAATGAAAATAAATTTATTCTATTCAATTCGTTTAATGTAATTGGAAATAACATAGTTTTAAATTATAGTGAAAGTCATTTATAATACCGTCGCTTATAATGAAAAGTCGCTTATAACCAGGGTAAGCTAACGTTAACATAAGATTACATTATTTCATAACGAATATAACCTAAAGAAAATAACAAAATAATGTTATTTTTATTTCGTTATTATAATATAATATTAAAAACTTTATTTTTCTTAAATTTGTAATAAAAATGTATAAAAAATAAATTATATTAAAAATATTCATATATTTTTCTGAAATTCGTAATAAAAGTACCTGCTTTGAAATAAGCATTACTAATTACAAAATATACTATATTAATATTATTAATATTTTATTAAAATTTAAACGGTTATATATAACAGGTCTTTTAATATTTTAATAAAATTAGATATTTATATTCTCTCTCAACGGCATATAACGTTACAATATATTGTTATTTATTACTTTATGGTAACATACCTTTATTTTGTTATTGTTACGTTAATAAAAAAAATAGCCAATCAAACGTTATCGGGTGTCGTTAATGGTAGGTTTTCTGTACGAAATTATTATTCATAATATCTAATAATTCAGATTTACCGTTTAATGAACAAAAAATGTTCTACTTGGTATTGTTTTATTGGATTTTAAATAAATTCAATTTTTTATTTAGAGGTTGACAGTTTGACATACTTGTTTTTACGAATTGTAATTGGTACTATTTACTAGTGATGTGCACGCGCGGACTGACCCACCGAGATTCCGGGACACATTCTGTGACCAAAGTCATGGAGGATGCTATTACTTGGACGATATGCGCACGCATTTTTTGCTTCAATCATCTTGATAAAAACAAACGATTTTTCACTTACATTTATCAAAAACAAAATTAAATAATTTAATAAACTAATCAAGTAAAATGTAAGTTCGCACTTTCTCAAAATTAATTTGTATTCCTCTTTTATTATTTGAAATTTTAAAAGTTTCGGATATATTTTTATTTGTTGAAAGCAAAAGATATTCTTTGGAGAAGAAAAAAGGAACAAGCCAGGCCATGAATTTAGAAATATTAAGAAATCTAAAGAGTTGGAAGAATTAACGAAAACGTGTTCATAAATAACTCTTTTTCTTAAAAAAAAACCTGTAGACAAAGATGAAATTACTGCAGACGGGAACGTTTAGAATGAAACCAGAAACTCTCCAATACTAATTTAAATTAAAGTGTATGTATTTGGTCATCATTTTTTTTCTGTGTAATTTAATTGACATAATTATTATATGAGACTTTCACTGTATTATGAAAATTCTAAAAATATTATTATCAATTATCAATTACTTTGATTCCTTTATCTAATTGCATTTGCAAATATGAAAATTATTTACTCTACTTATGTGTTACACTGTTAACATCATGTAATAAACCTTTCATATAGATAGGTTCACAAGCCATTAAAATTGATAAATGTTAACAGTAAGGTTTACCGCTTTCAAGTAATATTTATTACTAATTACCATAGGCAAATATCATTCAACATTGATATATTGGTATTATGTTACTATGCCATATTTCAGCAAAATAGTACTTCGAGCAAGAAATGCAGAAAGAGGTAAGAAAGTTTTCAAATTACACGAGTGGAAAAGGGTAAGTAAATAATGAGGTCGTATCACAATTTTTTAATTATATTCTGTTTGAACATTTCGATACTTGCTATTGGAGGGACATTTTTCACTTTTCAAAAGTGTTCATACTTTACGATATTGGGTGTTCAATAAGTCTATACGTCCCAGTTGCGGATTTGAGGGGGGCGGAGGAGGTTCTTAGGCAGACCAGGTTATTGAATTTTGAAAGTAATAATAATAAATAAATCTGAAGCGCAATGGCGTCTCACATACACACACATTATAAATATTTGTTTTATTTAGAGCTGAAATGTTCAGAACAAAATCTATTTGCCGAAATATTGTTGTGGAAATTTAAATGCCTAACTTATCCAGGATTTGAAATGCCCGTCAATGCAAAAACAAGTCTTGAAAAAATTTGCTACTGATATTTATATATTAGTACATAAATTATTAACAATTTTAATAACGCTATCTGCAAGTAAGAGTACTGCTGAAGGTAGCTTTTCTGTATTAAGGAGATTAAATCTCCTGAAAAGAATTGGATCTAAAGAAAGTTTTGATCCGACTCGCATCGACAAAAAAATGATCACAAGTTTAGTAATTCTTTTATGTGTATAACTTTAATTTTTAATATTTTTTTTAACACGTTGTAAACGTTAGTAGAAATTTTCAGGGATATACTATAAAAAACAAAAACTATAATAATACATTTTTTAGTAATAAACAGTATTTCCCCGGTTGAGGTTTATAAGATAATATTTTTTTATTTCTGATTTTAGGGAAAATGTTATATTTAAAAAAGCTTGTGCTTATCTTTAAATTCCAAAAATAATTTAGAATCATTTTATCTTCAACGGTTAGTGTAAGGTAGGTATTTTATATTATTAATATCAAGTATATGAGGAAACAGTTGTTGTTGGGTAGGTTGTATACTAGAAATAGAGGTAAGGGTAAAGTATTTAAAGAAAATTAATTAGTCTTTCTTAAAGATCTTTTAAACAATATGACACTTGTCAAAGTAATAAGTAAAAGTGAAATGCCAAGATCATATAAAATTATGTTTCCTTCTAGTGTTGCAACTAATAGACATAATTTATATAAAGCACAAACTGATGTACAGACTAAGTAATTTTAAAAGAAGGGTCAGAACTCAGAAGGTTGTGTACTAGAAATAGAGTTTGCGAATACAAAAGTCATTCATGTTCGTATTGTATAATTATATTAATCTAAATAAAAATAAATATATGACAGTTGGTATACTTTATTTTACAAGATTTGAACTATAACAGATTCACAGCTAAGTCATAAGAATGACAGATCTCTATGAATACAATCAAATCAAAATTAACATGGTAAAGTCTATTTTTACTACTAGTCTAGACACCCACTATTATTAACCTTTATTTGATATGAGAAATTGTTCTTCACTATCGCTTACTTGATAACCATGGTCAATAATAAATTATTATTACCGAAGGTCGATAATGAAAACTCAAGTCTCCAAACCCAAATATTGTTGCTTCGCACCTCGGGACACTATTTGGCGCTAGGTTAATAATGATAGTCTTCTAAATCTTGGTGTATAATATGCTATTTTTAAGCAACCTTCTAAAGCGCAATGAACTTTTATTTTTCTTTTTGTATTTACTTCACTTTGAGAAACTTTGGTTTACAAGAATCAAGTATTTTGTTAAAGTTTAATTAAAGTAGTAGTAGTGAACATAAACAGGGCTCGTGTTACATGTTTTCGAACTTCCGTGTATGTGTATTTTTATTAATAAGTTGAATCTGATTTCTTTCAAACTATAACGTTCGATTTCAAAAATATACTACAGACATGTAATACACAACATAGAAAAAACCAGTACATGGAAACTTATTGTACACCTGTTCGATTTTTTGCGATTTTTATTAAAATTCAAATATTCTCGTGACATCACTTTTTACAGCCTCTGTTGGCCGTATCTGAAACTACATTATTACTTTTATGATAAAATATTTAATAGTTTACGTGTTCTTATTAAATCACAAAACAAAAACTAATAAAACAAAAAAAAACATAGCAAACAGACTACATAATAGAATCTTCTCCTAACCGTGTTAATGGTTGAATTTTCATGAAATATAATCGTAGATGAAAATAATAGTATTCCATTATTACATAAGGACAATAAAACAGATGAATCGAAATGAAAATTCTATCCGTTTCTAAAAAAATTACTTCTACAAATTGTCAGCTTATAATGACCTACATAGCTTATAATAACTTAAACAAAACCATGCCGAGACGAGACAGACATTTTTTTGTCTCGTTTCGAATTTATTTTGTTTTCTAGTTTTAATACAAAATTTGAATAATAATATTAATTATAATTAATATGATAAAAAAGTTAAGCTTACTACCGTTAGATATCTAGGTAGAAGTGAATGCGTCTCGTTCTAATATAAAGGTCTGACAGAAATATGTACATTAAATTTCGTCCAGAGCAACAATAGTTATTAGTAACTTTTTTCCGAAATCTCAACACAACTCAACGAGTTTTGTCAAAAATGTGTTAAGTTTCTCATAAAATTTTTTAATTAAGAATTTAATAATTATTAATTATTATAAAAGTTAATCTGTAAAAATACCTACCTCTATGATAAGCGAGTATACGGATATCGTGTTGGTCTACGGTCAATCAATTTTGAAAAGTGACACTTCATATGTAAAAATAATCCCAAATGCCTCATTTTGTGTAACGGACGGAGAGCGAGCGAAACGAGACTTCGTAAAATCAGTCACATAAATTTGCATTTTCTAACGTATTTCATACAAGATTTTTAAATTTTTTTATTTTGCTAATTTTGATATAAAAACTGTCACTGTTCATCGCCGAGTGATGAAAATTTTTAATTTCTTAACTGGTTATGAAAAGAATAGATTTGAAAGGTCCGTTAGTTTTGAAAAGTAACACATTATACGTCAAATTAGAAAAAAACTATATTTTCTACATCCGTTTAATAAAAACTCTTTATTTTACTATTTTCAGTTATACCTTATTCATTCCATTATTTCACTAGTGATATAATATCATTGTTATTAGATTTAAAACAAAAATGGAAAGTATGAATACAGGGCCGGAGTTACCTTACTTTATTCACGTATAAATAAGTCGCACCCTACTTTATATTTTCATTTATTTTAAAACTAAATCATTGAGAAGAAAAAAAGATTTATAAATAAAATCACGTAACTAAAACCAAGTATCAACAACCATATTATTTATATTTTATTATAATTAAATAAATAGATAGATACTACAGACAAATAAAACAAATATTTTTAAAATTGCAAATTAGAATTTTGCTTAGTTTTTCATTATAAATTTGTCCACTTCCTAACAGGAAAATGTTAAAAAAATTACAAATTGAACTTCATCAAAGCGTATGTGTTACAAAAATATCTAATAAATCTAAATAATGTATAATCTTGACCGAGACATTCGAGACATCTCGTTAAGTCATCTCATCTCGTCTCGTCTCGATCCCATCTCGACCATATTTATCCCGTCTCGTCTCTCTAAAATCGAGACAAAATCTTGCCAAGACATAACCGAAATTCGGACCCTAGATCACTTCCACTGCTCGTCAAAAATATTTTTCAACATTTTAATTTATCATCCTTATTTTCATTTTATAGAAACTGAAAATTTGGCTCTTATCACTTTCTTGTAATGTTGTTGAAATATTCTCTATTCCAGTTTATGTGTGGGTGGTGTGTAGGTATCTCGTATTATTATTATTTCAAATATTCTTGTATTTGAAATTTTATACACTTACCTAATATTTCTTTGTTATACCGATAATTTTAAAACAGTAGAATGAAAATGTTCTGTGTTGTTATTTATTCCCATGCAAGGATAAAGTATTAAAAATTAATTACAATATTTGCTAACGGTAAACAGTGTTGAATCCAGGGGGGGTGATCGAATATGAACAAATTTATTGTGCTTGTGTAAATAGGCTATATATTAAAAAAGTACCCAGGTTATGCATGTACCTCCAAAGTTTTTATTTAAGGTAATAAATAAATATCCGTATAACAAATGAATTACATGAAGAAGATTTGTCCACTCACAAAAACTCAAAGTATTAACTATACAATATTAGTTAAATCTATCCAGTGATGTAACAATGAAGCCTCGGACATGTGTTCCCGAGTCAATACGGGCCCCAATATAAATAATTTTAAAGACTCAACAAAAGACACTTTATAAAATACTTTAGTAAATGAAATTAAATATGATATATAATTTTTAAGAAACTCACAGAAGTCGCTCAACTGTTCGGAAGCAGATAGATAATTTTTTAAATTTCAGCAAAATAAACATCCAATAATAAATAAATATTTATTTTTGACAATTTTACTGCACTTGTATTTGGGTGATCTTCAAATCGTTTTAGGTATTTGGTACTTAATTTCTTGACGGTGTCTTTGTACACATAGTGACGTGTCTCTGAATGTTTATATTTAGCACATACCAAGCAGACTTTGTAATTGTTCATAGACACTTAGATTGAAAAGATTGAAGTATTTCAATGCTAGAGTTGCTCTTCCTTGCTGTGTCACCAGCAAATATGGCAACTGTAGAATTTTAAGTCGTCGGAATATCAGCTATAAAGATGAGGTAGAGAGTAGGTTCAAGAATACTACCTTGAGGTACTCCTGATTTTATTGGATATAGTAGACTATGTTCTTTGTATTTTACTGTAACTGTAACCTCTGATAGTTAGATTTGATTCCAGGATTTGATAGATGGTATGAAAGACATTTTTTTTAAATTTGTGTAATAGACCGATATGCCACACTTTATCGAACGCTTTCGAAATATCAATGAAAGTAGTTGGACAATAGTGTTTTCTTTCGAGAGTTTTGATTATTAGGCACGTAAACTACTCTGTGAACTTGTTCAAGAGTGGAGTGTTGTTTCCGGAAACCAAACTGATGATCAGGAAATAATTTTCTTTGCAGATATATAGACTCAAGCTTTATGATGAAAAGTCTTTCAAATCATTTTGAAAGTACAGGTTGTAAATTAATTGGGCGGTAGGACCATAAAAACAAACGATGATGCATGGAAGAAAAATTTGTCGGTACTCAGTATTAAATGTTTTTATAAGATAAAACAAAGTTATGAACAGCACTGTGATCATCTTCAGTGTGAAATCAAAACAAAAAGTATTATAAGTAAAATCTCGTTGAACATCATTATTTTTACACAATTAAAAACAGGTAAAATTAACATTCAAAAACTGAAACAATGTAGTAAAATATCTAATTCAGTTTATTTCTTTTAGTTGTCATTATTCCAGAAATTAAATCGCGTCCAGGGTATTTTTTTTTTATTTTATATGTTTACATATTATGTCAAGAAAATCCTTTAAAATATTGTATCTTGTATAGGATAAAAATTTATTATTGCCAAATATTAGTTTACTCGTGTTTAGTGTAGACATATTTTAGGTAAATTCCTAGTATAGTTATATTAAAAACTGCACAATTCGTTTTCTCTTTTACTACTTTTTCAATCCGTGGCGGACCAAAAAATTTTACTAGAGAGGGGCGAAGTACCGTTTTTTTATTTAGTAATAATAATAAAATATATAATAATAATAACCACAACATTTATTAATTATCACACAATTATTGAATTCAAACAAAATTATTAAAAATTAAAATTATACATACAAAAAATAACTAAACTTATAATCAATTTTTTTTCGTCGTTGCGAATTGGGTGCAAACTGCCTTCGGATCCAATTCTCTTCAAAAGTTTTAATTTCCTTAATATAGAAAAGTCATAGTCCTACTTGCCGGTAGTGTTATTAATATTCTTAATAATTTATTTTCTAATAAATAAACGGGAAAATCAAATTTATTATAGGTTCAGCATTTGTATTTCCACAACAATATTTCGGTAAATAGTTTTTGTTTTTGACAAACTCCAAAATAAAACAAATCTTTATAATATCTGTGTATATGAGAGACCTTTGGGCTCTAGATTTATTTATTACTATTTTCGATAATCGGAGCCTCCCTCAATTTCCCCACTGGTCCCAATTAAATGTTTAAATTAAGTATTAGTTTATTAGTCTGGTTTCGGTAATTTAGATGTGGCCCAATTAATCGGAGTAAAATGTGTGGATATATATTTCCTTCACTTGATATTTTGTACTATCAGTTTTTCTTGTGCATTGATTTTATGAATCTACATTTTTCACATAAGTTAATAATGGAAAGGAATCCTCCACTATTTTTTTTTTATTTTTTTATATGAAACTTTATGTAATTTGAAATTGAAGTCTAGTTTTAGAAAATCTTAATTCTTATTTTTTCAAGCCGTAATATTTCTGTGTTCTGTGTCTTAGATGTTAAGGTAATTCGCTTCTCAACTATAAATATGTTTTAAATAACTATTGTTTTCCTTAGTTACGCTTAAATAGTTAGCATTTTAATAAAATAATTTATAAATGATTACGAATATTATAGTCAGAATTTTGACAGCCACTGGCTTGATTTTGCTGCCTATGTTTTTCTACATATCTCCCATTTCCGTATAGTGAATATTTTTTCACAAATTTTCCTTATCGCACATTATTTAAAAATTATTTTTTGTAATTTTAGATTAACCCTGAAATGAGCTTTGTATTTCATAGTTCCACTTATACAAAATTAAAGTTTGAAGTGACTATAATCCATCAATTTCCTAATTCGCTACTATGGTGGAGGATCCCATTGTAAATAAAAATATGAATGAATCGTTTATGATATTTATGGAAACAAATTGCTTATAATATTGTAGTTAATGTCAATGTGAATGCGAATAAGAGAGAATTATCTCAATCGTGTTCCGGTTGGCGTTAAATAGAGTCACACGGAAAACGGAAACGCTTTGAACTGTTGCTACGTGGGATCTTTTCCGCTTTATTTATATTTCCTCCGTAGCTTGGAGGCGACTGCAAATATTAGGTACGTTCGGTACAGAATGTAGACAAATACATTTGAGTTATGTGAATAGCTGTTGCACTAAAACTGCAGGTAATTGTATTAGTTTAACGATACCTTCCTTGAATATTAAATAGTTCTCTTCGTTTTATTTTTCAATTTGCAGTGTTCCCGTTTAGCTATTGAATTTGTAATTGTATACGTGAGGAATTCAATAATACAAAAATATCTGGTTCGTACATGTTACATCCCACTATAATCAATACATTTAATTTACTTTTCCTTTTATTTTTTTGTGTAATTTCTTAAAGCTTTTCAAATGACATAGGTACCTTCTAATAATACGATACAATTGTAAATTGAATATACACAGAATAATTTTATTTTTTGTTACACCCACATTATTTAGGTTTATAGGGTTATGAATTGTAGAAAAGAAAACATATTCTTTATTTCTTTTAATATTATAATTTAGAAACAAATATATCTACGGAGAAGAAAAACTGTATGACAATGGTAAAAATAGTTCTATAGAAAAAGAACAAACAGTTTAAATTGTTTAAATAAATACAGTAAAAAAGCATAGCGTTTAAAGAATAGCAAACTCCTATTTAATTTTGTATATGAAATTTTCTCTTCATATTTCTAAGTAATTGTAGTAAGGGTTTCCATATTGGGCGAAATTTCGCCATTTAGGTTATTTTTAATAAGAATTTGGCGACGAAAAATTAGGTTTGGCTATTGGCGACCATTTTGGGCTACTTCTAGTTTTACTATTAGTCGAAATTTAAGGTAAACAATTCCACTTATAATTTGTCGTCGAATTAAATCACAGTATTCTGGTGAATTGAACAAAACAGCTTGTCAGCTTTACAAGAACAATAAAATGGATTTAAATGATTTATATGACGATGACAATGATTTACGGCATACCGAGAAGAATAAATGTTAGCACTGATCATTTTCATAATTTCAGTGTATTAGAATTTTTTTAACTATTTAGATTAACAAAACATTCTGTATTAGATCTTCTAATTCTGATAGAACACAATTTGGAATTTTACAATGATTCGTGTATATTATATTTATATAAGTAAAGTCGATTGGTAAATGTTTATAGTTATTATTTTTCAATAATTTTTAGGAATAATAGTATTTCATCCATGAACCAGTTGTTAATATGTGTTTGCTACTGGTGGGCTTAGTATAGGAGATTTCGGAAATTGTCATAAATGAACAGTATCAGAATAGTCATGCGCGTGGCTGATGCTATTGCGCGACTATCTACTAGATTATTGGGTGCTCGGGCTTAAAATTTTGATTCGTTTTCTCTCTACAATTTTTCTTTATATTGTAAAGAAACTATATCTGCTTTTTTACATTCAATTATGTTTTTATAACTATTTATTTTTGTTAATAGTAATAATTTCTCCTCAGAATTGAAGTTTGCACTTCCGCAACATTTTGAATTATTTTCTTGAGCCATGACAATATTATATTATGTTTTTAAACGTAGAACTGTCAATTGACATTTTAATAAAACTTAAAAAACATAAAAGGTCCTAGATTCACTGGTTATTATTTATATGTATTGCACTTTGTAAAACCCCGCTTAATTGGGGACGGTGCAACAAACATAAAATTTAAACTTGGCTTAATTTAAACTCGGTTTACTTAAGTAATAATTTAAGGTAAGGCGATGCAACCGGCCATAAATAGGCGTTGCTTAAATAAAATGACAGAAAGTGTAATTCACACTCGTAAAATTGTATAAACTGTCAAAAACATAAAAAAATGTGTATTAAATTGTTAAATTAGAATAAATGTTGATCTATGGATAAGCTTGATTCTTGAATCATTTAATCATTAATCAATGAACTAATGGTGAATTTTGATGCAAAAGAATCGTAAAATGGATATATCTTGGTGTGAAGAGATAATACTCGTAATAAGTGTAATGTTCCTACTTTTAATTTAAACCGTCATATGTAATATAATTACCTTTAAGTACATAAAGATTTAAAAGTACATACTGTTTTAAAATAAGGCCTAGGTATAGTTTGTATCACGAGACATCGCAGTATCGGCATAAAACGATTAACCGCCCCTCACTTAAGCTCACAAAGAAACCTAAATTTGTTGCCGTCATAAATAGGACTGGGCACACTGGCACTGTTTTGCACAGTGTTGGACTTATTCCTAACAAAAATATTGCACAGCATTTACAGATTTACACAAATTTTTATTGTAATAATTATAAAGTTTAAATATTATGGATATATTGTGGTTATATTTGCCTGCAATGAAACGAAAGATATTAACTAGATTTCAACATTAAAAATAAATTGTTATATAAGGTATATAATGCACACATTTAAAAAATTATATATAGTTTTCACAATACATAGTTAGAGTTATTTACATCAGTAATATAATATATTACATACCTATGTACATAATTTTAATGGATAATATAATTAATTATCTGTTTCTGTACTTGAATCATCGTTAGATACATTTATTACAAATGTTTGATCATTATTAAATCTAAAACATTCTTTAGTTTCTTACTAATACAATAATAATTAGTGAATTTCTTATTTTTGTAATAAATATTCTTGGATCTTTGGTTATTTTTTAATCTATATTACATAAGAGCATTGTCGTATTTCATAAGAAGTTTTAATTTTCCTTTTAGTTCAACCCTGGAAACTACAGTTACTCGAAGACACCCATATCAATTTGTGGTGTACCGCGCTAAACTGTCCTTTTGTAGTTTTATAGTATCGGGGCGGTTAATCGTTTTATGCCGATACTGCGATGTCTCGTGAGACAAACTATAACTGTATATTTTTAAATTACTTTTTGTAATATTTATCTGTATCTTATAGTGCGCAAAACGACTAAATTATTATTACATTTATTTAAGAATATTATTATCAAAAATTCGTAAACCCCATTGAGATTTGAACTTAAGACTACGTATGATCTCAATAACTGAGTAGGGAAGGTTTACTTTTTTTATTTTAAAAAGTTAATTTTGTGTATATAGCATTCAAAAATAAAATTTCCATAACGTTTTATACTGCATATGACCATAAAATAAAATTTCAATACGAATTTCTTTAAAAATCATTATCTTGGAAAACTCAGTTTGAATTATACTGGTAACTATTCAGACATATACGAACCGCGGAATAAACGTTGAAGATATTCTCTTTCAATTATTAGTATAACTACTTGTTTGACAAATTTATAATTTATTCTAAAGCATAAAAGTTTCTCTAGTAGAAATAGACAAAATGGATTATATTATGAAACAGTATTATTATCAGCTATAATATAATTAGGTCATTGATAATTACACAATAATTTTATGACAGCCGAAAGCACTTTGCCTGGTAACCGCCCGAGGACTAAGCAACGTGTTCGAGGAAGTTGTCATAAAATTATAAGTCATTAATCAATAATAGAGGTATATTCGGTAAGAAAATTTTTTGCGAGTATTTTTTTTTATTTCCATAACCTAAATGTTATAAACGATGAAAAATGATAAAAAACAGTTGATTAGAAAAAAATAGTAGATTGTAGTTATTTTGAACCTATTTAACTAAACCCCTAAACAGTGCCGGATTACCCATTAGGCAGAGTAGGCAATTGCCTACGGGCCCCATGTCTTTTAGGGGCCCCGCGCTCCTCTATATTGGATTAAAATAATATTGATTTGATTTTGAAATCGATGTAAGATGCAAAAAAAAAATTGAAAATGAACTAAATTTATTATTTTATTATTAACTAAAGTCTAGATTTTTTTAACTCATACAGTACGCCGAACTGCGGTAGCTTTTGTATTTGTATAAATTGTGCCATTCCCTTAATTAACGAAATTTCCAAGAATCGACGTATTATGTAGAGAATAGCAGATGTGATCATGATAATAAAGTATTAAATAGGCGGCCACCAACAAAGATATCGGTTAGTATTTAGTAGAATTAAATAATAGACATTTCATTTTCCGTGAATCATTATTTCTCCTGTCAGAGAAACCTGTAGAATGATTTTGTGTGATAGCGAATTTGAGTTTTACTTGGGTAATACAGTTTTGAATTTATGTCGTTCTGTCGTTCCTAGACACGGCCCTGCTTATCTTAATATTACTGATACACTCTCCAAATATTTTTTATTTTTTTTTGTATATCTTATTTAAAACTGTAAAGTACACATTTTCTTTCATACTTTTATATTCCACTAATGAGTATAGGTATATTCTATTAATTTTTTAACAGTATGTTATTTTTTGTATATAATTTTATTAAAATTGTTGTTGTTAGTAAAATCATAAACTTATTAGGGGAGGGGGCCTCGAGATTCCGATTGCCTAAGGGCCTCCACATGGTTTAATCCGGCACTGCCCCTAAATATTATAATATAATATATTACAAACTATAATGCAGCTAGGGTACTGATGGCTCCTAAATCTGACTCGTCCTTGTCCTAGAAAATGTAAAATAACTAAGTACAAAGCTCAGTGAGGAATTACCCAAACACTCGCACACTTTCACACACAATCGTATCTCGTGGGAAACCTGGTCAGGGCCACTACAGCACAAAGCTGCTTAAACCTCTCATTGGCAACCTGGCTAGGGTCACTACGGCCCACATTCGCTCGCTGTTTCGTCGGCGGCCGAGCCACGGCATACTACAGCCCAAAGCTGCTTGCTGCTCCATCGGCAAAGCAACCACGGTTTACATCAAACATTCTCATAGACTCAATACACTATCTCACTCAGTAATTCAACTCATATCATCCATAGTAATTCAACTCACATCCATACACGGTAACTCAACTCACCTCAATTCTATTTACTCAAGATCACTATCAAAATCACTACACAATACCTATGCGATCGCTCCGAAGTCTAGAGAAATACTGAAAGAATAATTGTAAATCCCTCCGCATAATACTCATGCTACTAATTAAATAAGGAAACTTATGTCATTATAAAGCAAATAATAATTACCAACAAATTATTAAATTCCTCAATGAAATATTCTTAACAAATATGCCATTTTGAAAGTAAAACAATAAAATAATTAATGTTCGACAGATGTCAATAATTGTTATTTACCGATCCATAGGCGCCGACTCTCTGGGTGATCCGGGGCTCGAGCACCCGACACAAGAATTGGTTGGGTGCAGGGCACCCGATAGGATTACACGACGAAATTATTTTCTGTTTTCAAATATTTAGCTTAAGAAACTACAAGTTTTTTTTCTAGTAGAATGCAGTATTTACTTCCAGTTCAAGTATTAGTTAAAGAATGGATCTTGTGTTCTCATATATACAGAATGTTCATTTTAAATGACTACCACTGCTCTCCTGAGAACTGTAAGAGATACGAAGTTAGTTAAATTAACAAACAATTTCTATATTACTGGACTATTGAAACTAACGAATCAAAATTTTATTTCAAGCAATGGTTCTCAAGATATGGGACCCAACTTTTATATTTTACACCCTACACATTTGTACATATTTGAAATCATCCAATATATCTACTTGAAGTTAATTGTTAGTTAAAAAATATTATTTCTAAATAGACATTAATTTTAAAAACTTTTACTTGAAAATAGCAATTGCCATGAAAAAATAAAAATCAAACGACAAAATTTGCGTAAACGTAATTTTAAATGTAAACAAAAGCGACACGAAAGAACTGAATTTCATCTTTTATTTTGTTCCTACATTTTTTTCTGTAATTGACTACATCTCGGGCACTTTTTGTCAAAGGATAAATAAAACAATTTCAATAAAATCTTACAGTAAAATAAATGTTACGTAATTTGTTTTGAGTATACAGGTGTTCATTAGACTGCGTTCACACTTGTACAAAATATCGTAACAGAACACCGTCATTTAACTTACACACATACAATGTGGACGGTATGGTAATATAACAACAGCGTTCCACCCGTTGTCGATTTTCTAGCGCTGCATCAAAGAAATGTTATGCGAGCATGTTGCATCCCTTGTTTGCTAATGTGGACGTACGCAATTTCATGCAGGTAATATCATCTGGTGATTCAATTGATAATAGTAAGTGTTAACAATAACGGAACAGAAAAATGTTGGAGTATTTGATTCTTCGCGAGGGTACGTTACGATCAGACACTAAAAAATAACTAACTTGGACGCCGAAGAGGTACACTATTGCTTTCTGGAGAACTATTATTATTTCAGTAAGCATATTTTTTTTCAACCAGTGGATCTCAAAATGAGGGGACCAAATATGTTCTTTTAAATGTGACCTTACATTTTTTTCGTACCATCGTTCACTTAAGTTTAACTTACTTCCATAGCATAGTAAATTTAAGTTCTTTATAACTTCTGTTATTTAATTACCATTGTCAACGGGAAGTTATAGAAAATAACTACAGTACCTACTAGCAGTGTAATTAAGAAAAACATACGAATTTCATATACATTTGGTCGTCTAGCAACTGGTAAATGTAAATAGAAAAAGTTGCAAATAAATAAATTTGAACTGTCCAGTGAACTGTCACATTTTACAAATACTTTAATATTACTTGAAGTAAAAAATGCTGCTGTTAGCGCGGAAAATATAATTAGCTACTCGGAATGCAAGTACCTAATTCAACTATTCTGGTACGGTAACATGAACTTCGGTTCCGCAGACTGCAGGCTCCACTTCATTTCATAGCTTCTCGATAAGTTTTATTTAAATATGGCTAAAATAAGTATGCCATAATACAAATGGATATGAAAAACAACAATTTTAAAACAAAAATAATCAAACATATAAATTTACAAGTTTTACTAAAATTTAATAAATCTGTTGTGCATGGCACATTTATTTTACCCATATATGAAGAAAACTACAATATATCTTAACATACATTTCTCTAAAAATAAATGTTATCTAAGTGTATACAAATATTATATCACTGAATTCAGAATAAAATTCTGCATCGAATGAACTAATAAAAATATATGGTCTTATTTAAAGTAAGATAGTTTAAAAACTATTGATCAAAAATAATTTTATGTTCATTGAAATTCCCTTGTAAAATAGAAATTGTTTGTTACTTTAATGCTTTTCGTAGCTCTTATAATTCTCAAGATAGCAATAGTGTAAGCACTTTAAATAAACAGCCTGTATACATTTTTATCAATATTACCATAGCAACTCATAAACAATAACGTAGTAGTAACACATCAAATTTATTTATGTTGTGCTTTACCATGGTATATATTTTTTTGCTTAATATTTGTAACTAATTACCTAATTTAAATTTTTTATAGCGCAATCAAAAATTCGAAAACATTTTTATCTATTCTGAATGTCTGCTTTTTTATGAATAATATTTTTTAAATCAGTGCGTAGAAAATTCTTGGTTTATAAATAAACTAGAAGTTTATTAAGGGTTGGAAAGGCAATGAGACGGAAATATGGTTATCAGATAGATTTTTTAGTATACGTTTAGAAATGAGTGGGCAGAGGGTTGTGACCTTTGTGGCTCCTTTAATATTTAATAAAAAAATAATATTAGTGGAAAAGTCCGTACATCAGTAAATAACTACGTAGCATATCAGAAAGCAGGCGAATCTGATGAGATTTACCGTTTAGTTTTGTATTATTCTACTGCAGAAACAATTGCGATATGACAAACTGAAAATGCTGAAATTATTAACAATATGACATACAGATGAGGATATCTGGAATGCAGTCTCGCAGTACGTGGAAAGAGGAATAAGTTGAGAGATTAGGGAAGAGCAGAATTATAACTACTATTATGTAGGACTAACAATGTACTACATGGAAATAGGGTAACAATTGGATTTTGATAAAATGATACTGATGGTACCACATCCTTTTGGGATATAAGAGGAAGGTTTTAGTAGGTAGAAATACCATACTCCTCCCAGTATAGATTGAGGAGTTTTTTGAAAGATTTCCCTTCATCCCAAAAAAAGGTATTTCAGATGCGAGCGAAACCGAATTCGATTTTATTATTGGGAAAAGGAAGTGAAAGTAGTATTTTTTTATTGCTTTTAATTTGTAATTTTAGTTTCTTTCTCACATACAATGGATGATTTCAAGTTCAGGGTCGCTAGTGTTTAGGGTCTTTTTATTTATTTTTCAATGGCGAAAAAGTTAAAAAAACCATAGTAAAATTTTATTTATTTTTATAAGGAGGTGATAAATTCATGTTAAATATATTTGTTGTATCTTGCAAACATAGAAATTTCATTAAAACAAAAAAAATAAATAATTTAAAACAATTTAAAAATTAGTTATCAAAGATAATCAACCTGAAAAACAAACATTTAATGTTTATTAAATGAAAGCTAAAATTAATTTTCATTGTTCCTATAAAACATAATATTCAGTAACATTACATATATGTTGCATAAATAATTCATAAACCCGAGAGATGAAATAAGAAAAGACGAGTGTGTGTAGAAATTGAAATGTAAGGCAATGTTGCAGAACATTCCATAAAAATAAAACATTATAGCCAAATTGAGGCAGAAAATTCAATTGTGCATCAAGCAATAAAGGTGCGTCTTAATATATTTATTTCAATAACGGCGGTCGTGATGACAACGAGCGTTTTGCGTGCGTCGGGGCCCGTGCGTAATTGTTCGTGAACAAGATTCGCAAGGCAAGATTGGCAATTCAGCAAAATCAGTATTATGGTTTTTACGGCGTTAGCCACTGGAATCTGCAAAGCTTAATTTAGCCTATTTCCGCGCCACGACCCGACTGTGGCGTCACTCGACAAACGTGATCTTTTTATAAAGCACTGCATGAAGTACGATGTACGCTTTACGCACTTCATATTAAAAATAACTTGGCAAAGACAGCAAGCGGCCAGCTCGCAGTTATGAACCACAAATATCATCGTTTGTATACCACAGACGGAAAAAGGCTTACATTTTCACTAGTGCCTATTTTCTACAGTATTTAATGTGTTATTTCAGTTTCTTTCTCACATACAAAAGGGCGATTTCAAGTTCAGGGTCGCTATACAATTGGCGTTTAGGATTGTCTTATTTATTTTTCAATGGATAATACTTCAGGTCAAAAAAAGACGAAAATAGTTTTTCTAAGGAGGTAATAAATTCATGTTAAAATTGAATAAAACAATTTTTTAGTTTAGATTTATTAGAGAAGCCATTGAGATTTTTAAAACTAAGAACATTAATCTCAATCATAACGATGGTTTGGAAATTAGTAAAGCATGACTTCATATATTAATGTTATATTTCGTTTCTTAGTTACTTGTTTACTTGTTTTGTTGTATTTATCATTACCATGAAGAAGGCAGCAGTTTATGCTGCCGAAATTTTGGGTTTGATAAATATATAATTACAGAACTAAAACTAAAAAAGTTGATTTATTCTGTAACTATGTGTTCTGAAAAATATTTTATTAATTAATGTTAAAATTATTTGTTATAACCTTCAAACTTACAAATTTCATTTGTTTTTTTTTGTTTATAAATTTGTTTATCTATCAGATATACACTATATTTATTTCATGCAGTTGTTCCCCATGTCATCAATTTCTGCTGCAAGAATTATTAAACTTTTATCTTGCATCTTTATCGTATACGCATGACATAGATGGGTTTTTTATTCGCTATCTCTTTGTCGTACGCGTTACAGACGGGTATATAAGCTATCTGCATTTAACCAACGATAAAAATGAAATAGTAATAGTAGTGTAACCAAGGTATCGGATATTTTCAAATATTAAAAAAAAAAACTTGAATCTGTCATTCCTGTTATTTATGACGGTGATTTGATGTAAATAATTTGTGCTGAATCAATAAATAAAATTAAATTTACGTGCTTTGTAGACTTAGAAATTAGGTATGAAAATGACGTACCTCATCTCAAAATTAGCGGTAGAAATGGAATTGTGACAAAAATTAACAAATGTTTAACGGTTTATATGTCAAGATAGCTGCGTTAGTTTATTTTTATTATTACTTCAAATAACTTAAAGTGAACAATATGTCATAAATTAATTTTGAATTTAAGAAATAAAAACAAAATAAAATTGCCATTTTTGTAACGTAACTTGGCGAAGCAGTTAATTACAAATAATAATAAAAATAAACTAACGCAGCTAACTTGACAGATAAAGCATTAAACATTTGTTAATTTTCTGAGCTTACAAGTCATGTAAAAAATAATTTTGTTTATTGATTCAGATGCAATATTTTATGCTCTGCAACTTCTATTAGAAGCTTTTTTACCTAAATTAATTAGGGTGCAGGAAATTGTGAAAACATGGATTTACATGTTAAATCGTTCGGGTGTTCGAGTCACCAAACGGGCAACGAGAAAAAATATAAAAAAAAATAGATTATACGAGTAAACGAGGATTTATATTTTCCATTTCATAATACAGATATTCAATTTTTAGTGCCTTCTGAGTAACATCAATTTCAAACAACGGTGTACCTACTTGGACTTGGACACAGTGCAATGGAAACTTTTACAAAACAAAAGCAGATCTACGGAGACAGTGTTATTTCAAAAGGGCCAGGTTTTTCGATGGTTTCAGGCATTTTCAGAAGAAAAAGAGTCGATTGAAGACGAGACACGCAGTGGAAGACCTTCATCTTCAAGAACTGATGAAAACATCAACAGAATCTCGGATCTTGTGCGTTCAGATCGTTGGTTGATAGTACTGAATGATTGGGGAAGAGATATATTTGACTCACACCAGTTCATCAGATTTTGACTAGTTCATTGGGAATAAGAAAAATCTGCACAAAAATGAATTAAAAAAAATAGATTTTGGCGAGTAAATACATTCCTGTGGTTCCTCAGCCTCCTTATTCGCTTGACTTGCATTCTTGTGACTTTTTCTTTTCTTCGAGATTGAAAAATTATCTCAAGGGAATTCATTTTGGGACATTTAAAAAACATTTAAACGGCTGTAAAACCGACCAGCTGAAGATGATTCCAGTATCCGAGTTCCAGTATTACCATGAGGGTAGGAAGAACCATCTCCTACACTGTGTGGCTTCTCAAAGAATATTGAATTGAAATTCTATCCGAACTTTTTTTTAATCAGTCTTATTACTTAATTTACAGATCTCGTATACGTAGATAGCAACAAAAATAATAATAATTAAAAAAAAATACAGTAAATCATGGGTATTTCGTTCTTTTTATTAAATATATCGAACCATTTTTATTTTCTATTCTTTGTATGTAGGCGTTATATATAACACAAGTTATGTTTTTAAAATTAAAATAATGCAAATGCAGCGTATTTTCACTGCAGAGAAATTGAAATAAATTACCATTTATTTGTTACATTTAAATATAACAACAACAATATATTAAAATTAGGTTGTGAATTTTAAAAATGTATATACACATGAACATGTTATTTTATGTAAAATGATTACAAAAAATTACCTCCGTTGTATCCATATTTTGTAGCAATATTATAAATATTATACAGAGTCCGTCACCCGAATTGTTACCAATTAAAATGCTATAATTTCGACAATTATGAATCTTTTTATTAAAATATATAAGACAATGTTGAAAATACCTCAAATTTCATAAAAAACATATCCCTTTTCGATATGGTTAACGCTGGCGCGGATGATGGTATCAAGTCTTCCGAAGAAGATGAATTCGTTCCCATTCCCGTAAAATCAGTGACTTCAGTGTTTCCACACTTTATTATTTTTTTGTTGATACCTTAGCCTTACAAACGGACTATATAGAAAATTCCATTGGATTCAAGTCTAGCGAGTATGATAGCCACTGTTGCGAGAAAATGAACTGTGGAACTTGATTTTGTAAAAATTGTCGAATCAAACGGTCTTTATTGGTATGTCTAACAGTTGGCACAACAATGTTTGTGTACCTAAGAGGTCAACGTATCATTGAACACCTTTTTTTAGTGTTGCTGTCTAGATTTAGACTTTCTAGACTCTTGTCTAGATTATCAAGACATAAGACTGACAAATCTTTTATTGAAATTTCAAGACAAGATAAGATTTCTTATTCTAGATCAAGACGAGAAAATACTAAACCATTTTCAAGACTCTAGATTAATATTAAAAAAATAATTTTCAAAATATAAATATATCATGCGAAGCTTGTTCCATCCAAACTGAAACAATGATTGTAAAATTGAAATGAACGCTGCCGAATAATTTTTTGTCCTTGTCTAAAGCGTATGCGCAGGTTAATATAATGTAGAGTCTTGATATCTAGACAAGACTTATTTCATAATTGGACAATATGCATTATTACAAAGGCAATGCGTTTTATCAACCCATAGTGTGCAATGAAATTGCACAGATAAAATGGAAGGAACACATGATATGTCATTTTGTCTAGTCACATGAACATCAAAAAGATTAACTACCAAGGCCTATGGAAAATTATACCATACTGTGTACTACGTTTTAATGAAAATTTTTAATTTTTTTGGAAAATGTATCTGGATTAAAATTAAAATAATTTTTGACGCATGTTCAGATCCCAGATTACACTGGTGACACAAACTTTATAATATTCTTTTAATGAAATTATTACTACGTCTATTGAAGATAAAAAATACGAAATAAAATGCATAAAAAATGAAGAAAAACTACGCAAAAAAATAATAGAAATTGAAAGCACGAAAATTTTTCCAGTTACAGGCCAGAACATCACAAACATGTAATAAAGTATAAAAAATATATCAAAAATATCTTAAAAATAAACACAAAATATATTAGCAATTTTTAAATTAGCACAAAAATGGAAAAATCCTTATAATAAGTATAAAATTTTTAAATAAGAACAGAAATAGAAGAAACATAAAAGCCATATTTTATAAAATTCGTGGGATATTTTACAAAATTTATTGATGCAATTTTTATTTAACGTAATCATAGGAATTTGCCCTCTACCTACAACAGTGACAGAATACATTAAAATTCTATTTTGAATCATAATAAATGTCAAACATTCATTGCACTTTCTGTTACTCTCATGTATGGTTGTAATAACTTATGGTTACAATATAATTAAAGTGCGGCTTTTTAGGGCACTCGCCTTTATTATAAAGTACAGACCGATTAAATCGATAAAGTGAAATTTTAGTTTCATGCATTTTTATTTCATATAAACCTCATTTAATTTTGTTTGATATACCTATTTTAATCAAAATTATAAATTATGCCTATTTTATTCAATCCAAACCAATTTTCTTATATATTAGTGGCATATTATCATTTTAAATACATACATATATTTTGTTTATATAAAATAAGTTTTCGTAGTTTAAAATTTTATACGAAATAATATTCTATGTTTCTTTTTTGGTAGTTACGGAATTCAGTGCATATTCGGAAACATTTTAAAAATCCTAAAATCTGAAATTAAAAATAGTTTATTTTACATTAAAACTCATTTTCAAATTATAGTTACATCCATAAAAAAATAGAATCGCTACGAATACTCACTTATTCTACTTTTACTAAAAGCGACAATGTTAAAAATTTCTTACTGAATCTGAACTAGCAGAATTTAACGGTAAAGTAGTTTTAGAGATGTTACTACAGTATTCAGTAAAATCCCGGATTTCAAAATATGGAATTAATTTTTAGGCTGTTTTATGACCTATACCTACATATTCAAAAAACAAAATAATATAAGTGCATTGAAATTTGCACCACTTGTGATATCGAGCGATCCTTATCTATATATAAAAATTTATTAGCTGATAATAGGAAAACATAGTAATTTTAATAATTAATAATAACGAAATACCTTAAGTATTTAAAGTATCTTTTAAATTCATAATAAAAAATGAATAATAAAAATCTAATAAAAGTGAAGCCAATTTTCTCAATATTTTAGCCTTTTTGTCCTACATATTTTTATTATTTTTTACGCCTAAAAATCTACAGTTATATGATAATCGTAATAAACCTATATAAATCCAAATAAATGTACAAAACTAAAATATGAAAAGATGTTTATTTTTTAAAAATAGTTTTATTTCAGGGTCGGGCCATAAAGTATACATACATAGAGGTGATGTTAAAATTTATGACTGGTGTGCAAATATTGTAACAAATTATCGCCAATACCTTTGCAAATCCTTTATAAGCACACAATGTTTGTGAAGATTCATCCTATTTAATGAAAACATTTACATTCTCCACCCTCGCACACGCCCGATAGGTACCCTCTTGTCATACAATTAATTGTACACAAAATATTGCCGGGCGAAAGAGAAATTCCAAAATAGCCCGCGGGGCTCGGCATGATATCGCACACTGCCCTTTTCGCACGATATCCTCTGATTAATCTGCCTTCAGCTGCGGAAAAATATTTACAGCTTCATATTTCACCACATGTTAAATATTCAGTTACCTGATGGGCCCTGGAACAAGAAATTGCTCAAGAGAGCTACGGAAATGAGCACAGCTATTCTCAACATGGCTAGACAAATATCAGCTTCTTTCTCGGCTCGTATTGCAATTTATAAATAGTAAAAAATACGCTATCTTTCTTCCGTGACATTATTTTCCACAACATTTTTGCAAATTCGCAATAATTATTTTAAGTATATGTTCGTCTATCATAAATTTGCTGAACTTGTATTTAACGAAGAACGTTCGATAATTTATGGCATAACATGTCATACGTAAGCATGTACTAAAAAAATTCAGTAAATTGGAAAAAGTTTTGCCGTTAAAGTGAGTTGTTCACCCACGAAGTTCAACCAAATTATGTCACGGATTTTAGTTTCTGATTAAAAAATTGAGTTATGTTTCTCGTTTTTCAAGAACAAAGAATGTTACGAATCGGAATTGCTGAACTAAACCTGTTACATGCCTGGTTAACAGGAATTAGCAAAGGAATACAATTCCCATACCATAAAAATTTAGGTAAACAATTTAAAATAATTTTGTTGTAGGTACCTTGCCATGCAGTGGCGGCTCGTGAACTAAAATTTTGGTGAGGCAGGCGATAGGAACTGAATAATGAACTGCATATCAGCAGAAATTGATGTCATTTTTAAAAAGTAAACTTAAATTTAAAATCTAAAGTTATTATTATTAAAATGCAACAAATCTCTTTTCAGCCTAGTTTCAGTTCTTATTTTTTCACCACGGTCGTCCGCAAACAGCAAACACGGAAAACAAAACAAAACAAAGTATCCTTCTTATCAACCACTCTTACTAATTTAGATTTTTTGCGAGTAATTCAGTTCCTTTTATACTTTATCTTAATGAATATCACTTTTGAAGCTGTCAAATGAATTTGAAATAAAAAATACAGTTGTACTCTAAAGAAATATTTAAAAGGTAAACTAAAATTATTTTTACTTGAAATTAAAAAACATGCAAAACATATGTTTGAACGAACACCTTATAAGCTATATTAAAATTATACTGCACATAGGTACAACACATTCAAATGAGGTCTTGCACAATTGTTCATTTTTAGCTTTAATCGACAGAATAATTTTTTTTTTTCCTCGAATTGATTTTTAATATATAAAAAAAAATTCTACTAAAATTATATTTTTGAAAATGCGGCTGAATTTAATTCAATTTTTTTATATTTTATTTGTAATCTTAATTCTGTAGGTACTGTATTACATGAATCTGAAATAAATCTAAAATATATTTATAACCAACTTCCACTTGGAAATTAAAAAATATTTTTTCGAACTTCCGGGAGTAAAACCTAGTTTACTCTTCATTTTCGACGATTGAAGTAGCACTTTTAATCCCCGAGATATTAAATATGAATTTAATCCCTCGGTGATAAATTAACAAACAAGCTTTATTGTTTATTGTTACTGCAGAAACAAGTAAGTCTATTTACGTAACCAAGTGCAGCTTACCAGAAAAATGTGTATAATAATAAACAGAAATGCATTGTGAAAAGAATATGTCAACCAATGCGATTTAAACCCGATATCAGAATATTACTCTTGCATCTGAACTAGAGCCTATAGCTCACTGTGCATGTTCTTATCACATCGATTGATATATTTTTTGCGTAATGATAATTTGCTTTCAAACAAGTAATGTATTTGACTGTTATGTAAATATAAACAAATTATTATTACTTTAAAATGAATATGCGGATGGGAAGTTATTAACTTATCTTTATTATAATAAAAAGTTACACTTATTATTTCAACCTCAACAATTAATACAGTATTGCCACATATTATTTTGCTTAGAGAGCACCTTTAGCAACGCCCTGTTACTGACATTACAATAACATCATCCATAAAAACTAACAGTCACCTCTAGCTATAGAAATCATCTCTAAAAATTTTTAACATTGACTGTAGAATATCACTGTTTGTTTTTTAATTGTTAAATAATTCAATTGGTTAAATAGCTTTGATGGAAATCAAATCTCACATCTCACATTTCAGTCAGTGAGCACTGCCTGTATAAAGTATATATTCCATATTAAATAAATCAAGGAGTCATGATTAAAGGGAAAATTGATATTAAAATGTAATTTGGTAACACTTAATTATATTCAGATTTGAAGAGCAATTAAAATTATCGTGTTGTGAAGAGTGGTGCTGGTTATAAATGTGTGCAATGTTTAATTTTCAACTAAATGAGATTACATTATGTTTATTTTTAATTTACATCACTCAGAAATGCGTGATGCGAAATGGAATTATGTTCAAACAAACGAGGAAAAATAAATAAAATGCGCAATTAATGAGAACACATGTGGTAGGTGGCGCCGGACAATGCAGGCCGGCATTTCACATACAATTAAATTTCGGTGCATATTCGATTGTGTAAATAAAAAGAATATTAAAACACATAGTTTACGTGACGAATTAATTCAACCAGGAATTCATTTCGCGTGGAAAATACATTTTTTGATCTTATTACAAGAGTAAATTCGAGGAATCTCTTTGTATGAAATTTTTGATTAATGGTTATGACAAATGAAAATCGTAGATTTATGGATTTAAGTAGGAATGAATTTCTTGTTGTATATGAATATGCATATTTATCTTGAGTTAGCATTCATAGTTTCAACAGATACTTTTTAAACGCTTAAATTTCAATTTTTTAACTTCTAGCTATATAAAAACTTCAGATTTAATTAGATTCCTATTAATAAAACACTCTTTATTTTCCTAATTTCAGTTAAGTTATTAAATCTACTATTTCACTAGGTAGTAAAATAATAAAATCATTTTTTCACTCGAAATTAAAATGGAAAGTAGGCATATAGAAATACTAACGGCTCCAAAAAATAGAAAATTTAGTTGTGAAACACTTTGCAAATATTAATACTACCGTTATTATATTACATTTATTAGATTCGAATGACTCGAATGACAACTTTATTTAACTCATTTAGCTATTTATAACTTTATAGACCAATTTTGTTATAGTTTCTAAGTTAGTAACGCACAAAATTAAGGAGTCCGTAGTATTGTTTGTTTTTCTTTGTTTATTTTATAAATGTTATCAGAATGACAAAAATTTAATTTCAAATACATTTTAGCACTAGTAGAAAGAATATATTATGTAACTATTGCTCTTACAAAACGATCTATTTTCTTCAAACGTCATAGAAGATTTCATTTTGATTGAGAAGGTGAAAATTTAATTTCTACTTTGCCGGAAGTAAAAATGTAGTTTCCTCTTCGCCACCGGCTAAAAGTAAAAAAAAAAAAGAATCCGTAGGAACTAAGTAGAATTAGCGAATAAGAAATAACCTAGTAATCTATAATATTGCCCTAAATGTCACTATAAAACTAAAATAACCTAAGAAACTTACTAAAAGAGACAAATTTAAATTGATAACTCACACGTTGAACGTCATGTAGTATATTATTTTTTTAAATATCTACGTTTGAAAAAAAAACAAAATGTCATTCAGAGTAAAAGTTTATTATTAAATTAATAGTTTCTTAGCAAATAATGCATTTTTTATTATAATTAGTATTTTTTTATCATAAGTAATATAATAAGGGCCATGGATTTGTTGGAAAAAAATACGAATAGTGAGTGGAGTGATTTATGACTCATTTTTGTCCCGAGTTGTATAGTTACTTCGCAGGAATTATTGTGGTTTTATCAAATTTCTTCACTAAAAAACTACGGCCATCAAATGAAGCATTATCGTTGGATAAACGTGACATGTGTGTAATAATCTTTGATAATAATCAATGATTTTTATTTAAAAAATCAGGTGATTTAAATAACGATTTAAATCAGGCCAACCCTGATAAAAATACCTCTATTATAAAAAAAAAAACACTTTAAAATAATGTATTCGTATTAATCCTAAAAATATGTTCCATTTCAAAAGTAAATCAGAAACATAAACCTATAGAATATGTAAATATGTAGAAGTTTCATTACATATTTCAAAATGTTACTAATAAATACAATTACTGGTAAAATAAAGCCATTCTAATTGCAATCTTTAAAATTTTTTGATTAAAATATTTTCACGATAGCAATTTATTTTTAAAAATTCAAAATTAGAAACTGCATTACCGTGAACAACTTTGTTACTTGAAACGATGTTATTAAAGTGCTATTCGTTGTAATCTTCTTTTTATCTCAAAAGAATGAAGCCAAGATTAAATCAACTTAAATTTCACACCATTTAAAAACACTGGGAACAAAAAGTAAAATATAATTACAAAATTCCTACAAACAAATAAGAACATGTTAACACTATTTACCAATATAGATTGCCATGAGAGGTAAAGAAGTGAACTTTCAACGAAGGAGAATTTTAGATACATACAAATTATAAATTATATAATATAAATATAAATTATTATCTAAAGTCAAAAAAATTCATATATTTATTTTATCTTACAGTAACGATTTTTGAGCTACTTTATATAGTTATTTCAATGAGTAAAAATAATTTTTATTCATTCAGTGAGTATTGATGTTCCCTCAATAATTTAGATTTTTTATCCTAATACGTCATTTTCATATATTTGAACTAATTTCATATAGCAAGCCGCTATTGTTAGATAAAACATATGACACAGGTGAGTGAAATGTTAATTTATGATTACATTTTGAAGAATTTTAGTAAACATATAATACTATTATATATGATCATATTATTTATTTAATCAGGTATTATATATATTATTTACTTCCCAAAACGCTGAAATATTGAATAGTATTAAGAATTTGTCTACAAGTATATGGGATGTATCATTTTACCTATCTGAATATCTAGGTGTCACTAACTTGAGTATACAATAATATTGAATGACAAGTTTGGTGTGATTGTATGTAAACTATGGGTTGTGTACGCTCAACTTTAGAACAACATCGTTTGCTATCTGATTGGTTACACCAATGTAAACTTTAACAATAACACTAAACAACAGGAATACAAAACAAAAGTTATAATACAATTACTATTATATTGTTCGTATCATTAACGTTTCCAATTTCATTTCTAATACGGTTACGAAGTTTTTGAAGACTAATAATTAATAATATAACATTATGGAGTGTGTAAATTACGAGGTGTACAAAAATTATGAAAGTAAACAGTTTTCAAACACTGATACAAATAATTTTCTTGTTTTGACGATACATTAAATACGATTCTAATGTTTTGAGTTATATAAATATAAGTGCTCATTTGTTAAAAGTTGGACCAAAATAATATTTCCTTAATGTACTGTTTAGAAAAGAAGAAAAACAAAATTTGCCTAAAATTAATTTTTGTTTATGAAAAAAGCAGTGGGGGCTCGTGAATTAAAATTTTGATAAAGCAGGCGATGGGAACTGAATAAAAAATTGTTGACATGACATCCATTTATCAGAAAATTAACAATATCAACAGAGCTCAGAACGTCATTTATTATCTGCGCATACCAGAAGAACCTGCTGTCATTTTTTAAAAGTAAACTTAAATTTAAAATCCAAAAATATCCGGTGTCCATGTCCACCAATTTATACTATATTTAAAGAGGCCAAAATTTAAAAAGCAGTTCGGTCGCATGTTCGATTCGACGACGTGCAAACAGACCAATTAGAAAGCATTTGAGGCATGCATAAATACTTCCGTTTCTGAAGCAGATAGTGCAGCAAGCGAAAAATCGCTGTGACCATTGTAAAAATAGCTCAGTCGTACAAACACACTGATGAAGTTTGAGGCAAGAGAATGTTTGCCTCTGCATTTCTGTAGTCGGCATTGGACTGGGCACACGAATGCTTTATTCGACAGTATATATACATTAGGAAAACAATGGGAATTTGAAAACTAAATCTAAATTTAATATTTCTAGAAGATTGAAATTTAAAAATATAATACAAAATAATTCATCTCTCCTTATTTTGTATGCAAAATTTTTAAAAAATATGCAGTGATATCATTATATGCATTACTTTTTCTCATATTTGACATTTACTTTTGAGGAAGCATGAACATATGAAAACAGTTTGTTGATATGCCTAATAAAAACAACTTATTCAATTGCATAATATAATCTGCTCTTTACTCATATTGTTTAGAAATAGTTTGTTTTTTATATTTTATATTATAATTAATGTTTAGACAGTGAGGCACAACCAGTGAGCTGTTTTAATACTTCGCCTATTTACTTACTTACAATATATTTGTTCACAGAGAGAATTTAATTCCACCAGAGGGGGTGGGGAGTTCACCCACGATCACCTCCCCCCCCCCTCCCTTAATTCAACACTGGCCCTAGAGCATATTGCCCATATAACAGTAGTATTGTTTAGAAATAAATATAATACGTTTAACAATAACAATGAAGATATTTTTTGTTCTAAGAAAAAACTATTGCAGGCGATGTTGTTTTCAACTTCATAGTGAAAAATACAACGTTTTACATTAAATAACTTTTAAATTTTAAAGGGAATTATTTTTTTAGTTTATAAATTTTATTATAATTAATAAACATATCACGTCATGCCTGTAATATACCTGTTATATACATATTCAAATAGGAAATGCATACAAAATGAAAACTTCATATGTATATGTTCTGATATGTGATATTATATATCATTATATAATATATCATTATATATTTGCATGGAAATTACGAATTTGTGTTGATATTCACGTAGATTAGAAGATAGCATATTTTGTAATTAATTATGATTGTATTCTCTTGTCAGACTAGTATTCATCAGAATAATTCTGCATGAGAATGACAATATTAATGTACACGTTCAACTAACTAAATTTTATAAGTCCAATTATACTTCTTATTCCTGCGCAAAAATAATGTACCTACCATAAACTAATAATTTATTTAATTTATTAACCACACAAGAATATAATTACTACCTAAATCAATAAAACAAATTAATCCTAGCAAACAACAATAACAACAGATAAATAATAACACATACATTTCTGTACATTTTATCCCATTATTATCGTTTATTGTATTTATGTAAAAGGTTTACAAAAAGTCTTACAAAAAAACAAATTAAACGGAATATATGTATGTTATTCTGGGTGATACAAATATTAGTCATTAAATTAAACCACATGACCCCCCCCCCCTTACTTTTTTTAATATAAGGAAGAAAAAATTGGAAAAATAATACTTTTATTAAATATGCTATTTGATGACACGCAAAGACTATCAATTATTATTTTTTATTAGAGAATGTATTAGTTGTCATATCATGTTGAGAAAAATATGATAATTGAGAAATGTCGGAAATAGCTATTTTTAGTACAAGTGAGCAAAATATGTCTTTTTCTCACGGGCCCAGAAATTGGCCACACGAGCGAAGCAAGTGTGCCAACTGGACAAGTGAGAAAAAGACATGTTCACGTGTGCTAAACATAATTTTTTCCACAATCTTAAAATATAATTTAAAAAAAAAAAAAACATTGTACTTTTTTATTTAATAATAAAAATCTCAACAGTACAATTATGTTTATAAATTATAATTAAATTTAATGTAAAATGTATTATAATGTCTGTAATCCCATGAAAACATTGTGCTCAGAGTTAGTGTATTTTGCTCACTAATGTTATTTACTTTGCTCACTTGTGAAGAAATTTATTTACTTTGCTCACTTGTGATTCAATATGCTACTTTGCTCACTGTTTTAAGTTGAATAATGATGTATTTTGCTAACGATTTTGGAAAAATATTTTTTTTTTCAAATATTCTGCATAACAGAACAGACTTGTAATTTTGAGCATTTGTCTTAAGTGATTTTCTTATTACGATTGTTATTATAGATTTGTTTTATATACTTACATTTTGTTAATTTTTACGTAGTCGCCTAAAAATTAATTTTGATATTTAGCAATCTTATTTTCCTCGAATTTTTTCACATTCACTTGTAACAACTAATTCATCATTGAAATGACAAAAAACTGGCGATTTTAATATTACCAATATAATTCTAGGTTCGTAGTTAAAAAATAAAAATTGATTGTCTTGAGTAAATTAGACTCTAATTTTTTTTCTGTGCATGTCATCAAGTTTAATAGATTAATGCCCGTATTCATAAAATGCATTATAACAGTCCGTTACAGAACGAATTGTTAAAATTTAACGAACGTTAAATATTTAACCATATTTACAAACAAGAAATGTCAAATATAACGATTTGTTTAAATATAATGATTGTTAAAATATCTAGTAACTTTTTGCGTTGAAAGCTAATTTCATGTTACAAATTTAACGTCAAAAAGAAATATATCAAAATGTCAATTATTAAGAAACGGGTAAAAAAAACCGAAAATGGTATACAACTCTTCTTAAATATATTGGAAAACGAAAATTATTTAAAAGTAATAGAAAATAAGAAGAACAATGTTAAAAAAAAATGGTGCATGTGAAAAAATTACAACCAAATTTAATTGTGCTGCTGGTGGTAATTAGTATATTTTTGTATCTAAAATAATTTCCGAATAAAACCATGTACCCATCTTCCGATTCCACCCTGTATAAAGTAATTAATTTTTACTGAAAATTTTTAAAGATTTTTACGAGAGCTATATGGTTGCCTAGCAATTTTATCGACATTGACAAAAAAGCACGAGCTGTCAAGCGAGTGATTTTTGATCAATGTGATCAATGTGAAAATTTAACCACGACTATGTCTATTTTCAAAACAAAAACATGTAACAATATGTTTCTACGCAATCTTAAAATGTCAAAAATTTTCCGCTTAACAAATTTCGCTGGTAGAATATAACATCTTTTTGGCTTAAAAGATGCGAAATTTTCTTCGTGACGGTGTTTCGTTGATATAAATCTTGATATGTAGAGTGAAATAGTCACCAAAGCAACTGATAAAAGAGTCAAATGAAACATTTGGAACATGAGCGCCGACATTTCAAAATTTTCTTGGGGGCAAATTTCAATTACAAGACAAAATAAACGAACAACCAAAATTGCTCCAGAATGTGCTTTGGTTTTAGTAGAGATTAGTATTAGAGATAATTTTTAAAAAATCTCTAATTCCTGACCCACTGAAACCAGAGCACAATCCAAAGCATTCAAAACTGCTCCAGAATGTGCTCTGGTTTCAGGACGCCAAGAATTAGAGCAAACACTTTTGAGTGCGCTAATTCTTAACCCACTGAACCCAGAGCACTACCCAGTGCAGCCAAATCCATTACAGAATGTGCTTTGGGTTCAGCAGCCCATGAATTAGAAGCGTGATCCAATGGGGTCATTTCACATTTTCTGTTTTATTTTTTTCCTGAAAGTCTACCGTCTACAATATATGTAAATAATATTTTCATGTCATTTGGGTACATTGTTTTGTAGATATAATTTATTGAAATTAGACTTCGATTTCAAATCTCAACAGGACGCCATTTGCCAATACGTCACGAATCAGAATGATCAGCCCACTCTTGCGGACGAAATGTAAACTTCGTTCACCATGCTTTACCTAAATATATAAATATATTACAATCTGATGTAATTTCAATTATATTTCACGCTTACAAACCTGTAATTTTACACTAATATAAACAAAACAAGAACCTGCGTACTTTTCCGCTGACAACTATATAATTTTAGGTTACTTTACATCACAAAGTATAAAATTATACTTCCTGCGTTAAACTGACGTTCAACTTGTAGCGCCTCGGTGTACGTGTATGTGTGAGATGTATCTTTGTGTGAGTTTTTGATTCGTGACGTCACGAAATTCGCAGCGCGAATATCTTAGAACAAAGTTATGAATGAAAAGTATTATATTTCGGCGTACATTATATTGCAATATGTATAGTAAGTGTCGCAGGTTCCATATATGTAAAAAAAATCGTAACATTTTTTTTTAAAATGACCCCATTACCGCTTAGCTGAACTAGATCACCTTCAGGGCATGAGATGCCCTGGAATGCGATCTAGCCAGACCACCAGGCGGGGCGGAGGCCTAAAGGTCCAGTAACGCCTCGGCGCCCCGCAGAGCAGGACTGTATACTAGCCTCTCAGGATCTTCGGTATATCCTGAGACGCGCATTATTACCGGTCATGTGAATTCTTTCTGTCGGATATTCAATCTGTAATTGTTCCTGTAGTAGTGGGAATTTTTAAATAAAAATTCGTATACATAGCTACTTTCATGCGAGGAATTCAGTAAGTATTTTTTAAGGGTGTAACTCACAATTATTTTATTTAGAAATGGAAGGAGGTAAAATAAATCTCTAAAATAATAACAATTCAGCCCTTTATTACTGATGTAAAAAAAAAATGCTGCGCTAAGAGAAAAGTCTCCTTGGGGGCATTGCCCCTAGATAAAATTTTCTTTAGGGGCATGAGCCCTGATGCTGCCATGTAGTCGGCGCCCATGGTTTGGAATAATTACTAAAAAATTGTATATTTCCATCGAATGAATGAAAATGACGTGTGCGAAATAATCAACAAGATATTTTTAACGATTTGTGAATGTTTCATGTATCATGGTGCGCGTGAGCGATGTATAGTGGATAGTTTCGGATTATGTTTTTGTTTTTGTTGTACATTATCTAACGGAGCTTATAATTATAAATGTAGTAATATATAACAATGGGGTACTAGATCGGATAACAAGCAAAAACTTTTCAATTAGATCTGAGTATGCAGTAACGTAGCTAGCGTACTGGTTGTGAAGGAACAAAAAAAAGCGCTAATAATAATGTTTTGAGAAATAAAAGTATAAACAAAGTGTCCGTTTTAATAGACTAATCATGAGGATCTTGAGATTTGAGAACGGTAAGAGGTACGAAGTCGGTTAAATTGGGGCGAAGTTGTCGCATTAGTTAGCCGTTTTAATGTTTTTGTTTTCCTGAAAAAATGCATAGGTCACAAGATATGAGAAGAAGACTATTTGACTTATAACTCTTTTGTTTCAATTCATTCTAGTTTGCATATGATGTAGATACTTTTTTTTACGAAGGAATTGATTAATTCTTATTAACTTTTAATTTTCAGACGGGGCTCAAAGTTGTCTTTAGTACAGTTAAAAAGAGTTTTTTTTTCTCTTTCTAACCGGATGCGGTTGTAGCTTTTCTGGAAAAAGCTGAAAATATGTTTCTAAAACATATTTTGCTTTTTTGCTGCTTATTTCTGTGAGCAGAATATTAAACTCTTAATTAATTAAAATGATTAATCAAAATTTCCCTTGAATAGATTTGTCATTTGTTTAAGCCTACTTGGTTGCAGTTTTGTACACCTGATAAAATTTGTTTTAAACGATATTTCTCTGGAACTAATGATCGGATTTGAAAAATAAAAAAAACTGTTGAAAAGAGAATTGAAAGGCCTTTCGAACTCTGTCTTGTTTAACACCCTTTTCCATTTAAAATTATTGAGGTGCAGTCTACACCCATTTTAGGGTTGAAGTTATGCCATTGGTACTAATCCATTTAGGTCTTTATACTAAAATTGACGTGTTCGAGCGTTTTTTGCAAAATTAATGTTAAGTGGCCAAAAATTGCGCTGATAATTTTCACTGGGCCACCCTGTATAAATCTACACACGTCAAAAACAGTAGAACCCTTACCCCGCGAGGCATAGGTAGCAAAAACTGTATTGCTTTCTTTATCATATACTTCAATAGCATGTCGAAAAACGATCGAATCGGAAATGATAGGCGTGTCACAAAAGAAGCAGGAAAAAATCTCTAATCCCTGTATTCTTTGTGAAAAACCAACAAATATATAAAATAAAAATAAATACGATACAGTTCACCTGACGCAAGTAATAATACATGTCAATACATATATTGTACTAATAGCATATAGTAAACCGCAGCTCGTTATTAAAGTTAGAATTTTGATGCAACTTTTGCATAACAATAAAACATAATTACATACTTCATTCATTACAAAAAAGATATTTAGAAAAATCTGATGTGGACACCATATTTCTTCTTTGTACGCTAATTTATCAACATGTGCAAAATGACTTCATTTCAACTTCTTTTACTATCATTTAATTTAATTTAATCATTCTTCAACGTCAATTCGTTTCATATTTTCGAACTTTCCTCCGAAATGGATCATCTTTTGAAAATTTTATTAAAATGTTCATAACTATTCCTTATTGTATTACACAAAATTATTTTAATTGCTCAAAAACTTGCAAAGAATGAGATGTAGTTTTCATTTATTTCGTACACATTTCTCACGAAATATATTCTGACAGTTGCCATTTCCAATTTATTATTAAATGTTTGCTTACAAAAATTAAAAACCAACTACATTATTATTTTTACTAAGTTTCAGCAAATGTTTCGCCCCGGGAGTTAAAAATTCTAGCTAGGCACTGTTAACTTCTACGTCACAGAATGTTTAAAAAAAAATCATATAAAAAATATAAAAACAAAAAAATAGTAGAGGACCACATTCAAATATTAAAATAGGTAAAATCTACTCTACTGATCAAATCAAATTTATATCGTTAGAAGTCTCGATCTCGCCTCTATCCAGACAAGACCCTTGTTCAAATCTCGACTTTAAAGTCGAGATAAAGACGAAACTAGTTCCGACAGTCTTGGTGTCTTGGAGTAAAGTTCCCTCTAAGCTGCGGGGATGCGCGGCCGTGCACTAATTTTTCGAAAGTTGCGAGCCGTTTTTGTATTCTACGCAAAATGGATTGGCCACAATTTTTTAAATTTCATTTTATAAAAGAATTGCATCTAAAAATGGCAAAAATCCAAATTTCACGAAAACATTGACATTTAAACGTCGAACGAAATCTCTTTTGTTTACATCGACTACGTCATCGAGCATTTGCTTGGTACTTGATTTGCTTTATGTTAAGAGAGAAGAATAAGTATTACTAGAAAACCTAATTGTTAATTTTAAAATTAGGTTTCATTATAATCAAAGATTTCGAAAAAATATAAGCACTTGACTCGTAGCCGTAAAATATTCAGTTAAAAGTGCCTCGAACATCAATATGGTTCACCGACAGTGATGTACCATTTTCTTAACTCTTATGTAAATAACTATTTTTGTCTGTGCCCTTCCATCTGCACAGTTTTACGTACGTTTAGAAAATTTTTGCTTCCGCATACTTTTGTACTGCGCAGTCAGCGAAAAACTTAGAGGGAACTTTGTCTTGAAGTCTAGACCACTTGACTTGAAGTCGAAACCAAGACTTGAAACCAGTCTGAAGTTTCGTTTCGTGGCAACGCTTCTTCAGATCTTATTGATTATTTGAAGTTATTTGTATTTGTTACATAACATTTTTACCGAGCATCACAAATAATAAAAGAGGTATCCTATACATTTTTCGTTTCAAAATTTTAACGGACGTCCACTATATGAACGTTTTCACTATTTTGAATGTTATGATGTATTGGATGCACCTACAGAGGAAATTCGGCTGAACAGATTTTTATTAAACTTCATATTTTTTGGCACGTGGCAAGTTTTGTATGTTGGCTATGTAAAGAAGCGTATAGTGATTCGTCTCAGCCATGCTTGCTAGACCCTCAGTAAGACTGTAATATATGCCTTGCTTTAGTAGATGCGTTGAAAGTTTGCAGCAGATGAGAATCGAACCCGGGATCGTACGATAAGAGTCGAGCGTTGACCGATGAAAGATATATACGCATGGCCGTGCCAAGTTATACTGTCAACCTGGTGCAAATCTGTAAGTGATACCCCCTTTCCAAAAATTTTAATAAGAAAGTAAAAATCCACTTGTTTTAATTATTTATTTATTATCTGAATACACTTTAAGTACCTACATACTACAAATTAAAATGTCTTGCTTTCGGTACAACAAAATCTGCTATAATATTATTTATGATTTTCTTGACTGATCGATGACTGGAAAATGGAAAAAAATTGAAAATGAATGAAACTGTTTAAGCATGGGAATTTCGAGAACTATATGACAAAAGTTGCCTCATGTGGGGGTCAAAAAATGCATAACTTACTAGATATAAACAAAACCGTAAATACCGATTTCGATAAATTGATACCTACTGTCAATTTTCATACAGGCCTCAAAATATGACGTGAAACCGTTAAATAGAGTTTTTTTTCTCTTCAACGATAATATAATTTAATATAGGTATAGGTTTTTCTCATTTAAAAACGTTTTTCTATCGTCATTATTCCACCTTGAAAAACGTGTTTCTAATAATAAACATACTGGAATCACTCAAGGGAAACTGCTAACAAACAGCGCGAACCTAAGTGTGGAATAAATACAGTTAAAGCAAAAAAAAACTGTCTCACTTTTCCTACTGCCGTTGTCATGGCAACTGCTTGTGTTATTTACAGTGATGCAGCATAGGAATGCGTCGAAGCTGCTTCACTTGAGCATTCATACCTAAGTGTGATTCATATGATGGAGCGGTGGGCTATTATAACTAAACATAATGAAACACAATAATAATTAAAAAAAAGGAACATGATACATTTGAGACTGACAAGCCGCCACTGCTATGCAACAACTATACGTAATTGTTTCCAATAAATTCATGGTTCTTATTATATTACTTATGAAAAAATTTAATAAACCAACAGTAACGATTTATATTTTGTTGATATGAAAATTTTATATTTAAACCCCTGAAATATAGTAATATTGGAACGTACAATGCCGTATGTTCCCTGTATATAAAAAGATTGCAGAGAGAGACAGCTCAGGCAAGATATATTCATCATTGTCTAACACATGTTCGTATGGGTATTTGATTTGAAAAATAAAAAAAACTGTTGAGAAGAGAATTGAAAGGCCTTTCGAACTCTGTCATGTTTGACACCCTTTTCCATTTAAAATTATTGAGGTGCAGTCTACACCCATTTTAGGGTTGAAGTTATGCCATTGGTACTAATCCATTTAGGTGTCCCCCTTTATACTAAAATTGACGTGTTCGAGCGTTTTTTGCAAAATTAATGTTAAGTGGCCAAAAATTGCGCTGATAATTTTCACTGGGCCACCCTGTATAAATCTACACACGTCATTTGAGACTGACAAGCCGCCACTGCTATGCAACAACTATACGTAATTGTTTCCAATAAATTCATGGTTCCAATAAATGTTCGTATGGGTATTTTTAACGCAAGTGACGACGTATGTTCTGATACAAAAGTTTCATATTGTCGTTCACGATCGAAAAAGTTGAGCCTGTGCCTTTGACAGGTCTTGTTAATTTTTAATGTTAAAATTTTAAAATAAAAAGTGACATGTAAAATGGTACGACATTATTGAGTTAAGCTTTGTAAAGCTGTTTGACAATCAAATACACATTTATCCTTTTCCTGTACGTATTAAATAATTTTGACAATGAAAATCAGTGAAATTATTTCTTTCAATCTCATTTCAATTTCAGTTTTCTTATAAATATATATTTATTGATTGTATTAAATTAAACATGACAAATTTAAGATTCCATCAAATAATATCTTTGTATTTATAAGTAGATAATTTTATAACTTTGTGGACTATACAATTTTCTTCTGTCTTCATATGATGAACATTTCCCATAGTTGACGTTCTATAACATTAGGAACTTTTTGATCAGACTACACCTGCGAATGGCTGTCACTCTCGAATTCAGTTGGCGCCGCTAGTGCACATTTCAGTATTACTGTATATTTCAGTGTCTTGACCTATTGTCATTGGTGAAATAATCAAACGAAAATAATTTAAACTATGGATTTAACTGGTTAAATTTACTCATAGTAGGGTGGTTGCACATTTTTAAAAAATTATTTTATTAGATAGAGTTTGTAATTTAAAAACAGGAAATAAAGAAAAAAAAAATTTTCGTTATTTTTTTTGAAATATTAGAGAAAAAATAATCACGCCAAAATTTCTTGCTTATATCTACCCCCCAATCATTTGACGTCATTGGTCATGGTTCTAAACTGCGCGTGTTCGCCAACCAGTGAAGCTGTTTTCTTGTTGGTGCACTGCGACACCATGACCAATGACATCAACAAATAGTGGGGGACACTTTAAGTCACGTGATTTATTTGAAAATTTACACATTTTTCAATCATTAATAACTCTTTATTTATAGGGATTATTACTATTTTGTTTTCACAAATAATGATTAAATAGATAAATGTATCCATATATAATATAGATTTCCGAATTCAAATTTCTTGCAACCACCCTATTCCTGCGAAGTAACGACAACTTAGGTCAAAAATGATTATAACTACGAATTCGCTTTCGTGATCTAATAGTACTAAGTAGTAATAAAAGTACCATTTCGCAATCTATGTCCCAAAATTAGTAAAAAGCTAAGAGAAAATTTTGATGTTTATCAAATCAGGTATTCTTTGATAGTTGACAGCTATTTGATAGCAAAAACCAAACAATTGTTTCAACTCATATCAATTTTCAAGTGAAATATTGCAATACTTCTGTTTTAAATATTATTAAAATGATATCAGAAAGCGACAAAGACAATAAAGTGATAGATTTGGTAAATTGTGATCCTTTATTTTACAAAAAAAAATGCTAGATGCAAAAGACTTTTACGTCCTGGATCGAGTACTGGATGCAAAAGACTTTTTCCTACAACCGAGTATAAAGTACATACTTTTGAGTTTGTAAAAAATTATTTTTTGCTAGTCAATGTAAACACATTTATCAATGGTTTAATTTACTTTTGAAATGAACTTTTAATAATATTTCGGTTGTAGGAAAAAAGCAACATGTGGGTAACATAGAGCTTTTTATCTCATACTATAAACAGCACTCGATTAAAAAACACTTACTTTACACACTAGTTGCATAAATAAATTCCTATTGAATTCTGTAGTAAAAAAAAAATTCATGTATTGGTAAATGTCATTAACTTCACAGTTTTCGAAAATAATTATTTTTGATTGCGACACGTCACTTTTGCATGCAACAATGGCATTTTTTATGAGCAAAGCGGGCAAAAAAACAACATTCAACAATGCAAAAGCATTTCGCAATCAAATATCAAACAATATTTTTTAGCAAATAATACAAAAATAACATTTTGAAGTTTATCAAAACAATTATTTTTTTCAGCTGACAGTTAGTTGACAGCAGAAGGCAGAAATCTAACAAATGTTTTAAATTATATCAATTTTCAAGTAAAATATTTCAATACTTCGTTTTTCAATATAGTTAAAATTAAGACAGAAAGCAACGTAGAATTAAAATGACAGATTTAAATAATTGTGATTCTTTATTTCATCAAAAAAATTGCTGAATATAAAAGACTTTTATGTCCGATGCATTTTGAATCCTGTAAACAAAATCATTTCGAGTGTTGATAGTTGTCATTATGTAAATATTAACTTCTCATGACAGTTTTCGAATAATCTCTTTTTTGACACTTGTTTGTCTGTTACTACGCAACAACTATTCATATTATTATATTACTTATGAAGAAATATATTAATCGCGTTCATTTTGTAATCTAATTCGTCTCACATCAGTTTAAAGTGAGATTTTTGAATAGTAGTAGTCTAAAGAATGATAATAGTGGTATTTATTAAAGACGACTAATGTCAAAAATACGACTACCTATCCTTAGATTTAGAAATTTTAAATTTCAGAACAATCTCTGAAAATCTGTACTGTCCTTCGAACTAGATCTAAATAAGAAATTAATCTCCGTACTACATACGAGTATATTTTCATTTAATAATTACTCCTAACAATGAAAAAACATTGTTATAAATTATAGGTTGATTAATTGTTTATAAATTACCAGACACTTATAATGAATTTATCATAACATCACCAGAGACGACGGTCATTATCTAAAAAAAATCAATGGAACTAAAAGCGCTATCAATGAATGGTTAAAATATAATTTCAAAATATTTGTCGTATGAATATGTTTTTACTGTATATTTACAAATTATAATCTGTATGCACATTCATACAACCCTATTTAATTTTTTATTTTAAATCTGATTATTCACATGTAACCAAAGTCAAATTAAGCGCAAATATCATGTAATATACATTATTTGCTCTTTTCGCAAGTTTGCATGTTAAAAGCATTAATTTTTGAAACAGCACATTCATGAATTTTTTCCTGAAAGTGTCGTCGGTTCTAGTGACAAAATATTCACGCTTTACGCTCCCAAACAAAAAATCAGACTTGGAGACCGCGTTTACATCTACGTCGTATAAATATTCATACGTGCAACTTGTTCTGTTGTGGAGTAATATACTAATGTATTGTTTTCTTCTGTTTGCCACTTGTTATTAGTTTTGTTTATATTCCCCTGCCCATTGTGCGATTCTATTACCACGCTGTTCCATTTAATTGGACTAGAGGTTCAATTGGACATTTTACTGAATTTGATTGCATGAATTTATTTTGTTTTTGTTAACTTCAGGGAATAAAAACACCATAACGATTGCTTTCCCATAAACAGGATTCTTTCGAGTAATTGGATTTGTTATTCGAGTTCAATAACACGAAAAGTTTTCTGACCTAGAACAAATTTAAATGATCGTATGTAACCAGTATATAATCTCAATCTATAGTTCGATTTGTTATGATCAAAATTCTTATTACTGCAGCATATTTATCCTCATTTATATTTTATTATCCAAATTAAGAGTAAATTAAGTATTAAGAACATTAGGACATGTAAAAAAATCTGGTGTGTCCAACACAATACCTCCCGCCACTGTAGTAATACATATATTCTATATAAGTTATTCAATACATTTATTTTGTAGTTTTAAAATTAATTTGTTATTGCAGTTCAGAATATTTTTAATTCATTTCATACCTAAAATTTTTTTCATAAAATTTGTATGACTAATATGACAGCTATTTTTGACGTTACTAAAACCGGAACCGAACTTACCTTGATTCACGCATTCAAATATATGCCTTATATATTTCTTCCACCTTTTCTAATTTTACAATAAAACTACTTCATATTTACTTATGTTATCTTTTACATTTACTTACATCAAATTTGACATCATATGTCAAATTTTGTGAACATATGAATAACTCATCTGTTTTATCGAAATTTCTCAGCCTAAACGATATGTAAAATTATTATAATTTATATATTTTTTTTCTATCTAACTAGAAGTTATATATAAACGTAATTATGCAGATCGGTAGAAAATTAAAAAATCTTTATATTTAATAATAACGGAATTTGCGAAAAAATTGTATTACGAGGTATTTTTTTGGAAAAACGGTTTAAAGCTTCAAATAAAGTACTACTTCCTGTTAACCAATTATAATCAAAATCTAATCAGTTCATCATATTTGAATATAAGTCATAAATACCAAATATTATATTTTTTACGTGTCTCGTATTGGAGTTATCGTGGACGAAAAATCGTCACAGACACACACACGCACACACACACAGACATACAGACATCACGGTAAAAATAGTAAAATAGTATTCTAGGGACCCTAATTCGTGCTCATATGTTGAAAACTCATACTCGAGAAATCTGACCAAAAACAATACCTCCCTTATCTATATATTGATAGGCGGGAGGTAAAAAGACCAACGGAACTGTTTAAGCATTGGTATCTCGAGAACTATAAGAGATACAAAGTCTGGTAAATTAGACAAATTTGCTTCATGTGGGACTTATTTTATACATGTTTTTGTTTTTCCCAAAACATGTGTAGGTGACTAGATACAAACAATATAAATTATTTTTCAATTCTTGTTGTTTTCTTTATAATTTTTTTATTTTAATACAAAAAAATATTTTAACTTGCACATTATTCAGGCACTTTTTAACGATGAAGTACTCAAAACTTGTTTTTCTCGTACCGTTTTCGACAAATTGATACCTACTTTCAATTTTCTTATGGGCCTCAAAATAGGTTGTGAAACCGTTAAATAGAGTTTTTTTTCTCTTTTCAACGATAATATAATTTTATATAGATATAGGTTTTTCGCAATAAACATGTTTTTCTTATAGTCATTATTCCACCTTGAAAAAGGTTTTTAATAATACAAATACGGCAATCATTTGAAGGAAACATTGCTAATAATAACGCGAACTTAAGCACAGAATATATACAAATGAAGCAGAAAAAGCAGTCTTACTTAATTCCCAACTGCCACTGTCTAGACTTGCCGTTGTCATGACAACCGTCCAAGCTTGTGTTATTTACACTGATGCAGCATAAGGACGCGCCGAAGTTGCTTCACTTGAGCTTTTATACCTAAGTGTGATTCATACGATCGGGTAACTTTACGGACGATCACATGGCTGTTGGAGAAATTAATTTTTCAATTTTAATTACTGTTAGAACATAATCTAATACAATAATAATTCAGTAGAAAAATTAACAGGATTCATTTGAGACTGGTGAATCAGTGCTTCACCTGCGTCACCTGAGAAGCCGCCACTGCCACGCAACAGCTATTTGTATTTTTTTTCCAATACATTAATGGCTCTTTTTTATTTCAACACAAAAAATATTTTAACTTGCACATTATTCAGGCACGACGACAAAAGTAATTGTTTTCATTAAAACCTACAAAAAATAACTAATTATTGGTAAGTAGAAGTTCCTTATCTCAAATTTCTGTAACAATATCATATTTTACAGTAAAGTGTTTATCAGAGGTCACCTTCCGGACTCTCATAGCTAGTGTGGAGTTTACCACAGATTCATTTTAGTTGGGTTTTAGTTGGTGAATAATGACGTCGGCCGGATTTAAACTCCGGTTGTTAGAATTACTTCCTGCTATAAAGGTACCGCTTGTGTAGTATGAATGTAATGCTATTATTTATCTAAATGTTTTTTAGGTTCTTTTTTTTAACTACTATAAGTCACTTGCAGAAGCTAACAAGTTACACCAATATTCTATTCCATATTTAAGAATATTGTGTCGAAGATATTGGAATTAAAATTTGAAAATAGTTTATAAATGTTGTCAAAAACTACTCTTTCAAAAAAGTTCACAAAAGGACTAAACTACGTCCTGTATACAATGGTTTGTGTGATTACATAGAAGTTCATCTATAATTCAGAAAACACAATATTTTGTCTCCAATTGTTTCCTACGTGCTGAATTTTGAATGCTTGGTGCTTTGATGTCCACTTTATAATCCAGACATAAACCCTTTTGTGTTTATTTCCGTTTCCCAAAGATTAATCAACAGTCCAAAAGTTATTATTAAAGAAGAACATAGCAAACACTAAACTATGCCCAAGTCGCACAATCATGTTTAAAATAAAAGAATGAAACAACACATCCTCGATTGTTGTTTTTTAAGAATTGGGGACAGCCCTTAACGCTTTGTATTTTAAGTACTAGGTGTGATTACTATTGATTATTGAGAAATATTTGAAAAACCTTTAAACTGCATAAATATTTAATTGTCTGTATCAATTTATCGGATAATATATTTTTTTTCCTTTTTAATTTGTTTACTTTTCTATAATAGTACCTACACTGTTATTAATTCTACAGTTAAATGTCAAGTTAAGTAATCTATTACCTCGCTGCCGCAATATCGACAAGGAATTCAAGTTCCCTGCCTAGGCAGTAGTAAAATGAAATGTTACCAAATTTTTATTGACAAGTATATTTTATATTTCAATACGAAATTACGAAATTCGATTATTTTTTCATCAGTATGTAAATTTGAAAATTTATTCGTATATACCTAACATTTATTTTAAATGAACTAAATTTAAATTAAAACATTTAATAATGTTTAATCTCTTTATTTGTGATCTGCCAACATTCAATCTGTCCATGCACAAAACATCAACGAAGTGCTAACAACAAAGCCTTGTATTATGTAACTATTAAATTCAAATATTATATTTTTAATTTATTAATTTTGGTTGAAAAGTAAGTAATAAAGAATTTTAAAGGAGATAGAGAATAATAAGCAATTCTAGTAAAGTACAAATCTACAAATATTATTATAAATAAATATACTCACATTATTCAGTGTTCTAAATTATTGTACGATTTCAGAAAAAAATACTTGTATTGTATGGAGGTTTCTTTTCATGACTCATGGTTATTTACCGTGCCGTAAGCATTGGCAATAATCTCCATATTCGTCATAGAGTAATGTCCCTGAGGTGTGATTCTAACTAAATCCGTTATGGTTTGAGTACGTTACATAACCAATGAAAATTACAGATATAAAATATTTAATTTCAGATGAATTTTTGATATTTGTGTAAAATAGTAATCAAACCATACTCATTTAACAAAAAAATATAATTTTATTAATTATTTACGTATTACTTACTTATAAATTAAGTTTCAGTCTTTGAAGTGGACAAGTTGATGTTCTGTGACAGATGCTATTTATCGTCTGTTATGATATAATTCCAATAACGCAATTAACTGTTATTTGAGTGCGTTATGTTATTACAAAATCCCACCCTTGCTCGAACATTCGAAAAAATAAGTAATAGAATGATATGATACATTTTTATTTCTTATACCATTTTAATGAAGTGAAAGATGAAAAGACACTTATAATATCCATGCCTTACCCGGGATTCGAATCCACAACCGCTCGCACGTGAAGTGCGATCGCTACCGTTAATCCACATCGGAATAATATATAATATTTTACTATTTTACGTCTTCTAACAATATCCAAACCGATTCTGTTATAGCTCATTGAATTGTTGTTACGCGTAATACAAATTATTTCAGTGAAATTTAAAAATAGTAAAAAATAGAAGAAAACAAATAGAACGAGAAATAGAAGGATAAATGGCCATAAGAAAATGAGTTTACATGAAAAATAATTAAATTTTCAAAAGTTATAATAGGATTACAAAACAAGAAAAAATTCATTAAAATTTGAAAATACATTTTTTTCATAAGGAAAGCATTAGAAAGACGGAATAGAAAATATACTAGAAGAATAAACTAACAATTATAAGCTGCCTTTTATATATTGTCATATATTGTGGCCAGGTTTTTCAAAATTTCGATTTGTAAATATGTACCAGAAATTGTCAGAATTCACTCTTATATCAGGCATGTGTATGTCTACAAATCACATACTAACACTGGCGCCGAGTTTTTAAAATTTCCTTGGGGGCAAAACTTAAAATTACTGCAAACACTGTGTACTATAAAATACTCTTAATTATTGAGCTAAATCTGCTCTGGTTTCAGTAGGCTAAAAATTAGAGCACACGCTGAAGTGTGCTCCAATTCTCGGCCGGCTGAACTAGATCACCTTCTGGGCATCAGTTGCTCTGGAAGGCAGTTTAGCAAGAACACCAGGCGGAGAAGAGGCGTAGCTCCCCGCAGAACGAGACTGAGTGCTAGCGTCTCAGGATCCCCGATTTATCCTGAGACGCGCATTATTACCGATCATGTGGATTCCTATTGGCTGTTATTCAATCTGTATTGGTGTAACTTACACCAATTTTAGGGTAATAGTCAGTTACTAAAAATGAAAAGAGGTGCAATAATTTTTTAAAAATAATAACAATTCACGGCTTTATTTCTGATGCCTACATGTAGTCGACACCCATGCATACTAATAAACACGCAATTTTTTATTTATCTACTTTTCATTAGTAAAAGACTTAGGGAATAGTAACAAATAAGTTATTTAAATCAGAAAAATAGTATATTGTGTTATTAAGAGTAAAAGTGATACTTTGCACGACGAGCGAAGCGAGTCAAACAATTGCATGCGAGGCACACAAAGACACTTTTACTCTGAATAACACATGCTATTTGTTCTTCAAACTTAGAAATTTTAAAAAATAACTACTATTTGACATTTAATATGTAGGTTACATGTCAGTTATTCATAATTTTTAGTAACTTTATTCTTAGATTATCTAGTTTTTATAGTGACATTTAGGGCGATATTACAGATTTCTATTGTACAAGTTACTTCTTATTGGCTGATTCTACATACGGCGGCTAGAATAAAAAATTATATTACGGAGGCATAGAAATTAAACTTCAAACTTGTCAATCACATCACAGAAGATGTCACTTTTATGACGTTTGAAGAAAAAAGAATATATTTCTATTTAAAAATACTTTTTACCCTTCTAACCATTTATTTTTACTTCCAATGAAATTGTGGCCCTCTTCACTCTGAATAAATAAATGTAGTCAGTTTCTCTTTAATAACATTAGAACAACTGACATACACGTAAGCATTAGATATTTTAAAATATAGTTTGAAACTTGAGAAATCATATGTTTATATTTAAGAAGATTAATATTCTAGCAGATAAGATGAACGGGGAAGTAGTTCTAAAGAAAATATTGACAAAGATGCACTTCACTTTTTGTTGCTTAATAAACAAGATTTTTACCTTCCCCAGTTTATTTTCAGTAAAGATTTTTTTAATTTATATTCACATATTAATATTGGAGTATTATATGGCCTTCTGCTTAATTTTCCAATCTTAGAACACAAATTTAGATTTTTTTAATGGTCCTTATAATTGGAGTGCTTAACCTTAAACATTAATAAAACACGGTTTGAAATTTTAATATATTTAAAGCTATTATCCTCGTGCAATAATTCATACGTTATTACAATGATGATAAAGTATTATTGATCTTGAACTGACTGCTATTAATTTTAATACACGAATTTCCCTACCGCAAATTTCTGAAAAGCTTATTTTGACATATATTGAAATCGATATGACATTACCCTCATAAAATTTTTAAATAATGCCTGGACAATTTACGGTAAAAATTGATTTAAAATATATCCAACGTCTAATTTTACAATAAAAGGATGTACATACATATATATTACAGATGGGCGCAGGCATAATGTATCGCATTTCCATGTTCACAATTTTCTAATTTCAGTCCGATAAATGAGACTTAACGGTATTATTATTTACGGTACTGTACATAAATTTGATAAATTTTTACTTATACGTACTTTAAATAATTTAAAAATATTTGTGCCTTCTTATTTTTTATAGTAATAAATTTAAATTCTTTAAATCTGACCTTATTTTAATATAATTCTATTGAAAGTTTGTGAATGACATGTTATAAGTGATAAATGACAGCATTTTTCTTCTTAAATTTAAATGAACAACATAACAAAAAAGATTTTTTTTTCCCTTTTTTCTCAATTTTCATATGAAATACCATTAGTAACTAGAATCTTACTTGAAATTTTTGTCGCTATGGTCACGACTGATTCAGGGCCGTAGCCAGAACGAAATAATGGACAGGGCTGAATTTTTTCTAACCAGGGCTGTTATACCGGGTGTTTTTTTTTTTTCAAGGTGTACATAGGAGATTAATATAGAAATAAGTTTTTGCAGGTTCTTATCCCCCTGACAATAATGGTTGTCTATACGAAAATAAAAAAAAATGCATCAAATGACACTAAATACAAGTACATTATGTTGTATTTTAATCGTATAAATGAATTTTTAGTTTTATTCAATTTCTTAATAATCGACGTTTGACTTTTATGTGTCAAAATTCGGTAAGCAAAACATTCATAGCTAGGTACCTATATTTTTTTCATAAGAAATAATAAATTCTCGATATTTAAAAATTAATTTATATAAAAATAGGACAATGTCCATGTAATGATTTTCCTCTCTAACACGTACGATTATTAGATAGCAAATAAAAGTCTCATCTATGCCATGCGTATACGACAAAGATGCAAGATAAAACTTTAATAATTCTTGTAACAGAAATTGATGACATGAGAATCAACTGCGGGAAATATAGTGTATATAATACTATTTTTTGTGAATGTAGGGCTGATTATTTTTACCAGGGCTCAATTAATTTTTACCCGGACTTAGCCCTGGTCAGCCCCCCCCTGGCTACGGCCCTGGACTGATTGTTGCGACAACTGTACTGGCGCTGCGATCTTAAAATGAATCTCAAATACCTTACATACTGTAGAAAGACGCCATGTATGTTACACATGTAGGAAACACTACGTTTTACGTTATATAGTACGTATATGGCACATCTAGGTAAGTATAATATCATTGGCAACTACTAACCAGGTAAACTGACAGATATTTGTACAGGTAAGTAGCTTGTTATATTAGTAACATGGAGAATAAATAATTCAAATAAATTTCGGTTTACAAATGAGTAACAAATAAATAAAATTAAATATTTAATATTTCTTTTGTAATTTAGTTCATTTTTTGTTCATTTAATTATTGGTATAAATTTAAGTTATACTTTTCCGTTACTAATTTTAAGGATTAATAAATTTAAATTAGATGTGTGAACCTATGAACTTAAAGGGGATAGGACATGTAATGCCCGTATATAAAAAAAGTTTTATTCCTATCCATTTTTAAATTTAAAAATGTAATAAACTAATAAAATCTTTTTGATAATTTTGTAAATATTTTCAAATTTAAATAATGAAATCAACCTTACACCGAAAAGTAGAAAGGTTCATGGATTAATTAAGAAATAATGGAATTTACATTAAGTAAATAGTAGTAATGAATTTATTTAATAATCATAATTATAAAATAACTTCATTTTTATGAAGTATAATGTACTTTTTTGGAGTATTAATTTCCAGCATACCTGTCTTCTTCATTAAAATTCCTTAAAGTAAAAAACCAAGTCAGTTCTAAAGTAAATTAATAAAAACTTTGTGATGAAGACTTCGCTATTGTTTGAAAGTCAGAACAATTTAGCTGTCTTTTCGCGAGGAAACGTTGACGCGTTCACCTTCCGTGCGCTGTGGTCCCATAAATTAATGCGCATTGATTAATAAGCCGCTTGCCTGTCATAAATATTATGCACACCTGCACTTTCTTATTCTGGCTTTAGCGCGAAACACCCACCGTATCTTTTATTTAATTAATCATCCACATTAATAACAAAATTAAAATGTTCACAGATGTAGTAAATTATTCTCAAATCTAGTGGATTTAATGAATTGTAAGATAAAAATTGAAACGGTACACATTCCAAAGAAAGGTCATTGTTCTCTGTTTCGTCCTTTATTCGACATTTATAGAGCAAATAAAAATCCCAAACCGGTGTCAATAAATGGACGAGGGATACGGGTTTCACACGGAAATTGAATAAAAAAGGTTGTTATATATTAACATAAGGCCCAGTAGAACATTATACTGGATCTACAAAATACCGTTATTTGAATAACGGTGATTTGAATCAATAGCGTCATTAACAATGGTTTATGCAATAAAATAATATTATACCAGTGATAAAACTAATACTTATCCAATATCAACATACTTTTGCCCACATACAAATGTTTGCGAGTATTTATTTACTTTTAAAACACAACATTATGTTTGAAGAATTAGGATATTTTCTCGTAAATGCATACACACTTACTGAAAGTTTCTGTTTGTCTCTAACAAAAACACTATGTTTTTCATCCAAACGGAAAACAAGAAAATAGCATCTGTATACAATGTATTTAAATAAATGTTTTTTTCTACGACCATTGAAGTAAATATCCATTATTATACAACTTGTAGGTTATCTAAGTGTCACATTAAAGAAGGCCGTTTGTAAAGAATGCGATCGCAAAGTTAGAGAACTTTTGATTTGTCGAGATTGTGTTAGCAGTAGAAACAAGACAAAATTAATTATAATTAATTTAAAACATTACTACTATTAAAGAAATAAACAAGAAATATTCTACATAGCATTGTTTTATTGGATTGTAAATAGTTTCAATTTATTATTTTGAGGTTGACAGTTTAAATTGTCTATGTTCTGTACTTGGTATTATTCACTAGTGATGTGTCAATTCTTTCCCTATATTGTGTGATCGTAGGGCGAAATACAGTCAAATAATTGATGTAGAAAAAGTACAGTACTTAATTTAGTTGTAAAGCAATTACGTACTTGTGGAATTTCAAACTCGGCTCTTGTGCATCTTTACAACTCTTAAATATATGTAATATACAATTAAACAGCTTTTATACAGTTTTTATACAATTATTTTAGTGTTTAGTATGTAGGAGTGCACTTAAATAAATAAAGTATTTCATAACACATTAGTTATTTTTAAATTTATTAAAATCTTTATTTACAACGGGTTAAAAATAAAACCAACAAGCAAATGTAATGCAAAAAACTGACATCGGAAAAATAACATCCATTGCAGTTTTTTCAGTTTCATGGTTTACATCATGATTTATGACAGAGTTACCTTGATTTTATATTAAAAAATTATGTAGTGACGTCGTTACGTCGTCAGTCCCTATCGTTCTCGAAAACGTGTGACGGACGACGGCGTTACCTACGCGTCACACAATATAAAATACGTCGTCACAGCCTATAACACAGTAACTCATACAAAAACACAATAATTAGTCGACAGGCACGGTATAATAAAATATACAAACGCTGTCGCACTACTCGTTTCCAAATCTCGGGCGCCACTCTACGTAACGGTAGAGACGTCTAATTCGCAGGCTTCCAGAGACGACGGCCACGGATATCTCAATGGAGAAAAATGTCCAAGGTACGGTTTCCAACATTGGTTGTGGTCGTTCGCTTGAACACAACATCACGGAGCGACTTTCCAAAAAAGACAGTAAAAAGACGTAAATAAAAGCATAAATAAATTTAGAATAAAAATCGGTTATTCTTACAACCTGCGTTGCTCGCTCACCCACGTGCACGCGATGCGAGGGCGAGGTAAAAAATGAACGCAAAACCAAATTCAGCAGAACTATCCTTGATTAGTCCTGGCGGTGGCCGATGGACAAGCCGAATCCTGTTCCGCGGCTCACGAAGCAAAATGACGGATTCGAGGATTCTTTCTTCGCCGAAATTCATCCAAAATTATCTCGATAGTGGTAGCGCAATCACTAGTTCTTCTCTGCCCCTAGTAATCGGAATTCTCAAACTATCGCAACTTACGCACAACTCGTGCACGGGATGAAAATAAACGATTTTCTCAAACACACGTTTTGCTCACATAAGGATGTGAAAAACGGCAAAACACTATTCCAATTTCCCATAAATACTTCACTTCCACTTACCTTACGTTCACTAGTGGAAGGATAGGAAAACAACTGAAAATAATTCAAATAAAAAAACTCTGCTTCACAACTTTTATTTTTTACGTCTTTATTTGGCCAAAAACTTACTCAAAAAAGCCATGAGTCGGTCAAAGACCGCGCTTTTATAAAAATGTTCACCCCCTTCCTCTCGTACCCATCATCAGAGGTGAACATAGTAACAAAACAATTATAAATACAATATATAAATATAAATAAATAACATTCAACATTAAATATGATACAAACAGTAATAAAAACACTTACTATTGCCTTAAGTCACTAATGCCCGTTTGCACCAACAAGGCTTAAATTTTAAGCCAGACTTAAACAAAAAAAATCTAATCGAATTATTGACAGCAATGTTAAATTATGCATTTGACATTTAATTTCGATTTGATATTGTCTATTTAAGGCAACCTTAAAATTTAAGTTATGTTGGTGCAAACGGCCATAAACGAGTTAATTTCGCCGCATGAAATTAACTGAACGAGTAACTTGACTACAATCCAAACACATGTTCGATGGTTATGTTTTTCAAATCACCTCTTTCACAAAAACCACTGCGATGTGTTTGGCACTACACTACGTAGAACATTATCTTGCATCTTATGGTGTTCGAATCAAGAAAATCAGAGTAATGGTTTGTAGAACAACTTCACAAAAACACGATGTAAACAAATAAAACTCCATGCTGTTCGGCCATTACTAGACACGCGCGCGCTGGCCTTGCGCGGTTGCTTGATTCGAATGCAAAGTCTAGGCAATAGTTTTTAAAATATTTGGAAGGTAGAGCTGCGGTAAATTTGACTTCAAATTTACGTTCAAAAATACTGTAAAATAATACTGCATCGTGACGCTTCGTCACAGTACAAATTGTATTTGTAAAATGAACTTGTAATATCAATTGCAAATACCAACTACATAAAGAACACTCTACCTACTGTGATATAAAAATGTTTAAAGTCATTTCAAATTTGAATTTCTACCTTTCAGACATTTGTAATAAGATACTTAACAATAGCAATTGTTTAATTAAGTAGTGTATCTATAAGTGTTCATATTTATTAGATATTGAAAAAAAAACAACTAAACTGCTATTTCCGTACTAAATTTTGTCTACTTATTTATACCTATTATACGAAATAGTAGTTATGAAATTATGATACGATAAATTCTGTATAATGTCCTGGCAACCAAAGTTTAGCTGAGCGGTAGGCGAGATGTTTATCAAATTCGTCATGAAATACAGTCAGCGAATAATTTTTTATCGAATAATAGTTATGAATAGGGAGGAAAGTGTATCTTTTTACCACTCGAGCTCGAGTATGATATTTGAGTGAGAGTGGAAAATGTGCTTTCCTTTTGTGTTAGACACAATAATCTTTTCACATGTTTCAAAAATCGATTTATTCGAACGAAAAGGCGCAGTAACATGATAAACAAAAAAATAGGTTGTGCAAACTTTGACGTTTAGCAGTGCAATTGTTATATTATTGCCAATATGTCAATTCAAGTTCAAGTTGTCAAATTGTGAAATAATGTGAAAAAAGAAAAGAACAAGATATAATTCCCACAGTTTTTTTAATAGAATATCAATATTCAATAAGAATTTTTAATAGACAAGGAAATAGTATATTGTGCAACAAGTGAAGAAAAATAAAACTAGGTGATTCTGCACGAGTGGCCCATTATACTTTTTTAACGACCATAATGCTAAATGTTACAGAATAAAAATACATTCACGAAAGCTAGTTGAGTATGGCGCACGTAACCTCAAAAAGACTACCTTCACGCATGCTGGCATGCTCAGTGTTGGCAATTACTATGAGAAATGAAAGTTGGCAAATACTGTGAATATAATTTCTCACACTTTAATCCACGATTGTGAAAAATACGCATCTTTTTAGCTTTACATAATGTGAAAAAATGTCACTTTTCAGATTAGTCGTAGAAAAAATATTTGTTTCTATAACCTATATGAAATGATGACATTTCATACCTCCTGTCAGTTGCAGAAACATCACATTTTATCTCAAGGGACAGAAGTATTAGTATTTCTATCCCTTGAGATTGAAATACTTCGTCACCAAGACAACAAGTTGACAAATGCGATAAAATTAGAACAAGTAACAACCTACTATTTTAAAATTAATTTGAAACACATGTTTCGCTTTTCATATTGAACTTAATTTTTTAAATATTTCACAGTGGTTATAGAAAAAAATATTGTATTATATACGGGGTAAATAACAGATTTTAGCGCTCTGTGTAATTGTAACCCTCCGCTACGCGTCGGGATACAAATGTCACACCATGCGCTAAAATCTGTTACTTTTACCCCTTATATAATAAATATCTATTTCCTTACTATTTCATAAGAAGAAAGTAGATCTTTCTATACACGTCTTGAAAAAACGCATAGTATGAATGTTTGGACATAAAGTCTAATCTGTTATATTTTGTATCTTCACATGCCCGATTGTCATTTGTATTTCGTTATATTCTTTAGATACCTCTTCTCTTGTTGCCATGACTATAATAAATGAGGTAGTTTTCAGTATTTAGTAATAGTGCTGGCGTAGGTGAGCATGTATGTGATACTAGGTGTATAAAGTGTGTGATGTGTGGTATCCGACACGTTTATAAAACGAGTGTTTTATCAGTTGGTTGCACGTTAAGTCTGGGCATGGCGAGAGCGCTACATTCATATGGCGGTAAAATGAGGTACGTGGGGCTCATGCACAATCCGCCGCCATTCTTCCGCCCACCACGCGCGGCTTTGTCTCGCATGCCACGAGCCACGTGACACGCCACCTCCACATTAAATACTTCACCTTTTTATTTTTACTATCATCTTTTCATGAACTTATATTAATTCTAAATTTTTAATTACAAATTTCTAAAATATATTCCACGACTAACCGTCTTGCATAATTTTTGATAATTTATTGTAAACTAATGCAACTTTCAAACTTATGAGAGCTAGTAATAGTTTCTGCCACCGTTAAGTTAGTGAATAAAACTTAAGCTGGATTTATAACTGACATAGAACTAGAAGACAGTTTAGCATAGTTTAGTTTAGCACGGAAAATATAGAATTTTGTTTAGGCCTTTTATAAATCATAGAAGCAGTCGAATTTATGTTGGTGGGGGCCTGTGGGCAAAAGTTTGATGGGGACCCTTTTCAACAGGGAATAAAAATTAAAAATCTGTATTTTATTATTTTTTTAATAAATTCTTAATTTAACAAGTACTTAAATAATATTTAATATCATTGATCACCCTGATGAAGCAATATGTGTATTCGGTTTTTTTAGAGAACACACAGAAAACTAAAACAAAATTCATATGTCCGTATAGGTGAATAAAATACAATTGAAAATATATAAAAATATGTAGGTGTCCCATTTCAAACATGGACAAATCATTCTCATCGAGCCGTAATGCAACCCCCTGTATATAATGAAAATAATTTTACGTTATGTTCCTTGAATAGACGAATAAATTCTGTTAAAAAATTTATTCTGTATTTCTAATGACAAGAGAGATATCGAAGAAATTTAATGTTGTTATATTATTTACTACCACATTTTACAACAATATTTCAAAACAGATATTGCTGTGGAAGTTTGTGTTACTCCATTGTACGATTTATCATTTATTTCAGACAATGTCACGGTCAGATAAACTTAGATTTACTGAAGATTTACCCAGACATCTGAAGTTATGAGGAATGTCAGTTGTCTTGTTCCTACATTATGTTTTGTTTCACTAATTGTATTGTTTTTTATTCTCGTTCTGAACAACAATGGGTTAGTTCGCACAATCTTCAGTAGCGTGACAAATAATCCCTTTGCTTTTCATTGCATTCTCTGTATGTGCGTTACTTTACGCGTAGGAACAAACTTCACGTCAGAGGATATATTTTTCCCGGAAGTAAGTGATTTTTTAGGGAGAAAATGGAAGAATCCCCTACGAATTCCTGATTTGCAGCTGCCACTTAGGGCTGGTATTGTTATAGAATGATCTACTTCTTTCATTACCTTTTGAAACATCTTTCCGACAGTGATGGATAAACTGTCACGTACAGACAAATATCACGGGAGACTCAGTTAAAAAATAATGAAGAGAAATTACAGTTTAAATGCTTTTCTGTAGTAAATAAATGTATTTAATGATATTGAATAATACTAATAAAACTTTATTACCTCCAGAACTATATATAAGGAAGGTAGTGTTTTGTTTTAATTTCTAAATGTTCAGTTTTTATAAATAAATACATTTTAAAGCTTTGTAATTTGGAAACTTGGAGATGATTTATAATAAAGATTTTGATAGTAGTTCCTTTTATTTAAACTGCGCAATTATAGATGTATTGGAATATTAATTATTCCATCCCCCAATATACCAAAATTTGTAAGAAATTTTATACAGCTAAACATAAACCAATTAATTGTCCAAAACATCTAATAAGTATGCAGCTTGAATAAATTGACCTACTAAGCTCAATTTCTTAATTATAACACATTTTGAAACCAGGCAAATCTACATGAAATGTAAGAATGTCTATAAATGTGGAAAATCAATGTGAAAGCAACAAAAACAGTTAACATCAATTTCACAAATCGAAGACATATATGCCCAATAGTCAATTTCAATTTCATTTAAAATATTGTTTCATTTTAAAATAATTGGAAATTCATTCTTATGTACTTTTTCGATAGTAGTTTTTGTCTTCTTATTATTTTTATTTCATCTTGTAATGTTTTTTTTTCTCATATTTTCATAACATGACGAAATATAATAGTGGAATATTATACACTGAGGAACAAAAGTTCATGATTTAAACCTGAGAATAAGGGATTAAAGGCACTTTCTGTGTATAAAGAGTATTAATTTCAAATACATTTTTTACACCAGTAGTTTATATGTATTTAATACCTCAGAAATTAAAAGTCTTACTTCAGTCTTCGAAAATGAAGAATAAAGTAGGCTTTTACTGCCGGGAGTGCAAAAAATATATTTGTATTTCTACAGCGTTTTAGTTTACGATACACAATGTTCAATTTTTCTCCAAAACTATGCAGGCGTACGACGAAATTTTGCTGGCGCTCGGGTACCTCCAAAAAACATTCTAGCTACGCCACTTCTGCCAGTATCTCGAATAATAGAATAATTGAAAGATATGAAACCAAAGCCATTAGAATGAAGCACAACGCCCCCGGTATGTGAAAAATATTAACACGTACAACGACATAAATCTAAAAACCGTCAAAGTCATGAACTACAGTGAAAAATATATCCGATCCCTTGCAATTCATTTAAACCCGAGTACAATAAATCTACTAGACAGTGCAACGGAAACTAACAGGGTAAAACGACATAACATCCCCTGGACCTACCAAACAGATATCATTCAAAATAACTGTATGTGATTTATATATGTATAGTATCCACTTATTGTTGATAATTAACAGGTTGTAAATATTTCAAGGCATAATAAACAAAACATACCAAAGCCTTTAGATTCCATTTTTGATACCTTTTATTAGAAGTGAAAGAAATAAGATAAATGTTAAAATTCTCACGAATCCATAATGACATTTTACTCACGTGCAATATTCTATGTTTTATCTTACAGTTGTGATTTTCAGTATAAAATTAGTTTAGTTGTTGCTACGGTTATGCTATTATAAAATGTGTTGTTAATGATTAATTTTGTTATTGTATTTTAAAACTATCAATAATTATAATCTTATAATATAAAAATAATTGCATAAAGTACCTCATTACCTGCTACTGTAATATAAAATATCTTTAGTGCAAAGTATGGTTATGTGTATTTGATGTATACATTGTCTCCAGATTTCTTCGGCCACCATTGGTATCTCGGAAACTTTAACAGCTACGATTTCAGTTAAACGGGAGTTATTGTACGCATCTGGGGGCGATTTTAACGGTGTCCTTGTTATCCCAAAATTTCCTATAGATCATGAAAAAATGGCGGAAAACTGATTTTGTTCCATTTCTTCTTCCGCAAATAATTGCTAAACAGTTAAATATCCGGAAAAATGTTTCAAATAAAAAAAGTTAAATACATATCTTAACTAGTCACTTGCGTACGCCAGTCATTTTTTAATATATTCTAATTAATTCTACAGTCTTTATTCTTTGAAAATTTATATAAGCTATGCCTCTTTCATATTATCATTGAGTGTACGTTTATGCAGGACAAAGAAGCTATATTAATTAATATTTTAATATTAGTTTACATTCAACGTTAGAACGATAGTAAAAGAGGAGTACCTAATATGTACTTCATATAGGGACAGTGGTGCTTAAACTTTATAGCGTCTGCACCATACTCATTTTAGCATGTTAAGCAGAGCAGCGGTCCTTAACCTTTTAATTATTGCGTCTTGTGCATTCTATACAGGGCCGTAGCAAGCAATTTTGGCGGCCGGGGCATCATAACGTGACTTAGTAAGATGTAAAAAATACTAAAAATTAGTGATAAAATGATAACGATTAAGATTAATAGTATTCGCAGATTGTTGTGATTTTTCGATCAATCATAATCGTCGATTATCTTACACGATTAATACGATTATAATGCGATCGATAATTTAAACGCATGCTTTTAATATAACCGAACTTGGAATCAAGGGAACACCTGGAATCAGAAGCTGTAATTTTTTTGTTTTCATCGTAGTTATTTTATAGGTTAGAGTAGAATTATAAAGTGATTTAATTATTCGTTTATTATTTAATTTTTAATGTACGTCAAACGAAATCATATGATAAATTTAAAGGGAGAAATTGCTGGATTTCAGCCAATAAAACAATTACTTCAAATCGACGTTTCGATCCTACCCGGGATCATCTTCAGGATGTGAAATTGTTATATTTAACTATTAATTTGATATACATTATTCTATATTATATTGTCATACAATTGTAGCATATATTACAAAATTTATGTTCGTTATGATATAAAAATTTTGTTTAAAAATATTTTGCTGGAAAGTGGAAATTTATATTTACACACACTTTGGAAACACTTTACGAAGAAGACTAGTAGATGTGGCATTGTATTCTGGAACCGACATTGTTAGAGGCGACCAATACCATAAAATTTAACACACATTTACCTTACTAGAAGCTATGCACATTTACTGCCAAATTTGCATATTTCGTAATAACATATTATTACCTTAAGACATACATTTTAAGACTAATTTGTAATACTTTTCTTTATTTTTGCACTAAAATAATAAAATTTAAATTAATCGTAATCGTAATAGTGCTAATCGTTTTATCACTACTAAAAATTCAATAATAAACAAAAAATTACTCTTTCTATAAAACAATATAAATTAAAAAAATGTTTTTAATTACGGATTAAATATACGAGTCTACTATAAATACACATGTACGTATTGTACTAAACGTAGGTATTGTAATATATTTTTACATTTCTTGATTTTATGTAACTATATTCAACAGAAGATATTGTTGCTAAATTTGTTTGTTGGTTGCTCTTGGCCCGTAGTAAATCGTAAATTTTTTCTAATAATTATTAGTATATTGATACTTTGTTCACACGAAGCAACAGTACTCTGTAAAGTGAGGGCTATGGAGTATTATTATCTTGCAGACCATACCAATAAATTAGCTGCAATAAATCAACGGAAGAAACTAGCTCCAAATTTTCAATTAAGGAATTTGCTTGAAATTTAAAACTTTCTTTTACCAAAGAAAATTCTGTAGCATCAAAGACTAATGCTGTAATTTTTATTAGTTGTTCTACAGCAGGGATGGCCAAGATCTTGGCTAGTCCAGACCACTTTTGTAAATTTGAAATTATTCGAAAGTCGCAACCAAATTTTTAAAAGGATTATATTATAAATAAATGAACAAATATTAATTATATTAAATAATAAATACAAGGAACATTAAATATTGTTCATAAAAATTTAATATAATAAATAAAGTATCGCATCGTATAAGTAGTGGCAGCGAGGGGAAGTAGAAAGAGCTACATCTGAGATCGATTCGAAATGTGAAAAAAAATCCATACACTGTCTTAAAGTAAGTTGTTGTAACGAACGATCGTAAAATTATAATTTGTTAGTATTTTTTTCAAATAATTGTATATAAACAATCGTTATTTGTAAAAATAAAAATTAATTTACTAATATAGTATGGCACATTGACACTTTGTGAACACACATACTTAAAAAATTACAAAAATATTAAATTTGGTGTGTAAGTCTTTGTATTTTTAATAAAAAATATTTTCGAATTTACAACGATTTTTAAAGTCTGCATGTATTTAACGGAGCTACAACTATTAATCCAAAGAGCCACAGTTTGGCAATGTCTGCTCTACACATGGGCCTAGCGAAACGGATGTCAGGGAGGAAGAAAGATATTCCAGTATCCAGTATCAATGTTTACATTAGAAACAATGCTCTAAATTGTTATTATCTTGTATTGTATTTCCTTATATTTTTAAGTAACTGGCTTTCTACTCGAAAATGGGTGTGAGTTTCACCAACAAAACTATCACCAGTAAATTCCTCGCATCAATGTACCTATGTATACAAAATTTCATTTTAAAATTTCTACTAGCACAGTCACAATTATTAATTGAATATTAGCCAATAGAAATCTATATGACCGGTAATAATGCGCGTCTGAGGATATACCGGAGATCCAGAGACGCTAGCACTCAGTCCTACTCTGCGGGTCGTCGGGGCGTTAGTGGGCCTTTGGGCCTCCGCCCCGCCTGGTGGTTTGGCTAGATCGCCAAACCCTGAAGGTGATCTATTTCAGCCGGCTCTAATTCTTGGCTTGGTGAAACCAGAGAAAATTCTGGAGCAAATTTGGCTACTCTGGATAGTACTTTGGTTTCAGTGTGTCAATAATTAGAACTTTCTAACTCTTATGCCCGGTTGCAGAAAGGTTAATCAGGCTCTAATCAAAAAAATCACTGATTAAATTGACGTTGTTACCATGGCCACGTATTAAAAATACATTGCTGTCAAAAAATTAATCATTCATCAAAATTGATGAAGTTTTGTGCAACCCGGGCTTAGTCTGTTGAAACCAGAGCAAAGCAATGGAGCTCTGGATTGTGCCCTAGTTTCAGTGGGCTAAAATTAGAGCAAGTATTCAGAATGCTCTGATTCTTGGCCTACTGAAACTTGAGCACATTTTGGCTTTAGTGCTCTATTTCAATGGGTCAAGAATTAGAGCATTCTAATGTGTTTGCTCTAGTATTTCTTTTTTCTTGTTTTTTGATGTTGGTATTTATAAAAAATTTAGCTCCCAAGGAAATTAGGAAAAGTCGGCGTGCATGTATGGCTGGCGCAACGTAGTTTTAAATAGGAAACCTTATCGTATAAATTGCGCGAGAAACATACTTCTAAAACTTATCGTTTAAAATTTACGCTTTACTTACTTGAATTTTCAATAATAACAATTTAATATAGATCTGCGAACATATTTGAAGCAGTAATTGTAGTTATTATGATAGTATTAAAAATCAAAAAAAATAATTACTCAAAGATCATTTTGCAGAGCGAAAATTATGCACATTCACTATTCATTTACCTACAGAAGCACACGAATCCGACATAAGCAAATATATTAGCTTGATTGAGAAATTAGATAAAATATATTAAAAAAAATATGGCTATTAAAAAAAAATTACTTCCACTATACGTACAGGACACTACACTAATAGGCCAATTCTGAACAAATCTGTAAGACTTACAGATCTGTAAATCTGTAAATAATGAACAAAATCGCAACGAAGGTAGCCACTCTTATGTATAATTTTATATTAATAAAAAAAAATAGATCCGTTTTTGTCAATTTTTTACAGATTTACAGATTTGTTCAGAATTGACCTATAATATGGACAACAGCATTCATCAGCGCCCTGAATAATATTTCTGTGAAATCGAAACGTCGGCTTAGAAATAAACTGTACAACTGAATACCTATATGATTATTCTCCATATTCCATCCCACAACAGTCGATCATCAAATTCCTTCCATCATACGTACTGAACACTACACTAACATGGACAACATCATTCATCAACGCCCTGGAAAAAATTTCTGTGAAATCGAAAAGTCGGCTTACAAATAAACTGTATCAACTAACTGCCTTCTTGATTATTCTCCATATTCCATCCCACAACAGTCGATCATCAAATTATTTCCATTATACGTACTAGACGCTACACTAACAACATGAAGAAGATTTCTGTGAAATCAAAACGTCGGTTTAGAAATAAACTGTATTAACTGGCTGCCTGTTTGATTATTCTTCATATTCCATCCTACAACAGTCGATTATCAAATTCCTTCTAAAAGAAATTAAGATGAGAAAATTGTAATAATTTTTGCACTCCCTGGAAAAAAATCCTGGCTATGTCCATGGTTCTACATTCTACAGGCTTATAAAATAATGACTTGTTTATTGCCATATTTTATAATAAAATATAATTATATTTATATAATTGGTCAGAATCATCTGGAATGATGCTCCTTGTCCATTTGGCGTCCAGTGCGACCGCATCGGTCGCACCTCGCTTGCTACAGTACTGATGCTGATAAGTCAAGCAATGACAAATAAGGGGTAGATAAAAATAAAATTATGAAAATTGAAAAAGGTATACTTAATTTAATTAAAAAAACAAACTTAATTAATATTATATCATACTGATTTTGATTTGTTTTTATTGAATAATAAATACGGTAGAGGTGGACGCAAGTCGTGAATTTTGTCGGGTCACGATGTGTCATGGCGTGAACCATGTAAACGAAAGTAATTTTTCAATTTTAGATAATGATTGAGCGTGAACGTGAGTGACAAGATATGTATCGTGCCTAATCTGGCGTAAGTGCAATTTTACCAGTCGTGAGCGTAAGTGAAACGATTTTTCTTATATTTTCTCAAAAAAAGATATTTGTAGTTTACGTTCTTTCAATTACTAGTATGAAGAAATGCAGTATGAAAGAAAATATTTTGAGTATAGAAATATTTTTCTTTCATACCTCTTGTCTATACTATACTCCGTTTTTAAACTATAGACAGCACTAGACGAAGTCACATTTACACCGCTAGAAGTTATCAAAAAAAATCACTAGATTTATCTGGCGGGAGAAATGAAATGTCAAAATGAAGGTCACGTCAGAATTTATACTTTCCAGGCTATATTTTCATCATCCAAAACTATGATAGATAATCTACTTAATTTATTCATGAAATGTCACAAAAAGAGCAATGAAACGAAAAACACGTGCAAATTCAACAATTGATTTGACAACTTCCGAGAGTTTGACGTTTCAATTACGTTTGAGAAGGTAACCTGAAATTTCATCTGGTTAAATGCGGCTTCAAGAAATGTCGCAGCAGCCAATCACAGGCTTTGATTTTCTCACTAGGATTCCTAGTTACTGTCTATAGTTTAAAAACAGAGTATAGTGACTAATGTTTTCCAAATTTGTAATGACCACGTACCAATTGTGAGATTTATTTACATTGGTTTTATTTACATATTATAAAAGTTGAAAATCTATTAAATAAGAGTAGAATTGTATTAATGGTACCCACCAAAGGGTATTTTTAATAATTTTATTTCTATTAACAAAAACTTAAATATATCTGTTTTATAAAACATGAACTTAGAAATTTTATTTCAGGGAATATGCATGTAAAATGTAGTTCAACTGTTATATGAAGATATACATGGTCGCCGACTACATGAGTGCATTTCCTTTAGTGCTGCAGCAGTTTTTACATCAATAATAAAGCCCTGAATTGTTCTTATTTTAAAGAATTATATTACCTCCTTCCAGTTTTTAGTAACTGACTACACTATTCTAAAAGGATGTGAGTTATACATTTAAAAATATTACTTTCTTGCATTGAAGTACCTATGTATACAAATTTTCGTTTTAAAATTCCGACTAGTACAGCCTCAATTACAGATTGAATATCAGCCAATACGAATCCATATGACCGGTAATTAAGCGTGTCTCAGGATATACTGAGGATCCTGGTACGGTTGCACTCAGTCCCGTTTGGCCGAGCGCCGGGGAGACAGCAGGTCTCGGGGCCTCTTCCCCGCCTGGAGGTCTAAGTAGACCGCCTTCCAGGGTATCTTATGTCCTGACGGTGATCCAGTTCAGCCGGCTGGGAATTAGAGTACGCTTCAGCGTGTGTTCTAATTCTTGGCGTGCTGAAACCAGAGCACATTCTGGAGCAGATTTAGCTGCATTGAATAGTCCTCTGATTTCAGTGGATCAGGAGTCATACCACTCAGAAGAATTTGCTCTTATTCTAGGCCTGCTGAAACCGTATCACATTCTGGAGCAAATTTAGCTGCTCTGTATTGTGCTATGGTTTTAGTTGCTCAGTAAATAGAGCATTCAGAAGTGTTTGCTCTAATTCTAGGTCTAGAGGCGGGTTGTCATTTTTTAAGACCGGGGAAGCAAAAGTAAATGAACTTAAACTAATGAAAATACAAAACAGTATAACTTTTAATATGCATTGTACAATATACCAGTGATGACGAACGTACGATATGCGTGTTAAAGGTGACACACCAAGACATTTAGGGTAACACACATCGTTTAGGGGCAGTCTTGGCTCAATCTTCTACCTACTTTTGTGAGACCTTATTTCCGTCAATAAGTAATATAAAACCGACTGATGAAGTTAGTAGCGCTTTGCACAAAAAAGGTTACTAATGTTTAAATTACTTCTTTTCGCTTTATTAATAAATATATAAATCTGAAATATAAATCTTTTTTTTTAATAGACTCATAAATATCAAAAAATTATAGATATTTCTATATGTGACACGGCACCCGAGTTAAGCAAAGTTCATTTCGAATTTGGACAAATTGAGCTCAAAGATTCGGTATCTTTGCAATACAACGAGAAGGTAGAGAATATTTTATAGGTTTATATTTTATTTTTTTTAATAATTCGCATCTTCCTCCGCCTAATAATCTCTTTAAAGTTCTCTCAATTAATTATATCAAGTATCCGCTCTTTTCTATGTATGATAAATCGGAAATCATTGTTATAAATGTTTCCATTTCACGACAAATAAAGTTTTTTCTATCTTATAATTTTTTTACCAATCAAAAAAGATCAAAGTTGGCAGGTTATAGATGTTCTTTTGCTTGGAATTGTATTGTTGTTTTGCTATACGTTTTACCTACTTATTTTTTTATGACGTAGCAGATGTTTTTTATCTCGTTATGAAGCTACAAAGGAGGAAGATTGGAAAGTTACTCGGCATCAGACGCTCTTTTATTATCATTATCTTTATAAAACATTCAAATTATGGGGTATTAAATTAATAAACATTAAATATGAATATTACGATACGTTTATTTTTCTGGAAATACATTTGTTATCATCAGATTTTAAAAATGGATGTTTATTACACGATGTTGAGTGCTACCGTCCGGATATAGATCAATTTTTCTCGCTGAGAAAAAACATAATAAATATTTATTTCTCACGTAGCTTTTAATAATGAAACTTATCAGTTCTGTCTCAATAAAATTAATATAAAATTTCTACAAATAAAACGTATTTTATGAAAAGATACAAATAATTTTTATTTTTTCGCGCCACGTAAACGTAATTTATTTCCATGGCGACATAAGCTGTAAGTTTCTAACAACAGTTATTATTGAAATACCATTGTCAATTAACTGACTGTTATAGAACTTAACTGTCCTACTAATAGAGTAATTTGAAAATTTTATTAAGTTATACTAATATTTTAAAGAGGTAATGTTTGTAAGTTTGTAATACTTTCTATAGAAAAGTTGTAGAATACAAGAAAATACGCGGGGACATGTATCTACATGTAAAGGTAAATACACAAATTGATAAAATATGACTAAAAGATATTTTTAAAATTAATTTTAATCAGCATTGCATAAAAATCCGATTTAAAAATTATTATTTTTTTTTATTTAAATAGGATTTTTTTGATTTAAATCACATTTTATATATATATATATTTTTAAAAAGATATATTATAATTTCAAAAACTTGTTTCACAAAACTGCACTTATAAAAAAAAACTATTGTAGAGAATAAGTAAAAAATTGAAGAAACAAGAAAAAAAACTAAAGTAAAATCCGATTATAATGTTGAAATACGCGAACGTTATTTTACTTTTTCAGTTCTACCGACCAAATTTTTGTGTAACTAATTTAACAAAAAAATCACACATTAGTACAAAAATTTTCTATAACAGTACCCACACGCTTTTTCTTCACATTACCTAAATCTGGAATGTTAATTAACAACTGCAGAACAAGTGATTTAAATCAATGATTTAAAAAAAACATTGATTAAAATAAAACCCTCCAAAGGCAAAAAAATATACAAAACAATAACAATAACAATTTGACACAGACACACCATAAGTTGAAAAAAAGGATTAGAGTTATTGCCACAATTCGTCTGTACCAACTACATCAGCAAAACAACTAAAAAGTAAATATCCTATTTTCGGGAATTTATTCAAGGTAAGTGAATATTCCCTTATACATTCCCTTCCCGCCAATCATTCTTGAGAATATTCCCATTTCCCATCATTATTATCATCTACATTAAACCATATTTTTTCAAAAGTTCATTTAACACCAGATTGAGTGATAAGCATGACGTTAGAAATGTTTATTACGAATACAATGTAAAGATTTCAACTCAATGATATCTTTCAAAAAATAAAAATTGAAATGAAAGAACAATATTTAGGCCTAGTGATAAAAGTAGCAAGTTTTATCATTTTATGTAAATAGCAATTTTCTTGTTCTTCCAGCATTAATTACAACATGACAGGAGCAGGTTGTAAATAAAGAAAAATTCTGTAACGGTGTCAGTCAGTGATTAAGGGTTAATGTTTTTGAATTATGGCATAGTTTTATAACTTTGAACTTCTAAAATTGCCTCTTCATGTCTTCAAATTAATGACGTAAATTTAAATTACGGAAGTGGTAACTAATTAATCTGCTATAACAAAAGAGTCGTTTATGATCTTTAGGGAGCAACACACTTATTATTCCTGTCGGCAAAAAGATGTTGAATACATCACAAGATAAATATGTGGCGGCTAAATTACTCCAGAGATTATTACATGTCGGGAACAAATGACTGAAAATATCTGCTTCACTAAACGCCTCCATTTAGTACATACAGGGGAAAATTTATTAACTTAGCTGTTCACTTTGTTTCATACTATTTTCTATATTATGCGGAAAGGTAAATAAATTACAACACTCCATTGTTACCCACACATATAAAATAATAAATCGTAGAGAAATCAGCTATAAATACAGAAACCATTTATGATACGAAAACGAAGACATTTATTTATGATGTGATGCTACGAGTTCATCACAAATACATATTTGATCTTTTATCTCGCATATACGAGTACAAAAGGAATTAGTTTGATAATGACATTTCCATATTTCGAGTATCTAGGCGTTATTTCTTAAATGAAAAATATTAGACAAAAGTTGTTGAAATAAAATTTAGTTAACATTATGTACTTTATACAATAACTTAATTGTATGTATTGTATGTATATGAGGGTTTTTTTTTTAAGCGTTTTGTCGCTTTTTGTCAACGCGACCTAGAAGATCTATTGTGACAGCCCTTACTTAGTTTTCCGGAAGTAGATCCAGATTTTTGGTGAAGCCGATTAGGCCTCAAGTACCTGAAGTACTTGTTTCGTGACATGTTTTACTTGCATACAGTCTCTGCAAGGCCAGCACACACCGAGCCGTTGTGCGGCAACCCATCCAATTGGACAGGGCGGGCTATGTTGCTTATCTACACGATCAGACAAGACACGCCACGACCACACAACCGTACTGGCTGACCAATAACTTAATTAATAAATAATTAATCAAAATTTTTAGAATACAAATATGTATCAATGTACAAAGCGATGAGGGCGGATTCAGCCCGAAACGTCCAAAATTTCTTTATTGACGAAATGTAGATATCCAGGTACCTAAAAAGCCTACACATTATTTACATAATAAATAATATAAGCATTTTGTAATGCTTACACAGAAGGCAAGAAAATGGTTAATTATTTTAATTTATTTTTTTAACTTAATTAGATATTTACAATAATAAAATCGATTCATCCAGTTTTGCTTGATTTTTGGAAAAATTATTATTACTCTATAATAGTAAATAATAATTAAAAAACAAAATTTATTTATATCAAAATATAATCCATGATTACTTATAAGAGTAAGGAAAAAAATTGAACTATATTCTGGTTCTAGGTTGTCTACCTTTCTAAATGCCCATGATTTTTTTTCTGTGTTCCGTTGTATTCATCTTTTTAACAATAAAAATACTCTAGTCCATCTACCCTAAGGGCAGAGGTTATATGGACCTTTAAATTACTTATGACTGTATACAGGTAGAACCACATTTTTAGATTAGGTTAAGCCGTATGAACATGTTTATAAAGTATATTTATAAATAATTAGTTTAAACCTACCAAAGTAGAAATTAACTAATTGTGTATATAAGGTATATTTTTTTTTGTTTATTTTTGAAGTAAATCTTCGGTTATTCAGCGTTGACTGCATTAATTTCTAAGCGATTACTAACACTGACTCTAAACAACAAAATTAACATTTCATTTGACAGATATCTTTGTAATGTACTTTTTTACTTTTAAAACCAAAATTCCATTTCTCCTATCGGTCCATCTCTCTCCCACTTACTCTACTGCAAAACTGTAATGATGATTCTATTTCATTATTATTTATGTAGGGTGATTTATGACTTTCTGCGTTCATTTAAACGTTTAAAGGGTATGTAATATTAAATATACAGGTTTCGAAATAATTTTTTTTTTTGAAAATGCTCAAAACTAAATTAAATGAATTCGTCGTTAAAAAGAGCCTGAAGTTAAAATATTAAGTATTAAAATAAAAATTGAAAAATTTACATTTTTGTTTATACCTAATCACCTATGCATTTTTTTGGGAAAAACAAAAACATGTGTAAAATGACCCACAGAGGGAAACTTTTATCTTATTTAATCGACTTCGAATCTCTTACATGTTCTCGAGATCCTTATTTTTAAGCAGTTTCATTGCTCACCTGTACGATTGTGTTTCAATATTTTCACGTCAGATGTAATTGTAAGTGTACAAACAGGTTTCTTTATCTGTGTAACCGAAATTATTATTTTGTAACTGACAAATATATGGATTTTTTTAACCAACAAAACAACAATAATTTTCTTTTTATGAGCTTCGAAGTCGAGTGGATAGATAATCGGTTGCGGTTCTGCAAACCCGAGATAAATTCCGACCGAGTTCAAATTCTTCACTATATTTTCCATAAAAATGGCCCCTGGGGTACACTCTTCATGGTAACTATGAGTGTCATGAAAGTAATGTTTGATAAACGCTTCCTTGGTTTAAATATATCATAGGAAATATACTTTCAATGATATTTTTGTTTTATGATACATCTTCCTTTAACTTTTTTAATTTGGCGAATTTTTATAAAGCATATCTTCTCTATCCTTTTTTTATTCATTTATTTTTCTATTACTCGGTCCCTTTTATACTAGGTATTTTTAATTTAAAATTACACTATTAAATATTTTTACTCTTGTTCGTATTCATTCACTAGAATTATATACGAACTTGTTTGGATGTTGTTATAGGTTTTCTATCGACGCAAAATAAAAAAAACCCTATACTTTCTAAAGTAGTGCACAATTTCTTGCGGGTCAGAGGTCAAATAAACGTGGATGAATTGAGGCTAGAATCAAGTTGCGGATGAGTTTATGTGAAGGGAGCGAATGTAATATGTTTGGCGGGAGGAATGATTGATGACAAAGAATGAATATTGTATAAGTTGGGTTGGGGTTTCAAACCATTTTTTCTAAAATAATGATTTTATCGGGGCATGTACTAATAATATAAGTTGTACCATAATTTGGGAAAATCAAAGTATTTTCTTTCTACGTTGTCAAATATCGCCACAAATATTTCTCTGCATCATTGAGAAATACTGATAATCATCTACACATATTGCCAATTCCATCAAACTAATTCTCTTTGGAACTGAATAATATACTTACTCCTTTTTTGAATTCGATTTTGAGTTAGTCAGGATGTTAACAAGAGGTATAACTTTGGGATTTACTATATAACCGAGGTTAGTTAGTGGCATCCCTTTTATGAATCTGGGTGTAAGTGCTTAATTCTTTAATTAATATTTAATATTTTTTAGTCTTTCTTAATTTTTCTTACGTTTACTCATAAAATAAAAGCATTGCTGTTAATCAGTTTACACTATAACTATATAATATATAAACTATATAATTCTACGTTTACTAATAAAATAAACTCCCGGTATATAAAAATAAAAAATATGAAAATCCTACTGATTTTTCAAACGTTAAATTTTGAGCTACTATTTATACCCCTATTATGTAACCCAGTGGTTAATTTTTAACCAGCTACAAAATTTTTTTTCTCCAATGACAATAGATATCACAGGAGAAAATATCAAAACATCACTTGTAATGTTTGTTTTTATTTGCCAAAATTTTAGTAAACTAGTTAAAAATTAACCATTGAGTTACAGAATAGGCCCCAGACAACTATGATATTAATTTTTTTATATAATATTATGAAACTCATAGCAACTGTTTTTTTTTTTTTAAATCCGAATAACACATTCCATCTTGTACTATAATTTATTTTTTCAACAGGCACCTGAAGTTCTCAGTTAAAATTAATAAATAAGCTTTGATATAGTTTTACATATTAATATTGCAATGGTAACAATTTAATCAACATTAGCATAATTAAACAGATAAATTCCTGAACGGACATTTCCAATTTAAACACCCTCCATTCAGGGTTGATTAATCAAATTTATGTTACTGTCAGTGTTTCATCTCTAATCTAAATTTTAATTGCCAAAAATAGTGACAGTTACGCTACATGGGGGAGATTTGAAAGAAATTAAAACCGAAATAGCAAAATATAAAATACAATCTATGCAACTATTTGTTTTTTAAAAATTCAATTAATTTTTTAGGAGTGCACATTTCATTATAAAGTTGGAAAATACAAATTTGGAAATTGGTAGTGTTAATTTTTAATTAATAATTATCATTGTGCAGAATATCCCCGGGTCAGCATGTTTCAATACATAATTGAGTGGTAATCAACAGATATCTCAACGGTATCATACTCCATGAATTAATGGCTGTACTACAGGGAATGTGTAATAGGTAAGCTAACATAGGCTGTAATTGATACAGCTTTATCTAAACCTTCCTATTCAATGTGCATGTGTGTCTTTATTAAGTGAAACACATAATACATCTTCATTATAAGAAGATCCACGTGGGATCTGAACCGGTAGGAGATAAAATGTCTTCAAAATTAAATAATTTTCAAAAATATACTTCGCTATCCTGGAAAATAGTAGGTATATTATTTTCATACAAATTATCAAATCATTTCAATTGATTCAATTATTGTGACCGTTCTTTTCGTAACAAATCAACTGAGATGAAGTGATGAAATATCTTCCCCCTTACGGATACTACTGATATTGGGAAGAATGGGGTTATTTAAAATACTGTTATTTTATTTATAATAATAACAAAATTGTCAATAATATACAAGATATTATGGTAGTAAGTTTTCATTTTATTTATAAACAAATAGTTAAAAACGGTGTTCTAAGATTTATAATAACAATAAAATTATCACTAATTAAATGATATAGACATTTTTTCTTATTTATCTGTAGTTCAAAGGATAGTATAGGTTTTTAGAAATTGTGCTGAAATGGAGTACAAGGGATATATGTCCATATTTTTGTTCTTTAATTTTATAATTCTGTACAAAAAATAAAAATACCCGTACTTTTTAAATAACTTAATTGTTTACAATTTCCGAGAAAAATAACATTGAAGTTTTGGAGTGGGAATATGAGACATTACTCATGAGAATTAGAAAATTTGAATTCATTCTATAAAAATAATATATATAACAGAATAATCTTCATTTGGCAGATTACGCAGCATTGTAAACTGCACTGTGGTTACTTAAATTTAAAGTTTTCCTTAAACAGACAATATTACATTAGAATAAATTGTTTAGATTTTTTTTGGTTAGGTAAGTTTTGCTTAAAATTTAAACCTGAGCATCATTCTCCTGTTTAATTTCAAATGCTAATTTTTGTGAAACTATAAGGTAGTATATAGTTTTCGTTATTATTATTGGAAATCACAATAGTTAATTTTTAATTTTTGTATTTCTATCAATTTCATTCACTTCACTTTAAATATATGTAAATTAAGTGAAAAGGAGCACGAAATGCACCTAATGTTACATACTTTCTTAACTTCTCCTCCTTTTTCATGCCGTAGCTCCCTCCCCCCTTATTTTTATTAAACGAATATTGATTCAGTAATTTTAAATTCTTGTACTATTTCAGAAATTAATTAATACTTAATTGGGTAAATTGAGAGATGCACATTAATCAATTAGAAACGACTATTTAAAATTATTCAATCGTCACTTTCAATAATATAAAACTTCGTGTATAGTGCGTGTTATGTTTAGTTTATGATCGGAAAATATGTAGCGACTTATTAATTATTTATATCTCAGTTATGAAACTTGCATGTTGATATTTATCAAAAAGAATATTACTCATTTCGCTTTTAAAAAAAACTTTACATCATTATTGATTTTACACTTATAATGTTAAATAATCATTATCGCAAGTACCTACTACAGCGAAAACTGCATGCAGTACAATTTGCCTGTATTACAATCATATTGAATCAATAGATAGATTTAATAATACAATTACATTAATCAAATATTTAATCTTTTATTACTCAAAACTGGCGCTCTATATAGAATTTATTGTACTTATTACCAATCAACTATGCTGTTCTAATTAAGATTAACCATCCGTTTTTCACTAGGTATCGAAGTGTCCACCCTTACAGTCGCCCCTGTACTGATCTATTGTCTGAGACTAACATATATAAGGGCTCTTTCCTAAGTCTAGGTCCGGTATGTTTACTTTTAATTAAGCTAAGTTAACGATCAATTATATTTAAACAACCAGTTTCAGTACCTTTCGTATCAATTAATATTTAACCATTGCTTAAAAACTCTAATGTTTGATAAATTTAACACCACGATTTTAGTTTGTTAAATAAATGATATATGTTATCCGTAACCTACAACTGAGAATTTGACAATTCATCTAACAATTTTGAACCTTGAATAATTAAAACAAATATATTTAATGACGATGATGAAGATATAATCCCGTTTATATATAATATAAGATCTTATACAATATAAAATTGTCCAAATTATAGACTATCATGCATTGATGAAGAATATTATCATAGATTCCGGTTTACAAAAAGTGCAGTGACAAATAAAATTTCACTTGCCACAGAGCTTTTTCTAAGAATTTATGTTAAAAGGTTAAAAAAATAAAATTAAATATTAAATTGATCATAGTGTAATCAAAATTATTTATAGCGTTCATCCGTTCATGATTTGAATGCTTAATCACAACTTCTTATAACGTTACAATTTTATTCAACGGAAAATTTTTATATTATAATTTGTGATTTCTGTGATGCATTTACATCTGCTATTCTCTTTTATACTTGTTGCATCTGTTTTTTTGTTCACAATTATATTACTTTCTTGTATTTTTATTATGTGTCATCTACTTCAGTTGAAGTGAAATTAATTCCTCTACCGTGTTTTTACTTAAACTTACTTTAAAATTGTTTTTTGTCTTTTTCTACATTAAAGAAATAATCAAAAGCGTATGCCTGTTATAAATTTATATACAAATCTAAATCTAGAGATATTTTTATTGCATTGCCAACTCAAGTTAATCGTTGATTAGTTAATTAGTTAATAAATTTGTCAAGAAGTACTAACTTCTACATGATTAAAAGATATTTTTTTAATTTAACACTAGATTATGTATCCAATCGTTTAATTAGAAGCAAAAGTACGAGCCATCTTACCCTGAGACTTGAGACGTACTGACATCTGAAATAAGGACTCTTTCTTTACTCTAGGACTTACTGATATAAGGGGTATTTCCTTACTCTAAGATATACTGATATAAGAACTCTTAACTTCTCTGAGTCATACTACATAAGGACTTTTTTAATGTAACAGCCGAATTCACCATTAGTCAATAGATTAATGATCAACTGATTCAAGAATCAAGCTTTGTTCTAAATCACCAACTTGACACACAGTTTTGTTTATGTTTTTGACAGTTCATATCATTTTACGAGTGTAAATCAAAGATTTGCTGTCAATTTTTGTTGACATATGACGTATAATTATATTTTTCAGATCTGAAAAGAAAGGCAAAGAAGAACGAAAACGGGAGAAAATACATCGATTCATATAGATTTGTGAAAATTAAAATATTTTAGATTATTCTTTAAAGCCAGAACCTAGTGTACATAAATATAAACTTATGTCAATATGGCAAAACGCCAAAACGAGGATAAAATCAGATGATCAAAGCTTGATTAATGATCAGTTGATCTTTGATTTTTTTTAATGGTGAATTGAAATGATTCATGGATCAGTAAATCAATTGATTAAAGAATAGTGAATTCGGCCGTAAAATATACTGATATTTCTTTCTTTACTTTAAAAAGTTGGACCAATCAGAACATACTGACAGCGAAAATAGCATAGTTGTTGAAAATTATCTGAAACTTACAACGACAATTGCATTCGTTTAACATTTACATTTAAAATCCTAAATGACAGTCCAAGTTGGAAATGTGGTTAACTGAATTTCTCATTTTTTAGTAAACAGTTCCGAAAAATGAAAAATATTGAGTTATATACTTTTTACTAGTAACTTGCACAAAAATATAAATTTTGATATAAAAATGTAATATACATAAACAGATGTGAAACAGTGAAACAGATTTATAAACAAAGTTGGTTTGACATAGTTGTTCTGGAAATAGTCTAACAAATGTATTTTGTGCATTAAAAATTACCTGAAAATTCAGCATTTAAACCGTGTTGCCTGTTCGTTTATTTTAATAGTAATTAGACGGAAAAAGTAACCTTAGACTAAGTCTCGGGCATTTTTTGTCAAATTCCTATCAAAACAAACTCATCCAATTTCTATGTAACATATTTTTATACAGAATTTTCGATAATTTTTAGTGCACTTAATATATAAATACAGAAAATTTTTGTTTTAAAATAAGTTCAATCGAATTCCTCTATTCACGTGTGTTAAAGTAGCCAATCAAATTAGCCACCTTAGGACACAAATCACTCATGCCATGTGGTTGCTTGATAATAACAATTGTTGACATCTGTCAAACATGAATTATTTTATTGTTTTACTTTCAAAATGTTATATTTTGGTTATGGAAATGAAAAAAATCTCATCCACTATCCTTTGTTTATTGATAAATAATAATAATTTTAGGACAATTTCCTCAAGTACATTGCTTGCGGTTACCAAGCAACGTGTTTTCGGCAACAAAATCATTGCGTAATTATCAATAACCTAGGGATATTATAACTGATAATACTCACTTACCCCAAAACATTTCCTTACACTGTTCACTAGGAATTCTATTAAAAGACTAACTGTTTCCTCTCTATTGACAAATTAATTATCCCCTCTAATTTATTACCACATTAAAATAATTATTAAACATATTAATATCAGTTAATAAACATTGCGTAATTCCATTATCACTCATATTACTAGTAATTCGTTATTATTTCTACACATAATGGAGTAAATCTGTCAAATATATGATGCATTTCGATAATATAATAAAAAAATAATTAAAAAATTTAACAAATGATATAAAAAATTGTGAAATCAATATAAATAATAATAATTTTATTGATCGATGAAATTTTGGGAACTCGAAAATTTGGTTAAATGAATAAATTGTAGGCCTTTAGGTTCCTGATGTTTATTAGACATGTGTCTTGTTTACTTACTTAAAATTTGGATGTTTCGGTCTAAATTCGAAACGTCCAAATTTTAAGTAAATAAACAAGACACATGTCTAATAAACATCAGGAACCTAAAGGCCTACAATTTATTCATTTAATAATTTTATTCTTTTTTTTTCATGGTATTCTTTGTGTAAACATAATTAAATAAAAATAATACATATGTAGGTAATTATTTCTGCATTTTTCTTAAAAAGTTGTTACATGACGGTATAAATGTCATATCGTTAAATTTAATTTTTTGAATAACTGATATACATCCTTTTCGATCTGTACATTAATTGATGGATGGATTAAAATTGTATTGAAAGAGATAAATTTTTGTGTTACGAATAAAACGGCATGTATGAACGTAAAAGAAAAAAAGCGTTGGGTAGAAATATTTAAAGCAGGAAATTATTGTTTTATAAATATAAAACAAATTTATGCAATCTATATTGTTGGAAATGAAGTGAATATTTTATGTTCAGTCCAATAACTGATATCATATTTTGCGAATTTGAAACATAATTATTCATATATACTCTAACTTTATTCGATTCCGCAGATACAGTAGCTTATACAATTTGATTTTGTGAAATTCGGTGTCACAAATCGGTTCCACGTGCTAATTTCATGAAACGGGTCAAATATGGATTGAGACAGAAATAGCAAGGAATATAAAATGTGTAGGCTGACAAATGCCGGCGATATTATCAGTGACATCGCAGTACTAACACAAAGTAAATTAGTGAGCGGATTCGGACTCATACAGTGATGCGGTTAGCGTTTCGCGAGAACTCAATCAGCACAATACCCACTTGTTATAGAGGATGACATCGGGCAACCACACGCGCTGGTATGGGATCCGGATCACGTGGATACCGCCAAACTCAGACTTGTTCCACTTCAGATGATGATCCGTCCAAATTTGCGTAAGCCAGCAGTTTGTTGTCAGAATCTGGTTTCGCTCGTCCTGAAACACAATTTATACCTTTTTTATTCTCCACAATAACAAGATTAACTCACATATCTACGTATTTTCAATGTAAGCTACATGTTTAATCTTATAAGCTATGACAATATGTGAACAAAAACAATGTGAGTTTATTTGAAATATATGAAGTGGTTTTTATGTATAGAATTTTCCTATCCAACCAGTGGCGGTATTTCAGCAATTTTATTAGAGGAACAATATCAAATTCTAAATTTGTTTGTTTATTTATTTATAGTAATTCTCAAGTCTCACTATTTATAATAAATTCTACACATATTTACAAGAAGAAGTCAAAGGCGTTACTAGAAATTATGAGAATATGAGAAAATGAAATTTTTAAAATACGTGAAATATAATTAAAAAATTACAAATATGAAATCAAAACAAAGATACTTGACAAAGACAATGACAATGACCCATTTATAATAAATCATAAAATAGAAACATATGCATTATCTAATAGGTTTGTACCTGATTACAAAAACGTACAATTCCTTATCAGTCAGTAAGCTGACTTTTAAAATGAACAAATTCGAATCACTTTCCTTGTTCTTAGGACATTTTATATCATTGGTAACAAAAAATCACATTGTTCGTTTTGATATTTTATTGATTGATCAAGGAATTGATAAAAGTTTTTACATTTGAGCAAAAGTGGTATAAAAATATAATGCTTAATGTATAAGTAAAACCCGGTAAAGATTTTGGAAAAAAAATACTTGTTTAATTCATTTAGTAATATTTTGTCGCTGTATATGAAGGTCTATCTCGTACGGAGGAAAAGTCTCTCGTTTGTGTTTTTTGTGCTGCAAACTCAAAAGTAAATATGTTCGAATATTAGTTTTACATTTTTTTGATTATTTTAGACACAAATATGATATTTTCATTAAACTATAAACTACCCAGATTTCTAAATCAGTGGCTAGAACCCACAGAGAGTGGCGGAAAACGTTACCAAAATCGAAACTTAAGTAGTTAAGTTACAGTGTCGGACTGGCACGCCGGGCAACTGGGCAAAATCCCGGTGGGCCAAAAATTTAAGAAATGGGGGCCAAATTTCTAGACAAAATATTAAACTGTAAATGGTAAGTTAGAAACTAATAGCTTAATCTGTTACTAAAATATTAAAAATAAAATGAATCATATTCTACAAATAGGTAGGTACATAAAATGTTCAAAGTCTACAGAGATACGAATTCTTCACAATCAGCGCACATTGCTGCGCGCAACGACAGAAAATTTAAACTGTACTCGGATTTTTATGCAAAAAGGATTCCTTAGTTGTGTCATCTACACTGATACATGATAAGGATAACCTGTCGGTGATTTATGTAAATTTAGTGCATTGGTAACTGTGTATTATTTGGCTAAAAGAAAAATCGATTCATTTTGCCTAGCGCCATGTTATTGAACTTTTTTCCTAAATTTTGCCAGACATTTTATTTAGTTTTGGAAAAATCAAAACAGTCAGATACACAACGTGTATAAAAGTAGTATATTCGAAATATTAAGGCTGTTCAGATGAAACAAGACACGAAACACGTTCTTATTGTTCAACGATACAAATTAAAATGTGACTGTATATAGAGACATTATGTAATTATTAAAAATTGAGTACAAATGATTCATAGCTTTGTTTTTTTTTATAAAAATTCTAGTACAGACTTTAAACTTCACTTGGTTCGTTATATTTTCGATAAGTCACACAGTATTATTGTTGCGTATTGCTTACATGAAGCGTCCGTGCTTTCAAGATTGATATTACAAGTGGATGTTTTAAATTTATATATTTAAAAAATAATCGAAAGAGAAACCGTAAATAGTGATCAATAACAAAAATTAATGACAACTACACTGATGCCTCTAGCGAGCAATGCTCAAACAATACTTTCATCATATACCTATCTATCTCTTATTTCCCTTTGTGGCTTACGAAAGTTAGCTGCGACTTGCCGATGCAAGCGAGGCTAATAGTGTAAGCACAGAATAGTTACATACAGAAGCGACACTCCGTGTCGGTACCTTTCATGTTCCCCTATACAGTTCTATGACCTTGGAGAATTGTGTAGACCTTTAAATTTGTACTCTTCCCCTAACTCTCTCTCAGATGTTAGGAAACTTTCCGATGTTAAACAATGGGCCCTTTAAATTTGTGCACATTCTCCATCTCTCTCTCTAATTTTCGTTTCTCTGTCTTACTGTCGCTTCTGTATAAACCTATTCTGTGGTGTAAGCGTAAGCTCTTATGCATTACTCGTAAACCGTCACGTCTTGGCAAATAAGATACTTAATAAATAAGGTTTTTTTTAACTTACTGTGCCATTCGATAGATGGAATTAAATTAAATTAAATTAAATCATTTTTAATTACTTTTAATTTTTTTGTTATTTTTATAATTTTATAGATGTCTGAAAAAAGAAAAAGAATTTATAAAACGGGCACGGAAAAAAATCGCTGCAAAAAAACTTCTTGTGGCAGCAGCTACATCAAAACCAATCACAACATTTTTTGTTAAAGAAAATACCGAAAATGCAACTACTAATATTGAAGCATTGAAGGAGATGTAGTTCAGGCGCAATGCCAACATAATATACCACAGGAAGAACAAGGGTTAGATATTCATATTACTAACGCTGACATTCCAGATCTACCTGAAACACCACAAAATAATTCAAGTAGCAGCAGTGACTCTGATTCAGAAACAGTAACAGAATACGTATCCGACATAAAAGAAAAAATTGAAATTAATTATTCTCAAATATATTTATTTCCTATGGGGCCAAAAAAAATTTTGCTCGGTGGGCCAAAACTTACCAGTCCGACACTGTTAAGTTAAACTTAGTTAAATATTTATTGAACACGGAATCTAATATATTTCTTACCTTTAAGGTATTATTAAATTAAATAAAACTCAATTTATTAGAAAATCACATCGCAAATATCACAAATAATCACAATCAATAGAAATAAGTATTTTCTGAAAGTATTTACTTATACTAACAGTTTCTTTTATAATGTATGCTATTGTCTTACAATACCGTTACATTATTTTTCTATATTCTACAATAAATCTCTGTTTTAATTCTACAAATTAAATTATTCATCACTCCTCTTGTACTTTGCACCATTGTACTAACTACTAACCCACTAACAGAATAACAATAATAAATCAATTGTTATATCTTCGAAAGAAAAAAATAAATAAATAATGTACAAACCAAATCTTTTAACTAACAAACAAAAAAATATATAGGCGAGAGAAACCTTTTCGAACAAACTCCAAAGCACCAGACATGACACGAACACTAGTTTCGGCCAGTCCGAAATCAGCATTTTTCGTCGAAACTGGACGAAACCGAAACTTCAGTCGGACACTAGTAAAGAACATAGGGAAAAAATAATTATTAATGAGTTACAAATATTATACGGAAGTTGAATAGTTATTTGTGCTGCTAGGTAGGAAAGTTGTTCTTTTTTGGTCTGAAATATATGTATACGGCCGAGACGCAGTCTAGGCTGGATACTTCGTGAGGACCAGAAAACAACTTTGTACGACGTTGTAATATGATTTTGTGTAAGAAAAGAAAGCTATGTTCATAACTGGGACAATTTTGCTGTTTGGTAATTTAAATAAAAATTAAATATCTAATAAACTACGACTGTTCTGCAAAGACTTAAGATTCAGGTTATTATATAAGAATTTTCTTGTAGAAAATTAGCAAAATTTCGTGAGTATACCTCAATACGATTTATATAGAATATTGGGGATTCTTTGTCGTTACTACAAATTCTAATTGATTTCTAACTAGGTAATGCATAATACGAAATAAAGATTGTTGCAGGTTTTTTTAAATATTTGACATGATCTATTTAGAAATCCTAATATTTTGTATGCCGTTTTATGATGATATCATTTTGTTTGTCTAATAAAAATTTGTTGTCAACAATTCTATTCCTTGAAAATTTATATAAAAACATTTTTCTGTGTTATTATATAATTTATTGTTATTTGCATAAGCAATAAATCTATCAAGATCTCTCTTGAGAGAAAGAACAAGAATCAGGGGTTGAGGAGATTGTACGAAATATTTAAAGGTCGCCGGATCATAAAAAGAAACATAAGGACTCAAAGGAACTATTAACCTCATTTAAAAAAATGTTAAATAATAACGGACCTAAATGAGTACCTTGAGGTACTGCGGAAGTTATTATTAGGTTTTGATTTATATCCCTAAGCAACTGTACATTAACTTCTACTTATCAACTATCAACTAATACATACTATACTATATAATTTTTTATTGTAATAAATACTTAATTAAATTATGCAGATACCATAGATAAACAAAAATATTTAATTTATCCCACAGGCAAAAAATTACTCATAACCGAATGCACCAAATATTACCTAGTGAAATTTTTGATTTCCTTCAATTGGACTAAACTGACAACACTTGCTTCTCTCAAATCCCTCCACTGTGGCCAATAATATGAATCATCCAATGTGTATTACAATGTTTTGTTCGTTACTATACCATACATATTTCAGCCGTCCACAACCTATTAATCCAACCACATGTAATTTCATTATAAATTAGGGGCTATCTATCGCAAACGGCGACCGACTCGACGCGCTGCCCTTTGAATGATGTGTGTGGTTCTATAGACCAATTAGAAAGTATGCGACGATAGGACGAGTCAGCGTCATGTTTTGATGAAACTTATAATCAATTTCAATTCTTGGAATTTTTATTTCCTTTATACAAATTTTTGCATTTATTCTCCAAATGTTTTATTTAATGGTTTGATTTCCGACGATGAATTGTTCCAAATTTGAACTGCATGTTACTTTTTTTTCATCATCTGTTTCGGTTGCCTCGACAGAGAGATCCCCTTCTTTTGTATGTCTTAAGGCAACAAAAAAATATTTTTTGGGAAACGCTGTTAATGCGTCTATATGTTCGATTTGTTTTTTTTTTGTAATATTGTTTATTTTTAAATTGAGTTTTTATTTTTTATTTTGCTACAAGTTTAAAAATGATCTTCACTCCAACAGTAGAGTGACTTAGCTTTGCCTTATGAGTTAATTCCAAATTATATTCTATTAAAAAGAACCTATTTTGTAAAGTGTCCTTATGGAGTCAGGCCGGCGTCTGCATTATTCGAGACGAGACAAGATGGCAAAAAAACGAGACATCTCGAATGTCTCAATCATGTTTATAAATTATGTCAATTTATGAGATATTGAAACAATATGATATATTTTATTTTAAAAAATTATATACTATACCGGTTGTCTCAGAAAAGTATTGTCACAAGCACTTAACATGGTAAATTAGTTTTTGGTATAGACATTGTCCGGCTAAAGTTATTGTCGATCTCTGATAACTTATGTCATTTCGAGCAACTTTTCTCATTTGATAGTGTGACTCATTTCGAGCAACTAGTTTTTGGTCATGTTCGAAAACTTTGAAGAGAGTTGTCGTTTCTGACAGCTGAATAGTGAAAATATCCCTAGATTCAAATAATACAATAACATGTAATTTTGATAAAAAATCTTTAAAGTAACAATCATATTCAAATATTTTGAAAGTATTTTAATTGATTTTGTAAAATCAACAATCGAAAAAAAAATCAATAAATGTCAATTTGGCATTTAATACTGCCAACCGACAAGAACTAAATACTCAAGATGTAAAAGAAGAAGTTGTATCAATCAGTCGTTGATATTGTTCTCTTGTGATAACATCTTAATACTTAATTCCCCATATTACTACAGAACAATACTACATGAACATAATATATATATATATATATATATATATATATATATATATATATATATATATATTACTTCATTTTAAAAGCATAATTCAACGAATTTTATAAAAAAGCATTACTTACTTCTTTATCTGATATTTTACTCTACATGCATAGTTAGCTCAAGATCATGGATTAGAACAATGATCAAATGCGTTCTCTAACTGGAACTCTTCAAGTCTAAAGTTAAAAAATTTTTTTTTTAGGACATAATTTTAATGTACTAATTTAATTATTAAATACATACATAATAATTCAACCTAATAAGTTGTAAATCTATGTTAGTTGATATATTGAAATATGTTCTTTCTCCATTTTAAAAACGAGACATAATTTCATCAGTTTGTACTTCCACTAATAATTATTAACAAAAAATGAAGGTTTGTAGTTGAAACAATTCTTCAATAAAATGCTTATCTTTTCCAGCATTTTAAATCAGAAGTTATCGTTACTAAAGTATTATTTTAAATTTAACAAATTATTATATTTACCTAATGAAATGATATTCAGTTGATTATAAGTTTATAACGTGAAAATAAAAATACTTCCTGTACAAACTCAAGATGAATAGTTTCTACATCATATCTTTATCTAAAATAGATATTTAGTTATGTATTTGATTGTATGTTACATATAAAATGTGTATTTTATTTAACAATATGACATTAATTTTTTTAATGTCCTTCAAAAAGTATACACATATTATTTATTTAGGTACTTTACAGAACATTTTAATTGTGAAATTACTATGATTTTTAATAATACACAACACATAATAATATTAGAAAAAAATATAGAATAGATATTATTTGTACACAAAAAATTATTATTGTAGGTATCTAGTATCAAAAAAAGGTGTTTTAAAATCATAGCTAAGAATTTTGAGTAAAGAATTTTTCACTATTTTTTAATCATATATACAACAATGAGCTTTATGTAATTTAATTCTATTTTTTTTTTATATACATGTATCCAAACACAACGGAAGTACAACCTAAAAATATATATTGACTTTAACGCCCCCGTATGTTAAAAATCAAAAAATATATAGATCTAAGCTTTTCTACATTTTACTACAAAATAAGAAACCAAATTGGGAAAATTTTACTTCAAGTGATTAAATTTCTAGGGTAGACATTCCGACAAAGACGATAAAAATTTGAATATCCCAGTTTATATATAAAATACCATATCCCTACATTTCAACCCCATAGATTTCAGAAATAATAGTAGAAAAATTCCAAAGTAATATTTTCCGACTTATGAATTATTTAATGTAGGTACCTGTTTTTTGTTTGTGTCGTATTCTAGCATTGAAATCTCCTACACTAGAACAGATATAACAAAGTTGTTCTTTGTGGAATTCGATTCTTAGGATATTTTTACATTAGTATATGCATTTGTAACTATTTTTTTAATATTAACCTAGTACCCATCACTATTTATTTTTATTTACAATAAAAATTGGTTTTTAATTACATTTATTTTAACTAGGTTTTTATAAATTATTAGGATAACTCTTTAAAGCAACTCAAGCCTCTAAATCCATATTTTATTTGCTTTATTTAACCCAAGAAAAATATGAACTATGGATTCGCAATTTAAATTTACCGCATAATTTAGATAAATAAATCAAATAAAAAAAAATCAAACATCAAAAGTAAGGTCAACAACATATTTATGATTATTAAGAAACAAGCAAATATTCATATCTAAATCTTTGTTATTACTAATATAGATTTTTTCAAGTTGGATTGGGAAAATTCTATTAATAGTTTAGTTTAATCAGGAGAGATAATTAAAATTTATGTGTAGGAGTGTTCAATTAGAAATGAACAATAATTGTAGTTTTACTTATCATGATGAATGTTAAAATGAGAAATTATAGAAACGCAACAAAAATTAGTAAAATATTTACATATTTCCTTTTTTTCATTGTTAATCCATCAAATGTGCAATGAATATAATACAGGAATGAAAAAATTGTTATTTATAATTTATTTTATCACCTTGATAAATATTGAATAGTTTTATTACATTATGTAATACGAAAAAATGTTTCACACACATATAAATAATCTGGAATGACTGAAAATTTACAGTAGTACACGCACAATGATGAAATACATTTGTTTACTTGTACTGACCATTTTGGTTACAAAGTCACTAGCTGTATGTGTAAAAATAAGGTATAAAAAGATAAAATTTCACTTTAAAAATTTTAGGACTTGGACGCCGATTTGAAAAAATTAGATCAACAATTTAAAACAGCTATAGAAAAATGCATTGCAAAAACAGGAATGACAGAATCGGATTTCAATTTTTATAAGACTGGGAAACTAGATGGTAAACCCGGATGTACGCTTTTCTGCATAGCACAAGAATTCGACGTAGTTAAATCAGACAATACTTTTGATAAAGCAAAGATAAATAAAATTCTGGAACCAGTTGTAGAAAAAGCGAAGCAAGAAAAGATGGAGGATAAAGTTGGTCCAGCTCAAACCATTATAAATACCTGCTTGGATAAACGTATGTTGTTTTTACTTTGAAAATTTTATTATATTATATATATTATATTTTATTGTTACAGAAACTGCGAGCACTGATGGTTGCATAAGCGCCAAAAATGTCGGAGAATGCTTACTCAGCGGAATGCAAAAGGTAAAATATTATATAGGTTATCATTAATTTCAAATTATAATTTTTAATTTTTAGGCTAATCTAATGCATCACTAGATATGTATAAAATAAAATGTTTTGAATAAAATATTATTTTTTAATCTTATATCGTAATTGAGTTTACAGAACCTAATCACTGATCTCTAATACAAAATATAAATGAGAATTGTAATATTCGGGTATTTAGTCAAAAATCTTTATTTTCTATAAAGCCGATGTTTCGACACTACTTGTGTCTTCTTCATGGCTAATAGATGTTGTTTTTAATTGTTAATGTTGATATAATATGAAAATATATATGAATACAAAATAAATTCTGTTTTACAGAAAAGTCGTCAAAGTAATTTAAAATTTCGAAACACGCCAAAATTTCGCACATGTTACTTGGGCAAGCCAAAAAAAAATTCAATTTTTGACTGAATATCCGAATATTACAATCCTCATCATCTTCTACAGTCGAATATTCCTTCCATTACAAAATATAAATATACACTAATTAATCGCAAGTACAACACACAATTACTATTACTAATGTAAAATTATTTTTAAAATAAAAAAACTATTTATGAAAACAGTTATATTATCAAATTTTCCGTATATAATTGTATTTTTTTAATGAAGTCAGCAAACTATATCTGATTCAAATCGAGAAACACCTCAGTTTCTATTGGCGCAAGATCGCACCACGATACACAGAGTGTTTCGTGGATCGAACCTTATTAATAGAAATGGGACCAAAACCCAATATTTATTTGGTATTCGACCTGTGGCTATATTTTCACTATTCGGTATTCGACCTATCTTAATACCGAAGATTCGGTTACAAGAAATAAGTGAAGTACTATGCTGTTGTGTTAGATTAAAATACCATGAGTATTTTTTAACGTAAACCATGGGGATTTATCATATCCATGGTTACGACTTGATATTTTATTGATAGCAATGTATATTTGTTTGTTTCATTTAAAGTGAAATATACGGAACGAATATAATATTTCTATTCTCTTCTCAATTTTAAGAATCATTAATAACTTTAGAGGAAATTGTGAAATAGTAGAATGGTCTGTTACACAACAAGTAAATATAATAACGAACAATTAAACAATAATTTCAATAAATTTTTAAAAATCAATCCGCTAACTGCTAAGCAATGACTTAATGTGCTATAAAATTTTTGAATTACATACGATGTTGGGCAATTGTAATATTTCGAGAAATGTTTAGAATTTGAGCTTTTAATTCATCTAAATTTTGAAGATTTCCCCAATAAAAACTTCTGATGTTGAAGGTCACCAATATACCATTCTACTATTCTAGTATTTCCTTTAAAGTTATTAATGATTCTTAAAATTGTTGTTACACTTGCTGAAGGTTTGTCAGAAAATTTTATAACCCAAAAAAGAAAGATCAAATTCATTCCCTGTTTTATGTTAAATGAGACAAACTAATGAACATTGCTATCAATCAAATATCAAGTTGTAACCATGGAAATGATAAATCCCATGTTTCATGTTAAAAAATACCCACGGTATATAAATATAAACAATACTTTCTTCTTGAAATTGAAATAATTAAATTTATTAATAATTAAACAAGAAATTACTTAAATTATTTGAACGAGTTTCAACATACATGACTCTAAATAGACCCCACTTCGCAATGAGGACCACTAATAACGCTTTCGGATTGTAGAAAAATATATTATTTTGTAATGCCGAACATTCGGCCGAATATTCGGTTAAATTTTCAATGAATATTCGTTATTCGGCTGAACATCTATTCGTCACATCAGTACTTATTAATGTATGATCCTGAGACCTGGGCTATAACTTATGACATGACCACTGCCGCAGTATTTATAATTTTTGATACAATATCATCCCAGTCAAAATTGCTACACCTACAATATTTTCAGAAACGTAATTTTAATTCAGTTAATCTCGCAGTGTCATTATAACCGACTTAAAATTTTTGCTATACATGGAACACATTTCATTTATTTTCCACCATTCTAGCAAATCTTCATCTTTTATATCTCTCAGATTTTAAATCTGTATTTATTTCTAGCTTCCACAATTTTTGAGTTTTTCTATTTGTGGAAGCCTTTTTAATAAGTATACAATATCTATACGGTCATCTTTATTTGATTCTTGTGTATCCTAAGGCCAGCAGTTTTCTTTGTCTTTGTATTCGTGATCGAATAGAAAAATTCTTCGAATTTATTTATGATCAATGATGAAAATGTACATTTATTTTATAAGACGGTCAATTTTTATTGTAATTGTTTTCCATTTTAGAACCCAAATATATGTGAAGTAAATATTTTAATTGTGTAACATAAACTTACTGGGTGTAGTGTAAAAATAATTGAAAGACGAAAATTTATAAAATTATGTTTAATGAACGAATAATAAATTATAAAAAGCTTCTTAGCTCTCTTTCAAGCAATTGGACTCTAGAATGACACTGTTAAAATCACCCCCCAGATGCGCAAATAAACCAAAATCAGTTTTCCTCTATTTTCTATCTACCTATGGGGAATTTTGAGATAACAAGGTATCCGTTAAAATAGCTCCTTAGATGCGCAGAATAACTCCCATTTAATTGAAGTCGTAGTTGTTATAGTTTCGTAGATCCCAATGGTGACCGATGAAATATGATCAAAGTATACATAAAATTTGTATTTTGTTTGATAAATGACATTGACTTTTTTAACATCCTTGAAAAAGTAAACAATTATTATGTATATTGGTACTTCACAGACTATTTAAAATGTGAATTTACTATGATTTTCTATAATATAGGTACAATGCGTAATAGTATCGAAAAAAATTCTATACAATAATTATTATAATTTTATATAAAAACTTATTATTATATATAATAATATTGAGTAAATAAATTTTTAAAGTTTGATTTTTTTCACTATATTTTTCAGTAAATATACCTACAACAATAAACTTTAGGTAATTCAACTTTTTTATAATTTCCCAAACACAATGGAAAATATGCAGCTCTAAGCTTTATGGCATTTGATTCTACAAATATTTTACTATAAGAAAAATTTCCCACACGGGATTTCTGGAATAGGCATAACGACAAAGGCCGTTTATTTTCTAAAAACTGCCACAGAATTATACCATATCCGAAAATTTCAACCCCATAGATTACAGAAATATTTGAAGAAAAAATCCCAAAGCAATAGTCTCCGAGTTATGAATTATTTAATCAATTGCGTTTTTCCGACTTTTGTTTGCGTCGTATTCCAGCATTGAAATCTCCTATAGTACAAAATTCGATATAGTTAAATCAGACAATATTTTCGATAAAGCGAAGATAACTAAAATTCTGTAACCAGTTTTAGGGAAACTGAAACAAGAAAAGCTGGAGGATAAGGTTGTTCCAGCTCAAACCGTTATAAATACGTGCTTGGATAAATGTATGTATAGCAACTATGCCACTATATATTATTATTTATAAATAAATAATTTTATATGTATTACATATAATTCATAAATGGATTTTGGCAGAAGGGTCTAAACTTGTTTGAGCTAGTTGTTACTTGTTACTATTTATTTTATTGAATGGTTACGATATGTTCTTTTTTATTGGTATAACAACCTTCACAACAAACTAGTTTTTTCTTGTCGCAAGCCGACTTGAACCCTTCATCAAAACAAACCAAGCCGACTTGCTACAATTACCCCTCCCCAAAAAAATGCATATATTTCAAAATATGAATACATTAAATAACAATAATTTTTAAATTAATTAATATACAAAATGTTGATATAAATATATAAAAGTAACATAAATTAACTCTATTAGATCCTTCCGTTGTCTTCACTACCTGTTCGCTGATAATTCTCGAAGTTCTGAAAATATAGCTGGTGCAGTTGCATAGTAATATATATGACTTTGTGTTTTTTGTAGAGTAAAAAGAACAAAAATAGTATTAGTAGGCTGGTTTTAATCTGTCAATGGAAATGTTTTCATACTTGCCATTTATGTCAATGGTAAAAAATTTTGGAAAACGTTTGATAACTTTATAAGGTCCATCATAATTTTGTTGTAGTGGTCTTTTAATAGCGTCATGTCTTATGAAGATATGTGAACAAGAGAATAAATTTGGATGGATAAAAGTTTTAGTATTTTGGTTTTTTGGAGGCCTAGCTTTAAGATATTGAAAATGTCTTTTTAATTTTTTAAGGAAAAATGATAAGTCTACAGTAGAATCCGGTTTTGAGTCAAATTCTCCAGGAAGACGTAGACGTGTTCCATAGACTAACTCATCCGAACTACATTGAATGCTTTCTTTGAATGAGGTTCTAATACCTAATAAAACCAAAGGTAAATTTTCTACCCAATTATCAGGATAAGAACAGGCTTTCAATGAAGTTTTGAGTTGTCTGTGAAAACGTTCTATAATTCCATTTGACTCAGGATGATAAGATGTAGTTCTGATATGTTTAGTTCCCAAAACTGATAACAATTCTAGAAAAAAATGAGATCCAAATTGTGCACCACGATCGGTAGTAATTGATGACGGTACACCGAATCTTGCTACCCAATTTTCTATAAAAGATCTTGCTATTGTATCTACCTTGGTATTTTGAAGTGGAATTGCCTCTGGCCATCGGGTATATCTGTCAATGCAAGTCAATATGTGAGTATAGCCCGAGGACCAAGGCAAGGGTCCTACTATATCAAGGTGTACCATGTCAAAACGTTTTTGAGGTACAATAAAATTACCTATCTCTGCCTTAGAATGCCTAATAACTTTACAACATTGACATTTCAAACATGATTTAGTCCAATCTTTGATATCCACATTCATATTTTCCCAAACGAAACGAGAAGAAATTAATTTCTTTGTAGCATTAATTCCTGGATGTGAGAGGGAATGTAACTTATTAAAAATATCTTTTCTAAAAGGAAGTGGAATGTAAGGTCTTGCTGTTCCAGTAGTAACGTCACAAGTAAGAGTCAATTGATTGTCTGCCAACGGAATTTCTTTGAATGAGAGAGATGTGTTTTTGTTTTTAAAAAAATTAATAGTGTCACTATCTGACTTTTGAAATTTAGCAATTTCATTGTAATCAATGATATCTGAATGGTTTAACGTATTAATAGAAATTCGTGATAACGCATCTGCAACCGTATTCTCCGAACCAGGTATATGTCTAATGTCATTAGTAAATTGTAATATGTAGTCCAGGTGACGTATTTCACGAGGGGAGTAAGTGTCTGAATTTTTATGTAAAGAATATGTCAATGCTTTATGATCTGTCAGAATGAAAAATTCACGTCCTTCTACAAAATATCGAAATTTTTTAATTGCCAAATACACCGCTAAAAGTTCTCTTCCAAACGTACTATAACGACAAGCTGCAGGTTGGAAACATGTTGAATAAAAAGCTATTGGATGCCAAGAGTTATCATAAAATTGCTGCAGTACAGCTCCTACCCCAGTATCCGAAGCATCGACCATAATACTAGTTTCCACATTATTTCGTGGGACTGTCAATGTAGTAAAATTAATCAGAGCGTTTTTGACATTTGAAAAAGCTTGATATTGTAATTCTGTCAAAACAATTTCTTTCGTACTCTTCGAATGATTATCAATTAATTGAGTTAAAGGTTTTGATATAATAGAACAATGAGGAATAAATCTATGATAAAAATTAACCATCCCTAAAAATTCACGTAAAGCCTTTTGTGTTTTAGGAGGAGGAAAATTTTTAACAGCGTTAACTTTATCTTCTAAAGGTTCAATTTTGTTATTTGAAATACGATGGCCTAAAAATTCAATCTTATCACATCCAAATTTGCATTTATTAATATTTACTAATACTCCATAATCTTCTAAACGTTTAAAAATAATACTTAAATGTTTTTTATGGGATTCTACATTATTACTTGCAATTAATATATCATCAATATAAGCAAAACAGAAATCTAAACCTTTAATTACCTCATTAATAAATCTTTGAAAAGTTTGCGCACTGTTTCGTAAACCAAAAGGCATAACAACATATTCGAATAGTCCGAAAGGAGTTGTAATAGCAGTTTTAGCAATTGAGTCTGGTTCCATAGGTATTTGATGATATGCCTTAACAAGGTCAATTTTAGAAAATATTTCACAATTTTGTAAATTATTTATAAAATCTTGGATATGAGGAAGAGGGTACCTGTCAGGAACAGTAATGTTGTTAAGAGCTCTAAAATCACCACAAGGACGCCATTCACCTGGTTCCTTTTTCGGAACCATATGAAGGGGTGAAGACCAATTACTATTAGATGCCCGAATAATACCCATCTTCAGCATTTTATTAAATTCAGTTTGAGCTGCATTTAACCGATCTGGAGCCAATCTCCTTGGTTTAGCAAAGATTGGTAAACCATTTGTTATAATTGAATGCTTTACGTTATGTTTAATTTTACGATGAATATTGAATTCACTAGTTAAAGATGGAAATTTAGATAAAATTTGTTTAAAAGGACAAAAATTAACATTATTCGAAAAAATATTATTTATTTGACTATTAAAAAATGATAAATTTGCATCTATTAAACGTTTGTGTCTTTGATCAACCAATAAATTATAGTAACTTAAAAAATCTGCCCCCAAAATAGAATACTGAACATTAGCAATTATAAAATTCCAACTAAAAATTTTATTAAGATTAATGTCTATATTAATTTTGATAGAACCAAATGTTGCAATTTGAGTGTTATTAACTGCTTGCAAAAGAAAAGGTTGTTTAATATATTGTTGTGTAGGATTTGGTGTAATGATACTAACCTCTGCACCAGTGTCAACAAGAAATCGATGACCAGAGAACCTGTCTTCAACGAACAGTAAGTGAGGAGAAAAGGAAGGTCTATTTCTGGAAAGGAGAGGCAAACTATTAATAACTTCAAAATTTTGATTCTCAAAATTTTGACAAACGGTATGCGATCTAGAGGTAGAAGTCCAATTGCAAGGAGGTACACACTTCTTGGCTTTCGTCCCGTAGTGGAAATGATACCAACAGGAATCAGAAGAAATATCTCCATTTGATGCAGTAGAAATATTCTTCTTTGGAGACAAGTTTGTGAGTAAACGTTTTATTTCCAACATCTCTTGTTTTAAATTTCGTATTTCGTCAGATCTCACATTCTCAGTGAATAAATGACATGACGATAAATTTAATATTTTATCAGCCATTTCCGCTTTTTCTTCCAAACTGCTTGATTGTGCAGTAACAAGTGAAGTTCGAATATTAAGTGGCAATTTTTGTAAAAATAATTCTTCTAATAGAGTAGGATCCATAACTTTATTTCCTAATAATTGCTTAATATATCTTAGCAATTGGGTGGGTTTTCTTCCTCCTAATTCAAGTTTCGAAAATAATATATTAAATCTTTCTTCTTCAGAAATTGTAAATCGTTTAATAATTTCACATTTAACTGTAGTATACGGGTTTTGCGACGGACGATTAATTATCAAGTCTCGAATTTCTAGTGCTTGTTCCGGTTTCAAATTATTAATTAATTTAAGATATCTACTTATTTCTGATGTTATTCTGTGACTGTCAAACTCTGCTTCCACTTGCACAAACCAAAGTTCAGGATCATCGGGGTAGAAATCGGGTAACTTGAACGAGGAAGAAACAGCAGCAACTAATGGTGGTGCAGGAATAGAAACTTCATCTTGATCAAAATTCTCCATAGGCACAAACACAAATTCTCACACTTAGGGGTCACCAATTTATAGCAACTATGCCACTATATATTATTATTTATAAATAAATAATTTTATATGTATTACATATAATTCATAAATGGATTTTGGCAGAAGGGTCTAAACTTGTTTGAGCTAGTTGTTACTTATTACTATTTATTTTATTGAATGGTTACGATATGTTCTTTTTTATTGGTATAACAACCTTCACAACAAACTAGTTTTTTCTTGTCGCAAGCCGACTTGAACCCTTCATCAAAACAAACCAAGCCGACTTGCTACATATGTTCCTTTTACTTTGAAAATTATTGTTATATTTTATTATTACGGAAACTACCAGCAATAAAAATGTCGGAAAATGCGTAATCAGCAGATTCAAAAAGATAAAATATTATAAAAGTTATCATTAATTTTAAATTATATTTTTTAAATTTTTATTTGAAATTAAATTGTATGAATAAAATATTTTTCTTTAATTCCAAATCATAAACACTAATTGAGTATCCTGAACCGACCACTGATCTCTATTATAAGACACTCTCCACTTACGTCAATTATAACACCAAAATTAATATTACCTTTCTATTACATTTTTAAAATGAGAAACAATTCAGGAAAATAATTTTTTTAACTTCGTGTAAGCAAATAATATCTGATTCGAATCGGAAAACGCCTCAGTTCCTATTGGCGCAAAATCGAGTTACTTTATGAACTACACAAAAATCAAATGTTTAACGGTCATTTCTAAGGTTACGAGGCACGTAATAGTTATTTACATATCAAATATGGGAACGCCATTTTCCCGATGAGTATTTTGTGGCGCGTGCTTGCAAGCGCTGCAATAGAACGAATCCGAGAAAAGAGTTCACGCAACAGGTTTTTTAAATTATTTATTGTACAAAAAAAAGAAATGTATAAATATTTTTATTTATTATATAAACATATTGTTTTGTGGTTATGTGTTTCAATACAAACAAGTAGGTACTATCAATTTGTCAACATTATAGCAGTTGTTGCCAAGAGTAACAATGCATACAAAAAACAATACATTTACTTTTTCTAAATTCAATTTTATTCAATAAAGCACTATTTTATTTGTTATTAGGCAAAAAAAATATTTGAGATATTATACTTTTTTTATTGCAAATATAGTTTTTTAATAAATGCTGTAGAAATAGGTGTGTTTTTTCCATAATTTTGCGCACACTAATCTAAGAGAGACGTGGGAAATTGAGATTCTAGACGTTGTTTAGGTGACGAGAATCAACAGGTGCTCTCTGTTTGCCGGCCTAGGCCATCAAATGTATGAATGCCAATTTATGACTATTAACATACCTAGGATAGTTATGAGTATTATAACCACCGTAGATGACAATTGAATTCCGAGCTCGGAGAACGAGGATTTTAAGACATCTAATGGTTCATATCTTCCGTGGTTTGTTCACGTTATCAGTAAATATTTTTGTATAAAATTCTCTTGTGAGTTACATTTTCGTGATCAAATTTGTACGAGTTGATATGACAGCTGTATTACCCAATTGTTATTTAGACAAATCTTTGCGATAATATTATTACTTACTTAATTACCTTGCTTACTTTTGCCTATGTAAACACAGGCTCAATATTCTGAAACCGGTAAAATAGTTTAGCTTTACAGACTATCCAAATTTTAACCTTATTTTATTGAAAATGTAACGTTAGATAATTAAAACAGCTATTTTTGGTTTACCTTAAGTTCTCCTCTAGTTCTCGTTTGAGTTTTGTACCATGAGTAACCTAATAACGACATTGGGTGTTTCTTGAGTCACCACGGTAGTCCCGAATTTGAACTAATTGGTGCATTTATACTCGCAGTTAGAAGCGTAATTCGGTAGGTACTATAAAACAAGCAGTTCCTTCGCTAAATCAATAGATTAGCAGCGTGCTTATATTATTTATCGTATTTTTATCTTCATCTGTATAAATTAAGACATTACAATTAAACACAAATATTTTATAGTTTATATTTTAGAAAATTATTAGAATTATTCACAATTATGACGTCAGAAATGCAACCCCGAAAAATAACAAAACAAAACAGTATACGCACTTTCATGTTTACAAAATATAACCATGGCGATTGTTACTATGGGGTTTATCAAATTTTTCACTAAAAAAACAAGAAACTGCAATCAAATAAAGGATTCTGATGGTATGAAAATGTATCCAGATATTTATTACCTAAAACATGAATTTTTTAAACTCATTTAGATAACTATTTATGCATATTTTCTAACCTAAAATCCCAACTCTAATGATGGTGCTTAATAAATAAATAGCTTTTCACACTTTTAAATTGAACTTATACGTATTTTTAGCAAATTATTTAAAACTTATTCAAAATACGTTAAATTTGAATATGCGTGAAGAACGCAATTAGTAGTGCAAAAGTTTTCCAACCGTTGGTGGCAACAACGGTCCGAAAATGTGTTTCTTCTCACCTTTCTGTCAATAAATAAAATCTAGAAACTAGATCTTTCAGACCCTTTGTAAATAATAATTATTTTCTTGTCACGAACATATTTTATTTAAATATAGGAATACAGTATTTTATTCACAAAGAAAAATATTATTTATTGTGTATGATTCTGGCCAACAGATAATATAGTATGTATGGAGTGGACAGAAACCATAAATATACTTCGGCTGTTATCGACTGAGAAATGTATTTGAGGAAAGCGTGGCACTCAGAATGTTCAAAAATTCGACCGGAATACGTTACTGTGTGATAAATGGCATGCCGAAAAGAATTATGAATCTAAATAAAGCAAAGAATCAAAAATGTATCCACTACAAAAGGACTATTTGTGGAATATTTGTTGCTCGCCGAATTTATATCTTCTACAAAATATATGGAAATTCAATTTTCATTCCCACATAATGCAAATTTCGATGCAAATGTAATTCACTTGTACCGTCAGAAAAATCGCATATGTGCAGTTTATGATGTTAGTTTCTCTGTAATATACATGTTTTTAATTTTACAAATAAAATATGATTTTCGTAATGACGTTTTGTTGTTTATTTTACATTATTATCGCGAGAAAATAATATAATTTCTAATGGAATAGGTACGCATATCTAAAAACACATAAAGTTTTGAAGCATTTCATACCGTACTGGGAATTTTATTGTTTATTGTTATGATTCTTTGTGGTTATGGTTTTGTCTATAAATGTAATGTTTTGTATGGCTATTTTATTCAGTTTTTTACCGACAGGTACAAATTTTTTAAATTACTGTGTGTTTTTAATGGTTACGTTTATGCTTTGTAGTTTTTGTCAATCGTGTCAAATATAGAACATAATTTTTTCAATGGGCTTTTCTCGCATATTCAAATTTAACATATACGTCAGTTGGATTCGCTACGGAACAGCACAAAAAAGATCAAATGGCAGCCCCTGTTTGTTACTCATTTGTAAACTGCTGTTTAGTTGATAATAATTATATTCTCATTGTTAAAATTTATTATATGTATAATTAAACAGAATAGTTTTGTTTTTTGTGTTTTATGATACCGTAGATGTCTACTGCTGCGCTGTCGGGACATCAAAGGCTAAAATACGTCAGTAGCTAATATAAGTTTGTATGGAATTTATAACTATGAGTATTTATTTGTCGCTTATGTGTCTTAAAATAGAAATGAAAAAATAGAAAATATTCATATACTTGGCGAATACTATTTAGTCTTTTTAAACCACATATGATATACAGTCATACAGGTTATTAATGTACTGAAAATGTAAAAATAACTGCAACCAAGAGTAAAAATTGTAGATATTGCTTGTCCCACAATTTATTAGGTTGACTCCGTTAGACAGATACTCACAACAGGTACCATTCTAATAAGATTAAAAAAATACCCTACTTAGCAGTGATGAGCGATATTTTAAGAACTGCGATTTACTCAATGATATTGAAAAATTCCTGATTTAACCGTACAGTAAACTGCAATCGCAGTCACGCTACAGTACAGGTTTATACAGAAGCGACAGTAAGACAGAGAAACGAAAATTAGAGAGAGATGGGGAAAGGCAACAAATATAAAGGGCTCATTGTTTAAAATCGAAAAGTTTCGTCCCATCTTAGGGAGAGATAGGGGACGTCAACAAATTTAAATCTCCAAGGTCATAGAACTGAATAGGGTAACATGAAAGGTACCTACCGATGCGGAGTGTGGCTTCTGTATGTAACTATGCTGTGGCCATGCTTTAAATTTTCAGATATGAAAGTAATAATCTCAAACCATACTGTGATTCATAGTAGCAGTTTCGTGCCTCACTAAACTATTCCGATTAGTAACGAAGATTCCCGAGTTTAGCCATATTGTGATCGCAATCACACTTTAAAATGACAGTTACTGGAAAGTAGGTAGCAATCACAAATCACACTATGATTCATAAGTAATAGTTTTGCTCATCACTACAGCTTATAGTGAATTCTAAATAACTCGGTCACAACGGTATTTGTATTTAATTGAAGATAGAGACTGAGATTTGATTTCCAGATCTCACATACCACTTAGTTTGAGTCGAAGCGCGCTAATTAAATGAACAACCGCTGCCCTTGTATACTTTACAGCAATACGTTTTAGTGTTTTTTTTTTCCTGTTAATAATAATCGCAAAGAGAAACTTCAATATATATGATAAAAATAAATTAAAGTAATAATGAAAACAATGACAATTGTATTTACAGGTATGTCTAATTCGTTCAGTGAGCGAATATTATTCATAAAGATTGTTAATACAACTAACAAGCTTTGTAAAAAGCTATTTTTCAAATAATTTTTCAATAATTTTTTGTTCATTTTTTTTATTAAAATTTAATCAATTTGAATTTAATGTCCATAATTATTTCTACTTTACTCTTATATTCAATTATTTTTCTATGGGACACAATCAAATTAGCGTTACAACAATTTCAAATAATTGTACTACATACAATGATAATTATTTTTTTTATTGAGTTAATAAAGAAGCGAAAATGTCATTATATTATATTTTGATATCGAAGCTCGCTGGAGAATACATATGCATATTCATTAATTGTTTTCGGAAATTAATTTCGTCTCTAAATAACAATACAGAGCTCTATATTTATCGCAGTGTAACACAAAAATTATTTTAGAGTTAGCCAAAATCATATAAATGACTTCAGTTTTTTTCATGATGTGATATTGCGTTACGTACCTATAAGTAATGTGCACCAAATATTGCCATGATCATAATATGTCCATATCTCATGAATTCGTTCATCATTTGAAACATTGATATTACTGGCAGCATGTCTTTCATATCAAAACGAACAGCTTAAGTACTTACTATACAAATACAACCAGGTGACAATAGTCTTTATAACATAGTGTGTATTTCGTCCATTCCTGTTATTAAAATATACAAAATTGCGCTAAATAAAAGGGCGAGATTATTGGAAGGTAGGTATATTAATCTTCTTTCGCAATTCAAATATTATTTAACAAACTTTAAAAGAGAATTAGACATAAATCGCCACATTTGTATAAATTGGAGAGACCCTAATATTGTCAACTGAACTAGTTCCAACTGTTATCCCCAAAGGAGACAGTAGTCAAAGCCCTCCAAACAGAAAAAGAAGAAACCAAACACTAGTGAATCTTGGTTTTGTTTTCTTGAGATTGTACCCTACTTGTAACACATAACGTCCAAGAAAAGTGCGATGACAAAGATTTTTTCAAGTGCCTAAATCATACTTAAAAATCTTTTTCCCAAGCGTCCACATTACGGTTTACAAAACATTCATAAATGTTTATTTGGGTACTTCTACATCGCTTTCTTTTAATGTTAAAAATAACTATTTGTTTTAGTCATTTATGCAGCAATATTTGGAACCTTTGTCTCAAATATTGCCGGTTTGTACATTTTTTTTAAAAATAAGCTTTCGTTTTAGTGTCTATTGTTCTATTTTTCTTTACACACTACAATACAGTTACTGAACAATGGAAATTGTTAACACCAAAATCACCTTCATAAATGACATTAATACTCTTTTTTTTTAATATTTGAAAATATCCGTTATCGCAATTACACTATTGTTTCTATTTCATTTTTGTCGTTAGTTGGACATAGATAGAATATGTACCCCTCTGTAACATGTACGATACTGAGAAGTGTCGTCTGTGCTATGCATATAATACAAAGATGTAAGATAAAAGTTTTATAGTTCTTGCAACAGAAATTGATGACATGAGTATCAATTGCGGGAAATAGAGAGTAAACAGTGCTTTTCTTGCTTACATAGAGAAAATGTCGCTGAGTTTATTTACTATATATATTTTACGGGAAAACATTATATATCTATTTTTTTATTATGTAGGTATAGTTTGCTTATTGCACCAATTAAAACAAATTAATTGTACTTTGCAGAATAGTGAATCTTGTGTAGAAATTTCTTTCATTATCTTTCGTTGATCTATATTTAATAGATTTTATATTAAATAGATAAAAAATGAATGGTACAATTGTACCAGTAAAATAGTTATATATTAATGTACTGTTGATCCTCATAATCGAAGCTAGTAGTAAAGGTATACTCGTATTTAAAAAATGTTTTCAACTAATTAGCATCAAAACCGGGAAAATTGGAATATTTAAGAGAAACAGGGATATTTTTCAGGACACGTCCTGAATCGGGATAATACACTGAAATCCGGGAATATTCCGCCACTCCCCGTCTGGTCAACAGTGCTTTAACTGAAATAATAATGCGTCTTCAAATATATTAGTAAACTAGTAAGAAGTTCATGCATGTGTACATGGAGAGCAAGAAAATGCGAAACATAGCACTTAAATACGGGATTACAAAAAATTACAAGAATTACAAAGTTGTTCAAAATTATAAACACTATCTCAGATCAGATTATAACTGATACAGCAGCATTCTGCAATATGAGATATATTAAATATAAAATGTAACACTTTCTTTCAAAATGAGACAGCCATAGAAATAAAAAAAATATCTATGGGACAGTTCAGTGTAGTATCACTGATTAAAATTCTTAGAACCTGTATTTTAATATTATTTAAGTCGAATTTAGATTCAATTTCTTAAAATATATATCAACATTACAAATATATAAACATAAAATTAAATTATTAAATGATAGTAGGATAAGTATACGTCAAATTATTAATGTAGGATATTTGCGGATGAAACATCCATTATAAAACTAATTTTATTCTATAATAAAAATTATTAATTAATTTAAAATTACATTAACATGGCTGCTTGATTTTTAACGAAAATGTTACAGTATATATATAATAAATCTCGTACCACAGACATGCTGTTGCTTAAATTGACCTTATTTCACGTAGAATTTAATTTTGCACAACTTTGTACTCTTGTAGTTTTGCTCTAAATCAAGTAGGAGAGAGAGAGTATCCGAAATTTTTTGAAATTACATGTCAAAGTTCTATGTTCCGCGTTTCGTTGCACATCCTGTAATCTAACATAATAAAACAGTAGTTTAACTTCATATTTGAAAGTTTTTAATGTATTCGTATTTAAATTTAAAGTAACAGCAACAAATGTAAATTATTGTAATTTTCTGTCACACTAAACACCGATTGGAATTATATTTTTTCAAATTTATCGTTATTTTATTAATACACAAATGTCAATCAATGTTTTTTGGGAATTTATACTCGGCATAAAACATTCGATGATGTATTCAATGTTATGGTACGCTATTCTAAATAATAATTATAAATAGATATGACGCAGAATTTATTCAAATAGTATTTCATTTATTTTAGAAATTAATTTTATTCAAATAATTTAAATTACTGAACCCAAATGCAGCATATATCTTAAAAAACGTTCTGAAATAATTTTTTCGATATTTTTATTCTACTACCTACAGAAGACATAAATCTCATTTTCTGTTAAAATTTAGTTATATGCAACGAGAGTCGAATGGACAAATTCTATAGGACGGTATATCTCCCACCAATGAATATCATACTTTCATTCATAAAATTATAATATAAGATATATGCTCGATTCCATTATCAAATTCGTTCGATCTACGCTGTGATGTCATTCGTAAGACTATAGAAGTAAAAGGCTAGTGAAGATTGAAAGTTATTATACCTCGTCCAGCAATTATTTGAACAATGATATTTACATAATTTGTATTAGTACTAATCGTTGTGCTGTGAAAATTTTTGCATTTCACGCAAATATAGTTTCTTTTCAGCATATATTGTATCATATGACTATGAAAGTTGAAAATTGCATGAAACTATTTAATGTTTTACTGAGGCTCCAAAGGACCGTAGTGGCAGATTAGTATTAATACGGAGGATTCAAAAGTCATAGAGGAAATTATTGCTGGGCGATGTATAGTGCATTTCAACATAATTGTAATTGTAATTACGTCAGGGGAGGATTACCAAAGTTTGTAAAAACGATGTATGTTTATTAATAATTGCAAGCAAATTAAAACTAAATTAAAGAAAAAGATGGGGCAACTATGAGGCCGCAATTCGAATATTTTGTTACAACTCTATTCGGTGATCCATTTTAGAAGCTACGTAAGATAAAGAAAGTACGTTTGCAATTAACTTAAAACAAACTATACAATATTTGTAATAACTGTTAGTTCAACATGAAATATTTTTGATAAAAATAATTTAGAAACATATGATATTAAGAAAGCCTTTAAACAGAATCAAAGCCTATGAATGAATAGATCTAGATCTTATTAAGGCACCGCTCTAGAAGGTTTAATCTATTTGTAAATATGTATAAATACTTAGTGAAAATATTCTGTAATGATTTAATTATACCTTCTGGTGATGCGAAATTGCAATAAAGGTTAATTTTCATTTTGAATGATAAGTCAGTACTTTCTTAAATATCTTTGAATAATAGCTCTGCCAGGTATGAGGTAGTATCTTCCTACCTGTTTTTGTATCATGAACTAACACAGATAAGCTAGAACTAGGTATGTGTCTTTTCATATTTTATACAATACACAAACATTATAGCTGCCCCAATAATATTAAATTTCAAATATACTATCCATCTGGTAATAATTGGCGAACAATTGTAAATATAATTTAAACAGCATACAACCATGGTACGAGACAGGTATCCACGAAGACGGCAGTCACTCAGTGGCAAACGCAATTGATCGTTTGACTTTGTGCTCGTCTTGGCCGGTTCATTATTACAATGTGCTCTTGGGGTAGATAGAACCGTAAGCTCAAGGGCCTGTGCAATCCGGACCTTACATAAAAATATAAACAATGGCCCTCAGAGAATGCTCCCAGAAGATATCAGAGCCACGTCTTAACGACTCTGAACCAACTAATAAATTCTAAGCAAACCAACACGCTCACAATTACAACTGTAACATACAATCCATATTAGTCTGGATCTCTACCATCCCACTTTATCATAAAAGTTTATAATAAATTATTGGGATAACCTTGAAAAAATTTAAATGCAATATTTATATAATTTGTGTAATTTGGGCTGTGGTTCCCTCAGATTTTTAAGATGAATGTCAGAAAATGAAAAATATGGCAGATAAATTATACTTTTTATTATATAAATTAGTAGATTTATAGGGCCGGTTTTTCCATCTCTAGTTACAGTGCCGATTACCTTAACAATCGGTTAACGGAAAAATATCGCATCGAAAAACTAATGTAAGCTGTCAGAAATATACGGTATTTACTATTTCGATGTAGTATTTTTCTATTAACGTATGGTTAAGGTAACCAGTACTTTAATTAGAGGTGGAAAAACCGGCCCTTAACTTCGTTCAGCGCTAATACCCCACATACTGTAACGTAAGTAAAGTTATAACTTGCATAATCTTATATCAATTTTTTTTAAGATCATAAATCTTATTTATTTGATCTAGATAAAGACCAGCACCAAGATGTGGAATTGATTTAGATTAATAATCTAGATCAATTAATTTAGATCAGTCACAACACACAACACTGTATTAGTAATATCTGTGTTAGCCACAGCAAGTTATCACAAAAATATTTTTATTTTTATAATTATATTACTATGTCTTTTATCTGATAGTACAGATTATTCGTATTAAGGGGATTTCCATGTTTTTTTTTATTTTTATACACTGTTTCCTTAAAATTTAAAGAATTTATCAAGTTCGTTTAGAGAAAAGATCTACAATAAAAATTTTAAAGGGTTTTAAAGTTAAGTATCTTGAAAGATTTCGTTATATATAGACATAAGATGAAGCGTTTCTTGGAATTCCATCATTTGTTCAATAGTTATCCTGATTGTGTTTGTGTCCTGTGCAAGATCTTCCTACTAGAAAACCTTATGCTCTACTACATTTACGCTCAACTTTTCCTTTCTACTATCGAGTAAAATTTTGGATAGTATTTTGCTAGAGTTACTGAGCAAGGTTATTCATCACCAGTTAACTTAATTGAAGTCATCATTCTGTGGTACCAAATAATATTTAATTTTACGTCCCTGCGGAATATATATTTTTTTATTACATTTTTTTTCTTCAATTTCTGATTTTTCCTTATGTGACCCTGTGACACTTCATTACATAATGGTTGCCGACCTTTGACTTAGGTCAATAATAAATTATTATTAACCATGGTTGATAATGAAAACTATCACTTTTTAAAGAAACTCAAGTCTCCAAATCCAAATATTGTTTTAATCATTTAACTCAAGAAAAGTGTAAAGTATGCATTCATAATTTAAATACGCCGGCTAAATTAAATAAATAAATCAAATACAATCAAATAAAAATCAAAACTGAGGTTGACAAACTGAAACGTCAAATATAAAAACAAAGATACAGCCTACTTTATTTTTGTGAATATTAAGAAAGAAGTTAATGCATTAACATTGTTTTAGTTTACTTTGCGGAGAAAACTAAAGATAATAATGTCTTCAACTCTTTAGAGTACCTTACCTATTCTATACTTAAGTCGACATTGTTAATAAGAAAGGACATTTATATTAACAAATTTAATTATGTGTAAATGCTTATTTAAAAAGACAACGTACGAGATATCAAGTCAAAAATCAAGAGTTCTGTCACGGATTGAAATCGACAGGTTTATCCAAGAGACACCAAATAAAAAAATTTTGATGTTAAAGGTAGAATAATGTATTCTTTTATTTTCATGATAATAGTTTTTAAAAGTTGTGTTACTCATCGGCATAGCAGGAACCTGTCGATGTAATGTTGATTGATGACACTGAAGATAGAAACTATGTTTTGGTGATACGAACACCTGTTTCAAAAACACATAAGCCGAGGAGTTTCATAGCTGCTGGGGATAATGGTAATGAGCTTAATATTACACTTTATAGGAAGTATCGTAAATTACGTCCACTTCATATGCTACATAGACGTCTCTTTGTGAACTATAGGAATGGGAAATACTCCGTAGAAGCGGTGGGCGTACGTACTTTCGGCAAAATACCAAAAAAGTAGCTGCATATCTTGGCTTAGATAGTGCTGCGGAATATACTGGACACTGTCTACGTCGCACCTCTGCTACTTTCTTGGTTGACATTACAAGTCAAGAGACATAGATGGAAATCCTCCAGTATCGCCTAGTGTTATATAGAAGAATCATTGGAAAATCAGTTCGCGATTATTAAAAGAATTGTTCAAGGCGGTGTAATTGCTTGATATTCGACATCTGAAATATCTCACTTGGCAGTTGGTGAAGATAATGAAGTAGCTGTGTGTTCAAAGACTGATATATGTGTGTTTATAGGTAATAGCAAAATAATTTCGTAATTTTAAAAAAGAGTTATTTGTTAATAAATATAAATATTCAATAAAATTTAAATAAAATGTTTAAATATTTTCATGACTAGTCAAGGAAATGCAAATTTCGGGCCTCATTTTAGGAGCGAAATAATACTTTCGCATTGGTTTCAGAAAAAATATTGAATTATATTATTTTTTCAGTTCTTCTGTAAACATGGATGCATCCACCATTATTAGATAGGAGAAAATATTTTTTCGAAAACCGTCATGAGAAGTTAATTTTTGCATGGCAACTATCAACAGGCGAAAAGATTATTTTTAGTCTACAGGATCAAAAGTCCTTTACATTCTGGAGGTAAAAATCATTTGCATCCAGCAATTATTTGGTAAAATAAAGGATCACAATTTAATAAAATCTGTCACTTTATTGTCTTCATCAAATTGAAAGTTAGTATGAATAAAACTAACTTCTTCAGAGTATTTCATTAATTACATCTGAGTGCGCGAGAGTGAATTTTCCTTAACTACTTTTACTTAAGCGCTGCCGTATAGAAATAACTTAAGAAACAACAACATTCAACAGGATTGAACAATTGAAATTATTTCTTTAAGCCAACGAAATGTTTAATTATTTACGTTTAAACAATTCTATCATTATTATAGAAAAAATAAAGCTTTAGAGATTATTCCCGGAAATAATCTCTGTAATTTATGTTTTTGTTGAGCTATGGCAGACTGTTTTCAACACTTAACTAAAATTAGAGAAAAAAAAAACGATGTAATTAAATATAAATCGATAGATTATTGCCACATTTGGTATTATAGTATGAGCGTTCGACTGTGCTAGACGTGTTTATTGTGTGTTCTGCAGAATCCGATATTTTTTGCTTTAAGTGATTTAAATCAGCTTTTTTTCTTTTTAAAGTGATATCCAAAATGCTTTCTCGTGACGACCGTAGTACCATTTCTAAAATGATTAATGACTCATTTCATAACTTGAGTACAAACAAAGAGTTCATAGAATTAATTGTGATCAATGTGACAGCGGCGGTGGAGAAAGTGTTTAGTGAAAAAATAAAGTGCTTAGAAGACGAAATAAAGGCAATAAAACAAGAAAACACTGATTTAAAGTTTGCATGCGAAAGTTGTGAAAAATCTGTTAATAATATGGAACAGTATACGCGCCGAATTAATCTGCGCATTTTTGGTGTACCTGAATTGAAAAATGAATCTGTGGATGATCAAGTAGTAGAATTATGCCGAAATAAATTGAATGTGACATTGTCCAAAAATGATATTGATAGATGTCATCGTACAGGAAGGCCTTCAAATAATAAACATCGACCAATAATTGTAAAATTTGTAAGCTACCGGACAAGGAATACTGTTTTTAGTGTGAAGAAAATGCTAAAAGGTACTGGTATCACTATCCGTGAAGATCTTTCAAAAAGTAGGCTCGAATTATTCAAGGCCGCCGCAGATCAGTTCGGTTTCAAGAATGTGTGGTAATATGATGGCCGTGTATGTGTGAATTCAAAGTCTGAAATTAATAAAGATAAAAAGATCTATATTAACAATTTTAGTGATCTAAATTTAAAAAAAGTGAGTTCATAATTTCGTGCTATTTATTATAATGTTCTTTAAATGTGACTCTCTTTAAGCAATATCGTTTTTTATTTATAAGAAGTTACAATGATCAGTGTCAGAACATGCATGGGTGCAATGAACTCTTGACGCTAGTTTTGGTTTGTTCGTTTCTTTGTGTATTTTTTTATACTTTTATGTCAAACACAGCTGTTTGTAATGCAAAATTATATAGAAGGTTTACATTTGGACATATTAATGCTCAATCGCTCAATAATTGTTTTACTACATTTAAGGATTTCTTACATGATTATGATTTTGATATTTTAGCTGTAAGTGAAACATGGTTTAGTGAAACTTTACCTCCACAATTATTTTACATTGAAAATTATGATCTCATTAGTACTGAAAGATTGAATAAACGTGGTGGAGGCGTCGCTTTCTATGTTCGCAGTGGCATACATTGTAAAATTTTGGACACTTGTGGATACAAATTTCTGTTAACAAATATGAATTAATTCTAGGTGTACTTTATAATCCACACTCTAAATTTTACAATGAATTGTCAATTTTAGATCCACTTTTGGCAGAATATTTAATACAGGCAGATGATGTAATCCTTACAGGTGATATCAATATTAATCTTTTGGTAAAAGACACTCGCTCAACATTCTTTACGAATGTATTAGCTGCACACAATATGCACCAATTAATAAGAGATTATACACGTCCTGCTTCCAAAACTCTGTTAGACATTATTGCAGTGTCAAATGAAAATATAAGTTCCCATGCGGGAGTTATAGACTGTACCGATTTTTCAGATCACTTTGGTGTATATTGTGTACTGAATCTGCCAAAATGTGTTCCCCCTCAAAAATTAATTACTTACAGAGATTTTTACAATTTCAATTCTGAAATGTTCTTTGCTGATTTCGAGAAAGTTAATTGGAATAATATTGTTCTGATCAATAATATTAATGATAAATTAAATTTTTTAAATACCAACATTTTATCCTTATTTAATAAGCATGCTCCTATCAAATCTATAAAAATTACTGGTAACTGCTGTCCTTGGATTACACCCGTAATTAAAATAATGCAAAAGAAAAGAGATAAGGCATTCATTGAATACAAAAAAAATAAAACTGATGCAAAACTTTCGTATTACAAACAATTACGCAATCTTACTACAGCAGCTATACGTAAAGAAAAGCAAATTTTTCTTGAATGCGAAATTAACAATAATATCCAGAACAGTAAAAAATTATGGAAAAATTTGGATAAAGTGGGAGTGAATAAGAAATCAGCAAAGCACATACCAGAACATTTATGTGATCCTAAAGGTTATGCTGAGTACCTTTTAAATAATATTTGTACAACTGACATAAATAACGATACATTAAATTCTTATTTGAATAATAAATACAAGGAGAACCCTGACCAGCAATTTTTTTTCAAAACTGTGGACACGGATACAGTAGTTAATATTTTGAGAAATCTTAAATCCAATGCTGTTGGAGTTGATGATATTTCCTTAAAAATGATCTTAATTATCCTACCTAAAATAGCTGATTACATTACCCACATAGTTAATACGTGCATTTTGGAAGGTGTTATACCCGATGATTGGAAAACAGCTATTATAAAACCAATACCGAAGCGTAAAGAATGTGCTAGTTTTGATGATTTACGACCAATAAGTATCCTACCTACAATGTCGAAGGTTCTCGAAAAAATTTGTTATTCTCAAATTATGGATTATGTAGTTGAAAAAAATATCTTGCCTATGAACCAGTCTGGATTTAGGACTGGACACAGTACCAACACATGTCTTTTGAATATAATTGACATTTTATTAAACAATTTCGATAAATCGTACATTTCCTTATTGATTCAAATAGATTTCACTAAAGCATTTGACATGGTCAACTACAATATGTTAATTGCTAAGTTAAAATATTATAATTTTTCTGACAGTGCAGTTGAATGGTGTACAAATTATTTCAATGCCAGAAACTTCCAGGTTTGTTTTCTAACATCAATTTCACGTCTTTATAGCCTTGATTGTGGGGTACCTCAAGGATCAATCTTGGGGCCGTTATTTTTCTTAATCTATTGTAACACGCTCGCTCTGCGGCTCCTTGTTTTAGAGGAAATTGTTTAAACAAATTAAGTAATATGCCAGCTGTACTTGCAGCTGGTGTAATAAAAGGACAATGGTAGAAAAACATAGTATTGTAAATGTAGATTTTTTGTAAGGTTTTAAGATTGCTTTTCGTTGGAACATTTGAGAGCAATAAAGTAAATGGTACTACATGGGGTTAAGGAAGCAATAAATTTTAAAAGCTAAATAGAAAAGGGCAGTTTTTGAGAATACAATGGGAAAGCAATCTTAAGATCACATTTCATGATTGACAGCGTCCGGCGACAAATACTTGGAGGTCTCAAAAGTCCGTTAGGGATTTTTTTGCGTCTTCCAGCGTTGCCGCTCGGACGGGAGTCAGTTAATGAAACTAACGCTGTACAATATTTGAAATGACCAATGAGGGTGTAAGAAACACCCCCTTATTGGGAAAAGTAGGGGTAAAATTATGCGAAGTTCCTTCCACATAATTTTATCTAAGATAATTCTCTCCGCTGACTTCAAACTGAACAGATCTAAGTGATCTTCTTGTGACAGTCTTGCGAATCTTTCCAAATTTTGATAACTAAATTGTCTTAGTGACTTTAGATATTTTTGTGTTGTGTGTTGAAGCCGTCGTCGTCCGAGTCCAAATCGAACTTAATTAATTTTACTTATTTTAATTAATTTACTATTTTTAACTGTAGAGTCGTATAATATAAACTAATAAAGTGCTTCATCCGAGGCTGACCAGTGATGAATAGTAAGTAGAATTAACATTATTACTTTGGTAGTAGTAGTGTGAGGTGTTGAACCTAGGCTGATAGCATAGCAACTCTGAGGTCGCCCTATTTTTATTATTTTAATTGTTGAGAGTCCAAATTGTTAGTATCGTTCTCCTATGTCACAAGAGTAGTTAAGTAATATTAAGTTGTTATTAATAATTGTGTGTAAATAAATTGTTATATTGAGCAGTTCTCTTTGAATTTAGAAACCCCTAATTATTCCTGTTGCGAATTAAGGTAATTTAGCAAATACCGTCACCTATAAATTTTGTCGGAAGACAGCCGTGTCTGTCATCATTTTCTTTTGTCTGCTTCTATCGCGGCAGACTAATAAATTCGTGATAGTGGTGGCAGCGACCTTCGTTACCCTTGATCATAAATAAGTCTTGCATTAATATAATTAGTGGATTACTTTGGGTCAAGTAAATTTTCTAAGCACCCCTTGTATGTCAGGTATTAGATTTCGTCCTAGGCGACCGTACCTGTTACATATTTTGGTGGCAAAGCGCTGGGATCTAAATATTTTTTTTTTTAATACTTAAACCCTCTCATTCCAGTTAAGCCATTTAAACCGACAAAATTTAGTTTTCAAAATTGTAATAAACTACTGTGTGTTATTATTACATTTTGATTTTTGAGGTATTTGTAGAGTCAATATTTGCATTTGTTGAGAATAAGTATCTGTTGTGTTCATTTTATTTGGAAATTGGTAGTTGTCGTACTTGCAGAACGACAAAAGAGTTTTATATACGTAAGTAAATTCTGAGTGGATTTATTACGGTCAGTTAGGTAGTCCCGAGCCCCTAAGTCGGTAGAAGTGTAAAGCAATAAAGAACTTCGTGTAGTTATTGCTTCATTGTTAATAAACTAAAGCAAGTAAAATGCCGAACACAACTGACTCACCCGATTTGAGTGAAACAACTGGTTCACTCAGATTCAATGATCAACAGATGTTAGATTACTTAGTAGCAGTTTCATCCTTATCTGGGGTTAATATGAAAATTCCAACATTTTCGGGAAAATCAGATGAAAGCGTAATAGATTTTATAGACAAAATTGAGAATTGTAAGAATATTGGAAAATGGAGTTCAGATTATGTAATTAGTGTAGTAAAATTAAATTTACTTGGAGACGCGGCATGGTATATTAAAAATAATTCAAAAACTAGAGATTCGAAAGATTGGAAAGTAATCAAAAGAGAATTATTGGAAAGATATCAACCCAAGCAAGACTCGAGAACGATACAAAGGGCATTTAATAGTTGCTATCAGAATAGGGACGAAACAATTTCAGCTTATGTATGTAGACTGCATGCGTTAGGTAATTGTTTTATGGAGAGCTTCGAAGATAATTCGGAAGGAGCGCGTGAAGATAATTCGCGATATATAGAAAAACTGTTATTAAATCAATTTGTTTCGGGAATTTTACCACATTTACAAAGAGATGTGTTTTACGAAAATCCAAAAACTTTTGATAAAGCAGTAGAAGTTGCAAAGAAATCAGAATCGGCATTTAACATGATGCGTCGCGAGGATTCAGATTTTGTTAATAAAATAACAGTTAAAACTCCGGTCGAAAATGAAAGTACGCGAGCAAAGGAATCAAATTTAACGGCATCAATTGATAAACTAATTCAAGTTTTAACTTTGAGTCATATGCAAAATGTGGAAAAGAACTTAGAAAAGAACACGCATAAAAACGAAAATAATCGAGAAAGGAGTCCAGAATCTAATTTTAGAAATAAAAGCCGTTGTTTCAATTGTCAAAAATTCGGGCATTTTGCAAAAGATTGTCGTTACAATATAATATGCAAAAGATGTAATAAGCGCGGACACCAAGCAGATATTTGTCGATCTATTATAAACCCGTCTAAATTTCCAAAGAAGGGAATGAAAGAAATTACTTATAACAAAGATTTAAACTAGATATGGCCGCGGATGTTTGTCCCGATTCGCGCGGCCGTAATAGAGAACCGCGAAAAAATGATTTAGTAACCACTCTCCCTAGTAGTAGAAAAAGTAACAAAGTAGAATTAGTAGTGAATGGTAGAAATTTAGAATTTTTAATTGATACTGGTGCATGCGTTAGTATTATCAAGCGGTATGTAGTTGAGGGACAGCGGTTGTTTCCAATCGCACGCACGCGTAGTATTGTAGGTATTTCTGGGAAAGAATTACCTGTAGTTGGGACTACGAGAGTAAAATTACATGTAGGTCGTAGTAGTATTTATCATAATTTTGTAGTATGTGATGATAGTATAAATTTAGCTACCGACGGGATACTTGGTGTAGATTTTTTAACGGAGTATAAAGCTCAAATTAATTATGCATGTAATGAGATAGTAATTTGTTCGGAACGACTCGCGATTTCAACAATTACACAAAACACTAAAGATAAATTTGGAAGAAAGGCAAATAGTAGCGGTTACGAATTGCTAAGCGAAAAAGCGAATCTAGCAGAGAATCAGGAACTTTATGTTCCAAAATTAATCGAAAATAATTTTATTTCAGCACCTCGTACTGCGCATAATTATAAAACAAAACGATCGTTAGGTTCTTTTTATGACACGGAAGTCCCAGCTCGCGATTATTTGTCGAGTACCAAGCAAGATACTCACGGGAGTATAAAGGCCCAACGTCGCGAAGAACATCGCGTACGGTTTAGCGACGAACAAGTTTCGCGAGTTAGAGAAGATATTCACGGTAGTAAAAAGACTCCACGTCGCGAAGAATATCACGGACGGTTTAGAAACGATCATGGTTCGCGAGTTAGGGAAGATACTCACAGGAGTATAAATATTCAAAGTCCCGAAGAAAATCACGTACGATTGAATAAAGAAAGTAATTCGCGTGATAATGAATTAAATCGCGAAGTAACGAAAACTAAAAATCGTGAAGAAAATCGAGAAACGGTTAGCGAGAAGAATGACTCGCAATGTAGGGAAATTAATCGGGAAGAAATCAAAATTGAAAGGCGAGATTGCACTAGCGAAAACAGTGACTCGTACGGTACAGAGGTCACTCACGATAGTTCAAAATTTTGTAATCGTGAAAACAAAGAAAGTAATTTTGACGAAAGTAATAAAGCTGTAGGTACATGCCGTAAAAATGATGAAAATTTAAATAATTCAAAAAGCGGATTGCAAAGTAACTTTGTAAGTAGCAGCTCACTGTGTCAAAACAGTAGCTTAGAAAGAGATGGAACATCAGGTACAAACCCTGAAGATGTATTGTTAAAGGAAAGTGTGCCAACAAGTAAATTGAAAAAGGTTCATTTCGAGGAAATTGTTAAGGTTGACCATAATGCGGTCGTTTCAAACGGTTCAGGCAATAATATGGAAATTACCGGAATTTCTTCGGAAGTTAAAATTGAAAATAGTACGGAAAATGCAAACAAGGATATAAGATCGGTTCGTATTAAAAAGAATATTACAATACCTCCTAGGTCTGAAGCTGTGTGCTTAGCAGAGAGGAATGTTGAGTTAAATGTTTTAAATAAAGCAGGATGTGTCTTAATTGAGCCAGTCGAACTGGAAATTCAAGGAGTTATAGCAGCTAGAGTGCTTGCTAGGAGCGATGAGACCGTGGTACCGGTAAAGCTCATGAATGTGTCGCAAGACAGTGTGTTTATCCCTGCTAAAACCATTGTGGGTTTTGAGGAAAATGTCAAAGAGGACATTAGTACATTTAGCGAATCGAGTAGCGTAATAGCATCCGTACAAGAAGTAGATTTTCGAACCTTATTTCAATTAGATCACTTACCGAGTAACGATAGGCAAAAAGTTGAAAAAGTGTTATTAGAATACAAAGATATATTTATACAGCCGGGAGTAAAGTTAGGTTGCACATCGAAAGTGAAACATCGGATTATAACAGATGATGTTCATCCAATTGCAAAAAGGCCGTATCGTGTTCCATTCACGCAAAAAGAGACATTGCAAAAACAAATTGACGAATTGTTAAAAGACGGTATTATTGAGGAGAGTGACTCACCGTGGTCAGCTCCTATTGTCTTAGTAAATCGAGAACTGTCGGACGGTTCGACGAAAGTTAGACTGTGTGTAGACTTTCGCGAGTTAAATAAAATAACGAAGAAAGATTTCTTACCGTTGCCGAATTTGCAAGATACAATTTCGCATATGAATGGCGCTGCTTTATTTACAACCTTAGATTTAGCATCAGGTTACCACCAGGTAGAAATTGCCGAGGAAGATAAGGAAAAGACTGGGTTTAGTTCGCCGTGGGGGCATTATCAGTGGAATAGAATGCCGTTCGGTTTATGTAATGCGCCAAGTACATTTCAAAGGCTGATGTATTGTGTACTAAGTGGATTAGTTGGGGAAAAATGTTATGTTTATTTAGATGATATATGCATATTTTCGGGAGATAATATAGAAGAACATTTAATGAAAATTAAAGACGTGTTTAATAGATTGCGGAAATTTAATTTAAAATTAAAACCTAGTAAATGTGAATTTGTACGTAGAGAAACCGCGTATTTAGGTCACATTATTTCGGCAGAAGGAGTCAAACCAGATCCGTCAAAAATAGATGCAATAGAGAAATTTCCGACACCAAAAACCGTGAGAGACGTTAGGTCATTTTTGGGATTAGTAGGATTTTATCGTCGGTTTATACCTGATTTCGCAGAATCAGCGAAACCACTAACTACACTTTTAAAGAAAGATATTCCATTTAAATGGGAGACAGAAACAAAATTTGCGTTTGATAAATTGAGAAGCGCGTTAATTAAAGAACCGATATTAATATACCCCGATTTTAGTCAGCCATTTACATTAACAACGGACGCGTCAAATATTGCATTAGGTGCGATTTTGAGTCAAAATCGCAACGGAGTAGAACACCCAATTGCTTACGCGAGCCGTGTTTTAAATAAAGCCGAAACTAATTATCCAACAATACAAAAAGAATGTTTAGCAGTTATATGGGCAGTTAAATTTTTCAGATGTTATTTATACGGGAGAAAATTTACATTGATAACCGATCATAGTCCACTTCGCTGGTTAAATAAAGTAAACGACCCAAGTAGTCGATTGTTAAATTGGTCTTTAAAATTGTCGGAGTATGTATTTGATATTATACACAAACCGGGAAAATTAAATACTAATGCGGACACCTTGTCGCGTATAGAAATTAATTGCGTAGATAATTATGAGCCAATATGTGATCGGGAAACCATAAAATTAGAACAAGAAAAAGAGTTGAAATTAAATAAATTGTTAGAAAATGAACAAAATTCGCAAATTTCTAAATTTTATAAAGACAGGGACGGATTAATTTATAAATTAAGAGATTCAAATGAGCGCGAAGATAGATTAGTGGTTCCAGCCTCCATGGTAAATAAAATCATAAGGATTCATCATGATCTGTCGTATGCAGGTCATCCGGGTTTCGAAAAGACGTATAATTTGATTAAAAAGAAATTCTTTTGGGAAAATATGGGTAAGCAGATTAAGGAATATTGTGAGCGTTGTTTATCGTGTAACGAAAGAAAAACTTCGCCTCATCTAAGACCAGCACCCTTGCAACAGTTCAATGAACTTAGTAAACCTTTTGAGCGTACGGCTATGGACATTGTAGGTCCATTTGAAAGAACCAGTCGAGGTAACAAGTATATTTTAACTTTTATTGATGCGTTTACGCGTTATCCCGAGGCAATACCGATACCTGATGATAAAGCAGAGACAGTAGCTAATGTGTTTGTTTCGCATATTATTGCAAGGCATGGAGTACCTAAACAGCTTTTAACAGACAAAGGGACCAACTTTTTATCGAAACTATTTAAGAGCGTGTGTCATTTATTCGGTATAAAAAAATTACAAACAACCGCGTACCATCCTATGGGAAATGGGTGTATTGAACGATTTCATAGAACTTTTTCAGATACAATGTCGCATTATATTAGTAAAGATCATAAAGATTGGGATTTATGGATTCCGTACGTATTAATGGCTATAAGAAATTCGGTTCATAACTCAACGGGAGAAACACCATTCTTTTTAATGTATGGACGGGAGTTTGAGATACCACTTGAAGATAATATAGAACCGTTAGATAAAAAGACTGATACAGATTACAGTCAGAGTATCGAAGAAAGAATTAAAGACGCGTATAAAATAGTAAAAGAACGAATTAGCAAAGCTCAAAGTAGGAATCAGGTTCAATACAATAAAAAGACCGCAGTCCGAAATTTTCAAGTTGGAGATTTAGTATTTCTACATAATGAAGTAGTTAAACAGGGATTAAGTAGAAAATTTGTGAAGCCATGGATAGGTCCGTATAAAATTAATAAACAAACTAGTCCGGTAAACTTTGTGATCCAGAACGTGGACGGAGGTAAAGAAATATTAGTAAATGTAAATCGTTTGAAATTATATGTGGAACCAAATAATAGTACTCTAGAAGTAAAGAAGAGTCCAGTTCCACGCGTGATTGACATGAAAAAGTTTGATTACATGTATACGCCGCGTCAGAGCGATAATACTCAACGAGAGAGTGATAATACGATTAGCAGAGCCGTAAGTTTAGAATCATTAAATGAACCGGGCGGAGTCACCGTAAATGTAGAGGTGGACGTGCATAGTCAACCCATAATTAATAATAATACCGGGCCAAGTGAAAATACCGAAACTCCGCGAAGTAGATATTCATTACGTAGTTACGGTCGGGTTCCCGATGAACCATGGGTAGCTAAACGTCGGATATAGATCCGCAGTGTCATTGTAACATATTTGTTCTTGTGTTAATCATGTGTGATTTCAGTGTTCAGAGGTCTAGTGTTGCTCGCGTTATTGGGCTCAATAACAGCAGAAGATTCCATGCCAGGGATGGACAAGGGACTTGTTTTTATTAAGGAGGAAGAGGTACTGCTAACCGGTGATAATTGGATCCTATCCACGGATATCAATCTGAGTGATTGTCGGCTCGTGTTGGAGGCATTCGAAGATGTTCTACGCGATGTGATGAAGTTGGACGTTCGACTTGGAGAGGACATGGAATCATCTTTCAAGACTGCTTTAAATGATATAGTAAGTAGAGAGTTAGGAATTATTAGCAATGATGTAGCAAAATTGAAAGAGAAATTATATAATTTGTATAAAACAATTGCACCATATGAGGTAAAGAGAGGCAAACGAGGTCTTATTAATTTGGGCGGTAATATTTTGAAATTTTTGTTCGGTACCGCAGATAATGCCGATCTAGAAGATGTTAATGAGAAAATTACCGAGTTAAATCAAAAATCGGATGGTATTTTAAGTGTAATGAATGAGCAAGTAACCGTAGTAAAGAAATTACAAGATAACGATAAAATGATGAAAGAAAATTTCGCGAAATTAAAAACTGTTGTTGCATTATTAAATACCAAAGTAGATCAGATTTTTAAAGAAAAAGAAAGTTTACATTTTGATGCAAAATTGATTCAAAGTATAAATTTAAATTCGGCATTAAGAACGGCTGAATATATATTGAATGACGTTAAAGAAGTTATTTCGGATTTAGGCAATGCTTTAGAAGCAACTGCTTTACAGAAATTAAGTCCTGTCTTTATTAGTCCGAGTTTATTAAAGGAGGCATTAAATTCAATTAGAAATCAGTTACCTACGGGCTTGTCGCTAATAGTATCTGATTTCGATAAAAACGCGTTTTTATATTACGATATCGCGAAGGTTAGAGCAGCATATTTTAACGAAACTCTAAGAATTTTTGTTACCATTCCGCTAAAAGCACCTGGTCGATATTTTAATGTATACCGTGCATTGCCGTTACCGTATGAATCAGGAGCCGAACATACTAAATTGGTCGTAGAGACACCAAATAATTATCTGGCATTATCAGAGGACGGACAGTATTATATGGAAATGGACACTCAAGATTTATTAATGTGTAGAGATGGATTTATAAAAATTTGCCCGCCTTCAAAACCAATTAGAAAAATTTCGGAGTTATCTTGTTTAACCGCGTTATTCTTAGGTAATACAGACTCCGCGAGTAAACTTTGCAAACATAAAGTTGTCCTAGAATCAAAATCAGTCATGTATCGCTCTAAAAATAGTAATTCGTGGATATATAGTGTGCAAAGGGACTTACTAACAATTAGTTGCCCGAGTGAAAAAGATCCTCAAAGATTTAATAGTACGAATGTTGTTTTAAAAGGAACGGGAATTGTTAATATTCCATCCACTTGTATAGCGCATAGTCAGAGTTACTTTTTATTACCTCAGTCGATTACCACGAGTAGTATGCAGTCGAGATATTATGATAATGTTATCGTACCACCATTGGAGACAAATATTTCACATGTTAGTAATTTTAGTAATAAAGGTGGATCAAAGGACGAAGTAAATGAATTGATTAAGACGATCAAATTAGATCAACTTAAGCTTGGGGTAGATGTAAATGATTGGCATTCGGAAATCCAGAATTTAAGAACGAGAAAAAGTCATAAAGAAATTACTTACTATGGTTCGATTATATTGGGTGTTATTGGAGGAATTATATTGGCACTAATACTGATTTATAAAAAATGTCCTATTAATATTAAACCGTATGTAACAAGAACTGCACCTCGAACGGAAATAATTAGTTTAGCAGCACTAGAAGCTGGATCCTCTCGTACCAGATCTGCGGTACAAGAAAAGTTATTGCCTCAAGAACAAGTTCGTGCAAATAATGTTATTCACACTAGAATTCCCATTTTGTAATGTATTATAAGAATTGTATGTATAATAGTTGCATGTTAGAATATAAAATTGTTAGGACCAGTGATTCTGCCGTGGGGTTATGGTTTTAGGACTGCCCAGAGAGGCGCCCCGCAGAGGCCAATGATGGCTGTAACCACAGAAAGGACTACGGACGAACGACTCAAAAGGCGAAGATCATTGCGGTTTCCAGTCGAGGACAGGTACCGAAGAGCAGCGACCCTTACCCAGGAGCTCGGGTCTTACCAATACTAAGTAGTTGGGATAATAAATTATTTGCCCTTCAGGAAGATAATTTATTTTAAGGGGATAGGGAAGTTGTAACACGCTCGCTCTGCGGCTCCTTGTTTTAGAGGAAATTGTTTAAACAAATTAAGTAATATGCCAGCTGTACTTGCAGCTGGTGTAATAAAAGGACAATGGTAGAAAAACATAGTATTGTAAATGTAGATTTTTTGTAAGGTTTTAAGATTGCTTTTCGTTGGAACATTTGAGAGCAATAAAGTAAATGGTACTACATGGGGTTAAGGAAGCAATAAATTTTAAAAGCTAAATAGAAAAGGGCAGTTTTTGAGAATACAATGGGAAAGCAATCTTAAGATCACATTTCATGATTGACAGCGTCCGGCGACAAATACTTGGAGGTCTCAAAAGTCCGTTAGGGATTTTTTTGCGTCTTCCAGCGTTGCCGCTCGGACGGGAGTCAGTTAATGAAACTAACGCTGTACAATATTTGAAATGACCAATGAGGGTGTAAGAAACACCCCCTTATTGGGAAAAGTAGGGGTAAAATTATGCGAAGTTCCTTCCACATAATTTTATCTAAGATAATTCTCTCCGCTGACTTCAAACTGAACAGATCTAAGTGATCTTCTTGTGACAGTCTTGCGAATCTTTCCAAATTTTGATAACTAAATTGTCTTAGTGACTTTAGATATTTTTGTGTTGTGTGTTGAAGCCGTCGTCGTCCGAGTCCAAATCGAACTTAATTAATTTTACTTATTTTAATTAATTTACTATTTTTAACTGTAGAGTCGTATAATATAAACTAATAAAGTGCTTCATCCGAGGCTGACCAGTGATGAATAGTAAGTAGAATTAACATTATTACTTTGGTAGTAGTAGTGTGAGGTGTTGAACCTAGGCTGATAGCATAGCAACTCTGAGGTCGCCCTATTTTTATTATTTTAATTGTTGAGAGTCCAAATTGTTAGTATCGTTCTCCTATGTCACAAGAGTAGTTAAGTAATATTAAGTTGTTATTAATAATTGTGTGTAAATAAATTGTTATATTGAGCAGTTCTCTTTGAATTTAGAAACCCCTAATTATTCCTGTTGCGAATTAAGGTAATTTAGCAAATACCGTCACCTATAAATTTTGTCGGAAGACAGCCGTGTCTGTCATCATTTTCTTTTGTCTGCTTCTATCGCGGCAGACTAATAAATTCGTGATAGTGGTGGCAGCGACCTTCGTTACCCTTGATCATAAATAAGTCTTGCATTAATATAATTAGTGGATTACTTTGGGTCAAGTAAATTTTCTAAGCACCCCTTGTATGTCAGGTATTAGATTTCGTCCTAGGCGACCGTACCTGTTACACTATATAGCCGACATGCCATCTGTTCTAAATTTTGCAACTCCACATTCATATGCTGATGATACTACAATCCTAGCATCTATACATCCTTCTAAAATACTTGAACAATGTAAAGTTGTTAACGATGAACTTGACAAATTATCTGTTTGGATAAATAATAATGGACTCAAAATTAATGCGAATAAATCCTCCTTCATAATAGTTGGAAACAGAGATTCGTTTCCTGTTATAATATTAGATGGCACAATACTTAAAGGCAGTTCATCAGTAAATGTTTTAGGGTTGATAATAGATGAAAATTTAAAATTTCAAGAACATTTGAATAAAAAGCTTACTGCTTCGAGACTTAAATTGCGTCATCTATACCAATTCAGACATGATCTTACTATTAATGCAAAATTACGTTTGATATATGCCCTTATACTACCCACTTTTGACTATTGTGCTTGTTCCTATATACCAAACTTGACGGAAACAGATAAAAATAGAATTACATTAATTCAAAACTCTTGTTTGCGCTTCGCTTACGGTGTACGTAAATACGATCACATAAGTAAATATCGTGAATTAGCCAATATGACATCTATAAATAATCGCGTAAAAACATTGTATCTCTGTCAAGTACATAAAATTATAAAAACATGCTCTCCTTATTATTTATTGGATAAACTAAAATACAGAGAATATAATTACTCATTTCGTATCAAAGATTTATATATAATTCCAGCATATAGAAAGTCAAAATTTAAGCGATCCTTTTCTTATCTTGCACCCTCTTTATACAACTCCATTCCTTACGATGTGAAATCTCTGTCTGTAAATTCATTTATCAAATTTGTAAAGAAAATGTATCGCTAATTATGCATTTAATGTTAGCCGTAATTATGTAGTATATATTTTTGTATTTCACTGTTATATCTTTTTTGTCCTGAAACATATCTATTTTGCATTACTTTATGTTTTTTATGTTAGCATTATGCTATATTTGGTATATGTAGATAGTTGGTTCTTGGTTAGGTGGAAGAACAGCCTTTGGCTGAACCTCGCCTTTGTATTAATTCACTAATACAATAAAGAATATATTATTATTATTATTATTATTAATAACCCCTGAATCCCTACAGACTTTCGTTACGGTTGCCTGGCAACAAGTCTATCAAATTATTTTCAATTTATTCTAGCTCTCTTGTTATATTATTGCTGATTATTTACCTTATTATAATATACAAAGTTGTTATATAGTTGTCTGTATCATTGACAAGTTAGCGGAAAGTAAAAACCGGTAACTTTTCAAATATCACCCTAGAAATACAGTTAAAACAAAAGCAGAATTGTAAATTAAGCCATTGTCAACATGAATAAAATAAACTATAATAATACAGTTGTTTACATTTTTAATACTTATCAATGCAATGAAAAAGTACTTAACTACCTTGATTAAATTTTATTGCAGTTTAGTAATTCTAGTTTTATGATTCTGTATTCCCACTGCGGAATACCATTAATTATTTTTAGTGAAGTGATTTAGTGAGTGAAACTGTTTCCCTTTAATTAACCTGTACAATCTACTGAATGAAACAAACCGCATGTTTTCGATATTTTAAACATGAGTGCAGATTTCAATCTAGGAGCAGATTTATTTACACTGATGCATTACCATAATTGAAGTTAATTTAAAGTGCAAGGAATGACAGCTGTGAGAAACATTCGTCCTTTGATAACTCAAACACAATTTTCTTCAAAACATCTTTGTGTAGTTCAGAGTTAAAACTAACGGTAATACCATAAAGAATTTTGAAACAAGTCAACAGCAAGATAAATAACAAAACAAATATTTGTTTAACTGGATCAGGCGTTTTGTTATTTATCTTGCTGTAGACTTGTTTCAAAATTCTTTTTGGTAATAGATAGCTCAAAGATTTGTAAAGAGATCCGAAATTTCGTTTAGCTTTTAAGTTTATTGTTATATAGCTTTCAAAGATTTGCTTCGGTCGACCATAAACCATCAACCCTTTTCTGATTCTCGGAAGACGCGAACTTTCTAACTTTTTGTGCATCTCAGGGTGTGGAGAATGCGCCATGTTAGAGTCGTTGCAGTGTAACATATTTACATGCCCATGGAGAAGATGACCAGTTAAATTGCGAGAATCAGAAAACGGGAATAAATTCTGTAACTTGAAGGGGTGGGCCGCCTGAGGAAAATTTTTAAAATTTGCAAGTTAAGGGAGTCACTTACAGACAGTCGGCAAGTAAAGAAAAAGAATCATTCATGACTCGCTTTATAAATATTATTTGTAAGTAAGTTTAAGTTTTATTCTCAAATGTAACTTGTAATAATTTATTACTAGTTTTTAACTTTTAACTTGTGTCATCATATTTGTAAATTCTATTTTATTTTAATATATTTTATTGTTAAGTTTTCTTATTATCGCTTTGTTTATCCCAATTATTTATTTTTTTTCCTAAAATTTGTTTGATTATTCTAATTAAAAATAATCTAGTGGCAGCAATCATATATTATCCATGTTAGACATTTTAATTCCAAATTTATAAGTAACTTTTTATTAAATTAAAACCCAAAATTCCCATTGTTACACCTAAGTACGTTTATATTTTAAACTTGTTGAAAACTTTATTTTTTATGAATTGTAGTGAAAACAAACCGCTATTTTCTCATGACCTATGGAGAATTTTGGGATAAGAAGGTTCCGTTTAACCGAAGTCGTAATTGTTATAGTTTTCGGGATCCCAATGGTGGTTGATGAAATATGGACACACAGTGTTGCAATTGCGTAATATACACTAAGATAAAAAGACTATCATTATTGATATAGCACAAAGTTGTATCTCGATGCAACAGAGGGACATATTTCAAAGATAAATATAATTTATGGTAAAGGACCGTAAGGCTACTTTCGTAGACAAAGCATGCAGCCTAAAGATTCAATGCATGGATAGAGCGACTCAAATGTAGGCCGTTGGTAAATAGTATTATACTGCAGAAAGTAAGGGATATGCAGCGATATTTATAGTTTTATTGCTGGACCTACCCATATAACAAATGACAATAATATGTTAACCAGTTCATCTCGTCATTGCCTTGGTCCGTCTCACCTATATAGTAGAGGAATATTGAACTTCTTTCAGCCCGAATAAGATATTTATTTTGTAGTTTTCAGAACTTATTTTAATTTCTTTTTTCTTTTAAGTAAGCCTAGATTATATGTTGTTATAAATAATTTTTGTCTTTTAAATATTAATCAATATTATAGAGTAATAATTATTTATCCAAAAAGTGGTTCATCTCACCTCCACCTGCCCTAAATTATCTATTTTTTTTTCTTCTATTATAAAGAATAATTCTCATAAAAGAGGTGCGTCTATATTCGATGTCTAGGAATTTCATGCCAGATGAATAGAGCTTTGGCTTGTTATTGAAAAAAGCGTCTGGATCCGAAAGAATATATTGCGTAGGGTCAATGTCAGGCTGTATTAGAAGTCGTCACAGCCCTAATATCAAACAAACTCGTCTTCATTCCAGTTCCCTTTCATCCACATTCATATAATATCTTTCTACATACCGACATCCGTCAAATTGCTCTACTCGATGAGTCCATCTCTCTCTGTCTGTCGGAAATCAATCATTGCCATTCACTAAGGACGCGATGCCGATTACCTATCCCGGATAGATCGTCGATCCGTTGGGGCTCGTTGCTTCCAATGCGGCAAGAGCAATCGCAATGCACATACCCCAACAATCTCTTTCGTGTCACCACTCATTAAACACAATGGAAAACCAAACAGAAAACAATACAAATATCATCCAACTAAATCCCTACGTCCCGGAAGATTTCAATTCATCAAAACTTTGGCGTTCGGCGGAGACATCATATTAATTCTCTAAATAACTTCCTATTACATGGAATCGTACTTTCGTTTCAAATCATGACATTTGTGACAACCACATAAATAGCTACAAAGAAAACCACAACGCAATGTTTACCTTGTTTTACAAATTTTTTCTTCCTTTTATTTTTCATGTTTCATGTCATAATATTTAAATTAGATATCTTAATATTTTATGACAGGAATATAAAAAAAGAATTCTAAATAAAAATGAATTCAAAGTGGTTAATTCTTTAATACTGGAATATATTTGGAATTCTAAATTGTTACCTACAAATTTTTGTGCAGAATTAATTTATTAGTGGGCCCCGGGCGTCGCAGCCTAGCGGGCGACAAAATCAGATTTGAATGATCAGACTAAAGAATATATTTTATATCAAGGGCGTAATGTAGCTTATTGACGAGTACAACAATTGTATTGTACCTGTAATAAAATTTAAAATGGTTCTATTTAATGCCTGCCAAATTTTTTTATTATATTTAATTACAGTTTGTTACATCTGAATTTTTTTTTAATAATCAATAAAGATGAATTTATTAAGGTACAAGTAGGTACTCTGCAATATAATATTAAAAACAATAAGAAAAAAATTATCTGTAGAGTGTCTTATTTGTGATCCACAATGTCAGAAGAGAGATTATCAAATCTTGCAATCCTTTCAATAAAATCGGAAAATTCTTCGTCAATAGATTACAATGATGTAATCACCGACTTCGCAGCAATTAAAACTCAAAAATGAAAATATAGATTATTATATTCATGTATTATTTCAAAGTTACAATATATTTTATAAAGAGCTACCTATTTTTATAAGAATTTTTTTTTATTGGAAGAAGGCGGTGAATATCAGCAATTGTTTTGCTCTGGGCGCCAAAAATATTAGCTACCTGAATACTAAAAATAATGTTTATTTATTTTGCCATAAAAAGTAACAAATAACGTGCGAATGATTTAGTCACATGAGTAAAAGCAATTTTATATCTCCCTATACTATTTATATTTTTGTTTCCATTTTATTTGTTTGAATCATAAATATCTCCAGAATGTGCCTGCAAAAGTGCAGATAAAAGATATCCTAGAAAACACTGAGCCAATTAGTGATTCTGTAATTTAAGAACTTTATAATTTAATAAATAAAGAGCCAATTCATTATACCTGTGAAAAAAATGCTTATCAGTGAAAACAATATTTTTTATACTGATGGGCGCAAAACCTCACTATCAGTGATTTTATACTTATCCAGATACCAATATGGTCATTATGCAATATACGTTCTTTATAACGTTATGTTTCCGATAAGTGTAACATACTTTTTTGCGCCGTACCGTATTTATATTAGTATCTTGTTTTTTCACTTGTTATCACTATTGAATAATCAATCAGCATGAAGCAAATCGTATGTCTATCACTCAAGTTCATGACAGTTCCCGCATATTTCAACCTAATCTTAACTGTTCAGTTAATGCTGTTTGTAGTTTTATAGCGTTTTTAGACTGAATTGATGCAATATAATAATTAAACGCAAGGATTAGAAAATGTTAAACAGCACAAGTTAAGTATTCACCGCTTTCATTTCACAAGTAAGTTATAAAATATATTACAGGATGTGTTTATTGCCAGGGAAGGTTTCCGTAAGTATCCATATGTCCGTAAGGTGCCCGCAAGATAATAGAATTTCTGCGTACAAAAGTATAACATACCTTTGGAACAAATATTATGGACTGTTGTGTATCCCTGAACACAAGGCATCATAGTCTGTATCTGTAAATCTGTAAATAATGAAGAAAAATGCATCTATTTTTGTTGATTAATATAAAATTACACATAAGAGTGACAGCTTTCGACAGATTTACAGATCTGTAAAACTTACAGATTTGGTCAAAATTGGCCTAAAAATTTATGAAGTTATTATAATGATAGAATTTTAAATTTAGCGCATTTTTTTTTTCGAGATTACAAAACAATATGTGAAATGCTTGATTGTTATATTTTGAATTGTAAAAATAGTAATGAAACGGGGTAAAAATTATAATAAGATTAGTATTCTAATTTTCACGGGTTGTTTTATCCAAAAATGGTAGATGAAAGATGGTTGCGGTACTTTCTATATATCTAGGGACTTAGCATCAAGTGTAGGAAAACAAAGCTAAGGTCTTATGCGCATTGTGGAAAGTTAGAGTGAATTTAAGTCTATTTGTGAGCTGTTGGAGTATTAGAGACAATAATATTATTAATTTAAATTTAAATAGTGTGTTTATCTGGGTGTGAGATACATAAACATGGTATAAGTTTATGTTAGTTAGTGAACTTATTCGAAAATGTAAATACTTCGAGATCGATAAAAGAGAGAAACTATGTTTGACGCTGCACTTGTCACTTTTTGTGGAATTAATGAAAATGAAATGAAAAATGTTCTTGTTGCATTGTTTGGAAACGAGCAATCTAAAAAGTTCTCAACAAAAAATTGAAATTACATTACAAGGTTAAAGCAGCATGTACTTGCAAAGCAGAGTAAGGAGACAAATGCAAACTTATTACAGCAGTTTTAATACATGTAAACTGGTTTGTTGATTTGAAATTGTCAGTTTCATTCGTACAACTGATTTATAAATTTTTAAAATATTACACTCTTTATAATTGAATAGAGTCTAATAAGAATTATAACACAAATTTGCACTTCAGTTATTACACCAGATATATACAGTGTGTGCAACAAAATATATATATAGGAATTTAACATGGAATTTTAAAAAATTGCGGATACTCTCTTCCCTGATAGGTACAATAAAAGAAAAGCTACAAGAATATAAGGTTGTTCAAAATTAAATTCTACATCAGATAAGATCATAATTGATGCAATACGAGATTTATTAAATATAAAATATAACATATTCGTTAAAAATCAGACTGCCGTATATAACCTTGTAACATTTGGCCTTTCAGTTCGTATTGAAAAAGTAAAACAAACAATATTATTTCATTAGTTACATAAAGTGTAATTTGCTATTGAAACAATGGCTTTCTTTTATTCTCCCTCTACTAAAAGTTTAACATTTGTCGATGCCAAAAGCTACATTCAATGTTACTTTTTGAGTTATATATCATCTATTGTGTTCATTGTGTTGATACATATTCTAGTACATGTACATGCATTTGCGATTGTAACTAATGTTTCACTGTCCAAATCTTTAAAGAATAAAGCTATACTCGAGCCGCGGAGCCGCATTCAGGGATTTCGAAAGTACGGAAGGGTCTAATTTCATACATAATCAATTTTAATCCTAATTTTAACTTGAAATTATTATTTTTATTTAAAAATTCATTTATTAAAATCTAAAAAAAGAAATTAAATAAAAACATACAATTTCTTTTTAGATATATACATGAACTATCAAAAATATTTAGTTTTACGAAATACTTGTATATATTAGTTTATAAAACCAAAATCTACCCAAAAGATTTAATAGTTAATTAAAAATATTTTGTACCAATATCGCAATATCCAATATTAAAATATAGTTTTCTATAGTAGGTATAGTACAATCATGTTTGGTAATGAATTTACAGTTATTTTTAATTTCTCAATTCGAATCTAGTAATAAGAACATTTACCTAAAGAAGTATCGTCCAATTATTACTTCTTATGTTAAATCGAATTTAAATTTTTAAATATATCATAGCATATATAATAAAAATTCACATTTTATTATTGATGAATCACATAGAAAATGGGAGAATTATAAGTTTATAAGTAATGAGTAAACTCGTAAACTAAAAATATACAATAAGAGACAATAAGATTATTATGATTATTATTATTATTGTATAAAATACATTTGTGCACTAAGACCTGATCGTTAAATGCACATTATTGCCATTGTTACAATAAGAAACAATAGGTATCGTATCGTTTGTACTAAGAACTTCAACACTAGTTCGAATAGGCCATAGGATAGCCACCTATAATACTGGAGCACTTGGTCCCCATAAGAGCTATTGTGCTATTGTTGTGATGCAACTACGAGGACAATAATCATTATCATATCTGCATTGCAGATTATATTAGCTAAAGATACGAGTACTTTGATGTATACTGTTTACTTATACAAAGTTAAGATAAAAATATATATAAGTTTGATGTTTGTACATATTATTACGCTCCTTTATAGTTATCAAGTATGAAAGGACAATGATTTGAGAGAACGAAACAAATTAAATTAAATTTAGATCTATTTGAAATATTTTATTTGATAAGAGTTGTCATTTTTAAATTAAATTTTGACCGTTACTAAGTTACATTTACTTACCGGTTTGTCGTTCGGTAAGAAATTACGAACTGATTTTTAATTTATGAACATAACTTATTGCCTTAGAAACCCATTCGCTAAACTATAAAAAATACCCGAACGTACAAAATTATTTTTTACTTGCACACATACACATGGTGAATGTGAGAAACCATGACATAGGTGTTTAAAATTAGAAATTTTTGCTACTGTTATCTGCTGCGCTAAATATGATGGGGTATAAGTAGCACCCTTAGTCTGATTATTTAATTTTGCATACTAAATATTCTATAACATTTTAATTAAGGTTGAGAAGATACTCATTAATGACCTAGCGCCAAGTTGTATCCTGAAGTAACCGAGGGACATAAGGCGCTGGCCAATAATGGTCTTTCTAACTGTGGTATATATTCACTACCGGTCGTTGAAATCCGAAAACCAAACAATAATACGAATAAACGAATAAAATTTGGCATAGAGGTTGTTTATCATTAGGCGAATAAATCATTAAAATTTCACATGAATATAAATATATTACGAAAACGAAAAATTTAATACGAAGCGTGTCATTCCCATGCTCTTGTAACCGCTTGTACTGCTCTAGGCATACATTGAATAAGGAATAGGTGACAAATCTAGAAAATTAATCGGCCATGGAAGCACTGGTATTCTGTGCTGATCATAGAAGGTTAATACTCTTCTCGCGACCTGAGGCCTTACGTTATCCTACTGAAATATAACTGCTGGATGGAGTTGAATATGTAGAGCAACTTCCGGTATTAGGATCTCGTTAATGTATCGCTGACTGTTTACAGTTCCAGAAATACGAATTAGACGAGATTCCCAGTTGTAAGAAATTACTCCCCACTCCATAGTTCCAAGTTGCAGGCACAGTATGTCGCGTACGAATGCAGGCCGCATTCCTTCTTTCACCCTGGCGTCGTGTGTAATTTTCGTACAAACAATATTTCGATTCGTCAGAAAAGACAATTTTATTCCATTCATTATTCCGTAACTGCCTTTCTCTATCTCAACTCAATCGCAATTCTGCTAAATTATGACGTATACCTCGTATATGGTTATATGGGTATCTTGGCACTACCCACTACTGCCGTGCTATACTTGGTGCACTTTGAAAACGGTCTTGTAACGTCAGCCGGACAAGGTGAGGGTCATCTCTCGCCAATGTCCTCCGACGGGCTCCAGATCCAGCCTGGTGTCTTTTTTTATATCTGTCTGTACCCACTGTTATCATATGCGCGAAATCGTGCTTATACTGCGAGTTAGACGGGCCACTATATCACGAAGTGATAATCCACTTTCGCGCATACCCATTATACGGCACCTTTCAAATTCATCCACTTTTTCAAATGGACGTTACTGTCTTCGAAGAGACATGTTAATTTGATATCATTAAATTTTATCTGAATTTCAGTTATATTAAAGAAATATCAAACAAATGAATTTGATTGATAATAAAGTTTAACCCTGCATATATTCAGAACGAATGTTATTAATAATTCCAAATTTAAATCATTTATTCTTCTAATAATAAGTAACCTCTGTGCCACATTTTATCCCTTTATTCCTATTACTTTATTTTTTTTTCCTACTTTATCTTTATATCTGACGTTTCAGCTTGTAACCTTACTTTGGATTATTGATTTATTTTTGTTTGATCTACTTATTTATTAAAAGTCAAATTTAAATTGTAAATCTATAACTTACACTGTGTGTAAGTTTAATGAGTTACACAATGTTAAGATTTAGAGGATTGAATTTCTTTAAAAAGTGACAGTGACCATGGTTACCAAGTAAGCGGAAGCGGTAGTGAAAAATAATTTCTAAGATCAAAAAAAAGTTAATAATGTTGGGATCTAGACTAGTGCTAGTAGTGAAAACAATAAATTACTTTTTGATAGTAGTCCTCCATATTTATATAATAAGTGTTCAAAGCAAACAACTCCATAGCTGAGAAATTGTATTCTTATTCAATCTGTGACTAATTTTAAATTTAATATTGTCTAACCTTCTTCGAACAACTCATGTTCAATAGATCATAGTGTATCAGTGGATCAAGCCTTAATTAAACAATGATGAATTCTGTTATAAAATAAGTAAGAAAACAAAGCCAGTACTTACGACATCGATGATGTGGTAGAGGGCGGCTCCGAAGGTGACGGTGAGCACCTCGGACGCGTTGGCCACGGGGCGCACCGCGGGGTCGTAGTCCGACATGAGGTGCTTCATCAACCGGCGCTCCGCATCGTCCGCCAAGCACACCCGACCTGCAACGCAAGACACTACGTGACCCAAGGTCTCACGCACACCGCCAGATATATTGCAACCAATTAAAACTCCCGTGTAATTGAAAAAGAAAACGCAGGGGCGGACCGTGAACTTTGGGGGCCCTGGGCTTATACTGTTTGGGGGCCCCACCATAAGTTTTTTTTAATAAAAAAATATGTAAGGTAACGGGAGTAGAAATTTTTTTATTTAATATTCTAAATTAACATTAAAAAAAACAAAAAATAACATTTATTCTTATAAATAATAATAATTTAAATACATATGAAAAAGAAATTTTATCAGGTGTTCAAAATTGCAATCAAGTAGGCTTAAATAAATGACAGAAACTAAATAAACAATTCTTTCGACAGGTTGTTTGTAATAGACAAGTAATTTTTAAGCAAGATTTCTTTTTGAGGGGGTATTTGAAGTCTAAAGTTTATGCCACGCTACCCGAATCTTTAGAAGTTTTACGGCAACGTACCGCAGTTCCAAAATTTTGAGCAAAATCTTTATAATTGTATGGAACTTGGTGGTAGTCATTTTGAACACCTAATAAACTTATACTTGAGTTTCTGTCATTTGTTTAAGCCCCACTTTATTGCAGTTTTGCACACCTGATAAAATTTGTTTTAAACGATATTCCTCTGGAACTAATGATCGGATTTGAAAAATAAAAAAAACTGTTGAAAAGAGAATTGAAAGGTCTTTTGAACTGTCATGCTTGACACCCTTTTCCATTTAAAATTTTTGAGGTGCAGTCTACTCCCATTTATACTAAAATTGACGTGTTCGAGCTTTTTTTGCAAAATTGATGTTAAGTGGCCAAAAATTTCGCTGATAATTTTCATTGGACCACCCTGTATAAAGAGAGATAGATACTAGGATTAGACTAAAAAGAAAGTGACGTCGAAATTTATTTAAGCATCCATGCAGAGAATGCTAATGTCTGTGGGGTTATTCTGATTGTCCGAAGAAGGGGGCCCCTTGTATCGCGGGGCCCTGGGCTGCAGCCCATAAAGCCCATGCCTAAATCCGCCCCTGAGAAAACGGATGTACTACAACACATCGGGAAGTTTCAGCACGGTACGGAGGGATCATAAGGATATTTTAAACTCACTCGTGAATACGGGTTATTTCTATAAATAAATTTATGAAGTGTGATTTTGATCTAATGATATTAAGGTATGAACTAGACTATCTACTTCATAATAAGTGAACATTCCTCTCAAATAATGTTTATTATTAATCGTGGTATTTGGTGTACAGGTGAGAAGTGCTAGTCAACTGTACACATTGTACGTAAATATTGCTGTATGAAAAATAGTGTCCGACCAAAGTTTCGGTTTCGTTTTCGGTGTTAGTCGAAACTAGCGTTCATGTGTCATGTCTGACGCTTTCTGATTTGATCAAAACGGTTTCACTAGACCACATTTTTTTGTTTGTTTGTTAGTTAACAGTTTTGTTTTGTACGTTATTTCATTTTTCTTCTTTGCGCAAAAATAATAATAATTTTATTATTGTTACTCTGAAGCTATTAATAATACCTTAAAAAGTAAGAACGACTAAAATTTCCGTGTTTCATAAAACTTTAACTAAAGTTTATAGGCCAATGCTGAACAAACATGTAATGAGCAAAATCGCAACGAATGTATCCACTTTTGACCGAAGAAAGTGTATGCTTAAAAGAACCATAAAATTTATCGGCATATTCTACAATGAGTTTCATATATCTCTTCATACAACTATAACTACTTTTCACGAAGGTACTAAAATATTTTATATCTAACGTATTAAATTTAATGAATATTGTAAAAGCATTTTAGATCAATCGTACGAAACTTTATAGATCAATTGTATATTGACGACTTCTAGATAAAACCAACTACCCGTTACCAATCCAGCTAGTAAAATAGACAACGCAAATTTCTTATGAGTTATTAAAAACGGCTGTCTAAGAACCACATCAAAATCCCATTCTGTTACAACGACTCAATAATTTGTATAAAAATAACAGTATCCTAGTCGTTTGGTAGAAATACTTATATTACAATATTTACAAGATCAAAATTGAAGGAAAATTATACGAAAATTGCATTTCTTGAAAACAAATAAAAAGGAGCTAAAGAAAAATTCAATAAGCGCGATTTCTATGTAAAAGAAATGAAACAGAAAATAAGAATTGAGCAGGTATGTAAAAATGGGAACAAAACAAAATATTGTAGTATATGTGAAATGAAAGAATGCATCTAAAGTTTGTGAGTCATTATAAAACTGTAGTATATACCAGTATTGATTGAATTAATAAAAGACACAATGAAAATAACATATCTTCTCTTTTTTCTGTAGTCTTATTTTGGCTTATTTGTCTTGTGGCGTATCCACTTCTTTCATAATATTTATTTTCTTGATTTCTCTAATTTTTTTAGAATTAAAATTTCTGACTCTCTTATCCTTTCCTCTGGTTTAATCCCTCTTTTTCCCTTTTTATAATCATTTTTGCTACTTTCATTTTTTCTTCTTCTAAAACCAACTAAAATCTAAGGTCTGCTTCGGCTATTTTACCAATATGTCTTCTAATACTTTTTTTTTCAATCTTATGTCTCTGCCCCATATATTACTATATATTTTTGACTATATATTCGAATATCAACCACTGTTATGGTTTACTTCTAAAATATTGAGTATTTCCCATGTTCTTGATATATAACTATTGAATATTTTTTCCCGTACATATCCAATTTATTTGCCACGCACTTCTGATATAACGATTGAATATATTATTTCTCTACTGTTTATTCTTGTATACGTACATAATATATAATATATAAATATATAAAAAATAATAAATGTCGTATCACATTATTTTAAAATTTCATTTTTTGTTGTATTCATTTGCCACATTTATAAAATATAGTTCTCACTGCTTAAAGAATGGTTATTACATGTCAAATAATATTGACTTTTTTTACTAGCACTACAATCAACTCAGAAACCATAATTTTGTTGACATCGGTAATTTCGTAGCAATATAATTTTACAGTTAAAGAAAGTTCTAAAAAATATGTAATTTATCATTTAGAAAAACTATAAAGTGAAGTATAAAAACGATATAACTGCATGAAAGTAAGTACATTATGTAATAGGAAAGATAATGATTAATATATATTAGTAAAATGTCTTAGTTTGAGGTATGTGTTTTTTATTTAAATATTTGTTAGTAATGGACATTGCTAAGTTTCAGTAATGAAGGTAAACAACGCTACGTGAACAGAGTTGTACTCCAACTTTCATTATTGTTTAACATATTGTTATTTTCAATATATTCATACAATGGAAATATGTATATGAATATAACATTCTAGATTTTATAACTTTCCACGTGTTTGATGTTTGACATATTTTTGTTTGATTTCTTTTATATTATAGTTTTCAGTTGAACTCCATTCTTATATGAACACGAATAATAGTAGAAATAGAATTGGGTTTGCCAAGGTTACATTTTATTGCGACCCACCCAATTTTATTACTGACTTCTGACCTCAGGGACAACTTGATAAATGTCTGGGCGATCCAGAGCAATGAAAAGTAGGAATAAAATTATTCTTTATTGCCAGTATTGTTGTACTTCTTTTATTATAAACTATAACCACGAGTTCTTGAATAAAAATTTAATGTCGTCAACCAGTCAATGTTCTGGAATAGTAGAATGCACTTATAAGAATGATATATATTTTAAAATGATAAATGTAACATGCTATTCAATGAGAATAAGTACGGGTGCTATTATTGAGAACGAAGTTTGCCCACATGAGCGAAACCGAGTGTTGTAAATAATTTGAATCAGTAATACTCATTACATGCGAATAGAATACTTTACTTTATCCACAACTATAACTTGAACAATATATATATGATTATTATAACCATATATGTCATCACACATCAACACATAGTGTTTCACGAGAGTCTTGTATTTTTCTTGGTCTTACTTTCAGTCTTGCAAAAAAATGCAAGACACGAGCTACATATTTCAAAGCAAGACAAGGTAAGAAATTGTCTTCCAAGAAATGTGCAAGAACAGCAAAATTTTCTTCAATTTTTGTAGACTCGCATTTTTTTGTTAATTTTACATCCAGATTTGTAATAAGATCCTATCTACAAATTAATAAAAGAAAGAAAATAACTGGGTATTAAGAAAATTAATACAATTTTGTTAATATATGTATGTAAATTTGATTTTCAAAAAATATGTAATAGTAATAATTATTGACTAAATAATATAATTATTCTTTTAAATCATGTAAGAGTTAAGGCACAAAATGTTTTTTTATAACCAGGGATGCTTTGAAGAAAACTTTCCTGCTTGTATAGATATCGAGTATATACGTATGTATGTGCAGTTATACGATTGAATAATATTATTTCATCGAGCTTTCAATATTATTCAATGAGCAACAGTATCAAAGGTCATTAATTGATAAAAAAAACGATTGAGTTATATTTATATTATTTAACACTTGTGAATAAAATACCTTATTACCATTATTATTAAATACTTTTAGAAGTTTGAAGTTTCATTTTAGTTAGTCCTACAACTCGTCAAATTACCCACAAGTTACAAGTTACACCGCTTAGAAAAATTGTACAAGAAAGTGTACACTAGTTTTAACGAGCAAAGAATTTACTGCATTCTAGATTCATATTAATTTTAACTAAATTTGATAGTAAATAAAATGGAGTGTATTGTATATATTGGGTGGAAATTAAATCAGAATAAATCTGGGTTTTGTTAAAATTGCGTAGATAAAACCATTTTTGTCACTAATTTATTTACAATAATGATACTTATTTTCAAACGATTTATTAATATTTTATTTTAGTGTTGTTAATTAGAATTGTATAATAAAATTCTGTCCAATGCCACCTCTTTTTCTAATTACTATCTAATTTCTGTAGTGTAATATTGGATAGTGTAAATTAATATAGGGTACTTACATTATACATTATATATACTGCTTTCACATTCCCATCAAATTTGCTACTATAACAGAATACTGACAGTAGTGAGTTATGTGAATCATTGATCATAATAGATTTATAAGTAAAACGTTGACTTAACTTAAGTGGTTATTAAACTCTAAGAAATATGTAGTTAGTACGTAGCTATACACATTGAATGTTCCATTTTATATTACATCCTGGAATATTTCGAGTAATGCATTGAATCAAAGAATATTCCAAAAGAAACATCAGCGGTCGGCAACCATTTTGTAATGAAGTGACAGAATTTGAAGTAAAAAAATTGTAATAAAATAAATTGTACTCTTTAGGGACGTAAAATTAAATCTCATTTTCTACCAAAAAAGTATGATCTTAACCAAGTTAACTAGAAAGAATAACCTTGCTGTACTGTAGCAAAATACTATCAAAAATTTTACTTAATAGAATAAAGCAGGTTGAGCATAAATGAAGTAGAAAATAAGGTTTTCGAGAAGGAAGATCTTGCACAGGACACAAACACAATTAGGATACCTATTGAATAAATGATGAAATTCCAAGAAGCGCTTTACTTAATGTTTATTGACAATGAAATCTTTCAGGATACTCTCAAATCCTTAATAATATTTACTGTAAATATTTTTCATAAATGGACTTGGTAAATTCTTAAAATTTTAAGAATATTCCTAGAATCTGGCAACAGTGATGTGAGCTAAAATCTTAGCGTGCCATTTGAAAGGTCATCTCGTGTTCCGTTGGTTGCCTGTCAGGAAACCCAAAAATTATAAATCTGCGATTTATTACATCATTTTTAATACGAAAATTTAGTAAAAAAAAAATTTAGTGGTCAAGTAGAGTAGTTCAAAGAATAGTGGTTGTGCTCCTTATAATAATTACTTTATTAATTTGATGTGGTTTATAAAAATAGAACTATATTATTACTATTTCATAGAATTTTATTTACAGTTATTTAAACTGCAACAAATATACATTATACAGGTACATTTTAACCTGAGTCAAAGCTTGCCTTGCCGAAGTTCATGTTACCGTAGGAGTATAGTTGTATTAGGTGGTTCACTTGACAGTTTAGATTTATTTATTTGCAACTTTTCATAGTTAACTTTTCCCGTTGCAAGATGACCAAATGTACATGAAATTAGTAATTCATAATTAGTAAGACATTTATATTCTGTAACATTTGGTTGACAATGATAACCAAATAAAAATATTATTAGAAACTTACAACTTACATATGTTGATAAGGAAAGTAAAGCTTACATCAATAGTAGCGCAAAAAAAACATTAAGGGCCGGTTTTTCCACCTCGGGTTAAAGTATCAGTTACCTTAACCATCAGTTAACAGAAAAATATCGCATCGAAATTGTAAATACCGTGTATTTTTAACAACTTACATTAGTTTCTCGATGCGATATTTTTCTATTAACCGATGGTTAAGGTAACCGGTACTTTAACCAGAGATGGAAAAACCGGCCCTTAATTTAAGTTTAAGAGTTCTTCTAAACTTCATAATTTTTTAAATATTAAAGAAAATCTCAAAAACAACGCATGTCTGTATGTCTTAAACTTCTATTCTATCGGAAATTGCTATTGTTTGCTTCCGTAATAAATCAGGTAGCTCTCGGCAGTTCTAATATACCCTGAAAAGAACAAATTCGTGCGCATCACCAGTAGCGAAGAAGGGTGGGACGAAAGCTCGTCTCGAGCGTCACGGTTTAGGGGACGAAAAAATCAGATTTGAATGACCAGACTAAATAGCATATATTGTATCAAGAGCGCAAAGTAGGATATTGACGAATACGACAATTGCATAAGATTAACATTTATGCGCCGGTTTTTTGCCTGTCAAATTTCTTTGTAATATTTTCATTACAATTTATTATATCTTAATTGCAATTTCAATAATCAATAAACATGTCTTTATAAAAGTGTAAGTACTCGCTACACGGTATTAAAACATTAAAAACAATAAGAATCAAATCATCTATATCTTAAAAAATAATTTACTACTTATTAATTTAAATCTGATAATTGCAGATGGTTTTCAGTAACTTTACTCTTAGGTTATCTAGTTTTATAGTAACATTTAGGGTGATATTACAGTTTCCTATTGTACAAATTATATCTTACTCGCTGATTCTATACTCAATGGATACTTATTTATTTTACTTTTACTTCGATGTTATAATAATATTTTCTTCAAATTTCACATACACAAAAAAAAACATTGGTTTGTGGTCGAATGTGGTTGACTTTCAAACCTATCCATATATATAAAAATACAATATATAGTTAGTTAGATCTTATTAAAAATTTTATTATAACACCTATTTTAGTCAACCTCTTCATTGAAAACGCATTAATTTACATATTCAATATGGTACAATGTACTTCCTTTCTTCATTGTTCTAAAGATACTTATCAATTTGCAACTACACTGTATTACGGTTCATTGACGGATTAGAGAAAAGAGCTGACGGAGCAGCCATGTAATGAACACTGATCAATCATAATCAGGTCTGTAATTACAAATTTGCGCACTATACAATTTTATATAGAAAAAGAAAAATACGTCGAACAGTCGAACTATATAATATAATTATATAAAGTAAAATACTATAATCAACCATTTTATTTAAAAAAGCAAACATTTTCCGATTTCTGATTTCCAAATTTTTAACTTTACGAATTATAAAGAAATAAATTATTAAAATATGTATTTCTATATTAGGGTTTCCATAGTTTCTAATTACGAAACTCTCTTTCTTCTGCAGTCTATTCAATTGGTCTGGCTTGTTGCATCGGGATGTTTTACATATTTTTGTAAATAATTCCTTAAATATATGTAAAGTCAATATTACTTTTGAGAATACGTTTTCCGTTAATACACTGACGAAAAAAAAAATTAAGGTCAATTTGAAATTATTATTTTCTGTTTTAAGCTTATATTTCTAAATTGTAAATCATAAGTAGACTATTAATAATTTATTTTTTGAGAAAATATATTTTTACAATATCAGTACTAAGAAGTTAGATATATAAACGTTAGAGAATAGATCGATAGTAGAAGGCTTTATTCTACTGAATTGCAAACTTGGTGTTTACCAAATTCATGGGGCATGGAATGATGGGGTAGCGTACTATTTTAAGATAAGTTGCGTTTTTGCCCCAATGGTTTAGACGGACTTCGGTAAGTATGGAGAAGAGATTTGGTGGTGAGTCGTTTATGATTTGTGCAGAAATCTTTTCGAAACCATGCACAGAATTGGCCTTCTTAAGAAATAACTTCCTGACCATTCACAGATACATTACGGAGATTGTCAGATTTGTTAGAGAATATCTGGAAGAAGTGTAAATTAGGCGATTTGATTGACTAGCCCTCAGTCTGGACATAAATCCCAAGGAACATATCTGGGATGAGTTACGACTACACAAGCATACACCAGCTCCAAGAACTGCCCAGGAGATCAGAAAGTTGCTATTGCAGAAGTGAAATAAAATCGGCCGAAAACAATTCTTAACGTTACTGAAAGTACGCTTCGTTGACTTTAAGGAGTCATTAACAGAGAGAAAAGAATCCACGATATTTGTGATATTTTTATAATTTTTTACTTTCCATATTAGTCTTAAGAAGAAATAATCGAACTCCGTGAGAAATGTAAATTTGTAGATTTTTCAGAATTCATTATAAAACAAAAAATACGCTTTACGTTACAATATTAAATTATTAATTTAGCCTACAAAACATAACAATGGTATTTCATTTTAAAATATAATCTTGAGATCGAACATTTTGACAATACATCATAATTTCAAATTGACCCCAATTTTTTGTTCGCTTGTGTTCAAATATCATATTAAAGCAAATACAATTTTGATTTTTTTTATCTTCTTACCTTCATTATACATGGAGGTATAAATACCACAGAAAAAGCATAAAAATTGGGACATTTTTAACTAACTAACAACAATGAACTAATCTTAGTGTAACACATGTAATATCTTTCATAATAAATAATTGAAACCATCACCGACTTTTATTTATAAATGCGGTGCCATATCGCAGCTTGCACTGCACCTAGAAAACTAGAAAAAAACATTTTATTCGGGTTCACAACAGTCCAAGTCTCCTCCACTATACAGGTGAGACAGATCAAAGCTTTGAAAAGATGAACTGGTTAAAAGATTGTTGTCATTAGTCGTATGTGGTACACACATACAAACGGCGACCATAAATTTCATATTTTATCCAATTATCCTTCTTTATCTTTTTTTAAATAATTTTCGCATCCCGCGTATTGGTTTTCATAATCTTCAGCTTTTTCGTTATCATCACCGTCTGATTAACAATTTAACTGCAGTTCTTTAGAATTCGTGGAATAATAACTAGATCGTCTACCTATGCGCGGAAGATTTTTTTTCCTGTTTACCGGTTGAATTGATCTTTTTAACGATAAAAATCTTCTGGATCATCTCTTCCCAGCACTAAGTGGTCCATCTGTTCTCAGAGCAGAGGTGAAATGGACCACTAAATTACTTATGACAGTGTACAAGTAAAACCACATTTTTAGATTTATGTACATGTTTTATTAAGTTTGTACATAAATAATTATCTCAAACCTATTGAAGTAGTAATTAACTAATTGTGTATAGAAAGTTTTATAAGCAATTCTTGACTCAAGAAACTTGAGTTATTCAGTATTGACTGCATTAATTTTCAAGCGGCTACTTACGCTGTCTCTAAACAACAAAATTAACATTCCCTACGAGAGATATCACTCACACATATACTTTTAAGATCAAAAGTCCATCTCTACTACAGGTCCATCTCTCCCCCACTTACCCTAGTTCTGGCAAAAAAAGATGAGTTACCGAAAGAATATAACGTTTATCACCATAACAGTATTAAGCGATTAACAATTTTGTTAAACCGAGACTAGTAATTTACAAGTACGCTTCACTGTTTTGACGAAGTAGAACTCTATTGCAAATATCTAAATAAGTTTTTGTTATTTTATCGCTTTAGGCGTACAATAATGTATTGTACATGTTGAATCGTAAAGGCAGGCTACTAAAAGCGGTACAAGAGAAGAGAAATTATTGCACATGTCATTAGTGCAAGTGAAGAAGAAGCAAAATGTAATAGAGAAAATCTTCTTTAAGTCTAAACATTCATTATTTGTACCATATATTTTTATCCGATAAAAACTGTTTCATCATCTATGTTTGATGACTTATTCGATAATTAGATAAACCTCTTCGTCTCCCCTGCCGTACAGTTCAACTTTGGTTGTAATCTCTGTGTAGGAGTTAATTATTAATTTTTATCTTGCAAAGTTAGGAAGTTTATATCTACATATCTAATTTTCTATAAATAGTGTTTTACAACTTGCCTCTCCTGTCTACTTAATTCGCATTAGGGAAATTAGTCTCTAGGATCTAGGATAACACGCGGGCCAGAATAAATAATTCACTTGCTCAAACGAGTGATAAGCACCTCCTAATTAGGGATTAATTAAATTTTTTAGAACCAACCACATCCCGAGAGAGATGCAAGCAACTTAATTATTCCTCAGATAACTCAATATAAATTTATAATAAAGTTCCAAACTTCTTTACTGAATTACTAGACGAGAATAGGCTGATGAAAAACCACTGTCTCGTAAGTAATTCTTCTCAAAATAGACGTGTTTGTAATACGTAATGATGACTACTAACTTACCCGCTCTTTATTCATTTCATTACTTCATTCGTAAAATTTTTACTTTCCTCGCATGAATATACGTGCTTCTAAATATGCGCTTACATACTAGTTTTATTGCTTTTACAAAGTATTATTTTCTCCTTTTTGCATTAATAATCTGAAAAGTATTTTAGGTTCAGCCAATCACAATACTTGAAAATGTTGTACCAATAAATGGATATAATTTATTCCCGCTATAATAATTTGTTGGTGCTGGTAATCACGTAAATATGACATGAACAAAAAATATTTTACAGTGACAGAAAAAACTGTAAAAAATAAGTGAAAACTGTGTTCTAAACGATGAGGAACTTACTCAGATGAAGACATTACCAATGCGGTTACCCATAATACCCAATAAAGAAACTGTGTAGAGACAAATTAATAAGTTTTTTAAGTAAGTAATCATTTTATTCTCTTCCTAAATATAACTCTTGATGCGCTTAAAAATCGATAATATGTAGTAAATGTCACTCATGTTAATCCCAATTTTTTGAAAATGCAACGACAGCGAAGCAGGGATTACTGTTCGTAACATTTTGCAAATATAATCGAGAATAATCTCAGCACTTGTTATATTACCATTAAAAACTTTTATTTGCTTTTTAGTAATTTAAAATATCAGCGTAGAGCCTACACCAAGAATCACAAAAATTAAGTTTTTTATAGGACTAGGCAAACAATTTCTGAAACTCACTCAATTTTTGAAGAATTTATTTGTTCTTCAACAGGTTTCGACCTCATATGGTTCTTCTTCAGGGAATGAAAGTCAAACATAAAATTTTGTTAGAGAATAAGATAATGGCGAAAAAGGATAAAATCAGGTAGTCAGTTAAAATGGCTTCCACAATAAACCAATCGTTTTATCTTGATTACCTACTGCTGCTCTTAAAGAGTACGATTGCAAACTGAAGGAGAACAGAGAACGGAATAAATTATCTTAGAGACACCAACATTACTGCAGTGGAATTAGCCGTTACATGTTGTACAGATAATTAGAAATATTCAAATTGTAAAAATATAAATATAATCGACAATATAAATTTATTTATAAATTTTGTTGTTGATCAATTGATATTTACAAGAGGAATGAATATTTGTTTTCCTATTGTTATAAGGAACACTCTATACGTAACAAAAATATATCAGCTACTTTAGTGGCGTAACAATGCAGCTACGAGCCTGTATTCCTGAGACAATCCGGGCCCCAATGTAGATTAAATAAATGTAATAACACTATATAATGCGATGCCGATTCGTCTTACCATCACATACTTTTTAATCAAAATGCTAACATCATTCAAAAGGTAGCGCGTCGGATCAGAAGCAGCTTCTCCCAATTTACAAGCGGTGTAACTCTGCAGCACACCATGACAGTCCATAGTTTATAATAAAATTATACAGAAAAAGGTAGCAACACACGAGACGGCATTTTTTCTAGTCAGATAAACACCAACGTCATTGTTTTAAGAAAAAATTAAAATATTTTTGGAACGTAAAATTAAAATTATATTCCGTCGTGTGTTTGGGTGGGCCCTTTGAGGCACCGGGCTCGCGTTCTACGGAACACGAAGAACACCGGTAGTTACGCCACTGAGCTACTTAAAGCTGGCTTCCCACAGCACGCAAAATCGCGGGCCGCGTCGCGCCAGCTCGGCAAACAAGTCGTAGAAAGAAATTCGGCCGATTCGCGGGAAGTCGGTAATATCAAAGGCGCGAAGTGAGCGCACGCTTAGTAGTATTTGTGACATATGTGTACCTATTTATTAACTTATGAATCAAAGAGGATTAGCACTATATTAGTTAATAGGTATATGATTGGAATTGATGATCGCGTCACTTCTTGTCGATTTCTTTTTAATCTTACTCTTATATTGAATGGCAATTATGGAGTGATCGACCAAGGATATTTTTGAGTGTTTGAATTTATTTAAATGAACCAACTTTGTAGAACACGAAAAGTGCAGAGCATAAAAATAAAAACAAGCTGCAAGTTGCATGAAGTAGAATATAACTACATTTTGGAATGGCACTTCAAATCAAACTAGACAACCTGCTACAAACCTACATACGTCGTGGGAAGGATTCGAAGACGCGATGCGGCCCGTAAAATTACAGGCCGTGGGAAGCCAGCTTGATATGTTTCATACTCGGCCACGGGTAGCTAAAGCTAGCTTTCCACGACGCGAAGCTTGGTGAGCCTCGCACCATTCGTGGACCTGGGATGTGCTCGAGCTTTAACGCGCTTTGACTATTCCCACGGCGCCTTGTGGAGGGTTTTTGACTCGTTTATACTAGCTCTGCCAAGCCATTCAGTTGAAAATAAATAATCGACGGAATAAGATTGCTGATAGTGTAGCTGCTTATATCATTTTGAGAGGTGACAATTAGAAAAACAACAGACTAAAAAAAAAGACGCTGGTGGATGACAAATATTCTCGGTGCTAGCCGTTCGCCAACCACCCTGTATGCATTGTAGCTAATTCTAAACTTCTGATAAAAATAATAATAACAACATAATAATAATTAAGATGTAAATCACAGATACATAATTTAGCTGAGGTAGTTTAATATAATGCGGAAAAATAAAATTATAAATACATATCTGATATATAATATGTGTATAATAAAATATACAGATAATACAAATGTTCGATGTTCCTCAACCACGATGTCATACTCTAATGGAATAGCATTGTACAAAACATAACCTGCAAGTTTTATTTTCAAACAATGATCATGTTGGAACGTTTGAAAGGACATAACGAGCCGAGCTTAAGCGAGCGGCGCATTTGTTTTGACTTGAGTCAAATGTACCGACAACTGCCGGAAAGCCCGAGCCGAGCCAACGAGCCACGATTCACCCCATTCCCATGGCGCGAGGATCGCCAAAAGTAGGTAAAAATTCGCCGAGCCCTGCATCCTGGGAAACCGGCTTAAGATGCATCAATATTTCCGTGGATACCTGAGATACTACAGAATTACCTAACACTATGATCAACAAAAATTTTATCAGTGCTCTCCATTTTATTTGAAACATTTCTCGATTTACTAAAAATTCATACGACTCATACATATAAACAGAAACCTACAAATAATAGTAGAGAATAATAAAATATGTAATATTTATATTTTTCACAATTTACTACTTAAGGTTTACGTCTATGAAATAATATGTACCTATATATCAGTGTTTACCAGCTACGTATATATAGATCTACATTTGTTCAATTTAATAGATTTCGAAATTATTGTTTTGTAATAAAATATAGTTAAATTGGTTTGAAACCTTTATAAAATAATTTAATTTATGAATTTCCGTAAAATTTCATTGCACATCACTCTTTGTAAAATATTTATGAAAACTGAAGCAAAATTAATTGTCACATAAATTATAAATACATATTTCAATTAAAAATTAATTTATTTTGCGTTTCATGTCAGTGCAAATGAGAATAATATTGCTATCGTTTGCTAAATTTGTTTATAGATCGGCAGATACTTTTCATTATCATCGAACATTTATGATTCATATTTAGGTCAGAACTATACTAATTTAAATGTAAACAAATATAAAACATACGTGTCTCATTATGATGAATTTTTCAATAAAATAAAAAATTATCATTTAAAAGTGCAGAACAATATATATTTTTTTGTTTATAGCATAGTGAATTTGACTCTAAATTCAGTGATACAATATTTGCATACCCTTAGAATACAATTAAAAAAAAAAACGATGTATTACTTTTCTTCAGATATGGAAACTGTGCCATCTACGATACAAGTGAATACGGATTTCATTTTAAAAGTTCTGTCTTGCTGTAATCGATGAATTTATTAATAAAGTGGAGAAAAATTTAAGCAGCATTTGTTGTATGTATTTGATGATATGAATTTAAACTTTTATTTTTCTGTTATTTAAGGATACCCAAATATTATATCTCTGAATTCAGAATGAAATTCTCTATCGAAAAAGCAAATAAAGCATATATGGTCCCATTTAAAATAACAAAGTTGGCCCCTATCAGTTGCGACGTTAGGCTATTTTTGTGGCTCGAGCCACTGTAGAAATTTTATTACCAAGAATACAAAATTTTACAAAATCTTTCAAATCTTGAAATAAGTTTATACATAGTACACAATTATTGTATGTTTAATGTATAAGTAAAAAATTAAAAATTCTTATTTCCAATTAAAAATTACAATTTTAATCCAAAATCTTGGTTTTTAAAACTAGTGCATATTAATACATGTCGATACGTTTATTTAAATTTTACGAACAGAATTTAATTATTTTTAAAGTGGGTAGAGAGATACCATATCAACGATTATACCATTTGATTTTAAGGACAGAGGAATATAAATGAAATATTTTTGAAAAATGAGAAACGAAAAAGCGGAATTTAAATTTTTCGCTCGAGAACTTTTTTTCTCTAAAATTTGTTACTTTCTGGATTTAAATAAATGTTGATGCGCTGATTCCGAATTGCTAAACAAAATTCAATTATCTCTTATCGTTCTCGATATTTTTCCGTTCAAACTGAGACTCAGAAAAGAAGTTTTTCAAGAATAGTACTGTAATGGGTTGAAAAACAAAATTTATCAAAAATTAAGAAAAATGTAAGGAACCTTGTAAAATTGTACCCGTTGGAATAAATTTGTAGGTTATACTTGGAAATTTTTTTTTAATTTATTTACAATATTAAAGGCTGTGCCTCTGTATCTGCAATGTCTCGAGAAAGTAATAGTGCACCACTTAAAATGAAAACCTGTATATTATTTCATAGTGCAATTTGTAATAAAATAATTATACATACACATAAGGCAGAATTAAAATTTTTTGAGCCGCTGCACTAAGAGGTAAAATGAAAAGACATTGAAGGAATTAATTTTTAGTTTTACTCATCATATTGTACAGAAGTATACAAAGATTATTAAAATTAAAGATTTATTTTGATATTGCATATGCACATAAGAAAAACATATGAATTAAGATCACACAGAATTACACAGTACATACATACATACATATGTATAATCGTATTTTTATACAAAGGGAATGCCAAAGATATGAATCATTTATATTCAATTTTCGATAATCACATAACGTATATATGTACGTGTTTCGTATCTTGATACATTTGCACAAGCTTCATGTTTGGCATTTACTACGTATATACAAGTGTGTTGTGTCTATTTTAATTTTTCTAAATTAAATAAAATGTCACGCAAATATTTAGGAAATATGGTGCTAGGTAAAATTAATCAATTATATATTTTTCTTTTAGCCAAATTCTACGCAGGTAGCAATGCATTAAATGTGTATAAATCACCAACAGGTTATCATGAAGCAGTAGTAGATGACACATAGGTATGAAATCCTCTTTGTATAAAAATACGAGTATATATGTATAATATTAGCACAACCTCTATTTTCGAAAATATAGCTAAAAACTCTCATTAGGATTAAGTTTTAATGAATAAATAGTTTAAGTAAGTTCTTTATTTTAGAAGAAAATATTCTAAAGAAAATACTAAAAAGCCAATTGTAATCTCGTACATAGTTTGAAATCCAATTTAAAGTTGAGGATAGATTGTAGTAAGATGAATGTAATAACATGCGTTCATACTACAATTAACAAGGAAAACATATTAATTTAATGAAGGTAGTTCAAATAGACGTTTGCTTTAAGCTAATTACGTTAACAAGTTAGTCGTGTTCTGTTTTCGAATTACTAACATTAAAGTTTCATAAGTAGACAATTATATTGATATTTTGTATAGAACACTTTACACAAACTATATACAGTGACAAAGGGGCGGATTTATGTTGGTGGGGGCCTCTGGGCAAAAGTTTGTTCGAGGTTGATTGAAATTGTTTAGTGATGCACAATCAGTACAGAAATTTTCGTATCTCGTCTCGCATCAATATGCGAGACGAGAACGAGAGCCAGAGTACATTTACAAAAACGAGACGAGCAAGAAGAGAGAGCAAAATTTTGCAAGAATTTATATGAATTATATAATCTGTGTCCCGTGGCTCTGTGCATGTGTGCATGTATGGTACGTATGTATGTGTATGTACGTATGTATGTATTTGGAACGCTCTGATATTATCTGATAAATTAGTTGGGTTAGGTTCCATTTGGGTTGGATCTGCTACATTGCGACATTTGAATTTGAGTGGTTATCAGTTTTATTTCGTACATAAATCAGTATTCAGTTTGTGCAATTATAACACATAAGATTAAAGTTTTTTTTATAAACGATGATAAATGATGGAAAACTGTTGATTGAAAAAAATGTAGATAGTATTTTGAACCTACTTAATTAAACCCCTAAATATTATAATATAATCAATTACAAACTATAATGCAACTAGGGTCCTTCTTGATCCTAGAAAGATAAAGCGACTAAGCACAAAACTCAGTGAAGAATTACCCAAACTCTCGAACGCAATCGTATCTCGTGGGCAACCTGGTCAGGGCCACTACAGCACAAAGCTGCTTCAACCTCTCTAGGGTCTCTACGGCCCACAGCCGCTTGCTGCCTAGTTGGCGGCCGAGCCACGGCACACTACATCCCAAAGCTGCTCGCTGCTCCGTCGGCAGCCAACCACGGTTCTGCATCAATCAGTCTCATAGACTGAATACATTATCTCACTCACTAACTCAACTCATATCATCCATGGTAATTGAACTCACCTCAATTATAGTTACTCAAGATCACTATCAAAATCACTACACAGTACTCAATGATCACTTTGAAAGCTAGAGAAATACTGAAAGAATAATTGTCAATCCCTCCGCATAATACTCATGCTTTTAATTAATTTAGGAAACTTATATCATTATAACGGAAATAATAATTACCAACAAGTTATTTATTACCACAATGAAATATTCGTAAGTTTAAATAAGAATAGTTTTTTTTAAAGTCAATATTGTAACAAGTACGGGGAATTTAATTTATGATGTTTTACTTGCACTAGACAAGGATAACGATAGTCGCTACCACCACTATCACTTTATTAAAATGTCTGCCGTGATAGAAGCAGACAAGGGGAATGATAATAATGATAACAGACGCGGTTTACTATATGGTCAAATTGGTGCAGGGTAGTAATATTAGAATAATAGAGTTTTGCTTACACGTTGTGCTACCACGTCACAAAGACAGGGGTTGGAATAGGATGGGCTGAATCAAACACGATATTCCAACAATAACAAAACTATATAAATTTTAATAATCAACCGCGATCAAAAACATTTATATAATTCAAATACACTACAACGCGTAACTTCTTTCTATATAAACTCTAAATTCTTACTTTTCTAATTTACAAACAATTTTGAAACCTTTCTACATCGATCTACAAATCAATATTAATCCACACAGAATATAATAAAAACTACTTACAACTTTACACCACGATGAGAGAGCCTTTACACACAGTAAAACAACTAATTGGTTATTTCACTAAGAAATACCAAGGTATGTCTGACGATTCAGTCAAGACATCCACAACAGTCGAATGTTACAACAAGAGAGCGAGATTTCGAACTTCGAAGGGCCATTTAATGGTTAAAATCCAGAAGTTCTGAACCTATGTTTATCCGGCTCTTCTCATCCCCTAAGTACAAACTATGCTAAAAATAACCCAACTATTGATGTCCAATCATAAATCTGTCCATTTCGTAACATCTGGAGTACTGCAATACCAAAAATTTACAAAAATACACAGTCGCTTGGCTTACAATATATTTATCAATGCAAAGTAACACTGTCTCCTAACAACATATTAAAGCGATCTATATATACATAACCCTAAAACTTTAAAAACAAATTTAATAGATTTCAGGCATAAAATAAAGTGATGTAAAGAAATATTTGTCTTTCCACAACAATATATCGGCAAATAGATTTGTTCTTGACAATTCTGTTCCAAATCAAGCAAATCTTTATGTCTGTGTATACTTGGCGCCTTTGCGCATCAAATTTCGTAATACAAAAACCTGGTTAGTCTAAAAAGGGGGTGATCGCCCTGTCGCCCTCCTAGTGTTGCCAACTAGATCTAGACTTTCTAGACTCTTGTCTTGTCTTCTCTAGACTCAAGACAATTTTCAAGACACTAGATTCAATAAAATTTCTATATTTTCGATAAATAAATCATGCGAAGCTTATTTCATCCGAGCTGAAACAGTGATTGTAAAATAGAAAAAAAAACACTGTCGAAGAGTTATCCGTCCTTATCTAAAGAGTATGCGCAGGTTATTGTAGAGTTTTGAAACAATCTGGAGTCTTGATATCTAGACAAGACTTTAATCTAGGCTTAGACTTAGTCAAGACAGCAACACTACGCCCTTTTCTCTAATCCGCCACTGAAATGGAGTATATAAGTGTAGTCTAGAGGTGGACAAAAGTCGTAAACTTTTGCTGGTAACAATGTAACATATCTGAGCGTGATTTTTTTTTTAAAAAATGAAAAAATGCGTAGGTTTCTAGATATGAACGAAAATATAAATTTTTCTTCAACTTTATGAAAAAGTCGAGAAAAAAAATTAATATGAAAAATTAAGAAAAACTTTTTTTGGCTTTTAAAACTACTGTTACATATTCAAAATTATTGTAACCAACTATAAGCTCTATATGAAAAATTAAAGTTGATACCGATAACTTGAAAACTGTACGTGATAAAAAAAATTGAGAACCTCCATAAATTCATTATAAAGAAGGTGCACATCAAAATCAAAAACTTTACATAAAAAACTCAGTCATTGCAAACTTAATATTTCTGAACAAACATTAAGTACCAAAAAAACTTGTTAAGAGTAGAAATACGAGTATACTGTATTATGAATGAACATTACTTACATTTCGAATACGATAATTTCAATTAAATAATATTTTACTGTAGCTCCCAATTTCATGTCGTTAATAATTACGAGCATGCTACATACTATATTAAGAAATGAAATAAAATAATGATCTGTTAGTTGTCCATAAAATAAAATAATGATCTGTTCGTTGTCCATTATTCAGTTCGAATAAAATATGCTGTTCCAATTAATTATATAAATTGCAGTATTTTTTGTTCTTTCAGTTTTAATATTAAATTCACTTGTAACAGATTACAACTCGTAAAGCCGTTAGAGGCTTGCAGGTAACACAGAATGTCATCGTTATTTAAATAAGAGAGGATAATGAAAGTTTTCCTTACATAAACGTTCTTGTATGTTGTTCAGGTCCTCTCAGAGTTCGGTGTTTTTCTTTAAGCCAGTTTAGAGTTTAGCGGTTGAGGTTAACTTACAGATCTAGGTGAAATACAAGACCCGACATTTGTGTTCGACACATTATGAAGACAAGGGACAGGGTCAGTAATTTTCATTACAAATAAACACAAACTGCTTGATAAATAGATTTGTAAATCAAAAAAAAAAAATCTAAACGATTTTATAAAGCGTTTTTTGTACTCTTACAATAAAATCTGTTTGATTTTCGTGATATAAGTAATGTCGGGAATATCAATTTCCTATATTTTCTCCAGATTAGCGTGTGGAAAATTTTGGAAAAACAAACCTACTTCTAAAGCATTTATTAAAAGACTGTATTTATAATAAAAAAGTATAATTACCCAAAATACCTTTTACATAATAATAATAAAAGAAAATATAAGATTATTGAATGAAATTCAATTTAGAAAAAATAAATTTAGTGCATCTGCATGGCATACAATGATGCCAACACCTATTGTCATGTTGGTAGGTTGACAACACTTGTTAGTATTTAAACATATAACCACAAAACAGAGTATGCATATAATAATTAAAAATATTTGTACAAAAATAAAAACAAATTATTTTTTTTATGATTTTCATATAGAAAATATTGTACAAACCTCTTGCGTGAACTTTTTTCCCAGATTCGTTCTATTGCAGCGCTCGTAAGCTCGCGCCTCAAAATACTCATCTGGGAATTTACTTATTTTATCATTTGCAATATTTGTTTTTTTATGAAAACTTTAATTTTTTCAACAATATTTATAATGGTACCCTTAAAGTATTAATTTTATTCATAGGAATAAATGTAGTTCTTAATATTAATTTTATCTACATCTACTTTTTAATGAACACATTATAAGTTATTGTTTGTGAAGTGCGTAAATAATTATATCGTGCATATTAAACCAATGTACATTAAATGGGACTTTTTTATTATCAGTGGTGGATTTAACATTTAAGGGGCCTGAAGCATTCCACATATTTGGGGCCCGTAGAATAAATTAATAACTACAATTTATATATATCAGTGCCGTATTTCCCCTGATTCAATATAGCGCTAGGTCAATAATGATAATCTTCTCAATCTTGTTGTATAATATACTATTATTTCGATTACAAACAACTCAAACTTTTACTTTCTGATAAAGACAGAAATCGACTGAAGTCGAAACAAAAATTTTATACAAAATTTCATCCTTCCATCTTTGGCATCAAAAATGAACAGCTTCAAACCTCAAACACAAACTTTCAACTTATCAGACATAGACTCATACAACCGAGGTATTAATTCACGAAGAAGAATATGAAAAATATGCAAATACTATAATCAGTAGCATTACTAATAGTTAAAAAAAATTTCTAATTAATTACAAAATATTATGTATGACACATGTGTGAAGAGCTTCTATGCACACTCTTTCTTTAAACCTGATATTTCATAGATGAATGTCCTACTTCACAAATTTGTATCATAAAATAACTATATTTAAATTTAAAAATAAAATATGTGTTGCAGGATAATTAAATTTGTTGCCGCAGTTTTATCAAATTATTATTTGTTCTGCATATTTTTAATTTCATTCATATTTATATACTCTAATGCTCAGTTCCATCAACGAAGATAAAATTTTAAGCAACAGGTAACAAGAAATGGTAATCATAATTTTGACAGCAGATAACTTAAAATTGAAGTAATATTAGGGCAACCGGCCATTGGGGTCTTAATATAATTAAAATAAGTAACACACGAAAAGAGTTTTCGAATCAAATAGCTGTCAGCAGTGTAAGTTCATATAGTCGAGTAGTGAAATTTATAGAAAATAAAAAGTGTAATTCGGCGAGACAATTTAACGACAAATGATGTAAATAACATTATGTAGAGTAGGTAGTGATTTGATATGGTTGGTAAGAGAAAGACAAATAATATTTAATCACTTGTAAAAGTTACATTCCTTTTTATCTTTATGTGAACATTATACCTATTTATGTAACCAGTTAGAAAATGCCTCATTTTGTGTAACGGTGTGATTTTGCGAAATGAACGAATATGCATATCACACATGTTACACAAAAAGTCACGGTAAACGTAATTATGTTTATATATTTTTTTGTTTTCTATATTGTATTTGTATGTAGTAATATTTATAATTTTTTAAGTAACACAGTTTAAAATGTTTTAGAATTGCGTAACAGAATTCTTATGTTTATAATGTTCGTTTTGAAGTCGAATAAGGATAATTTTCTTTTTTTCCAAATAATTGAAGGTTGTTCTAATGAACGCCAGAAACAAAATTTGGAAATGGCGTAGGTAAACAAAATTTATTATGTGTATTAGTTATTTAGAAACGTAATAACAAAATAATAAATATTGATAGGGTTACTATATAAATATAATATATAATTTGATTATTTTAAATTGCACCATTTAATTAAAAATTATGATATAAAAATGAAATCAAAAAAAGTTTAAATTCGTAATCGGCTTCTATACTCCATTCAGTTTGAGTCTACAATTATTGTTGTTTCTTCCTAGTTATGTACAACCCTAGAAACTTGTAACATTAAAGGACGCTAATAAAGCATATTGATTTGATGGTTCCATAAGAAACTCTTTTTAATAGTTGGCACCTGCTCCGATCGGTCTTTACGTGCAATTAAACATCTTCCCGGAACATTAATTGGGAAACTTTACTGACGGCTACAACTCTCGTTCTATTCAACTCGAATGGTTATGTTATGTCTAGTATAAATGCGATTGTTCATATACATGATTATGATTATGTACATACACATAATATAATTAATTGCGGTATAATATATAGCTCAAAGAATTATGAGTGAATCAAATGTTGTAACATCTAAATTTTATATTGTAATTAAATAAAATGCAAAATCAAAACTTAATTATATATAATTTTTCCATTTGATGAGACTTAGTATACCGTGAGTTTATTTCAGGAGCGGGACTAGAAAAAAATCGGGGGAGGTTTTAAATTACAAAAAAAATGTTGTTATACTTATTATATTTTATTTATCTTGAAAAAACATATATTTATTTTCTTACGAAAGAAATAAAAAACGAAAAATATTATAGCATTCATTTAATTTTGGACATAATGAATAATAAACTATGTCTGTTTGTTCGAAGAAAAATGTCTTTTAGTTATGCCAAATTCTTCAAAAGAGTTGTAGTATAACCTCAGTTTTCCAGACAAAATAAGTGAAATTGAGTTAGATAATGTTTTATACAGGGACGTAGCCAAGGGTGGGGCAATGGGGGACTCAACACCTTCTGTAATTTTTAGAGGCCCCCTTGAGCAAAATAAAAAAAATCTACCTATATCTATCTTATCAGAACAAAGTTAAATAATTCTTATTTTATAATTTATGAAATTATGGAAAATTATGAAATATCTTAATTATGTATTAGTAGGTACATACATACATACATGTATATGTATGGTACCGACTTTTCCCAGCTGCCTTGGAGTACATTAAAAATTAATAAAATTATACGTTTAAATTTGTACTAAAATCTTGTCTACAAAATAAAAGTGATCGCCTCGTAATAATGCAGCTGACTGAAAATTTGAAATGCTAAAAAGTATGGTTTATAAAATTATTTTAGATAATTTATTATAAGTAAATATTGATAATTATGAGTATGTTGAGTTTTTCAAAATTATAGAAGGTATATATTTTTCTTAATTAAATATGTTTTATAACCTCCTCTAAAATGATTTTAGCCTCCTTTTAGAAAATTGTCTAACTACGGCCCTTGTTTCATAAGACACAGATAATATAAATTTTGATTAAATTTCTATTTTTATTTGTGTTCTGAAATAAATAATTCATAATGACAATGAGTGTCTTTAGGAAATTTTTAATGATACTGAAATTAGTGTACTAATTACATATTAGCGCACTGTCGTAAATATACAGCTATTTCAACATTTGCTACTTTGACTTTAATTTTGAATTTTTTAATTATTATATCTGGTATTAAATACTTTCGATTTTATGTTACCCAATTAAAAAAATCAAGTGGTGTGAAGTCAGGAAAGGTAACGGGCCACTCTATTTCTCCACCGCATCCAATTCAACGACGTAAAAATAGTTTTACAATTACTAATGACATGAAGTTGACAATTGTATGTTTCATAAACGTTCCGATACATTATTGTCCCATGTTTCACGTTAAAATAAACTCATAGTATAAGTTTGGTAACGTAAAACGCACCTTACGTGCTCTTAGTATTAAGTCGAAACAACGACCATCGATATAGTCGAAATGTTGGAGTATTAGTGGATTTTATTAAATGACTGAAACTCCAACCTTTCTTCTGTTATAAACAATATATGTATAAATAAATAAATATTCAATGTTGATAACAGAATTAAAAAAAGAACTCAATACAAGAATGGCGAAAATAATTTGTTTGTATGGAGAAACAAAAAAATCTTTGCTTGCTTATGTTTTTGTCTAATTACGGGCAGTGGTGGCTTAGTTAGTTAGCGCGCTTGAACGATGTGACAAATCTGGGGTTCAAATCCTAGTGACGACAAACCTTTCGGAAAAAAATGTCAGGACGCAGTCTTCTACGTTTTTATTAGATTATTTTACATGTCATTTTCACTCAATCAGAATGCTTCATTTCATAGCGATAGATAATTTTTCAGTAAAGAAATTTGATAAAACCACAGTATCATTGTCATTGTTACATTTTGTTGATATCAAATTGAGTAATGAAAATTCAGATGTGTTATTAGTCGAGAAGTGTAATGTAATAATATTACTCAATATTTGCCAATAATGGGTATCATTATTTACAAGAAATTACATAAATAATGAGTACATTACTAAACAGGAGTATATAAAAATATAATTATACTTATTTATTTTCACATTTTGTACGCTACTTCATTAAGACCGAAATCAGAATTAATACTGTATTAATTTAAATTGGTTTACGTGCTCAAAAATACAATTTTAGCAATTGATTATAATGTGGTGTTAATTAAAATTCCTACATGTGGCTACCCAAGCAGAATTTTACAAGTAAAAGTTTTGAAATGTGTTCTATAAATACCACAATTTTTTTACAGAAGTTATCATTCGATCACAGGCTCTTCTTCTACTACCATTATGAGAACTTTTGTGGTAAATATAAGTGTAGTACAATGTAACATTACGCAATAACTAATTATGTGTGTTCCATTTCCAGACTGTAGCTGTGCTACTTGCCGTAGCGACCGTTGGTCGTTGTGGAGGTGATTATGGCCTAGGAGGCGGCTACAGCTACGGAGGTGGCTACGGAGGCGGCCATGGAGGCCTTGGCGGCGGCCTGGGAGGCGGCCTCGGCGGTGGCCTGGGAGGCGGTCTGGGCGGCGGGCTCGGAGGCGGCCTGGGAGGCGGCACCAGCGTGAACACCATCACGGAGACGGTGGCGGTGCCAGTGCCGCAGCCGTACCCCGTGACGGTGACCCGGCCGGTGCCCGTGCCGCAGCCGGTGACCGTGCCCGTGGCCGTGCCGCGCCCCGTGCCCGTGCCCGTGCCCCAGCCTTACCCCGTCACCGTGCCCCGCCCCTACCCCGTGACCGTGAGCCGGCCCGTGCCCGTGCCCGTGGCCCAGCCCGTGCCTGTCGCCGTGCAGCAGCCCTACCCCGTGTCCGTGCCGCAGCCCTACCCCGTCACCATCACCCAGGCCGTGCCTGTCCGCGTGCCTCAGCCCGTTGTCGTGCCCGTCGCTCAGCCTGTCTACGTCGGTAACGCTGGCGGCGCTGGCATCGGTGGAGGACTCGACGGAGGGCTCGGAGGCGGCTATGGAGGCGGCTACGGAGGCGGATACGGAGGCGGACATGGCTATGGTGATGCCGGCAGCTACAGCAGCTTCAGCTACAAACACTAGAGTCTCATATGGTCAGTCTTCTCTAGTCTTTATTTTCTAATCGAATGATGTTACTCTTTAAGTCTGTCCCAATAAAACTGTGCTGTTAAAAATATTCTCTCATATTTTTATTTTATGACTACCTTCATCATGAACACTTTCATTCCTGTACCCAGCCTAACAATCCAACACATGCAGTGGTAAAAGTAGGGCGGTACTCTCCCAGTATATCAAACCGGTAAGAAAATTAGAACCGGTACGCAGTACCTTCCGTTAAGAAAATATCAGTAGCATATATATTTTTATGAAGTGGAGTGAACGACTGATGGAGAAATAAATTAAGCAGAAATGCCGTCACAATTACTTATTGCGAAGTCTAGCGAAACGTTGCCTAGATATTATTATTATTTATCTATTTTTTCATTTTAAAATGTTATTAATTTTTATAAATCAGAAAAAAATATGCATTTTAAATTACGCGCTAAAAGATAATCTTGTTTAAAATAAAAATGTCATTCAAAATATGAACGTATTAGATTTAGATACTTGGTCACCAGTAGATGAAAATACAAAATTTAGAGAAAATGAGATAATTGACTTGGCAAGAATGTCGAAAATCAACACACATGTTATCAAATTAGGTTTCATCGAATATAAATAATGCGCGGAAAGAAATATTTCAAATATAAATACGTTGGCAGCAAATAATGAAGATTATGAACGTGGCATTAGTAAAATGAGTGTTATTTGCTGGGATTTACGCTCTGGGCTCTGCACTGACAATTCCGCATATTACACAATTGATATTTATATCAAACATAGACCGTTCAAAAAAATTTTCATCCTTATCCTTATGTAAATATATGGCTAGGAAAAAAACGGCGATTGGCGATCTCGCGAGAAGCAATGATCAAAAGAGAAAAAAATAATGTAATTATTATGCTGCATTATGGTAACTCCCATAATTTTGCAATGTTTTTAGAGTTTTAGAATATTATTTCTCATTTATTGAATATTTATATTGATGAATTTTTTTATTAGTATGCGTTATATTTTTTTATAAGTAGGTACTTCATGTGCAAATATGCAATGAATAAAAAATAGCATATGTAAAATAAAAATACTTTTTAACAGCCATCAACACTTCCTTTTTACTTTCTTGTACAAAATAAGGGAAGTATAGTGAACGCGAAAATTTTCGGTGTTCAAGATTCAACGGAAATATCCGTTTTAAGCATCTCTGCATCAATTTTGCCTAGTTTCGGAGGTAAGTTTGTATGTACGTACGTACGTATTCGTGAATTAAAAAATGATTATCCCTAAAATGCTAAAATTTTTAATATGAAACTTCTATAACATCTAGTTGTGCACCTCTCATATTAATTGCAATTAGCAGTAGCAAAAGAGCACTTTACTCGAAGGGCTTTTTGAATTTTTCGCAATACAAAAATATATAGAAATTTCGTATGTGCGACTACTATAACATCTAGTTATGCACCTCCCTTTTTATTGCAATCGGCAATGCCAAAAGAGCAGTTTACTTGAAGGGGATTTTTGAATTTTTTGCTCAAAAATGACAAGCCATAAATATAGATATTTTATATATGGGATTGCTATGACATCTAGTTGTGCTCCTTTCTTTTTCATTACAATCGTCAGTACCTCAAGAGCACTTTATACGATGAAATTTTTTGAAATTTTCGTATAATTAAAAAACGATTAACCGTAGAATTATGCCACTTTAAAATAAAATAAGTTTCAATAAAGTGCAGCAAAAATATATTTATAATTTAATAGGCGTACAAGAAAGTTATGTGATGTGCACATCAGATTTTGAATTAATGTATAATAAAAACCAAAAAATGAAGATATCTATTATGACACAAAATAATATATTACCAATCTCGTAAAAGTTTCTCTCAAACACAAGAATTAAACTTTTCTTGTTCTTATTTGTTTGTAAAAAAACATAATACATAGCAAAATACTATAATTATTTGGGATAGATTGCATAAGTTTTATAATTTCGCAATATATGCCATTAATACAAAGAAATTTTAGGTAAAAAAGGGACCCAACAATACACTACATTACAAAGTTAGTGAATTCACTGAACCGCACATATGTTTTGTATTGTTAGTTTTTGTCTTATTGCAGAACATTGTATTCGCAATAACTGGAAGTAGTGTTCGTATAGCAAGCAGTGCTTCAAATTCAATGTGCATTCGTCATACCGCCGCTCATTTTACCATGGCAGAAAGAGATCAACTTCAAGTAGAGGTGGGCACGGGAATGACTTTTTATTCACGTTCACGTCCAATCATGACTGAATAATTTTATTGACGTTTGCTCACGCACAACCAAACTGGAAAAGAACTCATGATTACGACCGCAAGCCAAGTTCGTGTCCCGATTATAATAATTGTCTATGTTACAATAGTAGATAATGGGATACATTATGCACTTATTTTTTGGGAGTAAAATAAATTATTACTCTTACGTGAGTAAAATGCTTCAGCATACACAATACTGTTGATTTTAAAATATAATAACAACATTGTTCATTAACAATTCGTTTTTTAAAAAGCATAACAGTTACTGCTTAGTATTGATGTTCCCTTAATCATTTTAGTTATTTTTCCTAAACCGTTATTTTCACATACTTATTTAAAATTATTATGTAGCAAGTCGTTATTGTAAGCAAGATAAACCATCGTATAATACGTGTTTGTAAAATATGTTTATACATTTGTGAGAATTTAGGGTAAATGACAGTGAGATGGACCACATCTTCAGCTTTATAATTAAAACCACCCACTGATTAACCATTTAACAACATTACTTCAGATCTCGTCTCGATTTTTTTTCTGTTTATCGGTTGAATTGATCCTTTTAACAATAAATATTCTCAGGTTCATCTCTCCTCAGCATAGGTCCTCAGAGCAGAGGTTAAATGAACCACTAAATTACTGTGTACAAATACCATATTTTTAGGTTACATTAAGTCTTATAAACATTTTCATAAAGTATGTACATAAATAATTAGATTAAACCTCCAAAGTTGTAATTAACTAATTGTGTATATAAGATACGAAAGTATTTTTGCAAAATTATAAAGTAAATCTTGAATTATTCAGTGTTGACTGCATTAATTTTTCAGCGGCTAGTACTTATACTGTCTGTGATCAAGAAAATTAATAATCCCAGTGAGAGATATCACTCTCATTATCACTCTCATGTACTTTTAAAAGCAACAGTACATCTCTTCTTCCGGTCCATCCCTTCCCGACTTACTCTTCACACTCGCGCGTTAAACATCTAATTGATTAATTAATTATTTATAATGACTTATTTCATTCATTTATAATATAATGTAGTATGTAATATTTTACAACAAATAGTGTATTCAAATATTTCCATAATTCTCCAAATATTTGTAATTATCTATTACGTCCTTTATCTGTTAAGAACATTTTTCAACAATAAAAAAGACAAAAATATATTACAGGATAACGTGAGGAGGAGAAGGATTAAATGGGCAAGTAATCCTTCATATCCATCAAAAATATTAACATAAATCAGATTGGTGATGCATACTTCTGAACTGAAGGACATTATGGGAAAATAAGATGCCTTGGTAGGATGCAGTCCGTTTATTTTAAAAAAAATTAATCTACCTCGTCCGGTTCCTGTTAGGTACTGAGGATGACTCAAGTGCCCACTTGTACAGAGATAGATTAATTTTTTTTTAAATAAACGAACTTCATCCCAGCAATGCATCTTATTTTCCCATAAATCGGATTATTTAGTAGTGTCTGGGCTCCACTAATATACAGCTCGATTATTACTTAAATACGTATATTCCATAAACCGTAACGTACTCCGTAAATAATATTTATCTTATTTGCTAAGATTTCTACACACGCTTTACATCAGCAACGATGAGAGTCAAAGGGTTTATATCAGTTTATTTGCTTTTTAGTGTCTGGCTTCTGGATCTCCGATGAGTAGCTTGATGCTACAGGCGTTGCATTTACAGTTTATAAGGTGCAGCGAATGTTTACAAGATTGATAATTAATTCAGTATGTTTACCTAAATAGTTTGTTAAGTTCTCATGTCAAATTAATTACATTGCTAACAACTCTATCTAGACGTCTAGACAATGGTTAACAATGATGTGCAAGCAAAATTTACAAAAACAATATGATAATTATATTGTATAAAGAAAAAAAAATAATGAAAATGTATACTTAGTAATGGGTAGATGAAATGCGTATGTCCAATTTGTTAGAAATAAAAATATTTTAAATACCAAATTAATGAATTTTTATAATGTGTATAATGAACAAAAATAGGATCACATAAAAAAGAAATCACTTGTACAATGAACAATTCATGTCACTTAAAAAAAGAAAACAAAAAAAAATATTATTTTTTGCAAGATCGTTCATTATAAACGGTGTGTTGATTGGGTTTCAAAGACACTAGGTTGCTTTTACTGGTTGCATTTGCTTCATCTAACAAAACGGTAACAATTTCATACCGTTCTAGAACGATGAATTGGTTTATGGTTAGTACCAGGGTCGTGTAACTTAAATGGGTGACATTGGGCTCGTTTAGTCCTGCCATCTCTTGGTTGCTCCCCAGAAGCTTAATAGAAATAATAATCTAGTTGGCTTTAATTTTTATACAAAACATTGGATTTCTTGTTGATAAATTTAGAACGATTGACAAAATTCACAACGTGAAAATATATTTGGTGAGAAATTTGTAGCAACAACTCTTTCTTTGCAAGTTTTTGAGCGATAAAAATAATTTTAAGTAGTGCAATAAGGAACAATGATTAATATTTTAATAACATTTTGCATAAGATGATCCATTTGGAAAGAAAGTTTGAAAATATGAAACGAATGGAAGTAAGAAGTGTTGCAACATCTCGCTAAAACTTTGTGATATACAACAAAGTCACGTGACAAACTGAACTGAACCAACTGATCTACCTCGGCGATTGAATTACTTAGGTTTAGTTCGTTCAGTAGAGAGGGAAATGTGATCCAGTCAAATGGACTAAAAAATAAGTGATCCGGATTCAAAAGTATAAGTTCAGTTCAAAGTGGCAAAGGGAAAACGCCTATAGACTCACATCATCAGAAATCAAAATCAGAGAAGCAGTTAGAAAATTTAACATATAAATAGAAATATAATCTTAATGTTTAAATAAATTATGTGTTAAACATTAAATATTTGTTTCTTTTTTAATTATTTTCATAATATAAATCAGGGAGTTATATAAATTGTACTAAGTACCTATAATAAATTACTTGAAAACATAAATGGTTGCCTATAATATGTATTGCTCGGTTGTCAATATATCATTTAGTTGGGGGAGCAAACACCGAGCGACACTGAAAGCAGTCCCAATTGATATCATTGCAGTTTCGCATCTATAGTACACAAAAATATTATATATAATCTATGGTTAGTACAAATGCACAAAAATGTTTTCATATATTCATTCATTGCTATTAAAATCAAAAGTGCACTTACTAATACTACAATTATTGATAAATAATGGTACCTTGCAAATTATTTTCGCAAAAACACAACCAAAGTAAAATGACAAAGCGTGACATATTGCAAAATGAGAGGAATGTTTGAAAAATACCATGGGGACGGACGGATGAATGCATTTTAAAATACTTCATTTTGGTTACCTACTTTTTTTTACTGATTTTGAGGAAAATTTAATTTTGATTGTGCAAAAAATAGTATAAGCATCACGAACGGCAAAGAATTAAAATGTCCTTACCGTTCTTAATACTTAATATCCTATTAATCATAAAATAATAAATATATAAGAACATATTTATATATATTATTTAAGAAAATGCTTCTTTTTAGCTTTATTTTTATCAAATTCGTTGATTATATATTCTACATTAATAAGTATAACGCGTTGTATATGCAAAAGAGATGTCACTTATAATTAGTTTATTTTCTCTTATATGCGATCTTAAATTTATTATATTTTTTTAAATCCAAATAATCCTTATTACTCGTATTATGATCTGTGTTTTATTTATAGAAATAAATAAGCCGGAATCTCAGAGGCGGTATGTTTATTTGAAAATAAATATTAATAGAACGGAAATAATTGAAATGTTATATATATATATATATATATATATATATATATATATATATATATATACCTATTTAATATTTTAATTTATTTAGTGCAATATTTTATTTTAAATATTCATTCAAACCCATACCCTTATACGAGTACAAATCGGTTCAAAACGATTCTCTTTAACTATTGTAAAATAATGAATGAATAACAATCACATTACCGTACAATCTATTAAATTAAATCTCTATTGTAATAGTGCAACCTTTTGAAACCAAAGCAAAATGATAATCGAATTGTGCAAACAGAAACACAAATGTCGAACGGAACCAGAGAATTGAAACAATAATTACAAGCTGAATAAACTTACAACGTTTAATTATAATTGACGGACCGACGGCTGCGGCAATCAGAGTTCTTAATTAGTTCCAGAAATTCGTCCAGAAATAAAATTACTCCAGGTGAATTGAATGGGTGCATTTACGAAGCTTCTCTAAACGACTGTTGCAAATTGTAAATTAATAGCGTTTGATATTGTAGGGATTTGGTTAAGATAAGCTTTGCTGGAATTAATACCACCAAGGAAAGTGCTGCTTTCAGCTAAATTAATATTTATGCTTCATGTGAAGTGAATTTTAAATGTGCAAAAATTTAATTGCTACGAGATGTTCTACTCTTTATTTTTGTATCTTGTGTAGAAAGCTCTATGCATATTAAAACTTCGGGATTCTGAATGTTTGCTGGAATCTGTAATATTTCCCCATTGGTAAAATGCCAAAATCAACAAGTACATTATACTCATAAATGAATTGTTGTCGAATTATTTTCAATCTTTTTATATTTATAACTTCTGAAGAGATATGAACTGAGGCGGACCTTACAAAGCGGTTCATGTTACTTTTTGAGAATTGTTGTAAGTATTAGATATTTACCTATACATTCCGAGTTGCTTATTATATTTTTCGCGCCACCAGCAGTAATTTATTTCAAATAATGTTAAAGAATTTATAAAAGGTGGACCAGTTGTCATTTATTTTCAACTATTTATAGTTAAATTTTTCAGTTCGTAGACGACGGAATGTATGAGAAATTTATATATTTTTCAAAATTACCCTAGTGGCTGAACTATTAGCACAGCGCAACACGTATCGTAGAATATTTTATCTAGGAAATTCTGGAAATATAAAAAAATCCTTTTAAATATAATAACTAGATTTTGATACAAATTTGCTAGTGTTTGTCAAAATTTTTGTTTTCCAGCAAACGTAAAAGAGATTTACGTCTTACCTCGTAGTGTTAATATGGACTTGCAAGAACAAACCTGCACACTTGGATTCGTCCGTGCAACATACAAGATAAATATTTTTTTATTTATTTAAATCTTTATTAAAATTTATATTAACTGCTTAAGAAAAAAAACCAACAAGCAAATCTGATAAATTAAATTATAACGTGCGAGAAATAACTCCCATTGGAGTTCTTCCAGTTTTATGTTGTTTATACTACAAAATTTAGATGCCAAATCTGGAGGTTTAGTTTTTTCAATCTACTTATTTCTGAGGAATTGTCTAATAAATTTAGAGCTAAATAAGGGTTGCATAAAAATCCGATTAAAAAAAATAAAATAATATAGTATACTTTCGAAAACGTGTTTGGCGAAAATATCGTTTATTATAGAAAAAAAACATTGTAATTAACAAGTAATAATATAAAGAAAGTAAAGAAAAATAACATTACATATTGATAAATTAAAACATATTCATGACATATTATTGAAAAATACAAAGGTTATCTTCTTTCTTCTTATGAAACAATATTTATATATTATAATGTAGACTTAGGTTAATGAATACCAATTTGGCTGCTTTTCCCATCCCTAATTTATTTCTGAGCGAGCTGTTGCGTAACCCGTTATTAATTAAATAATATTATTCAACAATTATTTTACATAGTATCGTAAATTAATGATATTTAGTACCATCGAAAGCAATACATTTAGTATGTATTTTGACTAATGGGAAAACAAATTCAATATAAAAATGGACTTTTTATGTTCCTCGCCTTGTAAAAAAGTAAAAGTTAAAAGTCTTCCATCAATCATTTGGAAATATCAATACATCAAACATTTATACGATTCGCAATCATTCAAAAAAATATTTCTCTTGGATTACGAACATCTTAGCGGCTTAGCTTGTCAATGAAATCCATTTATCTTTTTATATATTTACTGAAATAATTTAATACTTCTATAATTTAATATTTAAAAATGGGTATGTTTTTAGAAATTTAGAGAAATTTCAACTATATATCACCACTCTGACAGGCAATCTGAGGAAGGGTGATAAATTTTGTAAAATAACCTAAAATCTAACATTCTAGAACAGACATGTACAACTTTCAAAAGACCAATACTGGATAGCAAATTAGGTATGATATTCCGTAAATTCGATCACGGGCATCGGGAAAGAGGTGTAAGGGGGTTATCATATTATCGATATATACAGTGGCTCAGAGAAATATTCGTACACCTAAGTTTTCTATTTAAAAAGTGAAAAATAGACTACTTTCAAAAATAGTATTGACATATTACTCACAGGATCATATTCTCTCCTATTCCAGAAATAAAATGCAATAGCCAATTATGAAAAAAATATTATATTTCTTACGTACATTAAATGAAAACAAAATGAATACAAAAATAGGTACACAAAACTATTCATACACTTATAAAATCTTACATATGAGTCAATATTTAAATTTATAAATATAAAACAACTATGATTGCATAATTATTTTTATAAGGTTTTTTTCAAAAATAGCTCACAGAAAACAAGAAATTAAGGAAAAGTTACATTTTATGTTTAATAAATCTCGTACTGCAGACATGCTATATTGCATCAAATATGATCTTTATCTGACGTAGAATTTAATTTTGTACTCTCGCAGTTTTGTTCTAAATCTATCAGGAGAGAGAATATCCGCAATTTTTTGATATCCCATGTTAAAGTCCTATTTTCCATGTTTCGTTGCACAACTATATATACATATATTAGTCTACTACTAGTTCAATGTGGTGTTATCGAACCTCATCCGATTTGTATGTTGATAATATTTGGTTTATCTGATAATATAATTGGGACGATCGAAAAGTAATGTTAATTATTAAAATGTCTTAGTTTATACTGAAATTAATATTAAAAAAAAACAAATTAACAGTACAATAGAGAAAAACTGTGACTCCATTTCTTCTCATCCAGGTGCAACTTTGTGAATAAAGTCCTACCGGCGCCCTTGATTTCTGTTGCTATCATTTGAACTTGTTATGATATTTATTGCAAATATCAACTTGCAATTCAAATGAGTATTCGTTATTTGTGGTTGATACTTAAAGAGACTAATAAAAAACACTCTACATCTACATTTTACGCTGATTTAAAAATGACCAATTTTGATTTGTAATGGATAGAAACTTGTAATTATTTGCTAAATATTTTATATTGTTTTAAAAGTAAATATATTAAATTGCTATGTATAATTTAATTTGCCAAGTAGATTTTACAAGTATATTCTAGGTATTTTAATACTTTTTTCCAAGTAGAAAAATTCAACGCTCATACGAAGTATGAATGTGTAAAAATGAAAATTTTCAAAGTATTTTAATAATTTTATTCTGTACCATTAATGGACACCTGGCGAATATTTTATTCACATGGTAAAAATGGCAAAATGTAATGTTAAAAGAAAGTAAAGCATGAAAATTTAAGAACCTAACCAAACCTTATCTAACCTAATCATACCAAACCTAACTTAATCTAACCTAATCTAACATAGCTTAACCTAAATTAACCAATAGCAAAAGAAATAAAAAGAAGCAAAAGCTTTTATTCCGCCAAACTAACAAACAAAGCAAATAAATTTCTATAATTTATAGAAAATATCATAAATATAATTAAAATTCTTCTACTTAGCATTTATTCAACTGTGCATCTATTATATAAACTTGGCGTCTATTATCTTTCTGAGCGTTCTATACTTAAAAATATTCAGTGGTATTCTACAGTCACTGTTAAAGTTGCTTAGAGACAATCTATAGCTAGCGGTGACTGTTAGTTTTTATAGGTGATGTAATTCTAGTATTACAGAACATTGTTAGCGCGGACAGCGGTAAAATTTGACTATAGAATACGTTTTTCTTAGAGATCACCTCTAAATTCAGTTAGAGGCGATCTCTAAATTTAACAGAGACAGTAGAATACCACTGTATGCCTGTTATAACTACTGAACATTTTAAAAAATTTTACTAAGAGAAATTATTATTGACTCAGCAAAATATAAAGTATTATAGAAAGAAAATTTAATACTATGACAAATATTTAAATTTAAATACATACTTATAGATTTCTTTACCAAGATTCAATTTTTTTACTTAGTATACCAAATTGTAACAAACGAATAATTTTTTATACTTAGCAATATAACTTTAAAAAAACTATCGAATAAATTGTTGCGGATACTTAACAAAAGCAATGGTTATTTGCAGTTACGCGAATTGCCAGATGTAATTATAATATATACATAAATTCAGTCAAGAAAGAATTTAAAATACGAAAGTAGTGGTTGTGCTTCTAATAATAATAAATAATAATGTATTTATTAATTTGATATTGTTTATAACAATTTGAATTTTGGCCCTAATGTACAATTTTATAGTATTTGATTTAAATCATATGATGTGTTTGAAAAAAACATTCAATCAAATGATTTTAATCAGGACAACATAAACACAAACAATTTTGGTGAAATACATGTCTGCATAAGCGGAATTGTATTTTATTAACAGTTATTATTAAAAAAAAACGTTTATTTTTTCTGTAAGTATGTATATTATGTATTATTCTTCAGGACGTTTGGGATCATCAATTTCATTAAAATATACCAATATATGATATAGCAAAAACTTCTTAGCAGATAGTAATAATTGCCTACTATGTAGTAGGTGGGCAAAAATATTTTGAACATAATTTTGTTTTTTGTAGAATTACAGCATTTTCTAAATCAATACTCTGTGAAATAATAAATAAACAAAATATCACATTGCGCTACAAATAAATTGATTATAAATTATTTTATGCTGTCAGCATCAATGACAGAAATACATAATTTATTAAGACAATAAATTTTAGTATTTGTTGAGTGGTTTATATATAATTATATGAAAATTATATTCAATCATATTAAAGAAAGCGGCATTAAAATGATAAATAGCTACCGCACAAATTAATCTAGTGAGGATTTTATAATTTATAGCCATATAGCGATAATATTGTAAAACATTTGTATCGATCTAAATAAAAATAATATATTGTGGTATTTCGTGTCCAAAGCAATATTAATTTTAAAACCAAACATAGAGTGTGTTATAATTCAGCTGTAAATATAGAGACGAGCTCACACTACGTAATACTTAAATGTGTATATTAGTTGTATATTTATCATGATCATCATTGGCGCTACAACCTTAGATGAGTTCTAACAGCTGGGGAAATTGAGTAGTGAATTTCTAACAATTTTTTAGCAGATCTAAGCATAGATCATCTACTATCAGACTGGTCAAGTACATACTATAATAATTTACCCGGTTTTCTGTGTTACCTACTGTTATGGGAGACGTACTAAAACGGTATTATTTAATTAGAATACTGCAGGTTCGAAAAAAAAAAACAAAAGAATAGAGATTTGAATTATTTTTTATTTATAATGAATTCTTTTTTTAAGTATTTATTATATGATAATCGAGAATTTTATTCTCAACTATCGGAACCCGCCCATTCCTATATCTCATCTGGAAAAAAATGTTTGTGAATTATAATCTGGTATTATGTAATGCAATATAATTTCGCATAAAATTTTTCAAAAAATAACTATGCCATGTAAAAATTTTCGCGGAATTACTTAATAAATAAATCTTAACATATTTGTATATATTGGGTATCATTAACAATTAGAAATTTGCGACAAGCATAATAAGCGAATTATAAGAAGAAGAAATGTAACGTATTTTTGATAATTTAATATTCCGTTATAGTTAAAAATCGTAAATTTATACAAGCCTTTTTAAAACTTATAATATCTAGTTAGAAAAGAAAACTTAACCAAGGCGAAACAAGAATATAGACCATTCCAGAATGACGTCACAGAATCACAGTCTTGTTTCTTGTTTGTTGTTTTGCACTTTTTTATCGAATTTTTTTCGTGTATTTACTTATATATTTTAAATATACATCTAAAAAGTAAATATTCCCATAATTGAAGTACTGAAAAGAACGTTACAAAAAAAAATTATAAATAACTGCGTCCTTCTGTACCATTTGCGTTGCATTTAAGAGATTAACCTTTTAAAAATCATGTATGGATATTAATTAAGTAGCCTGTTCCATCATTAATGACAAAAATAAGAAACCTAAATTGGGGGAAAACATCAATTTCTTATTACATCTAAATTAATTCTCATATTGGCAATATTTCGTGTTGTGGAACCGTTCACTTTTGAATTTCACAGCGATCAAGAATACTTTTAATTTATCTTTGGAACAACTTTTATCATTGGCTAAAGATGTAACCCTGATTGTAACTAGAGAGGAGCGTGATGCAATAAATAAAATAACTACGGACCAGAGTTACAATATCTATTAGTTTCAATTTAGAACAGGACGAATAACTACATCAAATTTTAAATCAGCATGTCGCACCTCACAATAAAAATCATCTTTGATATTGATAAAAGAAATATGTTATCCCCTAAAAATGTTATTTAAGTCCAAACAGACTGCATATGGTTTAAAATATGAAAAACAGCTATTTCTAAAAAACTACAAATACTTTATTTAAAATAGGATTATTAACTACTTGCACATATATATTCTTAACATACCTAAAATTTATGTAAAATTTACTTTAATTACATTACATTTTTTTTACCATATAAAATTGAAGTTTGTATGCCCTTCAACATACATGTCCAATTCGTGAAAGTCATGTGATCTATAGAAATAATGTACAAGAATAGAAAATTAATATTCAATACTAACAGGTACCACCCTAATTAGACTTTTCTACACTTACTATAAACACAAATTGTATTTATTTGTTACAGACACTTGTATAAATTTAGCAAACTTTTAAACTTCCGTTCCGTCGCGACACAAGCGCTAATTTTCCACCTGGTATTACGGGGTGTAAAACTATAGTTTAGTAATATGAATAATAATTAAGCTGTCACAGACCTTGACCTAAGTTTATTGAGGATTTCTAACCACTCGAACAAAGCCGTATTTTTTTATTTAGTTAATAGTTGGGGACGCTGGAAATCGAGCTCCACATTTTGTATAAAAAATCTAATCCTTGAATCCAAATAAAAAAGCCTGTTTACAAAGCAGCATAAGTTATTAAGGAATATATCAACAAAAGGACAACGCGTATTAAATAATTTTTTTATTCAGATATTTCTAATTTTAAAATAATAACATATTTTTCAGAACTCATACTAATTAAATAATAGTATATTATGTTCGCCACACAAAGCACTTTTACTCTGAATAACACATTTTATTTTTTCTTAAAACGTAGAAATTTTAAAAATTAATTACTATTTGACGTTTAATATGTAGGTTACCTGTCAGTTATTCATAATTTTTAGTAACTTTATTCTTAGGTTATCTAGTTTTTATAGTGACATTTAGGGCGATATTTCAGATTTCTATTTTACAAGTTACTTCTTATTGGCTGATTCTATATACGGCGGCGAAAAAATTAAACGGCAGCTACAATAAAAAATTATATTACGGCGGCATAGAAATTAAACTTCAACCTTGTCAATCACGTCACAGAAGATGTCACTTTTATGACGTTTGAAGACAAAATAACTTTTTTAGTTTTAGTTCTGTTTTTTTTATATTTATTTATTAAACCCAACGTTTCAGCAGCGTAAACTGCTGTTTTCTTCAGAGTAATGACATACACAAAAAAGCAAGTAAACAAGTAACTAAGAAGCGAATTATAACATATTTACTAATTTCCAAACCATCTTTGTGATTGAGATTAATATTCTTAGTTTTAAAAATGTAATGGCTTCTCTAATTAATCTTTCTCGTTGAGAGATGTAGATCTTTTAATAATTTTCGTGTCTTGAAATTTTATTTCATGAAAATCGTTGAAGGCTTGCTCTGCGACTGATGATTTGTCAGACTGGTTCAATCCAATCGATCGTTGATGTTCAGTTAATCTTGTAGAAATAGTTCTACCGATCTGACCGATGTACACTTTCCCACAGACGCATAGAATCTGGCAAATCCCTGAAGACTGAATTGGGATGACGTCTTTAACTTGTCTCAACCTGTCTTATTTTTACATATAGAGAAAACGATATGAAAGTATGAAATTAAATATAATACTTATTTATTTGAACCTACTGTTTTTTTACAAAATATTACTTATTTTGATTAAATAAAAACGTGTAAATATATTGATGGGAGTGATAAAAAATGGCAATATTATTAATCCGTTAAAATTTTTATCTTCACAGTTTTAATACAGGCTTATCGACAAATCCACTAATGCTGTAAATCTTCTTGCACGTTATTACTCAAGTCTAAGGTGAACATAATCCGACAGCAATCAATCAACTTTTATATTCTTGCTTTCCTATCTGTAATATCTAAAGTAATACTTTCGAGTATGATCTCTATCTTTTCAGTTTATCTTCATAAATTCTGCTACTCAATAGCATTGAGGTATCTGCTTTACAATGTAAGAGATAAGTTACATATTTCATGACGTAAGTAATAAATTTTTAATTTATTTGTTCAGTAATCTGCAATACTATCCGGTTATATGTATATAAAGTAGAGAAATAAAGAAAGTTATTATTAAATAAAAGTATAAATTTTTAGCATCATTCCTGAATTTCACGCAAATTGCATGAGAGAAATACTATATTTATTTAATTTATGACACTAATATAATTTTAATAATTAATTTAAAAACTTCCAAAAAATACACCCAACTGAATTAAGTTTAAACCGGCTCATTCGGTAAGTTTACTACAAAACTAACTTCATATATTCTTTAATGAGAACAATGCTGACATTTTTGATAACAACTGCAATCGTCTGCGTGGGTTTTATTGCTTGATTCAAAGATCTTTTGTCAGAGGGCAATTGTTTATATTTTTTAGGGTCTGAATCGCAATGACCGGCCCTTGAGTTTACGGTTCTCCCGGCCAAATAGCTCTCGGTCAAATAAACCGGCCACGGCGAACTCACAGTCAAGCGATCAGTTATGTTTCCCAATGAGTGGCTTCTTGCCATCTTGGATACCTGTGTCGCCCACAGTTATCTATTGTTTATATACAGATGAGAATGGGGTATTCTAATGATTTTTTTTTATTTTTTTTCCGAAACTCGTATTTTTTTATTACAAATCTAAAATTTTGAGTCCTTTTTTATTTAATTTGAGCGAGATATGATTTTTTTTTAATTCCTTAAAAATTTGAATTTTACCGGATATGATGTATGTGGTACTCATGACATTTAAATGGTGGGGGCATGATTGCAAACACATCGCTTGGCGCGGCAGTCTATCTGTCATAAGTCACTAATGGCGGAATAGCTATGGTACAGTCTCTACAATTTTTTTTTAGATATGTCATGAGTCCCACGTACGTTACAACCCACGTGATACCTGTTCAGCGCCAAAATAAAATAAAAGAAAACTAATGTTAGGAATAACTTTTTTTTGAGTTTTTTTCATAATTCTGTCATTTATAGTATTATCCACAATGTTATAACATTTTTTACCTTAAATTTTACTACACTAGAATACCCCATTAAACGGAGCACAAGTCTCACAGATTTACAATTTTTAGATAGGCAATATCAAATTTGTTATGTTTGATAGAGACCTAATGTCATTGTCACAACCATAAAACAGTATAAATGTAAAAACACATAACTGGCCTATCCGACTGGAGTAAGATGCGAATATGATTTTAAATAAAAAATAATAAAACTTGGTAATGATACACCGGCACCTGACAGAGCCATAAGAGGCCTGATGTTTGAAGTATGATATATATAATGATGATACATCGATACCTAGCAGAGTCATAGCGCCTGGTGATTGGAGACTTATATAATGATGTAATAGCCATAGCGCCTGATGAATAGAGGATGACATAAAGATGACATACCGACATCTGTCACAGCCCTAGCGCCTGATGTTAGAAGTATGACATAAGGATGATAGACCAACACCTAACAGAGCAATAGCACTTGGTAATTGGATTATGATATAATGATGATAGAACAACACCTAACAGAGCCATAGTGTTTGGAGATTGCAGGATGATATAATGATGATACACCAACACCTTTCACAGCTATAGCGCCTGTTATTAGAAGGATGATATAGGTGATGATTGGAAAATGATAGGCTTGAAAAGTGAACCGGAAAGTCCAGGAGAATATTCCTCTTCACTCCTTCAGAACTCTGGTTTGTCGAGAGTGGTCTACTATCCAAGCGCGTGATCGTAGAGTCTTCTAGAATATTTTGAATATTCCATCTCAGTTGACCGGACCATAACTTATTTGTCTCATTCCCTGCATGAATGAAAAAAATTGTAAAATAAACTGTCCGCACCTGCTACGGGATTCTATCTCATGAGTGTTTTTTAATCAAGTACCTGCATACTCTATACTAATGTTTTCTATCTTGGCCTGCATAGGAATGTGAACCAATAATCATAGATTCATGTATATAAACAGTCATTCATATTTTAGACATACTGCTAAGGTTAAAAGTATAAACGGATCACACATAAGAATTCCTGCGTAAAATTGTAACTAAAATGTTTACCTTATAGTACGGGTTATTTCTAGTATTATTAATAACAAAATTATACATGCTAGCAATACTACCTCAATATTGATGGAAATTAATTCTGATTGTACAAAAAGTTATACAAGCATTACGAACGATAAGGAATGCCGATCTCAGACAATGATAGGAGTCGTTGCTACGCTCCTCTTCCCAACAATCGATTGATAAAATATCCGTACCGTTCTTAGTATCTAATATATATTTTTTTTACAATCGTTCATTAATAGAAACTTGCGCTGTAAAATACAACCTACCAAGCTTATAATGTAAATAACTATATCGTTATAAGTATACAATACATACGATGAAAATTAAATTAAAATTTTATATCATCTGGCAAAGTTGTATTATGAATTACAAATATTTATTTGATTATAAGTTAAAATTCGTTGCACAAATTATAAATTCAAAAACATGTTCATTTATAAATAAATTTTATTTAGTGTTAAATTTACGTGCATTTGTTTATCTCTCCCATCCATATATAATGGAATAACGAAGTATTTAATGGGATATACATAAATATCTAAATAATTGCAAGATATAAATCAAACTTGTTGAGTTTATGAATTTATTTTCATTTCATTTTATTACATCAATTAATTAACTACTCAACAAATTTATTTATTTAAAATAAAACAAATGGATGTAAATTACGTGGGAAAGTAATATAAATCATAAACAAAACAAAAAAAGAAATCAACACAAAAGAAAAACATATATTAAACACTATCACTATAGCTTTAAAACAATTTTATTAGAATGTATGCAGAAAATGGAAAAAGAGATAACTTAAACCATAACGGATTTTTCATTGGAAAACTGCGAGAAAAGGAAAACAGTTTATCCTGAAAAGGGAAGATATTTATATGATAATAAAATAACCAAACAAGGATTTTCATGTAATTAGTTTACGAAGATTACTAAACCAAAATTCATAAAAAATGAAAGCAACAACGATACCCTAATGAAAAATAAATGTATAATTGCATTGCAACGTTTATTTATATGAGTGAAGAGTAATAAAACATTGTTTTTTTTCAAATAAAATCTCATTGTTAAGAATTCCGACCAATTTTTACTTCCTTGACAGCCACTATCCATAAAATCTATAGACGCGACTGTTGGCACTTGGTAGAACATGATTAAATAAATAAATTAAATAATAACACTTAGTTTTATTCCACAGGGTAAAAGAATAATTCTTTATTCAGAAGGAATACAACACAGTCAAATTGTACAATATAGGATTATTCTTATTATTACCTGTGGAACAAAAGCAAGTGTTTTTATTTAATTTATTTATCCACTTAGATAGTCAACGATAATTTTTACTCGTAATATTACAAGTTTATTATATAACGATAAAAATAAAAATCACTATAATTTAAACAAAAATAACACAAATTAAACATAAAGATTAGTAATACACACTAAATATTCTAGTGTTTATTTATTTATAAATGACATTATTTATTTCTACTACATGTGTCGCTGTTCTCAACTGGACTGGATTGACCAACTTCAAGTTGCAAGTCGAGACCCTTTATACCTGCGGGTAATTAACCTCGAACCTCCTAGAATCTTCCAGAAGCTGACAAGGCAGGTCGGTCACTCGCTATAATATTTTATTAATGCTTTTAATTATTGACATTGAAATATACATTATATTTTTAGACAAATATAATGCTTTCCTTCCATTAAAAGAAGATTGGAAAATAATTAAGTACCTAACATTAATTTATACCGTACTTGTCGGAATTTACAGGATGTTCATTGTAAGTGGTGTACGAGTATTATTACCAAACACAAAGGTAATGCTTGTCTTTAATAGAAATAGATGTGCATCAGGAATAAACGTGAGTAGTGGTAAAGGCCAACATTCGTGTTTACGCAAAATTAAAAAAAAATGAAAAACAACCACTTTTGGTTGTAAGGGAATTGCGACTCTTAGATTCATGTCCATGTTCACCTCCAAAAAGCAACCAGTACCAGCTACTTAACGAATATTATACCACAGATGATAAGAGAAAATAATATTTGAAATAAAGATTAGTTTTATTTTTAAATATTAACACGTAAACATGTTATAATATTATAAAGAATTGTCTATAATATTTTCATTAATAAAACTATATATATTTGTATTCTGTAATTAATTAAATTAAAACATAATAAATTCTAATAATACTCCTATTGCATCATTTGATACATATTTGTTAAAATTTTATACATTTAAATGGCTGTATGACAGGAGTGCACCGTTCATATTTTCAAACATTTCATTAGCGCACAAAAAAAACGTAGCAAAAGCGCACCAGTAAAATTTAAGAATTTAGAGGGTGTGGGTATAAGTGCGTTGGATTAAATAAAAGAAATCGTGAATTCGTTGCCTTCGCGCATAGCACCTTTTAAATAGATACTTGCAGAGGTATGCCTCCAAGTCTTCCTCTTTCATTCCAAATCTAACCTAACCTAACCTAATTTAAACTAATTTCACTTAACCTAACTTAATTTCATTTAGAAAATACTCGTACGTTTGTAATACGACAAAGACAGAAACACCTATGAGAGGCTGTCTCCCTCGGATAGATTATTGTATTATATAATATAATGTATCGTACGTTTTCTATTATAATTTGTTAATTAAAATATAAAAAAAACACATTTAATACAGTTTGTATTAGTATCAGAAATGAGTAAATAAAAGTACTAAGTACTCATTCGATGCCGATTCTCCATACTTAACTTGTATTGATACTTTTCATTCGATACCACAGCTCTAGAGGTGCTTAAAAATTTGTCTTTTTGTAGAGATGTAGTGCTATTTTTTACAAGGATATAAATAGCTCATAACGTACAATACACAAAATACATTCACATTTTAAACATTTCCACTCACTATTTTTTTTTTTTTGTTTCCTGCAGGCTATCAGGCTAATGCGATGATTTTCCAAATATCATTATCAATTACATACACAAAACAAAAACGAATATTCCATACATTATGTTTGTTTTTAAACTCAAAAATAAAACTGCTTGTGAAAAGTGATTTTAATTTGAAATCAATTTCATCGAGTAAGGAAACTTTAGGATAGAAGTTTTTATTTTCTAGCAGGAAATATCAATTTATTCTGTTTTCAGCTTTCGCTTTGTTTCAATTAACTATATACCTGAGGGAGGTCTCGAGAGTTTCGTAAACAATATCTTTCACGTTTTTGCGCAGCAGTGCGGTATACAAAAAGAAATTAAGTTCAGCAAGGGGTAAGATCAGGTGAGGGAGTAGGTTACGAAATCCAGTGAGGCTCTATATTAAGAAAGCTCAGAGCCATAAATCTCTCTGACCAAACAACTAGGATCACTCCGTCTCATTCTAAACACAATGTGCAAAAAAAAAAAAAAACTGCAATAACGCAACGCTGACAAATGCGGGGGCGTATTGGTAACATGACCGGTCTGGGGAAATTTGTAATCAAGCTGCCCATTAATTGACTTTTAAAAATATGGATATCTATGAAAGGTGTTTCATTAATAACCGAAAAATATCAAGACATTAAGAGTACATCAAATAATATTTAATTAATTTTAATATTTCCTATAAAAACTTGCCTACTAAAAACAGAGTACAAAAAATGTTAACTCTAAATAATATGCAATTATTACCGCGAATTTTAAAAAAAAAACTGCTATAATACATTGTTCTCTTGAAACAATATAGAAATACTGTATAAAAAATAATTATTTTTAAAAAATATTATTACTTACCTACAAGACGAATGTGAATAGAATAAGATAATACATTTAGTATACATAATATATTAAAAGACGACTCATTTGGTTAGCGCGTTCCGGTTCCAATAGGGTCTTGAACCATTATCGAAATATTTTGCAGAGGAACATGAGAATATACAACAATGAATTAGTATTAGTGAAAATATTTCATTTAAATATTATTTCTTTTGCGAACTATAAGATATTAAATTTTGTTGCGATGGTCTGTCATTCATCTGTTTTTTGCAATTTCATTGATTGCCTGATTTTTAAAAAAAAAATCGCGCTTTCGTATTATTTAAAATTTGCAGTGTGAAAATTTTGCTGCGTGTTTTTATTTTTGTTACGAAAAATAAATGTTATTTATGCCTACTTATTTTTTTTATGAAATTATGAATTTATGATGAATCTTTACTTTAAACATTTACATATTTTCACTACTATGCTTATTTAATTTTGTTCTTTCAGAAAAAAAAATATTTTATAGAAAATACATATTTATATCGGCCAAAAAATGTAATACATTATTTGTCTGTTAGGTATTTGTACTTGTATATCGCTCGGTATTAATAGCATATTTCGCTTCATATCGTGCTTCAATATGGAACCTCGCGCTGTAAAATACAACCTATACAGTAATAACCAATATCAGTTCAATGATTAACAGATTTTTTTCAGAAGTACGAATAGTTGCAATTCCACACCACCAACACTCAGCATCAAAATAAATTATTTGCATGATACAATGAAACGATAAGGTAAATAATAGTATATTATACACCAAGGTTGAAACGACTATCATTATTAACCTAGCGCCAAGTTGTATCCCGAGGTAAGAAGCAACCGAGGGACATATGGTGCTGAATGCTGATCAATGATGATCTCAACTGTGGTACATAATTATTTTTCTCTCTACTAGCATTAACAAATATTTTGACATGATCGTTAGCTTGTTTCTCATTATTATCAAAAATAAACTTTTTGATGTTTGTCTTTATTTTTATTTGACGTTTCAGTTTACCAACTTCATAATGATTTAAATAATATTTGGATTTGGAGATTTTCTTTAAAAAGTGCCAGTTCTCATTATCGACCATGGTTAATAATAATTTATTATTAACCTAGGTGTTTATGGTTACAAAGTAAGCGGTAGTGAAAAACAATTTCTCTTGTCAAATAAAGTTTAATAATAGTAGGTGCCTAGCCTAGTAGTGAAAAAACAAGTTTTTTTAGTCCTAGAAATCACAGTTTATTATTTCTCAAATAATACGAATTTACTTTACTAGATGATCTCTTAAATGAAACGATCTTAGTTTTTCTTTTCATTCTCATTACGATGATTTGCAATGAGTTCAGAGCCGATTGCAAAATGAATGTATACGCTTTGGAATAACACTTGACGAGTAGAGAAGTACTTTTCATATTGCTACACAAAACACTTAAACAGTGTTTTCTAAAAAAAACACACTATCACCTTAGCTTGAAATTTTTGTGGATAACATCAGATAAAATTTTAAAATAAAACAGTAACTACCCCACATTTGGACACAAGTATTCTTGAACTATCTACATATGTTTATAATGCAGTGTTTTCTTTCCAACTTCCACTTGATCGATTTTAATGATTTTCATTTTACATAACTATCGACTTATAAAAATGTTATCAAAGCGAGACATTCTTCAGAAAACTAAGTAAGTGCCATGTTACAGTAGAGGCTTTATAAGTCGCGATGATAAAAGCAATACAGTGCGTAAACCGTCATATCTATAATACTAATAATATTAATAGTAAAAATATTATTAATAATAATAATAATATACTCTATTTCCAGTAGTTGATCCTCACGTCATCAATTTCTGTTACAAGAATTAACAAACTTTTATCTTATATCTTTGTCATATACCTACTCAGCACAAATGCACAGATGAGACTTTTTTTCGCTATGTCATTATCGATGTGTTACAGAGTACATATGCTATCTACGTCTAATCAATGACCAAAAATGAAATAAAAACAGTATTGTAACCACCGTACCAAATATTTTCCAGTATTTAAAAAAAATGACTGTCCAAAAAATGCGGAAAGAAAATTTTGACAATTATTAAATTTTCAAATAAGATTTTCATTGATATTTGACAGCTAGTTGATAGCAGAAATCAAACAATTTTTTATTTTATATCAGTTTTAAAGTGAAATAAATTTACACTCGTTGTTTAATACTATTAAAATGATATTAGAAAGTGACGAAGACAATAAATTGATAGTTTTTATTAAATGGTGACCCTTTATTTTACAAAAAAAAAAATGCTGGATGGAAAAGACTCTTACTTCCTAAACCAAAAACAATAAATTCGCGTGTCGATAGTTGTCATATATATATTTAGTTTCCATGACAGTATTCGAAAAAATAGGTTTTTACGCGTAAAAAATGATGTATAATACGAGATGTTTTTTAATGGCCATCCCTGGTTATTTTTCTAATAATTATTTCAGTTTGATGTCAATCGTAACTGAAATCGGAATGTCAAAGTAATAATATGTTAGAATAAAACTGTCTACATAATGGCAAGTTGTCAAGAGTGAAAAATCCTGTAACTCGTAAAAATATATTATCTCTTTAAAATTACCTTTGTGTTGGTGGGAGTTCTTTTCCATCCTACACACCCTAGTGGCTAACGTTTGCACTAGCACTCATCTCGAGATTCCTGTCGGTGGCGAATGTTTGTTGACGCGTTACGTGAACACAAACATGCAATGAAAAACATTTAGGGGTGAGAATATGTGCAACAGGAATCTGTAGTGTGTTGGCGGAATCAAATGTATTGATTGCGTTTTCAAACGGAATTAAACAATCAGTTTCATTAGAGGAAACAGTTTGTCAATAAGTACATACTAAATAGTATGCAAATTTAGGATAATTATATTCATGTTTAAATGTACCGCTTAATTATTCAAATGTTTACAACGAAAATTGTGGTCAAATCGTTATTTAATGAAAATATTGCGCATTTATCCACATCACTTTGAACTATGTACATGTACAATGGTTTGAAAGTTTGAACACAAAATATATATTTAGTGACCAGATAAACACAACTGAATGTAGTGTCACAGATTATAATACGACGAATTAAAATAAATTTAATAAAAAAAAACAAACATTGTCTTATTAGGGTTGCCATAATTTAAGTAATTTTATCCAACACCGTGTAAAATCTTAACTACGATATCTTTTTATTAAAAGTAATTTTGAAATGTCCACTGTCAAAAAAAGTTTATATATTTTATATCAATAATTAAAAGGTGTTTAATAAAATATTGTATGGCACACGTATGTTACTTCCCTAAGTCACTTGAGACAAACACCGCACTCAGTCTACCGGCCTCGTGAGCTACACATTTCTCACGTGACTTATTTGTAATGTAACATGTACCACACCTGTAGCATAAATATGTATAATTTAAACCATGCGACTTTAAAAAGAATATCGATTTAAACAACAAAAAATAAATACTACTGCAACACAGGAAACTAGATGGAGTCGAGAAGGAGAAATATATTGTAAAATATTAAGGGCATAAAAAACAAGGACAATATGGAGTGGCATTTATTACCCAAATGACCTGAAAAATTATATAATAGATTTTAAACGAATAAACAAACGAATGAATTATTGCAGTGATTTCCAAACTGAGCTATACCCCATCTTGGGGAGTGCTGAAATGATCCAAGGGAGCGATAGTAGCCTCGGGTGCATTCTAGGAGCGTTGAATATAAATAAGGGAGTGGTGGCAGTATAAAAAAGATAAGAAAATTTAGAAAACAGTTCGTACATACTTCATTTGTTGTGTAACACTGGGGGATAAACAAATAATGAAGATGATGAAGTAATGATGACGACTGTTAACAGGAACACACATTGGTTGGGGAGCAGGAGCACACATACACTTTACTTTACTTAAACTAATTTTATTTACATCTTTACAGTTAATAAAGAAATTAAACTAGACAGACTACATTATGTCTGCGTTTGATGTACAGCTAACTCCATCTAAGAATGACCAACAAATTTTTGTTGAGAGGCATATCTAACCAAAAATGACAAATATTAGAAGAAATAGAAAAATTTCTAAAAGAAGGTACAATTATTGTATTAGGAGACGTTAACGCTGAGTTAGAAAAGGAAGATTATATACATCAAGTAGCAGGAAGACACAATACTATACACTAACATTAAAAGTGGAAGCAAAAAAATAAAATAGAATACAGAAAATCAGAACAATACAAGAATTAGAGAGAAATATATAGAATAATTAGATAAAAATATAAACGAACTAGTAAATGACGACGATAACATAGGGATAAAATCCAATTGTATAAAGAAATGCGTACATGAAGCAAATCAAAAATGGTTAGGAAAAGAAAAACAAAATAAAAAAGATTGATTTAATGAACAATGTCAGGAAATAGCAAATAAAAAGAAAATGCAAGAATTAAATGTTTAGAAAGAAAGAAAAACGAAGACAAAGAAAAAATAAGAAACGAGTAAAACAAAACAATGATAAATGCAAGAGGAAATGGAAGATTCAAATTAAAGATATAAAAGAAGAAAGAATGAAAAGCAATACAAAAATGTTACAAACGAGTTAACGCACTAAATAAAACACAAAAGATCAATATACATTGTATAACCTTTCACTTTCATTTTTCTTACGTGGTACACATACTATTTTTTTTTCGATCGAAAATCAATAGACTACGTACTCTATGGAAATGTTTTATCATCGGCCGGAAAAAATATTCCAGAACTGTTATTTTTCGTACCCAAGCAACTACACTAAAATACCGGAATTATGCACTTTTCGGTTCGAAAATACACCTTAAAGGTTTCAGTTTTCGAAAAAAAAAATATTATCCATAGTACGGAAATTACTTGGCGTTTTATATCCTTTTATTTTAATTATAGAACTCACATTGAACATTCCGAGAATACGTGAATAATATATTACAATACTTGTTTATATCATTGCATACTAATTTATTGATTTAAAGGTGTTGCCTTTTTTCTTCAACAAATCCTGTCAATATTTTTGCATTTTCATCTCTGACATAAACTAAATTAATAGCTATTTTTATATTAAGTAAGGAAACAAAGGTGGTTATTTAACACATATGAAAATATTTTTTTTATTTATACGTTTGAATAAGTACAAATATGTATTGCAAATTAAACAATAAAGACATTACTAAAGATTGCTTAATTTTGTACGTTACTAATTTACTACAACAAAATTATAGATTATAAACAGATAAACGATAGAAATAAAGTTGTCGTTTAGATATTTTGAATTAAAAAATACGGTTATCTGTGAATCTAATAAATTTAATAAGTATATTATTAATATTTGTAAAGAAAATAAATAAATATTTTATTAGCTGTTAACGTTTCTATACAGGGTGGAATCGAAAGTTGGGCACGTGGTTTTACTCGAAAGTTATAAAAGATAAAAAATATAGGTACTAAATAACAACGATGTAGGAGATCAAGAGAGCCATTTGATTATAGAATAAAATACAGGGTGAATACTGAAAACCTTGACATAGGGAAATAACATGGGAAAACAGTTTTTTGCTGTTTCCATCTGTCCCGCTAAATAAAATCAGATGTATATGATATCGTTAGTTAGATTACTTAATTTTGCATATAATAAAACCAAATTTTGTGTAATATGGCCTTTTCTAACTGAAATATTTGATCAAATAAATTGTATTTTGAAGGTTATCCTTCATATTTTCGAATAAGAAACGTCTAAAACAAAATGCTCTATAGCCGAGTGGATAAGAAGGCGGATTCATAATATAAATAATCTACAAGACCTGGTTCGAGACCCGAATTTTTTAAAACCGGTGGTTCTTAAGTTACAACACAAAACTATTTTTTTTAAATGGGATTATACATATTTTGATGACTATTCGATAGCGTTTTTTTTTTTAATTTAACCATGTATTATTTTTATATCCTTATGTAATAAAAATATTGAAAAAAGTGTGATAGAAATTTTATTTTTAAAATCTACCCTCTCGTTAATTGAATAATCAGCCATTATTAAAATTAAAAATGTAATTAGTAATTACAATAATTTATTGAGTTCTAATATATCTTCTTATCCATTCCCTTCTTTAACCTCTGGTCTTCTACACGCATTTGTAACAACGTCATATACTAGTTTCAACTTAAGTATAACTATCTGATATTTCCATAATTTCTAATTATTTTGTCCTTTTAACTTAGTAGATCATTGTCCCATTTTTCTAAAATATAGAATTTTATACTTTCTGAAGTCACTTTCACTGCTCCTTATTCTTCTGTCTAACGCCCTGGGCCTATAACTTTTTAAAAAAATTTGCAGTGTTTTGTATCCTTTTATTTTAATTATACGACATAGGTGAATATATTACAATACTTATAAATAACATAACAAAGTAATATTATTGATTGAAAAGTGTTGCATTTTTTGATTAAAACTAATTTCATTGTGTGATACTTAAAGACAAATGATAAAAGCCAACACACGATAATCCAAAGAAAATTAGTAAATAAAGCAAATAACATAATTGGAATGTGAATTTAGTAAAGGAACGTGAAAAACAGACGCAATACATAGTCAAACAAATAATACAAAAAGCATTTGAATGCATTATGAACATAGCAATGTTATTAATGGATTTCCAACAAGCATTTTACTCCATTAAAATAAAAAAGCTCATGATAGCTCTTGAAGAATTGTAATATCAGCAAAATTAAAAATATTAATTGCGATGACAGGGGAACACAGAAGAGATCGAAATAAATAAAGGGGTCAAATAAGTCTTTAGAATATGTAATGCGAAAAATTAAGAGAGGAACACTTAAAACGCGAGGAGGACAAATAATAGCATATGCCGACGAGATAGTTATGGTAACGAAGAGCAGGAGATAACGATATAAATGCTACAAGAAATAATAATCGAACGTGATAAGATAGGCTTAAAAATAAATGAAATAAAATCCAAAGTAATGCTGCTAAGAAAGACTGCTGACAATAAAGAATAAAAATTGGAGAATACTCGTACAAATTTGAACACGTAGATACATTTATAGTATTTTACAGTATTAACGACGAAAAACTGCTTTTACTGGTAATAGGAGGAAATGACTGGCAGTGGCAACCCGTTTAGTTACTTGGCGTGTAAAACAATAAAAACATCAGGTGAGAAACATAATTCATTTTTTAATTTTCGTCTAATTACAGTAATAAAACTAAGTAATCAGTATTAAATAACATGTATGAATACATGTGTTATTGTTTTATGCAATATGGTTACTTAGTTGTTAGCCGGACAGTTTTCATTTACCAAAAACTGTTTTTCCATTTTAAATACCTACGACAACAAGTGTTGGAACACACGAATATCATCATCATCATTTATCATCAATTAATGCAAAGAGTTAAAATAATTTTCAGAACTTATTAATGAATAAAACAACTTTTTTTGTAAAAATCTGCATTACACAAATGATGTTACTTTTGCTCTTACAGCTAAGTTATTATAATAAAACAAACTTTTGAGATTCATAGAATCATATTTTCCAGGTAACGTCATTATGTTTACTTGAAAGTAAGAAATCAACAAAACAAGAATATTCTAATTCTAATCCTATACCAATACATCTTGTACTTCTTGTTACCGATTAAATTTATATTTCGTTTTTGAATATGGAATTGATTATTCAGTAAAATAAAAAAATGACGAGTGATAACATTCGTGAATCGAGAGCTTTAATTTAAAAATATATTGAAAGCGGTCAAGTGGGAGCCAAGCCGCTATCGAAACTGGATGAGAAAATCCATTGTGTTTTAATATATACGAGATGATTTATTGAATAAATAACCAAAGTATAAATAAGTAGTGTTTTTGGAATAAGACTCTTTACCTACAGAATTTTATTATAAATATATAAGTTTAAAATCATTTTTTCTAATTTCGTGATGATATTTTTGTATCTATGTGAGGTACAATATTTTCCGTCAGTGATAACTTCCATAATACAATTTTTAACACGTTAACTGCCATGAGGTACATCTTATGTGTCTCACTAAAATATCCTCGTATGCTCTGAGATACATCGTTTGTGCCTGTGTTTGAATACACATTATGCTTCGTGGTCTATTGTACCTCGCAACGCATATCTGTGAACGTAGTTTAATTCTCGGTGGCCTGGCAGACCAAAACCTATTCTTAGCGCATGATTTTTTTGTTTTTTAGTCTCTGAAATGATAAAATACTGCAAATTTTGTGCCTCAATAAAATTCTTCAAATTTTAGAGCAACATTAAAAAAAATTAATTCTGTTATCATACTTGTATTTTCTAATATGAAAACAGCCTAAATCTGTAAAAAAGAAAAAATGGCCCAAGGGATCCAACTTTTTTTTTTAATGGTGGCAGTTAACGTGTTAAGCCGGTCGGTAAGGTTTGTAGTTAGCGCTGATAATCATCTACAAATATTGCTAATTCCACCAAACTAGTGGAGTTATCTTTGCAAATAAATAATACATTTAATTCATTCATAAATAATTGGGACTGGAGTTAGTTTGACATTTCATGATGTTAACAATGAGTATAACTAATCTGGGTCAATACTAATTTTTTTTTACGAATCTGGATGTATAATACTGTTCGAACACATTGGGTCATCCCACATTTTCTGTTTTAATTTTTTCTGAATGTTTATTGGCTCAATACATGTAAATAGGGTAAGCAGGGGAGACAGATGGCTCGGTAGTAGAGATGGACTTTTAGATTTAAAAGTACATTAGTGTGATATCTCTCATGGGAATGTTAATACGTAGGTAGTCGGTTGAATATTAATACAGTAAAAACTGAATAACTAAAGATTGCCAAAAAAAAATTATACCTTATATACACATTTAGTTACCTACTACTTCGTCAGGTTTAAACTAATTATTTACGTACAATCTTTATAAACACTCTATCTGTACACAGTCATAAGTAATTTAGCGGTCCCATTTAACCTCTGCTCTGAGTTCTGATATTCTACAGAACTGTTATTAAATTGTTTATCAGAGGGTGATGATAATGAAGAAATTGAAGATTATGAATGTACGAGATGCAAGGAAAATAATTTTTAAAAGACAATTACGAAGGCTGATTCGATAAAATGTGTAATTTTATTCGCTGTTTCCACGAAGAGTGTATCACATAAATGACAAATGACAACAACCTGTTAACAAGTTCAGCTCCTCATAGCCTTGGTCCGTCTCACCTATATAATAGAGGATAAGTTTGAGTTTTTTTAACTCGAATAAAATATTTTTTTGTAGTTTTCTGAACATAGTTTAATTATTTCCTTATTCTTATAAAGAAGCCTAGATTATATGTTGTGATAAATAAATTTGATTTTTAAAATATTATTCAATATTATGGAGTAATGATTATTTTTCCAAAATGGGGTCCATCTCAATAGAACGTCAATGAAAAAAATGTCATGAATCACAATTATTGAAATCACTTTTGCGGATGAAATGTAAACTAAAGTGGTTTATATTTTCTCGCTTACATATAATTTCAATTATATTTTATGCATACAAATCTATATCTATCACTTTTCCTTTGACAGCTATATAATTTTGGGTTAGTATATTCAGACGTTTAACTTTACATTTGATCTATGTATTATCGGTGTATATGTATGTGTCCGATATGTCTTTGCATGGGCGCCCGCAGGGGGGGGGGGGGGTCGAAAGGGTCGATGGACTCCCCTTTCATTTATGAATTGTATACATTTTTATAATAAACATAATTATATTTTTTCAGTCTAATGTATCTCTTGTTTTATAATAATTATTGATAACAATATTTTTTTTTTCAAATTTATTATTATACTATGTATTATTGTCTGTAAATACAAACAAATGAAATAACTGAAGTTTTATAATGACTCAATGATGAATGGTAAGCGTCTTAATCGATAGAAAGTGTTAGCGTTGAAGTTGAAATTGGATTGTTCATCTTATAGTATTCAAAGATGGCACAACAAGATCATGACATATATCATAACCTTAATTTTTTATATATGCTTGCGCTTTAATACTGAATAATTCTTACAACTGTTTTAAGAAATCCAACAAATTGGGGATAAAGAAAATGTTACTTTGGAAATACCAAGACAAGCCAAACATCAGCAACATCGAGATAAGGTGGCAGCTAATGACGCTAAAGAATATTTTCGTCGAATTATATTCATTTTGTATCTTGATTCGATAATACAATCATTAAAATCTAGATTTAACATTAAAAATACACTGAGTTATTCTTTGTTTTATCTTCATCCTGACCGTATCATAGCAATGAATAATGAAAAATTTAAACAAATGATATTAAAAATTCATGATGTATAAATTTTGTTGCCGAAAGTCAAATTTGGTACGAAATGTGGCACAATATGCGGCAAAGTAAAGGTTTTCAAGAAGTGAAAAATTGTGATTTTATTGATTTGTTAAATTAAATTTCGTACCAAATTTTTATCAAAAATTTTATTATGTAAGAGTTTTACATATGGATATCGTTAAATTCAGAAAAAAAATACTGAATCGAATAAACAAATAAAAGAAAGTTGTAACCCGTATTTTGAGAACCACTGGTCGAAAATAAATTTTGTTTCCCTTATTAAAGTAGTCTTATAAAACAGAAATTGTTTGCTAATTTAACCGACCTCGTAGCTCTTATAGTTCCCAAGATAGCAGTAGTGTACTATTTAAAATGAACATTCTGTATATGTATATATTCTATGTTGGTTTAGCTATATGGTTTAGATTGTTTTGTTAATAATAAAAATGTTTTCTATTCTCTACATATTCTTTATAATTTGTCTATCAAAAATTTCGACCCACCTTGTAAAAAAATCTATGGGCGCCCATGTGTCTTTGGTTAAGTTTGTGATTCATGATTCATCATTCATAATTCGAATGAAATTGACCTCCATTGTTGTATTTCACAGATAATAGTGTTTTGCTACGATTCCAAATTAAATTTAAGAACTTATGCTGATATCATGGTCAATTGACAGTGGACGACAAATTAAATATGTCTAGAATTATAGGCTGGAATGACAAAACGAAAAGTGATGTACCCTCCTGGACAGATTGCGAAGTTTTAATGATGCAACGACCGGGTCGAGTTTGTGCTAAATTCGCAGAAATAGTGACTCCCCGGCTCCAGATATCACGCCAGCTATTGGGACCTTATTGCCCTCGCTTGTTACCATCGCTGACTTAAATCAATTTTGAATGTCGTTAAATCGATAAAATAAAACATAATACGTCCATCAATATCCTTGTTATCTTTTAGTGGGAGTCGTTACGAAACATACGCTAACATTACAAGCCTTGTTAACCTTATTTTTTATTTTTCAAAATATTTTACCTTCAGCTTCATAATCATAACGCTTCTAATAGGTTCACTCATAATAAGTTGAAATATCTTATGAAATTCTATTATACTTTGTAGAGGCCTATAAACTGTATTTCAGTGGCGTGCAGTGGATTTCAAATTTGAGTAAGCCCAAAAAATAAATTTAAATTGTATTGTGCAAAATAAAATTTATTTTTTCAATTATCTTCAAATAAGTGTAGATCTTCTGTATTTTCTTTTAATAAAGGGGTTTATATGAAGTATAAAATAGCTATTTGCTTGCTCTTAACTTTCGGTGAGTCCTTGAGACATAATTTATTTAAAAAGGTGATTTTAACAAAAAAAAAATGAATTATACAGATTGAAAGACTTTGAAAAATTATCTTGTTTTATTACTAATCGAATAAGAAGTTGATAGATCATGCGCTTCATTGCAATTTCGTTTATCCTACGCTAAGCAGATATTTTTCTGCTTATAACCAAGCTTACCAAATGGCTCCTTTTTCTCTAATATTAAATTTTTACATGACTTTGAGAACAAACGAAGCACTTCACCACTAGGGTCGGATTTATGTTGGTGGGAACCTCTGAGCTAAAATTTGGCGGGGGCCTTTTTTAACAAGGAATAAAAATTGAAATTCAATATTTAGTATGACTGTTTTTAATAAATATGAAAGTTTTCTTATTATTTCATGTAAAACATTAGTTCAGATTATTAAGCAATCAAATAACGTTAAAAAATATTTACAAATAATAATTTGACGTATTTCGTTATGAAAAGAGGATATACATACGTGTAAGTACTTCAGAAATCTTGGAAAACATAAAAAAAAAATCATTTTGGTGTTTGGCTGCGGTCTTTCTTTTCAGTAATGTACGTTTTCTACAAATAATTTTGATTTGTTGGGGGCTCCTGGGTTGCAGCCCAATCTGCCTACCATTAAATCCGGGCCTGTTCACTACTGCTAAAGCAGATTTATATCTGCTTAACTTGGTTCGTTTTTCGTTTCATGTGATGATCAAATTTACATTTTCTTTTACATTTATTACAAATTATAATTTGTAAAAATAATTTTATATTTATTGGCTTGTACTAATTAAAATATTAAATATTCGCCTGAATCCATGGGTAAGCAGAGTTTACCTTGATTACCCCGACCGCACGCGGCTGCTCTATTTCTAATACATAATTATACAAGTTCTGCGACATTACAAATAATAATTCTTTGATTGAATTTTACTTCCACATAGTTTCTTATAATTTAATATTATTCAATAACTATACATATATTCTTCTATTGATTTACAACCACACAGTTTTTAAGGTTGTCTGCAGTCGAATGATGGTTGTACAATGACATATACACTTACACACATTCATGTCATTCATGCCTTCACGGGATTCGAACACGCAATATCTGGATTACGCAATAACTATTATTATTATTGTCATTTCAGATGACATAACTGTTCTTCCGTGTTTTCGATAGTTTTCTTTTTTATACTGTACCATACAATTACTTCCTATCTTATGGTATTTTGTAGAGTTTAAATATATTTCGTTTTCTCATTTTGTGTAGACAAGTTATAGGAATATCTTCTATTTTCCTTAGATATCTAAATTCAGTTGTTTATGTTTTGTTCTTCATTATCTATAGTTAAGGTTTTATGCATCCATATAATATTTACATCTTGTTGATTTCATTCTTCTAATGTTCATTGTAGTTTCCTAATAAATATTTTGTTCTAGCTAGTACTATTTTCAGATAAATGTGCTAGCTTTTGATATCCACAACAATTTGTTTCTACAAGCTTGAATTTCTAGTAGGCTTTTCGCTTCTAATTAATTACGTTTTCCAGTGCTTTGGGTGTGTTTACTAGGACTTGTTTGCAGTGTTCAGTATTATGCTTCTCTCTTGTTTGTATTCTGTTTGCATATTCGAGTAGCACGTGTTTGATTGTTTCGGATGTGTTGCAGTTCGCTTTATGTTGGTACAACTGTTTTACCTTTGCATATGCTCCTTAGTAATTACTAATTGATCTAAGAATAATTAAAATTGTAAATCATTGTACTCTATAATAGTGAATAATATGTAAAAAACAAAATTTATTTATAACAAAATATAATGTAGAATTACTTATAAGAATGAGGAAAAAATTTAAACTTTGTTCTGAAAACCCCAAAAAAAACTTTTATTCGGGTTTACAAAAGTCCAAGTCTCCTCCACTATAAAGGTGAGACGGGTCAAGGCTATGAGGTGATGAACTGGGTAACAGATTGTTGCCATTTGTCATTCATTCGTGCAAAGAGCAACCATAAATTTCGCCTTTTATCCTATCATCCATTTTTATCGTTTTTTTTTTAAATAATTTTTCTTGCTTCCCACATAATTAACCATTTAAAAACAGTTCTTTACAACTCATGGGATAGGAATTAGATTGTTTACTTTTCTATGTGCGAATGATATTTTTCCTCTTTACAGGTTGCTTGATCTTTTTAACAATAAAAATTCCCTTGTCCACGTCTCTTTAGCATAGGTGGTCCATCTGTCCTCAGAGCAGAGTTTAAATGGACCTCTAAATTACTTACACTGCGTATAAATAGAACGACATTTTTAGGTTACGTTAAATCTTATGCATATATTTATGTATAAGTATGTACATAAATAAATAGTTTACGCTTACCGAAGTAGTAATTAACTTATTGTGTATATATACTACATCATTTTTTTTTTTAATCTTTAAAGTTAATCTTGGATTATTCAGTGTTGACCACATTAATTTTAAGCGGTTATTTACACTGTCCCTATACAACAAAATCAACTTTCCCTGCGAGAGATATCACTCTAATGTACTTTAAGGACCAAAAATCCATTTCTCCTACTGGTCCATCTCTCCCCCCTTACCCTACTTTTAAAATGTTATTAAATGAGACGCAAACTTGTAACAAGTTATGCATTAAATATAAGTCGAAAATCTTAATAAACATGGGTCCACAGATATACTTTTTACTATGATATAATTTGTTTTTTTAGATAATTGTCACAATTTTTAAAATGTAGAAGAAAAAGGATTGAGATAAGAAATAGCTTTTGTGTAAAGAAAAAGGGCATTATAAAACTTGTTGTATGAACTTATTTCATTCCCTGTACATATTACTTTTATATAATTTTTCTAAATAAACAAATAAAGTTTCATAGTATTATTAAACAAAGTAATTAATTTCCATTGTTATTGTTTATTTATTGAAAATTAAAATTATATATCTGTTTATTTTTTAATTAAATTTTAAATTTATAAAATAATTGTACGGAATGTACATACATATATGTTAAAAATGAAAAAAATGTAGAAAATTAAATTAATTAAAACAAAATTTATTTGACATTATTCTTGGGCGCTGACTACATAGGGGCATCGAGACTCATCGAAAATTATCGAAAATTTTTGATGGGCATGCCTCCAAGAAGATCTTTCCCTTAGTGTAGCATTTTTTTTACATCAATAATAAAACTCTGAATTGTTATTATTTTAAAAAAGTAATGCACCTCCTTCCATTTTTATGTAACTGACTACTATCCTAAAATAAGTGCGAGTTACTTCCTTTAAAATATTACCAGTGAATTACTCTCATCAAAGTACCCATGTAACCAAATTTTCATTTTAAAATTCTCATGAGTACAGCCACAAATTCAGATGCCCTGAAGTTAATCTAGTTCTACCGGCCATGAATTAGATCACACTTCAGCGTGTGCTCTAATTCTTTGCCTGTTGAAACAAAAGCACATTCTGTATCAGTTTTGGTTGTTTTAAGTGTTTGCTCTAAATTTTGGCCTACTGAAATTAGAGCAAATTGTGGAGATGTTTTGGCTACTCTAGATTGAGCTCTTCTTACAGTGGGTCAAGAATTACAGCACTCGCAACTTTATACTCTATTTCTTGACCTGCTGAAATCAAAGCACATCATGGAACAGATTTTGCAGCTCTTAGTTGCTAATCTGATTTTAATGGGTCAGGAATTAGAGCATTTTGAAATGTTTTCTTTTTTTGCTCTAATTCTTGGCCTATTACAACCAGAGCATATTCTGAAGCAGTTTTGGCTGCTCTGAATTTTGCTCATATATCATGGTATTCTAAAGTGTTTGCTCTACTATTTCTTTTTTTTTTGTATTTTCATGTTTTGATTTTAGTCTTTATAAAAAATTTTGCCCCCAAAGAAATTTTAAAACGTCGGCACCCATGACTTACAGTAGGTTGCTGTAAACTAAATAATGTTAAGAGTTCCAGTGAAAAGACATATTTCAAACCAGAAAATTTCTAACCACGGAAACTAACTTTTCCATAACTGAAATATTGAATCCGTATGTTGGCGAATGATACAGAGTTTTGAAGAATAAGGAATCGAATGACATTCACTGGCGTATAAAACGTTGTTCGTGTTCTGTACTTTAGCTAACAGAATAGTTTCTAGGAATTCATTTCTGATTAAAGAGAGTGCATCCTGAAGAGGATTCTCGCATATCTGAAGTAAAGTTCCACAGGCATCACTATTTCCTTAGCCACGTGTGAACAATTGCTATGTTACCACCTACGAGGTACCTACTAGTGGAGACTTCATAACAAACTTTTACAATTTGCTTGCACAAACTATTTTCCAAACTGTTCACTTTAACGACTATATATTATTGTAATTCCACATACTCCGAACTCCAAAGTTTATTTAGATTTGGATTAAATGAGCAACTCTTTGTGTAAACTTATTTTACTGGTTTCAGGATATTTTGCTATTATATACACACAAAAATATAAACAGGATAACTAAGTCATAATTGTATACCATACAATGTAATTTGGCCAGTCAGTATGATAATTCATATTTACCGTTCAGAATTGTCAAAATAACTTGGGATAATGGTCATCTCACATCAACCAATACAGACTTGATCACGAAAAATTTTATAAAATAATATTTATTAATAACGTAAAACCGGTAAATTATTGAAAAATTCCAGGTCTTATAAGTCTTAAAATCCTCGGTCTCTGAGCTCCAAATTCAATTAATAAAACTATCCTAATTATATTAATAAATAAACATAGTACATAATTAATTTACATTTTCCTTAACAAAAATTTATACCGGGAGTTTATTTTATCATTAAACATAGAATAGTTCCATTACCATAGTTACAGAATGACAGTAATGTATTGAAACGTTTATTTTATGAGTAAACATAGGGAATACTTGTTAGACTCGTCACATGTCAAAATCAATCGGACATAACGACTTGAAAAAGTAAGTGTAGGCATGATTATATATTTATTTATTTTTTTCAATTCGAAATGATTTAATTTTTACAATATCCAGTGGAAGATCGAGGTGAATGTTAAATATCAGAAAAAAAATTACTACATTATAAACAAAAAAAGATTAACTCCATAGCTCCATGTAATACGAATTTTATAAAAAAAATTGATTACAACCATATTTGAATTAATGTTTTGCGCATGTGTATAATCAAAGTATTTTACGTTTAGGTTGTCAAATATCATCACAAATGTTTATCATTTAGAAACTCTGATAATCATCCACAAATATTGCTAATTCCCCCAATCTAGTGGAGTTATCTTTGAAACTAAATAATATACTTAATTGGGATTTGAGTTAGTTATCTCGTACTGCAAACAAGTTGTTGCATCAATTATGATCTTTTCTGATGTAGAATTTAATTTTGAAGAACTTTGTACTTTTGTAATTTTGCTCTAAATCTATTTTTTGATATTCGACATTCACTTTTGATGAAACGTGAACATATGAAAAGAATATATTGTATGTATGTATGTATGTATATGAGGGTTTTTTAAGCGTTTTGTCGCTTTTTGTCAACGCGACCTAGAAGATCTATTGTGACAGCCCTTACTTAGTTTTCCGGAAGTAGATCCAGATTTTTGGTGAAGCCGATTAGGCCTCAAGTACCTGAAGTACTTGTTTCGTGACATGTTTTACTTGCATTTTAGTGATGCAGGTTGTCAGCCTACAGTCTCTGCAAGGCCAGCACAGACCGAGCCGTTGTGCGGCAACCCATCCAAATGGACAGGGCGGGCTATGTTGCTTATCTACACGATCAGACAAGACACGCCACGACCACACAACCGTACTGGCTGACAAAAAGAATATATTGATATGTTTGCCTAATAAAAACGACACATGCAATTGCATAGAATCCACTCTTTAATAATGTTTAATAAAATAACTTAATAAATGTTTCTTGTCTGCATAAGTTCAGCAAAGCATGTACAAAAAAAAAAATCTACATATTTAATAAAACAATAATTTACGCAAAAACATAGATAATATTTAATTTCTATATAGAAGAAAATCAGTCCCAATTACACAAAAAAAAAAATTCCCTGATTATTTAAAAATGCACCCTAAACGCAATGAGCTTCATGTTCATCCATTTTCATTAACTCGGCCGAATAAAAACCATAATAGGCCGTATCAGTATTACGAAAAAATTGCGATGATTTTTTTTAATAAATACGTGTATTTAATGTCGAACGTAATCTATAAAAATAGAACTCATGTTGACGTTTTTAATTCATTTATGAAACAAAGTTAAAATAATATACATATATTGCTAACGAAACGCAAAAACAACAATTATTTCCATAAGAAAAGTAACAAAAAAAATTGCTTTAATAAATTATGTAATTATCAATCATTGTTTGATAAAATTTGCATATCAATAAAATTAAATATTTGAATTTAAATTATTGTACATTTAATCTTTTAAGTTCAAAACATAGAAACTTAAAAATATATACTAACATGTTTCGAAAAAAAAAATAATTTATTTTAATTATTCATATTTAGCAGTGGCGGCTCGTGGTATTTTTGAGCGAGGGGGCAAATTATTTTGTTAGTGTCAAAGATTTTGGTGAGAAAAACGTGGTCATGAAACGATGTTTAGAACTCCGATTACGTCACAAATAATTTTAATATTATTAATAATAATTATTAATAGGTATCAATGTTCAGCACAACCCAACGGAAAGTCAATGATAGTAAAAAAAGTGGGTAGGGGTAATGAAGAAAGTAAAAAAACAAATTAAAAATGATATAGGTACTAAAATAAATTTGAAATATAATATAAATAAAAAGAAAACAAATTTCATTTATATATTCGGTTAAGAATAACTAAAAATAAATTCTTATCCCATGAACTAAAACATTCTAATGAGCTAGAAGCAGAATACACTAATTGTTAATTACAGTTGTTTATATATTATATCAATTCTTCTGTCTTTAGTTTTAGCAAAATGATCAATTATTTTATAAAGAAAATCTGGAGATTTACGTAAATGTTTAATCATATCTTACACGCTTACAGATACAATTTATACACGACTGACGATCTGGCGATTTTAGAAATATAACATGCAATGAGTATATTTCACCGATCACGTCCGATTGTTTCCGAATCTCAGAGTATGCATGCCTCCTCTGGTTCAACACTCGGCTATTCGTATTATTTCTATGATAAAATTACAAACTTTAAAAATAAGCAAAGCATTTGTTTCAAAATTAAAATATTAATAATATTTAAAAACACTTCAATGATGTTTTACATATACATATTTATTTTTATTCTTAAATAAGTTTTTTAATCACAATACGCATTATTTTTGTTTTATCAATTTTACTGAATATTTACTTTAAATTATTATTTTATTATAAACAAATTAAATCTGTGCACCTCTTTATTTATCATTCATATTATAGAATTTATTTTAAGAATTTTAAGTCATACAAGTACAACACCGTTCGAGATGGCGAGGGGGCTGACAACCGCTGTATACGAGCCCAGTCGCACATGAATTGCACGAAATCACTCACTTACATAGCGCTGTCTCACTTGTGCAGTCATCTTGTTCCCATTTGTGTTTGGAACGTATCGTTGAGTAGTATACCATACAAGTTTCGTATGGCGGATGCGTGCCCCCGCTAGTCGAATTTGATGCATATAATATTGTGTTGCACAGCGGCGCCGCGCTAATTTCTATTTAAATAGACCACTGACATAGTACATTGTTAAATGTTAAGTAGTATAAGATGAAGTTTATATTGTTATAATAATTAATAATAAAAATATATTCATGTGAAATAGAAAAAATATTTTATTTTAATTTGAGGGGGCACTGCCCACTCTGCCACCCTGGACGAGCCGCCACTGATATTTAGAGTAGATACACATTTTTAAATTTCAATTCAAGTCAGTAGTTTTTTTCTTTGTTCGAATATTAATTAATAATATTTTCGTACAAAATATAATATACATATATTGAATTCAAACTATTTTTAAAAACGTACATATTACACATGTGAAATGTGCAAAACTTTTTGAAACAGACGTTGTATTTAATTCTAAAACTTTATTTTTGTCAGTATGACGATCGGTTTCAATTTTTTTTTCTTCTTTTAGCTGATAATTTTTAATGTCAACTTATTATGTACTCGTAGTGTGAATTATAATATGATGAATACATTGAAATAGAAAGAAAAACTGCACGAACTTTTTAATAAGATATTTATTTATAAATACGGTGTTCTCATTAGAGTTGGTAGAAATCCAAACAACAAAATTTTGTTTTCCGTAACAAATAAAACGTATTTTAGAGTTTTTAATTTTAAATTATATAGCATTTTTAGTTTTTAGAGTCCGACTGCAATCGTTTACAGCTAAAGTTTTTATTACGTATATGACAACAATTATTTAACGTTTATTTTACTTTTATTATACAAAACAAATTTATTTTCTCTCCATTTTATTTGAAATTTACGACATAGTTTTCTGAATTACAATACAAATAAATAAATTTCATTCGTTTTATTTGATTTTTTATAACGTTTTTAAATAAACACCAGAAAAATGCTGTTATATTATATTATAGTAGGTACGAGATAAAAAAAAATTAAACAACTGTTAAACAAAACAATTCATAAAACTCTTAAAGCCGGTTTTTCCATCACTGGTTAAAGTGTCGGTTACCTTAACCTTCGGATAATAGAAAAATATCACATCGAAATAGTAAATAACGTACATTTTTGACAACTCACATTAGTTTTTCGATACTATATTTTGCGTGACCTTGTACTACGTGTAACTTCTTACAATATACAACCGTGATATGACACAATCATGTATCCACGAAGGCAGGAGGCTTCTTAGTTGCAAACGCAACTAGTCGCTTTGAATATGTGCTTGCCGTGACCGATTCATGATTACTGTGTGGCCCTTTGACAAACCAGAGCACCCTTATAAACAAAAGATATTAGAACAACGGCCTGCTGACTCTGAACCAACCTAAGAAACCGTGGAAACCAATACGCAACCGCTTACAATTATCATTGATTTCCAATATTCGTTTTGGTTGCAATCACTTAATTTTACCATAAACGATTATAATAAATTATTGAGACAACCCTTTATGAATTTAAAACAATCATTATATAATTACCAGATGTTTTGTCTGTAGATTCTCTCAGGTGTGTAAGGTAATTGGCGAAGAGTGTTTCAAAGCACTATTTGTTTATTTAATTTCTTGCGAATTTAATAATCGACATTTTCAATAAATGTGTGGCGACCACATTAATGTGACCGTCAACAGCTTCTCTGTATTACGAGAAACGAGATTACGACGATGAAGGGTTACTTATATCATAAATAAAGACAATCTAAGGGAAGTTAAATCTATGCTTAGTATATATAGGAGTAGGTTGGTACCGTCACAATACTAAGGTAGATATAGTAGTACTTTTTGAAATTATTTGTATTGGTTTCAGGTAAAAAAAAAATTTTTATACGGCTTGCTATATATTTTTTAAGAATTTTCATTAGTTAATATTATAAAAATAAACTTGCCTTTTTGAAATGATTGAAGTAATACTATGATATTTTGTTATTATTGGAACGCTAATTTTATGCACATTCAAAAAAAAAATAAGTAAAAATATCGATTCCGTATGCTAGGACTAAAATTGGACACATTTTTGTTAAAACCGGAAGTAACACAAAATGCTTTCTACGGTTATTTTAAGAACCACTTTGTCTTGTTTAATTTTGCTCTTAAAAATTTTTCTGTATAGGTATCTCGCAGAATAAACAAAATATTTTTGGTGCCGGCCTTTCGCCACATACCCTGTGTAATAATAATTGACAATTACTTATTTTTGTTTCACATTTAGATGAACACTGCGCCATGTGGTGCATACATTAATTTCTGTGACCTGTAATATTTTACTAAATTATTATTTTAAAATTATAACAAAATCATTTTAAAATCCAACAATGGTAATTACAACAATATAAAAAATAGCCAAAAGAAAATATGCTCCATGGAGTCGACAATTTTCAAAATTAAAACTCTAACAAAATTTGACCTGAAGAAGGAATAAAGAGATTCCGAAAGCTTGTCAAAATTTAAAAAGACGCAAAATTATTAGCCCGATTCCTGACTGCCATTCCCACGAAATACAGTTTCCTTAACTAATTGCAGTCACAATTACCTTCAACTGATATATATATATATATATATATATATATATATATATATATATATATATATATATATATTAATTTAGATGTAGTAAGAGATTGATGTTCTCCCCAATTTAGGTCGCCTATTTTTGCCATTTTGCCTGTACATGATTTTTGAAATGTTAATTTCCTTAAATACAAGGCAAATAGTACAAAAGAAGCACAGTTATTTATATTTTTTTTCTTGTAACGTTTCTTAACATCACCACTTAAATTAGAAAAATATTAACTTTTTTAGATCTATAATTAAGGTATATACGTAAATATAGAGTAAATTCAGATGGAAAATCATAAAACTCTTAAAAGAACGCTTTCAAACGCGTCATACAAGACGAATGACAGCTCTCTATACCCCTCAACATCATGGTGACGATCATGTGATGTCATTCTGGAATGGTCTGTAACGACTAGAAGTAACCAATATTTAGAAATCTTTAAATAAGAATGTTTAATTTTCCAATAATTTTGAAATAGAAATTTGTTTCAGGTAACACTGAAGCTTAATACATAACAAAACCGTTATTACTACATCATATTAGCTAAATTTGAATTATGTTCGATTCACTTCCTCAGAATATTAGAACTATAATTATAGTAATTATGTTCTTGAACCGATTAATTCACAAGAGAAAGCTGTTGTGAAGATATAATCTGGATTCGTATCACAATTAAAACGTTATAGGTGGCGAAGCGTCCAGCTTTAGTGAGGTCAGAGTTGTAACAGGATCGCTATCTGAGTGCGACAACCTATCCTCCCAGAGTGACATATTGCTCGCATGTCACCCTCGTCTGGATCGTGAACTCGAGCGCTGAGCGAGAACTATCACAACTAATTCTAGATACGCCACCACTCACATTTTCCGCTTGCCCGACAAGTATAATTGAAAAAAAAAACAAGAATCATCGATCCTAGTTTAAAAACTTCCAACCAATCTTCTAACCTAAAAATAATTATTTCTGGATCAAATACAGCGATATGGATCATTAATTTTTAATTTTAGACTTGTAATATTCGAAAGTAAGTGGATAATATGTTTTTTATTTTTTATCAAGTAAGAACAGTCATTATTTTGCAATTCCGGATGAATAGGATGCTTTAAGTTCAACCGACCGGATTGTGAAATTTGGGGTTCGATTTTTACATACAATTGTCAACCATAGGACCGATATTTTAATTTCCTAATAAGTGTCGGATAAGTCTCTGATCCTGCTGGTAAACATGAATTTCGGTTTTTCAATATCTTGTTAACGTTACCAAGGATAAGTCTACATTTTGGGAAATAGAGAAGGGGCTCTCAATAAATGAAAGACGGATTATTACGAAAGCAATAAAACAAAAAATGACATGATTCAATAAAATGTCTGATTTTAAATAAACTTTCAGATATTTAGATAAATTTGGATAAATTAAATTAAACTCAATTCATTAGAACTTAGGGACAGGGGAGAGCACCTCCTCTGGTTGAGAGCACGGTAAATTTTTAGTCGTCGATCAAATCACTATTTTCTGGAATGCCCATGATTTTTTCAACCACTTTAGATTTAGTAAAATTACTTTTTTAGATACTCTCCTGCTTTTTAAATTCAAGAGAAAAAAAAGTAGAATTTATGTGAATAATTAATAATAGTTTACTACTGAAAATAATTTTATTTGAACATGAGTAGGTAGGTAAATTGAATTATTTTTTGAACAAAACCTAAAATACGTTCTGGTTGCTAACCAAATTTGTTCACCATCACATTCTTTATTTTACTGACACTTCTTAACGCAACACTACACTATAATAACTGTCCCCTCTAAGATACATCCCTCATATTAATAATATGCCTTACATAATCTCTAAACATTGATTAGTTAAATCAAATTATTTTGCATTAATTAATTATTTACATAAATATCATAATAAATATTGTAACATTGTAATAAATAAAAAAATATATTGAAAATAAAAAAATAAACCTGCAGAATTTATGAACTGATAGAAATATAAATTAATCTTGTAAAAACAAAATGGTAAATATTCTCCAAATAGACGAGTTACATAAATAAAATAACTCATTTAATTAATTCAGAAGATAAGCTTAAAACCAGTAATTTTATTTTGTAGACAGAAAGTTTTAATTTTAAAAACAGTTAAAACTCCGTTACATTTTCCATCGTTAGTAAGATAACAGGATTTGCTATATTTTATTTAGATGTAAATGTTAACAATTTTCTGTTTTATTAACACTAAACTTTTAGTAGATCTCGTAATACTACACGAAATACAAGTATCCGTATTACTCAGACATCAGGCGAACAAATAGTGTCTACACCTAGCGATGGATATTTTAAACTTCAAGCACCAAAGTAATTCCATATATAAAGAAACAAGTTTTTATTCTTTTTGTGTTTTATGTCTGACTTTGAAGATATAAAATTTATAAAAAGATTTTTATTTAATTTTATTTATTAAATAAAGCAAAATATTCGTGTTTTTACTTTTCATTCTATAAATAAATATTACAGAGATATTTTTGTAAGACATTTATTACCTAAAAGGAAATATCGCTCTTATACTTATTTATATGACGTAAGTTTATTTTTTGAAATGAAACATATTATATTGTTATTTATATTACTAAATATAGGTATAACAGGACTATTTTTAGAATGATGACAATATTAGTATTAAAGGCGTTACTTAAATCTGAAGAGTATTGCTACAGAAACAACATATAAATATAAGATGGATGGATGACATTATCTTGTCGGGTGAATTCGGGTAATTTTCAGAGTAAACAAATGTCAAAACTGACACTATTATATTATAATTATAAGGGAATTCATTAACTATGAAGTAGTATACAGTATTTATTACATATTACAATTATTACTTAAATACAAAATGAAATCACGCGTTGACATTTAGGGTTCGGCATGCTGTATCTTGTCTTTTCATAGCTCATTCTTTTGTACTTGGGTCGAGTTATGCATCATATATGACGGGTTGTATATAGGTTTACACTGAGATTGATTAGCATTTGTTGTTTACATTATTTTGAATTTTGAATAAGGTATTACTTAGCAAATTTAAAACAAGACAGGTTTAATAAAAAACGTTTTTATTACAGTGAACTTCTTGGTATCTGTCTTTCACTAGTTTTAGGTTTTGTCACAAGATGTCTCACTTTTTATTATTAATTATAATGACTACGTTTGTTTAATATTTACACTATTAAGTCTTTACCAAAGTTCGAAAAAACTAATACCTTTAAATTTGTCATTAATATTTACAAAATTTTCACGAATTGAGATCTATGCAATATAGCATTACTACTTTTAGCAGGATGTATATTGGTATATTCGTCCCTCAATCTATTTGGACATGTGTAGAGTAAATTTGACTTGGTTAAACTGATTTTACTAAAACATCATATCTAAGCTTGTGACATCATGTGACGAGTTGATCATTTATCAACTATTGGTAAAGATTGATAAAACTAAAGTTGAAGTTTACAATTAAAATTTTTACGAAAGCATTTTGCAAATACATTTTTCGAAACTATGAGAAATAATTTTGAAGAAAGTTGCTTTAACACATAACAACAATATTAGTAGTTTTCTAACGAATATTGAAATGTTATGTATAGTTTTACGTAAACTGAATATTTCATGATAAAAAGAATCGAAAAATAATATCAAAGAAAATTGCTGTAAAACATGCAATAACGACTATTATTTGAAAAAACTTAATCTACTCTGACAACAATAAAAATCTGTAAATAAATTTGTCATAATTGTTTTTTTTTTATTTATTTAAATCTTTATTTCCAACTAGTTAGGAAAAAAACAATAAGCAAATGGATTAATTAAAATAACTGGAGTCCATGGAGACCATTATCAAGAAGCATAACCAGGTTTGTAGCTTCTGTTTGTTGGGGTATTATTTCATTGTCAGTTGTTGCTGAGGGACAGGTGATAGATCTTTTTGTAAATGTCACGTGAACAGTTTTATTTTCACTAAGGGCCGGTTTTTCCATCCCTGGTTAAAGTGCTGGTTACCTTAACTATCGGTTAATAGAAAAATATCGCATCGAATAACTGATGTAAGTTGTCAAAAATATACGTTATTTACTATTTCGATGCGATGTTTTTCCATTAACCGATGGTTAAGGTAATCGGCACTTTAAGCAGAGATGAAAAAACCGGCTCTAAGTTTGATACGCCAGTTTTTCACCCATTCCACTGCTTCATATAATGACGTTTAGAGATTTCTTGAAGCTTCCACTGGGTTTTACGAGATGCAAGTAGCTACTGTAGTCCTCTACACAAGGTAGATTTGCCGTGCATATTAATTATAAAATTGGGCCTAGTTTACTAAACTGCGGTAGCTCAGCTTTATTTGGTAATATTTGAAGTAGCCGTTTTCATGTATTACTTGAAAAAATCTGTCTGATAAGTAAGATTTAAGTAATAAATAATACTGATGTGGTATTTTTTCAATTTTGAATAATAATCCTGGATGCCAGACTTGGTAAAAGCTTGACTAATGTCTAAAATAATTGCAATGCTAACGTTCTTCTTCTCTAGATCAGATTCAATTTGATTTAATACTCAATGGACTTGCTCTAATAAAGAATGTTGTTCTCGAAATCCAAATAGGTTGTCAGGAATGACATTATTTTCTTTTAAAAATAATTTTATTTTTTCAAGTTACGTTTTTTAAAGTCTTCATAAATTTTTTAATAAAATAAATAACCTTTCTTTTTCCTTTAATTTAACTTACATTCTTTGAAACTATTACAAAAACATTGCTGAATCTTTTTAAACTTATCGGTATTAAATAGTTTAAACTCTTTTGTGTTGCAGTGTGATACGCAATGTTATAACAAATAAAAGTTAAAAACATATTACATGTTTGCTCAATTCAACGGATTTTTATACAAATCCGCTATAAAGTTTTTACATTTATTTTACTTGTATACTCAAAGCTTTGCGAGCGAAAATCACAAATCAATTAATAGGTTTTTAAAGAGAAACAGGAGATATTCATACGGGATAATATGCAGTTACCAGCGGGATTTGATTGAACAGTGAATAATAGATTATTTGTACCGGAGAAAGGATTTTCAACATGTTCCAAACATTGTTCGTTAAACGGCCCCCGGGTAAGCTGCTATACGAGACGAATTTTATTAATCTGCACATTGAACTCCCTTCAGATGAGAATGAAGCATTTTAAATAATCCGACTTATTACCAAATATTCTATCCACCACGCATTTTGGCATTTTCTATTTACATATACTCATGTAAATCCCAAACAAGTGAGCCGGCATAAAATCATTATTCATTCAACTATCCACATTGTTAGCATATTAAATTTGCTTTTCCTATGAATATTTTCTGTAAGCTTAAATCCTTACGTAAATATTGTTCATGATATTTATTTATAATACCTACACTATATTCCAGGAGTCAAATGCCATGGCTGTTTTTGAATTGTTGTACGCCGGGCAGCAAAAAACAAAATAGCCGGCCTTTTTGATTTTGTTCTATAAGAGGGAGAAGTGGATTATAGTTCATCTCATACACAGTGTCCGTTTTAAGAGGCTAACCATTGGGACCTCGAGAACCGTAAGAGATACGAAATCGGTTAAATTGGAGCAAAGTTGCCACTGGATGTAAGCAAAAAACAGGTTTATGGCCAATTTACTTTTTACTTATAACTTTCTTGTTTCAATTCATACAAGTTTCTAGTTTACATTTATTTGCATCTGTTTTGTAAAAATTTAGTCGAATATTGAATTGAAATGTTAAAAATTTGAACAACCAGTAGGTAAGAGAAGATAACCCCGTTGAGTTTTGTTTCCGTGGCGTACTTAGTAACAAAACTTAATAATGGGTATATATCAAATAATCAAATTCAATCAGTGGCGATCCGTAAACTAAAATTTTTGTGACGCAGGCGATAGGAACTGAATAAAAACTTATTGAAATGACATTCATTTATCAGAAAATTGACATCAGTGCTCTGAACCTCATTTATTATCTACTTACCAGAAAAACCTGCAGTCATTTTTAAAAGTAAACTT